>OY992526.1:9346723-10651928 GCA_963921215.1 Scoparia ambigualis
CATCCACAAAAATACCGTTGATCATGGTCCATCGACCGGGACCGCGCAATGGAACTCTGACACGTTACGATACCACAGGATACCTAGGTTAGGTTACCTCTACGTGCCCTTTCGTTTGCCCGGTATCCACGAGTTATTTTTATTGTGTCAGACAAATTGAATAAATAAAGAATAAAAATAAATGAAAAAAAATTATGTCTATTAATATTACCCAATGATATAAAACATATACATATAAAAAAATCCTGTATTTATATTTAAAATGAAAACAGCTCTTAAAAAAAGGCTGTTTACTCAAATAGGACTCCAATCCACTACATTACGTTGTGCGCATGTTTAATTACTAAACATTGATAAAACAACACTGGCTGATAGCGTATTAACAAACACTTGCAAAAAATATTAACGTATTATAACAAGAAACCAATGCCTAGGTAACCCACCAACCTGTACTGGGCCATCGTGGTGGATTATGGTCCATTATCTCCCCATATGCGTTTATAGGCTGATAACGAATGCCTCGGTAGCTCAGATGGAAGAGCTGTGGTCTTGATTTGGTAGTGGATTCGAGTCCCTGACGTAATTTTCAAGTGCTATTTTAATTTTCGATATAAATACAATACGATACAAAATTACAATTTAAAAACAATGCAACGTTGTCCAATGTTTTAAGTATTCCCGTGTTGTGGTGCAAGACGCGCTTCAACTATGTTTTATAATGGTTCATTTAAATTCATTCTTTCATGATTTTCAAAATTTGTTGTAACATTATTGAGAGAAATTTCGACTTTCAAAAATAGTCTTTAAATGTATTTCTATACATTACACTTTGCACTGTTACGTTTACAGTCACTTACATCAGTCGTGATTAAAACAAACTTAAATGCATTTGCCTCAATGCCCATGTTGTTAAGTATGGAATTTGTGAAATTTTCATTTTAAAAGATGAAATGTTTCATTATGTACTAAAACAAGAAACTGAAATCATTTTGTCTCATCAAAACAAAAAAATCATCAAAAAAAGGGCCACGAAATCTAAAAAAAAATGCTAAGTAAAGCAATACAAATATGTCAATTAGAAAAAAGAACTCAAAATATTACCGACAAAAAACAAATCTCAAGTTACAGTGATTACAATCAAATATCTAACTAACTTAGCATCTAAACTAGAATGTATTGCATTTTTCCTATCATGTGAAATAATTATACTTACAATTATTACAATTCTCAAAATAAAATAAAAAAATGCTCTCTGAAAAATGAAAATAATGCACTATTCCTGTGCGTCGAATATACACTTTGAACTATTATAGTTGTGTAAATATATTTAAATAATAATAATAATTAGTAAGTAGTAATTTTTTTGTGAATGCAAAAGTGTCATCGTTTCTGTTGAAACCATAATTTCGATTAACATTTTAAAACATCTACTGCCTTACGACAAAACGGTGTCTAAAACAGATGCTGTTACTTTCTTGCAAATAGTTTAAGACAGCGACACACACATTTTAACAGCATCTCAACAGCTAAGACTTGCTTCAAAACCCGTTTCGTAAGGCATTTTTTGACCAATGATATGTGCCATGATTACAATAAATATTGTTTACTATTTTGATAATGTTTCCGAGATATTTTTTAAGACTTTCATCGTTCCTTAGACATTTCAAAAAACACAAGTGTATTGGTTTTTTTACGTTTACTTAAGAATTTCACGTTATTACCGCAGACATAGAAAACTTAAACGTCAAATGAGATAAATTTTCACATATTTTGACCAAGAGCACCTAGATTGACATAATTTGTTCAAAATCTATCTAATTTCAACACAATTTTTTTATAAAAAAGTCGAAATACTGAAAACTAACAGCTAAATATACCAATATTTAGATGATGATATTTTTATACACACATAGAGAAGGGTCAAATTAATATTAGCATGAATAATATTATACTCTTAAAGTCAAGTATAATAAAAGGACTAAGTTACATAAACTATTTTCAACAACGTACAGTCAGCATCAAAAGTAGCTTAACATATGAAATTTTCAAATGATTGTTACGGTTGAAATGACCAGAATTGTCTGACATAGCTGTTGAGTCAAAAGTAAATGACCGTCACTATAGGTAATTACAGAGAAGTTTTAATTATGAACACAAAAATGTCATATAATCCTGAAATGTTAAATGATGAGTATGTAAAGACACTTACACGTGACTATTACTTTTGCCACCTTGTTTTTGTTCAGTTACTTTTGATGCTGACTGTACATGTTAAATATTCTCTATTATAACTAGAATTTGGATATTCAGACTCATACTCAACTTAAGTTAAGATGTCAGCTATAATGGAAAGCACTTTTCTATTAACAAAATATCGTGATTCGGAATCAAAAAAAATTAAGTGTAAATATACTCTGTGAAATGTAATAAACTCGATTTGACACAAATTAAATAGAAATAGAAATAGAAAAATCTTTATTTGATTACAACGCTACAACGTAACACGAAGAGAAAAGCAACCAGCTTTTCTCTACTTTAATTGTCAGTGATTTGATTATTGACGAAAGCAATAACAACCTTATGTTGTAACAAGTTTAATGTCAAATCTATTAAACCTTAATCTTTTAACTACGGCCGCGCACTGATCAGTGCTCAATAAATAGAATTTCTATTGTGTCTAGTGGCGGCACGTTTTAAGTGTTAAGGAATATTAATATTTTATAATAAGTAATAACTTATAAACACACATTATTCAAAAAGCCGCTGTCATAACAATGTTAGCTCAAAAATTAACTTTAGGTAAATATGCATCCGATTATCCTATCTCCAATTATAATACTATTACAAACCAGAAGTTTTTCGAAACGTAAGTTTTTTTTGGCACCACTAACTTGCAACTCTGGTATCTGGTATTCTGTATCTGTCAAATTAGTTCGCCATAGTTTAGAAATATTTCATTAGGTTTTATACAATGATAATTATTACTGGACAAAGTATAAAACTAAGTAGACCTAAGAGGAACCGAAGACAAAAGGCATTTTGCAATGACTGTTTAAAATTATACTTTTCCCACCCACCACCTACCTACACCCCATAACCCACCAACCCGCATTGGGCCGGCATGGTGGGTTATGGCCCAATATCCCTATGCGCTGTTGTCCATGTAGGGAGATCTGAACCCAGCAGTGGGACGTTTATAGGCGTTTATATAAGATGATGATTTAACAAAACAATTTTCAATTATTATTTTAAATTGTTTACTAGAAAAAATCAATCAGTCTCAGGAAAGCTCGAATGGGATTCGAACCCATGACCTTTGGATTGCCGGTCCACCGCTCTAACCGCTAAGCTACCGAGACCCGGAAAGCCCATAGTCCCGAAAAAAATCATCAACTACTAGAAAGAATTCATCGAGTCTTCTGGGGTCTCGGTAGTTTAGCAGTTAGAGCGGTGGATCGGCAATCCAAAGGTCATGGGTTTGAATCCCATTCGAGCTTTCCTGAGACTGGTTTTTTTTCTAGTTATCATTTTATCATATATCTATCTAGCATTGTAAATGCAAAACTTTCAATAATAAAGATAATAATTATTTTATTTAGAAAACGGAAATACTTTAACACTATTATTCTAAATTTTACAGATACCAGAATTGCAACATGTTGAAGCCAAGCGGATTAATATTTGTTCACCTATTATTGTATTGTTCAATGAACAGAACAAAAATAAGTATAAACTAAATTAAATTATTCTGACCGTTCTTCTACATTAATGGACTTTCCATAGTACATAGAAAAGTTAATAAAACCGACACATACGTATGTAAAAAGATACACTCGTTTCTTATGCACGCACAATCACACTCTAGTCACACGTACAAATATGTACAAATTTAGATTCTAATTATATACCTTACACGATAACACATAATGAGTAAATAAGAAAATATGGAAAATTTCACTAAAGGGTAATTTAATGTCTGTTTTCAATTATTGCATTCACTTGTTTTTTTATTGTTATTTTTTAAAACGGGCGTCTTTGAACTACGTTTATCATACGTGAAATGCGCTTGTAGTACAGTCATGGAGAAAAGGTGTTCGGCCCTTAAACATTAATTTGTTTTAGTGAAAATATACAGCTGCCTGCGTGTTTTCTATTATGGTAACATCTACTGAGTATTTGTACCAAGCTATAGGATGGGCTGTATCTTATTTGCTAAAAAAAACTACTACTTTATATGTATACTGATAGATCTCACTCACTCCTTAAATATTATTTAATAAATTGCATTGCGTGGACCATTATAAAGCATGTACAACAATTTCTCTAGGAAAATACGGTGTTTATTATTTTTACTTTATAAATATTTCGGACAAACGTTTCACACTTTTGCACTGTTGTTGCATAACAATTATTGAGTGACAGTAAGGGTTACTATATGGTCCACAATAACGCTTAACAACGAGAAATATTTACTGAAATATCTAAGTATAGTGTGTATAATAATACAAATGTACAAAATATTTTTTTTCAGTCGAAGTAATTTTACGTTTAGCAACAGAGTCCGAAATAATATAAATAATAACCGAAACAGGAAAAAACAAAACTCGTATTTGTGCATAATTTGTGAACATTAAAAAAAAACGATATACGCGGATCCCTGGAATGTAGAGAATTCGTTAGAAATCATATACTTCTTAAGGTCTAAGGTGAAATGCGATTCGCGACGGGACTAGATCTTTTCTACATGTTATTTGATGAGAATAATAATTACTTTCCAAAATTCGTCGTTAACATACCGTGAAAAGTTAATTAACAGACAAATATATAATTTTATAATTTGTTAAAAAACCTATAAAACCTCCCATTTTAAGAGGTTGAAGAATAATTTACCTTTTTCTTACACTTATATTGCTTTTGTCATTTTTTCTCTACCTACTTACAATAATTATTAAATTTCTAGTAAATATTAGTTTCGATAAAATAACATGTAAACAGAAATGTCGCCGCGATGATATTTTAAATTATTTTCTATTTATAATGAATAAAATCGAATTTCATAAATCAAATGTAAAGTCAACTATGCTGGAAGTTTTATATATCAATGAAAAAACGTTAACATTAAACTACCCGGGATATCACAGATGCAACTTTAAAGCGATATTGAAACAAATCAACCAAGATCCAGACATGTTTTAGTCAAAACTTGCATCTCTTGATACTCTGAGCAGTGTGGACTGATTCATTTGTAATTTACTCATTAGCTTCAACAATTAGTAAATACCAAGGTAGACCACGAAACTTATATAACATTCCGTCACACTTGACACTTCAAGTTATCAAAAATATTATTAGTTACATATTTGTCAACCAACCAAAATATATATTAATAATTATTAATACAGTCAACTATTTTATTGCTCTGCCAATGAGTGAACTACATAACAAATGCACAATGTATTTTTCTACAATTTCAACAGTTAGCGCACTTCTTGGGCGGTCGCGGTGATGCAGGCGGCTTCTTCAAGGATTCTGATTCAACCTGCGTAAAACGGAACGGGTGAGCGAGACGACCAATCGAGCCGAATCGCCGCCCTCTTCTGTTTCCGGCTCACAGTTCTCAATTCAAACTTGACTTTTTCACTTGAAAGTTTGCCAGGCGCGTAAAAAGTTACGCCACTTAAAGGACGTAACCTTTCATTGTTCGATAGTTTAAAAAATTAAGGTAAACGTTATGGCAACCTTCTAAACAACGAGTACTCGCGACGAAACACAAACAGATGCACAATACTATCGACAGTAAAAACTCCCTCCGATTGATATTTGAAAGAACAAAGATAAAAAAAACGTTCGTCACGTTGTATGTAAAAGACGACAAAAGGGTTGTGGATAGACAAAGCAAGTTCGGTAATGACATTGAGTCCGCGACCGTCGACGTTCGTTAGTAGAAGCGTACGGTTATATAAAAAAATAACAATAATAATTGTCGTAACACGGGGGATGCACGAGAGGTTACATTGAAAACATATCCGTACACCTCTCAAGTCGGCAAGGTTTCAAGAAACTCAAAATACTTACGTCATCATCGTTACGCGTCACTAGTAAGTAAAGCACTACGGACAACACTCAAAGCATGTAGGCATTGCACTTGTATTGCCTTGGTTCACATCATTAGGTAAGTAGCAAATCATAAAAACAATTTCAAAATTAATCAAAAAAAACATATAGCGTTTTATTTGAAGAAAAAGGGGATTACAACATGCTTTGACTACTTATTCTACTCGAGACGGTCGAAGGTATGTCGAGAATCAAATCATATGCAGTGTGTAGCAAAGAGTTGCGATTTATTTAAATTTTCTTTAACAGAGAGGAAAAACCGTAGTGACTTCTATGAACGGACAAAGACAATGGGTAAAGTTGAGGAGAGAGCGCGCGGATCAATTATGTATAGTCAAATAAAATTAAATAAAATAGTCATGTGCGTACTTATAACTCTACAGAATGGAAGATAGGGAGGTTTTAACATTTAGCATCGTGCATCCCCTGTATTGTCGCGAGTTCGATTACAAATAAAAAATAAATATTGAATTAAAAACAAAAATAAGAACGTGTACATTACGGAGCTCGGAAAGTCGTTCGAGGGAGACAATTTTAGCATCAAAATAAGTGAAATAATAAACACACAGAATGAATCACAACACGATACATTATGGGTTAATCTGTGACAAATTAACAACAGTGTACAACGGATGGTGTATTATTTACATAATTAATAAGACAGGTAGAGAGGAAACTTCGGTGAACAGAAACGAGCCCTTTTGATAATGTTTCGCGCAGATTTTTTGTCAGTTTTATACAAGTCCGTATTAAGTTTATTTTTAAAGCTTAAATCCCGTAATCGAAGAGAAAATAGAAAGTTAAAAAAAGACAAAGAAAAGTTACGTAAAAAAACAGAAAATACATCACAATGCTTTTCTTAGTGATTGTACAAGCAAATAAAAAATATATAATAAGAAATAATAAAGTTAATTTGCCGCGAAAAGAGAGGAATAAGAAGACACATGCATAAACACTGTCAATCGGTGCTCAGACTGTTCGATATTGAACTGTAAAACAATTAGAATAAGTCTTTTTCCACAACCCTTTTCATAGTGAACACTTAGGTAATAATAAAAAACAGGCCTACATAATATATCGGCGTCAATACATGAAGATAAATAGTTAATATTGTATGGTGTAGAAGTATGTGATGAAACAGAAAGTGCATGGCAAGCTGTGCATTGCTAACATCGATGGCATGGCAGTGAAATGAATGGTCTACCTTTTTATATTCATGAATGCTAAGGGCTTTTTTATGCGATTGTACAATAAATAACTTAATATTACCAGGATCTTTAAACATGGACAAATATAATATACTTTATTTCTTTTAAAACTTATATCAAAATGCAAAATATATTGTGATTTTATTTCTAGTTTAAATATTTGAATAGCACTGTTTTTATTTCTGTTTAATACTTTAAATGTTTAAATGTTTAATAATTTAATACTTTACAATAGTATGAAAAATCCTTTAGCAAAATATTGATAGGTGTTTAGCTCTTATATAATAGCTGAAAGCTCTGCTTATGTAAGGTGGATAAATAATAATATCACCATAAAAGTTATATACTACATTAAGGAAGAGACGATTGGACAGACCTTAAGAGCAATGCCCAAATGTTAGAACGTTAGTAACATGTGTGATTGATAATAAGTTAGTGATGATAAGAGTTTCCAGTGAATGACAGTGGTATAGGATTAGTATTTTATGTTTTTGTAATTACACTGTATGTTTTAAGCGTATTAATTCACGATGAGATGAACGAAAATGTTAAAAACACCTTTTTAGTATTTTTAGTACACATTGGCTAAAAAATAAATTAAGCACTTTGTTTCACATTAAATTTATGTTAAAAATAATATAGCTGTTTGCATGTTTTGTCTGTCTGACTTTCATTCTATTTTAAAACAGAATAGACAGACAAAACACTACAATAACTAATATAACGATTTTAAGTCTTTAACAGATTATGTATAAAGGTGATGATTGAGTTTGTTTGAATAATAAGCGAACGTATGATTTAAATGAAGCATTTCCACCAGAGCCGTGAAAGGTAGCTCAAGAGACAATCCACAAATAGCACTGCTCCATTTTACTTGCTTCGCTCAGGCGGAGTAAAATGAAGTAATCCTATTGGTGGATGTATCTTAGCCCTGCTCTAATGATAATGCAGCCGTACGGTTGATCTAAGATTTATATACGTTTGCTTTTATCAGTTTTGAGTCGTACGAACATTTTAAGTGATTATTTTAATATATTATAAAAATAGCACACACGAATAAGAAATTACGTCGTGATGCCCTTACCCAATTCAAATGTTCTCACGATTCAACAGTTGTGTTATATAAAGTGAGGCCCCAAACCCGGGTTTTAGTCGACAAATGCCTAAACTTTCTTAATTCAATCTAACAGCCTTTACTATTAGAAAACCATTGCCCACAATAAGTTACCTATATAGTTATAAGTTAGTATTAAGTTTTAGATTGTAATCATTTTTATACCTTCTTTGTTATTGAATTGTGGCAGTAAACCATTTTTATCTTTGTCTTTATCTATATAATAAAATAAAGAAAATATTTTCAATAAGTTAAATCAATCAATCATTTAAGAATAAATCAATATAAGTCAAGTGATTAATATTGTAACAGTCATAGTAACGGCAATCAATTATTGTTATTACTATTATTATTTAAATACTGCTATCACATCACCAAGCATGTGTTTCACATTAAGGCTGGGATTCCCGAAATTCCCAAAAATAGGGTATTTTAAATTATGGATTACTCGCAAATCACAAGTACTCAAAATTTGGAAAAAATTATATATTATTCCACAGTCTTTTATCTAGTCATTCCGGCCATGAAATACTCTATCAGTGATACTTTACTGCATCAAATAAAATTTCAAACATCCGTCTAATGGTAATTCAAATATCGTATTACTTGCATTATACTTGGTTTAAGTTAATGAAAAATATACTAAAATAATTGTCTTTGAATAGGTGAGACATTCCGGCCGTTATAAGTTAAAAAATTTAAACGGAATTCTTGATTTTCAAAATTACCTACCTATTTTGCTAAGTTGACGGTCGCAAATCGCGACGTGCAATCAATCAGTCCCCTACTAGTTTCTGCGCTCGGGAATCCTAGCCTTAAACTGTAATACGAGTATAATAACAGCTATTATATTTCTAACAACTAAAGAGGGCAAAGACTTGATCTATTCTAAATCTGTTTTTCTAAGTCTAGTCTAAGTCATTTTAGGCATTTATTAACTCAACCGAATAAGTGTTTGTGTATATGACAGTGTTGGCGTTAATAATGATTTATCAGATCATCTGTAGACATTTGTCGACAAAAACCGTAGTGTGTGCTTTTTCGTTATTCTAAGTCGGTTACACCGGAATATAATAGAAGGTGGAACATATTATGTGTTCTTAACGTTAACGTTAACAACGTTAACCATGTTAACAACGAGCGGGGCTATTACGTCAATTGGGCTATTACGTCAACGGGGAAATTACATTATATGGCAACAAGACCATTTTTAGACTTTATTATTGCTGATAACAAGTTGATTAAAACCACAATTCCCCTTCTTCAACCTAAAAAAAATCAAACATACAGATTTTGTTATAAATTGAGCAATGTGATTATTCAGGTGTTCGAGTGCATCGCACCGAACAGAGGCATAGATGGGAGATTGTTCAACTTTCTAATATAAGAAATTGCCCCTTAATAAAAATTGCCGCACTGAATAAAAATTCCAACATTAACGCAATTGCCCCATTTTTGACGCAATCGCCCCACCGCTAAAACATCTTCCGCTCGACTCAATTAAACCTGTATGAACAAAGCAGTGCATTATATACGCTAGTAGTCGATCAAGCTCACCGTTTGGAGAATCTCGACGACAGCTTGGAGAAGAACGACGGGCGCGCCTGGTGCGGCGAGCCGCCGTCGCCGTACGCGCCGCCCGCCGCCGCGCCGCGCGACCGCGTCTGACCTATGGGGCGAAACGGGGCCAAATCACACAGTGTCTACACCCAGCGGCATCCCGTGTCTGGGAGACTTATGAGTGAAGCAGAGAATTAGATCTGGATATGTTCTACTGAATTATGCTGAAAACAGAATTTGTTCCGTATAAAAAACGGAAATATAAACTTTTCCAACCGACCTCCAGCCAAAGTTACTTCTGATGAACTATAAATTCGTATTGACTTTTAGATCTGTAATTGTTCTGTTCACCAAAACAAAAATCATTCTTCTAGCGTCCTTACTTTAGCCACAGTCAAGCTGCAAAAAAACCTCAGCGGACTTTTTCTCTTTGTGGCATTATAAACTATTTACGTCTATAATTTTAAATAGATTACCTATTCGTACATCTTGTGTTAAAATTAAAAGTATAGAATTTGAAAGATCATAGGTGGTCATAGAATTAAGAACGGCTCGTACCGAATACAATGTAAATCTATTTATATATTATTAATTTAATAATCATTTTTTTATTATTTATTAATGCCATAAACTACTCACGTCACTAATATACTCACCTATCCGACTTACAAAACCATATGACATTTCAAATTGATTTTATATAATAAAAAATTCGTTTACTCATGTTGTAATACGTTTAATCACTGGACAAATAATTAAGAACACAAACTGAAAGTAATATAATCAATTAAATAACAAATAAAGGACAATGCCCACAGCCCAACCATTTGAAAACCTGACAACTAAGTTAGTTTGTGTAAAATGATCTTGGTAGAAAAATGTGATCTATAATAATTTACTGTTTATTGGTCTAGTCAGATTTTTTATTAAAAGCGCGACTTATATAAGAGAAAGTTTAAAAATAACATAACAATCAAATTGCCTCTGACATACCCTTAGGGGATAAAAGTCGTGATTATACACCGAGATTTTTCATTGGTTTCGGAGCTGAAACCCTTTTCATGTTTATCATCAGTAGAAGCTAATTGGCATGTAAAACTAAAAATATGAGCATAAAAACATCATTAAAAAAATATCAATAAAAAATGTAAGAACCCTTAGTACCGGACGATCCTATGAAAGTCAATGACCGAGGCGCTTCAAACACCGGTGGCCGGCCGGGAAAGTTCATAGGGGTCACGGTATACGAGTAGATAAGGAGAACGTTACTACTTGTTATCGACAAAAAGTCACTTTTACAACTTTTTTTCTTTGCTAGTAAAGCGATTATTATTTGATAAATAGGTACAACACTTTTTTGTATTATAACGTTCTCGGCTCCAAAACCAATAAAAAATCTCGGTGTATGTATGTATGTATGTAACAAAACTACAAGGATCGCTGAAACTCTTACCTGAGTGGAAGGTGGACCTCGAGGGCACATTCCTGGGGAACACGAGCGGGTTGTTGGGGAACTCACGCCGCGCGCCGCTCGCCGCGTTGGTGCCGGTCGTTAGCGCTGAGTTTAAACTGGGAAAAAAAATCATCAAATTTAAAAAAAAAACAATTATTGAAGATGTTTTTACGTAACGACTGCGAATAGCGACTGCACATGTGCTCAGCGTCACAGGTGGTGAGCCCATCGCCACTTTATGCTGTTGGATGTATGTTCAGTCTGTAGTCCGTTAGTCGCCTTTTACGACACCCAAGGGAAGAGAGGGGGTGGTGGTATTATTTCACCGCTATGCGACACGGTTCTCAAACTAGATAAAGAATGTTCGTAAACAAATAATTGACTTTTCTTTGTGCAAATATCTAGTGTCACGCGGATTTTTACTTTTCTTGAGAGAAATTCACGAGAAAACAGTTAACAATGGTGTCTTTCTTCAAAAAAAAACGTAAAAATCCGAGTGAAACTAGATATATTTGCACAAAGAAATTACAGAAATTTTTACAAAAGTTTACAAACATTTTGCATCGATTTGGCCGTAGGTCTTAACCCTGGGATCGGCCTCTCCGAAACCAGAAGACTTTAGGCTCTTCGCCGTCAAAGACATAGCCAAATTATGGCAGTCATTTTCACTGAGGAGGTAAAGTGTTAGGATGGGGTTGCACTAAATACCCCATGGGTCGATGTACAAGATTCAAGATTTAATATAATTTATTCAGGTTAGGCCATGTTTAGGTTACAGCTCTTATGAATGTCATTATGCCATCGGGATCGTACGAGAGGGAGACCTCGGCAGGTCCCACTAAGATAAGATACATAACCAATCAACCAGCATTGGTCCAGCGTGGTGGGGTATGGCTACCGACGTACCGACTATTCAAATCGCTTCTTCGACATGTGAATATACTCTTTACGTATTTGTAGGCAGGTGCATTACATTCAAATTCTTATTTTGAATATCATGACCTGGTAACGACATATAATTTTTTTTTTTGTAAATGTCGTTGTTTCTGTGCGCTGTGGTTTCTTGCGCCCGTTCTTTGCAACAGTTTAAAAATGATGTCCTGAATAGGTGGTAAGTTAAAAATTTGGACGATTTAAAGTACTTATTAATTGAGTTTATTGAATAAATATATTTTGAGTTTGAGTGAGCGGTGGTGCATACCGCATCCAAACTTAATAATCGAATGAATTAGCGGAAATAACACTACCTACATAGTTCAATAATTTTTTTAGTAGACATCCGGCTCGAAGGACTAAAATTAAAATCACCATTGCTACGGTAAACTAGTAAAAAAAACCGATATAAACAAGTATGATTGGTCATGATGACGTTGTAAAAAAAAACAAATTAAATTTGAAATTGTGAAAATACGAAAAACGCCTTAGAGATGTCAATAAGTTCAAATATACGAGTACTACCTATTCATAGTGTTCAAAAGGTACGGCTATGTATGGTATACACTCACAAAATCTTCAAAATCCGTGTGTTGGCGTCTCCGTTATTATAATGCTTAAAGCTATGTATTCGATTCGAACAAATCAGTAGGCCTAATTCAGTAGGGGTAATTCGAGAGTAGGTCTACAGTTTCAAAACGTCATTGGCCAATGGAATATGAACACACTAAATTATAATGAGTAGAAATAAACTATTACTATGTATACTACGTACATAACAAAAACTACAATGAACTTTGGTGATTATGTATTTATATGTATGTATACTAAACTCTTTACCAACATAATAATATTAAATTAACACTATGCCTACTAGCAAAACTGTACAGATATTTAAGTTGCCAAACAATATAATAAATTAAACAACAATTAAACTACTTTTTAAATCTAACAAAACATATAATACTGATGTACTATGTATACTACTTGGTAAAGGCATTCTTTATAAACCAGACGTTTTGACCGATTTGCACCGATCGTGGTCACTGGCTAATGCTGCCTTCTTCTTTGTCACATTTTTATGCAGCTACCGCCACAACTCGCCCAAAACGTCGGTTATAAAAGAGGTATGCGTAGAATACCGTTACTAAGTAGATAATGTTAATCCCTGTTTAAATTTTGTATTTTTACGAACGAAAAAACGAACGAACGAAGGTTTAAAAATAATTTTTTACTTTTAATGTATTTTTAACTGCAATACATAATCATATTTAACTGTATTAGCAAACTAGCATACGGTCAGCCTACAGACTATATTAAATAATAAACAAAATAAATTTTATATCGAACAACGACAACATTCTACATAACCTATAAACTACAAAACATAATATGATAAATAATGTACAGTCAAACTTAGCCTTAGCTTAACACTTAAGTACCATGTCACACCAACTCGCTCGGAACGTTCGCGCTCGTGTATTAACGCAGTACCTATTTAATATGACATGGTACACATCAAACTATCCAAAACTGTCAAATTTCTCTCGTAGATATTGATCCTTGTAACCCAGTGACAAAGTTCAAAACGTTTTGAAGAAAGGAGGATGTCCCATTTCCCATACATTGTCCGCTCCACAAAAAATTACTAATGTTACAGGATCAAAATTGAATTTCTGTATTGGTTCTATTGGTTCTTTATACTATTCTAAGAATCAACAGTAGTTATTGTTGTAAAAAGAGAGGTTTTAAAAATAATAAATATTTAATATGAATTCCTTGTAACATTTAATTTTGTAATAAATTGCCGCCAAAGATTTTATTACAATTCATATTTTTAAACATAGGGAAAGCAAAGGGATTAATCTCATACATACTTTACATAATGTGATGCGTAATTTGTGCTTAGCACAATTAGCATAATTATGCTAAGTTTTCAAATAAATGCTGTCTAGTAGTGAGAACTTAATTCTTTACTTGCGAACTTTAAGTACCTTTTTTCTTAACTTTCAAAGAATAAAATGTAAGTATATTGATTAGATTTTTTTATTTATTTTTAAGGTTAGGCTGAAAAATCATTGATGCCAATGCCGTAAATTATTACAAAATGGCAGATGTGGTAGATAGGAAATGACGTAAGTCTAACTTTAATTCCTTTTTAAACGTAATTTTCAACATAACTTTTAAGTTAAAACACGTCGTACCTAGCTGTCTCTTAAGGCAGCTAGGTACGAAGTATCTATACACCGAGACATTTTAGTGGTTGTTTTCCCGCGGCAGAACGATAAATCGTTCTGCCGCGGGAAAACAACCAAAAAAAAAAAATTCGACCTCCCATACTAATGTCGTCAGCTGATCCGACCGTTTTGTATGGGAAGTGAAATTTTTTGTCATTTTTGGCAGAAATAACTTGCATGATTCGATAGTACTACTAAAGGTAAATCGTTCTGCCGCGGGAAAACAACCACTAAAATGTCTCGGTGTATATTGTATATTTACGTTAACTATAAATTAGACTGCAATTTCTTGAAATTATGTTTATCAGGTGGCACGCTATTTTTCACTATCGAAAACATGAAACGTCTCTAGGGCAGAAATGGGACATCTCCTTTAATTGTAGGTTGGTAGGTGGTAGGTTGAAGTGCTGCCGTCTGTACTTAAGTGTTAAGCTACTTATGAGGTCAACCGTACAGTCGAGGAAGTTCCCGATCGACCGCTTTAGGGCGATATTAGCTTGCACACTATCGACGCGCACGCTACTGTACGCACGTGCGCAAGGAATGGAGCGCAAGCGAATATCGCCGGAAAGCAGCCGACCGGGAACTTCCTCGACTGTAACACACGGCGTCAGATCAATCTACACTAAACTGTCAATTTTCTCCAATGAATACTGATCCTTAGAGCCAAACAATAAAGTTCAAAATTGATTGTAGAAATTTGACAGCTTTGGGTAGGTTGATCTGACGCCGTGTGTACATACAATATAATCCAAACTAAAATGTTCAGCGCACAATCTAAAAATGAAACGCTACAAACAAGCAAAACAGGCGTGTGACGCCTTTGTCATACGAAAAAAAAACGAAACGAAAAGAAAACTCAGTAATTAATTTTTTTCACAAAACCAGACTTTATTTTTTTAAATAAATACAATATTAGCGTAATAAATGGTCCAAGCGTGGTGGCGGCGGCGGTGTCGGAAGCTGCCCAATCGGTGACGCGTCTACGTGCCGTGAGCAAAACACTCCTAGAAAACCAATGTGAGGGGAAAGAAGGGGTTTGAATTTTACAAAAAATAATACTAAAAAGCAAAGAATGATAATGCGATGCAATGAACATTGCGACTGACTGATCACGATTATTGCATTTACGTTTATTTATTTGAATATTATATTTGAAAGTTTCGCTCAAAATTATTTTGCAATTGTTTATGTTTTTGCCTTCAATCGTATTGATCCTTATACCCAGACCATAAGGTTCAAAATTTATTTTAGAACTTGACATTTTTCCTGTAATTGGCGTCTGCTTTTAGCGGTAGAAAAGAGACTATTAGAAAAGGGACTACAATCCATTCGGATACTGGACAGAATTCGTGGTAACCAAGCTAAATCGTGATCAGTCAATCAGCAATTAATAAAACGTGCTTGCGCAGTTAGTAAAACAGCGTAAAATGAAACAAAGCATTGTGTGAGTGCAGGCGAAGCTTCAATCGTCAACGGTCTACTAAGTACCGCAACGCTAATGGGATGTAAAGCAAAAACACGTTTGTATAACAACAAAAGAAATCATTAAAACATACTAATAAAAATGCACGCGTTCATTGTATGTAACCTTCGTAATTTGGTCGGATTAATGATAAGAAAATAATTTTGAAAGTCGTCGTAATTTTAAGACTCAATGGCGTTGTCAGAAGGTAGCCAGTGAAATACGTTAACAAAAGTAAAGTCAGTATATATTTATGGTACTGTGAGAGTAACTAAGGTCAGTCATATAGTCTAAGTGTAGAGTCTAAGTCTGTCTATGTCACCGGTGGGCCTAGCTTGCACAACACGAAATACTACTCTGTCAAGAAAGTACCGGGAAAAGATAATAAATAATACACAAAATGTTAGTTATTCATCAAAATTTATTTTATCGCCTTCAAAGTAAGCTCCTTCAGAAACGATACACTTACGCCAACGAATAATCCAATGGTCAAAACATTTTTTAGAAGCATTTTCCGGAATTGAGTTCAGTTCTCGCCGCGAATTCTCCTTTTATGTCTTAATTTGAGTTATAGTGGTAATTTGAGTTTAGGAAAAAGAAAGAAGTCGGCTGGAGCCATATCTGGTGAATAAGGTGGTTGCTCGATGGTATTTGTTGAGCTTTTGGTCAAAAATTCGTTCACAATGTTGGCCTTGTGCGAAGGCGCATTATCGTGGTGCAAAACCAAGAATTTTTTTCCACAAATTTGGCCTTTTTCGTTGAATTTGCTCTCTTAAACGCCGCATAACGCTCAAATAATAATTCTTTATTTACCGTTTGACCTTCCGGCAAGAATTCCGAGTGTACAACACCGCGACAGTCAAAGAAAAAAAGTCTATTTTTGACATATTATGTAGAGTTCTAAGCGCATCCATGTGTCTCTAGTGTCGATAGAAATTAGAGATAAATGAATAACACACGAGAAAACGGGTCGAGAAGAGTTCTCGTGTTGCGCATGCTAGGCCGGCTGGGTCTCGGTTGAGCTAGATCCCTCACCGACGACTGGGGGCATAGGGGGGGCTGTGAGCATATAGTCTAAGTCTAGAGTCTACGTCTTAAGTCAGAGTCTTAGGGTGAGATTTATAGGGCGTGCTTACGAGTAACTTTGACTTTACTCCTGGCGAACTTGGCTCAGTGCATCCTAAGTACGAGCTTTGATTTCGAATTGATAGTCATAACTGTTTTGACAGAAAGATATCCCGTAAAATTTAAAAAGGCACGGAAACGCCGCCGTAGTACTGTTGAGGTAGTGTGCTATTATTCACGTTCGGTTAATATCCTGAGTTTTTCGTAAGTCACCGATTTCGATGACTTAACCCGTGCTAAGCCTGTACTGAGACAGCGTCGAGGCATTCATTATAAATTGCAATTTTGTCTTAGCTCGCTAGATAAGTCTGAGTAAAGTATAAGCACGCTCTATAGATTCCAGCCTTAGTGTAGAGTCTCTTCATTACCTGGGCCTCGGCTGAGCTAGATCCCTGGCAGAGGAATGCGGCGCATGCGCGGCGTCTGCGGCTAAGGGCGCGGCGCCGGCCGACGATATAGAGGCACTCTTGACGTGCCCCTTGGCGCCGTTGCCGCCGGGGGCAGCGGCCAAGCCGCTGGCGCCGACGGTTGAGCCGTTCGTGCCGTTCGTCGTTGAGCCGTTCTTCGTGTCCGTTGTTGCACTGTTGTATGGGCATGCTGTTAGTGCGCTACACTAATATGTATTATGTTGATTAAAATATATATAGTTGATAAGGCTGATGTGACTTGTGTTTCTTGTAGAAAAAAAATGTAAAAATAAGAAGAAAAAAATTGTACACGATATGCGGCGTTGAGTAAGTAAATATAAAACAAAATCAGTTTCATCTATGTCTATTTTTCTTTTAAAAAGATGTTGAAAGTGTAATTTATAATTATTTTAATTAATTTTCTAGTTTATATAAATTTTTAAGGGGATGGGAAGATCATGGTCAGGAACTTGCATTTTAATAATAAAAACAAAATGCATAATGAAAATATTATTGTATTATTACTACTGTACTAATTATGACAACAATATGGTTTCGTTTTAGTAATTCATTAAACATAATAATAATATATAAAGATAAAAATATCACAAAATACATAAACATACAACCGGTACGTATCCTTAACATCCCAATGAACCATTCACCATTGATTTGTTGTATTCGGCTTGGAAACATGCTATAGAGCAAAATTTCAATAAAATACTTACCTTCACTCTGGCATTATAAAAATCATAACTTTCTTGAAACTAAGAAAACCCATAAACGTAAAACACGCTTTAACAAATAAATATAAAACTTAAACGCGAGAAGATACGAAAAAAATGTTCAATTTCAAGTGAGGTGTGTAATTTACGTAAAATTTAGAAAATAATAAGAAATAAAGATTTTAAAAGATAAAAAACCATGAGTATTAGAAATCGCACTCATTAGTAAGTTTGTATTGTGTTGACTATAAATTATATTGCCATCAAATCAATCACTTATCTTTAATGCAACATTAATCCTACTAATATTATAAACGCGAAAATTTGTAAGTATGGATGGATGTTTGTTACTCTTTCACGTAAAAACTACTGAATGGATTTAGATGAAGTTCGGCATACAGATAGTTTATAACCTGGATTAACACATAGGGTACTTTTTATTCCGATATTCCCACGGGAACGGAAACCACGCGGGTGAAACCGCGAGCGGCCACTAGCTCACGATAAAAGCGCGGGCGTGGATCAGTGTCGCGAAGTTATAACTATTTTCAAAATAACTACGGTCGATTCACATTATGTTCATATCGCCTATTGGACGACTCAACTACTGATTGGACTAACGAACGATTAATCTAATGATTGTTTAAACTAGTGGATGTTTCAACTAAGTACGAAATAGCTGTGTTGGTTAGGTAACACCTCTGTTTACTGATTGAGAATACTAGCTACCCTACTCCTTTAGGTCACGTGATAAACTTAAGACAGTCGCGAAGCGCGGCGTAGCGATTGTCAGTAATAGGTCTTCCGACTAATATTTTGAAAATAGTTATAACAAGTTTAGTTGTAATGAAAAGTAACCGTGTACGTATGCTCAGAAATTCAAGCACTACCTTCTCATTATGTCGTAATTTCCCCAAGAGCGTTATGTTTGGGAAGTAAAGATAAGTTTGGGAAGCCAATGGGTGTAAGCCAATGGGTGTGATTGTGGCCATCTATATGAATAAAATGTTTGTTCGGACATCACTCCGGAACGGCTGCATTAATTTGGCTGATTCTATTTTTGTAGATTAATGTTTTATATTTTAGCGTTTTATTAACACTTAAATATACTTAAGTAAAATTTTAAGTATAACTTAAGTATATTTAAGCGTTAATAACATGCTAAAATATAAAACATTAATCTATAAACGCAGCTTCATCTTAACCGAATGTTCAAATATTTGTAAAAATATTTCTTTCGAATCTTAGAAGTGAAAACTTCTAAGATTTGATGAAGCAATGTTGACTAAAAACATAAGCATCAAGCACTGACAAATTTCGACGGTTGAAAGCCAGACCTCTGCAGCCAAGTGGTTAAGGCAGCCGCCCGGAATGCGGAAGGTACGTGGTTCGATTCCCGCCTGAGGTTGTCGTCTTTTTTCAGTGTTTAAAATTTTATCTATTTTTGTATTCGTAATTGTCAGTACAATGTTTGTGTGAAATATCTTTTTGGAAATTCTTCACGGGACACATTGCGTTCACGCAGACGAAGCTATAACGTGTTGCATTTTCACCCTTATTACATTTATCTCGTACACTCTCTGGGTAGACTGGAGTTAGTGAGAGCGAGTGATCCACCTTTGCATACAATGTCACTTTTGTAACTGTGTTTCTGTGCAATATAGAATCTAAATACCTAAATAAAAATAAATTGTCAGGAATGTTTCTATGCGCATCATTTCAGAATGGCTGCACCTATTTGACTAAATATTTTTTTTCTTGCGTTCATAATTATCAGAATACAGTTTGTGTAAAAAAAAAATTAAAGTTCTTCACGGGATACAAGATGTGCACGTGGACGTCGTCGCGCGCGTCTCGTTCGACGTCCTCGTCTGTCACAAAGATTCCTTGAGCTCGCTAACAATAATTGGCTATTTGACAGTTGTAACAATAAATTATAAAATAAGTCGGATATGATAGTTAATAATTTAACAATAATTATCCAATAGTTTTTTTAATATTTTATTTTTACAAAATAAATTTGCGTTTTTTTTCTTCTTTTTTTATAGCAGAAGGAGGCAAACATGCAAACGGGTCACCTGACACCGCCGCCCATGGACACCCGCAAAACCAGAGGAAACGGGCGGTCGCGAAACAATTAATTTACAAATTGTGTCTGGTTTTACGATCCTCAAGGGGTTAACGAGTTTCATAATGAAGCTTGCTCTTGGGCTAGATAATTGGTGTGAGTGTAGGAAAGTTTATTATTATTTTTTTTTTTTATATTATTATTTTTTTTTTTTTTTTTTTTTTTATTTGTAGGAAAGATTTATTATTATTATGAGTGGTGTGTACCGTACCTGGGCGTGGCGGCGGGCTCGGGCTTGGGCGCGTGCGCGGGCTGCGGCGCGCGGCCGCCCGTCAGCGTGCGCGAGCGCGCCTCTAGCTTGGGCTGCGCTGAAGTGGGACGTGTTGAGCTCGCCACCTGCACACAACACACATACAAGTTCAATACAAACAATCACAACTGTTATCGCCTAACAGTTAAGCCCTTGTCAAACAGACAGCGAACCGAAAGCATGGCGAAGCGATTTCATTTTGTAATACTTATATTTAGTTTAGGTACTTAAGCATCATTATATAAACGAACGTTAAATATGTTTTAAATGTAAAATGTTATTTTATTTAGACCAATAAAGATTTTTATTATATTATTATTATTATATGGAATCGTTTTGTTCTGGTCACATAGATACCTTGGCGAACCGAAAGGCGTGTGACGCCATGACAAACACAAGGCGAGCGCGTACAGCGAGGCGTGAGCGAGATAGTTGTATTAACTGGCTACGATGCACGACGTCAAACAAAACGCGAATGCGAAACGCGAAGCGAAGGCGATGCGTGATGGTTGTGTTTATTTTTTTAAAAAAATCAAAGTATTCCGACACATGGCGATAATAGATACCGAAAAGTTTATAGAATGCTTTAAAAAATACCTAATAATGTATAATACACGACACAATGACTATAAAAATACATGTTTGCCATCGATACAGTCGCGTCATGGAGAGAATGCGGACCGAAGCTTCGGTTCGCATTCTCCACGAGTTCGGTTCGCTACGCCTGGTTTGACGTCTCCGCTTCGGTTCGCATTCTCCACGTTTTCGGTTCGGTTCGGTTCGCTTGTATGTTTGACAAGGGCTTTAGTCAGAAACTAGCCAATAAGCGCCGCAAAGCAGTGCACTGAACACCAAGTCACTTATCAATTATTATCTATACTAATATTATAAAGAGGAAAGATTTGATTGTTCGTTTGTTTGGATTGAATAGGCTCCGAAACTACTAGACCGATTTAAAAAATTCTTGCACCGTTTGGGAAGCTACACTTTCTCTGGGTGACATAAGTATGTAAGCCTATATAATATTTTCTTATATTATTTTATTATATTTTTATTATATTATAATATAAAATTTATTATATTATATAAATAAGGTACGGGCTCCACGCGTACGAAGTCGTGAGCGGTCAGCTAGTTAGTATTATTTTTATTAAAAAACAACTAAGTAAAAACGAAACTCAAAAATATTTTTTTATAAGTGCATTTGAATAGTCTAAACTATTGTTTGCCTACTTTCTGGACGTCTTTTAACTGTGAAGAAGAATATGCGCAAAAAACTAATAAATTAGATTTAATTTCAAAAGTCAAATTCATTTTACAATACGGACATTCCTAAAGAATCCTAGTACATTTAGAATGTAAAAAAAATATAATCCAAAAAGTATATACCTGCATTTGAGCGATCCGCGCCGTGTTTTCTTTGATTGAGGCAGAGTCAATTGTGTTCTGGAAAACAATTATTTAATATTTTATTACATATGCAGGCAAATGCCCAAGGTCCTTACAATCCATACAAAACAGATGTCAAATTCCGAGTTATTCGTCAACTCGCACACTTTTAACTCGCACACACGTGCGAGATGGAACCTTTTGATTTCACCTATTATTTGAGTCGTCAACTCGCACAACAGTTAAAATCTGAGGTAGTCATATTCAGTCAATTACAAAAAGGTTTGGAAAAAGTTATAATCCTTAAATGTTTAATACCAGTCCTAAGTAGGCAAAACAACAGAAAGATTGATTATGTATTTCGATCGGTAAATGGAACTCTTCGTACACAAATAAAGACTAGATACATATTCCTGTACTAAATCGTAGCGGAATAGTGGCAGCTCTCTCATTTATACCTTTGACATTATGCGTTTTGGCAGAATAGCAATTATTAAAAGATCACTCCGTCATGATGACACTTAATGGGGACCTAAGCGGTGAAAACGGAAAATTTGGCCGTTTTCTATTAGCTGTTATTATATAATTTTTAATATGTATTACAGAACGCATGTGTGAGGGGATGACTGTGTCCAAAACACGATTGGAAACCTTTTGCTCGATAGAAAAAAATCCTGAAGTTACCTCTAAAATTTCATATAAATGCACATTACGACCTTGTTTTACAGTTTTACAATAACAATTCCTATAAAATCATAAACACAATAGGTACCTTTTCGATTTCTTGACTGATTTGGATTTCCAAACAATTTTTGATAAAAATGTGAATGGCGCTTACGAATTACCGTGGACCCCGCACCGCGAGGGCCCGGAATAACGGCGGAATTCCCGCTGACCGCCTAACCCCCTTTAACTCGCACACTACTAAACGAAATTGCGTACTTAAGGGGAGGTATTTCGGACGCTTCTCTCTCGCTCTCTCGACGGTACGACGGTAAGGACAGGTATAACAGCGAAGGGGAAAGAATAAGCGCGTTTTGTATTTAAAAAAATTGATAGGTGTAATTAATAAAACGATCGGTTATAATCCCTCAAGTTATCTATGAACTTCATTTTGGTAAATGACTTATAATATCAATCATTTATTTTAAGAATTACACCTAGTAAAGAAGGTAAAATGACACAAAAATATGTAACTTTGTGAATTTATTCTATCAAGCCTACTTAATTAAATCGTGTTTCCATCGGTTATATTCCACAGAATAAAGCCTCAACAATATTTCATAATTTTCGCACATTTTAATTTTACTGTTTACTACTTCAAACATTAATTCTAAGAACGTGTTATTTTAATTTTTCATACAACACCTAGCCTTAAACATCTCGCTTGGTACTCTTTTTGTTCAGACGCGTTCAGAGCGTTGATAGTTTTTATACGAGTATGTGATCGAAGCAAGTACTACCTATCCTTCGGCTATAAGCCGTAACATAACATAACAAGACATATACAATGTGTATTGACATGCACTGTACAAACTTTAGGGGTACACACATATACATAATAAAACATTATACATTGGTTTTTAGTCACTTTTGGCAAATCGTTCATATATAAAAGAAACAGTATAGGGCCAAGTACGCTGCCTTGCGGTACTCCGAAATTATTATTTAAAAAACTTGAACGATCTGATACAACTACGTTATCGCCTCCTATACCATTCACTTCCACACATTGAAGTCTATTGTCAAGATATGATTTTATCCAAGAGAGACAACTTCCCCGAATTCCATATCTCTCTAGTTTGTCTAGTAATACATCGTGCACAACAAAGTCAAAGGCTTTGGAAATATCAAAAACAATACAGTAGTTCTTTGTTTACTGTCTAGACTAGACCTAAAATTACTTTATGAATGAGATTAAAACTCGCTAGTGAAGTCGCCTTTTCCTGCTGAAAGCCATATTGTTCCGAAGCATATTGAATCTCTTTGAAAATTTAAGTATTTTTTTGCATGGTCTTCTCAAATATCTTGGACAAAACGGATATTAATGTAACTGGGCGATAGTTCTCCACGTTAGTTTTATCATTCTTTTTGTAAAGTAGCCAAAAGTTCGAACATCAGTAGAAAAAAAACCAATGTCGGTTTTCTACACCAAAAATGACGAATTAAACACATACCACGAAAAATCCACTACTTTATTATATTTTTTAAATATTTTTATGATGTTTATTTGAGCTTAGAATCCACCCCTAAAGTTTGTACAGCGCATGCCATTACACATTGTATAACAGCAGTTAACCCTAAATTTGAGGAGCTCGATGGCGCAGCAGTTAAGACGTACGGTTTACGATCGTCGTCGCTACGTAACTTTCGTAATCAATCGCCGGGTCACTAGATCGGTGATCAAATTAAAAACATCTCGAGCTCCTCCGTGCTTCGGAAGGCAAGTTAAGCCGTTGGTCCTGGTTGCTGTCGTAAGATGGCAGTCGTTAAAACCCACCATCCCGCATTGGGCCAGCGTGGTGGGTTATGGCCCAATATCACAACGTGGGAGGCCTGTGCCCAGCAGTGGGACGTTTATAGGGTGATGATGATGATGAACCCCAAATTTTGTAATAAAGTTTGTACACACCTGCCGCTTGAAGTTGGACGTCGTAGTCGTCGACGTGGCGGTCGTATTATTCGCGGCGCTTGTCGTCGTACCCACTGCAATACGACAAACAGCCAATTTTATTGGTTGTAAAGGAGCTACCTATCACAAAATGTTAAATTTCTACAATAAATTTTGAGCCTTATACTTTAGTAATAAGGATTAATGTTGATTGAAGAAATTTGACATTTTTGGATAGATACACAAAACTCACCAAAATAACACTTGACAAAAGAAACAAAATTAAATTAAATTAAAATAAATTTGTTTACGCTCATACCAATTATCTAGACTAGGCCAAGATGAGTATTCTTTTGAAACTCGTTAATATGGTAAGATAACGGATAAATATACATAAACATAGAAAAAAAACACCCAGACCGGAAATCAATGAAGAAAAACAGTTTTTCTCCAAATTGACCCGACCGGGAATTGAACCCCGGACCTCAAAGATGGCGCGACGCTAGACCTGGCGTGCTAACCACTCGACCACGGAGGTCGTCATAATCGTACTCGTCAAATTTAACTTTAACTATCCCAATAATTACACAACCTATTATTATTTTGACTTAACTGCTTGGCAATAGACCAACAATATCTACTTGTATAAATTAAAATTAGAAAATTTTCTGAGCCGGCATATGAGTACACACTCCGAATTTCGGAAATGTCAAACTTCATCAAATAAAATTAAACTTTATGATTAAACTATAAGGATCAATATCTATTGAAGAAATTTGTAATTTTTTAATCATTATTTTATACCTCAACGCAGCAATGCACAATGCTGCTTGGCGGCAGAAATAGATATAAGGGTATTCGCCAACCAGTCTCGGATTCTGAACAGTATTCCACCACCAGATCCAGAAGTCTTTACACTGGCCAAAGAAAATCATAATATATTTTAATTTACTCATAATTTGACTCAGACATGTTACTTAATTTTCCTATTTTTACTGTCTCGCTCTTAATTTATTAATGATGCCGAATGTTATGAGTGTAGCTCTTCGAAAGCAGTAAAAAACTACTAAAAAAAGCTCCCAACAATGTTATTGCCATAATTATAAGCACTAACAGTTACCCGATGAAATTTAAACTTTACCGTGACCAATATTACATGAATGTAACACAATTTATGATGGCACACAGAACAAATCGAAAGCGTTTGTAACTTTTCATTGAACTTTTAACAGTAGACAGTTGTAACAGTTGTAACAGTTGTGATAAACTCTCTCTTTTACAATTCACTCTCTTACCAACTTTCTTTAATGCTCTCTTTTACTCAATTCTAGCGTAAACAGTAAAACTGAGTATCTCCCAATGTTCCTCCTAATGACCAAATCTGTGATATCTGGTGAATCTCTAGAAAACACTAAACTAACTTCCTCTTGTAGATCTGCGATGGTGAACGTAATCATCAGCATCACGCAGTGCTTCTATTTCTTAATTAGCTGCATTTCACAACACTCTTTTTTCATTCTCTCTCTCTCTCTCTCTCTCTCTCTCTATCTCTCTTTCGCTCACTCAAGTTTCTCTTAACGACCGCTTTCGTGATGTCATTCTAACTTAGCCCCTCCTAACGACCACATCCGTGACGTCTTTCTCATAAAACAGCAAGCTCTCGTCAAATTGTTTCCTATTCTTATTTTCTTTTACTCCCTCCCTTGAAAACAATATAACAAAACTTCTCCTAACGACCCAATCTGTAACAGCTATCTCATCAAACATCTTAAACCATCATACACATGGCGTGGTACCTTCGAGCCGGCGCGCCGTCGCCGAGACGGAGCGCTGCACGCCGCGGTGGAACGGCGGCTTAATGCCTTTCATTCTTACTAGCTCTCTTTCTCACTCTCTTGTAAACAGTACAACACTAGCACACTCACTCCTGTAAACAATGCAATACCACATCGTGACATCTTTCTCATCAAACAGCAAGGTCTCTTTCTCACACCCTTGTAAACCATTTAACTAAACTCCTTCTAACGACCACATCTGTATCATCTTTTAAACATGATATGCGTGGCTTGGTACCTTGCTTTTCATACTTCTATGGGTATACATGCCGTATCTTCCTCTTTTGCTCATATCTATGCGTAGCGAGGTATATCGCATTTGATTTATACTACTACGGGGTGTACATGCCGTATCTTCCCGTTTTGCTTATATCTACACATGGCGTAATACCTTGCGCGCGCAACACCTCCGCGCCCGAGGAGGCGCGCCTCGAGTTAGCGGGCCGCGCCGTCGCCGAGATGGAGCGCTGCACGCCGCGGTGGGACGGCGAGCCGCCGCCGCCGCCTGGACGCGCGCGTTACCAAATGTTACGAAACGTTACCAAACGTTACGAAACGTTACCAAACGTTGCCGTACGCACGAACCGCGACCGCACATGGGATAGCTAGCCACTAGTCTTGGTAGGGTATTTGCGTTATCTGATGTTAGTGGGACCTGCAGAGGTCGCCCTCTCGCTAGCACGTCTAGCACCTCTAGTAGCACGTAGACCCATTGAGATATTTTGTGCATGACGCAATAGGAACTTTTTCCGCAAAGAAGGGGACGTTTGCCGCGATGGGTTGATGCTAAAGAGGGGGGGGGGGGGAGGCGGGGGCAGTAGGAGCAGCTGCCCCCCTAGAGATTAAAAAATACGTAATTAACGTAACTTAAAAATTACAAGAAAATTATGTTACCCTACTCTGAAACCTTAAGCACGCATCTATGTACAGTGAAGAGGTCGTGGAGTTTACACAAGGAGTTGAAAACCGAGAGCCCTCGACAATAGCTCCATTGCCAGCTCGGTTATGCCGGAAATGAGAAAAAGGAGAGTTGTCGGTGGCCCGTTAGCTTCGAACCTTATTCAATACGTAAGAGCTGTCTTGATGAGTTAAGTTCACTAGTGTTAGTAGTACTAAGTCGTCGCTGCTGATGAGTACTAGCTCGGTACTAAGAGGGTTTACGCATTTTAGTTTCCCATACAAACATCCAAGTTGAAATTTTTATAAAACTTTCCATGCTAAAGTAAAACACAGAGATCTAAATAGTTTGTTGAAAACATTTTGAAATAACCTTTATTTAGCTGAGTTATTGCAAGTTTAAGTCCACTATGATAAGTTTAAATTCGAAGAAGATAAGCTAAATAAACGTTTTTTAAATATGTTTGTCAATAAACTATTTAGATCTCTCTGTTTTACTTTAGCATGAAAAGTTTCATAAAAATAAGGTCATTGGTTTTAAAAAAAAATAATTTGGAAGTTTGTATGGAAAACCGGAATGCGTAAACGTTCCTAAGTTAGTAGCGACGACTTGATCACAAGAAAGGAGGTCTTTGGCCGACTATGAAATACTATATCTAGACTATATGAAACTTCAAAAAGTGCGCGCAGCGTTGCGTCGCGTAGCTTTCTTGGTGTTTAAGTAAACTGACGTGAGACAATAAAATTATGAATTTTATTATGAACCGACCCCAAGACGTTTGCGAGGGCAATCTTGCTAACCACTTGATTATTTCGCGGTACTATAGCACCGCGAACAAAAGACGGCTGTTTTCGAGCGGGTGCTACAGGACCGGGCCGATCGCTCTTCGATTTCTACTCATTCGGTAGGTTTTTTAATACACAGCCACACCAAAACCTCTGGGGTAATTTTGATTATGAATTTAGCAACACTAATATCTCAGTCTGTGATTGGTTGAACAAATAATTTTGAAGAGTTTATGTCACTTCACGCCTTACTTTTTTTTGTGTGTGAAGTGGTATGTTTTGATACTGAGACTGTTGAATTGCCTATAATTCATAAAAAGTTTGGCATGTACGGAAAGGGATATTATTCTAATTTTAATTTTTTTTCAGCCTATTTTGTCCCACTGGTGAGCAAAGGCCTCCCCCAAACCCTGCCAGTTTTAAATAATGTAAAAAAAAACACTAGTTATCGATTTAGATTTAATACTATAAATCAATTCCTATTACAAGTCGTCAATTTTCTCTTTAGCAAAATTCCCGAATTTCTTATAAATAATTTTACCATAACAGGTACTTGTTTTTTTTTAATACTTAGCTTCATCCATAAGCTGTACGAAATAGAACATTATTTGTTCGAATACAAACAGGATCGAGTCAAAAGACTGTTTTAACGCAGCTGTTCAAGTGCACTACGGTGACGCAAAACTGCGTGACAAACAAGGTAAATTGAGCGCCGGCCGCGAAACAAACGAGTGATTAACTCGAGTGGTAGCGTTCGTTTAGTTTGTCGCGTCAAATGAATAGGTATATGAAGAATGAACGCACGGTCCAACGGCCTAAGAAACGCCTGTTAAGGTATAATTATTACGCTGAAAAACCGTTGTCACGTTCTCCGCCTCTAAATGACATAAGCGGTGATGAATAACGAAAAAACAACGTACGCA
The DNA here is from genome assembly GCA_963921215.1 of Scoparia ambigualis. NCBI lineage: Eukaryota > Metazoa > Arthropoda > Insecta > Lepidoptera > Crambidae > Scoparia > Scoparia ambigualis. Next base: position 9,375,884 of record OY992526.1, read on the forward strand.
TACGTGCGTGCTTTCATTGTGAACTAGATGAAAATGAATACTCAAACTACGTATAGCATTTGTTTAATATTGACCATACATAATACAAATGTATACATTGTATGGATTTGTATTGCGCACACACCCACACAAACCTACCACTAATCCAGTGTTTACGATGAAGTTTGTCATTATTCCCCATCATGATTTTTGAATGTATGAATACTTCAAAGCAGCGTACCAAGTACTTACATTAAAAAATTTTTATGATTTCTACATTAACGTTGTAACTAACATGATTGGAAGCGGAATTATATGCAAAGCACCTCTAACGCCGCAATGTATCCCATGACAGTGGCGGTTCGTCGTGACAGACGTACAATAGCATAATTTAACAGTTTATAATAATAGTATACAAGGAGCGAAGCGGACAAATACACGTTAAAATATGAAGCTTAGGATATAGGCATGTCTATGGATAAAGCTTGTTAACATTCTTTCGAGGAGTTTTTATTTCGTTCGAGCGTGATCTTACAAGTTAAGCAAATTTTGCAATGCGGAATAATCGGATGGAGAACCAATTTAAAATAATTTCTCCTATGTGCTTTGGAAGGCTCGTTGAACCATCAGCGTCGATTCGGTTGTTGTCTTCGGGTCATAATTCAGGAAAAATCCATAAAAACACTCGAAAAAACTGTCGTCGATGTTAGAGACATTATAAAAAGCTTTACCCATAGACATCCCAAATAGGTAACACACCAATGACGCGTCTCCGTATTAATCGCAGCCTACGCACACAACTAAGAACCAACAGGCCACGTCAAACTATTGGTAAAACGTCAAAATACTGCATTGAATTTTAAACTTAACAAACAACGGCTAAAGTTGAGAATCAACTGGAGTATTTTGACAGATTCGTTATGGCCTGCAGTGCGATTCTGTAAGGGCTCGATCCAAAACTCGACCTTGAATCCGCAGTTAACGAATGTAAGGGCACGAGACCTTGAATCCGCAGTTAACGAACAACATCGAATAACGTTATCAAATGCGCATTCTCTAAATTCGACTCTACGTAAATGTCACAAGGGTCACTCTTGATCGGAACGTGAGTGTCAAAGTTAGAGGCGAGTCACGATCGGCTGGCTGTAAGGTTCGATCCAAAACTTGAGCCTAAATCCGCAGTGAGTTATCAAATTCGACTCTACACAAACGCCACAGGCGAAAACGTGAGCGTCGAAGTGAGAGGTAAGTTTACGATCGAGTTTTAAAGAATCGTAACGCTGAAGTGGCTGTTGTGTGCACAGTGCGGATGACACCCTGTTAGACACTATGAAGCCCCATGTATTATGTAGTCGAAGAGCCATGTGTCTTGTTTGTAAAATATTGTTTAAATAATAATCCTGCAATGTTTTACTACACGAGGTGGCCACTAGCACAATTACGTAAATATATTGATTTGTTTTAGCTTATGTACTGTTACATTACGTTTCCGATATAACTTAAATTGCTCGGACTGACTGCTATACGACTCACCAATAATCATCATCGTCACAATTTTCACTGAGTACTTTGTGATAACAAAATTACGTTTTACGGAATGTGCTAATGGCTCCAGTTTTTTGCCATTATGCCATAAGTTTGTGGCATGAAAATAAGCGTTATTTCATCTAAATACATTTTATGTACATTTTGTTTAGTGTATTATAGTTATAAAGTAATGAAGTGTGACATTGATTGATGTATTGTATTGTAGCATAGTGTAACATATTGTAGTGTAGTGTAATGTTGTTTAGTAAAGTGTTGTGTAGTGCAGTGCAGTGTAATAACACTACGTAGTGTAACTAAGTCAGCGTAGTAGCGTAGCAACGTTACTACTACAGTCGGTCATACGACTTATCGTGTAGCATGGTGTAGTGTAGCACAGTATAGCATAGTGCAGTGTCGTGTAACATAGTGACGTATAGTGTAGCGTAGTATCGTGTTACATAGTGTAGTGAGGTATAGTGTAACGTAGTATCGTCTTACTTAGTGTAGTGACGTATAGTGTAGCGTAGAATCGTCTTACATAGTGTAGTGACGTATAGTGTAGCGTAGTATCGTCTTACTTAGTGTAGTGACGTATAGTGTAGCGTAGTATCGTCTTACATAGTGTAGTGACGTATAGTGTGGCGTAGTATCGTCTTACATAGTGTAGTGACGTATAGTGTAGCGTAGTATCGTGTTACATAGTGTAGTGTAGTATAGTGTGTGTGCGCTTACCGTGCGCGGGTTTGTCGTGCGCCTGCTGCGGCTGCTGCGGCGCGGCGGCGGTGCGCAGCGACAGCGACGAGCCCGAGCGGCTGCCGTCAGACTCCGGCTGGTAACACACACAATATGGATTGTTAGCACACTTTTATATGCGATGATACCTACGTGAACTGCGCCACTAATGATCACACGCACAACATTTTGACAACCTCCGTGGTCGAATGGTTAGCACTGGTTCAATTCCCGGTCTAGTCAATTCAGCAAGAACTGTTTTACTAAATTAATTTCGGATCAAAGCATATTGGCCTTACTAGCCATTTAAAGAACTACCAAACCTCACAATTTGGTATATGAATAAAATAGTAATTTAATCAAACTTATCAATCAATAAATAAATAAAAATAAATCAATCGATATAATAATAAAAGATAAATGTTAAAATTTGCTTTCGGATCATAACTGAACACGACATTATTTTGCTATTCTATCATAGCAAATTATAATAATTAATTAATTAATTAACAAGACTGTAACACTCACGTCCGTACTCTTCCTGCCTAACAGCAAGTATGTGGCAAACACGTCGTCATACTTCGCCTCGGCAAGCGAGTACTCGATCTCCTGCCGGTTGTAGCCCAAGCAGACCAGCGCCTCTGCAACAACAAACGCATAGCGAACGCGTCAGCACGCATGCAGCTACTGGTAGGTTCTAACCGGTTTAAACTGGGTGTCTAGTTGGATGCATGCTCGCTATACAAGGTATACTAATTTTCTAGTGAGTTTTTTTTATAGTTTAGCCCGGCAAATGACTTCACTCCACCTGATTTTAGGTGTAAGTGGCGTTCAAACGAGAGGACTGGTGCAGCGAATAAGACGTAGCATCTCTGCCAGCCTACAAAGTGCTTTTTCACGCCTCGCTTGAAGTTTTATTTAAAGTTCAATATCTTATAGGGGTGATTTTTCAAGTGTCAGATTACTCATTTGTTAAAGTACTATACAACCATTTTAAAAATGTATTGAATTTTCTTTTTTTTACATGTGATATTTAAGGTTGATCGCTGTAGTACTTTATCAGATGGATAACTTTTGTCCGATGTTTGAAAAATCGGTTCTTGAACGAATAAGCCAATTCGAATTAGGCTTATCGCTTACACAATATTTTCAGAAAACAGTATTTAACTATATAGGTTTTTGAACGATCAATTAGATACTTCGAGTCAAGTAAAAAAAGATTTTTTTAGTTAAATATGTTTTTTATGAGACCCAAATCTCCGTACATTCCTTAAGCATAGAAAGTATAATTAGTACCGGCTTATTCTTGATTCAAGATTTTGTGCTTTAATGTTAGAGACTAGACTGAATAAAACTTTAAATAGTTACTAGAAAAGTAAGTAAAACCTTGTATACTGTACTGACAATAAGTCAGTCTCTAGGACTAAGGCGAAAGGATTTTAGAGATTGTACTTTTTAACATGCTTCCTATATACTACTATGACTGTTAGTCATATTATCGGTCATATAAATAATTGATATAACATAATAATTTTATTGACTACTGTAGTAATATTTAAACAAGAAACATTCGATTTAATTGTAAAACGATCTATTAATTTCTATAAGAACTTTTTAAAAGTTTAAGAATTCTGTTTTTATACTATCAATCTCTACTTCATATATTTTAAACCAACTAGATAATGTAAAAAATATATAATTATGTATATGTAACATGCATAGCAGACAATAATAATTTTGTACATCAAAAAGACAATTAATTAATATCAGAAACACAATTAAGATGATTTAAATCAACAAAACATTTTATATGAAATAAAAATACTTGCATTCCTTAAAAAAAAATACTGTTATATTTAAAAGATCTGCAGGACTTTGATTACAAAGACATAATATTAGAAGTCTCGTTCGCTACTAAGATTTCTTCATGCTTATATAACTTTATACAGGTACAGATACGTTTAAAACTTCGTTAATCATATAATACATAATGAAATACACAGATCTGAAAAGTATTTTCTAGAACGTCATGCGTGCAATTAAACGTACTGTACGAATAAAGAATATCGCTAATTAAAAACAACTAATATTTAAAGCCACGAGACGAATACACATAAATATTTGTATATAGCAATTTGACGAAATATTATTTTCGTAATTCTGTCTCATCAGTCTTTCATATAGGATTGTTTCATATTGTTATAGCTTACAATGGCATCTAGAACGAACTTATACACTAATAATCCGAATCCAAATCCTACCCCATTTGTTCTCAAAGCCTCCGAGAACCTACAAAGATGAAAAGTCAAAAAAGTCAAAAGTCAAATAGTTTACTCAATATAGGCCCTCACAGTCACTTATTGACGTTGAAAACTAATAATTTAACAGTTAACTAACATTTAGTTAAATCTTAACTTCTGAATCTATAACGAGATCTATAAAATCTCTAGGATTTGATCGGTTACTGCGACTTAAGAAACCATAAAGTTTATTGCCTCTTATAAACCCGGTTACGTTGTATAAGCCTTGAGCTATAAATTTTGAAACAGTAACATCGCATATTGAATTAAACCATGAAATAATTATAAAAATATATATACAACAATAGGTACCTGGAAGCACTCGAGTAAAGTTTTACTTTGAAAAACAAAAATAAATATAATTAAGAATGTAAAGTATCATGGACGAACGACAGACTAACAACAAGACAGAATTTTTAGATATATACAAATTCTAACACATACATAAAGATAGATATATTTTGGCGCAGCCATCTGGTTTAATCAGCCTCTTGACTGGGTGGCTAGCCCGTTCATTAAATGCCGGTAATCAATTGAATGCCAGGCAGTTCGTTGACAATAAACACTAAGGACGTTTAACGAATTGGCTAATTGAAAGCTAATTCTTTGCAGGAGGCTGAATTCAAAACAAACCGGAAGGTTAAAATTTGGTTAAGTGAGATTTAAGTTCAACGATTTGACTAGTCGTCCTTTAGGCATTTAACGAACGGGCTAGCCATTCAATGAACCGGCTGATTAAACGTTACGGCTGTGACATATATACGTATCGCTACAACGCGCCGCCACGTACCAACTTGCGCTGTGCCGATATCAAGGGGTCGATGCACGCATGTAAGGTAAAGAAATATTATACAATTTGTATGTCTAGTATAATCTGCAGTTTTAATTAGCAACATATTATATTACATTAAATATTATAATATATATTTATATAGGGTTGATTTGGCAATGTGGTGTGAAGCTGTCTGCAACTCTTATGCATGTGATAATCTAGCTTGGATTGGAGCAGATATTTTAATTCTCACATAATTATTATCTTAGTAGATGGCTTTTTTGAAAACGTATTCTAATTTCCTTTTAATATTATATGAAGTTATCATTGGATAGTCTAATACTTTACATATACATAAAAATTAAAATACCTGCTCAATAAAAATATATGGTTAGTGGAACCATTCAGAATTAAATGAAATAGTATTAAACCGAAGTTTAAAATTTTCTTTCGAATGCTACTTAGATCAAAATCATGTACCTATCAAGATTGAGCGAAATCTAACTTAAAACGTTAAGCTTTTGAACTCTTATACTGCTTCTATCACAATTGACGGAGTACAATGCTGTTTTAAAGTAGGTTTAGCGCTAAATCTAGATATTTTCGTTCGATTTGAGCAGCAAAAAACCATTCCACCTGTGTAACCTGGGGACAAATAGTCACCTATCCGCTTGTGCAACCTGCGGAAATGGTCACTTATCCGCCTGTGTATCCTGAGGACAAATAGTCACCTATCCGCCTGTTAGCTAGGCAGGGACTAAGTAGTCACATATCAAACTGTATAATTTGGAGGAGGATTCGGGCGGATGCCCGAGTAGCCTGGATATAAATAGTCACAGTGGGTAAATAGTTACCTAGCCATCTTTAGAGGGTTTACGCCGAAATGCGTAAACCTTCTCAATGGTGTTCGTGGTTCTGCTGTGTGCGTTAGGAAGGAAACAATCTTCGGCTGACTATAAGCATTGGGCCAGCGTGGTGGGTTATGGCTAGTGTTGACCAGGACTCGAGTTATAAGTCCTATTTTAGGGACTGGTCTTATTTTGGCATAGCTCGCAAGACTCCGACTAAAATGATTCCTGAGTTCTGAGCCTTAAATCCTTTCGTCGAGCCCTAAAAAGCAAAAAGACTCGACTTATAGAACTGAGCCTTTATTAGGAACTCAAGTTCTTAAAAAACTTAACCTTTTTAATTGTATAATAGTAATATCAATTTTGCTAAGGCTCCTTGGGCAAGTACTTTTCCATTAAAAAATTATAATAACTCTTCGATCATATGATCGAAGAGTTATTATAACGTCTATTTTTTTTAACGTCTACTTTGAACGTCTATTTTTCTCTTTGGCGCACTCGTCGCGTTGACTCGCTTGTGGAGGTGGTTGACGAACGCCGAATTGTATAACACTATAACCTAGAACTTTATATAAACAGAATGGATATGGAACTCACTGTTTCTAAAAAGACTTCGTCACTAGCAACTAATAGAGAAGAATAGAATTTGAATTTTTAAATTTTGAATTTTTTTTATTGTAAAAAGACTCGAGTCCTCGAGTCATACACCGAGATTTTTCATTGATTTTGGAGCCGAAAACGTTATAATACAAAACAAGTGTTGCACCTATTTATGAAATAACAATCGCTTTACCAGCTAAGTAAAAAAAGTTGTAAAAGTGACTTTTTGTCGAAAACACGTAGTAACATTCTCCTTATCTACGAGTACACCGTGACCCCCATGAACTTTCCCGGCCGGCCGCCTGCACTGGCGGCGGGGCGGGGGGTAGGCGGAGCGTTTAAAGCGCCTCGGTCATTGACTTTCGTAAGATCGTCCGGTACTAAGGGTTCTTACATTTTTTATGAATATTTTTTTAATAATTTTTTAATGCTCATATTTTTAGTTTTACATGCTAAATAGCTTTTACTGATGATAAACATGAACAGGGTTTCGGCTCCAAAACCAATGAAAAATCTCGGTGTTTATTAAGGACTCGTGAGTCTTATCACTGAGAAAAAGGCTTGAGCTCTCTTTACGAGTCCAGTCTCGAAAAATCGAGTCCAGTCCCTAAAATAGGACTTACAGAACTCGAGTCCTGGCCAACACTAGTTATGACCCAACCTCCCATGTGATGTTGCCCGTGTGGGAAAGTCTGTACCCAACTGTGGGACATTTATAAGCTGCTGATGATGATGAATAGAAATTTAAGATAAATTACTTGTATATATACCTTGAGCTTGGATGACGCAGCGTCACTAGATAAGCAACTTTCGCAATGACATGTCATTGGATGGGTGACCAAATGTAAAAAAAAAAAACACTTTTCTCATCGTCAACCATGTCGCGTAGCGGTGAAAGAATACTACCACCCCCTTTCTTCCCTTGGGTGTAGTAAAAGGCGACTAATGGATTAAAGACTGCAAATACATCAAACAGCATAGAACGGCGATGGGCTCACCGCTTATTTGGTGAAAAGTGGACTATTGTAGAGGACTGCTTTTGCTTTGCCCTCATTGGTTAGTCTCTGACTAACCCTTCGGGGATATTAGTTGTGATTATTATGTATTATGTATCTTGAAGTCTAAAATTATTTTTTTTAAATTTGGTTACCCATCTCGGAATCATCACCACAACCACAAAGACTGATTTGATCCAATTAGTAGGGCTAGTACCTATCCGCTTGTGGTCCTTGTAGTCCTGCTGCGGCTCGGCGTATGGGCGTAGGGCGTCGTCGTCGTATCCGGTGTTCATCCACTTGTCTCGCATAATGCTTTCGAGTGAGGCGCGTTTCGCCGGGTTGAGGACGAGAAACTTTTTGAGGAGGTTCTCGCAGTCTGTCGACATGTAGAACGGTATCCTGCAACGGGGGGAGGTGGGGAGATCGTTTAATAACGTTTAAAAATGAGTATCACACAGTGGTATAGTACACACATAGATATACTGAAACACACGTTAAACTTATAACTACCTCAGGAGGCAATCATAATTTTTTCAACGATTTCATTTGCGAGATCTTTCGAGTTCATTTGCGAAAATGTTAACTAACATTTTTAAACTATTGTGCACCTTGAAACATAGGTACTTGTCGGAGAATGATGGTAGTTTAATAACAAAAACCGTTATGCAGGTGGCGCCGTAGTAGTTTGACAGCTGTCAGTTGAATCTGACGGATTCTATTTCCGTCTATGGTGAATTTGAATTTGACAGCCTCTAATAGAAATTAACCCTAATAGCCTTGTAAGACAGTTCAAAATATACTGTAGAAATTTGACATTTTGTGGTAGGTTGAAATGGCTGGCGTCTGTGACTGTGACTGTGGCTGACACATGCGGCTGTACGTACGCATGCGGCTTCTATTCAAAAGACTCTCATTCTCCGAAACGAAATTTCGACCGATTTTCGTTTAATATTTATAGCGTATCCCATTATTTTTAAAATTTCAAACAATATTCAAAAAAATAATTAATCTAAATGCCAAACCTATTTATTATGAACGAATTTCGGAAGGAAACCGCTGTAAACGCCAAACGACAGTTTGAGATAAGATAGCTAGTTCCTCAGTGGTTGAGGATTCCGGGTGAAGCGCGCTTCCACCTTCGGCTTTATCGTCACTTACCATCAGGTGAGATGAAGGCAAAGCGCTTACCCGTAGTAGAATAAAAAAAATAAAAAAAAACAAAAATGTCGGCCGAAATTTCGTTTCGGGGAAAGACAGTAGGCCCTCTGATCCATTTCTGTGTTGGCGATCAATGGTCTCTGCCTACCCCTATTGGAAACATGGGTGAGTTTATGCATGTATATATGTGTTTCTGTGTTGTGCACCTTAAAACTAGTTCGTACCGGTATTTTCCGCGTAACACCCGCTCGCGCAGTTCCCTTAGCGTGGAGCCGTCGAACGGCAGCGAGCCCGACACGAGCGTGTACAGAATCACGCCGAGCGACCACACGTCTACTTCAGGGCCGTCGTATTTTTTGCCTGTAATAGAAATTAAAGGTACAGTACATTATACACCCTTAATTTTTATTCGTTCAAAAGAAATCAAGGGTGAGTTCTACCCATGAAACTGAACAACTGCAAAAATGACTAAAACATTTCGACCTCCCATACAAAACCGTCCAATCAGCTGACGACAATAGTATGGGATGTCGAAATCTTTTTGTCATTTCGTGTGCAAACTAAGTGTCAAAATAAGGAAGTACTCCTTCAAAAATTGCTATCCTCCCACAACACAATTACTCGTCTCATCTTATCTTTATCAGCATCACAACCCCAGAGACGGTTAAAAAAATTGATGATGACTGTAAATGACTATGCCCCCGCTGGAAGCCAAACCCAGACTGGGTGGTACGGCCACTAGATCAGAGGCGATTAAAAAATTGGTGACGGCTATGATAAATTGATGACACTTACAACTAATATCCCCTAAAGGTAAGTAAGTAAGTAAGTCAATGAGAACCGCAAAATCAGTCCTCTGCCATAGTCTACGTCACATCTACGGTCTTCATTGCTTGGTATCCAATTAACCTGTAGGGATGCGGATTGTAGGTTTTTTTTTATACAAAGCCCGGCAAATGACCCCACTCCAGCTGATATTAAGTGGAAATGAAGTCCAGGTGCGAGGACAACTTGTGCAGCGTAAGAGACGTAGCTTCAGACACCCTCACTCTGCCGGCCCACAAAGTGCCTCTTCACGCCTCGTTTGAAGGACCCAATGTCATAGGTAGGAGGGAATACGTGTGCTGCCGTGCTGCTGTGGTAGAATGAACGCCACATTGTAGAAAGGCCAAAGAGAAGATCTTCCTCCGAGCAGCTCGGGGACCGAAGTCCAACGGATGTTAGTTGGAGGTGTTATATATTGGCGAAGGAGATGGTGAATTTTTCGCTACCGCGACACAGGCTTCCCATACTATTTTATAGTCGTAGTATGGAGACATCGTTGGTATGCGTTTGTGGCGCCATCTGTTGACACGGTTGAGAAGGTGTTTGCTTCGTGTCGAATAATGTGCGGCGTCATGCGGTAGGTGGCGCCGCCACTAACGCTTCGGGGATAATAGTCGTGAATATGTGTCATAAGTATAAAAAATAAATAAAAATGCTTAACGCTAACCTTGGAACAGCTCGGATGCGGCGTAGGGCGGGCTGCCGCAGGTGTCTAGCTCGGCGCCCGGCGTGAACTCGTTTGTGTTCACAGTTATAAGGTCATTCAGCTGACTCGTATCCTGTATGAGTGTTGTAATCCTGTGATCTAACCTTGGAATACCTGTCCATTCGGCTGACTCGTATCCTGTATGTGTGTTGTAATGCTGTGATCTAACCTTGGAACACCTATCCATTCAGCTGACTGTATCCTGTATGTGTGTTGTAATGCTGTGATCTAACCTTGGAACACCTATCCATTCGGCTGACACGTATCCTGTATGTGTGTTGTAATGCTTCTAACCTTAGACACCTATCAATTCAGCTGACTCGTATCCTGTATGTGTGTTTTAACCCCGTAACTGGTAATGGCAATATAGATGCCACCCTAATTTGAACCTTATTCAGTTGTAATAGAATGGAAAACCAATAAAAAATATTTAATGCTGTACCAGTTAAAGGGTTCATGCTTCTAACCTTGGAAAACCTATCCATTCAGGTGACTTGTATCCTGTATGTGTGTTGTAATGCTGTGATCTAACCTTGGATTGGAACACCTATCCATTCGGCTGACTCGTATCCTGTGTGTGTGTTGTAATGCTGTGATCTAACCTTGGAACACCTATCCATTCGGCCGACTCGTATCCTGTATGTGTGTTGTAATGCTGTGATCTAACCTTGGAACAGCTCTGGCGCGGCGTAGGGCGGGCTGCCGCAGAAGGTGTCCAGCTTGGCGCCCGGCGTGAATTCGTTGGAGAAGCCGAAGTCGGCGATCTTTATATTCATCTCGCCGTCTAGCAGCAGGTTCTCCGCCTGACGAAGTAAACGACGTTTTAAAAGATACGTAAATTAATAAAACACTAAAACAAATTGGAAAAATGTTGAAAAAAATCCACAAGCAGGATTTGTTTACAGAAATTACTATAACATTAAAATAACTAATATTTAAAAAGGTGGGTCTTTCGTGGGGTTAAACGGCAGCGAGGCCGACCTATACTAGGGCAAGCAAACTTCATATTGTAAAACGATTAAATGTTTATAATGTATTAAATGTTCAATGTTTTTTTAGACCAAAATATTATATTTTCCATCCAGAAAAGGAAGGGAGGCTCCCTTCCATTTTCCGCTCTTCGCGATCAAGAGCTCTTGACGTCACCTTGAGGTCCCTGTGTATGATCCGCTTCTGGTGGCAGTACTGCACGGCGGACACGATCTGCCGGAACTTGGCGCGCGCCTCCTTCTCCTTCATGCGCCCGTGCAGCACTAGGTAGTCGAACACCTGTACATAGAATCATACTGTTTAAATAAGGCTCCAGCCACGGTTGGAATCGAACCTGATCTCTAGGTCTAAGACCGGTCGCGTAGCCAATAGAGAGACATACGTATTAGGTACGCGATTTCATCACTCGCCGTTTTATATCAAACTGTATTTCTCCAAAACAATAATATTCATATATTTACTGTCTTAATGTTTTTTTTATATATATTTTAGCGTTTTGATAACGCTTAAATATACTTAAGTAAAATTTTAAACACTGAAAAAAGACGACAACTTCAGGCGGGAATCGAACCACGCACCTTAAAATTTTATTTTTCTATGTCTGTTTAAAAATTGTAACTTTTATAATTTTATTTCAAACGGGTGTAATACTTTATGAATAGTTTTAGTACATCTTCTTTCATGCATATAATGCATTTACTGTGGCGCTAAGCGTGTGAAAGATAAAGACGACAACTCATGAGTAACACTTTGTAGTAGTTTCTGGTATGTCTCCTTTTATGAAGTTTGTAGTTGTTTCGGGGCTTCTAGAAATTTTCCGACGACTGTTCTTAGTTCAAGTGTTACCTTTGAGTTGTCGTCATTTGTACAACAATAAATATTTTAAACATAGACCACAGCGGCGGTTAAAAATTGTGTAAGCGCCTTATGTAAGATCGAGGAGTTTCCCGGATCACTTGTCGGCAATATTCGCGTACTTATAATAACGTACTTTTTTATTTAATTAAAGGAGGCAAACGAGCAGGCGGGTCACCTGATGGAGAGCAATCACCGCCGCCCATGGGCACCCGCAAAACCAGAGGAGTCGCAGATGCATTGCCGACCTTTAAGAAAGGAATAGGATTAAAGGAAGGAATAGGAATTGTGAGGGGGGGCTGGGGAGGGGGAATATCGCCGAAAAGTGGTCGACCGGGAACTTCCTCAATTGTATTAATTTAAAAGAAATAAAGCAATAATTTTTTTTCGTAATCCGTGTCACGTAGCGGTGAAAGAATACTACCACCCCCTCTTTTCCCTTAGGTGTCGTAAAAGGCGACTAACGAACTAAAGAGTGCACATACATCCATCAGCACAGAAAGGCGATGGGCTCACCACTTGTCACGCCGAGCACATGTGCTGTCGCTAATTGGTGAAAAGATGGACTATGGTAAAGCACTACTTTTGCTTTCCTCATTGCCTAGTCTCTGACTAACCCTTCGGGGATAGTAGTAGTTATATGTATGTATGGTCTTCCCACATGGACAACATCACATGGGGAGGTTGGGACATAACCGACCATGCTGGCCCAATGCGGGTTGGTGGTTTTCAAGCTGCCATCCGAGGTTTTCCCATTAAACCACGACATGTACTCTTTCAAAAGGGGTGTAAAGATGTTTTTCTCAGGTCGCCAACGCAAAAGCAACACCTCGCGGCGCAGACTAATATTATAAAAAAAAAGTAACGACAGCCATCTTTCGGCGACAACCGGAACCGTCGGCTTTACGTGTGTTCCGAAGCACGGAGTATTTATGTATGCATAGTGATACTGACCTCCCCGCCGGACGCGTACTCCATGACGAGGTACAACGTCTTCTCCGTCTCTATCACCTGGAACAGCTTCACGATGTTCGGGTGGTCGAGCATCTTCATTATGCGCACCTGGAAATGGGACGACGACATTTTTAACGTCATAATTAGCAAACTCTATGTAAGGCAATTATATAAATATTTAGGACAATAAAATTCTAGAAGGGAAAAAGCGACTGGTCTTGTCCTCACCTCATGGTAAGTGACTACCGACCGGCCTTATAAATGACAGAACGATGTATTTTTATTTAATATTAGTACAATCAGGACAAATAGTTGACTGACCCCACAATCCAGATTAAACCTGAATTACCCGGAACTCTATAAAAACGAAGAGACAGTCAAGCTAAACCAGCAAGGAGGTTACAATCGATCTTGATGGTGATCTCCTTGCTGGTAAATGATTTGCGGACTCGCAACTCATACTGTGACGTCACACCCACCTGATCCACCTCTCCAAAGAGCTTCTGCAGCAGCAACGAGCCGGGATTGACCTAGGTCTTGTTGATGATCTTGATGGCCACCTCTTTGCTGTTATGTATATGATTCACTAGCGCAACGGCACTAGAGATTAGAAGCACACTAACCTCTTTGAAAAGCTTTTGCAGCAAGCCAAGTATGTGCTGTGTCTTTTCGAGGATGTCACAACCATCTCCTTGCGTAAGAGCACATCATTAACCAACGACGCTAAAGACCTACAGTTAGTACTGTGACGTCACACCCACCTCTCTGAACAGCTTCTGCAGCGCGCCGGAGTTGAGCTGCGTCTCGGGCTCTTTCTCGTTGCTGGCAAGTACATGACAAGCAGCACTAAAAACTTCTATAGCAAGTTCATTTATCTAAGACACTAAGGACTCATACAGTAACGTCACACCCACCTCTCTGAACAGCTTCTGCAGCGCGCCGGAGTTGAGCTGCGTCTCGGGCTCTTTCTCGTTGCTGGCAAGTACATGACAAGCAGCACTAAAAACTTCTATAGCAAGTTCATTTATCTAAGACACTAAGGACTCATACAGTAACGTCACACCCACCTCTCTGAACAGCTTCTGCAGCGAGCCGGGGTTGAGCTGTGTCTTGTCGATGATCTTGATGGCCACCTCCTTGCCGGTGGGCACATGCTTCGCAAGTTTCACCTTCGCGAAGTTGCCCTTGCCGATCGTTTTTAATAACTTGTACTTCCCTGGAACGAGACAACGAGGGTGGTTTAAATATATTTCTGCTACAGGCATGTTAATAGAAAAGTATCAGAAAGAATCAGTTGCCTACCCTGTTACTCTTTTTCTCACTCCCCTGAACTGTTACATCACACTCACTAATTAACGAGGGACCAGGGCAGGAAGAAATAGATGCATGCCTCGTGAACAATAGGACATTAGCCTGCTGCCGCACTCTCTATCTATGTTTCTTGCGCGAACTTCAGTTAGCTGCTTAGGTGTCGAATACATCTTAATGTATACGACGTATACGACACCTAAGCAGCTCCTCCTGCTCCCTTCTCCAGTGTCCAGAGGGTGCCAGTTTTTTTGTAGTTGGGAGGAAAAAAATAGCATCAACCTCAACCTCAAGTAACAAGCTCTGCAGGCCCCACTAAGATTAAGAAAAAGATGCCTGTCCTGTTACAGACTCTCCCTCCCCTCGTCTCCCTCCCCTCCTCTCCCTCCCCTCCCCTCTCTCCCTTTTCTCAGCCTCTTTCTTCCACCCCACATCTCTCACACTCTATCTCTTTATCTAACTATACTATAACATATCCCTTTTATACTAACCGATGTGAGGCTCTTCGGTGGCCCTCGAGCGCAAGAAGACGCGCGCGCCGTCGCTCTCTCTCTCTCTCTCTCTAGGTGCCCTCCTCTCTATCTCCCTCTCTCTCCTTTATCTCCCCTCTCTCATACCCTATCTCTTTGTGTATCTATATAATATAAATAATATAATATAATAAGTCCCTTGTATACTAACCGATGTGTGGCTCCTCGGAGGCCCTGGAGCGCGAGGAGACGCGCGTGCCGCCGCTCTCCGCGGAGCCGCCGCCCCCGCCGCCCATCTTGGCCGACGACGACTTCACCTGCGAATAACTCTGCAAATTAGGAAGCGAACCGTTAGTCATAAAGAACAACATTCGGTTCTGATGGGATTTTTATAAACATCATACAGCACTATATCAAACTTAATCTTAGTGCCCAGTTTGACACAAATAATTATGTCTTGTTTCTATAAGTCGAGACTTAATTCCGAATTAGTTATTAGTCTATAGTATTCCTCAACATAAAATGCTTGAATGCATGCACGTGAATCTCTTCTTTTGATTCTTTAAAACTTAACCTCTAAAAACAAGTAAATATCAGACTTGACTAGCCATCTTCGCTAAAAATTATCTTAAAATTAAAAGATTTTAAGGGGGTGCCGCGTGATCGCAAAATCTGACATAAGTCCCTAAGGGACTTCAAAGCAAAATCAATCATATTGATATTTATAATTAAAACAATTCTGCTTTGAAGTTTCAGACCGAGTAATTTAATTAGAGCAATGTTTTTATTCTGCGAAATGTGCAAAACCATCACGAGCTTGTGTTAAAAATTAATTTTTAAAAAAGGAGGTGCCCTGCGGAATATCATTACAAATATTTTCATGTAAGAATTATTGTTTCATGCGAATAATTAAGAAATTTGTCGAGGAAATATGTTTTTAGGTGTCATTAGATTTATGTATTGTTTGTTATTGTTTAAAGAATTTGTTTCAAATTTCAATGATGTCATGGCCTTATGACATTATGCAATGATCAGGCTAACTTACATAAGTTCTTTTAATGTATTTAACTAATTCAGCGCACAGTACCAGTGACTTAAACATACGTAAAATTTCACAATTTCGTGCAGCACCTTAACATTTAGATGCCCACTTGTGTCAAACCCTCGTCTGTCACGAACACTCCTAGAGGTGACTAACAATTTAATTTCTATTGTGTCTAGTTTAACGGCAGCTGAACTCTTAGGACACGCACTAGTATCAAGTATTAATTTAATGGGTTATCAGCCGTTGCATCCACGCGAGCCCATGAAAACGTAATAACGACACGAGTGCATAATAAACGCGCGTAAGAGTTGCCCGCGCAAGAACAATAGTGGTTAGGGTTGCCAACTCGTAAAAATTAAAAAAAAAGTATTTTAAGGTAAAATAACTAAAATAAATAGTATTTTAGAAAAATAGACAGTATTTTAAGATTTAAGTATGGCTGCATTGCACCGCGCGGACAACGTTCGCAACTTTTTTACTTTTTAAACAGGTATATGGTTACCAGTGCACAGTGATACCAAAACAGTATTTTGAATACTTTATTTTTGTTCAACAGTAAAAAATATAATGTAGTGAAAAACAATACTGTTTTTAACAGTATAGTTAGCAACCCTAATGGTGGTACAAGGAAACGGTTTTGTAACCGTCGTCTGACGTCTGACAAGACACGCTTGACAGATAATGACAGATCGTATTTAGCTGTATAGCTGTTTAGATGGTTTGGTCATGTAGAGAGGATGGATAAAGAAAGGATTACAAAGAAGATGCACGAGGCGAGAGTGAATGTGATAATTTGGAAGGGGCAGACCTCGACGAACGTACTTAGATCAGATCGGTGACGTTCTCGTTAAAGGTCAGGTCAAGAGTACCCTAAACCGATGAGCATGTATGAAGAAAGTTATAAGAGTGAGTGAAGCAAAGGATGTGTGCCAGGTGCGTGCTTAAGGCGCGGGCGGGCCGCTTGGTAAAAAATAATTAGTAAAAACCAAGAACCTTTTAGAGCAGAATTTAAATCTCAAATCCGTGTCGCGTAGCAGTGAAAGAATACTACCACCCCCTCTCTTCCCTTGGGTGTCGTAAAAGGCGACTAACGAACTAAAGAGTGCACATACTTCCAACAGCATAGAGCAATGATCTCAAGCCCAAGAGAAGCATGCTTATGAAACTCGTTAAATGGTAAGTGGACAACGGATAAACATACTTAAAATACTTAAATACATAGGTACTTATTATACATAGAAAACACCCGGGACTATTTAGAAAAACAATAATTTCTAAATTGACCTGACCGGGGATCGAACCCGGGACCTCAGGGATGGCAACACCATGGAAACCGGTGTACAATCACTCGACCAAGGTAGGCGATCGCCGCATAGAGCGGCAGTGGGCTCACCACCTGTCACGCTGAGCACATTGTGCAGTATTTGGTGAAAAGAAGATTAGGGTAGAGAACTGCTTTTACGGTCCTCATTGCCTAGTCTCTGACTAAACCCTGTGTGTGTGCCAGTACATTTTACTGTTACTGTAATAAGTACAACTCGAGGGATGTATTTTCGTGACCCATTACTTTACCGGGTATATACGTAAATGTATACTTACATACAACGTCGTTTCTATACCATCGGGTGGCTGTCCAACTGCGTGGACTACCGAAATAGAAGCGCGATAACGCAGGCTATTTCGGGTGAGGCATTATCGAACCCCACATCGGAATAGAAAACTGTTTTTCACCATTGCGCGTCTAATTTATTAAGGGCTTTCGGCGTTACGTTGAGCCTCGAAGCCTTGAACTGGTGGTGATATAATGTCAGATTACACGTGGCAAGTTTCTGTTTTTGTAGTAGTACCTGCTGGGTACTACCTACCTAATATAAAAGTTAAGTACACAGCCTGTATACTGTCTAGGGTTGCCACCAGTACTCTAAAATAGAGTATTGTCCTCTTTTTCATGTAGGCGTACTTTATAATCTACGACACCAATAAAGTACGCTAAAATACTCTATTTACGTACGACACCAATAAAGTACGCTAAAATACTCTATTAACGTAAAGGACAAATATTTGTTAAATGTCGCAAAGAGCAACAAAAGCTACGTTTTTAAGTACAAATAAATGAATACTCTTTTTACATACTATGTGGGTACCTACTTATATATTTTTTTCTAACAAAATGAAAAACACTTTATTCTTCTAAAAAAAAGGGGCGACCCTAATACCACCACCACTGCAAAGAAAAGGCTTGCATTGAAATCAAGTCAGTGCTACAATTGATAGGTTCACATTGAAGAATATTTGTAAACCTAAAATTTTGGTATAATATCTTTATGATTGTTTAACTTAAACATAACAAATAAGTGATATTATTAGATGAGTTATGTTTAGTAGCTATGTTTATGTCTATGATATTATTTTGTATTTATGTTTATTATTTTGTATTTTTTAAAGTAGAAATTGCACTGTGAATTAAGTAAGTAATTAAATGTTATTATTTTTTAAAGTTGGATCCAAGTATATTAAGCGTGGATAACAATAATTGGCTTTTAAATTTTTTATATCGTCTTTATACTACCACTGTAAAATGCTGTTGTAATCCCTTTTAAAGAAAATAAATAAACAAATAATTTACAATATCCCCATTGTATTTACATCGTTACAGTCAAACATAGGCAAGAAGGCATTAAAAGCTCACAAATAGAAAAAATATTAAAGATAATCACGACTATTTATCCCCGAAGGGTTAGTCAGAGACTAGGCAATGAGGACCGCAAAAGCAGTCCTCCACTTTTTACCACATAACGACTGCACATGTGCTCATCGTGACAGGTAGTGAGCCCATCGCCGCTCTATGCTGTTGGATGTATGTGCAGTCTTTAGTCCGTTAGTCGCCTTTTACGACACCCAAGGGAAGAGAGGGGGTGGTGGTATTCTTTCACCGCCACGCGACACTGTTGACACAGAAAAAAAAATCATACAAACTTAGTACAAACCACGATATAATCAAAGGTTGGGATAAACTAGTAAGTTAATAACGATGACATTGAAATGAAACACTTTCTTACGGTTTAACTCGCGTTTAATTTACTATTTACATAGTTTTTTTTATATTATTCTGACGTTTCGAACCCTTTACAGGGTCCGTGGTCACAGGGAGAGATTAAACGCGAGTTAATCCGTAAAAAAGTGTTTCATTTCAATGTGTAGTGCTCGCTTAAACCTCAGAAAACAATAATAACGATGACGTTCAAACATTCGCGTTCTACTATTTTAAAATTTATTAGATTGCGACAACACGTTAATCCCGTTTAATATATTATATTCATTTACCAATTTCGGTTGTACAAGTACCTATAGGTAATCGTTCACCCGTCCATAACAGAGTACCTATCGCTCTCTATTATTCTCAAATAATATACAATTTTAATCCGTTTTATGTACTCACCCCGGATTGGGGGCGCGAAATAAATCAATTTGGTAAATCGTAAAACAGAAGGGAACGGGTGAACGACTCCAGCCAAAGCAACCCGGCGCGCGGCGGCGGCCATTCATAATTTATACGAAGCCCAAGTGTAAAGTGCGAAAATGTGAAGACAACGGGTGTACCATCGAGAAAATATATAGTACTTCAGCAGAAAATATAAATAATAAAGACGGAACAAGGAATCAAAGTTGCTTTCCTTCACAGACCACGGTCTGTGCTTTCCTTACATTTTCAGGTAATAGGATTTGGTTAGAGGAGGCTATTGGTGTGAATGGCTTTGGTAAGCTAATTAGATTCGATTCCTAGAGGGCGTACATCTTTTCTGTACGTGAATAAATACTTTTTCAAAGCAATAAATTACTCCTGTCGCTTAAAAAAAAAAAGACGTCAATAACATTTAGTGGTGAAATCAACCTTAACGGGCAACAAATAAAGTACTTTTTCCTGTTATGTCTTGCGAGAAAATAAGAGCTCACTTCTCAAGTGCGCTCTTATTTACCAAGACACATTTTTAGCGCCGACCTGACATCTAGTTATATTGTTGATCGAAGGTGTTAGGGCTTGTTAAGTCCGCCTGGCTAGCAAACACCATCACTTCTAAAGTCTGGTGACATAAAAACAATGTTAACAGTATTGTTGTGAATAATAAAAATTAAAATGTTTTTATTAAGTAACATTTTTTTTTAAATTAGTAACAGAGAATCAACCCAATGTAAGCAATTTTAAAGTTGTGATCCAACAGTTTAGAGTTAAGATAGCCAGTTCCTCAGTGGTTAAGGAATTCCGGGTGAAGCGCGCTTCCACCTTCGGCCTAATCGTCACTTATTACCATCAGGTGAAATATCGTATCGTATGACTATCAGTTCAGTTCAGCATTTATTTATCACTTGACTCTTAACGTGGCGTTCTATAGAAAACCTTTTTTAACAGTAATCATTATAACTTATGAGAACACTTTTGATATGTGAATGATTAAGACGCAATAGATATTGAATAGGCTGGTTTGGTCATTCTCCTTTACAATTCAAGCTTACAATCAACAATGCAGTTACATAATTTACTAAAAACTCCTGAATATTTTATTTCTAATGGATCCGAATCTTTAATAAATCATTTCAGGGCGCACAAAGTAATTAGCAAGCTAGAAATCTTAAATTACGAAAAATGGGTACAAGTAATATTTCCAAAAGTAAACTCCCAAACACGCACAAGGACATTGTAACAACAAACTCGCAATTTCAACGTAATAAGAGATAACACAAGGATTATGTAAGATAGAGATTAACCGGCCGCGATGCCAGGGTGGTAAACGCTAGCCGGGTGAATGACACAAAAACCGGGCGAGCAAGGAAAAGTGGGTAAAGTCGGTGGCAATGCGCCTTTGGGGTGAGATAACGCGAAGATCTGTGTTTACCAGCTGAGATACGGCGTCGCCTTTGCGTCGGGTAAACAATATATCGCTATAAGGCTTTTATAGACAAATTTGTTGGAAGATTTTGCGGGTCCAACGATATGAGGGTAGCTGTGTGTTTAGCCAACATTATCGTAACGCAACCAGTGGCTACATTTCTAATAAGACAAGAGCTAAATATGTGATAGGAAAACCTAAACCGAGAAAAAAAAATTAAAATGTAACACTGGTCACAGCTGTTAAAGCTGTGTTTCTGTATTATTATAATGTCGCGTTGTTAAAACGAGATATTAAAAAAATCATAATGCGCCAATGCTCTACGGCCGCTGAAATCAAAGTAATTCTAACCTACCACAGGTTAGAGTCAACTTTTATGAACGTTTCAATATCTCAAAGTGTATTTGAGTGTTATTTACTGGACTATTATCACTATTTTTATTGTCTTTCAAAATCCGATAGATATTTCCGTAAGAAAATACAACCACCACCGTGATCATGGCGCACGCATCGACGCAACTGAGCGCAGATTCTATCTATGGACAACTCAAAGATAATACATAAAACTTTTTTGAGCGCAGATTCTATCTATGGACAACTCAAGGACACATACATAAAACTTTTTTTACAGCCTAACTATTATGAACGTTTTAATATCTTAAAGTGTATTTGAATGTTCTTAACTGGACTATTACCACTATTTTTATTGTCTTTCAGCTTCCGATAGATATTTCCGTAAGAAAATACAGCCGTGATCATGGCGCACGCAACGACGCAACTGAGCGTAGATTCTATCTATGGACAACTCAAGGACACATATATAATTTTTTTTTACAGCTTAGATACTGTCCCACTGATGGACAAACGCCTTCATCATTGAAATCTATTCTTCTTTCGACAACTGGTGGGTTGTGCATCCAAAACGCATCTAATGCCCCCTCTTTACATCGGCAGACGCATCCGCAAACGTCATCTGCGGCTTCGGATGCGTCGGCCGACGTGTAGGGGAGTGATGTGCGCTAAAAATTGCGGTATACAACGTCTGCAGACGCAGCAGACGTTATATATGTGGTAGGCCACAGCCGCGCAAATCACCCCCCCTACACGTCGGCCTACGCATCCGCAGATGACGTCTGCGGATGCGTCTGCCGATGTGAAGAGGGGGCATAAGCACCTTACTCTTGAAACCGATCCCGATCAATCGAGGTAGGTATTGTGAAGTTTCGTACTTTTGAGTTACGACACCAGCGCTAATTTAAATTCATATTGGGTGAACTAAATGGCATTGAGTTTCGCATTTAGTTCACTCAATATCCGCGCAATATAAATCCAATCTCATCGATCGGGATTGGTTGCAAGAGTAGGGGGGCTTATCGGGACCTCCGGTTATCAAGCACTTAGCGACTCTGCCTCACGTGGTGTTAAAAACTATCAACAAATGTTAAAGTTAATTGGGGTTCAATCATCTACACACAAGATACAGCATTAGCGCTTTCAAAAACAAGGTTGAGCGAAGCGATGGCTGATTCACATGTCATACTCGTGAAAATACTCGTGAAGGGGTGCCGCCTGTGGAGGCTGGTCTGCTCTTGCAATCATATTTTTATTGGTAGTATACATATAATAGTCTTTCTTTCTCTTTTTTTCAAAGATACTGTAAGACGTTGTTTAGTTTATTTCTCTTATATGTTGTAGTGTTGTCTTGTAATCGTACTAAATGTTTTTTTTTAATCTTGTAATGGAAAATGTCCTACTATGATAGGGAGGGCATATTCCAATTTGTATTGAAAAGAAAGGGAGAAAAGAAATGCCCTTGTTGAGTTGCTTGCCGGTTCTTCTCAGTACAAGGCTTCCGCTCTATAGTCAGACTTACGAACCAAATAATTTTGAATTTTGAATATTTTGAAAAGTGACGCCTCGAACTAATGCTCCAACCAAGAGTTAACATTGGATTGCTGTCAGTTGTCATTTGGTATTGCCTTCAAATTTAATACCTATTGAGGTGATGATAGGGCTGAGTATCAAAATTTGTTGTGATTATTCGAAAACAAAATTGTATGGAATAGTTGGAACCACTTTTACGAACGTGTTTTATATTGGATTGTGTATCTAGTGTTTAGATGATCGAAGGCACTAACACTCAACAAGGGTACATGGTACATCATCATGCATGATATCATGTGGATTATTCATAAAGTACCCCGTGCAGCTTCTCTATCGCTTTGGCGCGGCGCCGTCGCCGCCACAGCTTGGAGAGAAACACCGGCGCCAGGAAGGGCAGGACACGATGGCGCATCGTTTGAGGGTTTATCTTGACGACCGACACTCACTGCAGGGGCAGAAGCTAGCCGCCCGCTGGCTAGCCAAACGCTAGGTGACGCGGCACACTTCTATCTAGATGACACGGCACAGTTTGGTCGAGATGACACGACACACTTCTATCTTGGAGACAAGACTCTCAACACTATCCGGACGCTAGATATCACGGGACACTTTGATCTTAACGACCGATTCACTACAGGGGCAGATTTTGGTCTAGATGACACGGCACACTTTAATCTTGACAGGCGATTTTCGACACAAGAGCAGTATCTGGCTAGCAAAACGAAATATTTGCTAGATGACACGTCACGCTTTGATCTTAACGACCGAATCTCACTACAAGGGCAGACAGTGACTAACTGGACGCAAGATGTCACGGCACACTTTGATCTTGACAAACGATATTCACTACAAGGGCAGACTTTGGCTAGATGACACGGCACTGTTTGATTTTGGCGACGGGCACTCACTATAATGGCAGCACACTTTGTCCACGATACAGCACTATACGTTTCTTCTTACACTGTTTGTGCTTCTAATAATTTTATCTGGCGAGCCAGCTTGTTCACGCTACTATTTAATGTTTACCGAGATTCCTTGTGCGCTATCGTTATTGTCTTGTTGCACTCGCCTGCTTTATAATAATAAAACTCGGATGTTTTGTTCACTTTGTAAATAAAAGTTACTGCACAAGTCTTTGTTTTCAAGGAGTTACTTCAAGCGATTTAATTATTTTTAAAGTGGACTCAACAAAGTCATTTACATAAGCGCTAAGTTAAGTTATCTGCAAGACAAAGTTGAATGGCTTACTTAGTATAGTTATTGGCACAGGGAGCACTAGATAGCTGGGAGAACTTTGAATTAGATTTATTCAACAGATCTGAATTAGCATAATCGGACACGAGAGTATTGAGTGCACTGAAACTTATCTTAAACTTTACACAAAGACACTCATATAAACCATAGCTGTCTTATAAGTTTTCCTAATATTTGATAATTACATTTAAAGGATAATGTCATGTACTATTCGCTATTTACAAAATATTACATTTCTCCGCAACGTAATACATTGTAACCTAATCGTCATAAATCACAATCACTATGTCACAAATCACAGTTCATCTTTAAAAAAATCCAGATCAATTAAAAAGCCTATAACAAATTGAAAAAGTGCAATCCCCCAATGAATCACACAAACAATGCGGACAGGATCACAGTCATTATTCACAGAATCACAAAATATGTCGATGTATTGACGACCAATTAACAACTGCCACTCCATAGTGATACATATTATGAGCTATCCGAGAGCAGAGACTGATAAGTAGAACCGCCAACGATTGGTGTTTGCTCAGGACACCGGTGTAGACAAAAGATATAATACGATCGACTCTAACGAACGGAATAAATCCACTGATCACAAGAATGAAGGCATGCATTTTATTTTCATAACAGTAAGTTTTATTGTGCTATAGTTTGAATATAATATCTCCATTATTACGTTTTTCATTACCATTGTGATGTTGTAGCTCTAGGAATTTATATGCTGACATCTCGTCTCTAGCCCATTTTAATTTTTATTTATTATATAATCACGACTATTATCCCCGAAGGGTTAGTCAGAAACTAGGCAATGAGGATAGCAAAAGCAGTCCTCGACTATAGTCCACTTTTCACCAAATAGCGACTGCACATGTGCTCAGCGTGACAGTTGGTGAGCCCATCGCCGCTCTATGCTGTTGGATGTGTGTGCATTTTTTAGTCCGTTAGTCGCCAAAAGTTACCACAGAGAAACCATCGTATGAATCGTAGTTAATAAAGAAGTAACGTATACTAACATCAAAAAAAAAATTATCCTTACAACTTCTAAACTATAATCACCCCACAATATATCGATGTCACTAAAATGGGATGACGTGATATGAAGTGACTAGTGGTCCACCGATAACGGCATAATTGACACAAATCAAAACAATGCCGCTGATGTATTTATCGAAACTACAGCAGTTAGGCAGTTTTTATATCCCTACATATATAATAATTGAACATAAACAGTCAATTTCAAATGTCCAATATGCTGTATTGATAAGAAAAATAAGGAATTGTTACTTTCTTCGGCAACAGTAAACTAATCTTTAAAAGTTTAAAGGTACTACTAAATCAGTTTTTTTAAGGATATCTTAATAATTTTGCCATTGATAGAAGAACATAGTATATTTTTTAGCAAGTGGATACTTTACAAGTAACCATCCAAGTACCATACAATAATAACGTCACATACTTTATAGGTCACGGAAACAAAACGCATTAAGTTTACATTTTAGTGCATTTAACTCTTTGTTTTTAAGTACCACTCTTTCATATTTCACAATTTTTATTATTGCGACAGCATTCTTGTATTAAAGTACATTGTTTTTTATTTTCAACTCATTCTACGTTGGCATAGTATTTTATTTATTCAAACGATAATGAATTCAAGACCCCATTTGTCACATCACAAGTCACTTTAGTATCACCAATCTAACGTCACAAATCACGACTAGAGTTATTAATAATTAATTATAGTGTTGCGTAATTGGAGACAAATTACGTAATTGCAAAATGTTAATCAACTGTATGTGTTTTAGCACAAGAGTGGAGTTCTTCAATAAAACTTTGAGATACTTCTTGAGATAATTGTGATTAATTGCGAGTTAAATTTAGTACGTACATCGTAGGCTCCAATAGAAAATGGAAAAGGTGAATGACATTATGACATATGTGGTAAGTACTATAGACAACTAATTTTCTTAAACATACTAATGACAGAAAGCAAACGTTCTTCACTCCTTATGTCACGACAATTCAGTAGGCGCTTCAAACAGTATGCAATTACAACCAAAATTGTAAACGCAAAGTTATTTTTTATTTGTCATTCCTTCCTTCTTCTATTTGTCGTAAACGTGTTCTTTGGAATAGACATAAATTACTTATTAGGAGGTTGTACTTGTAGATCGGCTACTTTATACGAGAAAAAAAGCATTATTTCCTTCAGCAATTTATCACAGACCACATAAGTTGCGGGCGAAAACAAAACTCTAAATTCGACATGACAACATAAGTTATGGAATTAAAGACAATTACCGCAGTTATTATGACAGTTTAAAAAGGGGAATGACAATGAATTTTTGTGTAACGGCGCACGTTTCTGAAACATGGTCCCGCCAGGACAAACCAAGTTTCCCATCTGACGAGAAACGCGCCATTTCGTATTCCAATCTTGTTGAGATTGCGGTGTGCGCTGAATTTTGAACAGACCACCTTAGTTCTCAAACATAACACAGAAGAAGTACAAATCCAAACCTAACATTTTTATTATTTTATATTTACATTTTTTTCATTAAAGACATTAGTGCAAAGTTATCTCAAGAGTGATTTCTGTAACTTTTTTAAATATTTTCAATTAAACTTAATTCTATCCATAAACTTAAGACGTTCGATTGGTACATTCAACAACGAAGGACCCAACATTCAGCCCTGGAGAGCACTATTGAAGATATTTCAAGTTCACCATAAGTCGTTGACCTCACCAAGAGAACCATTGTCTCCGAGACCTATTGTTTAGCGATAAACATTCACAGTGAAGGAGCCCCGACTGCTGGAATCCAATTTGACTCAACCTCAAAAAGCACCTCTGGAATTGATCAAAGCGTCTAATAAGATACTTTATATCTCATTGCGATATGTCATTTACTTTCATAACAATTCATTCAGAATTCAAGAAATTTTTGCAATTGTAATAATAAGTTATAGCTTGTCATGACAGATAACGATAAAACATAGAGAAGTCAATGTTTGAAGACTTCTCATAAAACGTTAAGTAAAGGCATTACTAAATTACCTATGGTAACCCAACAAGGTAGCACTAATATAATATTTACAAAAGCACGAACAAGAGCTTAGTATTATTGCATTTAGATAAAACTAAATGTAATAACAACTCATTGTAGTTTGTAACATGAACTTGACAGTCAGTCAAATAATAAAAAAAATCACGCAGGATAGAGGCGTCACCAGTCTAACAACATTTTAGACTTCACGGTTCGTAGGACACTGTTTGTCACTGATCCCTACCTAGGATTAATTATTATTAGAATAGCTAGATATAGCAGTGTTCAAAACTACTATAATGAAAGAAACATGTAAATAAGAAAAACATAGGTCGCTTATTAAGCTGTAACTGAACAAACATCGACAACGGCAAATTTTAATTTGTTATAAATGAGCATTCAGTAGTTTATGCATTCAATTTACATACAAGATTAAATTAAAATGGAAATGATATGGTCAATTGATTTGACCATAATAACAGTCAAATAAAAATCCCGCTTAAAACATTGTATGGTATGTACACTAGAATTATATTTACAGCCAAATATATAACCTTAACTTTAAAAAAGTCGCCTCGCCGACGACATAGACAAAATTCTAGCCGGTGAAAAAAAATCAAACGCAGGATCGTTTGATTTTTTTTAGAAACTCGGCCTATACTTTAGTATGCATTTACTAGTAAGTAAACGAGTAGTGTTGTAATAACAAGAAAAATAAAGTCATAACAAAATGAGCTTTACATTTGCCAGCTGAAGGACACTCCAGCCGTGACTCGGTTATTATTTGAAGGCAACTTCAGCACGCAAATCATAAAAAGGTATTTTTGTTTCATTAGAAACCAAAACAGGACTATTTTCGGTCCGTTAAATGAAAGCCATAAACTGTTATACACAAGTAGTGTAGACAGCCATAGTGATAATTTTCTGTAACGTATATTTCTAAAAAAAATAATATACGAACACTTGGTATAGTATAGACTATTATTTTTAATCTATTTTAATATTTCGTATCACTAAAAAAGTTTTTGAAAACTTAAAGTAACTCTATGTCAATGTAATTTGTTTCACATCTACGAGTAAATGATCGAAGATTATGTTAAATTTGGGACTAAACTGTAAATTAGTTTGAGACGTCTGTACTGCTTTATGCTCGTACCCTAATAAAATGTTCGGTGTCGCACGCGATTCCCAACCATATCAATAATTTATAGTAACAAATTGCATTTGTTCTAATATGAACATCCGACTATTCGAAGCCAATTTTATTAGACTGCTTAGGCACTCCTAACCAGGATTAGTGGATTAATATTCAGTTTGGTTTTGAATAGCTTTACATTACGATTACAAGAAATTCGTTTGACCTGGGTGAAGTAGTTGAGTTCTTTTAGCGGGTTTGCGTCTATAGAGACATTAATGAAGATGCAATCCATTTACTTAAATATATTTTTAGTTCTCAAAAAGTCGTTGATGTAAATATTGAATATTGATTAAGCAATTTCTCAAATCAATGGATAAGTTAAACCAGCACCAGATGCAGACATACTAAATGCACCAATATTTTTCTGAGATGACCCCCGTTTGTTATTATGTTTTTCAACAATGCCAGATCCAGTTCACAACAACAGTCAAGTACCTATCGATAGCGAATCCTAACATGCGCAATAAAGACATGCCATTTTTTTCGCTAAGACGATAGCATTCGCTATTTCGGTTCTTAAACGATCGATGCCGGATTGGGTTGACCACGCTCAGTATCGATGGCAAGTCTTAGACTAATGCAAACACACCAAATACTCCAACAATTCAATCGATTTCGCTTTTCTAACAATGCCAGATCGGTTTGGCAACGCTCAAGTACCAGTAAGTAGTCCTGTCCTAACACGATCAATGCAAACACACCAAATACTTCAAAAATGTAATCGAAACGACCTGCGACTGATTTGATTTCGCGATTTCAGATGCCAGATCGGTTTGGCAACAACGCTCAAGTACCAATAAGTAGTCCTGTCCTAACACGACCAATGCAAACACATCAAATACTTCCAAAATGTTATCGAAACGACCTGCATCCTGCAACTGATTAGATTTCGCGATTTCGAATGCCATATCGGTTTGGCGACACTCAAGTATCCAATAACTAGTCCTATTATAACTTAACCAATGCAAACACACAGAATACTGCAAAAAATTCAATCGCAAGGACGTGCGACAGATTCGATTTCGTAATTTCGGTTCTCTAACTATGTCAGATCAGTTTGGCAACGCTCAAGTACCAATAACTAGTCCTGTCCTAACACGACCGATGCAAACACACCAAATACTCCATAAACTTTAATCGCGACGACTTATGACTGATTCAATTTCGCGATTTCGGTTGCCAGATCGGTTTGGCGACGCTCAAGTATCAATAACTAGTCCTTTCTAACACGACCAATGCAAACACACCAATTTTAACGCAACGACCTGCGACTGATTCGATTTCGCGATTTCGGATGCCAGATCGGTTTGGCGTCGCCCAAGTATCAATAGCGAGTCCTGACGTGACACTGGCACGGCGGTGTCGGGGCGCGGAGTCGAGGATGGTCTATAAAAAGCGCGGACCCAGCCGGGCGTAGGACCACGCGCGTTAGCCGGCGGCGCGTGAAGGGCCCAGCCAGCGTGATAACCTAGATACCTATCAATAATACCGAATGCCGCTGTGTTGGGCTGCGGGATGTCTTAAAATACTGACGTGCACGCTCCCGGTGTGGAAAGCCACGCTTTTGTGAGCTCGGCTGCCGTAAAACCAAACACAGTAGAAATTCCATTGTTAGTAACCTCTAGGAGCCTTGACGACAGACCACCTCTGTAGTCTAGTGGCTAAGCCACCGGTTTCAGACCTACAGGTCCCGGGTTCGATTCCCAGCGGGAAGTACATTGTTGTGTACTTGGTCTGATTGGTGGTAGGGCTGTTAAGTCCGCCTGGCTAGCTACCACCATCTTATCTAATTCTGTCGCCATAACAACGATGTTTATAGCATTGTTGTGTTCCGACAGTATAGAGATAAGATAGCCAGTTCCTCAGTGGTTGAGGATTCCGGGTGAAGCGCGCTTCCACCTACGGCCTTGTTGTCACTTACCATCAGGTGAGATGATGGCCAGGCGCTTACCTGTTACAGAATAAAAAGGCAAGGGGATATCGTTGTTACAACGCTTCGGTGGGCTAGTGGTCAAGCGCTTGGATTGATATCCGGAGTTTCCGGATTTTTCGATGCATATCCCTGGTTCGTGATCACCAACCCACATTAATTGGCAAGCGTTGTGATCAAGCCAATACCAATCAATTAAAATAGTATAGTTATAGTATAGTATAAAATAGTATACAACATTAATTTTTCTTTATACAAAAACAATTAATGGTGAGTTCCACCCATGAAACTGAACAATTTCCCCCAAGAAACCTATGTGCAAAAACGACAAAAAAAATTCGACCTCCCGTACAAAACTGTCCTGGGTGGAACTCACCCTTAATTGTTTTTGTATAAAAAAAGAAGGTTGTATAAGAAAAAATATTATATAAAACAATGTAATAGATATAAGAAGAGTAAACATAAGGAAAACTGTTTTAAAATAAAATCACCCGAGGGAAATTTATTTACCCGAGTACCTACTTAGATTATAAGTTAAATAAAAATAAAAAACTTAGATAGTAAGCATAGGATTTAAATGCGGAACACCCACCGCCTAAGGAATGAATGGTGAAGGATGAATGTGCATGTGAATGAAAGTGCGAGAGGTATAAATGCGAGAAATTGAGTGACAAAGAGAAATTAGTGATAATAAAGGCTTCGGCGAGCATAGTCGGAGGTAGCATTTAAAAAAAATTATACCAATCAATTGTAGCGATGATTGATTTCATAGATGGAGGCCTTTTTTACCCTGTAGTGGGTCAGTCATACAGGCTGTGCTTTTACTTTTTTATGGACGTTTCGTCGAAAACACCAATTTGGGCATATTTATTTAGAAATGAATCGAAATACTTCGGTATGAATTGCAGTATCATAATATTTATCAAGCCAAATTCATACAACGTTAAGTATTTGCTTCTAACGTAACTCTTACAAACTTAGGCATCCATAAGGTACTTTTATCAGTGCAATGAAAATGTTTTGTTTATAATTATTTTACATACTTATTGTTGTTATCTTATTAATAAATACAAACAATTATGGGGTCTACCTAAAGGCATTTAAAAAAACCTCTTACAGGAGACCTTGCTTTTCCATAATAACTTAGATATAATATATCTCTACATAATAACATAATATATCTATCTATATGTTGGCTATCAAATACTAAACGTCTTACTTAAGCTGGTTTCAGAGTCACGCTGGTCGATCGCGCGGGTGTAAGCGGCGCGGGCCACAAGCTAGGCTACCACCCGCGCTTACCATCAGCGCGGGTGGTAAGCGTCACTATAAAACGGTACAGAACAAGACAACACAAGTCTTTACCCGTGGTCCCGGTGGGTCGACCCATTACCGGGTCCACGGGTAATTTTAATTAAAATTTAATTTAATTTATAAAAATAAAATTTAATTTTATTTAAGTAAATTTTAATTACCCGTGGTCCCATGGCACTAGGGATTACATTTGGATGAATATTTCGACTCCGATTATATCGATATTAAATTAATTACAAAAATGAAAAATATAAAAACTAAGTAATTAAGTAAGTATAATAAACAAAAAAAAATATACTTACTAATTAAGTAAGGAAGTGATGATGTATGGCAGTCTTTAGTCCGTTAGTCGCCTTTTACGACACGCAAGTGAAGAAAGGGGTTGGTAGTATTATTTTGATGAGCCCATCGCCGCTATATGCTGTAGGATGTATGTACATAATAATACATAGTTATTTAGTAATTTTAAGTTGAAGTTCATGGTTGTAATTAATTTAATATCGATATAATCGAAGTCGAAATATTCATCCAAATGTAATCCCTAGTGCCATGGGACCACGGGGAATTAAAATTACCCGTGGACCCGGTAATGGGTCGACCCACCGGGTCCACGGGTAAAGACTGGACAACACCTAGCTCGTGGCCCGCGTCGCTTACACCCGCGCGGGCGGTCAGCGTGACTCTGAAACCAGCCTTAACGTTAACTTACCACAGGAGCGCATATAAATTATACCCGAGGACAAAGATAAACCTAACCTCTGTCCCACTGGCGATTCCTTACCTGCAACAAAGTAAGAGAAAATCAATTAGTAATGCAATAATGACATCACGTTTATAATAAATTTAATCACACGAGACGACAAATACACGTTGATAAAACTGATTAACTATGTGTGTTTAGAAAACATTCGAAATTTACACTTGTAAGTACTTATCCTACTAATATTATAAACGCGAAAGTTTGTATGTATGGATATTTGTTACTCTTTCACGTAAAAACTAATGAATGGATTAGGATGAAATTCGGCATACAGATAGTTTATAACCTGGATTAACACATAGGATACTTTTTATCGCGATATTCCCACGGGAACGGGAACCACGCGGGTAAAACCGCGAGCGGCCACTTGGAACTAAATATATTTAAGATAGGACTTTTCATAAAACTAGAACGCAATTTTAATTTTAAAAAAACTACAACAATGTTTACTACTACAACAACTAGAAACAGAGCTCTAAGCATTCTCGATGTTAAATATTTTCAATGAATTGAGAGACATGATGATGGTGACGAGTGACGATGAGTATAGATCATCATATCATCGACATAGGCACTAAAACAATTGAAAGTAAAAACTAGATAACTTACAAATTATAATGCAAAGTTATTTATGACAGAGCCACTGAATCCCAAGAGCCACAATATCTGCATCTACTATTCTAATGAAAACGACAAGAAACGTTAATCGAACATTGAGGTACGAAGCTAATAGAGCGAACGCATCCCCAGAGAGAGCCGTTGCAAATTATAGGGAAATGAGAAGGGGAGCAGCAGCGGCATAATCCGATCGAAAATCGGGAAATATTGGGAACGCAACTTAGTGAGCGTGAGGCGATATGCAATGAAAATCGTCATGAAAATTATGATAGTAAGTAGACAGTCAGATGGCGCTAGTGCCAATGTAAACATCAGCTCTAACACGAATAAATTTTTTAAATAGTTATTTTACACCTTTGAAGTTAAAAGTGAAGGCAACCCCTTAAATAGTGTCCAAATCCTATGGAAAACCGTTATCTCTGGTATTTACAATATATTTATCTAGAAAAGACCTCGTACAAAAATTGTGAATAAAAGTGACTTACAGTGCTAAATGATGTGATTTGCCGATTACTACTAAAACCTTATAAAGAACAGTCAAAGTGCAATGTTTAATAATATGTAAAAACCATATTAAGCCCAGTGCAAATATCGTAATTTTAAATCTGCTTAGCATTGTTGTCGTTACATTACAACAGTTCAAAACGTCAATATACGGTCAACGAGACGACCGACGACGCGTCGATCAAACAGTCACCACGTTACGTGTCGGTGAAGCTGTTTCTCGCATTGAACAAAATATATCTGCTAATTTCGGCACGTCTCCTATGAGCTTAGTAGCGAAGCGCGCGACGAGACAAACTATTCGTAGCGCAACTCACTGGAACGGAGTTCAAACCTCGGAACTCTGAAGACTTTTTGAACTTCAAAAAAATTTTATAATATTATTTGAATCAACAAAATCAACTAGTTACTAGATAAAATGGAAAATAGCAACATCACAGTTAGAAAAAAACAATTATCATTATCAGACAATATGGATGATACATTTGAGTCACTACACGACTTAAATAGCACCACGTCGTCCTTAACTTCAACTAGAAATCGAGCTAATAGCCTACCCGATTTGTCAACACTACACCATGATGCACTTTGTTTTAGTTCTACAAACAATTGAAGAATTAAAGACTCAACTTAGCAGTGCACACTCCGAAATTGATAAACTTTTGCTCGAAAACAACTGTTTGCAAAATACAATAAAAAGTAATGAACTACGAACTAATAAATTACTACACATTTGCTCAAACACCAAAAATAAAACGCAACCTATCACAAAACCGGCACAGAAAAACATAAATAAGAAAAAGTTGGATTTTTCTTATGTTGAATCACCCTCATCACAAACATGTAGTACTCAAACTCAATGCAAGTTCAAGATACAGACTAAAAATACCAATAAGTGCGTACCTACAATATCACCCAGCGACATTGATACAAGACAAGCATTGGAAGTACCAACAAATCCATCAACACATAAATATGAGTCTCATAAATCAAAGAAAATCCAGATATTTGGTACACAACAGTGTTCTGGGCTAGCAGTGGAATTATTGGATTCCAGAAGAAATAGCAAAATTAAATACGAAGATTATAACATATCCGCTATTATCAAGCCTTTTGCATCAGCTGAAGAAATCCTAAGCGGATGTAAAAATCTAACTATGAACGAAAAAGATAAAATTGTAATTTGTATAGGTGAAAATGATTGTAATCCAACTAAAGTGTTAATCGAATTATCTATTGTACTAAATAAACTAAAAAATCATAAAATAATAGTAATAAGTGTCGTAAACAATAAATATATGAATGTTAGTCTATTGAATAGAAATCTTTATGCAATATGTAATAATTTTGAAAACTGTACATATCTGAACTTTAAATCTTATATTGATTCTAAAAACTATATTATAGACATTGCAAAAAGAATAAATTTCCTCATTGACTGTTACGATTACAATGAAAAGTTTCTACCATTTTATAAAAATATAAGTAGTTCAAGAAGGCAAAAATCTTTATTGTTTAAAAAAGAAAACATGGGTAAACTGGACTCTAATTTTAAATTTGAATCTCGCAGCATATTGGGTAACAAAAAACAAAAACCTAAACCTAAAATACAGACGTCCTTGCTGGATTATTTCCGTAGAATTCCCCACTTTGTTAATAAACATACAAGAAATTATAAAAATAAACATGTTGTTCAAGAAAATAAAAAAGTTATAATTAATTCCCCATCTAATGACTTTAAAGATAGTGATGTGTTTTTTCGAGACCAACAACATGGACACTCTAATATTATGTCACCAAAACATAGCAGGAATATTGAGTAAGGTTGATTTCTTTCACGTAGCTCTGGATGATTTGACTAGATTAGGACAAAATGTAGAGATAATCTGCCTAAGAGAAACGTTTCTAAAAAAGGGAGAAGAAAAAAATCTTAAAATTAAAGACTTCTTTGTTGCTGATTTCTACTCGAGAGCGAATATGCGTCGAGGAGGCGTATGTATTCTGTGCAGGGAACATTTTATTATAAAAAAAATTACTGTTTTAAGTGAATTAGCTGTAGAGAATGCGTTTGAATCCTGTGGCATTGAAATACCACAATTGAGATGTATTGTTATATGTATTTATCGTACTCCAACTTCCAATCCATACATCTTTCTTAATCGTCTTGAACACCTTCTATCAAAACTCAGATACAGGAAAAATATGAAGATTATAATAGCAGGTGACTTTAATATAAACTTGATAAAAGAAAGCGATATCCAAAGAGAATACATAAGAATAAATGAAAATTACGGTACATTTATTCACATAAAAACTCCAACGCGAAAAGAGTCCTGTATCGATCAAATAATTAGCAATGTTTCTACAGCAATTGGGAATACCCATAAAATGGGTCTTTCAGATCATGATACTTGTCAGACTCTCTGCATTCCATTACTAAACAAACCAAAACTATATAGAGAGTGGTTTATCTACAGAAGAGATTACAGCCTGGAAAATATGAACAAATTCGCCAAAGCCATCTCTAGTCTCTCTTGGGCTGAGGTGTATGAGTCTTCGGATTTAAATAAATCCTTCGAATTATTTCATGAAACTCTAGTGTTGTTCCTCAAGTTATGTTTTCCTGTATGTAAAATAAAGCTTACAAATAAATCAAAGGGCCATAAATGGTTGACAAACGGAATAAGAAATTCATGTGCTACAAAAAGAACACTACGTTTTAAGTACTACGCTAAACAAAATCGATATAATAAGAACCTATACAAAAAATACCACAGTCTACTTAAAAAATGTATAAATAAATCTCGCAAATTGGACAGTGAAGCACAATTAAGAAAAAGTAAGAACATATGTAAAACAACATGGAATTTAATAAAATCATATGATAACCCTATAACAATTAATAACTACATTAATAAAATTACAGATAACGGAATATCGATCAATAATCCCTCAGACATTTGCAATACATTTAATAAGTTTTTTATAGACATTACAAATAGTAAAACGGACAATAATTTGACTTGTACCAATAATATTCAATTTAATGATAATAATCAGAATTTAAGCAATAATAATCAATCTAATCAAATCCTGACATTAACCCATAACATTAAATTTATAGATAAATCTATATTTTTATACCCTTCTACGCAAGATGAAATATTCAAAATAATCAGATCTCTCAATAACACCACATCAGTTGGCTATGACGAATTTCCTACAAAAGTCCTAAAGTATTGTGCATTAATACTTTCTAATGTACTGTCATTTCTGGTAAATCTATCATTTACTGAAGGTATATTTCCAGAGATATTAAAGGTATCGATTATAAAACCCATACACAAAAAAGACGGCACAGACGTACTGAATAACTATAGACCAATCGCATTAATACCAATTTTGGCTAAAGTGTTCGAAAAAGCAATGCATACGAGAGTCTACGACTTCTTGGAAAGACAAAATGTTCTAAAGAATGAACAAAATGGTTACCGCAAAGGAAAATCCACAGCGCTTGCAGTATTTAACCTTATAAAGACTGTGACTGAGCATATAGACAGAAACATAGACACAACAGCGGTTTTCTTTGACATGAGCAAAGCATTTGACTTTGTCTCACATGACATTCTTCTATCAAAATGCGAGAGGTATGGCTTGCGGGGAGTAACATTGGATTGGTTAAAATCATATCTTCGGAATCGACGTCAATATGTAGAAATTAAAAACGTAAATGAAAATAAAGAAGAAATATCATTTAG
Organism: Scoparia ambigualis; assembly: GCA_963921215.1. Lineage (NCBI taxonomy): Eukaryota > Metazoa > Arthropoda > Insecta > Lepidoptera > Crambidae > Scoparia > Scoparia ambigualis. Next base: position 9,413,110 of record OY992526.1, read on the forward strand.
TTCGACACTTGCTGTAAATAATGTAGGGGTCCCACAAGGTACAATCCTGGGTCCTCTGCTTTTTATAATATACATTAATGATTTACCCAATGTTACTACTTACCAATGTAATTTATTTGCTGACGATATATCAGTAGTTATTACTAAAAAAAGTAACTTAAATTGTAATGATGAAATTAATATAACTATAAATAATATTTCAAATTGGCTCAAAGACAATAATTTGTACTTAAACATAAACGTTTAGGCGCGATTGGTCCAATTCGCGATTGGTCCAATCGTCAAAAAATTACAAATTCGCGATTAGTCCAATTCGCGATTGGTCCAATTCGCGATTGGTCCAATTCGCGATTGGTCCAATTCGCTATTGGTCCAATTCGCGATTGGTCCAATTCGCAATTGGTCCAACAAAATAAAACAAAGGAGATCATTTATTTGTATGGTTTTTAATTATTGTACATTAATAAACATTCATACAACAAAATCAACTAAGTAACTATATAAAAAAAAATCAACTTTTACTACTGTAGAAAATAACAAAGTCATATTTTCAGTTTTACTTATTTCAATAATAATCACATTACATACATTACATACATTGTACATTAATAAACATTCATACAACAAAATCAACTAAGTAACTATATAAAAAAAAATCAACTTTTACTACTGTAGAAAATAACAAAGTCATATTTTTCAGTTTTAAAATATAAAAAACATTCAAACATTTGTTCCTATAATTTTTAAATAACGATATTATACGCAATGCCAATAAGTTTACTGTGGGTCTTGCATAATGCACATTCGTAACTAGCTTAGTAAACGTCTAGAAAATTGGGTCACTAATGATGCCCGTTTGGCATGGTCTATTGCAATAACAAAACGCAAAATAAATATCCGAAGAAGTGAGGGTAGTTAGTAAAAAAATATCATTTGTCTCAATATATGCCTTGATTTGTGTGTGGTGATATTAGCATTAGTCGGTTTAATATTGTGATTACTGTCTTTGAGTTATACAAATGGAAATTTAAAATGGAGGAAACAAGTGAGCAATTTGAATTTTTAAAAAATGAGCGAGATAACGACACATTGATTTACAATGGACACCGATACAACCTGAATATAAAGAATAAAAATGGAAGTTCGCTGTGGAGATGTCATAAAAGAACATTATGTAGTGCTTCTGTTACAATTGATGTAACAAGGAAAACTATTTTGAGGAAATCTAAAGCAACGCACACATGTGAATCATCGGATCGTACTTCGAATGAACAAGTGAGATTATTTACATCATTAAAACAAGCTGTATGCAATGATTTAGGTCCGGTGCAAAATATTTTCGAAGAGAAAACTCAGCATCTAAATCCTAAAGAAGTCCCCAAATTTAAGTCGGTAAAAGATAAACTGTACAGAAGTCGAAAGAAATATTTAAAAACCGATTTATTAAATTATGACAGCACAAAAGAATTGAAATTACCAAAAGCATTTACAAAAAATTTTTTGTTAATTGAAGATAGTGGTGAGGCCGAGGAAAAAATTTTTATATTTGGGACTAGACTAAGCAAAAATATTGCTAAAAATCATGAAAGTTATTTTGCGGATGGTACATTTAAGTCAGTACCAAAACCGTTTTATCAACTTTATACGGTTCATTTGGATTTGAACTCCACCAAAACAAAGACCAACATTGTACCTGTTTTTTATATACTGTTACCCAATAAAAAAGAACGAACTTACCTGCGCGTTTTCACATTATTAAAGGAAAAATTAGGCATCAATGTCAAAACTTTTAAATGCGACTACGAAAAAGCGCAAATGAACGCCGTTACTGAAGTGTTCCCTCAAGCAAAAGTAAGTGGATGCTACCATCACTTCAATGACGCTATTTGGAGGTATTCAAAGAAGATAAAGTTAAATAGAAGTAAAGAGGGTCGTAATGTAACTCGAAAGGCCTCAATAATTCCATTATTTCCAGCTAGTCACATTTCAGAAGCGTGGAGGTATGTACTAGAAAGTGCTCCAGACGGCGAAAAGATTAACAAATTTCGTAAGTACTTCGAAAAGGAATGGTACCCACAACTATCGCCTACCATACTAAGTTGCGCGCATCAGCGCCACAGAACAACTAACGCTTTGGAGGGCTGGCATTCTCGGTTAAATCGGCGCATTCCTAAGACACCTAATTTATTTCTGTTTCTTCATAAACTGCGAAGAGAGAGCATGTATCAGGATGCTCGAATAACACAAAGTTTGTTTAAAAATACAAGCAGTAAAAGGAGAGAACGCGACATTTTATTTGACAAAAAATATGAACAGTTACTAAACCAATATGAAAATGGAACATTGACAACAAAAAAATTTTTCAACAAAATTATATACTTACGATTGTCGTTATTTAAAAATTAGTGGAACAAATGATAATATTTTTTTATTATATTTATATTTCTTTCCAAATCTGATTATTATAGAATAATAGTTGATTTGTTGTACGAATGTACCAATAATTTTTTTGTTTTTCGGTTAAATATGAAAATAGTTGTTAATAGCTTCAAGATATTTACAATAATACTCTGCGTACCCCTCCGGGAGAAAGGCGTGACAGTATGTATGTATGTAATGTGATTATTATTGAAATAAGTAAAACTGAAAATATGACTTTGTTATTTTCTACAGTAGTAAAAGTTGATTTTTTTTATATAGTTACTTAGTTGATTTTGTTGTATGAATGTTTATTAATGTACAATAATTAAAAACCATACAAATAAATGATCTCCTTTGTTTTATTTTGTTGGACCAATTGCGAATTGGACCAATCGCGAATTGGACCAATAGCGAATTGGACCAATCGCGAATTGGACCAATCGCGAATTGGACCAATCGCGAATTGGACTAATCGCGAATTTGTAATTTTTTGACGATTGGACCAATCGCGAATTGGACCAATCGCGCCTAAACGAAAAAAATTTGTAACAGGATTAATAGATTTGCTTATGCATTGTGGAGATTAAATGTCCAAGTAAACCAAAACGTAGCTTTAATGGCCTATCACGGATATGTCGCATCCAATCTCAAATATGGTATACTCCTGTGGGGAAACTCGATAGACGTAAATAAAGCTTTTATATCGCAGAAACAATGCATCCGAGCTATATGTGACGTCCGGCCAATGACATCATGTAGACAGTTATTTCCCAAACTGAATATTCTTACACTTGCTTCTATGTATATATTAGAATGTTGTACCTTTGTTAAGGCGCATCCTCTGCTTTTCCAATTTAAAAATACGGATACCTGCAGATTAGTGAGACACCATGGCAAACTGAAATTGCCCAATATGCACACACAATATTTTAAAAGGAACTGTTATCCAAACTGCATAAAAATTTATAATAAGCTACCACAGTCAGTGAAGGAGCTTAGTTTGCCTATGTTAAAAAGAAAATTACAAGCGTGGCTAAAAGTAAAATGTTTTTATACCACTGAAGAATATTTTAATACAAAAATTGAAATTGACTAGAAAGCCATATTTTTATTATATCTATTAATTTAATTGATTACGAAGTTATGAAAATGTCATTAGGTGCAATAATTTATCAGTTTATTTTAACTTATTTAATTAAATTTAATTACTTATTAATTATTTAATTACTTAATTTTAGTTTAAATTCACATGCCCTGCGTTTGGCAAAACGGACGTTTAAAATTATAAAAATACCACTAACCAAAATGTACTCTGTTTTGTGTGAATAAATCATTTCATTTCATTTCATTTCATTTCATCAATCAATTTCGTAAATAAACATGTTTAATAATATCTTATCTTAAAAATAACCATAAACACCATCCAGAACAATGGTATTTTTATTCGAAACTGAAAACGACATTTGAAAAAAGACAACAATTCACAATTCTATTTTTCATTTGTAAAGAAAGATCAGACCAGAAATCCGATCGAGAACAAGAAGTAGAACAGTGAAGAACATTAATATTTTTTACAAAACAAACCATTGACCAAATGCAAATAGAAATCTGTTAATCGCACTCTCATCAACCTAGATAGATTTCCATTGAACAAAACTTGAGAGATTGTAATCTACACCACCGCGGCCCCGTGGCCCGTGGCAAACAATAAACCCAATACTTGGCAGATATCGAAGGCCCGATCAAATACTGGAAGGCAGTCGATTAAACTAAAACAATGGACAAGCAAGAGTTAATATGAAACTCTAATAATGGGCAGCGGTCTTGGTTGATAAGCGACCGTGCGCAGATGGCTTACGCAGAAATGCAAGACTGCCATTTCAAGATAGCAGCTGACTTGATAGTCACGACACCTGTTTTCCTAATTCGGCATCCATGTAAATAAACTACAATAAACGAGTCTTCTTTCAAAGTGGCAAATCATAATTAAGTCTATAATTACGACCTTTGTAAAAAAAACTTCGAGAATGTTTACACAGTATGGTCACTAGCGAGACTTTTAAAACACGTCATAGAACAAAAAGTTTTAAGTGTCCGCTTCGTCATAGTCACAGTCACAGCGGATAAAACTTATAGTAAACACAGAACAGAACACAGTATCTTCTTAGGACCTAGATCAATACAATACTAGTTCTCAAATCACTAGAGGCTAGTTGGTAGATCAGATCAGATCTAAAGATAAGTCATCAATATGATATCCGCTTCAGTCTCCGGGTATGAGATCTAATAAAATTACTGGACAAAGAAGCACACCATGGTCGACGTATCGAGTTATAATAACTATGGTGTAAGAAGCGATTAACACTTTCCAACAAGCGATAATCCAATTAAGTCGAATGAAAAAAAAAACGATAGACATATTTTCCCGTTCTAAAATATGCAATTTTCTATGGCATTTTATTTAAAATAGGATCAGGCATAAACACTCGCCCGCACACTTTGTCAGGCGTCCAATAACGCCGGATCTGTACCAATTGTCACGCTCGACCTCAGTGAAACTCATCCGTCTGGCCGTGACACTTTCATCGCTAAGTTGGCTAAAAAGAACGGAGGGAAGGAAAGAGGGGGGAGGGCGGCATCAACACCAGTAAAGAAAAATATAAATCTCTTTATAGCTCATATCCCAACAACGGTGAACCACTCAAGGCCAAAGATGCAAAAGCATTTCAGATAAGATGATGGATGGATGGATGGTGAGCTAATCAGATTGAATAAGGGGACTACATTTCTTGTCACCAAAATTTATATTTGTCATCAATATAATAATAATTTTATTACTTAAATAATAGCTTTATGCTCAGAATGGTAGATCTGTCACCAAATAAATCGATTATCGATCCCTGACTGCGATTTCTGCTATTCTGTTAGAAATTTTATTTAAATATATTTATACTACCTGTAGAAATTAAGATCCTTGGGGGAGGCATATGTCCAGTTAAGTAGTAGACTCTTTTGGTTGAAACGATGATGACGTCAACCCAAATTTTTTTTTGGAACTTTATAAAATTACCTAGCGACATAATATATGATTTATTGGTAATCTCTTTAAATTAGTTTGCTTTAATACTTATTAGGACAAACCTATTATAATACATACAAACACATTTATTTGGTACTAGACCCTATATCTCCATGATTTTAGGTGATTTATTGTGGAATTGATTTTATATTGTTTGGTGACTACATTTTGGTGACAAATCTACTATTTTGCGGGCAAACCCTATTATTTAAGAAACAAAAAACTAATTAAATTGGCGATAGCTTAAATGATACCCATTGAATAAGATCAAGCAATAATTAAGTAAATTAAATGTTTAATTTAGATTTTAATATAAAACAAAATAAACAATGATGACAAGAATCAGAACAGAGTTAAAACACAGTGACTACGAGTAATTACGGTGCCAGTGTCAGGTTACTAATTTGAAGTCTTTAATTAAAGGGTTTGTTTTGTTCTTTGAATTAAAGCTAAGTCATTGCAAATAAAAAAAAAATGTAGAAATAATTGGCATGCTGTGTACGCTAATTTTGGGTTATTGTCTAGTTTTATCTTGTGGAATATTTTTGTATGATCTTGAAATGACAGTAACCTGTCAGTGTACCTTTTAGAAATAAGAAATAAAAAATAAAAATAAAAATAAAAAAATCCTTGTTTACAATTTGCATTGTATAGAATTGACAAAAGTTTCGAATGTAAGCTCTATTTACATAATCACTAGCCTAAAAACACGTTACTGTTGGACTCAAACCTACCTCGATGTATGTAGCCCAAATGACAAATTATTATTATTATTGTTATTATTGTCAGCCCATTCTGTCCCACTGAAGGGCAAAGGCCTCCCCTCCATCTTTAAATGCCCAATGTATAATATATTTAAGCATTGGGTCAACTCAAACAACAATCGTAAAATAAAAATTGCTATTTCAAATCCATGTAATTAGAAAATCGAACTATCAAACCCTTCTGTTTTGAAAGTCGGTCAAAAGGAAAACATGCTCAGAGTTAACAGATCCAGCAACACTGTGAAAACGACACACAATATCTTCAGGATTGATGGAATAGGGGATTCCGGTGTCGTAAACTTCCGAGCCCGCGGTGCTCCCGGTTCTGGACGAAAATAAATTTTATGATGATAAAACTACGTGGTCAAATAGAGATGTAAGAGACTTTACTGATTTAAGTTCTCGGATGATGTGTTACCTAATCAAATAAAAATATCAACTGTAATGGAAGAAACTTTTAAGAATGACTGTTTATTATTGAGTTTGAAAAAAATTCATTGAAAATTCCGGTCCTTTGACACAGTAATACGAATTTAAACGTTTCAAAAATGGCAGCAATAATAACTGAAGTTTCGCACGCTCAAAATACAGCAGAACTTAAACGACCTCAAAGTAATAAAGCGTCCAAGTAAACTACACGCTCGATGCCTGTAAATAGTTCCTGAATCCAGCGTTCGTAACCCTAGAATGCATCTTGCTATAACCCAAATACCTAGAAACCGAGATAGCAAGCGTTAGCCCCGAGGCAACGACCCTCTTCCCGGGGGAAACTGCTTACATTTACCGCTTTCAGCTTAAAGCGGCACTTGACCGAGGACACCCTATGTAATCTTTAAGAGGTGCCATGCAAAGTTATAGACATCCTTAAGACCTACCTAACTGTTGAAGAAGCGGTGGCCTGCCATGAATATATAAAACCTGACATTATGTTAATCTTTAGGGTTTAAAAAACGATATTACATAAGATTATGATATAAATTATTTAGTTTTTGTAAATTGTAAGAAATAGAATACAATAAACTTATTAATTGTTCGTTTATACTTTCTTCGCAACAAAACAGACCCGGGGGGGAATTAATTTTATTTTGCACAGGACAGAAACTAGAGAGGTTAAGAGTGAGACCAAGAACTACAATTTATTCCAGGAAAACACTAAACCTTCTCACCATATTGACGACGCCACAACAACTCAATAAATTAGTTTTCTATTTCAACAGTTCGTTACTGATATCTCTACAAAGTGCAAACACACAACACATTTTGCGGGATACAATACCCCAAATAGCTAATAAAAGCATTTGCCATTTAGCCATTCAAGTTCAGCTGTCTCGGCAGCATTCCCGTGTCGTGTGAAATGCACACTGCATTATGCAGGCATCGCTAACCCAAATGTTCGGGGTACTGGAATGCTGTGTGCGGTTTTAAGATTGTTGCCTGACCATTGGCGAACAAGAACAGTAAGAGACTAGGAATATTCTGTGAAAGGGATCAATTTCAGTTCGCTTTTCACTTAGAATAATAACGCTATAGAAAGATAGTCTTCATACAAGCGCTCTGTCAAAAATGAAAAACTAAACCGATTCACACACGCGTGACGTGCGCGCATGGCCGTGATCTGCTGTCTCTTTCCAATTCTATGAATATGAAAGAGACAGCACTGCGGCAGCCGCTGCTACCGAGGCTTTAACTTAGAGAATCACACTGCAGTACGTTTATATTTTGACCTAATTAACTACAAGATACTATGAAATACTGAAAGCTTACCTGTGAAAAGTGATGTTATTACACTTCTTTTGTTTTTCAGATGTGTTGTGACACAATTTAACTGCACAAACCGTCATTTTTTTTGTTTACGCGAGACACGTTCGGCGCGCTGTGACATTGAACACTACGGAGCGGTCCGGCGTTTGGTGCCATTTCTGGCTCCAATTAATGTGCTTCAAAATAGGCGCGCGAACTTGGTTTCTATAGCGTTATTATTCTAAGGCTTTTCATTATGTTTTTTTTTAATCTAATACGGGTAAGCACTTGGCTTTTAAACTGTCGGAACACAATAATGCGAAGCTATTATCATTGTTTTTATGGCGCCAGACTTTAGATAAGATGTTGGAAGCTAGCCAGGCGGACTTAACAAGCCCTACCACCAACCAAACCAAGTACACAAAGATGTACCCATGCTGGGATCCAAACCTCTTTCTGGCCTCTTTAACCTCTTTTTACTTTTTAACCTCTTTAGCCACTAGACCACAGAGGCGGTTAAAATGTATGACCACTTCATTATTTTTTATTGAACTACGTGGATCAGCAAGCATAAACGTGAAACGTGGAAATCGAGTGATCGATGGGTAGAGCGCAGTATAATAGGAATCAATTTTACTAATCATTTACAAAATTCGGGAAACCATCACTTTATCGCAATTAAGGAACCTGAGGTCACCCGTTACAAAGGAAAGCTGACACAGGATTTGGCTCGTCATATCACTACAGTATTAAAGCAAGCCAAAAAAACGAATGGCAAACCAACCACGGATCTCAAGAAACAGGAACTGCAACGTAAGGCTAGAAAGAGGTTTGTAACGAAGTTTACTCTTTTGAGAATAATACGCTCCATATTGCTTTAATTTAACGCCCCTGTGGTCTAGTGGCTAAGCTACCAGTTTCAGATCCAGAGATCCCGGGTTCGATTCCCAGCGGGGGTACATATTAGTGTGTTCGGTTTGGTTGGTGGTAGGGCTGTTAAGTCCGCCTGGCTAGCTACCACCATCTTATCTAAGTCTGTCGCCATAACAACGATGTTTATAGCATTGTTGTGTTCCGGCAGTTTGAGATAAGATAGCCAGTTCCTCAGTGGTTGAGGATTCCGGGTGAAGCGCGCTTCCACCTTCGGCCTTATCGTCACTTACCATCAGGTGAGATGAAGGCCAAACGTTTACCCGTTGTCAATACAAAAAAAAAAAAAATAGTTCGAGGTAGGAGGAAGGAAGGGAGTAATTTTCCCAGCAGTTGAACAGCAATGACCAGTAATAATATAATGATACTATTTTAATAACGGCTTACCATTAAAAATGGAAGAGAATAACCTCTTTATTGCCATAAATATAAAGATGGTCGTAATTACTCAGAAGGTAGGTAATAAAAAGAAAAATCCCCATTCAAGTTTCAATTTCCCGCTCACACGAGCGCTGCCTGTGTCGTCATAAAACGAACGAGAATCAAAATGTCCCTCTGAGATCCGAATGAGTTTGACGAAGAAAAAAACTATTGGGGGAAACGTTTTGATAGACCTTACTTACTTACGTATGAAAAGTATTAAATTACTTTGCCTGGTGGTTCAATTTTACTACGAAATCGAAGCATTATTAGGCTACAGAAGGGGAGGTGTATCGATTCCAACCAACGTACCATTGCAGTATTTTTTATGGATACCCATCACAATTGAACGGAATGATCGAAATCAAGCAAAGCAAAATGCTTTATGGTAATATCAGCAGTAGAAGTTTAATTTTTATTCGTTAGAAAGCGGAAATAAAATTTCCAATTTATTTACTTAATAAAATAAAATAGTACAAAATGGCGGATTCAACACAATACGGCATTGTCTGCAAAAATAAAAATCATGTAAACTATGAAATATCTATGACTTATTGTACCTATCACAATTATGCAAAGTGGCTTGTTCATACGCTTGGTAGCTTTTATATTTTCTTAACTGTAGTATCGTACCAACAAGAACAAGCGCTCGGCATTCATATCACCTGATAAAGCCGTCAGATGAAAGCGCATTTCATTCAAATATCCTTACAAGCAAGTAGCATAATAGCAGCTATCCTACGACAGCGATAGCTTAAGTCTTAACTTTGTTGTAAATACAACATAAACATAACATACGTGAAAGCGGCATAAAGAATTTTCAGGCTTGTCGAAACTTCGTTCAAATGAGCTTGCATTGTAGTACCAAAACTATGTCACAAATGAACATGTATTATGGAAATGTAGGTCGGTAGGAAGGGAGTGGCGGCGTTTCAAACATGGAAGATATATGTCTGTCCAATGTTATAGTTTAAATTACCATTTCTACTACTTACTAGAAAAAAAGAGCTAATACCAATATAACAAAAGAAAACAATAACAGTAAATACGAAATACAACATCCAAATTTTGACAACAGAAAATCTGGAAACCCTGGAAGCCTTCTTAGAAATCTGTCCACAACAAGCTTGTATTGGGGTTGTGAAAAAAACAGAAGCCCATACAAAATTTAGTGTGTAACGGTGACTCTCTGACTAGAAAGAGATTGGGACTCCTGGGATGATTCCAGTATCCTCTCCTCCAGAGACATTGCCAAGCTTAAAGCAGCCGTCAAAATTCATGAAAAAGCGAAAAAATATGAGGTGGTACAATAGATTCAAAGAGTAGAAGTTCTTAGAGAGGGGTGACCTTTGAAGGCCCTAACTAAGACAGAAAGCTGTGATGATGTAGCCAATTTTGAGACGACCGCTCGTAAACAGCATTTTAGTCTTTGTAGTCGGAACAATCTTTTACAGTCAATTAATCGGGGATGAGCGCACGGATTTTATCGCAGGGTAGTGCTTTGACGTAACAGCCATCGCACTGAAAAAGAGGGTGAGTAACATAATTCCATTGACGATCTCCTTAAATTTAAAAAAAGACAATTTGTTATAGTTATTAGAATTTCCTAAAAACGTTAACACAGTTAATATTTTTCTTACATTATTAAAGCCCCTATACTTCTATAAGTACCTATAAACATCAAAAAATAATAACGATTGACACCTTAAAGTGGTCACCGACTATTTTAAAAAAAGGCTATTCTAATAAAACTTTCATTGCTTAAATTAATTATAGGGATCTAGTGACTTATCATATTAGTTAGTTATTGCAATTAATCAACAATTTTTTTTCAATTTGAGAGAACACAAAGTAACTTTAAAATTTTATTTATTGAACTAAATTCAACAAACCCGTTATTTAACTAACATAAAACTGAACTACTGGTTTAGGTGATGACTAGCAAAGAAAGTTTCATTAGAATCAGCTTACAACATCACAAAATGGCAGAAGAAATTGCGATGATCAGCTTGCCTATAAATATGAATACAACTGTAACGATAAGTAAAAAGAATAATATAACAAGTTTAATCGCAAGATCTACTCCCATAAATAGCAATTTTATGACCGACCGTACTTCAGATCAAAATTTGTTCTGCACTAGTCTGCTAACGGAGTCAAAATCAAATTATCTGCACCTCAGAAGCGATTCGGTTGGCTACACTACTCGACCATAAATAACGCAAATATACTACGCTCGCAGAGCAACGCATTTTCCTGTAAACAAGTAGGAAGATGGAATCTTCGGTGGAATCTATGTAGCGTCCAAAAGCAAGATTGTGTGATTAATGACTGTATTTCGTATGAGCCAATAAGGTCAAACAATTTCTTCACAGTCAATAATTTAGAATCAAGGATAACGTTAAAGTTTTATGATGGTGCACAAACTTCAACTATTAGTTTCCCATCGTAGTCACTAATGACACACTTAAGCAGACAAAGCGAGTAATAAAATAATGTTATACGCTTAAGAATGTAAAAAAAAAACAAATAGGTACTACTAACAACAATTAAGTTACAAAATGCTACATCATCGACTCGATACGTGCATCAAACGAGGCAAAGTAACAAAAAGTATTTATGCAAATCATGCAAGATCAGAAAGGTATACATATAACTGTAAGAGTCAAGTACTATTCACCGGGTATCTGCCATTGACGCCCATATTCTTGAATTCTTCAGATCACCAGTTTCCTTACGTTTGCTGTCATTATCACCACTTTGATTTCACTCATTGTCAATCATAATTGCGATTAGTAAACTAAGCAGTTGTAGATCACGTTATCAGCGGTATGTTTTGGGAATGAACTTTCAAAAAACCTTGCTAAAAATAAAGATATCAATTTAAGTTCACTGTTACAGCTCTAAAAATTGCTAGCAATAGCACTAGTTTTACTAACAAAGACATTAAAATGAAAGTATGAATCGAACGATAAAATATCTTGATTTAGAATATGATCCCAGCGTTTGCAAGTTCTTTAGTAATTTATAACAGTTCAATAATAAATCGCTATAAAACCAATTGGCGAAATAAAAATTAAGAAGTGGCAGGTTATCTCGTCGCGGCAGGTGATTAAGCGGTAGAAATCAATATCCCCGTTCTTTTAAATGTACCGATAAAATGAACGGTGAGCAGTAATTAATGAGGACAAGTTCTTTAGAAAGGCTAATTAGGTTAAACATTTTGTTGAAATAAAATTGCACTCACTTTCAAAGACTTTAATTCTAATATTAACATCCATTTTATGAAATAGGTAAATAACTTTCTATCAACTTCGTATTTCATCTAACTGCCTTCAAACTGTACAGTGATAGATTTATGCTAAAGAGTATAAAATTGACAAGGAGTGCTGAACCACAGTAATGGTGATTCTATTACCGTAGCTGAACTTTACCTCTTTCATTTATTATGCTCTAGCATTTATCTTTATAACAAAATCCCATTTCACCCGTAAGTTGTTGCAGCTTATATTAATTAGCTATATTATAAAACATAAGGAAGTTCGTGTTTCAACAATGAAAAGGATCAGTAGGCTGTCGTATTATTTATCAATAGGTACTTAAGCGTGAAATCCTATTACGAAAAGACGTAAGAAAAGTTCAGTTCATCTCCAGCATAAAAAAGTTACAGAATATACTCTCTCTCTTACAAAGTAACTATAAATATGAAAGCAAACTAGAAGGACAACATGTAAAAGTGTTTTCATCGCGACAACGACGACGACAGTGGCTTCGGAGTTCCGGCTCGCTCGGCGCTCAAGTGGTAGATAAGGGTGCACAATACAATATACCTATGTACCTACAACATATGATCTGTGCAATGTTCACCCAGTTGTAACAATTTGCATCGTGAAGTTTAAAAATCTCGCGTAAAAGTATAACAATAATTCAATCTGTGTTATTTATACCTACAATAGAATAGCTCACTTATATTGGTGTATTGCGTAGTGGAAACTTTACTAATCGATGTGCTGTCTATGCTTGTATAATCTCTTATGTATTAAAACTATATATTGTTAGTTTCCTAAATTATATAAAGAAGAGGTGGAACGTTATGGCGAGACCGGTTATCATTATTAAAATTAAATTAAATAAGTGCTGCCACTTACTACGTCAATAATAAATTAAATCATGACAGTCATTTTGAACTAAAAGTACCAGGGTGACATAAATGAAAAGAGGTAGATGGTACTCTAAAAATAAACGTACGTTATTCGTTATCGATATTTTCTGTTAGTTACTACATCTCTTTCCACATTTTATCTGCTGGTGCGCTTCGAGGAATAACAATATAATATTTTAATTACTAGAGGAATAGTTTAGGTGAGCTTGGTCTGGTGCGCTTCGAAATGGGTGCGCTTCAAGGAATACCCCAAATTCGTTTACGCTTACACCAAGTGCTAGCTAGACCCAGACGAGTATTCTTTTTGAAACTCCTTATTAAGGTAAGATAGCGGACAAATATAGGTACATAAACATAGAAAAAACACCCAGACCCGAAATCAATTTACAACAACAGTTTTTCTATAAATTTACCCGAGCGGGAATTGAACCCGGGACCTCAGAGATGGCGCGATGTGTTAACCACTCGACCACGGAGGTCGTCAAATTCATTATCATTAAACTGACTTTTTGTTTCTTTTTACTAATTCGCTTTTAAACCTAGATCAAATTCAACAATTTATTACATAATTAAATACATTTATAACCAAATTCTATACCAAAATCAGGACAGTCAGTCTGCTTGCTTCCACAAAAACTATCATTATCATTACTTATTATTAAGTAGAGTCGCCGTTTTGTGCCTGTGTCTGTGGCTCCGCTTTATTGTTACGCAATATATTTTTATGCGGTTTTCAATAATAGAAAGACCTTTTCTTTTTACTAAATCACTTTTAAACCTAGATCAAATTCAACAATTTATTACATAATTAAATACCTTTATAACCAAAACTATACAAAAGTCAGGACAGTCAGTCTGCTTGCTTCCACAAAAACTATCATTATCATTACTTATTATTAAGAAGAGTCGCCGTTTCTTTTTATTAAGGGTGGATTCGACCAAAACTGGAATAAGGTCTTATACCTAGATTAAACGCCGAATTTGTATAGACTAATCTCGGAGTAAGTCTTATTTCAGTTTGGTCGAATCCAGCCTTAATCACTTTTAAACCTAGAACAAATTCAACAATTTATTACATAATTAAACAAAAATCAGGACGGTCAGTCTGCTTGCTTCCACAAAAGCAGAGTCGCCGTTTTGTGCCTGTGCCTGTGGCTCCGTTTTATTCTTCTAAACCACGTAATTGATCTTTATGCGGTTTTCACTAATAGAAAGACCTATCGTCTTTATCAGTTATCACCAGAGGTCGGAATTAGGTAGAATTATTTATGTACTTACACTGATTTCATACAGCGAAAAAATAAAGTGGATAGGCCTCAAATGCCGACATTAATTTTAAAGAGCAGAAAAATCCCGTTATTTATTAAATAAAAAAGTATAAAAAAGTCGAAGAATAAGTACGAGAATTTGCTTAAGAATACTAATAATTTGTATTGTGAATTAATGTGAATACATAAAAAAAAAAGTATGTTAATTATCTTTGTTTCATTTGTCTTATCTATCTCTGAGGTTTTTATTATTACTTATTTGTAATATTGTTGGCCACACGGGAATGTCCATTAGAAATCCCGGGAAGATCCATATTAACATCAACATTTCGATGCAAGTACATAAATAACTCTACCTAATTCCGACCTCTGGTTATCACTGAGGATGGTTTTTGTTTATAATTTGTGGACATTTTGTACAAAATAGCTCAAGCATGACGGTGTTTCTAAGTAAGCGTGGACGAAAGCGCGGGCGGGTCACTAGTATCACAAAAAGAAAGAGTCTATCTGTTAATAGTACAGTTTCCCCAAAAATTTTCAAGACCTACCAACTACGACTACGAGTGGTAGAGCCACGCTCCGTTGCAGCACGCGTTGTGCCGGCTCGCCCGGGGTAATACCACCCTCTAACGAATATCCGGCGTGAAATAATGACACTTATGCTGTTGTGTTTCGTTTGGCCAGTAAGAGTTCCGGAGCCCCCCCCCCCCCCTCACAATTCCTATTCCTTCCTTAACCCTATTTCCTTTCTTAAAGGTCGGCAACGCATCTGCGACTCCTCTGGTTTTGGGGGTGTCCATGGGCGGCGGTGATTGCTCTCCATAGTCTCCATCTCAGGTGATTCGCCTGCTCGTTTCCTTCTAATTTAGAAAAAAATCATACAACGACATCGTGCAGGATGTAGTCCAAAACGCCGCGGGCAGTGTATGCTGAGTTGTATCGATCGCGGACGACCTTATGTAACGGTCACGCCACGCCATTACAGTTGCCGATAGCCACTGTTGTTCTCGTTTGAATTAAATGACTGATAATAATTATGAGACGACCAACATCTCAGTCTCCCTCTGACCACGGCGGCCTACGTAAAGGGGTCGAAACGTCAGGACTAAAATAAAACTATAAAACGTAGTTAATGAAAACGAGTTCATCCGTAAAAGGTGTTTCATTTTAACGACTGATAAGGATAATAAAAAAAACCTAAATCCTTCCTGGTTTCACAAAATTTGTAGGGAGAAAATTTGAGACGTTCTCGTTAAAAGGTTAAATCAAGAGTACCCTAAAAAGATGAGAATGTATGAAGCAGATAAAATAGTTTTCTTGTTTTCATAGTTTTCTAGTTTTAAACGTTTAAGAAAAGTGGACATTTCAAGAAGTGGTCTCATAGAGAAGTGATCATTTAACGATGTGGTCATTCTTAGAAGTGGTAATTTAAAGGAGTAGTCAATACTAGTTGTGGTCATTTTTACCTTTGCGCGACTTATGTCTAAAAATAAAAACGTCCATCGTTTCAAAATAGTCCAATCAGTTATTTGACCAGCCATAAAAATGTCCAACTCTAGAAACGACTGACCATATACATGACCAGCTATAATAACGTCCAACCAAAAAAATGTCCAACTATAGAAATAACCGACCAGATACATGACCAGCTATAATAACATTCAGCCATAAAAATGTCCAACTATAGAAACAACCAACCTTATACATGACCAACTATGATATCGTACAGCCATAAAAATGTCCAATTGTACTTGTACTATTTCTATAGACTCGAATCTACTTTCGTTAAATATCAAAACTCTTTAGAATGACACTGATAGTGATAGCTAGATACTGGTCACTTGTATAAAGTATTGCTTGGTTTTAATGAATATTATGAATAGCAGTGTTTTTTATTCCATGCGAAAAAAGCGGCGACAGTCTGATAAAGCATTCGATCGGTAATATGGTCCTAAGTCGCCAAAAGGGAAGAATGTTAAGAGAGTAACTGAAGTAAAATAGAATGTGTCAGGATCATGGCAAATGGAAAGCTCTATGGCCTCTACCGGGAAACGGGCGATGAAACATACATACATATAATCACGACATTTATCCCCGAAGGGTGAGTTAGAGACTAGGCAATGAGGACAGCAAAAGCAGTCCTCTGCCATACTCTACTTTTTACCAAATAGCGACTGCACATGTGCTTAGCGTGACAGGTGGTGAGCCCATCGCCGCTCTATGAATTGGATGTATGTGCATTTTATTTTTATTGTATGATAGGCTTGCATTTGGCCACTATTTCACCTGATGGTAAGTGACCATGTGGCCTACGGTGGAACATGCTTGCCTAGAAGTAACCTGTTCTCTCGTGATTTGAAGACCCTAATATTGTACCTTATAGAAAACACCGACTCTGGCAGGGAGTTCCACAGCTTTGCAGTACGAATTATGAAAGTAGCCGTAAAGCGCTTCGTACGCATATGCGGAATCTCCACAGTGAATCTGTGACGTCGCTCAGTTTGTCTGGTTGTCCTATGGTAGAAAGGGGATGGAGGAATTAAATCGAATAATTCCATGGTCTTTAGTCCGTTGGTCACCTTTTACGACAGCAAAGGGAAGAGAGAGGCTGGTCCGTTTCTAGCTGTACCTTCTGTAAAGTAAGAGATATTTTTGGCTAATCGCTTTGTAATATGTGAAAATCTAAAAATAATATTTTATTAAAAATTGACTTTTTACAATGTAGTTTTTTGAACATCGAATTCTAAGCAATGGCTTCATAAATAAGCCAAAGTTTGACTAAATTAGTTCTAACGATGTGACCCTGTTGACGTGTCGTCGACAGTCCACGACGTCCCGCGTCCACGGAAGCACTCTCAATAGTAATTTCCGGCATGAGTTTTGTCGCGCGTGCATTGAAATCTCGATAGTTTCCAAAGAAGCGTTCAATAGGAATATGCTCAATTGCGAGAACATTAGGTGACCTAAAATGAAATTTTATACGAATCTAATATCTTGTCAGTCTTGTGACCCAATCTAGAACCAGAGACCTCGGAATTTGATTCGAAACATCAGCATAAAATAAAGGTTATTTCACATAATTTTATGTTTAATGTTCATGTGTAGTGTTTGTGTAATATAATAAAAACAATATATTAAGTAATATCTGCTTTTCATACTTCGTAAAGTAAACATTTTTCTTGTTATACTGATCCTGAGGGAGAAAGCGATTTGTTTACTGACCTCCTCCCCTATAAAGCTAGCGTTTCACCAAATAGTCTAAGATCCGAGTATAGAACGACCATCACCGAGAAGGTTAATGGATGAAAAGTATTTTATATCAAATTGAATATGTTAAATAATATATCGCGAGTGGGTTGGCTGAAAAATTTCAGTCCAGTACTATTAATGATTAATTTAATATTAAAAAAAAAAATTTTTTTTTGCATTTCACTGGTTTGATGTGTGTGTGTTTGTAATGAGCTTATCTTTATATAAACATAAATTTTATTTATTTAACCAGACGGTTGCAAATTACTAATATTGACTTGCCTGTTTACACCTGCCTACCCAATGTTATGACAGGAAAAAAATAGTCAACCTAACGGTTGCATATTCTATAGGCTTCATACTTTCGATTGGTACCTATGTAATTTATCTATTATCGAAACAAGTGTAATATTTAAAAAAAAAAGAATTTAAATATTTATTTAATCACGGACTGAAATTTTTCAGCCAACCCACTCGCAATATATTTTTTAAAACATTAAATTTGATATAAAATACTTTTCATCCATTAACCGCTCGGTGAAGGTCGTTGTATACTCGGATCCTCTACTGTGCGAAAAAGGATAAATATTTTTTCAAAATGTTTCTAGTCTCTACTGGAGTATTTTCGGTCGCTGCATTGCTTCACACCGCTTTGATTAAAAATCAACCCTTAATACTGCCAAAAAGCTACGACCTCTTGAACAAAAACTAGAACTGAGGGTTAACACCAAAAAATACATTACAAGAGAACCGCGTCCATACTACTGTTGTCTGTGACGCCTTTCCTTTCGTCTGCTTGTATGTCTGTTCGCTACGACACAAGCTAGGGCGGGATCCTGATTGACAATAAAATTGTCTTTTATTATGTATGTTATTATCTTTTTATAAATGTCTCTCTCTCTCTCTCTCTCTCATATGAACAGTACAAAAAACGCACCACACTCTAAAAATAGCACGCGTTAAACGATCCATTAACATTACTCATAAATACACTATCGGAGTTGAAATTCTTGAACACCGACATCGCAAAGCGAAATAAATGATAAAAATGATAACAAGATGGCATGTGAGTGACATTTGTGTACTTTGCAATAAGACTCGGGCAAGTTTAGAAATGTTGTATATTTAGAGAATTCTTTGGGCTAAAAAAACACTATCGCTATTACAAGATCGTAAATCTCTAGGGCAGAGTTCTTTTAATCCACACGACTTATATTATATAGAGGCAACGTTTGTAAGTTTGGATGTAAGAAATAATTTCCGTAACTTCATATGGGATTTTAAAAAAATATTATTACAATGGGTCTTCTGGCTTTTATAATACTGTACAAGGAAAACCATCACTTGATACGGGAACGGTGTTCACGGGGACGGAATCGCGAGCGGTCCGCTAATTCAATATAATCCTCATTTATTCTCTCATAGCGAGTACGCGAGTAACAATATAATGCAAAACAAAAAGGGTAAGTATATCCAATTTCTTTGCAATATTGCAAATAATCATTATCAATTCAACATATTTCGCATCTATTAGATTTCAATTACCATCGTGCTCAGTATTAGTGTACAAAATAAAGGTCATTGCTAGCCAATATGATTTCAAGTTACTTTTGTATGTATGCCAAATCCGTCTGTTACTGTGGGGGGATTTGGGGAGAGTATTCAAATTAGTTGGCTTCTGGCAAGCTATGCTACTTATCACATTAATGTGTACTTTTATCAATTATGTCATCATAGATATAAATAAAGACGATACATTAAGCTATAAAGTAGGGAACATTTAAAAGCATAACTGCTTAAGGAATGAATTATAATGATCCAATATCCATATAGGTTAGCTTACCTAAAATTTTATCAATACTATATTGATTGTTATGTATCACATAATACGAACTATAAACGACACATATTATGAACCTGCTATTACTACAGATGGAGGAAAATACGTGAAATGTGTACGTAAGTCTGTATTTCACATGATTGCCATAAATCTGACAAAGAAAGATAACAGCATAAGCGGTTGGCAGGCTACCCAATTGCTTTCGAAAATATCAAAATGTAAAGCATAATAAAACAAAATACTACGTAAGACTTTGAGTTACTAAAATTGTCAATTTTTAACAGTTACGGAGTTTACTACCGATTCAAATTAAGTTCCTCTTTGTCAACGTGACACAAAGTGCACAATTTAAAAAATGGTGACATTTCAACATTTCCTGGTTTATATCACTTATTTTATCATGTCCTGTCTTTATCACTTTATGTATTTAAGGTTTTATATGAACCGACCAACTTATAGCATTCGAAATGTTCTCATCATCCCTTACCCGTCTCCTAGCCATAACGCCACTTCACATGAACCACAACATATTATTATTCCGCGAGAGCATTCGACAACATGCACCACGTCCTTACAGACGGATATTTCATTTGGTACTGACTGCGCGAACTAGGGGTGGCTCACCACCGCCCTACATTCAGTTTCATTTGCCAAACGTCTTATGACACGGTTGGGCGAACAAAGAAAAGGTGTCTTCGTACGACTGTTTTAAGGTTCAGTTTCGTGGTTTTCCAACTAGTGTTAGTAAGGCGCATTTTCATATTTATTGCATTTACCTTTCGGCGTTGCGCCATTCGGTTGTACGCTTCCACTTCGCGTCGGTTGGGTTCTTTCATTTACAATTTAAAATAGCCGTTGTCTATCTTGGAATAGACTGTTTGTTAGTCCACTATTCGCTTTGTATACAAAAAGTAGTGTTCCACTGAAAAAAAAACCATTCTCCTTTTATAACTTTTCTTCTCTTAGTAATTCCTCCTATTGCTTGACCTTTTCCAGAATGTCAGGAACGACTTTAATAGTTCAATAGTACCTACTCAATTACTTAGTATCGGATATCGAGTAACTAGACAAAGCATATTGTGTATTCAATGTATGTAACTTTTGTTATTTAGTCTCTTGCGAAAAGGTCGTTCCGCGTAGCGTAGTTGTGTATTTAACCGGAATGCATTTTTATCTGTGATAGTATTTGGTTTTTTGTAAAATAATTTGGGGATTATTATAAAGTTATTACTTACAGTTATTTATAAAGTTGAGTTAAATCAATCTTGGTTTACTACTGGTGATGTCTCATTGTTTTCTTAATATAACCTAATTTATTTTCCGACTCGCCTTACTTTATGAAGTTTATTATAGAGAAGAAGATTTTCATGGCGTCCTTAAATATGTGAGGAGAGAGATGAGAGAGAAATTCGCACAAGCCGCATACAACTACGATAGTATAGGGCATCAACTGTAATGCCAAAAAGCTAGAGAAGTAGAAATTAAAAGACTCGCTTTGAAATTTTACTTTCATAAAAAAACGTGTTATTCCAATGGTATCTAATCTCTTTGTATCTGACAAAGAGATTATAAATAAAACGTTGAAGGAGCTTCAAATCAACTGCTTAGTATACAAAGGGCTTCATTTCACTCCAGACATTTCTAGCTAGCTAAACGTTAACAGCCTAGCCGGCAGCCAATCGAACTCTTAACATTTTGAGTTGTATTCAAATGATTAGCCATTATGGACGCTCATCCAATCAGGCACATGGTCATTAAGGTGTGGGCAGGGCAGAATTCGTGAGATAAAAATTGCAGAGATAAAATTTTAATGTGGTACAATATTAACTCGGTATTTAGTTCACACGATGGGTTCAAATTGTAATATTATGAGTATTATGAGGTTTTTTTTATATAAGTATAGAGGACGGGATACCCTTCTCCAGCAGACTTTTGGTACCAAATAAAAAGCGAAACAAAGAGCTTTTGAGACGAGATTGAGTAGACAAATGAATCGTAAGAACCAAGACTTGGAAGTTGCAACGCTAACAAAACACGTTCTTTTTTAAAAGTCTGCATTTACTATATTTCTACACAAACTAATATTCCATATTATGCATTCCATTTGTAAAACAAAACAACAATAATAAGCCGAAAGTATTTTTTTTCCGTCGGATCTCAACATTATTATGTTGTTACGACTCTACAATGCTGTTACTTTGTGAAATAAAAGGTACATCAAGTCTCTTGGAGACTGCGCCAAAGTTAATTAAGGAAAACATTATGATTGATGTTAACCAAATTAGAAATTCGTTTAATTATTTTAATGGCTACTATAATGTTCATTGCTTATTTCTAATTGTAAATTATATTCAAAATGCTATATGCTATTTCTTGGTGTCTGTAGTTAAATAAACGGAGCAGTCACCTGTATGGCATATTAATCAAGTTCCTCGATCATTGTTAATAATTATTTTGTGCTTTCGTTCATGTCCTACATCTAGCGCTTATGTTGTGATGATGGTGAGGGAAGATATTTGAATTGCTACTAAATTTTATTATTAAGTTTCATCTTATCATTTGATGATGATGATGATGATAATATTGTTATTATCATGAGGTTAGAGTCCGTCGCAGGTTCTGCGCACTAAAAATGTATCCCCGCTACAAGTACAATGTAATACCAATACTGAAATGGCCGGCGATTTAAATTCCTAATGCAAACTAATAAATTCCGAAACGTGGAGGCCGAGCGACCGGCCTTCCACTCGATGAATTTAAACAATACCGCGATCTGTAGGTTTTGTGAGACTTGTAATGAAATAGTATTTAACATAATAACCATACATATACATATTTTTACATAATTTTAAAGCTTTGTTTATTACCAAAGTTTAAAGCAAACAAAAAGAAGTTGAAGATTAAACTGTTTAATTAAAATTGATAAAAGTATCAAAAGTAGGGACTTAGCCAGGCAAAGTCAAATACAAAGCCATTTTAATAAACTTAACATAATTCTTAGGACTTTAATTGTCAGCTTACTAAGATTTATAAAGCAGCTTCAAATATTGCAAGTCTGATATTGAGAACAGCTTGTGATGTGTATATGTATAATTTCATTCAATTCAGTTGCTCTTTAAATAAGAGCCTCAATATTTCTTAAACTTCAAATCAAGAGCTTCCACATTTCATGAACTTCAAATTATAATCACGGCGCAGCGTCGAAAGCGCAAGGTTCTTGTAAGTACGGGCGAAGATAAACAGTGCGAGTTGTTACAAGAGCAAACTCGTGCTCTCCCGATGGTATACTAAATTAACAAGCGACTGTACTAAATTAACCTGTAATGCAAGGTCGTTTGAAAGTGTTTTTAGTAGTATGTAAAGTAGACATAACATAACTTATCCAAGTAAATTCTCTGATTTCTAAAGTTTATACGAACACGACACATCGAAACTTATACAATGTTATCGTTGTAATTTTTGAAATGCAAGATATTAGGCTATTCAAGACAAACTTTATTTGCATACTAAACTTACTGGTGGTATCGGTGATAAATAAATGTAGGTAGGTACTGAAAAACTTGGATAGCTTATTTTAGGTCATAATTTAAGGACAGCTTATTATTACCTTATTAGTTAATATGTGTGAGAGAAAGAGAGAGTAAATGAAGCAAAATAAGTGGGGTGTTTCAGAGCGGTGGTTGCCCACCCAAGTCATAATATTAGTAAAGTAAATGGATCCATATACTGTTCCCATCTAAACATCGTCAACTGCCTCGACAGTATCAGCACATGAGTAAAGACCGTTTCTTTACTCATGTGGTATCAGTATCAACCTTTAACTGTTACCGATCAATCAAACAAATTGGAGCCCTCAATATACCCAACGTATTAACTGGAGTCCTATGTAGGCATAACAAAAAGGCACAGTACGAACGAACGGCAGCGAGGCACACAATACGCGCGGGCGGCCTCGACACATTATCGTAATTGGATACAGTGCAGGTAAGCAGACACCGGCCCACACCCGCCCCGGATCAAAACCGATGCTATTGTGCAACCCACTAGAAACTTTGATGCGGAAGGCCAAAGAGTTTCTTCCCATTTCTCTGTGAAGATCGCTACAGTTGTAAATGTAGTCGTGCAGAGGGATGGAGGGGGAGAAGGAGACCAAAGAAAATATGGATAGATTATGCGTAGAATGATATAAATGAAGGGGGGGACTTTTAGTTGACGATGATGACATGAGAACAGGGTAGGAAGAAGTTGAGTTATGGACTGATCTGCCCATGTTCATGTGGGAAGCTTGAGCACAGAAGTGAACGTTTATATGCTATGAATAAACGATGATGATAATATGTACCGAAGTCGTACTGAGCTATAATATGTTATTAATCTTCAGAAAATCCCTTTAGGTATTGAGTTGGTGTTGAAATTGGAAAATAATGATATCTTTACGATAAATCAACCGTAACAGCTTTCAAAGAAACGTAACGTTCAGGAAACTTATACGCATAAACTTTTAGCGAACAGTTTCCATGAAAAACCTATTACTTGCGGTATTTCCCGCAGTTATTTCTCGGAACCAACCAAGTCTTCGGTCCGCTCCGAGCCGTAGTGTTTGCAAAGTCTTGGCGTGAATTGTGATTCTTTAAAAACATGCTAGCATTATTTTGAATAATCAGATGTCGTTTTTATAGACACGGACAGTAACGCGTCAGTGAACTAAAGCCGCATATTAAGTGGTGCTCTTTCAAAATTGTACTATTTTGTCATAACAAGTGCATTCTATGTACAGTAAAATATACACAACTACGCTAAACAACTTAATTTATTGTCCAGCTTATGTTCCACATTACGTTACCAACCGGTACTGACGCTGAACGCGTCGCAAAAGTACCGAGGAGCTCGAAATGTCATTATTTGGTCATCTTGCCGGCATTCCTTACCTTGCAAGACAGCAACCCGAACGCTCTGTCTATCGAGTTGTGCATACGCTTGTTTGTAGTAACAAATGAACTTCCACGTCACGTCGTAGTCCGCCCACTTAGTGCCTGATGCAATAACGCAGTAGACGCCACCCTATCTATCCCCGTCAGTGTTGCACTCGGAGCCTCATTAACATGTCGAGTGGTCTGGCTCATTAGTGTACTTGCATGTACAGTCACGAGCAAAAATATGTAAACAATTGTGTGTGACTCTTAATACAATGGAATTAGAGTAAAAGTGTATACATATCGGTGCTCGTGACTGTACCTTTATAAGAGTGTAGCGATGACTTTCCGAAAACCGAGTTTTACAACAAGCGATTTTTCCATTCGCATAATTTCCCAATCGAATCGTTTCCTGATTTTTTTTTCCGGAGGTTGATTTTTTCAGATGCAATTTGTTTTTCGCATTATTTCCCAATCTAATCTTTTCCTGATAGTTTTTTTTCTGGATGTTGATTTTTTCAGAAGCTATTTTTCTTTCCGCGTAATTTTTGAATTTTGATTTTGTTTTATTTTTTGCAGAAGGTATTGTCTTATCAGCAGCTTGTCTTTTATTAGATCTCCGCAGCATCATCTTTTAGTCCCAAAATCCCGATATTACATTGTTCTATTTTGTGGTTAGAAGACAGTAAAAATGTTACCTAGTTTTTTTTTAAATAGCATACAAAGAATGGGAAAAATTGCTTATAGCAATATTTGAGAATGGAAATATTAATTTAATTAAGTAAAAAATTTACCCACAAAAAATTAAAAATTGGAAAAATATGCGAATGGAAAAATCGCTTGCAGTAAAATTCGATTTTCGGAAAGTCATCGCCACACTCCTTTTTAAGTACTCATATACATACACCGCGCCGCGCCTGTTTCCCAGAGGCGTAGACCACAGCTTTCCATTTGATCCTGACACACATGCTTTGTTCCATTTACTCTCATGACCTTCTTCATATTTATAGGTTAAGTATATGGCAAGATAAACCGATCAAGTAAAGGACTAGTCCTCCTCCAAATTTTGCACGGTCGTAAGAGACGCGCTGGACAGGAGCCGGTGGAGGCAGATCATCCGCTCCATATGCAACCCTGATGCTGACCACGATCCTCAGACATTAGGGACCGACATAGATGGATGGATATGGTAAAAAGATTGAAAACTTCATTTTCAAAAGTTTACCTATACAATAGTAGAACCTGTAGTAATTTTTCAATGCCGGCAAATAAGGGCCGGCAGAGTGACTGACATTTTAAATGGTCTGACATCCACGTTACTCCTCGTAGAATTGCATGTATTTAAAAAGCGTGTCAAGAAAATTAAAATGCACAATTAGTTACAACACAGTAAATAAAATGAGCGAAAGGAGGTTTACTTAGAAGTGGCTGACAATGACGATGGATCCTATAATAAAACGTATGACTTACAAACGACCACTTTAAACAATTACTTTACGCAATGATCAATTTCACGCTCATCTGTACCCGCTTTCTCCCTAAACCTTATCTACCAATCTGTCGCTAGAAGACTTATTTCCTCAACTAATCGAAATTCGAAATCCTTACTTGATAAGCTAGCACATGTACAAAAGTAGAGCGACAATATTACGATACGAGTCGAGTCGAAGGGTGCTTGGACGAAAGCCATTAAACTTTTTCGCTGCGGTCGGGTCTCGCGAAAGCCTTCGCGCACTGTGATTCGGAAATTTGGCACAGCCCGATTCAGGCGTTAGAGAACGTTCGACCTCGTTGCGTATTGTAATTTTATATAATACAGTCGACCAATTAGTAGCATATTAGCAGTGCAGACAACATTAAAAAGATAAAATATAACAATTGGAGCCATCAGTGACGATAGAAGTAAATGTGTAATTTGCATGCGACATGGCAAACTCTTCGGTTTTGGCATTGTATTTTAACTGTAACACATTTCTTAGATGTAATTGATCAATTGATAAGCATAAAATAGTGTTTAAAAATGGGATTGCTGGCTGTTGACAGTACTCGTCATTCAAATCCCTCGTCAAAAGATTTGTCCGCAATATTTGATCGAGAGATTGCTAGAAAAAAAAATACAAATGTAAAACATTTCAAGCCCTTATGACTTATGTGCTTTGGAACGTAAAGCCGTTACACCAACCAACCCACAATGGGCCTGTGTGATGGGCTACCACCTCATCTTCCCAAGTACATGTGTAAGTATTGTCCATAACATGGATTTTTATTTACCGATGTCACCTTGTGCAGGGGCATGTGGAGAGAAAAAAACGGAGTCCAGTCCAACACCTATTGTGTAAATGTGACTCTCTTGCCAGGAAAAATCTAATCGGAATAAAATCTTGGGATCGGCCTACCCGAAACCGGAAGACTTTAGCCTCTTTGTCCTCAAAGACATTGCCAAGCTTATTGCAGTCATTTTCACTGCGGAGGCAGAGTGATAGGACGGGGTTGCACAAAAGATCCCAATGGGTCGACGAGCTACTGCGAAAAAGAGACCTCCGCAGGCCCCACTAAGATAAGATAAGATACTAATGTCACCAACAATCTCCTTGTCTCAAACGTGACATATTTAATTGGTGCAGACATTGCACACAACACTAACACAGTTACACTAGTTTCGTAGTAGGGGAGATTGACGTGTAACCAGAGTTTAGGGCTGCCTCTTTTTTCAGAGCATTCCAGAGTACGTAAGGCTGATTTCACAGTCACGCGTTTGACCAGCGCCGGCCACACGCGCGCGCTTACAATTACACTAGATTGTAGTTGCGTTTTATAGTCATCACGCAGTTCAAATGCGCAACTACTATGTAGTGTAGCGCGCGCGTGTGGCCGGCGCTGATCAAACGCGTGACTGTGAAATCAGCCTAAAGTATAGCCTAAATATACTGTCCCACAGCTGGGCAAAGGCCTCCATCATTGAAATCAAGTCATCGCTAGAATTAATGGGTATATCCTTCCGGCCGGGTTGGTCTGAATATCGTATAACATAATTTGTTAGTAGTAACTCGTAGTACGCCTAGTGGCCTAGCCTACGGGCATAGTGTGTTTTCGGATTTATTGATGCATAGAGAGAGAGAGAGAGAGAGAGAGATAGCATAGCCCGGGTTTGTGATCACCACTGACAGTGTGCTCAGCGTGACAGGTTATGGCCTATCGCCACTCTATTTGCTGTCGTATGTACTTTTCACTTTTCAGAAAAGAGGAATGGTAGTATTCTTGTAGTGAGCCGCTATACCAGCTAATAATACATACATACATATAATCACGACTATTATCCCCGAAGGGTTAGTCAGAGACTAGGCAATGAGGACATCTCCTCTCCTTACATCACAAGTTTTATTTGTACCGGCACCTCGAGACCAACCGTGAGGTTATGCAAGAAGTGCCAGACGTCCATGCGCCAGTAAACCTACTCGCGCAGGAGACCATCTGCGTTAGGTCTTGGCGCCGAATCAGTGCCCGACGAAGCGCGCTCTTCATTCGGTACTCATAAGACTAGTGTCTCGGGAGAGTTCCCTGTGAACACGTGTAGTTCACTGCCTAATTTCAATAGGTAACCGGAGCTGTTGAGCTCGCTCACTTCTCGTTGCACAAAGGCCACAACTAGCAGTTTCCACTGCTTGGGTCGTCAACTCTAAAGTCGACTACCAATGTCCACCTTGGTTTTGGAGTAGTAAGCACATTCACTTCTCAGAACCTATCCGGGAGCCTAGCCAGTTCCCACGGCCTACGCGGCTGGCTGGACCGGAGGCTACGGCATCTAGGGGGCCGCCTCTACTAGTTCTCCAGACTAGTACCGGAGATGTCGACACCAATGTCCAATGAGAACCACCGGACAAAGCTGCCAACTTAAAGGGAAACTCACGTTTCCCGCAGGACTTTTCGCTTCTAGCCCCACAGAGACCGCTACTAAGCCCCGCTCGCTGTGCACGAGTTTGGAAGCCCTGGCACACAATACCAGGAAACGAACATTACCAAGCTCTACAGCTAATGACAAGCCACTACGAGTCCAACCCATGTCCGGAATTCCGCCACGGGCGCCGGTTAAAGCACAACCAGCGAGGGGCGTGAACCGGAACCCCGTACCCGTACCCCTGAGCGTCATACAGCCGGACCCGTAGTTCCAGCTACGAAACCCTATCTATAGAGGTGAGTAGATAGGGACAGCGAAAGCACTGCTCTACCAATAGTCCACTTTTCACCAAATAGCGACTGCACATGTGCTCAGCGACTGGGCATTACGAAAGTTGCTTAGCGGGCAAGATCGCAAGCCGAACGCGCTAACCGCTGCGCCATCGAGCTCCTTATTTTAAATAAAGGGCTGGCAGCCAACCATAAAGCAGAGCGCCGGCACTTCTAGGGCTTCGCCTTAGCCTGGCTTCGGCCTGCGTCACCGGCACACGTTGCACGCTACATACCGGCTGATGTAATTAGTGTTGTTACATCTTAATTCGTAAGTCTTTAAGTAGATGTGCGTATGTACGCCTTGTCGCGGGCAAACTTGCAGGGATTAGTGTTGATCTTGTTCCGCTCGTACCTATTGATTGGTACGACTACGGCCTAATTCGATGAAGAATGAATGTAAACAAATTATATAGTGACACTTCTTTGTCATTCGAATTTTTACTGTTTTTTGAAAGAAAAACACAATTTTTAATTGTTTTCTAGTAAATATCTCTAGAGAAATTAAAAATTCGAGTGACAATAGTGACGGCCATTATTAAATTAATACTACCTACCCGTCTCTTCTCTTGGGTGTCGTATAAGGCGACTAACAGACTAAAGACTGCTCATTCAAAAAACAGAATATTTTTATTGCACACCATAACGTTACAAAGTTAAATAAAATAGGTACAGGTTTATTAAAGGCCCTGTCAGGCACAACAATTTGAAGAGGGAAGATCTTTTCCAAATAATTTTGAAGTAAATTAGCTTATATTTTGATATTTTCATTTTTTAAGTTACATAAATATTTATATTCTTTATATTATTTTATATTATAATAAATAAATTTATATTTTTTTCAATGTTTATCTATTAATATTTGATATTTGAGTTACAGATTTTTTTTATTTTTATAAATATTAGTTTTCTAAATATTATGATATATTACGAGTATAATAGCACCTTCTTATAAGTAAATCTATTAACTTGTATGTAAAATATTAATCATTGCTAATGTTTTTTATTGAATCGGGTAACTAATTAAAATTTTTCATGGACATGACTGCTGCTGGAGAATGGTGTGTCATTTTAGAAGCGTAAAGCATAAAGCGGTTATGAGCTCACTATGTATCACGCTGAGCATATGTGCAATAATTGTTATTTGGTTAAACGTATACGCACTGCTTGTGCGGTTTTTTTAAAGGCGCACGCGGTGGCCATATTTTAAACTTTATTACCTTGACATTGTAAAAAGCAATGAAACAATTTAACATGCCGTACCCGTACGCTGATTATGACTGATAATGATGTGATGACACAGTACAAAAAGAATAAAAGTAAAAAGAAAACATACATACATATAATCACGACTATTATCCCCGAAAGGTTAGTCAGAGACTAGGTAATGAGGACCGCAAAAGCAGTCCTCTGCCATAGTTCACTTTCCACTAAATAGCGACTGCAGTGCTCAGCGTGACAGGTGGTGAGCATCGTCGCTCTATGCTGTTGAATGTAAGTGCAGTCTTTAACCCATTAGTCCTTTTACGGCACCCAAGGGAAGAGAGGGGGTGGTAGTATTCTTTCACCGCCACGCGACACAGTTAGGTTCTTCTGGTGATTAGTTCACATTAAAGTCTTCTTCAAGCATACTCCACCCCCAGAGGAAGAGCTTAGTTATATGGTGCTGTCCCCGTCTCCCTTTCATAACGACAAGGCTAAGAAAATACCCAGTCAAGCAAGAGGGTAATAATGTTCAACTGTTGTTAACTAACCGGTTAGTAAAAAGAAAAACAAACACAAATCACCATAAGTATTGAGCAACACACTCGTTCCGGCAAATATTACTAAACACGCGTGCATTACGTATTTCCGTTTGAGTGGGCGTGGGCGTGGGCTCGCGCTCGTAAATTGGGCGCAGTTGTACGAAACGCCGCGGTCGCGGGCTCGCGGCAACTCAGCAATGATAATATGGGGGCAAAGTAACAAAGTTAGAGTTACATGGAAGAGCCGTTTACACGTATTATGTTGTCAAGTAGGTAACTAAATTTTAAGTTAATTTTAAGTAAATTCAAGCTCCTTAGTAACAAGTGGTAAGTAAACGATTTAGGGTGGATTCGACCAAACTGGAATAAGGTCTTATACCTAGATTAAACGCTGAATTTGTATAGACTAATCTCGGAGTAAGTCTTATTCCAGTTTGGTCGAATCCACCCTTAGTGGGCAAGTGAACAAGTAGAATAGAATCGAGTCTATTTTTTGAGTAAGTAACCGCCCCTCCCGCACCGCTTGCATTCCCCGGTAGGCGTGGCTTCTACAAAATTGTCATTTAGTTGACGTGTGGACGCAACAATTTAGTGACGTAGATAAGTTATGGTATATATACATACTTACATGTTTAATAATATCGTCCACTAAAGAGTGCATAAGTTGGACACGTGTAAACGATCGACAAAATTAACTTAAAATTTAGTTACCTATACTTGACAACTTAATTCATGTAAACGGCCCATGAGCGAGTAAACTATGGAAACACCACGGCGAACGTACTCCAACCGTACTGTCTACTCTTAGAGCAGTATTTTACTTTAATCTTACTATGCAAAAATCGTATGGGCATTTGCATAGTAAGATTAAAGTAATATTGCTCTAATGACCCACCAACCCGCATTGGGCCAGCGTGGTGGGTTATGGTCTAATATTCCCACGTGGGAGGTGATGATGAACAATGTTATTACACTGTAGATGAATTTATTACTAATAGCTATACATAGTACTCATAAAATGAATTATGAAATGAAAACGAGTGTATTTTTGTTTTGTTTTATAATGAATTGACATTTAAATATTGTGTAATGACGACTGCGTTTCGTTTGTGTTTGATCAATGTTTTGTTATTATTATTTGACATTTAATTATTTGATGTTTATTTTTTTTAATGATTTTAATTGAACTATTTTAATTTATTAACGGATATTGTAATTTTAAATTTTAAATGTACCTTTATGCATTCAACACAATGTTTATTGTTTGGAATAAATCAATTGAATTGAATAGGTCTCTCTAAGATTTGATGTTAAGGCTCCAGATCTGAGATGAAATCTCAAAAAGAAAGGTTAAAAATACACTAAACCGACAAGCGTGTTTTTTTTTTATACAAAGCCCGGCATATGACTCTACTCCACCTGATGTTAAGTGGAAATGAAGTCCAGGCGCAAGGACAACTGGTGCAGCGTAAGAGACGTAGCATCAGTCACCCTCATTCTGCCGGCCCTTCAAAGTGCCTCTTCACGCCTCGTTTGAAGGACCCTATGTCATAGGTAGGAGGGAATACTTGTGCTGGTAGACGATTACGTATGTAGAAGCAAATGAGGGAAAGCAAAAGAAGCAAAGAAGAATGGGCAAAACGTCCCCCCCTCCCCTTGTAACACTTACATCTATGCATCAAATAAAAGTACTTGAAAAGTGAAGCATTTTATTGTATGACAGCAAATCTGTCAGGTATTGGAGAAAAAGTTATTGGGAAGAAGAAAATCAAAATAATAAATAATAATAGATAGATAGATAGATAATACTTTTAATGTAACATAATAACACAAACATTAATAACGATAATATAAAATTGAAGCCAAGATTTTTTCTTGACTACTATACACCCTCATTTTTTTTTTTTTTTTTCATTTTCCCTTATTTTTTTTATTAATTCATTCGCTCGTTAATATTTGCTGTCCTTTCAACAAAATACACTATTTATTTCGAAACTTACCATGTTGGAAATTACAAGGGGTGGGACGGGTTTCATACAAAAACGCCAATTCTTCTTTAGGAAAATAAGTGTGTCGGTATCGTAGCCAATAGAAAGGTGTGTTGGTCTGCCTTCTCCTCCGTTAAACTACGATTTAGTAAACCAAAAATGTTCGAACGACTCAAAACAAGGTTAAAAAAAAGTTTATTTGAATAAAATGATTTTTGACTTTGAGTAGAAACAATACAGCATCAACATTTCGACGCATGGGTATCGCTCGCTCGTTTATAGTCAATCTCTGGTGATTACTTTACATAATCACGACTATTATCCCCGAAGGGTTAGGACAGCAAAAGCAGTCCTCTACCCTAATCCACTTTTCACCAAATAGCGACTGCACATGTGCTCAGCGTGACAGGTGGTGAGCCCGTGGCCGCTCTATGCTGTTGGATGTATGTGCAGTCTTTAGTCCGTTAGTCGCCTTTTACGACACACAAGGGAAGATAGGGAGTGGTAGTATTCTTTCACCGCTAAGCGACACAGTTAGGTTCTTCTGGTGATTAGTTCACATTAAAGTCTTCTTCAAGCATACTCCACCCCCAGAGGAAAGGCTTAGTTATATGGTGCTGTTCCCGTCTCCCTTTCATAACGACAAGGCTAAGAAAATACCCAGTCAAGCAAGAGGATAATTGTTCCGCAGCCTAGCACTGCATGTCCAGATTAACGGCCAATTAGTCGCTCATGGCGCTAGAGGCGATGCCGTATTTGTTTTGATTACTATAGTTACAATGAGTTATTGACATTATTAATGTTGGAATAGTGAAGGCGTTTGGGTCGATAAGCTTTACGGTCGGACGAGGTATGTTAACAACGTTGCGTGCGGAAAGGTCAAACATAGTAACAAAGAAAAAGAGAAAACCATTTATTGACCTCACAAAACAGAAACATAAAAAAATACAAAGTACAAAATAATGGAACCTAAAGACATACCTACTTATTGAAGAAAACGAAAAGAATGGTTACAAAAAAAAGCTGTTCGGCTTATTAATTCATTACTAAACACCCAAAATGTGTTATAAACACTCGTGAAACACACTTTGTCAGTATTAAATTATATATTTTCCAATTTTTCATCATTAAATACCCTTTATGGGGTGATCCTGCACGAAATGTAAAAAAATTACGTATTTTTAAGTCACTTGTACTATGCGCTGAATTAGTTAAATACTTACATTAAAATAACTTACGTAAGTTAGCCTGATCATTGCACAAGGTCGTGGCCTTGTTGAAATTTGAAACAAATTCTTTAAACAATAACAAACAATACATTAATCTAATGACTCCTAAAAACTTTTTTTTTCGACCACTTTCTTAATTTGACACATGAAACAATAATTCTCACATGAAAATATTTGTATTGATATTCCGCAGCTCACGTCCATCTCAAAAAAAGTAAATTTTAATTTTTAACACAAGCGCGTGATGGTTTTGTACATTGCGCAGAATAAAAACATTCATCATCATCATCATCAGCCTATTAACGTCCCACTACTGGGCACAGGCCTCCCACGTGGACAATAGCACGTGGGGATATTGGGCCATAACCCACCACGCTGGCCCAATGCGGGTTGGTGGGTTTTAACGACTGTCATCTTACGACAACAACCGGGACCAACGGCTTAACGTGCCTTCCGAAGCACGGAGGAGCTCGAGATGTTTTTAATTTGGTCACCCATCCAGCGACCCGGCATTGCGAAAGTGGCTTAGCAAGCAAGATCGCAAGCCGAATGCGCTAGCCGCTGCGCCATCGAGCTCCTCTAAAAATTGTATCTAAATATTGTATCTAAAAATAAAAACATTGCTCTAATCAAATTGCTAGGTCTGAAACTTCAAAGCAGAATTGTTCTAATTTTAAATACCAATATGATTGATTTTGCTTTGAAGTTCATTAAGAGACTTATGTCAGTTTTTGCGACCGCGCGGTACCCCCTTAAGGGTCCATAAAGGAAAAGGTATGTTTGTGTATGTTATCGTATCGGCACTATCCAATCCGTATTAACTAAAGATGGAACAAATCATTGATAGCAGTGAAAAATCATATGATTTAGTTTTTCATATGACATAACTGCTATTGTCATTCGCAATCGCAGCGATTATGATTTCTCACTAGTGCGTGCGTGTATGAATGATCGAATGAAATCGCGCGGAGCGACCGCGGCGAGCATGCACGACAATCATACGAGCGAGGTGTGAGCGGGACGCATCTACTCAAGCAATCCCTGCGTGCGAGTAGTGCGTCCGATTGACCTGTGCCCCGGGTCGCAGTCGCAGTCGCGGTTTAAAATGAAATGACATTTCACATGTGCGGGCGGTCGTCCTCGTCAGTCATAAGCACGTGCGCGTTGTTGTGTGACATATATTCATGTCATGTTACATCATAGTCATTATTCAATTACCATGTCATTTCATTTGACTATTTGCAATGATAAATAGTAGGAAAATCACTCTCAATGAAAAATAGCAGGTGTGAAAAATAGCAGGTCAAATCACTGTGATAAAAAAATCATATGATCATATGATTATGATTTCTAAATAGCAATCATTTCCATCCCTAGTATTAACCCACCGGCCGTATTTCATTGTCTTTTTAATTGTAATTGTCTATTGTATACAGCTAACACGCAGATCAGGAATGTTTTTTTTCTGGTAGATTAAGCTAAAACAATAATTTACATTTACTATTTAGCTTAGCTAAGAGCCACCACTGATACTTTTAGCATCGGCGTTGGCGATTTTGCGACTGGCATCGCGTTTCGGCGACTCTCGGCGTTCGATTGCATTCAATCGCTCCATTCAGCTTCTAAAAAGCGTCTAACTCGGCGATCGGTGAGCGTCAAGTTGGCAGGCACACCACGGAATAGGACGGTTTTGACTATGTCAAAAAATTGTGTATAAATAGTGATAAATAGTGACGTATAGCATATAAATAGTGATACTATGGTTCAAAAGATATTTGAGTATCTTGGTGTGCCTGCTAACTTGACGTCAAGATAGCAGGCACCATAAGAAATACAGTTCGTATCAATGTGATTTATATGTCAAAAAACTGTGCATAAATAGTGAATCGTATACGCAAAATTTCAACAATTGTACTTCAATACAAACCGAGATATTACGGTCTCTAAGTGGGCTGCCAACTTGACGATTCTTGCGATGGCGATTCCAGAGAAACGGGTTGAAGGTTTAAACAAATAAATACATAAAAAAATTGTGTGTGAAATTGTGAATCTTTCAATATCAATAAAAAAAGAATTCTTCTTTGCTATTTTCCAAAAATCTAATATATGATTAAACGAACTTGATGAGTGAAGTTCGATCAATATTATATGAGTCGCTTCATTCGAAGATATAACATTTACAACGTAGTCCCTTTTCCTACCAGGCAACACTCGCACGCTTTAGATGGTATACTTTTTTTTTTTTTTTTTTTGTTTCTCCCTCCTTACACTACACGGCCCGGCCCCGCCATTCGAAGTCTCATTCTTTTTAGAGATATAGAAAATTTCAAAGCAAAACTTGAATTCATCGTCAGGGATGGGTGGGCGGGAACTTTATATCTTCGAATGAAGCGACTCATATAATATTGATCGAACTTCACTCATCAAGTTCGTTTAATCATATATTATATTTCGTCGCTTCTTCTTCAGATATAACATTTACAACGTAGATGTTTAGAGATAAGTTTTGATTTGTTTATAAATAATAAATATGCATTCTTTACAAATCATGTTTATTGCAGTACATATTTTTACATTATTAAATTATACAAAAAGTCTTATGTAAACTAAGTACCCACATAATTAAAGAAAATCAAGAAAACTTCTTCTTTTGATTTTTGTTATCTACTTATTAAATAACAAATAATAACTATTTATTCACGGAAAAAGACTGATCGTGCAAAATTATCCTCAACAGCGATTGGGCGATTATAAAATTTTGCAAATGTTTGTGAGTTATTTGTCCAGCCCGCCCGCTTTCTTATGTTATCTATCGAGATTCCCGCCAAACTAGCCGTAGAAGTTGCGGCGTGCCGCGTGCTATGTGCGCTGAACACCGCAACATCTACTCCGCTGACGGCAAGCACGTCCTTGATCCAACGACTGATTGACTGCGAACTGGCACATTTGTATGGTCGTCGACAGGTCAAGAATAATTTTGACATAGATTCTTATCTATATGAATTAGTTACAAAAAGGTAATCTTCTAAGGTCGTGGTTGGACAGATACTGATTTGATTTTTAAAATAAGGAAGAATCAATATTGGCAGATTCCGACCCGGAGCGGATGTTTTAATAATGTCGGTAATCACTATTTCAGCGCCATTATTACCTTTAGATATATTAGATGTCCTAATAAGCGAGAGGGTTTGCACCCTATGTGCTGTACACAGAGCAAGTAAAATTGCTAACTTTTTGGTAATTTTTTCGATAGATTGTTCTCTATTTGGAAACCATTCTGAAACAGTATTAAGAACTATCTGGGGGTCCCAAGTGCTCGTATATTTGGGAACACTGGGTCTAACTTTAAATGCCCCTTTAAGTAATCTTTTTATGCTATCGTCTGA
The DNA here is from genome assembly GCA_963921215.1 of Scoparia ambigualis. NCBI lineage: Eukaryota > Metazoa > Arthropoda > Insecta > Lepidoptera > Crambidae > Scoparia > Scoparia ambigualis. Next base: position 9,450,468 of record OY992526.1, read on the forward strand.
TCCTATGTTATTTCCGAGAAGTAACGAGAGGGCAGAACTATGAGAATTAAGAGAACCGTAGGATGCTCCCTTATAAAACTGTTCGGTAAGAAATGATATTATAGGCGGAATGGAGGTGCTAAACATTTGAACGTTATTATTTTTGCAAAATGACCACCAAAGTTTTAATGTTACATCATACTGCTTGATGGTATTTTGTGCTAGTGAAGCTAACATAAGGTCAAGGGCGCTGGAAGGTATACCACGTTGGCTGAACGCGAGCCGGAGAGCACCGCGGCACCCAGGGTAAGCTTCTTGTGAAGAGGGTGAAACGCTCTGAAATAGGAGTGCAAAAGGTATTTGTTAGGATTCAGAATTAATATTTCTGATGTTATCATGCTTTGTAATTCTGGGTACCAGGGCTGTGAAGGCCAAAAACTACAATTCCTACAGCCTTGTCATTTCTAATCTTTTGTAAGCATTTTAAAATTAATGAGAATGGGGGAAATGCGTAAAAAAACATCCCAGACCACTCCATAGTAAATGCGTCTATCGTCATGGCATCAGGATCTCGTTGCCATGATACGTACCGTACACATTTGGCGTTAGTTCGAGAAGCGAACAGATCGACCTCTGGATGTCCAAATTTATGAGTTATCAATTTGAAGGCGCGATCACTTAACTCCCATTCTATGTCAGGATTTATTTTCCTTGACTCTTGATCTGCCTCAACATTCTCCTTTGTATTAATGTAGGATGCAAAAAGCCAGATCTTCCGCTTCTCACACCACTGCCAAATGTGCCTTGACAAGGTATTTAGGTGTGGAAATTGGATTCCACCCATCCTATTAATGTAACTTATTGCGGTTGTATTATCGACACGCAATAAGATTGCACAGTTGTAAGAATCACGAGCAAAGCATTTTAGTGCGAAGAATACTGCTAGCAGTTCTAAATAATTGATGTGAAAATCTAGTTCATCTTTTGTCCAATATCCGCTTGCCCTTGCCTCATTACAATAAGCGCCCCAACCAGTTTTTGAGGCGTCTGTAAAAATTTCTAAAGTAAATTCCGGAATTGTTAAGTAAGTAAATGTTGTGTGAATGTTTTGGCTCCACCAATGAAGGTCGCTTAAAATTACTTCGGGTAATTTAATTTTTTGGCTATAATTGTTATGCTCTCTAAGGGCTAAGAATTTTTGCCTTTCCAAGATTTTTGTATATAGCCATCCGTATTTTACGGCAGGGCATGCGGCAATGAGAACTCCAATCAATTGAGCAAAATCTCTGATTGAGCATGAGGGAAGCGAAGAGTATTTTTGAACTAATTGTGCAATATTATTCCGTTTTTCAGATGGTAATGATAACGTAAGGTTTACTGAATCATAAATAAATCCTAAAAATTTACATGTTTGTCTTGGTTCTAAAGAGCTTTTTTCGTAGTTTACGACAAAACCTAAACATTTAAGAGTTTTAAGGGTTTCGTTAACATTTTCCTCACACATTTGGTAAGTATCGCCGAGACACAAAATGTCATCAAGATATTGAACTGATTTAAGGCCTTGGCATCTAAGGTATGAAATAACTTCTTTCATAACCTTAGTGAATGTTCTAGGTGCAATTGATAAACCATAAGGAAGGGCGGAAAATTCATAAGTTATAATTTGTGAATTTTCATTTTTGTATTGAAAACGTAAGTATTTACGGTCTCTGGGGGCAATGGGAATGACTAAATACGATTCTTTTAAATCGATTGTGGCCATGTACCCATTAGAAGGAACCAATTTAGACGCCGTTCTAAAGTCTTCCATTTTAAAATGACTTTTTTGTACAAATTTGTTAAGTGGTTTTAGGTTTAGGATAAAGCGATGTCCCCCGTTTGATTTTGGTGTAAGAAAAATACTAGATAAAAATTTACCAGTTTTTGGGGAACGAGGTTTTATTGCCCCCAAGTCTAAAAGATTATTTATGGCTATTGACATGTTCCTTTCTTCAACTTGAGACATTCTGTTTAAAGTTTGATCATTTTGTCTAGGTTTTGTCGTAAATGGTATTGGGAAACCATATTGGATCCAATCCAGAACAGTTTTATTGTTTGTGACTTTAAGCCAACAATTATAAAAATGCTGTAATCGTCCAGCATGAAGTTTTACCTCGTTTACTGTTGCGTTGGGGCACGCGGCTTGCTCGGGTTCGCAGCCCTGTATTGAGGTGGTGGTGGAGCTCGCCGAACTGCATAGTTCGGCTTCCTGGACCCCCCGCGCCCCCCCCTGTTCGACGGGTAGCGTGAGGGGCCTGCCCAGTTTTCCTGGTAGCGGGATCTCGTTACCGTCGATTGAACTGTAGGCGTTACAGTCTTCGGGGCTGTAACAGCCTTTTTTATCTGAAGCCCTTGTCGTTCAATTACTCTAGAAGCCTTTATTTTTTCACAAAGCTTAGATCCGAACAAGGTCTCATCTCTCTCAGTATCTTTTATAATATTTAGAAAAGACTTATCTAATACTGGCGTAAGTAATTTTGAGCGAGCCTGAGAATTCATATAATGGAGGTCCGTTAATATACGACAGCCATCGCTGAGTAATTTTATGGCTTCGATTTTATCATCACTCGTAAGGAGAAGAGATAAAGCTCTGTTCATGGCTGTGATCCCGCAGCCAAGTTGCTGTTGGCTTTTTTCCATTTTTTTATCTCGGTTTCTCGCCATATCAGTAATTGCCGCAGAAATCTCTGCATTTAGTTTAGGCGCGTGAAGCAAAGGGCAATTTTCAGGAATACGGTAAGATTTAAATAAAGCTTCCTTTGATTCCTTTGTAACGCCCTTTTTTAATATAGGTCCCCATCTTTGGGCCAAATTTTCATGTATTGGTGGCCCAAATGATGGGATGTCATACGTGGGCTCGCCTAGCGCCGACAATATTTCGGGGTCCAATTCCGGGGCTTGAGGCTCCGTTATCACTTCCACGGCAGACAGCGGTGCCTCTAGTGTTTCAATATTTGAAATCGATTCCTCAGCTACTACTGGTACTTCCGTGTAATCTCGATCTACGGACAATAGAAGAAATTTTTTAAAAAAAATAACTAATTATTTATTAAAATTATGATCTTTAAAAACGATCATAAGGTTTTGTCCGTAACGATATAAATCTTTATAGATTTGTATTTGTCGGGTAGATTCACGGGCAGTTCATGTATAATTAGTAAAATACAAATAACAAATATATTTTTCGTTGAAAAAATACTTTTTTGTTTTGCACCATCATGTTGACTCACGGCCAACCCCCAGGTTTATGTATGATTTGCAGAATACACAAGTAATTCCCGTTGTAGGGATATTAATTTTTCTGCTGTAATACCATCGTGTTGACTCACGGCCAACCCCCAGGTTTTATGTATAATTTGCAGATTACAAAGGTAATTCCCATTACAGGAACACCATTTTACTGCATAAAGCCATCGTGTTGACTCACGGCCAACCCCCCGGCTCGAAAAAATATTCAAGTTAACACTTTTAAGATTAACATAAATGTAGGTACTTACCAGAATCGTGGTTTTCAACATCGGATTCCGATGAACTAATTACAAGCCTAGCTCGATTACGGATTTGCCGTTGTTCGAGTTTTTGAAGCTTTTTGCGATAGCGTTCCATTTTTTCTTCTGCACTTCGTTTAGGCATAACTAAATACTTTACTTACTGAAAATAAATTAACACAAATTTTAATCAAAACTATTTAAGCGTGATGCGCGTGCGATCGCCGCCTCGCACAGAAAAAGAATGAGACTTCGAATGGCGGGGCCGGGCCGTGTAGTGTAAGGAGGGAGAAACAAAAAAAAAAAAAAAAAGTATACCCTCTAAAGCGTGCGAGTGTTGCCTGGTAGGAAAAGGGACTACGTTGTAAATGTTATATCTGAAGAATGAAGCGACGAAATATAATGTAAACTTCTACCATACATTCGATTTCAAGTACAATCGTGCACAATTTTATTTATTGACTTAAGATACTGACATAAAGTCTAATTATTTTTAATTCAAGTCATAAAATTACACTTAAATCTACCGTTGTAATGTCACTTTCACGTTATGTCTATGAAACTTATGTCAAGCAATTTGTAATTTTAGTGACTCGAATTAAAATTCTCGGATAGTGGTGGACGAGCGAGTGTCGCGAACGACCAGGAGATGGCGTGATGTTGTTTACGTGCGGAGAGCCGGTGATACAAGAATCGTGCGCGAAAAGTTTTTTTTGTTTGTGTTGAAATTGGTAAGCAGTGAGTACATTTGCATCAGAAGTGAAAGTGTTTAAATCGTTTATTAACAACCTACATTTTTATAGGTACGCAGCTTATTTTCTATTATGGTACATATTTACAAAAAAGATATACCTAGGTACGGTCGGGGTCGCCGTCGCTTTACCACTTTGCAGCGATTTTCGTGTGAAGCGCACCGACCGCCCGGGTACCTACGTGCCCGTACCAAATAGACGACGCGGTGTGCAAGGGATTTTGACCTTTAGACTGGTAAAGCGACGGAGTCCGCCATTGTACCTAATGTGAGGTAGATATTTTCTCAGTAATTCAAAACTTTCATATTTATCGACCAACATAATTAATCGCATTAAAGCTAGACGTTTATCATAATTGTTCAATGATTAACAATCTAAATATATTGCACTTCAATTAGTTTGCACATGCTGAGTGGTCAGATTTTAAAATGGAATATCGTAGAAGATACGTTTAGTTTGTAAATTATTGAACAACTGTGATAAACGTCTAGCTGACATGCACCTAATTGTGTTGGTCGAGTAATACGTATAACTTCATAAGTAGGTACTTACCTAGCTAATCTTTCGTAAAGTTAACTAGGGTTAAGTATATTCCTAGTGCATTAAATATTAATCTTACCTGCCTAGTCCTTTATGACTAATAAACAAAGAATGAGCTACGAATAGTTATTCCGTGTTTTGTCTCTTTTACTCTAATTAAAAATTACGTTTAAATGACAGGAACAGAACATTACAACGGTAGATTTAAGTGTATTTTTATGACTTGAATTAAAAATAAATGGACATGGATCAGTATCTTAAGTCAATAAATAAAATTGTGCACGATTGTACTTAAAATCGAATGTATGGTAGAAGTTTACATTAGATTTTTGGAAAATAGCAAAGAAGAATTCTTTTTTTATTGATATTGAAAGATTCACAATTTCACACACAATTTTTTCATGTATTTATTTGTTTTAAACTTTCAACCCGTTTCTCTGGAATCGCCATCGCAAGAATTGTCAAGTTGGCAGCCCACTTAGAGACCGTAATATCTCGGTTTGTATTGAAGTACAATTGTTGAAATTTTGCGTATACGATTCACTATTTATGCACAGTTTTTTGACATATAAATCACATTGATACGAACTGTATTTCTTATGGTGCCTGCTATCTTGACGTCAAGTTAGCAGGCACACCAAAATACTCAAATATCTTTTGAACCATAGTATCACTATTTATATGCTATACGTCACTATTTATCACTATTTATACACAATTATTTGACATCGTCAAAACCGTCTAATTCCGTGGTGTGCCTGCCAACTTGACGCTCACGGCGATCGCCTCTGCTAAAAGTAGCATGTCTGCTCAGGGTCCTTATTCTGTAAGGATTCCTTCTTTCAAAACTACGTCAATTCCTTAAAAATTACGATATCTTCCCAAAAACGTATGCGTTTGACGTTTGTGCGCGGTAAGGTTTAGGTGTGGAATCTATAGATTGCGATACAGAATCAGGGCCCTGGCCCTTATTGGTTATTCAAACAGACCTGATACTAACCCAAAGGATTAGTCAGAGACTAGGCAATAAGGACCGCAGAAGCAGTTTCTATAGATCCAGGGCCCTTATTCTGTAACGATTCCTTATTTCAAAACCACGTCAATCCCTTAAAAAGTTAAGATATCTTCCCAAAAACGTATGCGTTTGACGTTTGTGCGCGGTAAGGAGGTTTAGATGTGGAATCTATAGATTGCGATACAGAATCAGGGCCCTGTATAGTGTTAGCCTGCAGCGGCGCCTCCTTGACATACTGCCTTTAATCGAGCCGCTCGATATGATCGATTATGCATCGTTACTGTCTTCCTTGGCGCTGTGATAATGTGATTGTAACCCATTTCTAATGTACCGTACCCACCGACCGACCCATTGCTATGTTGTCATTGCTCATTCGATTCATATATAATCGCGTGTAAGTTTTAATGCTTTTTCTTAATCTTTCTTATGTGTTTTCTAACGTTTAAGCGAGCACTACACATTGTAATGAAACACTTTTTACGGATCTAAACTTGTTAGAAGTTCTTCTAACTATGAGAAGGTCAACATCCAGTCTCCCTGTGACCCTGTAAAGCGTTCGAAACGTCAGGAAAGAAAAACTATGTAATAAAGTAAATTAAACGCGAGTTTTGATCCGTAAAAAGAGTTTATTGCAATCCTCCCAAAATATATAGATATAGGATAAAATGTTTACTAGAAAAAAATCAACTAGTCTAAGGAAAGCTCCCATTCCATCCATCCCTTCGAGCTTTCCTGAGACTGGATGATTTTGTTTTTCTCTTCTTTCCTTCTTGTTTAACAATTAAAACGCGGCGCCACTAGAACCAATAGAAATTCTATTCATTGAGCACTGATCAGCCCCCTTACTCTCGAAACCGATCGCTATTGGATCGGATTGGTATTGTGAATATTCGTGTTTTTAAGTTACGACACCAGCGCTAATTTGGATTCATATGATGAACTAAATGGCATTGAGTTTTGTATTTTTTTCACTCAATATCCACGCAATATGAATCCATATTAGTGCTGGTGTCGTAACTTAAAAACACGAAAATTCACAATACCAATGCGATCCAATAGCGATCGGTTTCAAGAGTAAGGACCACGCACTGCCCGGCCGCAGTTGGTAGTTAAGACAGGCCCGGTTTCCATTAGGCCGGATCCGACTCCAATCCTATCGGACAGATGGAAACACTCCGCCCGGTTTCCATACAAATTATTAAGCCACTACAACTTCCGAATCTTGTTCAGATCCGACCGGGAGTTGGATCGGACCTAATAGAAACCAGGCCTTAGGAGACAGGGTTTGGTCACCAAACCGAATTTGTCAAATGCGATAATTAAGCTAATACACCCATCAATTGCAGGGACCCACCAAACCGCATAGGCTAGCTTGGTGTGTTGAGATTGGGCCTTACCCAATCTCCTCACATCCAATCACCTCAAATTCTGTATTTATTGAGAGGCTGCTTTGTATTGGCTTGATTTATACTCGCTGTTGTTATTTATTTACTTTAAAAATATTTGCATGCTTAAATTATAATAAGTAGATTTTGAAGGGAATTGTTTTTTTGTAAGAACACCATACTATGTACCATAAATTGAAGCAAATAAAGATATTTCATTTCATTTCAGTTGTCCATGTGGGAGATCGGAACGTAACGTATGCGTACCATCAATAATGATGTGTTATTAAGTGAAAATTTAAACACTGAAAAACGACTGACGATAACCTCAGGCGGGAATCGAACCACGCACCTTCTGCATTCCGGGCGGCTGCCTTAACCACTTGGCTACCGAGGTCTGGTTTTCACCCGTCGAAATTTGTCAGTGCTTGATGTTTAAAATTTTACTTAAGTTTATTTAAGCGTTAATTAAACGCTAAAATACATAAAAAACATTGTTATATTATTGTTATATTTTATCCATTTCAAAACTAGAAATATATTTGCTGACATGTAAGAGCCGGGTTTTTTCTGGTACAGATAGATATCTTCATTCATATCTTAAAGGTCCTAAAAATATTTTTTTCTAGTGATCATTTTTCCTACTATATAAGGTGACTGCTAGAAACCGCAAAAAACTTCTAGGGCTGGTCAGGTCAAGTGTTTCAAACATGACAAAAATGACAAAAAAGAAATTCGTGTTTTTTTTTAATTTTTAATTAAATAATTCATTTTGTATATTTTAATTAGATGGTCTTTGAGTATCTAATTTATTTTAAACCAATAACATAAGAAAAATAAAATTAAAAACAATTAAAAATAACGATTATTTACAACGCGCGGGCAACGAACGGCTGGCCGGCCGACTGTTGACCCGTAAGCGTTGTCAGCTGGGCGATAAGTACCTACGTTAGTCTGCAATCACGAGACCCTATTTATTTTCCTTTAATTGAAATGTGCGTAAGTATAAGGTGCAGTTAAGTCCAACGCCACTTTTTAACTGTAATTATGGTAAGTGTTATGATGTATGAACGTAATTTCAATTCAATCCTAGTAAATATCTATCACACCACACATTATGAGAAGTTACAATTATCTTTCCTTACAAATGAAAGATCAATGGGTAGTTGGGTAGTTATCTTATATCGCGTCCGCACGCTAAGCACTTGCCGCTAACTCCAAACCAAATGACCAGATGACCTTTCATGTCCTCGACAACTAAACAGCCTAAAGCATTGTGATAAGTTACCTATGTTATGTTGTTGTTATTCAAGCGGTTATTTTATTATTCAGTCTTACTTATTTATTTACACTAAATTAAGTCAAACTAATGTCTCGCATTAAAGGCAACGTTAATACCTAAAAAGCTGCGTAATTAATAGGTGTCGGTAGGTACTTACTTACATGGTGTTAAAAGCATTCCAGTTTATTACATCAGCGAACAGGAAAGGTGATAAGCTTCCTATCACACCTCACAGGCTTTGACTGTCAAACTAATGTAATATTACATAAAAATAAAACCTTCGCCAAAATAACGTAAGTAAAATAAAATTTATTAAAGGACGAACTAAAATAACTCTTGTGATCGGCACATTACTATTACACTTATTTAACGTGTTTAAAAGAACACCACCTGTTCTACCTACAAGTCTAATACGACTTAACACCCATTTGTTACACAAAACATTAATTTGTTACTGAACTGATTACTTTATTCACGGTAGCCTATTCATAATAATACTAATCCTTTACTAATTAACTCATACTAGTTATTAGTTTAATCGCCCACACACAAATGCACCTCACATACACACTACACACCAAAATTTTCCCGAGGAAACTGCACACACCTGCTGCGCTGCGCTGCGCAAGAGACTCAAGTGAGTTCAGTGACTCGACTCAGCACAGCAGTGCCACAGTGCGATTCTCTAAGTAAAGCCGTAACGTTGGTAGCACCGCCTGCCGCAGCGATAAGAATTTACTCTGTCTCTTTCATATTCATAGAATTGGAAAGAGACAGCAGATCGTCTACGTGTCGCTCGCTTGCGCATCTTGCATCTTTGATTTTTTCGGCAGTCAACTTATGCATTCTGTCTGGTGCATTCGCGTCGCGTGTGCGTAAAAATGCCTAAAGCACGCCAAATTAGTGTAATAATAATTATGTGCCGATCACAAAAGTTGTTCTAGTTTATCCTTTAATAAATTTTAGCACAGGTTTTCACTTTTATTTAATCATTATTACATTAGTTTGACAGTGGGAAGCTTATCACCTTTCCTGTGCGCTAATGTAATAAACTGGAATGCTCTATAACACCATGTAAGTACCTGCCTACCTATTAATTACGCAGCAGTTTAGGTATCAACGTTGCCTTTAATGCGATACATTAGTTTAACTTAATTTAGTGTAAGTAGGCAAGACTAAATAGTGAAATAACGTTTGACTAACAACAACACAAAATAGGTAATACATACTTATTTTAGTTTAGTTGTCGAAGACATGAAAGGTCATCGTTCGGTCGTTGGTCGTACCTTAGATAACTACCTACATTTGATCTTTCATTAGTAAGGAAAGGTAGCTGTAAAGGTACCTATCTTCTCATAATGTGTGATAGATTTTTTTTTGTAAGACGTAGGGTAGGATTGAGTTGAAATTACGCTCATACATAACACTTATCATAATTACAGTTATAATGTGGCCATAACTTGATGCAATCGATAGTCGTTGGACTTAACTGCACCTTATACCTACGCACATTTCAATTAAAGGAAAATAAATGGGGTCTCATGATTGCAGACAAACGTAGGTACTTAACGCCCAGCTGACGACGCGGACGTGTCAACCGACGGCCGGCCGGCAGTTCGTTGAACTTCTTTCCCCTCGCGTTGTAAATAATCGTTATTTTTAATTGCTTTTCATTTTATTTTTCTTATGTTATTGCTTTAAAATAAATAAGATACTCAAAGACAATCTAATTAAAATTTACAGAATGAATTATTTAATAAAAAATGAAAAAAACACGAATTTCATTTTTGTCATTTTCGTCATGTTTAAAACACTTGACCTGACCAGCCCTAGAAGTTTTTTGCGGTTTCTAGCAGTCACCTTATATATTAGTATAGATTGAACGTAGTTAAGCAGAAAAGACTCTATCCACAATTTGGTTAAAAATTAGTTGTATCTGGGCAATATTATCATTGGACATTTGTATGGTTGAATAATCTTATTACATGGACATGCCTTTGGACATTCGTATTTTTAGACGTTTTTCTTTTTAGACATCAGTCGTGCAAAGGAAAAAAATCTATTTATCCTTTTTGGCTACTCGTAATACCTATTTAACAAATTTTTTACCAAATTGTGAATTGAGTCCTTTCTGTGTAAATGCAAAATTTCAATAATAAAAATATTTATAAATAAGCAATTACGTCTTTATCGATTGTTAAGTACTTGCAATAGTATTTATTTCGTCTGTGAGGGTAGGTAAACCTTCACAGTGTCGTAATCTCGTAATACCGCTGGCTTGCAGCGTAAATCATCACTAGAAAGAACTCAACGAGTCTTCTGGGGTCTCGGTAGCTTAGCGATTACAGCAGTGGACCGGCAATCCAAAGGTCATGGGTTCGAATCCCATTCGAGCTTTCCTGAGACTGGTTGATTTTTTTTTCTAGTAAACATTTTATCCTATGGTCCCAAAAATATTTTGTAACCCGTATCTGGTATTGAAATAAATATTTTTGTATTTTCATAATTCAATGAAACCTATCCGCTCGTCCAAAAAAGCTGATGCGCTGTTAACGATACACAGCGGATATTTAAGTTAGTGCGATCGATAACAGTATCCCCGTATTGGCCGTTTACTTATTCACGTATTCGTGACGCGTACGGCGTCCGACGGACGGCGACGGACGGACGGCTGGGCGGCCTTGACATTTGGATGATGACGCCGAGAAATGGGTATGCAGGGTTGTGTTGTGATGTGCTGCATGTATTAAATATAAATTGACACTTGAACCGAAACATTGTTTACGGATGTAATTAGCTAAGTACATTGTAATATATTGTTTTCTGAGGTTTAAGCGAGCACTACACATTGAAGTGAAACACTTTTTTACGGATTAACTCGCGTTTAATTTACTATTTACATAAGTCCCTGTAAAGGGACCACGGTCCACGGACCCTGTAAAGGGTTCGAAACGTCAGGATAATATAAAAACTATGTAAATACTAAATTAAACGCGAGTTAATCCGTAAAAAAGTGTTACTATGTAATATTTATTTTTTTCCCGACGTCTCGATCGCTTTACTCATATTACACATACTTAATTAATTGTAAGTTGCATAACGTCATCCTACTAATATTATAAACGCGAAAGTTTGTAAGTATGGATGGATGTTTGTTACTCTTTCACGTAAAAACTACTGAATGGATTTGGATGAAATTTGGCATACAGATAGTTTATAACCTGGATTAACACATAGGATACTTTTTATCCCAATATTACCACGTGGGTGAAACCGCGAGCGGCCGCTAGTTTATTATAATCGAATGCGTACGGACGGATTCATGCAAAAAGAGCTGACAATATTTTTAAATCTTGCAGTGTGGTGTGTTAGAGCTGGGATGACATTGATAACTCGAATAATGGGATCCCAACTAGGTGGTAAATTACAACCATCCCTTCTACATATCACGACTATTATCCCCGAAGGGTTAGTCAGAGACTAGGCAATGGGTACCGCAAAAGCAGTCCCCTGTCATAGTCCACATTTCACCAAATAGCAACTGCACATGTGCTCAGCGTAATAGGTGGTAAGCCCTTCGCCTTCCTTTCTATTGAAATTTTTCATTTTCTATGGCTAATACTCCATTCATTTTTTTTCAAGACTTCATTAGAAGCAAACCTTATCAGATGATATAAAATCAGCCTTTAGTAAAATAACAACAATGTTATATCCATACTCCGCATGTAGGTAACTTCGCCATGTTGTCCCCGGTAATGCAATAAACTTTCCCCTTTACCCTATACCCTTCCGGAAAGGATCAAAGAGACGTCAGTCAATCATCGTTTTCCCCAGATAAAAATCATATAAATTAACTTTGCTACAACTTCGAAGCCCATAAATATTGGAAACTATTAGGTAGAGTACACATAAATAAGAAATAATAAATATCTAATGAAAATAATGAAACGTTGATTTTATTCCTGTCAACTGAGAGTCCTATTAACCCCATAATATAATGAGAACTCAAATGAGTTATCATAATGTTATTGGATTGACACATTTAATAATATTTGGAATATTTATTAAAAAATTCTGTCGGGTTTAGTGTCTAGATAAAATCTTACTTTATAAGCTGTAACACTGTTCGTAAAAAATACAATATAAGTACTAACAGTTGCACTTACCTTTGTGTATTATGAATCTCATAATCTACAATTTTAATGATGCCATGTATGATGCTTACCTGTAAACAAAAAGGCGACAATCAGTAATATGTCAAAATTATAGTTATAAACAAAAAACAAAAAGTATACACTATGTTAAAGATATTTGACCCTTGCATTAAAGTATTAACAGGCATATTTGTAATCTAGTCGAAAGTTATTGCGCCTAAATACTGGAGTACGAACATTATACACGAGTATGTATTAGTAATCAGCAGAAATATATATATAAAACTACATAGAACATATCTCCAAAACCTACGTTTATACCTTTTTATTTATTATTCTAATATAACAACGCGTACGTGATACCAAGATCTTTAGTTCGATCGCAGTATTGGTGGTAGGTTTTATTCTAAGTTCGCCTGGAAACTTACCACAATACAAATGCGTTGCTCTATAAGAACAATGTTATTAAAATTGTGTTTCAAAAGTTTTAGATGAGATTGTCTGTTAGAATCACATTAACGCTTTCACCTCTCGTCACTTACCATCAAGTGGCATGAAGGTCAAAGCTCTACACCGTTAAATTAATAAAAACATGATCCCGAAATATTTTCATGTTGTTAAAAAAGCCGTCGGGTGTCAAAGCGAGAGAAACTGCGGCATAACGTTGACGAAATTGAAATTTCTCGAACAGAAAGAACGTTAGGAATTCTGTAACTAGGGTGGCAGCTAGCGTCAAAAGGACATTTTGTCTGTCATTTCTGCGTTGTTTTAGACTAATATTTCATTGGAAAATTCTTTACTGGAACGCGTAAGGGTTAAGAGAAATCGAAAACAATCTGATGGGTCCACTGTTTACGTAAACACAAACAGGGTGGTAGTACACTAAAGAGTTAACGAGACACAAGGGAGCACAAGAGCGCTTTGTGTCGATTCAAGGTCACGGGTGTGTTCGATAAGGCTTAAAATCTTAATCATTGCTTCAATAACTCGGCTAATCTGATGTAGACGAAATAAACAAGAATTGCTTTGTATCGTTTCGTTTTATAAACAAATGATATCTCACATTCAACGGACGCTCACAGAACATTTACATTTTGTTTATTACCTGAGTGGAAGACCTGGGAGCAACGGGTGAAGTGGGAGATCTCGGTGAAGGTGGCTCGGCTCTATGCTCAGCCAATACCCTATGCTCATTCTTGGACCCTACCACAGAGTTTTTAACTCGTTCCATCTGAGCGTGGATTGCTTTACGTGAAATCACTTTGACTTTCTCATCTTTAGAACCACCGTCGGCAAGTTTCCTCATCAACCTGGCTGTGGCGGCAACAGAATGCTGCTGCGTATCAGAATTAGTTCTGGCTAATCTTGTAGCGGGACGGGGCACAGGCGTGGCCCCACCCGTACTACTTCTTGTACTTTCGTTTCTGTTAAAAGGTGCCACATCGTGCTCTGTGTCAGAATCAGCAGCCAAATAACCACCACCTCCGACTGAGGATACTCCAGTGCGCAAGAGGTTCTCATGTTCAGCGTATCGAACTCTTTCGTCCACTGCTACACTCCCATTTTGAGCTCTTTCTAGACCACGTTCCATTTCACCTATTTGCCTTTCTAACTTTCGAAGCAAGTCGTCGGAAGGTGGAATTGGCGCATTTTCGTCAGGCGGTTCTGGAGCTTGAAACGATTTTAAATGTATGGGATGCGCTCTGCTGATTTCTAAACGTTTAGGGGCTATCCCTGCTGATGTGATTTCATATTGGGTCCTTTGCGGTTGAGGAGTTCGTTCTAACATGGCCAGAGACACAGGCGACGGTGGCGGCGCCCCGTTGGTGGTCGGCTCTGAGTTGTCAGTTGCTGAAGACATTCTGGGGGCGCGGAAGCTTTTCCGCATAAAGTCTTCGCGAGTCAGTTTCCTCTCCATCATCAACGAGAGAACATGACACTGTTATACACTAATTTAGATACAGAGTACCATACTATTCACACTAACATATCACAGTTAAACTTCGATCAGTGATTCTCCAACTGTAAAATAGTAACACTTGCTATAATCGCTCACGTTTAAGTATGTTAAAACTTATCTACTGATAAGTAGAGTAAACGTGACTGGTTATATCAGGGTTCGGTGGAGACCATAATTTCTACTAAGTATATCAATTTCTACAAATACACTAGCTATTCGATACTGACTGACCTTGTCCTGTACAAATCGTGCTAGGTGGCAGTCCGCCCTTAATAGGACTGGCGTTCATTTGAATGACGTCAGTAACTAAATCTAAAATTCAAACCTAGCTTTGACGTACGAGCAAGGTATTAATTTGTACCGATAACATTGTTTCTATCACGATAAAGTATTATCTATAACAGATACTGGCAATATTACTGTAATCAATCGAATGTTGAAAGCCCAATATATCAAAATAGAATGCAGCAAACGAAACTTCAATGACGAAAAAATTTTATTTGATATGACTGTTTGAACGGCTAGTTTCTCAGTTAATGGGAACACTAAAATTAAATCTATACTTAGTAAACCATTTAAGAATGTACACTACGCTATGTCAGATTCACACATTAACGAAGTGTAAAACAAAAGTGACGTTTCCCTGCTGTTATTATGCAATGTGTTTTCTACGCCTTCTTTATGATAATGAGCGTAAGACGAAACAATAGCAATCTCAAATCACACAAGAATTGAGGGAAAAGACAGTCTTCAGATAACAGAGCGGTTCAAAGTCGAATGTAGCTGCGAACCAGTAGCACGGTGCCGACACAGGAGAAGACTATTGAACCTGAAAAGAAAGAGACAAAACAACTGTGTTAGTCAAGGCGAATACCTAGGACCGTTCACCATTCCCAATTCCGTAGCACATGTAGCTGTCGCAGTGAACACAGAGCTATCCGATAGAGACAAAAAATACCATCACCTGGATCAACACAGACGTAGAAACAATAAGCGAGACGACACAAAACATTGTAATGTAAAATACAAGATGGATATTATGTCCGTATAATTTCTAATATTATAGTTCTCAGATATCAATTTAACTTCAATTTTTTTTTAAAGTGGGAATAGATTGTTGTTGTAACATTATGTGAATATTTTTATAAAAGACGTGATGTAGTTTTTATTTAAAAATTGACAAGGGGTGTTAATTTTTAAATAAAAATTACATCACGTCAAGCAATTATGTACCTAGTCAGGAAAGATTAACAGAGCATGCAAAAAGACTTTTAATTCCTTACATTACACATTTACTTTTATTGCTTATTAATTTTTACTAGGATAATATTGTGGATTTACACCATCCATGTTTCATAAATTTTATATGGTTCCCAAAGTCCTTATACCACAAGTCTTATGCGAGCCTTGAGGCAGTCATCATAATGAAACAGATGGTGCATGAAACGTATGACTCACTCTGTTTTCAAAGTTCTGTTGCAGATCAAAGCATTAATTATAAACTATTTTACAAAAAGTCCATCTCAAGTAAAGCGAGATAGGACTTCATCAAATAACGAAATGGTTACAATTTACAAAATATTTGTAAGGCAATTTTGATAAAGATATAGGAAAAATATAAAATCATCAAGTTTTTGAAATACTCCAAGCTCATGTGAAAAATTCCCACGTTTGTTGGGGCTAATCGATAGTTTCCAACCGAATGATCTCGTAAATAAGGGCAAAGTTTTTCCGAGATGGAAACAGGAAGTAAGCCAGTCGACAGAGGACGCGCGTGACAGATGACCTTTGCCGATCGGCCACAAAACCAGGCGGAAATACACAGAGAGTATTTAGAAAATCTGTGTAGCTTTATTGGCTAGGCATACAGTTTGCGGATGTCCGAATTATACTTAGTTGTTATATGAACATAATAAATTACATATTAAGAGGAAAATAAATACTCACGAAGTAAAGATAACTTATACTTACTTCGTGAGGGTATATGAAGCCTCTTTTTAATACAAAAGTAGAAGAGTAGATGACAATTTGCGTCAACACTTTGTTAAAGCTCTCAAATAATCGGTAACCTTGCAAGTACAGCTTTGGCTCGAGAGGTTTGTCGTGAACATATGGCGTTCGTACAGACCACATTTGCGTTCACATGGCCACGCAACGCACCCAACGCGCGAGGTTTACACACCGGACCATTAGGGAACCGTATCGTCACACTAATAGTGTTAAATTAGCGTAATTGGTGTACCTCGTCCGAGGAGCTTTTCTAGAATCAACTAAGATAACAAATGACAATCATTTTTCTATTACGAGCTTTGTTTCTGTTGCAGGAATTTAAACGACAGTTAAATTTTACTTGCCTGTCGTGTAAGGTAGCAGTTGTTTACCGTTACACTGCGTCCAGGTAAGCCACAGTCCAGCTGCAGGTAATTTATAGCTATAATTGATGAAACGCTATAATAACGTATAAGACTACACGTGAAAGAATACGTAACACGTCTATTTCAGTGTGAGTTAATCAACTGCCCTCAGTAATAGATAAACAAAAACAACGTACCGTTTGGCAAAGACTATGCAGGTGCTATTTGCGTGCGGGACCGAAATAGCAGGGGTAATAATAGCCTCGTTTAATTCCCTTCTATATTCGACAACGCGTCGAGCAAAGTCTCGCGAAATTCGGAAACGTTAGGTCATCCTGTTGAATCACCCAACGGTGATTGCTTGACAGACACACGTATCATTTCAAAAATAAAAGGCACAGTGCGTTAAAAAAATTAAATCTTATTGGTTTTCTATTCGCGTTAATTCGACATGTAATTGTAACGCATTTATTTTGCATGCTATTTATCATCCTTGCTAATACGTTCACGGACCGTCCCGATTAAATAAATATGTAAAACAATCGCAAGTAGATCCCTACAAAGAGCTTCGTTTCAACGTGTAGTGTTCGTGTAAATTTTAGAAAAGACGGCTTTGGAGCACAACTTCCTTCGTGATTCCTGGAATATCGTCTAAAAATAGATAACGGAACCGTTGAGAACAAAACGTGTGTATCCCGTTCTGCTTTTAAGATTAACATTAACACTGTTAATGTACTTAAACTTTTAATGACTATGTTGCTTCTGATTGTCATTTCCCAAGGTTTACTTAATCTTTCTTAAGAAGTACTTAATAACAGTGTAGTACAGTACAAGTACTCTGGCAAAATGTATTTAATTATACCTTTATGTTCACGTCACATGCCGACTCAGGTTGCAGTTCTTGAAACAACCGAATGTAATCTAAGACTGGCATCTATTTACGGTTTGCGAAACGCTTAATCCTATCGGCATAAGGTTTAGTTTCGCTGGTTCGGTACACTAAAATCGTGGTCGCAAGAAACCGCAAGCTTCCGCTATATTACTAGTATCTCCTTGCGTTTCATAAATATTCTGCAGCAGGATAGGAGTGCTCACATGTTTGTATTGTTGTTGCATTATGTCGCAATGATATTAATTGCGACTCCACTAGTGACCAAACATATCTAACCTACCAATAACGTATATTTGAATGTGGGGCATTTCAGTTAAAGATTTGAACCACTTCTTTCAATGTTTGTCTAATTCACAATTTCCCTAGTAACCAAATATTAGACTTTTACTATATCACTATGACACATCACAGAACTATAATGGTTAAATTCACCAAACACAATTTAAAAAGACTCATTATAAACACATTAACTCAAGTAACAGATAGGAGTGTCGTGTAAAACACAGAGCTCAAATCCATAGAGGCCTAATGGTATAATAAATAATGAGAAGTAGTCAGTCATTAGGCAGGCAAACTTTTTAGCGTAAGATTGATGTCGCAACTGTGGCCCACGCAAATTCCCGGCCATTTAAAAAGCATTTAAAAAGTCCAAAAAAGGAGCACGGTTGGGCAGTTTTTGCGGTGCCCCCGACCGGTTTGGTCGAGCACAGATTGAGGTGCCACAGCGATGCTGCAATTTATTGTAACGAAACACGTACTGGATGATAGGAGTATTTAAACTTTGTAATTTTATAACTAGTTGGCAGAAATGAACTCTATAACATAGATAACGAAGAATTGAAAACCATAAACTATTTGTAGCCTAACATTAGTAATAAATTAAGGAAATGAACGGAAATAATCAATTAATGTAAATAAATTTAAGCACGTTTAAGAATATCAATGAAGATAAGAAGTAGTAACAACTAAATTAATGACTATTTCAGCGCTGGTTCAGAAGATATTGTTTCTAATACGAGTATAAGGCACAACAAAAAGCTTTAGTATTTAAATTTGATTCAAATTCATTATCACATTACTGTAGCACAAAATACAAATTCACATTGATATAGATGATCTAGATATTCTATTACGACAAACATAATATAAGTCGCATCATCGTGTCTTACGCCGAGCGTAAGAAGAAAAGGAAAAATATCCTACAGCCTCAAGCTGGTTTTATCGACAAACGAACCGAGGCAAAATCGATTCCACTCGACTGTTGGTTTTGAGAGCCCCTTTGCTCACTACGATCTCTCGCTATTATTCAGATTGAAAATTTCACCGGCCATTTTTATAGTTCCCATCGATCACTTGAGTATACAGATTCCGCTCTGAATTTGAACGACACGTTATTAAAATTGATATCCCAGGCACATTCTGAAATTCTAAAGCATCCGACTAACTTATGGGCCATTTTATTGTCATAATAAGAACAAACGTACCACGTGTGTGTTGTACGTTGGACGAACCCATCGTTTACATCAAACGTAACGTAACAAATTGAGGAACACCGCAAATATGACTCATCGCAAACTCATAAAGACGCGCTCAAGAAACGTTGGTGGAGCAAGTCAAATGTTTGATCCAATTCCAGTTGCGCGGTATGCTCGTGATTGGCCAACGTTGGCCGTGACAGCGAGAGCTTTGGAAGGTAACGAATCCATCATACGAAGCACGCCGACCCCCGTCAACGCGGTCGACGCTGACGTCACAGCGGGCGGTGCAAGTTGTAAGATGGGAATGATCAACGAACTTTTACAATAATGAAATATTGGTTGTTACTTTAAAATTGACAAAGATAAAGTCCTAACGCTAGATACTAGTAAATTTTCTAACATTGACTCGTAAAGATAAGCGATACAGCCCGGATCTTCTAACATATTGTAACAATCATAATCTTTTGTATTATTAGACCCTGCTTATCGCAATAGATTTGATTTGTTTAATAAAAATATTCTATCGTTCGTTTCGCCGTTATCCGCTTATGAGATAGATAAACTATTTGGCGTATCAATAGTTAGTCACTGTGTTATCGTACCAATGTCACGGCGCTGTGCCGACAGAGACAAAGGTGTAACAAATCATGGATTAAATGAACCGCTCCGCGCTCGTGACATGGCACAAGCAGAGGCTGCGCGCGCGCTGCCGGAGCGTGACTCACGACCATCGAACCGAGAGTGCGCCTCCGTCCCGCTCTAAACCAGTATTCTGTGTTGCTGCCTCGCTCGCCCAGCCTACGGTAAAGGCCTCGCAATCATTCCGATACGCGAATTTCGATTAGAGATTAAAAAGCGTTTCTTTCTATTATTTCCAAATCGGACTCCGTTGCGTGCAACTAGAGCTCGGGACGGCAACACAATTTTAAAATTGGGGTCCATAGTAGTCAAAACTGAGTTTACTTTTAAATTAGTCCAGCATCATTAGCTTCTTCATTCATTAGCCTGTAATTCTCCTACAGCTGGACTCAGACCATTTCACATGCAATACTGCTCGTTTGAGTGTTACTACAATATATTTACATTTTCACAAAGTTCAAATTACAGTATATCTATATAAACATTGACAGCTAAATGGATAACACACTTACAATTTTAAAATTAAAGCTGTCGATACATAACGTCCTTCCTATCTACACTGTCCAATCACTCTTACATATACGGTGATAGATAACACAAAGCTACTGGCAGCCATTGGATGCGAAGAACCGAAAATCGGGCTTTGCAAAGGAGGAAGCACGCATTAGGAGAAGTCTATGTACTCCAGGGGACTAATTTATAATGCTGATAAATAACGCAGTATACATACCATTCACATAATTATTTCAAAGGACATTCGATAGAGCAACAATACGAATACGAGATAATATTGAATTCTTCCCTAAAGTACATTTTTCAAATATACTTAGGTATTAAAGTAAAGTCAGTAGTGAAAAACTGAGAAAATTCTTAAAAAATGTTTGTATTTCTCTAACAAAATATCATTTCCAATTAATTGGATCACTGGCCCAACGAGTCTTAAAAACTGACCAAATTAAATTTATACAAGTCAAGCCATTAAAATTCAAGCGTTGTCGGTGCACATTGTTCTGTTTCATTGTAATTAGTACACACAATGTTAGTTGGTCTATGGAGTGACAGGAAACTTCACACAGCCAGGCGTCCCCCTCATTATGCGTATTTAACCTACATTATCTGCAATGCGTTTGACCCCAAGGGGCCAATTGTATTGCCGCGACCAAAGTGATTCATAATTTGTCTGCCACATTCAATTGAAACAGTTTCTGGCTTTTCACATTTTTTAAACGCTTTGACATACAACGCGAGGTCGCTCGCTAATATTAAACTTGACTTCAATATCAGAATTGTTAAAAACGTTCACACGGGTTTTAACAAACTAAGTAAGTTCGTTCACTAAACTTATTTCTGGCTACTCGTTTTAGTTGCAATAGCAAGAAAAATTTTCACCATACAGCTTTGACCGTATCCACCCATAATCATTATGATTACTTTGATTTTGATGTGGGAAAATGTGCTTATAAATTGTATCCTAAATCAGGCAATCAACACATCTGGCGCAAACGCTCCGTGCATCCAAAAACCATGACCGTGCCTGTTTCCGAGCGATTTTCTGAATGACTCAGCAGTATCCACCCCTGCATCGCCCCTGCTCGATAACAACGCTGAGGTGAAAAATATTGAAGAGCGCTAAACACTCTATGACTATGAAAGAATTTCACGTCGACCCTTTTTGATCGATGACGGGAGGCGAGCCGAAGGCATTTTGCCTATTCATAATTCAATTGCAGAGGGGACAGATAAACGTAGCAAAGAAATTCCAAGACAAAGTAAAGGGCAATATCTGTAAGTAGTGATCCACGATGTGATCGGTATAATAGATATAGAGGAAATTTAACTAAGCAAAAAAATTACCAATAATACCCGAAAGTATCATTTTGCTGAAATTATTTAATGAAAAGACAAAGATAGCCATATTTAAAACAATGACAATCAGAGTAAAAATTAATAAATTTCTTGTTTAATTACCAGCTGTCTCATCAACGTGACAATTCAAGAGTACTCACTATATTTTTAGCCATTTTTAATTGTTTAAGGGTCTCCTATATACTAAATAGCATGCGCCGCTATATTGATAAAAAAAAAAAGAAAAATAGCGGCGGTGGGAGGACTGTGCCAGAGACCAAACCTCTTACTTTTTCTTTCTGTCGACAAAGGTGACAATAGTAAAGTTTGTTAGAAAATAGACAATACAAAACAAAGACGTTTGTCGGATGGCGAGAAAGAGTACCCATCGTTATGATGACGTAACATCATGTGGGATGCGTGCGCCGGAGCGTGACGGTGAAAGTTTGACGACATTGCCTCGGGACCAAGTAGCCGTATTACATTTTGAGCAACAAACGAGACACCGAATATTATCAATACGAAAGACGATAGTTAAACGAAGAGTTAAGTTTAACCGTTTAAATTCCATTTCAATTACCATATTTTCCTTTCGGTCCATATGGTCATATGTATCAGAATGACTGTAGTATCAAAATGTCCAAACTAAATGGCCTTAATCTATGAATTTAAACTTAATAACCTATCAAATGTAGGAAATGATTTTATGCAAAATGTTGCATAGCTCCTACTGAAATAAGGGCAACTGATACTAATAGTGATGCATAATATGACCGCACTTTATGCTTGTTTTCCTTTTAAACAGTCATAAAAATGCACAGTTCTGTGACTGAATTTAAGTCTACTATTATTTAACGAAATGTAGTATAAAACTACATTCAATAATGGCTTCTTCTGACAAGCAAAACAAACGTCCGTAACATACAAAGGTGGGTGTATTCGGAAGGTTGCTCCGGTCGTTATAATAATTCCACCCTCATTTCAAATAGCGTTCGGCATTACTATAATTGCTAGCCATTATGAGACTTGCTCAGCTATTCTCTTGAGGAAAATACTACGTAGATGTAAGACTCAGAACTTGGGCATTATTTGTTCTGCGTGTTCTTTCCTATTCTCGGAAAACTATACAGATGTATTACATATACGAATTTGTAAATATTGATTGCGTTAACCGATCGTTGTTAGAGATGATGAATGACAGACAGAATCTAATTGTGATTCAAAATATAAGAAATGCTAACAGCCTAAAAGTAACATCCATGAATAAAACATTGTAACTAAAAGCCTATGCTTCGCAACTGGTCGTGTGTAGGAGTAATATGCGAAAGCTGCTGTTCTCTAAACTAATATTAATAAAGTTTAAAATCGATTGTCATTGCAGAGTTTTATTACTCACTCATGCAGTAGTCAGTGTTGAAATATTGTTCATCATGCGCACACAAAATATTATTTAAGTATATCTTCCGAGAAAAGGTTATTCACTATCGTTGCACACGGTAAAAATAAGGAAACTCAATAAGTAATAGATCTGAAACATCCACAAAATTTCCAAGTACAGGCAACTTTCACGAAATATAGAGAAATATGTTTTTTTCAAGAAAAGACTTGCAAAAGTACAAACTGGTGTTTGCCGATGACCGTTCATAAATATATTAAAGAAAGTGATACCGGAAACCTAGTTTTTATAAGCGAGGCGGTCGACTGCAGCCGACAGTGAAAACTTAATCTAGCACAAGGCAAACTGTTACATTTGCAATGCAAATATGGATCTTATCATCGGGTGCTAAAAGTTAAAAACTGTTACTTATCTGGAGAAGTGCTTCGCGGTGTACCTAAACTGTACGATTATCTCCATCGTGAATAGGAAGATGGTAATCATAAATTAACACTTCTACGCAATGTTAACACGTCAATTTGCACATGTACCGCTATAAATTATCGTTAATATATAAAGATAAACTTCGTCTTCGTTCACGTAATTAATTTCCGATGTTTATTAGAATCGATTTCCTGTACGAGTTACTCAATTTATATGGCGGCGTGAATGATGTTCAACGGCCTTTTGAAATATGGAAAGAGGTGGGTTGTCATTAACAAAAATAAGAAGAAAAACAAGAAACGTGGTGTCTTGACTTGACAAAAGCTGAGTGCTGAAGTTTACAGTGTCACATTTGTATGTGTTTTCATTTTACGTGTTAATATGTGTGTGTATTATCCGTGTCACGTAGCGGTGGAAGACTACTACCACCCCCCACTCTTCCCTTCGGGGCGACTAACGGACTAAAGATACATCCAACAGAATAGAGCGGCGATGGGCTGACTACCTGTCACGCTAAGCATATGTGAAGTCGCTATTTGGTGAAAAGTGGACTATGGCAGAGGACTGCCTTTGCGGTCCTCAATTGTCTAGTCTCCGACTAACCCTTCGGGGATAAATAGTCGTGATTATAAGTAATGTATGTTAATAAGTGATACTAAATAACTACTATCATTCATTCAATTCAAATATGACATTGAGGATTGTAGTCTTAGATTCGTATTTTAGTTTATAGTTGTAGATAGTCGATATACTCGTAGTTTTACATGAAAGGTTTCTGGTTTAATTTATATGAATAAAGAAAAAGAGTAAATTAAGTAAAAGAAATAGGAACATAGCATGTATACGAGTAAATGTATGTAAAGCTACAAGTTAATTAGAATAAAGAGTTTTTGCCAGATACAGACAACAAATCCCAAAGAGACATTAACATTATAACTTGCATCTGCGCTATTTTCGCCCACCACCGATTGCTTTGCTTTACAGTGGGCGTCGTAAATAGTACGGTCAGACCTACGTGGGAGGGTTGAAAGTTGAAACGCTTTCGTTAACGCTTGTAGGCTGGGGATTGTACAATGATTATGATCCACTAATTAGCGCTCGCCGAGATTGTACTCCAAGAACAAGCAGCGAGACGTTGAGAACCTGCGCTTTGTCGAACTGATGAAGAAGTTTAAGAGTAGGCGTTTGTAAAGTTTGAAAACTTGCAGTTAGTTAGGAGAATGAGAGCTTTTATAACAGAATTAAATTTTGTAATAAATAAAGCTTTTTGTAAAGCCGCACCGCTGCTGCTTGTGCCAGAACTTGCTAGTGACGTAAAAAGTTCCTAACAAACAAATAAAAAAAGAAACTTCCATTAGTCATAATTTGTCATAAATGGCTAATGGAAGTTTATAATTAAAAGGAGCTTTCCATTGTCATTTTCAGAAAATGGGACTTACAGGAACTTACATTTTGAAGATTGTAGAAATGATTAATACGCCATTTCATTGATTAATATGCAAAGTAAGATAAGTGTAATCGAGGAAGCGCTTGGCTATCATTTCACCGAATGACGGTAAGTGGCGATAAAGTTAAAGCACAGAAGTATACCTGAAGACTTCAACTGAATAACTTTTATACCTCTTAACTGACGGAACACAACAATGATGAGAATATTATTTTGACGAAAGACTCACATAAGATAGCGAAAGCTAGCTTGGAGGACTTAGAATGTAATAAAGCACCGAGTAAAATCAGTGGTGGTCTTACCACTAAACCACAGAGACGTCAAAAGGAAGTGTTTCAATAAAAAGAATCATGTCATCGCAACAGTGCTATTGTGAACGCTATTAACAGCAATGATCTGTGTCTCACCAACAAAGTACTTTCTGACAGTCGAGACAAGAAAGCTTCGCAGACTGCTACGCGATTCAATACTTTATTGCCACATGATTAATAGCCATTCTCGGTTGGCGCGGGCGACATCAATAGTTTGGGCAACAATTAAACCGGTCTACATGAGCGCGCACCGTTACGCGACCGCTATTCTGCGGTGGACGTCTGCTCTGGTCGCCGGGGCGGGTGAAGTTTCTTGAGGGACAACTGTTCCATAAATGGGTTGTCTCAAAAATTCCATTTAGTTTTAGCTGCAATAATTGACATCTCATGAATCGCATTAAGCGGGTTCGTAAGTCTACGGGGCGGGAGGTTTTGTATTCAAGAAACTCAACAAGGGCATTATCTTAATGATAACTGTCGCGACTGCGCACGCCTTTATGGTTGCTTCAGACATAGGTATTAGTGAAGTCACAGTTCCGACTCAGTACCAGCACAGTGAAAAATATTCTTTCATACATTCACTTTGAATTTTGTTAAAACGAATACGTCCGTGATTTGCCGGTGGCGGCACTGACACTAAGAGCATTATCACTGACAAGTAGGGATGGGTTCATAGAGAATGTATGAAAAACACTGTGCCGGTACTGTGACGGTACTGTGTGGCTTCACTGATATGTGTGAAGTGAAGCAACCTTTATATTGGGGCTTCAGTGAAGTCCTGGGCCAACGCGGGTTGGTGAAACCACTTCACCGACCCTTGGGCCAGCGTGGTGGGGTATGGCCCAACCTCCTCATGTGCTATTATCCATGTGGGAAGGCCCGTGCCCAGCAGTGGGACGTATATAGGCTGATGATGGGGCTTCAAGATAGATAGATCACGCCCATTTCCCGGAGGGGTAGGGAGAGACCATAGCTTTCTATCTGCTACGATGATCCTGACACACTTGTTTTGCTTCATTTACTACTTTCATAACATTATTCATAGCATAGTGAATGAATTTAAAAGGAGAACCGGCACTTTTCATAGTAAAAGTGCTAAACTTGTATACAATATAATTTGGTCATAAAGTAAAGCTAATATTATTTGCTACCTAAACCAAGTTTTGTCTTATTTTTAAGGGGATCCTGCACGAAATTGTGAAAATTTAGGTATTTTTAAGTTACTTGTACTATGCGCTGAATTAGTTAAATACATTAAAAGAACTTAGGTACATAAGTTAGCTTGATCATTGCACAAGGTCGTCGAAATTTGAAACAAATTCTTTAAACAGAAACAAACAAAAATCGAATGACTAATAAAAAAATTTGCTTTTAAAAAAGAGAAATGTCAACAATGCCGTCACGTCATGTTTGATTTGACAGTTAGCGACTGTACAACTGTCATCAGATATTGCCAATAATTAAAATACAGATTAAAATATTTTTTTCTACATTTCACTGGTTCGATTCCCGGATCAAGCAGGTGATTTTAAAAATCTTTAAATACAGTTTTAACTGTTTTTGAAAACAAAGGAATGTTTCCTTTCAGTAAAATTTGCCATCATCAATATTAAGGGTACTTTTCTTCCAACCACGGTCTTTTTTTTCCACACTTTATATGTCTATCAACCCTCTAAGCCAGTGTGAATGAAAAGCCACAAATCTATAAGCAAGCGACAACCAGCCAGCGTTTCGGCTCACACCGTCGCACCGCCTTATCACCGGTTATCTGGCTGTATCGCTATCAGTGCGCGCGATAAGGCGATAATGAACGCCGGGCCTGTTTGTCTTGTGGGATCGCGTTTAATTGTAATCTACCGCACACTGTTATCTACATAACAGGTGTAGGAAAGGTAAAAGTTAAGAGTAAAGTAAAAGAAGCAAAATTTCATTATTGTAATTGTCATCATCATCATCAGCTATAAACGTCCCACTGCTGGGCACAGGCCTCCTACGTGGACACGTGGGGATATTGGGCCATAACCCACAACCCTGGCCCATTACGGGTTGGTGGGTTTTAACTAACTGTAACTAATATCCCTGAAGAGTTAGTCAGAGACTAGGGTTTGAGGACCGCAAAAACAGTCCTCTGCCATAGTCTACTTTTCACCAAATAGCAACTGCTCATGTGTTTAGCGTGACAGGTGGTGAGCCCATCGCCGCTCTATTGTTGGAAGTATGTGCAGTCTTTAGTCCGTTAGTCTCCTTTTACGACACCCAAGGGAAGAGTAGTATTGGTAGTGGTGGTAGTTTTCTTTCACCGCTATGCAACACGGAATCATTTATATAGAGTACAAGACAAGGAATATAAAATCACACTAATATTATAAAGGCACAGTTTGTGAGTGTTTATGTTTGTTACTCTTTCACGTAAAAACTGCTGATTGGATTTGGATGAAATTCGGCATACAGATAGTTTATAATCTGGATTAACACATAGGATACTTTTTATCCCGATATTCCCACGGGAACGGGAACCACGCGGGTGAAACCGCGAGCGGCCGCTAGTAAATAATAATTGTGTTTACCCAATTACTTAATACGTTTTCTGACTAAATTCAAGTTCTATGTAACGTTCCACTAAGCTGACCTTCTTTCATAACCTCATTACAATGCCTTTTTCAATGTTCTAAGATTGAGTTTATATCAACCTTGGGTGCATACTTAAAAAAAGCAATTGTCAGTCATTATTACCCGCAAAGAAATATAATGTATTCTTTGAATTGTACATTTGTCCATTACCTATGCTGTGTGTATGTGCTGATGACAAAGTCCATTATGCAAGTACGTAGTAAAAAAAACATAAGTGTGAAACTAGCAATCCACAACTTGTTTAAAAAAATTACTCTTAATCTTGTTTACCTATCCAGAAAGCTGGTGTGGGGAATGCGTTCATGTCAGTAGTCTAATAGGTTAATGTTATGAGATTTCACGCATTTCGGTTTCCCATACAAACTTCCAAGTCGAAATTTTTAAAAACGATTAAGCCAATTCCAATTAAACTTTACATGCTGAAGTAACATACAGAGATCTAAATAGTTTGTTAAAAACATTTTAAGAAAACGTTTAAATAGCTGAGTTAATGTGATTTTAAACTTTCCATAGTGGACTTTAAATCGCAATAACTCAGCTAAATGAACCTTTTTTTAAAAATGTTTTAAAAAAACTATTTAGATCCCTGTATTTTGCTTTAGCATGCAAAGTTTCATCAAAATTGGCTTATTGGTTTTTAAAAATTTTGACTTGGAATTTTGTATGGGAAACCGAGTAGCGTAAACCCTTTTAATAGAGCTATGGAGATCAAACCACGATTTACCGATTTCAACTTGATGATCCAGGGAGTTCAAAAATACTTTATGTAACTTTAGGGTTACCATCCGTCCGGCGTTTTAGACTCTAGTCCGGACTTTGTCCTGCTCTTTAATTTGTCCGGATTTCGGAATATGAGTAACAAAACTACATTTTAAGTATCAAATCAAATAAGTCTTTAATCTTTATTTACTTCTCATTTATCTAACAACAAAGCATAAAAAGTAAGCGAAATGTCAGGCTTTTCGTCAGGACTTTTCAAATTCCTCAATGGTATTCCTGAGATATGGCGACTGGTCAGAGAGCCATTTGATTTCTGCCATATCCATAGTACTTAAATAGAAGTCAAAACAATTTGACTATAATATTAATGATTATACTAAACAAAATAGCGTTTTTTCGCCTATAAAAACAACAGTCAAATAATCAGTAATTTGAAATACACAAATGGCCATACAGTCCAACCGTAAGTAATACCAGCACACAGGTTTCGTTCAATACTTTAGGAGTTTAATTTCCAACAATAAAAAGGTCGAATACAACAAAAGCTGGTTTATTATCTACAAAAACTCCAGTAAATTAATCAGTTATTTGGAATACACAAACGGCCATACAGTCCAACCAAACGCGCATTACGTAACACTAGCACACAGGGTTTCCTTCTATACTTTAGGAGTACGTGTTCCAAGTCCAACTATGTATAATAAAGGTGTGCAACTGTTTGTCTGTTTGCCCACAAACTGGCACAAGTACGCCCGGTGCGGTACGCCTCTTGTTTGATTTATGCGGACAACAAATACTGATTGCTAATTTTAATGAATGCTTTTAGAGCTGAGACTATCGACGAGTCTATAGTATGAGGTATGTGATTTTATTATATTACTAGCGAACGCCCGCGACTTCACAAGCAGCTATGCGATTCTCTAAGCGACACATAGACGCTGCGCGCATGGCTGTGATCTGCTGTCTCTTTCCAATTCTATGAATATGAAAGAGACAGAGTCATTTCTCAGCGCTGCGGCAGCCGCAGCTATCAAGGCTTTAGCTTAGAGAATCGCACGGCAGTATCAATAGGTACTGTGGGGAATTTAGTAAAATGTCGCGTAAACAAACGTGCACACGTTAGCAACCTTTCCAAAACTGTCAAATTCCCCTAATCGATATTGATCCTTCATCATCAACGTCCCACAGCTGGTCACAGGCCTTTTCTTAATTAATTTCTAAAATTCAGGACTTTTTTTTTGAAACATAGATAGATAGATAGATAGATAGATAGATAAGGTTAAAGATCTTTATTCTCATTAAAAAATTAACAACAATTCACTTACCATGAGAACATACAAATTTTTAAATTAGATGTGTCAGTGTTATTGGCAAAACCGCGGTTATCATTAGGAATGCTATGTTTCAAAAGTTGCAATTTATTAGCGGCTTCTACATTACAACCCACATAATTAGAAAAAAGAGTAACAGCGGAACCACGGTCACATAATTTCGTAATTATCGATTGACACACATAACATATAATATTTACAGTTAATAATTTGTGCTGTCAATTCATCAAGTTAAATATTGCGTTCGTCGCCGTCTCGCCTTCACAATGCCGCGTTCGGAACGAGCGAGTTATGTGCTTTATGTATGTACTTATATACTTACACGTATTTATATATGTACAGTACAATAAAGAGTAGATTGACACCGCACAACCGTTATGGTTATCTGTGTTAAGGTCACGATTTAAGCCGACCTTTGAGTGAGGACGCCCAGCAATTATTCTGGGCTTTTTGGAAAACTTATCGACCAATTTGAGTTTAAAAAAAAACTGTGTAACTTAACAATAAATCCAATACAATGTACTACTATTAAATCTTGGTACATTTTTTTCTTATAACTTCTCCTATTTGGCATACTGTGAGTATAGTATCGAATTATAATATAAGGGTCCAATAGTAAATGTAAATTAAGTATTCTTTTCCTTACCAAATTTCGGAGTTACAGCTAGTATAAAAATAATGTTGTTACATGTTCCTGAACAATAATGTTGTATAGAGACAACACCAAATAAAACCAAGTTTAATCTATTCTACATTTATTTATGAAGGAGGACAACGGTTAGAAAAAGTTAATAAGAAAGAAAATTTTGCAAGATCAGATTTACCTTCCCTAATTATATGACAAGTTAGCTGTTTCCTAACCGTAAAAGAAAACTAAAAACTGGACAAATTAGATAAAAGGATAAAGAGAACTAAGATTTTTACTTCAACTTCCATAGATAATTTTCTCCAAAACATACATAACAATAATGTTAAAGACAAAAATGTAAAGTTTCACTCACATATGCGCACAAGAAATTTTTATTATAAATATGAATAATGCTAAGCGTGTAATTTGAATTGTAACGCAAAACCGGAAAAAGAAATTGTCCTTGCCATCATGTCTATTGAGGCTTCTTCTCGATACAAGGTCGCCGAAGCCGTAGGGTTTGCGAAGTTATCGGGGATTTTTACGATCTTTTCATATTTTTAATTAAGAGTAAATTTTAGAGTGAATACTCTTGTCCTGTTATTAATAAACACTTGGGTTTAAGCTGACGCAATCTGTCAAACGATACAGGTAAAATTTGCTCAAACAGAAGAGAAAAGAAAATTGCTTTAGAAAACTTTACTGAATATAAAATGTATACCCCACACAACAATAGACGATGACATCACCCGGAGATATGGGGGCGCGTTATCACATATCGTCCTTAGATAAAGATAACCGATTCTCAGCCGATACGATAAGTGGAACAAGTATAAATTTTTTATCGCTAAAAACGTTAAAACTTCATAAGTACAAGTCGAGCGCACGAAACAATCCAAAATCAAAATGTCAAAAGCAGTGCTCATTTAAAACATCTAATAAATAAATGAATAATTTTAAATGAACATTAGTGGACACAAATAAGAACCATTTTAACAATGTGTTCAAATACTAAGTACACGTACACATGAACATATAATTTTTTTTTACCAATATTTAAATTGAAATAACAACAAAAGTTTGTCTTGATAATAAGAAATAAAGAGCATAGTACTGTAATAATTAAGCAAAACAAATTATGCAAATATTTCGTCTCATTGCCGAATTCAACATGGTTCTTTCTCCCACACTTTTCTATTACGAAAGAAGTTGTAGAAAGCTCGTATTAGCTTTTAAATATTCGTTTGTTCCAAGATTTGAGAGCTTTACTTTACTTACATATAAGTCTTTGAATTGTTATAATGTTTCAGATAATAGTTTGGCTTCGTTGTGCGGAAACTTAGTTGCAGTGGTCATGTAACATGTTTTATCAGATCAACTGTATTAGTAATGGCATTCGCATCTTAACTTGTACGTTTTCCTGATCTTAAGATTGAAAATTCAACAAAAAGAACTGCCAGTAATGATAACCTTGTTTTGTATGTGTGTGGAAGATAAAAATCGTAATGGCTAACAATGCTGAACAACAAGAAAAGACAATCAAGAATCAGATGAGAAAAAACAAAAGCTTGATGATGCAAAATAATTTGAAACTGACAATACAACACCGAATATGTTCGTGCAATAAGGTAACACAAAAACAATGCCGAAACGGTATTGTATTAACCCAAACTTAATTCAGACCTTGACTACATAAAAAGGTTGGTTAGCGTAAGTATCAAGTTGATAGCGGAGATGATTAAAATCAAATTTCGGTGAAGAACGACTTTTCGTCTGCTTCATTTACTTCTTGT
The DNA here is from genome assembly GCA_963921215.1 of Scoparia ambigualis. Taxonomy (NCBI): domain Eukaryota; kingdom Metazoa; phylum Arthropoda; class Insecta; order Lepidoptera; family Crambidae; genus Scoparia; species Scoparia ambigualis. The sequence goes on from OY992526.1 coordinate 9,482,950, forward strand.
ACCTTTATATACTCACTTTCTAGGTCACAGCAAATTATAAGATCCGTGACCGGTAGACAGACAGTAGTTATCTTTTAAAATTGTTTTGCCCTCTTTCTGCCACCTTAAACTTGTAGCCTTACCTTCGCCTTTCAGCCAATTAGAACAAAAAGGCGGCGCTTTTTAGCATTGCTTGCGGTCTGCGTTGTTTGCGAGGCAGCCGTAAGTCTATGACTCGGTTCCGTTTTTATAATAGCAGTTGAATTGTCTGTTGCAACTCCGGAAATCAAGGTCCAATTGCCACCGTTTCACTTAGCCTGAACAAAACCTTCTGGCTACTGGAAAACGTCGATCTATCAAGCATAACGATAATTGCTGCTTTGCACACCGCCTTGTATAGTAAACAGATTTATCTTTCCTTTTTTCATAACGTTACGCTATCTGGCACAGTTGTTTTATCTTTTATATTTGCCACATGTCAGTCGAAGGTTAAGACAACATGGCTAATAATGACTTAAGAAAGACGATGTGAGCTTAGTATTTTAGTAGTAGTAGTAGACATTCGTATCTCCTCATAATCGGGAAAAACGACATTTAAACGACTTACAAAAATAAACTAAACTGTGTTTCCATAAGAAATAGAAAGAACCGATACTCTAGAAACAAATTGTGATAGAACTGGTATATCGAGCGATAGACACCACACTAAAGGTAATAAAACGGCAACCTGTTCGGATGCTCGGAGGCGAAACTGAAAGCGGACTAAACTAAACCACATGCTAGAGCAGAACAATAAATTAAACATAAAACCAGGTGAGCGATTGTAGCAAATGCCGCCTGTGTCCGATTCGAACAAAATTTTGAACCACTCCAAGGTAAGTGAACTTTCCACGACGCTAGATCTTAGCAAAACCACTATTACACAGTCACTGTAGATCCACAAGTTATTAACCGAATCATCGGAGCGCGACACAACGGTATCGGAGCGATCTGGTGGGCAGGTACCCTTCTTCGTTCACGTCGTAAAGAACAACTGAAATCCTGAGCACTTTTGCACTTACACGGGCAACGTTCACGTATCACATCACTGAGATTTTTGAAATCATCAAATCGTCGGACGGCCGTACGTCCGCTCCGTGAAGCGTCTGAGTGGAGACTGAGCTGGCAGTTGCGCTCGCGCCGCGCGCTGCGTGGTTATCAGCGCTAGGTAGGTGGGAGGGGTGCAAGAAAGAAAAGTTCGCACGTGAAGCGTAGATAAGCGTCTTCAAATTAATGCATCCGTCCAACGTGTGCTTGTAAACGGGTTGTTCGGTAACAGGTTAACGTGTTCGGCGTGACTAATGATGTAATAATGCGTTTTTGCGATGTCTGCTGGCGTAATATTACCATGAAATATCACATTACCTAACTGACAGTAGGTAACGTATATTCAATGTACATTTTCTATTTTGATTTTAATACCGTTTCAATTAAGCTGTGTGCGTTAATAACGATTATGATTCGTGTTGTCTAAAGCGAAATGTCAGGTGCTTCCCACACCTGACGCCAAACCGGCTCCAGAAGCATCACTTCCTGCCGCTTTGAGCCCCTTTTAGTATACGTCCTGTGCCACATTAGCAGCTCACGCAGGATTATTTAATTTCATTTTACACTTCATATCTTGATGGACAATATCAAACAGCTGTTGTTAATGCATTATCTCAGAGGGTTCAAGACATGTTTTTTACAAAAATAAAAAAAACTTTTGTTTAATAAGTCTTGGGAAATAAGTTTGTAAATCGGCCAGCGCGTTCACCTATCCACGATCCCTGTTTATCAACAATAAACCATCATCCATCTAAATTAACTACCCCACATTATGCCAACATTTTGTATTATGTATGGCTAGAGAGTGGAATATGCAAATATTGCACGCATAATGAGGGAATTAGGGAAGCCGTTTTGACATAACGTTGGCCATTTCCTTTGGCTCGACAGCTCTCCGTTAAATATGTGGCTGGTAGAGCTCATTCAACGTAATGTCTGGTAACATAATTCTATCAATCAAATATTTTGTCTGGTAAACTACGGCTACATTTTCTTATAAAGGTAAAAGCGGATCGTAAAATTTAATAGTAAATAAAAACTAACGCTACAATGAAGTTTTATTTATTTATTTGTGTAAGGTACACTAATAGATTACAGACATTAGAAGAGCGTAAAAAATCTTGAAAAAAAACATTTTTTTATTGTTTTAGGGTCAGTAAATTTTATCTGAATAAAGTTTCTAATACTAAGGTGTTTGAATTAATTATGGGTTGACGTGTGGTAAAAGTAAAAGTGTCGTCAAAACCTAAGTTTAACAAATTTCTCATTGTTTAACAACTTATTTTCTACATAAAATGAAACAGACAACGTAAACATTTCATTAATCACGTATTGAAACAGTAAGTTACGAAAAAACTACACGAAACATTCGTGTGCTTCGGAACTCGTATTTATACACTACAATTTGTTTATGATGTTCAAACACGATAATGACCGTGATCAATTAATCAATAGCTTCTATAATAAGAATCGTCAATCGATTATTTTAATAACTTTGTCAATGCCACGCTATGTGTTTCAGTTTTGATGTAACTATTCCCTATGTAATACAAGCGGCCCGCGCCTTCGTCCATTTATAATACAAACTTACATAAATACATATTATAATCACGACTATTATCCCCGAGGGGTTAGTCAGAGACTAAGCAATGAGGGCAGCAAAAGCAGTCCTCTACCATAGTCCACTTTTCACCAAATAGCTACTGCAAATGGGCTCAGCGTGACAGGTGGTGAGCCTATCAACGCTCTATGCTGTTGGATGACAGTGCAGTCTTTAGTCCGTTAGTCGCCTTTTACGACACCCAAGGGAAGAGAGGCGTGGTAGTATTCTTTCACCGCTACGTGACACGGTCAGCTTAGAAACAAAAACTTAGAAACACCGCCATACTTCAGATATTTTTAAATTATATAAAAAACCATTGTCCTTTTATTTGTGAGTGAGAGAACATTATGCCGAGTGCCATGTATATATCGCAGTGATATGATAAAAACAGAGATTTGATCAAATCACGGAGGATTTGAACAAATACCAGAACTGACCCGGCGTTTTATGCTAAAGTTGTATACTTTTTTAATTGTCTAATCTGTTATTCATTATCTATCTGGCAATATCTGTCAACAAATGATAGTTGTTGACACAACAAAAGACAGTTGTTGACAAATGACAGCCGCTAGCTGTCAAATCAAACATGACGTGACGGCATTGTCGACATTTCCCGTTTTTAAAAGCAAAAGAATTATGGTTTATGCAGCCACGTTAGACATTTTTAAAGTACCATGTCTGTTTTTTGAAGAATTAGTGTTTCCATATTAAAAAAATATTAATAATTAAATAACTCTTATCCGCGATTCAATAAAAATAAGACAAAACTTGGTTTAGGTAGCAAATAATATTAGCTTTACTTTATGACCAAATTCTTTTGTATACAAATTAAGCATTTTTTCTATGGAAAGTGCCGGTTCTCCTTTCTGCGAACTGGTGAAGCGTCGGTGACCCCGATAGTACATCCAACAGCATAGATCGGCGATGGGCTCACCACCTGTCACGCTGAGCACACGTACAGTCGCTATTTGGTGAAAAGTAGGCTATAGTAGAAGACTGCTTTTGCTGTCCTCATTGCCTAGTCTCTGACTTACCCTTCGGGGATAATAGTCGTGGTTATTAGGTATATACACCGAGATTTTTCATTGATTTTGGTGCCGAAAACGTAATAATATAAAAAAGTATTGTACCTATTTATGAAATAATTACCGCTGTACGAGCAAGGATAAAAAAGTTGTAAAAGTCACTTTTTGTCGAAAACACATAGTAACGTTCTAGTTCACATAGTAAGTCGGCGCGTTTGAAGCGCCTCGGTCGTTGATTTTTATAAGATCGTCCGGTACTAAGGATTCTTAAAAATTTTATTGATATTTTTTAATGATTTTTTGAAGAGAAATAGTTTTATAAGCTAAATAGCTTCTACTGATGTTATACATGAACAGTGCTCGGCTCCAAAACCAATGAAAAATCTCGGTGTATATGTACGGATTAGAGAAATGTATCAGTTTGACCTGCTAGCGTGCGTACTTTATATGTAGTGCGGAACAAAGCGACGTTTTCACTGCGATCAGAGTGTTGTCAGACAGTCATTACACGGTCCGCAGCCGTCGCTGGCGAGTGGTGAATCATCGGCAGTTGTGCTGCTCGCTGGTCTCCGATGTGGAACGGGAGACAACTGCGAGTTGCCAGTCGGTACATAAAGCTTTTATTTTTTTTATGTTGTTATAAAACGGTGTCGCGTAGCGGTGAAAGAATACTACCACGCCTCTCTTCCCTTGGGTGTCGTAAAAGGCGACTAACAGACTAAAGACTGCACAGTCATCCAACATCATATAGAGCGTTGATGGGCTCACCATTTTTCACGATGAGCACATCTGCAGTCGCTACTTGGGGAAAAGTGGACTATGGTAGAGGACTGCTTTTGCTGTCCTCATTGCCTAGTCTGACTCTGACTAACGCTTCGGAGATAATAGTCGTGATTATATACATGTATTATATTAAACTATTATGAGTAGCGTGCAGTGGAAATAATGTAAATATCGTGACAATAGAATATATTATTTTATAAACATTGTATGACAAAAGTTATTATAAAACCGAAAGACAGAGACAGCGCTGACAAGACTTAATTCAAAAATACAAAAAGTATTAGTCTTCTTAGGATGGATTCGACCAAACTGGAATAAGACTTACTCCGAGATTAGTCCATACTAATTCGGCGTTTAATCTAGGTATAAAACCTTATTCCAGTTTGGTCGAATCCACCCTTAATGATGGCCAGCGTTACAATCCAACAATAACTTGTCTACTATTGACAACCGCTAACGAATCTATATGGAGCTGTTCGGTTGCCAGTGACCACTTATCTCGGGGGCAGACTAGACTAATGTCTGATGACGCTCCCGCGTCATAAGCCGACGGCCTCAGCAATACCCGGTTACCGTAATTACTAATTAGCTGGAGCTGGGCATTAGCGCAATTAGATCCGAGCGGCCGCGGCGGGCGGCATATTATAAAAAACGCTACAATTACTGTGTTACACTTCCGCGAAGTTTCTGTGACATTAGGAGCGAACATGATAACTGGATGATGTCCTTCTAAGTAAAAAAAAAACCATACATACATATGTAGGTGCGTGAGGAGCTCGATGGCGCAGCGGCTAGCGCGTTCGGCATGCGATCTTGTTTGCTAAGCCACTTTCGCAATGCCGGGTCGCTGGATGGGTGACCAAATTAAAAACATCTCGAGCTCCTCCGTGCTTCGGAAGGCACGTTAAGCCGTTGGTTCTGGTTGCTGTCGTAAGATGGCAGTCGTAATAACCCACCAACCCGCATTGGGCCAGCGTGGTGGGTTATGGCCCAATATCCCCACGTGCTATTGTCCACGTGGGAGGCCTGTGCCCAGCAGTGGGACGTTTATAGGCTGATGATGATGATGATGATGATGACGACATACATACAACTTTGGGCCAACGCCACTACTGTTTGGGTAAAGCATATCAGCCAGATTGGACCACTGTGGCGGCGGATGGGTCAAAGTACGTACATATAATAACGACTATTATCCCCGAAGGGTTAGTCAGAGACTGATGAGGACAGCAAAAGCAGTCCTCTACCAAAGTCCATTTTTCACCAAATAGCGGCTGCACATGTGCTCAGCGTGACAGGTAGTGAGCCCATCAGTTAAGGAATAGACCAAGTGACAATTCGAACACTTTAAATTCTCACTCACATTTCAATTGACACTTTTTAATTTTATTATTTTTTCACTGACGATTCGGACACGATTAAATTATTGAAGCTGTTCACTACAGTCAGTCAGATAAAAAAGCTTTAAAATATAACGTTTTTACTATAGTATATTTTCTTAAAAGTAATGTAGAGAAATCTATAGAAGTTTTTTATCTGTACAAAAGCAGCTATTTTTATTGATGTCCGAATCGTCATTGAAAAAAAAAAGTGTCAATTCGGACACTGTGTCCGAATTTTAAGTTTCCGAATTGTCACTTAGGGTGGATTCGACCAAACTGGAATAAGACTTATTCCGAGATTACTCTATACAAATTCGGTGTTTAATCTAGGTATAAGACCTTATTCCAGTTTGGTCAATTCCGCCCTTAGTCAAGGAATAATTAGAAGACAAAACAGCCTGGTAATGATAAAATAATCACATTATATTTTCTTAAGCCCATTTTCTTTGTAACTAACTCATTTTCAGCTGGTATCATAGCCTTTATCAGCAGTGTCTTACAGACAATAGGTACCTACTCAAAACTTATGTTGCGTAAAACGTTGCCTAAATGTTTTCTTGCTTGCTTCATTGGAGTTGCTCGAGTGTGTAATGCTCTCTCAAAGTGACTCTGCGGTGGTGGCATGTGCGTCGGGTCGTTACGTTCCCTAAAACATGGTTGAGCGAAGCGATGGCTGATTCACATGTCATACTAGTGAACGGGTGCCGCATGTGGAGGCTGGTCTGCTCTTGCTAACTTATTTTTATTATTAGTATATTAGTAGTTGTAGTCTTACTTTTTATTTTTCTGTACTGTAAGACATTGATTACATTGATTATTTTATATTGATGAATACCTGAACTTTTTATTTTATGACGTTGTAGTTGTTTCATGTTTTCAATATTGCAATGGAAAGTGCCTTTCTATGATAGGGAGGGCATTTTTCAATTCTAATTGACGCTGTAAAAGAAAGGGAGAAAATAAATGCCCTTGCTGAGATTCTTGCCGGTTCTTCTCAGTATAAGGCTCCCCCGCCCCATAGTTAGACATACGGACCGATGGCATAACGACATTCATAAGTGGTGTAACCTAAACATGGCCTAACCTGAATAAATTATATTGAATCTTGAATCGCCGCTCTATGCTGTTCGATGTATGTGCAGTTTCTAGTCCGTTAGTCGCCTATTACGATACACTAGAAAAGAGATGGATCGGTAGTATTTTTCAATAAAAAGTCACCACACAGCTTTTGGTACAAAAATTTTACATAGAAGCTGTTCGGCACGATAGTAGGTGACGCTGTACTTATTTTTCACCATATTCGCAGCATAAACAATTTGGTTTTATTACGCAAGGACATATAATATCTTAACAATCTGTCACAATGTATCTCATCTATACGCGTCTAACCTTTTTTTACCCGCTAATTCTTTACAAGGATATCTAATACATCAACTGAAATCATTATCGTAATATCTTATTTAATGATACTCGAACCTGGCATCGAAGAAAAAATATTCTTATCGAGCCAAACTAAACTAGCACGTATGACTTTGTATTAAACGTTATATTACTGACGACAAGCACATAGATCATTACTCTGTGAAGCACGTGGGTGGAATGAGGAACCTATGCAAAAAGTTGCCATTACACATGGTAGATTGTAAAAAAGGCAATACAATCGCTCTTAATCCAAAGGCTCAAAGTCCAAATTATTGTACGTAGATGGGATGGGACACCTACATCTTTAACGATAATAAGAATACCTAATAGCATATTTTAGAACCTTTGTGATTTAGTAAGTAAGAGCACATGGTGTGAGAACCAGAGATCCGGGTTCAAATCCCAGCGAATGGTGCTAGGTCTGGTTAGTGGCAAGGCTTGTTCCTGGTCGCCATCTTAATGTAAGATAAGCATTTTCTCGGCGGTTGGGTATTTCTAGTGAAGGGCACTTCTATTTCCATGTGTTAAGAGGAAACACTACGTGGAAGTGGCATTCAAAATTCTCATACGAAACACAGAAAAACGACGCGACGTTTCGTAGTCCCCTGTTTCCTCCTTCAGAACTGGACCAATTTTTATCACTTTTTCAGCATCGGTTAAAGAAAGAGATTTTCTATGTCTGTATGTTAGACATTTTTTTTTATAAATTGGTTACTTAAGGTTTCTGTAGACGCCTTAAAACGGAGTTATTTCGCAAAATTTTGAAGGTTGTTAAATAAATGACTTATAGCAAAAAAAATTAAACATACAGACGTAGAAAATCTCTTTCTTTAACCGATGCTGAAAAAACAAAATAATGATCCAGTTCTGAAAGAGGAAACAGGGGACTATGAAACGTCGTTTTTCTGTGTTTCGTATGAGAATTTTGTAATGCCACTTCCACGTAGTGTTTTCTCTTAACAGTATCTCAACTCTACTTAAATTTCATTTAAACTATCGCTGATACCACAATTTCTCGTTGCATTCTTCGAGCAGCACTTCGACATAGTATACAGCGATCGATTTACAGATAACATCATATTATAACATTTATATTATATACACAGAAAAATAAAACAAAACGAAGGACAAAATGATAAATTGTTTTTCTCACACAGTTGTAGGTGTAACTTGTAAATTGCCAAGTCAAGTCCGAGCATTTCTACAGTGTCGAGAGAAAACCGTACTATTATTTTTCGTCACTTCTCAAAGACTTTATCTTTCTTTAATCATAAATTACTTAATCTAATGAGCTTGCAGTGTTTGAAAAGTAGCTGCTCAAATCCTGTAAAGCTTAAAGTTTCGTCGTAAAAACGTCTATAAATACGCTCTCAAGCTTAGGACGATGACGTCTTCAATCCTTTCTTAATGTCCAGTATAATTTATCGCTGCAACCCTTGACTCCGAGTCGCCAAACTATTATTAATAAAGCTCTAAACAAGGTTGTTTCGCAATATTTCTTGGTAAATTAATTACCCCGCTCGTAAATCCGAAGGTCGACCTAGTTGACCGCCCCGTGCAAAAAGTTTTTAATTAAACCTAGTAGGAAGTGGGGAATAAATTAATTGATGGACAGCGGTTTAGGAGGAAGCGAGAGCACTTGATAAATTGAGTGCTTTAAATAATACTGTGTAAATAAAAACAAATACACAAACAACCTAATTGACCTATTTATTCTTATTTCTTGATATTGTTATTATGAAATTGAAATATAAAAACGAAATTTTTAGAAAAGTTATTAAAATAATAGTTATACATATCATAAAAGCATAAATTTGTACAAGATGTTAAAAATAGTAATAGAAGGAAAACAACTTGTTACCAGTAGCGACATCTAGCGAAACATGTGGAACTATTTCAGTTCTGCTACTCCACGCAAGGTGGCGCTACGAGTACGCAGCAGCGCGAGCTGAAATCGTAGTAGGCAGTTTGTTTACTAACAAAACGTAAGGCGAGTCTCGTAAACAGTCGCATACGTGTAAATATAGTATAAGTTTTATTTAGTATTTGATCACGTTAGCGAAAATGCGAATTTGTATTTAATTAAAGCAGCGCCTCCTGGTAATACTCCTCAATAATCTGTAACAATTACCCTTTTTGTCTTACGATTAAGAAAAAAAACCCGTGTTTTTTTAATAACGAGATTGTTTTTATTTTCGACCCCCGGTTACTTGGTATTATTTGCCCTCCATTTGGTCTGTATCGAAGGATATTTAAAATTTTCGGTTATCCTTTACGTCCAGCTGACTCAAATATTCTCGTAATTTCTGGGCTTATTTAGGATTACCCTTACTCGAATTTAAAAGGTCGCCGACTCGCCGGTCTTTTATTACAAAACAATAACATAAATAATAAAAAAGTAGGGCACCCCACTACTACTCCCATCTTAATTTTCAATTTGCCCACCGACAATTTGGAGAAGCGATACAGCAAACAATGGCTCCTCTCGACGATTTCCATGTTAGCCGAACGGACGGCTTTCTAATCTTTTGTCCGCAAAAATAGACGAGTAGGGAGATAGCCAAGATATTGGGAAGCGATTGGAACTTAATTAATTTTGCTTTGTCTAACTCACCAGGCCAGTGTTTTGTTATTAATATAGAATAAATACTCTTTGTTGTAAAGGGTTATTGTTATAAAATAAACAATAATGATAAATAGCCTGGCGGACATAGTTACGAGAGTAAAAGAAGTAAAATCTGTGGTCTCCTATTCCTCCGGGAATCGGGCGTGTTGTACAATGGCAGACTCCGTCGCTTTACCAGTCTAAAGGTCAAAATCCCTTGCACACCGCGTCGTCTATTTGGTACGGGCGCGTACCCGGCCGGTCGGTGCGCTTCATACGAAAATCGCTGCAAAGTGGTAAAGCGACGGTGACCCCGACCGTACGCATGTAGGATTTCCAGGTTTTGGAGTCTAGACCGGTAGCTTAAATAACAACTAGCTAGACCACAGTCGCTGTCCATTTTAATAAATCTTTGATAGTATTTGCCTACATTAATTTCTAGGTCACACTTATTATTGATTTTTAAAAAAGTCAACAAACTCTTTCATCTATGCTTTCTATACTAGTACAGCAAGGAGGTTTCATATTGGTATATATGAGGAAAACCTGTACATGGACCTTGGACCATTTTTTATTTTGGGACCAATAGTACATTCGAGCAACGATGCGGGTTGTATGTATGGTTTGGTTTTCCTTGTACGGCGATAGACTTTTAGTAATTAATCTTTCTAGTAAAATATTCTTATTGTAACCAGCTAGGTATTTTGGAACTGCACAGCACAGTAAGTCTCTATCATCCACTATATTTCTTTAATTTATTACTGCGAAAAGTTTTTGTCGATGTATAAACATCGTAACATCTAATGAAGTCATCAAGCACAACCAAAAAACAACATACACCGTTTTCATTAATTTATGATTTTAAATCCAAGGCACAAGCAATTCGCTCTTTAATTTCCCACATTAATGTTGTAGTTTCGTCTTGCAGCAACTTTTTCAATAACCCCCTCGCGTAAAGCTGTTTATGAGTTCACAATCGACTTGATAGAAGGCGCTAAGCAGATGTTAGTATTGTTATTTCTGTCTACGGCTTAGCATGGCGTGCGCGCGGTGTTACACAATGCCGGACAGACAGGTTTGTATACAAACTTGGTACTGTGCGTATTAGTGTTGTGAAGTTAATCGATAGAATAACAACTTCTAAATTGTGTAACTGGGCAGTAAGCACAATAGAATTCAAAATCGAAGTTTTATGATACCGATAAGATTTCCACGAGTACACCCAACGACCCCAAAGTTTTTAGGTGATAGTTTTTGTATTTTAAAGGCCGTTTTTCAATTGCCAGATAAATCTTACTTGTCTATTAAAGTATTACACAACCATTTTGAAAATGTGTTGTCATAATCATGTCTTTTCTTTCTTTACCAGTGACATTTTAGTTTGATCGTGTTATACTTTATCAGACGGATAACTTTTAACCGGAGATTGAAAAATCAGCCCTAAATATTCTTAATAACAAGAAAGATAAGCTTTACAGTATCTGTTAATGCTACAAGATAATAAAAACTGATTTTGAAAGGTAAATTCAAACATTTGGCCGTTTTTAGTGGATGTGAATGCACTTCGGTTGGATAGCTGTGAGAAACATATAGGTAAGACCTTCTGATTTCTCTTTGTAATTGAGAATTTAGGATATGTGGAATCGTCTATTCGATAATGCCCTACCTCTGCCTTTTGTGCAACAGGCCACGAGCCCATGTGGTCCCATTACGCGCGTTTCTATCGCGTGCCAACAACATGAACAATGCGTATATGAAACGTATGCGTTTCTCTGAAGCTACAACAGCGCTGACGCTGACACTGCTTCGTGTAAGTCGACACGCATCGCAGCACTAAAATAGTTCTACGAACGCGTACGCTATAAGGAGAGGAGACTAGCACGTGTTCCGTGTTTATATTTGGTGTTAGTAGACGAAAAAAAACTGTATTAATGCAGTAGCCGATTGGAGTTACAGAGGTTTTACACGGTAACGAAAAGGTTAAGTGATAACGTAGAAAGAAATCTTATTCGTTCATTTATTATTAACGCAAATTTTGTTGCGAACAAATTACAAATTGCGTTAAAATTATATAAACAATAACATTATAAAATAGCTTGCCTATTAGATATTATAAGATCAGTTAAGAACTGACCTTTATTGTTTGTAAAAATATTAAGATCGGATGTTGATAACGTAGTTTGTCGACAATCGACATTGAATGGGCGCCTTTGGCTTACAAAGTAAAAACTAAAGATGGTGTTGTTTAATTTCGGCGGGTTGGATAAGTTCCACGGTAGCTCAACTGGGAAGGGCACCTGGCCCGGATTGCCAGAAGGGTGCAGGGTCGAATCCTGCTCGTGGAACATTTTTTTGGACACTGTCTTTTTCAATTTGTAACACTTTACTAATAGTAATGCTAACTTATCCAGAAAAATAATACCTACGCTTGTGTTAAGTATGGGTTTACGTCAGTGGTCTGACGGAGCTAAGGGAATTGAATAACAAAATAAAATAAAAAAATAAAATAAAGCTTTCCTACAATCACACCAATCATCTAGCCCAAGAGAAGAATAATAGAAGAATAGAATATAATAACTCTTTATTGCATTAAATATGGTAGTAACAAGTTCTTACATCCATTTAGCATCTCATACTTAACCAAAAATTGTATGCAAATAAAGCTTCGAAGAAACTCGTTAAATGGTTACTAGACAACGGATAAACATACTTAAAATACTTAAATTTATACTTATTATACATAGAAAACACCCAGACCCGAGAAAATTTAGAAAAATAATAAATTGACGCGACCGGGCATCGAACCCGGGACCTCAGAGATGGCGACACCATGAAAACCGGTGTAAAACCACTCGACCAAGGCGGTCTAATAACAATTTCTCAAATTCAATTGGTACATCCACGCTTAATTAGGTAGGACCGACGTTTATTTACCACCAGTCTGTTATTTGCATTTAAAAATATATCAGACTAAGTCTTAAATTAACAGGCATTTTGGAGGACAAAAAAGGTTCTTATGGACTAATTTTGCATCTGATAATATAAATTTATTTAAAGAGTGGAAGACAAAAAATGTGACATCTATATTTAGTACAACTTTGACGCATATAAATTGTTACGCTGTGAGTGACAGTGATTTTCAGATAACCGTAAAAACGGCTAACCAGTCTATCCAACCCAGCTTTGTGTTATATCACCTACCACATGAACTAACATCAGGCGGCGGCAACAGAGGCGGTATCACCGTGTTATCAACGAGATAACGCGAGAAGCGCGCCATCATCGGGCTGTGACTGTGACGTAACTGCCGACAATACGGGCATTTCATTGTTTGTATTGAAACGAGACGCTTCTACTCTCATTTTTTATATTTACAAGTTCACCTATTGCTATTTTTTTTCTGTTACGTTTCGTTATTTTCTGTTCCATTTTTACTTTCATTTTTTATATTCGTAACTTTAACCCTTGCTATTATTTCTGTTTCGCCAATGCATGTAACAGCAACAAAAAATTAGGACAATATTTAGTTTCAGAGTTGATACTTAGATTCGAAGAACGGAAAACTCATCATCAAACAAAAACAGCACATTTTACTTTACAATTAAATAATAATAAATAATAAATAAACTTTCCTACACTCACCCTCACACCCAATTATCTAGCCCAAGAAAAGCTTCGTTATGAAACTCGTTAAATGGTTACTAGACAACGGATAAACGTACCTAAATACATACTTATTATACACAGAAAACAACCGGACCCGATACAATTTAGAAAAACAATAGTTTCTAAATTGACCCGACCGGGGTACGAACCCGGGACCTTAGAGATGGCGACACCATGAAAACCGGTGTACAAACCACTCGCCCAAGGAGATCGTCCATAATTAATGCATAATATATGTGTTGATAACTCAATAGATATTTACATCATCATAATTTTTCAGTCTTTTACAACCCATATTTACAAGGATTTGCGAAATTTCAATGAGGAGCAATCGAACCGAAAAGCCGCAGGCACCCTCGTTATAACGATTATCAATATAAATGGCGGTGTAACTAAGTTCGTTCACTGCAATAAAATGAATGAGTTTACCGTTAGCCGGCCGAAAGTGAACCGGCACGGCAGCAGCTCGCATAATCGGTTTCTAATGGGTAGTGTCGCTAAATTTGACGCAGTCAACTGCACAAAAAGAATAAAATATAACAAAAAAAGCATTGAAGTTAGGTACCTATTCACGCTAAACGATCTGGAAAGTGAAGATTTTAAATATTTACTTTAGTAAATCAGAATTAGTTGATACAAACTAATTGAATTCACTGGAACTTGAATTCTTTAGCACATTAGGACGTCTTTCAAGAATCGACTTGGAATACACAATAGAACAAGTACAGTAAGCCCCCAGGAACTTTTTATATTTACGATATAAACTATTAAAACATTAGAAAGTTTAAAAGACCACTTTTGAGTTACAATAAAGAATGAAAAATATCTACCACCAAATGGCAGTTTCTCTTTCGTTTCACGCGTTTTTTGTATACACGCCTGCAGATAAACTTATCCAAAAACTGACAAATTTCTTCAATTGATATGGATCCTTATACCATAGTGACAAAGTACAAAATGTATTGAAGAACTTTGTGGTAAGTTGATGTGCTCGCGTCTGTACACCAACCCGAAACAGATGAACTGCCGTCCGTCGCCGCTTCGTCACGCTATCACCAAAATGTGATATCTAGATTATTTCACAAAGAGAACACTAGAAACGACCGTACAAACTAACTGGGTTAACCACTGGTTATATTATTTTGAAAGCTTTTTGCACGAGCTCTTATTTTAAATCCTGATGTGTTTCCTTGAACGTTTTAACTTGGGCTTCACCGAAGCTTGAGCAAGTAGGTTTTTTCTAGCATTATCCACATTCAAGGATTGCTCGTACTTTGTATTTTCGTAAGCATAGTTTGAGAGTGTAATTGGGAAGGTACAACGGGGCTGGAATATCCATGTGGACAAAAATTATCATGGACCATGTGAAAAAGCCCAAACTAAAAAAAGAGAATATAAAAGAGGTAAAAGTTCTACAGAATCATCAGTTGACGTAGATCTCATTGCTAAGATCAAGCTGTCTTACATGAAAACACTCATAATAAAACTGGTCAAAATAAAACCCATGGTGGCTGACTCAATGTGGGGATTTAACGAACTGTTAAGAAAACTATGAGTTGAGGCTTAATCCATCAGAAACCTTTAAAATGGGTCACCCATCCTCCGACCCGGCATTACGAAAGTTAAAACGCGCCAGCCGCTGTGCCGTCGAGCGCCACAGATAAGGAACAACTTTTTAATTTATAGCACCATAAACAAAGAGTAAAGTCTTAAACGCGACGACGTTAAGACACAAAATTGTGATACAATAACGATCAGGTGCGAATGCGGCAGAAGTTGCGGTTTTAAACAGTTAAGGTGCGTTTTCACTAGGCCTAGGCGATACAGAGTTTATAAAAATTTGTTTAATACGAGATATAATAATTAATTGTCTAGCAAATATACTTTGTTCTGGAACACTTTGTCTGACACACACTAGTCCTGATATTCTCAATTTATGTAACACGAGAAAGTTAAGGATAAATTTTGGCGTAACTGACTTCATAGAATTGTATTCGTTCATTAATTACACAAGACGATTTGGGGAGGGGGTCCGAAGAAATCTTATTTTAGAATAATTTAATGTAAACTGTGTATGTATAAGTCTCATTTTTTACTTACCTAGATGGATGGGAGAGAGGGATTAACGGAACCATATTTAAAACAAGAATATATCATTGAAGCAGCGCATCCTTGTGCAAGAGGCGTTTAGAATTTATTAATACAAATAATTGCCAAGACAGTATTTATTCGACGTAGCACTTAAGCTTATTTTCTATACTTGATACTATTAAATTTTTACAGAAAATTGAGAATCGTGAATAAGACTAGCAAACAACAAACAACATACATCTTCGTCGCGATTGCCATAGTGAGAACGCACCGTAACGTCCGTACTATCTACATACGTATTAAACTTGCGAATAAGCTTTTGAAACTAATGAAATATGTTATTAGCGTACGCGGGCGCGATAAGGCAAATTCCTTTGTTTTGTTTGATGAGTTACAACGTATAGCTACAGAGGAACCATTACAAACACAACTTGGAGAGTTAGGTAATTATTATTCTACTACCAAAAACGAAGCGTAACTGTTTTCTAATGTTTTGTGTGATTGATCTCAGCTAATATAAAAAGAAATGCCTAGCACACCTATAGGTACTGAAGATTAAAGAATGAATAACTCTTGTTAAACATAACATAAACATAATAAGGAAACGGAATGAAGTGCATACTTATAAACGTTTTCATTTCAATGTGTAGCTAAGCTT
Organism: Scoparia ambigualis; assembly: GCA_963921215.1. Taxonomy (NCBI): domain Eukaryota; kingdom Metazoa; phylum Arthropoda; class Insecta; order Lepidoptera; family Crambidae; genus Scoparia; species Scoparia ambigualis. The sequence continues at coordinate 9,499,250 of OY992526.1, forward strand.
TCGCATAAACTCTTATTCAGCCACTTAAATATTCTAGAACTACCTAAGTACGCGCTACGTGCTACGCAAAATATTTTAGAAAAGCAATTTATAACATTAAAACCTAGCGGTGTCTTTAATTAAAAATGTAACTGTGCAGTAATTCTCTCATAATAACTCGTTGAAAAGTCAAGTCCACTCCTTCGGAGGCTCGTAAAAAGCACATTTCAACTGTTTAAGAAAAAATTGTGTGCTATTTTCAGCGGCGCCGGACCTTTTGCCGAAATAATTTACGTGCTCATAAAATAATAATAAATCTGGGCGGAGCTATTTCCGGATACTTTTTAATGTTTGATGAAAAGCGAACGGCCCAGTTGCACTCACGCATCCGTATTGCTATTTTGTAAAGAAAAAGTGTCATTAAACAATGTTAACATTTTGGATATTAACCTTCCGACGAGGATCTCACTCAACACTTGCAGGTGGTTTCAATATGTTTGTTTTGTTATTATTTTAGTATCGTCGTATTGGAAAACAAAGGAAAAGTTACTAAAATAGAATTATTGGAATATATTCAAATATAGTTAATAAGTTTGTATTTGCGGCAATGAAATCACCACCTGTCACGATGAGCACATGTGCAGTCGCTATTTAGTGAAAAGTGACTATGGCAGAGTACAGGTTTTGCGGTCCATATAGCCTAGTCGCTGACTAATGTTTCGGGGATAAAAATAGTCGTGATTGTATGTATCTACATAGGGAAAATCAGTTACATACATATGAAACTGAATTGTTATTCGATCGGTCCTCAACAAGTATTCGAATAATTCTAATGTTCGTTGCATGCCCTAGACATAGTACTAAAACGTGAAGCTAATTCTGAGGCAGACTGTGTAAGTTGAACAACGTAAAGACGGAAACAACGTCCGGCACAAGAGTAAGCGCATATGGGTTCACAGAGAGTCAATAGTTATTACTTATTTTATCTTATCGACACCGCCGCGTTTACGTACAGCAACACTAATTAGGATAACCTCTGACGCAATTCACTTAACGCGCACGGAATTGTCGAGATAAACGTCTTCCTTGTAAAAGACTTGACTTAAAAATAATAGGGTTATGGTATGTAATTCAAAAAATACATAAACAATTTTTTGAGAAATTTTAATAACTTGGCATTAGAAATGAGATCGATAAGAAGTATAATAATTGTAGTGTGACTTTAAAAGATCGGATAAGGAATACTGTGATAAGAGAGAAGTGTGGAAGTGTGGACTCTAAAGGAAGACATCCGGAAAAGAATAGAAGCGTTCGAAATGTGGAGCTATCGTCGTATGCTTCGCATTAGGTGGACGGATTAAGTTTCAAACGTGGAGGTCCTTACACGAATGGGGAAAAATGTAGAGCTGTTACGCACCATCAAGCAGTGGAAGGTTGCCTACTTGGGAAATGTCATGCGTAATGATAGATATCAGCTGCTTCGCACGATATTGATGGGAAAGATTGCAGGAAAGAGGAAAGTTGGAAGAAGGAAAATGTCATGGCTTCGTAACATCCGGGAATGGATGACCGGTATCAAAACCGTGGAACAATTATTTAGACTAGCTCTGGATAGGGAAAATTTTAGAAAACTGACTGCTGAGCTGACCTATGGAGAGGCACTCTAGGAAGAAGAAGGAGTGGAATAATGAAAATGTAGTGACAAATATTGAGAAAGGTATGTAGAAATGAGATCGATAAGAAGTATATGTAGTGTAACTTTAAAAGATCGGAGATTCCACACTTCTCTCTTACCACAGTATTCCTTACACTGTGCTAACTAAGAGAGAAGTGTGGAATAATCAAAATGATTTGGTCATGTAGAGAGGATGGATGAAAAAAGAATTACAAAAAAGGTGCATGAGGCAAGAGTTATTGTTTTACGACACCCAAGAGAAGACAGGGCTTGGTAATATTCTTTTAGCAAACTGTTATGCGGTTATGCCGCAAGGCTCATCATTATGATGTACTTAAAGTATTATATCATCTTACAACATTACGATTTAAGAGGAAACACTACGTCGACGTGGCACGCAAAAATCTCACACGAAACACAGAAAAACGACGTTTCGTAGTCCCCTGTTTTTTCCTTCAGAACTTACTACTCGGTTAAAGAAAGAGATTTTCTATGTCTGTATGTTTGTTTTTTTTTGCATTAAGTCATTTATTTAAAAACCAGGCCTTCAAAATTTAGAGAAATCACTCCGTTAGTTATGCGTCTTCAGAAACATTAAGTGGCTGGTTTAAAAAAAATCAAACATACAGACATAGAAAATCTCTTTTTTTTTAACCGATGCTGAAAAAGTAATAATTATTTGTCCAGTTTTGAAGGAGGAAACAGGGGACTACGAAACGTCGTTTTTCTGTGTTTTGTATCAGAATTTTGCATGCCACTTCGACGTAGTGTTTCCTCTTAAAACTTCGGTAGACACGACCGGCCATTACGTGCCATGAGTTGACTTCTTTGTTGTATAAACCTATGACTGACACGACAATACATTTAGAGCATTCCAACATTTTTATATGGGTATAAAAATTATGTTTTTCACATTAAACATAAAAGCCGAGTTAATGTGTCCTCTTATCATTTATAATAAACGACGACGTAAAGTGAGAATTTCAACTCGAGAGCTGGTCACATATTAAGCCTATAACAATACTATAATAAAAAGAGTACATCAGTTAAATGAAATCTTTAATAAATGTGGGTGAAAACTTTAAAATTTAAAGATGGTGGAGTGCATTAAGAAGATAAGAAAAGTTAAAAACGGTTAATTCCGTTTTTTATTCCACCAAGCTTAAGGCTAGGTGTTAGTGAAAAATTAAAATAACCCTTTCTTAGAATTACTTTTTGAAGTAGTAAACAGTAAAATTAAAATCTGCGAAAATTATGAAACATTGTTGAGGCATTAATCTGTGAAATACACCCGATGGAAACACGATTTGATAAAGTTGGCTCGATAGAATAAATTCACAAAGTTTCATGTTTTTGTGTCATTTTATCTTCTTTTCCAGGTTTTATTCTTAAAATAAGTGATTTGATATTATGAGTCATTTACTAAAATGAAGCTCGTAAATAACTTGAGTTATTATAACCGATGGTTTTTTATTTATTACATCTATCAATTTTTTAAAATATAAAACGCGATTATTCGCGCCGCTTCGCTGTTATACCCGTCCCTTACCGTTGTACCGTCGAGAGAACGAGAGGGAAGCGCTCGAAATACCTCCCCTTAACAGTAGCTACGGGGTAGTCTTAAAAGGCCACATGAACAAATTATACTAAAGGCGATTACTATTTGGATTCTATAATCCTTTGCAGTTTCTTCAATGTTTATGAAATGTTTATTTATTATTGTAAAATCGTATTCAATTTGATTATTCATGTAGATTAAAATTGATTATTCATGTAGAATAAACACACTACATTAAATTTCTGTTTATTAACATTTTCAACTTTTAATTCACTGTCATAAAAGATCAATTGTATTATTAGGCAAATAGAGCAAACAAAATATACAAATACAATCAACAACTCGTTTTCAATTTGTTAAGTTTTTCTGTTTGATTTACGAGTATAACGTCAAATTAAGTCATATTAAGAAGAAGGAAATGCATACCATTAATATAAATACAAAACTGCTTGTAAAACTATTTCTTATGTTGTGTCGGTTGCACAGACCACTGTGGTCGGTTGATAAGAATCATAATTCACAACGGATTCAATCGTTAACGCTTATTATAACAAATAAATTAAAAATATATTTTTTTTTTTTTATTGGCAACGGGTAGCGCTTGGCCTTCATCTCACCTGATGGTAAGTGACGATAAGGCCGAAGGTGGAAGCGCGCTTCACCCGGAATCCTCAACCACTGAGGAACTGGCTATCTTATCTCAAACTGCCGGAACACAACAATGTTATAAACATCGTTGTTATGCCGACAGACTTAGATAAGATGGTGGTAGCTAGCCAGGCGGACTTAACAGCCCTACCACCAACCAAACAACCAACCAAACAACCAAATGCAGCCAAATGCAGCTACACCAATGCACTACTAACAAAGACAGTTTATAATAAAACCTACATTACTATTTATTACTTAGTTATTTTGGGCACACGTTGTCTATAACATGAGTAATTTAGTTGTGTTTATTATTGTACGTAATGAATGACTGTTATGTGCCAAAATAAAATAAAAAGTTAGGTTAGGTTAGGTTTTTTTTTAAATCTCGCTGCTCCAACATAATTAGAACGTAATTAGTTTTTGCTGCTCACATTCATACCAGTTCTCGCATTTATTCCTCTCGCACTTTCATACCTCATACTTCACAGCCATTCATCATATCTTTTACTCTTTATCGGGTGGGACTCCCGTTTCCTACTCTACGAGGAGTCCAGTAGAACGTAATGTTTGAGAACTATATTTTCTGTCATTAAATTGTCAATCAACCATAAAGGCATCAGGGCAACCTTAGGCCATATATACACGGATATCTGCCTTTAATTTTCGTCGTCTAATAATCTGTTTATACGTTTTAATTAGTTTAATAATTATAACCTTCTTACTGTCAATCAGCTCGGCCGGCTTGCGGCTGAATACCAGCGGGTCTATCGGCTAAAAAATATGGATATGGACATGGGCTTCATTTGACATTTGAAGCCCATATTTTGTCCTTATATGGGCGTATTATAGGATTCAAATGTCAAATGAAGCCCATGTCCATATTCATATTTTTTAGCCGATAGGGTAGCTGGAGGTCCTAGTTTCGAGCCCAGGTCGTCGGGCAAAGTGTATTTCAGATTTTTCAATACACCAACCCACATAATTTCGCAAGCGTTGTAATTAAGCAAATGATGGCTTGATTTCAGTAATGGGTGGGCTTTATTTTTCCGGAGGGGTAGACAAAGACCACTGCTTCCATATTTCTTTCAATCCTAGATCAACCTTTACACTCATAAAATCCTATGTTACAACTAAACAACACAGGATCAATCTACAGTCGTACGGACAGTACATTTCCGTTTAATACCTCGGACAGTACCTACACAGCAAAACAAGGACAGATTGCGTGTAACGCATGAATAATGGCTTAAACAATGTCGGCGGCAAACGTGACGTATTTAAAAATAATATAACCAGTTTGTATTATTGCCCGTTGAACCAGTCCGCAATTAACGCTGCAGACATTAAGACTTCGTTATAATAACGAAACGACACGCCTCGATTCACTTTCGAAGTTCAACATTTCGACCGCAATATCAATATCATTTTCTGTCAAGCAGATACAAACAAAATTCATCAGAGTTTTTTCTGTAGCGATAAAATTATCTTAGTACGGGAAAATTATTTGTAATAATAATACACGGGAAAATTATCATGTTATCCTAAGGTGAAGGCCGTTTGTACGTTTTATACCGTATTTTAAGTTATCATAACCTATTAAACATTACGTACGTTTTGGCGCAATCCAAAAGTCTGTATATGCCAGAAAAATCTGTACACACCAAAGAACTGTTACATGTTACATGCTAACCATACCTTCTCTCTGTGCGAGTGGCGATGATGGGTGACCGGCGGCGGGTGCTGCGGCAGCTCGGGGCCCTGGTTCTGCCCCGTCACGACCACCGGCAGTCCGTCCACAATGGTCACCATCACTCTCTTATCAGCGCTACGTCTGCGCTCGACAGTGTTCCGCCTGCGTCGTTGCTCATCAGTGACAGGTCGTGCGAACACAGTCCTGCGGTCGAAACCCCTCGGATCTCCTTGGATCTCTTCCGCCCTGGTAGCGGGCGTGTGACTCTTCGAGCGTTTCAGTAGGCGCATGACATGTGATTTTATGGCGTCAGGCTTGCTTACCGGCGGCGGCAGCTCCTGCTTATGCTTGTAGGACTGGGAGTGAGCGTGGTGCCGCTGCACCGACACCGTGTGGCCCATCCCTGGTGGCACGACGTTGGAAAGGCTCTTCACCGCGTATGCAGCGTCAACTTTGTTGCCGGCCACGCACGACACCTCGTACATTACGACGCCGCGAGTCCGAGTCTTCACTACCACGACCCCGAGTCTCCGTAAACAACAGCTGGCTCAAATCACCGCCATCGCTGTGGTATATAACACAACACTGCAATCCTTGGTAGATACTACGGTTTCACACTTCCCGGCGGTGCATTGTCAAGCACGCTACGCGGAATCGGTAAACACTGACACTCGCGCACTGCTTACATTCGTGTGGTCGGGCGGGTTGCTAACCGATTATACTGGTGAAAAAAATGTTAGACGCAATTGAAGCTCATATCATTGACATCGATATGCGATTAAGTAAAACGCACACGGAACTATTGTACGGCGGGCGGTGTACGTGGTCGCGTGTGTACGGCGCGAAGTCTCGCGAGATACTGAGAGCGTCTGCGTTTATTCAGAATTAGCGAACAGTATAAAAGAGCGTTTCGAGTCGGTGATAAGGACGGATGCGTAAGTACCTCAGAGGGCGAGGCATACCATAATCCAAAAGGTCAATGTTTCGATGAAGTCATCGCAAGCAATTGATGTAATTAGAGGAACATTTCGGAACGAATCCGGTACTATGACGCTCCTAACGGCTTTATCTCCTGGCATTGTTGTTTAGGATAGGACCGAATCCTGATATGAGCCTATCTATATGTATTTATACGTTCACAGAACTGTTCATTTTAATATTAATAAGCCACAGCTAATGCTACCAAAGATTTAAAAACACGTCTAAAATTTTAAGAAGTTTTGAATATTTCAACTTAAACCAACCAATCAATATCATCTAACTTTCGCCTAAAACAAAGAAATCTTTAAGAGAACGTGTCTAGAATTCAAGTGGTTTTATAAAAAACCTTATCCTTTCCTTATAAAGATTTCAATTCATTAAACATTCTCTCGTATAATAATTAAGCAAACAACAAGAAAATCAAAAACCTCCACGGTATCCGCTAGGTACTGTAATAATAATGTATTTAGCGAACCACCAATTTAATTTAGAAGACATATTTGCAAACATTAATTAGTCTAAAATGAAAGAAGTTTAACGGTTACATTACATATGTTTAGACATAAAATAATTACCTATGCGTGAGAAACACGTGAATGTCAGTAATCTAGGAACAATAGCAACAAATCCGAAAATAAACATGACGGTACAGAAGAGATAATAGATACGTCAACAATAGAAACACTGGCAAAACACAATTAAATAATAAGATTCAAATGAACAAATCTAAAGGATAACTTCATTCTTTTGCCTCTTTCGTTATAAGACTATTAAGTTATAACATTTTTAATATATTTTGCGTCATTATAGATAATACATAAATGAGGAGCTCGATGGCGCAGCGGCTAGCGCCTTCGGTTTGCGATCTTGCCCGCTTGTCGTTTACCCGGCATTACGAAAGTTGCCTAACTTTCGTAATGCCGGGTCGCTGGATGGGTGACCAAATTTGAAACATCTAGAGCTCCTCTGTGCTTTGGAAGGCACGTTAAGCCGTTGGTCCCGGTTGTTGCTGTAAGATGACAGTCGTTCAAACCCACCAACCCGAATTAGGCCAGCGTGGTGGATTATGGCCCAATATCCCCACGTGCTATTGTCCACGTGGGAAGGCCTGTTCCCAGCATTGGGAAATATAGGCTGATGATGATAGATAATAAGATAATACACTAAGCACACGAAATAAATAAATAATTCTGTATTTAGAAAACGTAAAAAAAATAACCCAAACACTAAAATTAGGGCATGAATATCGGAATCTCGTAATATGGAAATATAGGAATCTCGGACCTCTAGATCTGATACTGAGTGAGTGGCTCAATAGCAACGTAAGTTATTACAAAAAACGGCAAAAGTAATTAAGGTGATAAGACAAGACTCGTCAACTTTTTAATTTAGAACAATGTGCAGCATCTTCAGACTTGTTGCTGAGAAAATAAAGGTTTACTGCGCCCCGGTGCCTTTGAGAGCTACGCACAAAGGAATGCCGGGGGGATTTCTCGTTTTGTGTGTGTTATGGAATCTCGTTGAACAAAAGGATAAGTTAGCGGGTTGCGTCGGTACGACGAAACAATTCGAGAGAACCCCGAACATTGCTGTGGTTTAGCAAAATTTTCGACGCATACTCAGATCTTTTTAAGTGGAGCGGACGGAGATACATCCCCTCGCTTTCAGGAAGCAAATTCAAAATTATCAAAGAACGTCGGTTTTATTGCTTTCTCGTTAAGTAATAATTTACTCAGAGTTATGCTGACTTAGTTAAATGGTGTAGGTACAACAGAAGAATTTTAGAAACAACACAGTGTTGAATCGCAGCGCAGTATGAATAAATCCTTTACTTTGCGTTATAGATCAACTTTGTTCTGGGTGCTGCAAATAAGTCGATCGTGAAACTTATGGTGTAACAAATCTACGTTAACAGTCATTTAATCATATATGATTACAAACTATTTTATAAATTTGTATGATTGCTTCGAGGTTGGACGCTTAAAAATCGCATGTCCAATAAGCATTATAAACTATTGACACACTTTCTGTAGGTCAACTCAACTTAATGACAAATCATCACTACGTGGTATTTTAAATTAACCCTGGAACACGTTTTTAATTTATTCTGAACAAGGATATGTTTTGTTAGCTGTCACCACAGTTATGACGCTTTCAAAACCATAGGTTCAACTCCACCATTACCAAAAATGTTTTTTTAGTTATTAATTTATTATAGATAGACATATGCCCAGTACTTGGACTGAAACCAGAATAATTCGCAATTTTATATAATAACAGTAAAACTAAAATTTGTCATCGACATCTGAACGGCGAAAGGAGGCACCGATAGGCTATCGATGAAAACAAACCGATCGTAGTACAAACAGGCCGCTTTGTGAGTCACGGTGTGAATACGCAAACTGCATAAGACTTTGACCGATATGCAGAGAGAGTCGGTGAAAGTGTACGCAGGGCGCAAATGAAACCTCATTGCGATCAATCATACGCTTTGAGCAATGCCATGCTAAAATTGGAAACTGTACAAATTGCAGCGCAAGAAAACGTAAGCTTGGAAATTGTTAGCAACGCATGTGTTTTGTAAAAGTTAAATTAAAAATTTGTTGAATCCTAGTCAGACTTCAGCTTTAAAGAAGCTTTTAAAGTTTTGAAAGTTTTACAGGGCTTTATGGATACTTAAATTGTAAATAAGTCTAGCCGATTAATGTTCACTGACGACTTAAAATCTCTTAAGTTGCCTAAACCTCATATTCCACGAAAGTCACAGCTGAGGTAACTAAATTACATTTTAAGGACACAATCTTTAAACAAGAAAGACAAGATTTTCTTTTGTTTCTAAAAAATATGCAGAATACTTATAATACACTTACCTACTCTAAATAGTTTTAAGGTAATTTTTAAAAAATAAATTTAATTACACAAAAACTTTGGGAGAGATTCAAAGCTGCGAGTGTTAATAAACAAACCCTAAAATTGGGATAAAGAAAATATCGATAACTCAATTTCAAAATCGTCCTTCGCCGAAGCTTTGTTGATGCCTTTCATCTCTCGCGTAATCCTATAGATTCACCGAAATAAATATTAATGTTTAATATCATATCGCAAGCACAATCCCACAGAATCAATGTGGCTTAGGTTTTTCACGATCGTACTCGCAATACAGGATAAGTAAACCAATAAAAAGATCTAAGCATCTATCAATGAGTTACTCATGTATTACGAGTCTATTTATTTCATTTTTGTTATAATTGAGTTCAAATTTAGAAACGTTGTTAGTTAATTACTAATTAATAAAATTTCCAAACGATGCACTCTAAAAATTAGAACTTAAGTGACGGTCAGAGTTTTGTATTAGATAGACAAATAACTATAGCACCTAACAGACTGGAATATTATAATTAAGGTTTTGAAGCAACTGTGCACGATCCACGTTTGTGTTGGTTGATTTACAAAATGTACGTGTTTAGATTAATTAAATGGTAACAATTTTATTGTATGTCTCAGCACCTACACAAGAAGAAAGTAGTTATGTTATATATCCATTTGTTTTTGAGGTCGTGCATAAATGGGAGAGATGTTTAATACCAGAAAAGTACTTTTTTTCTGGCTCCGCATTAATACTGTTGGAAGCTTTTCCGTAAACAAGCGATTGTTATTCAAATTGTGTTTGCTGTGCCACTTGAATTACATTAGCTTTTATACTATATTAAGACTCCATAGGAATCAAATCATGTGACACAATCGTAATTTACGACTAAAATTGTGAGGAGATATTTATGTTCCTGTAAACAAGAAAAAAAAATCACGATTCATTAAAAGTGTCTTTAAATATTCCTAATAATAAAAGATAATCATAATATCATCCAAAACAAAAGGTTCCGTTCATACTTTTATCATAAAACGTTTCCAACGCTCGATCAAATCGAATCAAAAGTAATTTGTCAATGTCAAATCTGTAACAGCAGGACCAGCTGAATGGTTGCACTAGTGATTCAAAATTTCAGATATAGATCGTCATTATTAATGTCGTCTCTGAACGAGGGTAGATATTTCCCTCGTTTAATGTCAACCCCGGTCCCCGCGACTGTGTTTAACATTGACTATCGTCGACAAAGCCCGTCTCACAACACTTGGCGTTTGTATTCCTGCTTATAGCCCCCCACTTTACGTCAATAGAGGAGCGTTTGACGACACCCGACTTGGCTTCACTGTTCTAAATGACAACACCGATCTGAATATATCTGAGCTCTTAGTATAGCATTTTTAGGTGTACGTCTATAATAAAATGTATGCTTCTGTTACAACTTTGAAAGAAACGTGAATGGTAAGCAAAAAGACTTTACTACTTATAAAGAAATTACTACCGACTTAAATCATTTTTAAGGTACAGATACATACATGGCAATCAAAAGCTTTCGATTACACTTGGAATTATTCATACCCTATTTTTATACACTTAAATAAATTACCATCAGTTATCATTTGCTTAACATAAACATGCAGAGATTGCAGTGTTATTAATTAATATTACCTAGTTACTTAGTGTAAACTTTAAACGTGAATTTGCGTGACCGGCTAGAAAATTGTTTAGCTAAACGGAGCACAACACGAGGGGTGCAAACTTTCCAGTCCAATGTGTCCACGTCGTTTCAAGGTCCTGCAGCGTTCCGTGCGTGTATGAGTAGACTGTCAGATAAGGGACGAGCTGTACAGACAGCATTTTCCGATACAGACGCGACCGCACAATTGGGGAACCGTTTTGGGAGGAGTTTCGAGGCGATTGTTGTCGACCGCCACCGCGTTTTCACTATACGGTCGTCAAGGTAAGTTTGCTGCTTACATAAGAACTTGAATAATCGAATTCAGACATTCATAAAGCTAAATAATACATATACAACGCTGTTTATTTAATATAACTTTATAAAGGTGTAAAAATATCAGTAGGTACCATTAATTAGGATACACTGGATTAATCTTGAAGGGTCAGACTATATATTTCAAGAAAATCAAATATATGCAACATTATTGAATCAAAAAAACGTAAAAACACAAGCAGACAGCCACATTCAAAGGCTCTCTACAACCCTAGTGATTCTGCATGAATGTCAAGATTAAAAGGATTTTACAAACAAAGATCACGTATTTGCTGAATTAAAAACGGAAAGGGTCGAGGAAGGGAGATGAAAAGAGTAACGACATCTGGGAGATAGGCGAGGGTGGAGTAACGAGGATGATACTACTACTAATGATGCGTCTGAAGTAACTATGACGGCTTGCGCAGACGAGAGACGGTCTTCGGCGTACACTTTTTTGCAAGTTAAAAAGAATCACTTATAATTGAATAGTGTAATTAAAAGTGACACACGACACCACACGACGAACTAAAAGTCCTCGACTAATTGTAAGTGATCTAATTGTGACAGACTTAAGTACGCCGAGAACTGGCCCTCTTGATTGCGCAGACCTTCCGACAAATCCAAACTGGTTACTTTATTTATAATATATTATGGTGCATCTGTGTTTTGGCCCTAAAACCTTTTTTATTTGTAAAACATGCATGCATTTTATTTGCAACATCAAATTGCCACTATTTAATTGGATGTTTCAATGCCGCTACCCATTGTCCACATAATGCCCTCTCAATTTAGAAGCGTCAATGACATGACAATGCATACTATGCAGACATTGCGAACCTTACGTCCAGCGGAATGAGAATTACTATAACTCTTGCACGTTTAACCTACTCAAGCAAGGTAAGAGGAAGTGCCACATACATATAGGCAATTATACAACGTCTTGGCAGAGTGCCACCTATGCTATTGCGTTTCCTTAGTTTGTGATATCCCTATTCGTGGCATTTTACAAATTGCATGGTTGTTCAAGAATTTGTTGCAATGTCTCTAACGAGCGATCTGTTATCTACATCAAAGGCAGAAACAATAGTTTGTTTAGCTTTCGACACTGCTTCTTCATATTTAGGTGTTTCATCAAGGTTACTGTTGTTGTTATCAATTCAAAGAAATTTTCATTCGCCACAAAGGTCGCCGACTCCAGCGTATGTCGAGTCGAGACTTCAACCGCATCGTGCATACGAACTACTTTATGCATCTATCACGCGAACATAGATTAAAGACTGCAGTGTTGGTCCTTTGTAACTTGTGTACTTGTTTTGCACTCACATAGTACTACAGACTTTTATTATCTACAGATGCATACTCGCTGTACATCGTTAATACATCAAGGTGTGTAAATAAACCACACTTCACATTATTGTTATCAAGCTTGCGGTTATTCAGTTCAATTACCATCAACCTCACCTAAGTGTCGGGCCATTAATAATGCAGCATCCATTAAGTTACAACGTACGAGGCACTAGAGCCAAATAAATGTCATGTCAAATACAACCTGCGCTCCATGATGCTTGTCGCGTGACAATTAGAAATTATTCTAGTACTTGTATTAGTAAAACTTCAATTTTCATTTTTCTCTAATGAACATGGCGTATACGTATGGTGACTCTTTAGTAAATCCAAAATGTAAGGAATAAACCATACTTTCATAGCGAAAAACTGACTTTTTGTGTGTGTACACACGACTGCAGATGAACCGATCCAAAACTGTCAAGTCTGTAATCGATATTGACCCTTTTAACAGCCAAATCATAAAGTTCAAAATCGATAGTAGAATTTGATATTTCGCTGCTGGCGTCTTCTGTACTAGAGTTCCAGTGAGCGTAGTAGATTTAACCCAACGGCCGCACAACACCGGGCGCAACTTCACCTACCGTCCAACATGTCTCCTATGAGCATGCCGTATAGTATAATCATATGCAAATATTTTGATCACATCCGTCGGGGCGCGCAGGTGTGCACGTGAGGGTACGTATACATCACAGTCACAGTGTTGGTAAGCACAAATGATGACTGCAACGTTTGTGGTAAACGGTAATACGAACTCACGCCGTACAGAAACAAGTTGTATTATCATGAATTTGCTTTCGACAAACACGTTACTAGATTTAATAGGCAATGATAGCGAGATAAGATGTAACCATGATGCTTGTTTAAGTATGATATTAAAGCTCCATATCAACATGACAGACACTAAATCTTGAGCATTGATCGTCATCAAAAAACAATAGGTATAAATACAAAGTTAACTGAGGAACACAATGAAGTGGCAAGGTTCATATTGTACTTTACATACGTACACACGGCGTCAGATCAACCTACCCAAAACTGTCAAATTTCTACAACCAATTTTGAACTTTACTGTTTGGCTATAAGGATCAATATTCATTGGAGAAATTTGACAGTTTAGGGTAGGTTGATCTGACGCCGTGTGTACATATAATCACGACTATTATCCCCGAAGGGTTAGTCAGAGAGACTACGCAATGAGGACCGCAAAAGCAGTCCTGTACCAAATAGCGACTGCACATGTGTTTAGCGTGACAGGTGGTGAGCCCATCGCCGCTCTATTCTGTTGAATGTATGTGCAGTCTTTAGTCCATTAGTCGCCTTTTACGACACCCCATGGAAGAGAGAGGGTGGTAGTATTCTTTCACCGCCTACGCGACTACGTTACTTTACAATTATAAGAATATTAATAAATCTCATTTTATGTGTCTATTATCGGATAACGCCATGGGCAATATACAAGGTAGAATATTAAAGGGACGGATCAGCAAGGACAACTTCGTTACTCGTTATATTATTTATTATTTATATAGCTAAAGGAAAATGATGTATGAATTACAAGGAAAGGAGAATGACCAAACCAGCCTTTGCGATATCTATTGCGTCTTAATCATTCACATATCAAAAGTGTTTTCTTAAGTTATAATGATTACTGTTAAAAAGGTTTTCTATAGAACGCGGCGTTAAGAGTCAAGTGATAAATAAATGCCGAACTGAACTGATAGTCATACGATAACAGTTGTCATAACCTGATGTAGATAGCTTCAAACTTCAAAATGCGGCATGATATTGTAATGTAATTTTTTCTACATAATTCAGAGCATTGCTGCTATTCATTACTATTTATTTCATTAAAGCGTTATGTTACGCTAGCTAGCTAAAAAACTAGCCTAACTCCCATAGTAAAAAAAATCATTCTCCTTTCGATACGCATTCACAGATTGTAAAAAAATATATTATGTAATGATGTGCATAAAAGACATTTCTGTAAACGTTCTGCATTCCTTTCATGCCATTCCATCCTTTTTCATAAAAGGATTCACTCTCTATGGAATGGGAGCAATTGAAGTGAGAATAAAAGAAAAATCGGAAAACGCGCAAAAAATTTACTATAGGTATTAATCAATAATTTATAAGGGGCACTTAATAATAACTTCTGTGTAATATAAGGAAAACAAACAATTGACAATGTTATCCATTTTCAAAATTAAGGACACACGGCGTGAGATCAACCTACCCAAAACAGTCAAATTTCTACAATCAATTTTGAACGTTATCGTTTGGTTCTAAGGATCAATATTTATTGGATAAATTTGACAGTTTGGGTTGGGTTGATCTAAAGCCGTGTGTACCATAACAAAAGAGAAAAATTTCTTAAGATAATAACTAAGACACTGTGTCAGATCATAGTTCGTAGAATGGCTCGCTGATAAGAGATATCGGTCGACGATAAGTTTCATTATTATGAAATGTAACGGGAAATGTTACGAGAAAAAGAACATAAGAAGTTACATCATCTCACGAGGCCGATCATAATCTTTGACCTACAAGAGGAAAAGAAAAGATTGATCGCCCCGCGCTTGTGATGCGGATTTATGCGGCTTTAACGTAGGAGATACACATACGCACACACACGTATCTACATATAACACTCACAGAGTAATTACGGGCACGCGAGGCGTAACATCTTAAGTTCAATCAATCAATTTTAGCGTCTGACGTCACACATCGAGTTGATGATTAATCGAAACCTGAGAAAACAACGCGTCTTAGTAAGGGCAACGATAAATTCAAGAACAGAGTAGAGAATACGAAATCACACAAGTCGATAAATAAATCATGAGAATGTCGAATGGCTCTCTTTTTCTCATTACAAACAGCCACACAGCTCGATAATACAATCAGAACTATTGGAAGGCATCCAAGTGAGTCCACTACGTCACCTCCCTGTTCATTCACCATCATTTCACGTCACGTCATTCACTCAATGAGGGTATTATGTCGCGCCATATTATCATTTCTCTGCCAGTTTATGTAACGTGTTTGGGATCACATTCTTGAGTGGGTTTCGCCTTATCAGCAGCAATAGTGGGGTGACATTGAATAATCTATATATACATTGAACAAAGCTCTTCTTGTTGGTTATTTGATATAGCTTAGTTTTGCCAAATATAGTACCTATCTACTATACCTAGATAAAGCAGGTGAATGACATTTGAAATAGCGACCCCTACCGAAACCTCGGATGGTAACATGATTTATTTTAACACAAGAGGTAACAATTACAAGGGAACTGGCCAGATCAATGGACTTAGATTTCAAAATCATGTTATGTGATAGTAAATCTTTTATTGAAGAAAAACTGTTAATAACTAGCCCTTATTTTTATCTTCTTACGATATGTAGAGAATGAAAAAAAAAACATATAAGGTGACTGCTAGAAACCGCAAGAAACTTCAAGGGCTGGTCAGGTCAAGTGTTTTGACCATGACAAAAATGGTCTCATTGCAGACTAACGTAGGTACTTATCGCAAAGCTGACGCGAACGGGTCAACAGACGGTCGGCCGGCCGTTGCCCGCGCGTTGTAAATAATCGTTATTTTTAATTGTTTTTCATATTATATTTCTTATGTTATTGCTTTAAAATAAATAAGATAGGTACTCAAAGACTATCCAATTAAACTTCACAAAAAATTTAATTAAAAATGAAAAAAAAACACGAATTCCTTTTTTGTCATTGTTTAAAACACTTGACCTGATCAGCCCTTGAAGTTTCTTGCGGTTTCTAGCAGTCACCTTATATATTTTCTTACTTTATAACAAAAGTGTCTCTCGGACTTTCAGTTTTTAAAAGATTTGTAATTCCACGCTGAAGGGCGTTGCGAATCAGCATTTTGCCAATTCGCAACAGCACAAAAGCCATTTGACACGGATGATTTTGGACAATTGGTAAACGTAGCTTAATTGGATGATGAGATGAATGAGGCGAATTCTTTTTCCATTCAAGTGGTTGTTGTAGAGACGAGCAAACGCTAAATATAGGAGTAGAAACGTCTGCTTTAAAATTTTATGATATACAGCTACGGATTTCAATTCACAATGTCAAATTAATATAATATAACCATTTAACCTACTTTGTATTTCAAAACACCATATTTTAAGGTTTTTGATCGATTATTGTAATACATAACTTCATTAGAAAGTAAGTTCATATAGTCTGAATCTGAATCTAGGGACTACAAGTTTAACTGAAAACATTTTTGGTTTATAAACATTTTTTCCAAATAATTATGGTAATTACAATCTCATTTAATCAAACTTCAACACTCAAAATACAAAACACCACGGAGTTAAAACATACGACTATCTTCAGGCCTATTAACTTGAAGAGTGAAATATTAATTGAGTTACTCTGGCAAGTTGAAAATTCGTCAAACTGTCAGGCAAATCTCCACCAGAGTACCTTTTAGGGGCTTAAAATTTAAATTTGAACGAGCGATGACGAACTTTCGACCCGATCAAAGGTATATATAACTCTGATACAGACTTATTGGGTCTTAATTGGGTCACTTTTATTACAAAAAAATCACGATCGACATAATATTATCAGATTATCACAGATAGGAAGTGTCTCATTAAGTTGCACGTTCGTTAAATTCTTCAATAAAGGTTGTTTCAATATAAGTATAACACCCCGAAAGGGTATGAAACAACGTATCAAATTAACTTTTACTATGGGATCAACTTCGTAATCGGGAATAAAATCAGCTGTTCATACGTTTGGTCAAATTGGTTTTCAATTTTGTATGAACCAACAGCACTCGTTTTTAGATTACTGACGATGACTTTTTTTATCTCTAGTCCCTCTTACATTTATGTGTGTACGTACAGTAGACTGACACCTACGTTGATATTAACAATCATTGTTTATATTATCAATCATCCTAATGTATATACAATTCGATTTCTCAAAAGGCTAGCCGCTTAGTTAAGTGAAGCATCACAAAAGAAATAAAATTCTTGTAGTAATATACATTGATTCGATTCGTCTGTTATTTTTTATTGTCTACATCAAGCTTAAACCTCTGACCAAACTAAATATCTAGCTGACTGATTATATTAAGGCTTCAACAATAACACTTTAACAACTAAAACTAAACTTGTATCACAGAGTTTTGTCAGAAGTGTTCCCATAACATTTAAACGACCTACACTAAGCATTTCTTTTTTATTTAAAAGATTTAATACCTCTTTTTGTAAAGTCACAATAGTTGCGTTTTGCTACTAACATAACGACCTTAAGAGTAAACAGTTTAGAGCTATTATCGCGTGCACTCATCTCCCATAATGGAATTGATACTTAACGTCTACCTCGGTTGCAAAATGGTTGCATTGTTACAAAATTATGATTCGAGTACGTTGAGCGTTTTTACTTATAATTATTCGGAAACATTGTATTTTAAGGGGTTGCTTTTTATTTTTTTAACCCGTAGCTACTATTTTCGAGACTAAAATTAGATTCCCTGAATTTGAACAGAACGTTATCTTTTCGACTACAGCGTTCATAAGGGGGTAAAATTAAATGAAGGCTTTGCTATCCCAGCATCAGCGTTCACGGTTTAATCGCGATTAAGAGTAAACACTGGATACCGCATCCAATCATGACTATTCTACGGCTTCGGCAGTATGAGGCAGATTGGTACCTTCCATTTTAGGTCGGTTGTATAGTCAGCATCAAACGTAGGCAAACAAAATAATAGTAAGAAAGAAAATCTGGCAGTATAAGGTGAAAGAAATAAGATGGAATTTTGCCCAGAACCCCGACTGGATGGCGACCAACCTAGAATGCATTTCTACCGTCATATAGCATTGGCATTGTTTTGCTTAGATGTTATAGTTTTAATTGAATTTATAAGAACCGGACCTACAGGAAAGAGAAACATGCACCTACTCTTGGTGTAACTAGCATCCAAACTTAACAAGGCTGCGATATATCCTTTTTTCATAAGCTGCGCATCACATTGCAACTATTTATGACTTAATTAACTGAAGACTTCAAACATATTTTGATCATTCGACGCTGACCATACAAACGAGTCTCTCACGTAGCGTAGTCTCATATCGATATCCACATAACCTCTAGCCAACAACGGCACGTATGCCAAACAGAGCGTTAACTCAACTGGGCGAAGCGCCCGATTATTGCGCATTGTCAACATTATCCCAGCGATTGTCCACCACCATAAAACTGAATGATCGTCCACTGGATGAGAAAAGATCAATGGTGTGATATATGAGATTTTAATAATATTGGCTTTTAAATGAGGGGCGTGGGAGAGAACAGACATTGTTAAGAGTTAGGACTAAATGAAACTCAACCAACAACAGTCTATAAAAGTGTTTTTGCTGGGTTCAGGTGAGTCATCTATGAGATTTAGCCACAACGGCCATACTAATATAAAGTAGTATAATAATCGTAGGTTCCAGCTGTTATTGCAGCTATGAGCAGTAACCGCAGGAACCTACGAGAGAGCTCGAAATATTTTATAATTACGACAACCGTCCCGTGACCCGTGACGGTATCGAAAAAGTGGCTTAAATTACAAAATCACAACGAGAAAGCGTTCATTTTAAAAAGTCTTAAAAACAGTTATACAATCTCAAATTTTTTTATAAAATGTCCTCACTAGGTACTCTTATCCAATTAGAGATGGTAAAGATGTCGAGTAGCACACGACCGATTACTGCGAAACTGCTCATCGGAAGTCCTTCAGCTGAAATAATGGTGATGATCCAATTAGAGCGAAACCAATAAACACATCAATCAATTGGTGGGCTAATAAAATCACCTACTAGTTTATACCCAAGCGATCGAACAATGGTTAGACAGGAACAAACACGAACTGTTTAATTAAAAGAAAAGAGTGGTAGACATTAAAAAAGTTACGATTAGATAAGTCACTGCACTGATATGATTGTTAGTTAATTAATGAACCAAAAACAAAATCAATAGGCTACTTGTGGCTTTAGATAGTAAAGTAATATATTTAATTTAATAATGAAAAAAGGCAATAAATAATATAAGTAAAATGAGAAAAAAACTGTTTAACTTTAATAATACAGGTTAATCACATGTTAGGATAATGACATTGCTACAAATGGTACAAACTATGAGCGATACCGTTACAGTATCATTTGCAAGGAAAAACTTATTAAATGATTATTTATTACTGTTAATATCGTCTGAATTCAGCAGTAAAGTCAAATTAGCTCAAGTCACAAAACATAAAAAGAAATAAATCGTAACTTTTCTGCTATAGTGAGCCTCCACATTGATTTTGATGTTGGTGAGTTTATTGTTATTAAAGATGTGAAAATATAGATGGTTTTATAACAGTAATAAGTAGTTATTGAAAAAAATTGATGATGAATGTTGGACTGAGGTGTATTTGCTTTTAACAATGGATTAAGGCGGGTTTGCTTTTTTCTTCTCTGCACTTGTTTGTATCATCAATTAAAGAGCTAGCATTAAACACAACACATTTATAGAAATTAAATCAATCGTGTCTACAGGCTACACCAATACACGAATTGAAAGGTTTATTAATTTTAATGAAACGATAACAATCATTGCGGACCCATTCAAACGAAATTGTATTGTAACTTAAATAAACCTAGATTTTGACGCAAGATGGTTAACTTACCTACTAACTAAGTAATTAAATAAACCATGGAACCTTTCCCAACTGTTAGATTGATTGGTTAACAAAATATAAGAATATGTAAATAATAAAGAACAAAAATTAGAGAGATAACATCGCAAATAAACATATTGTATATTTTTTACTCCGGGAAAACACATTATGCCCATAGGAGATAACATATTGTGTCAGAGCAGTGTAGTAAAGCCCCTGTAGGAAGCAAATATTTGAGCAAACATACGTTATAAGATCTTGAGTAAAATTAATATTCGTCAAAATAACTGCATAAACGTAGTTTCTAGTTGTATCCTCTAGGTAAAACCCGAGAAAATTTCTATCTACAAAAGTAAGAAATTCGTTTATGCTGTCATGTCACACCTTATCAAACGGGTAACACAATGAACGAAAGTCTTTCCTCATGCATTCAATACGTCTGATTGATTGTTTGCTTTTCTTCCGAAGCGCCAATGAGAACTGTCGGAACACCACAAATCTCGTTAATTATTAAAACATCCGCCAGTGATAAAACACTACTACGAAGTGAGAGCTTCCCGGAAATGGTGTTTCGTTTTCGTTATGTTTATTTACGTAGGTCTTAACACCAAAATAATCTTGCATGTCGCAGGAAGGATATGCGATAAGTACTAATGAGAAAATAAACCTGTTTGCACACAGGTACATCGCATATTAACATGTGAAAAGGTGAGAATGAACATGTTTAGAAAGAACTAATTGCATTGTAAACTAATCAAGAACATGCGAGCATGATTCATTTCGCAGTCATATTTAAATATGAATAGAGAGTTTCTGTTTTGTATGTGGTATGGTATGGCAGCAGTTTTGTGAAACGTTTTATATGTTGGAATATTTAAAATTCATAATAAGGTTTTTATGAATTTGAATAAAAATTCCTTTAATCGGGGTAATGCTCTATGTGCGTTGAAATTTAACACTTAATAGGATCCACTCACGTTTGTTTTACATATTATACTTTTCATTTTTTGCAAGTCTCTGTGATCGCGTAAACTTTAGAAAACCAATAAACGTGTGTTCAGAGCTTTTACTTTTACCATCCATCCAGCTACCTAGCAACATTGTCGACAATACAACAAAAATACCTAAACTAAAAGCAATTTGGCGAGTTCATTTGCTAACTTTTACATGTGTCTGTATTGCGGTTGCGGGTAGTTCTGCTCCGGTGCCGTTCTTTTAGTTGCTATTTTTGCAATCTAGTTTTAAACGCTCGTTTGCCACTACTAAAGCTGCTACGGTTTAAGTATTTGTGTAACTGTTATTATCATCCTACACTAGAAATTAGTTTACCAAAACTCATTCCCAAACTTTATGGTTTTAATTTCTATAAAAAATATACAAACGGCTAACAGCATTCTAATACATTTTAGTAAAATTTTCTTATTGTAGTATCATCATCCTATAAACGCAAGCCGTTATAACCTGTTGTATCCCGTGATGTTTTACACTAAAACCGTTGCGGGCGAGCATCATCATAATCTGCCGAAGGACGTCCACTGCTGGATAAAGGCCTCTACAAAAGTTTCATCGCAATCTGATAAATGGTATAGAAACGCATACGGAGCAAACAAAGAATAATTTATTTTTGTAATATTCTGTTCATGTTGTTTTCAATGGCAAACTTTCAATAGTGTGTAAATATGACAACAAACGCCAACTTACTCAGAGCCGATTACAACGTAACCGATCGCGAGCATTCGTGTCGCAAAAAATCACACCAAATCTGTCCGTTTACCAGCATTAGTCGATGGTCCATGGTCCATTATCTGCGTTTGAACAGTGAGTTGACTTTTTCCATTATCACGGTTGACTTGCGTCCTCCGAGAGGAGGGCAGTAGACCACATTATTTCCTTAATGTCTTAAACCATTTGTCATTTCCTTACTTAAGTAGGTATTAGCTTTCTGCACGGAGCGTTTGTGTTTTTGTTCTCTGTTCTTTTTATGGAGACAAAGTGAATTGTTGGAATTTATGGACAACTAGCTTCCACCCTCGCCTTCGTTCCATCGAGAGTTCACGAAGAAATAACATATTTTCCCAGTATAAAAGTAGCCTATGGATTTGGCATTCTCAGGCCCTCCAAGTATCTCTTAAGGGGGTGCCGCGCGGTCGCAAAAACTGATATAAGTCTCATAATGAACTTTAAAGCAAAATCAATCATATTGATATTTATAATTAGAAAAATTCTGCTTTGAAGTTTCAGACCTAGTAATTTAATTAGAGCAATATTTTTATTCTGTTTTGTTTCTGTATAATGTGCAAAACCATCACGCGCTTGTGTTAAAAAATTTTTCTTTTTAAAGAAAGGGGTGCCCTGCGGAATATCAATACAAATAATTTATGTAAGAATTATTGTTTCATGCGTGAAATGAAGAAATATAAAAAAAAAAAATTTTAGGAGTCATTACATTTATATATTTTTGTTATTGTTTAAAAAAATTGTTTTAAATTTCAACAAGGCCATGACCTTGTGCAATGATCAGGCAAACTTACTTAAGTTCTTTTAATGTATTTAACTGATTCAGCGCATAGTACAAGTGACTTAAAATACGTAAATTATCACAATTTCGTGCAGGACCCCTTTAAGACGAGAAAGAAAGACAAACAAAAAAACAATACTTTTACATTTATTATACCTAAATACGTTAGAAGGTGTTGCATCACCCAATCTGACTGCTAACGTTAATTTAGAAAGTTACTAATTTGCGCTATAATTGCTCGAAAGCTTTTCCAAATTGAATCATAAACGTTGATTGATCTACGAAACATGGCAATCAGATAGGTGATACGGCTGTTTTGGTTAACTGTATTGTAACTTGTTAAATACTAAATTAATGAAACCTCAAATTCCTTTCTGCTAATGGCTATTGAAATTATTTTCTAAAGAACTAAACTCTTTTTTATACATATTTGCATTCTTAAAGCAGGCTTAAATAAATGTGTCGATTAACGTTCAAAACACGATTCTCTACAATCTTCCTCAACCCATATACTCGTACATTCCAAGCGTTTTTGCAGTGCACACCATTGTAAACAAAATAAATCATCACAAAACACATTCATCCAAAATCACGTAAGCCAGATGAGCATCCAAAATAGAAATAGTAAAAATGTTATTAGCAACGACCTTGGAATATCATTCTAACATATTCCCACTAACACTCAAAACAGTAAGACGCTTATTCATCAGAGTAAATGTAGACTTTCAACTACTGGTGCTATTTCAATGTTTCTTAAACAAAAAGTTACCGAATTAGTTAATGGCCGTATCGGGTATCGTGGTCCTTTTACTTTCAGATCACGGCTGATTAACTCCCAACTGCTGGTTGGTTAGGCAAAATCGATTGACGACGAAACATTGAGATAATATTGTGAAACTTGCGATTCAATAGGAATTCTTGAGTAGCTGGTCAATTAAGTCAATTTGAGTAATTTCTAACACAGTTGGATATCACGCCTATTTCCCGGAGTAGGCCAGAGACCACAGAATTCAATTTTGTTACACCGCTTAAGTTTTAAACTTCTTTTGTGATAGATAACAGTCTTCATACATGTTCGCTGGTTAGAGGTACTCTTCGCCAGACCTTTCAAGAGAATGGTCGAACGATACAAAATGTTTGCTTTGTATAATAACTTAATCAAAATCTCTTCCTAAGTGCAGGTTAATTTATACAAAATTACCTACGCACTCCAATTGAGAACTGTAGGAATGTCAGTATTCTAGACAGCAATCTATGCTAAGGTCGAAATCGCAACAGAAGGGCCTTACGCAACGGTCTGTGTAGGATTACCGGCTAGCTAGGTAATCAAACCTTCGATAAAATCGCTCAAACGGACGGGAAATAGTATAATACAGTATTGTGAGGGTAGTTGAGTTTTATTTTGCATTTATCAATTACTGTTCAGGCAATTGTGGTTACCTCTACTGCTCAGAAATGTTCATTCAGTCGCAGAGATTTCATTTTAATGTAAAGTTACTTTTTTTAATTGAACATGCTATGTTTTGTTAACTACATAGTTCTGTAGTTTTATCAAACGATCACCAACACTCAGTTTTCAACTCATATTTAATTCAGTAATATAAAACTGCAAGTAGAAAGCGATAGGATTACAATAGAGATTTTTTTCGCTAGTCTTAGCATACAAAACCCCTTTGAAAGCAAATAAAAGAAAAAGTATTCACTTCAGTCAAGGATTCTATACAAACGAATGGATTTCTAGTTTCTACCGTATTGTTTACCGAAGCGTACAAAATGTTGGATAAATCCAATTTGAGACGTACTCTTACGTGAGCACCTGGAGTGTCGTCAAATTTCAAGCTTGAGAAGACTACAGAAAGTAACAAATGTCCTTGCTATAAGACACAATAAAATTAACTTTGAATAATAATGAAAACTTCAAACGTACCTAATGATGAAATTATTTTTGTTAATATTTAACAGAAAAAAGTTGGAACAATGTAATAACACGAAAAGCGCAAACGAATTTGCAAGAAACTTATGGAAATATTTTATTTTATTTTTGCAGCTAGTATCGACATAATGATAATAACTGCAATAACAACCAACGATCACGTACGAAACGCGATGAAATATTTTAGAGTGCAGCCAACGAAGTAGATTAGCACTAAAACTTTGTAATTTTATACTGGCTCACGTTTCAATTTCGTAAGTATTGTTGCGAACCCTTTCATATCAGAATTTTATTTTCCTACTTCTGAAGACATTTACGTTTTTATTATATGCTGTATAGATGTATGCGATGTCTTTAGTCTATTAGACGACTTTTACGACACCCAAGTTAAGAGATGGGTTGTTAGTATCCTTTTAGTGAGCCGCTATGTCACACACACGGCTAGTTGAGTATACATAATTAAGTACATTTCTTTCATTTCTCACAAGTTTGCTACCACTTTCGGCATGACATCACACGATTACATGAGATGAAAATGAGCAATACCGTCGGTCGATACATACGCGAAGAGTGCACCTCTGGGGAGCATGCCGGACGCGGCGGAGGCGTCTCGCTAAATTTGAATTTATGCTTCCGGCGTGCGGTCTTCATCGAGACTACGACAGCCATGTGGCAAAATGGCGACTTTATTAAATGCATCAATTACTTTTATTAAATAAGCATGAGCACGGCACAATAATTTATCATCCTTTGTTTACTCTCATCGATTTAAGGATAGAGAACTTCTGTACTGGAATAAGAGGTGTAAACGATTCAAACATGTAATGATTTGCAAGGCTAATATAATCACACTAATATTATAAAGACGAAAGTTTGTGACTGTGTATGTTTGTTACTCTTTCACGTAAAAACTACTGAATGGATTTGGATAAAATTCGGCATACAGATAGTTTATAACCTGGATTAACACATAGGATACTTTTTATCCCGATATTCCCACGGGAACGGGAACCACGCGGGTGAAACCGCGAGCGGCCGCTAGTATTTCATAAAAGTAAAATAAATAATACATATTTTGCTCATGTCATGATGATGTAACAAAAGAACACAAATACAAAAATATTGGATGTATGTGAACAAGAAGCGGCTCAGATGGCTGTATCCCTATGGATCCATCGTAGCGAGTAGAAATCGGTCGAGCCTAGCATGTACAGAACAGATAGCAGAATGAACCCATAAAATTTAACTGAACCTAGTAGAATAAGCGAAGAGTGTTTGCGCGTCTGTTATCAATCAACTTACATCTAAAAACAAAACGCAGGGCTACCATAATATGATACGATTTTGTACTGTGTTTTTAAAAACAAACACTTATATTATAACACTGTGTTATATTAAAGTTTTTTTTTTATCAGACTACTTATTACGCATGACTTTAAATTTGCAGACATTATGGCATCACGTGGGTGGTATCATATTGAAACACATAATGAATGTGGCAAAGTTTTTGCTGCATTCGCAAGGAATAATTGACATAATCCATAGCCATAGGTTAATTGAAGTTCGTTAGCGGTCGAGCGGCTACGCCGATGATGTAATCGTCTTAGTCTTCAAGTACCTTTGGCGTATGATGACGGGTCTTGCATGTCATTAGACATTTAAGGCACTAAAGGAGAATTTTTATAATATTTTATTCACTACTACTCTATCTGGTCGATAGAATTAAGTTTCTAATAATAGTTCAATAAATCGAATAACACACATCGAATTTCAGTATAGATAAGCTCCTCGGTGCAGCGGCAGCGGATTACAACCGGGCTCGTCTATAACCATAAGTAAAAATAAAGAAGTTAACCAATTTTTCCAGTACTAGATAATCATCAGAAAAAATCGAAATTAAAGCCTCTGTGCCACAAATTAAAGAAGAGTTCTGTACTTCGGAAGACACAAAAATAACCGCCTTAACAGTGGACGGTATTTGCAAAAACCTGTACGTCCCATATACCAATTGCCGTATCATATTATCCGTAAAATGTATTTTATACGTATTAAACGAAAGTTTAATTTGTATTGATAAGCAAATTCCTCGAAAGGCATTTAACCTCTTCAATTATGAACGATCGCGCATACTCAGATGTGTCGTCGTAAATTAACGTGTTATACAGCTTGCTTACGTTACATGCTAACTCGGTAATTATGTGAACGCAAAATTAATAAGTCTCCCTACACAGGTATGATCTACGGTGCCGAGTGGTAACATGTAAGTGCGTCTTACAATCTCACCGGTTTTGTTTTCCATATAATTAAATTATCATGTGAAAGTGTGTTCTTCCTTCACGTTACAAAAGGATTGACGCAATTTTTAACAACAACAATAAGTCAAAAGCCATGGTCTCTTTGGTTAGACTTTTGCGACAGACCAAACCGTGCGCGCAGACAGAAGCTAGTATATAAAGAAACGAAATGTAAATACGCGATTAATCTCGGTCTCAATGCGACGTACGAGTAGCTTACAAAGAAATATGGCAAAGTGTGTTGTGAAGAACAGCAGAATATAAGGAACAAAGAATAATTTGAAGTCAAAGACATAGATCACACAGGCACCATGATTATTAGATTATATCACAAACTTCCTACAAAAAAAATCACTGCTTATATAAAGCGAGACATATGAAAGGCGAGCATAAAGAAAAACAATAAACGTTATTACTAGCGCGATACAGATACGGCTCTTAATCCGCACTAAGCATTTTAGGAGAGGCTCGGCCGAAATTCAATTTGTTTCTGCGCCAAAACCGCGGTTTACGACAACTCCGCCGCGTTACAGCCGTTGAAGTATTATAACTAGAGACGAAACCCCGAAGCAACTTTTTGCCCCCCTTTTTGCGACGGCAAGGTCCACTATATCGCTAGGATCACTCACAATCACTGGCCGCAACTCAGTGCGCAAAAACTTGCTTCGCGTTGTCATCTCTAGTTATAATACCTGAATGGTTACAGCCGAACAAACGCGAAGCTGTAAATACACACCCCAAGGGTTAAATGAACATAAATACATCCAGTTTACGGTGAAGCTTCGCTATAGTTTATGAGCATCCGACTCGAAGGACCAACGTACGTTGCTTCTTAAAAATGCATTAGAACATCTCGATAAATAAAACGGCTGTTTCCTTTAGCTCCATTTATCAAGATAACTTAAAACATAAATTAGTAAACGAAGTTGAATCATCCTTTGTACTATCGGATCTAAAATTAAACATCAAATATTCGATTGACAAAGATAACAGGGCAAGGTTTCACGTTAAAAGGGACAATGTAATTTCTCTAAAACAATTCGTAAAGTTCCCTTTAAAGGAGGATAATTTGACTTTAGCATGTTGATCTCCCCTCAAAGCAAATTTCGAAGGTACAAATAAAAAGAGAAATTGTAGTGATATTTCAAACGCGGATTTCAAGCTGGCAACAATTTTATTTATACACAGAGAGAGACCACCCGAAGGGGATTTGTAATAAGGAAAAATAGCAACAGGGAGCCTGCTGGCACCGCCCATTGTTGTTTAGTGCATGTCTGCGACTTGGAGATAACACGGAAATCCAATTCAGAGTGTACGCTTGTGTAGTTCTAGTTTACGTTCATAACGAGAGAGGCCATGTACCATTACCGTTTTTATGTTTTTACTCGGAGAACATGCATTCCTTGATCTCGAAGCACGTTAAACTGTTGGCCCTGAAGATGACAGTCGTTAGATGGCAGGTGCAGGCAATGAGGCGATATGGGCTTTGATCTTATAAAACTCCATAATCAATATGCCAGTACCATAATATGGATTATGTAGTTAAATAAGATCAAACGTGTAAGGAAGCCTGACCTGAAGAGATATTTTAGTTACTTAGACTTTTTCAGCGGTTTCCCAAATTTAGAGTATAATTATTAACGAAAATATTACCATATACCTTTCCATGAGTCTCTTTGCTTTACCACATCCATGATAATGGGCGTACGCAACTATCGGAAACACAGGATTCTCAAAAGCATCAATGTCCTTTGTTGTGATGACATTTTCTGCGCCAGTGGCGTAGTAAAAGAGCATAACATCGAAGCATTTGCAAATTCGTTACGCAACGATATTAGCAATAAGCCAGTGACTTGTCCAGTAACACAAGCGTGCAGTGTTTGTCAAGATGCATAGGATGCATAATGCAATAATCGTAGGAAAGACACTGCGATGACACAAGGCAGGACGTACGCCCGGTGTTGTCATAGACAGATCATAATTAAAAATTAATGTAGATAAGAGCCGTGTGGTTCTCACTAAAAGAATACGACCGAGGGAAGAGAGGGGTCTTCCCTTGAGTGTCGTAAAAGGCGACTAACGGACTAAAGAATACACATACATTCAACAGCATAGAGCGGCGATGGGCTCACCACCTAAACGGAAGTGTGTCAGCATCGTGGCAAATGGAAAGACATGCAATGGTCTCTGCCTAATCCTGATCCACTGGGAAATGAGCGTGATATATGTTCTTAGTAGTAACATTAAGATAATCCAAATCATCTTACAATAAACTACACTGGCCTGCAAAAATAAGTATCACACTTTTAAAATTGTAATAACTTTTTGAGTACACAAGATAAACAAGACACACTAGACTTAAAAATGTTACTATTGTATAATTTACTATAGTTTCAAAGAAAGCTGATATAAAATTGCTTTAAAACGTTTTTTTATTTTTAATCTCTAACTTCTATAGATTAGAATAAAATGAAATTTTAAAAGTGTGATACATATTTTTGCAGGCCAGTGTATATTAGGACTAGGACAAAAGTTGTTATCAATTATCAAGCTAATTTTGAGTATTAGTACAACAAAGCGTTCCTGCATCTATTTCAAACCTACATGCAGACAAAGGCTCGATAATAATGATGACTATGATGAGCTAACCTCTTGACGTTCACATATAAATATATATTAAAAGCGTGTTAATCGTGACAGGCATAATCTCCGGACTGTTATAATATTACGTGTGAAATATGAAGTAATCGTGTTATTGCTTGTGAGTTGCACACTATTTTATAACGCCACAGTATGCTATTTGTAATGTAACAAGTTAAAAGTATCTACATGCAATGCACGTCAATCTACATTGTACCGACATGATTATACGGATAATGAAAGTAATGTTACTTTGATTTAAATTGTATGACCACTATTTGTTTCTGCTATTTTAGTTAGTTATTTTGACATATTTCCCATAGTCTAAATGGCAAAATTATATAGCTTACACGATTAAAAACTATTTAAAATAGCAGGTTAGAGCTCGACCTTGGTTTTCACTAATCTCTCTAATATTATAAACGCGAAAGTTTGTAAGTATGGATGGATGTTGTTACTCTTTCACGTAAAAACTATCAAATGGATTTGGATGAAATTCGGCATACAGATAGTTCATAACCTGGATTAACACATAGGATACTTTTTATCCCGATATTCCCACGGGAACGGGAACCACGCGGGTGAAACCGCGAGCGGCCGCTAGTGTTATATAATTATGTATATATTATTAATACGCTATAACACATTAACGATAGTCCTTAAACCCATTCGGAAAGTTAATACGCCCGTGTCAGGTCAGTAGTCTAACGAAACTTACCACGATTTCTCATTAACTAGAGCATTTTTGAATGGATATTAAAAGTCAACATCGTCATAATAACTAGCTAAAGGACGTCCACTGTTGGATGCCTCGCCCAATGTCCACCACGACCGGTCTAGTGCTGCTCGCATCCAGCGACTACCCGCGACCTTCACCAGATCGTCTCGGACCGCCTTGTTTGAGGCCTGCCTGTAAAATTGTTTTATCTTCCCGAAAACGATATTCCACCAAATTACCCTACAAAGTACCGGTACAAATTCCGAAAACCTTGAACCTAACACCTATAGCTACGTCCAGGACAGTGTAAAACATTCGAGGATTATCTGTCGTGTAAATTACAAGTCTTGCGATCGTTTATCAAAACGAGAATTAAGACAGATTTGCTCGGATTCGTGGGTCCGCCAACAACGAATTCTGAGCGGCGATATCATAAATTATAGCATTTCGGAGTAATCGTTCAACGGTATGAATATTCCTCCTATGCTAGTAAACTTGTTTACCTACTCATAATTTTTGTTGGTATTCGTCATACTCTTGTTACTTCTTTACTAAAGAAAGTATTATGCGTAAAATAGCTACTAAGTCGTTTGCATTAAAACCCGTTTAAATACTACATTGTGGGAAGCGAAATTTTAAAGGTGTCCTAATCTTTATCACATTAAAGGCTAAAATCTTATTGGCATATAAATGGACTCTGTTGATAGAGTGTACCAAGTTTGGTACATTGCATAATTATTTATATGAACTGCCTCTTCAGTGTTGCAAACGACCAAAATAAACATACATCACGCGCGTTTGAGGGATGACAACATTAGCATACTTAGAAAGCCTTTGAGAAGGATCAGCGAGAGTTGGTGTAGATACCATCTTATATTAAGTAGTAACATACCGTTATAACTATAGTTATACAGATTTATACAGGGTTAAAGGTGAAGTCGACCTGTATCCTTTATGGGATGTAGTTTCCATAATTTCTGACTGATTTGACTATGAAACACAGTACCCCAAAACATCGTACAAATTCCATAAAGGACAATAATAGGCGCAGGTAATAACTTAACATAATACCGTTATTTTGATTACTACCTGGGAGTCTTTCATCAAAGTTTTTTCAGAGAATCCTGATAATACCCTAGCTTGTTATACCTTGATAGAAAGCTAAGGAACCGTAGATATTTTTACGATTATCTACAGCTCAACTGTCACAGACTTCTTTTTAAATATCGAAGAACGAAATAAAAAAAAAATCCAAATTTATTTCTTTTTATACTGTTCACCGTCTACTACGACTCAGTTGGTACAACTACTTGCAATTTTAGTGTTCAGAATAATTAAGCAACTAATCTTCTATACAAAAATACGAAAACTAAATAAGTTAGAGGCACAAAACACAAAAAAGAGGACAATTAGACAAAAAAAAACGGCAATTTTTATAAAAAAAAACTTCAAAGTACTATAACTTGAGAACGGTTAAGTTTGGGTTACGGTGTTAAATAGTCAAATCAGTCAGAAATGATGGAAACTACATCCCCTTAAAGGATAAAAGGTCGACTTAACCTTTAACCCTGTATACATTTAATCAATTATTAAGTACAGCCAGTGTCCTCATTTCACCAAATAAAAACTGCACATATGCTCAGCGTGATATTTATTGAGTCTAATGCCACTTTATGCCGTCTACAAATTGTTATTATCCTACTAATATTATAAACGCGAAAGTTTGTAAGTATGGATGGATGTTTGTTACTCTTTCACGTAAAAACTACTAAATGGATTTGGATTAAATTCGGTATAAAGATAGTTTATAAAATGGATTAACACATAGGATACTTTTTATCCCGATATTCCCACGGGAACGGGAACCACACGGGTGAAACCGCGAGTGGCTGCTATTCATCAATAAATCATTGGTCGAGTGGTTTGTACACCGGTTTTCATGGTGTCGCCATCTCTGAGGTCCCGGGTTCGATCGGGTCAATTTAGAAATTATTGTTTTTCTAAATTGTCTCGGGTCTGGGTGTTTTCTATGTATAATAAGTATGTATTTAGGTATTTTAAGTATGTTTATCCGTTGTCTAGTAACCATTTAACGAGTTTCATAAAAAAGCTTCTCTTGGGCTCTAGGCAATTGGTGTGAGCGTAGGAAAGTTTATCTATTTATTTAATACATCCAACGTTTACAAAAACTCGTGAAACTAACAACATTTTGGCAGTAAGAAATAAAATTAAAAATATAAATTATTTAATCAGTTGACGCCATCGGTTTGTTAGACAAAAGGTAAAAACTAAAAAATAATACACTTGACAGCAATAATATCGCACAGTCGTAATTTTTGGAACTTAAATTGCAAAAAATACTAAAATGATGTCTAGAATCATGTACCTACTGCATTATATGATTTTATATGAGTTGTATCAATCTGTTCGTTATAAAACAAGAAGAGTTAGAAAATAAGACTTTATTAAAAAATATCAGGGGTGTGCGGGGGGGTTTGTGTGGGGGTGTATTGCTCAAGTGTAGTTGTTCTCAAAACAGTTTGTAATCTGATAAAAAGTAATTAAGCTAAAACATAAAATATATTGTTAAAACATAAAATACCCTGGCGAATAAATCATAAAATACTATTACACTTTTTGTAAACAGATTCTACATGTTACAATCGTACATTCTACATTGCGCAGTCTTCAAACGAGTAATAAGCCACAAGAGCTACTTAAGTTTACCTAATGCCACCTCAAATTGCCACTGCGAGCATGTCATTTAGCGCACAAGCTTCCAAGAAGCAGGCAGTATGTAGGTTTCTAAGAAAACCTAGATTGGTCATCAATGTTGTAACATGATTTCAGATGCGATTCACCTCATTTAAATACGATGTTTTTATCATTATCAACCTGTTTATTATTTTAAATGCATGATTATCCCCGAAGGGTTAGTCAGAGACTAGGCAGAGGACAGCAAAAGCAGTCCTCTACCATAGTCCACTTTTCACGAAATAGCGACTGCACATGTGCTTAGCGTGACAGGTGGTGAGCCCATCGCCGCTCTATGCTGATGGATGTTATTGTGTTTTAATAATAATTAGTCACTAAAAACTTTTTGCAGTTTTCATACTTTTTATGATTATATCTTAATTAATGGCTATCGCTATTTCAAGTGTTTAATTTTAAAGTTTATATAATATTGTACGGTAGATAGAAAAACAAAATGGAGCCTCACAACACGTGTTGTTGCTAAAAGAAAATGGGAGAAACTCTTTTTATTACTTCTTTTTCGCGACATTTCGACTTTTTCCTGTCAGTTGAGTTGTCATTGTGATTAGAACAGGACAACGTCTGTCGAGTACTAGTGTACCAATATAAAATCTGCGTTTTATTTACAAAAGCACGCAGCTATTTTCGGTCAGGCAGTACAATAATAAAAGGGCTGTCGCCTCAACGACCAGCGACCCGTTTCAAGTGGAGTTGTCTAATCACTGACAAAGGTGTGACAGTTTGCGGCCGAATTGCCCAGATGCAGCCGCAATCGTTTGCGTTGGGATTTGGGAATGGTTTAATCAATGGACTATCTGTTGACAAGTCACTCAATTCAATTTTATTAATATTTGCGTTAAAAATTGCTCAAATAAATTCAAAAATGGTTTCGTCATCTTTCATTATTATTTATTCAGTACACATTCAGGCTTGTGCTTGTACAGGTAAAAAAAATTGTAAAGTTTGCTCGTGAGTAATAAATCTGGAATGAAGTGAATTTGTTGACATTTTGGATTGCATTACGATCATAATATTAAAAAGCAAATTAAACTTTTTCTGTGACTGTACCAAAAGTTATGTTTTGGCATTCGTTGGAAATAGATTTGACTTCATTGAAATATTTAAAATTTGGTATCCGTTCGGAATAGAAAATTAAATACGATAATTAACAAATACCATCGGTATTAGTTTTTGGTATAGGAAAGGATCTAGATCCAATAATTTGAGCACTTATTAATGTCACTACGATTTCACTTCATAAGTCTATAGGGCGTGGAGTCACTTAGTTTTGAAGACTTAGTGACAATTCGGACACTTTAAATTCGGACACAGTGCTCGAATTGAGACTTTTTAATTTTATTATTTTTTTCACTAACGATTCGGACACCAACAAAAAAAGATGCTTTGTACAGTCAGATAAAAAACTTCTATAGATTTCTTTACATTAATTTTAAGAAAATATACTATATTAATGTACTGAACAGCTCCAATAATTTAATAGTGTCCGAGTCGTCAGTGAAAAAATAATAAAATTAAAAAGTGTCAATTTTGACACTGTGTCCGAATTTTAAGTGTCCGAATTGTTACTTAGTCGTTTTGAACTTTTCAATTTAACTACGTAGTTATGTGGCCTAATACCCCTCTAGTTTCTCTCGTCTCGTAAAGAGGTCGGCAGACACCACGACTTTCAACGATCCTGACACACTCTTTTTTTATTTACTCTAGTAAGATTCTACCTTCAATGTCGTGGTGTTTGTGTTCTCTTGACTTGACTTTTCACGAAAACCTCTTCAATCTGTTTGGAGTAACCGACTGATCCTATCAACGGTTTCTTTTACTGATGTTAAATAACGACGTGAAATTATGAACTACATAAGCTTTGACCACTGTCTCACCTGAAGTTGAAAATGAAGATGTGACATGTTCAAAAGTTCATTTTAAATAAATGTTGTGCTATTGTGTCATTTATGGTACCTGTTTAAACATTCCGCATGTTTCTAAAGTTCTGTTGCTTATTTGTAATGAATAAATAAAAGCACATAACCAGCTAATAAAACAAAACGCACAAGTTAATTACAGGCCGCATTTAAATTGCAATGTAACACTTTGAATGTGGTAGCGCGCATAAATGTCACGTTTATTAATAAAGCAGCCTGCTTTTATCGCAACGCACGCTACACAAACATTCGGTCTAGTACAAAATCCCGTCAATCATTAGCAACTTTACGTATTCTTCGACGATGAATTACAAAATCTTAGTACTGACGACCGTTAATTAAAAAAACCTAAATAAATAAGCGAAAAAGGTCTTCACGTTTCAAACATTGGTTCAGAGTAAACCAAGAAGATACTTTACTGTCTCATAAATAAAATCCGAAATTTCAATGTTTATATTGTACATACGATACATCGCGGAACAAGAATAAAATCAATCGTGTCGCGTAGCGGTGAAAGAATACTACCACCCCCTCTCTTCCCTTGGGTAATGTAAAAGGCGACTATCGGACTTCGGACTAAATACTGCATATACACCCAACAGCATAGAGCGGCGATGGGCTCATCATCTGTCACGCTGAGCCCATGTGCAGCCGCTATTCGGTGAAAAGTTTACTATTGTAGAAGACTGCTTTTGCTGTCCTCATTGCCTAGTCTCTGACTTTAACTAACCCTAACCCTTCGGGAATAGTAGTCCTGATTATAAGTAATGTAATGTAGACTTAAAGATACGTGCCACACACACCATTCAAACATGTAACCTAAAGAAACGTATAGGATAGGACACGCCGTACCGGTAACGCGGCAAGGTCGCGGGAACCGGTTGGTCGTCTTTTATTAAAGCCAGCCTTCCATATGTATTCAAATTTCGCGATGCAATCGTATGTCGGAATTAAAAGGGCATTTGTTAGTTAAAGTTATAGCACACATACTGTCTTCAATGATAGGCCTCTGTCTTTGGAAACAAGTCCATTATAGTTCCAATTGAATGGT
Source organism: Scoparia ambigualis (assembly GCA_963921215.1). Taxonomy (NCBI): domain Eukaryota; kingdom Metazoa; phylum Arthropoda; class Insecta; order Lepidoptera; family Crambidae; genus Scoparia; species Scoparia ambigualis. The sequence continues at coordinate 9,535,523 of OY992526.1, forward strand.
CATTATATTAATCGTCAAGTTTACTAAATGCAGGCCACATCTTAAGTTCATAAAGCCGGACTATACATTCGAAATTACATGGGAATTGAAACCAGGAGCCCCACTGGTACCTATTAGAGCAGTATTACTTCAACCTTGCTATGCAAAATTCTAATGCGGTTTTGTATAGTAAGATTAAAGCAGTACTCTGCTCTAAGATAGATTAATAACTCTAAGAGTTAATGGTAAAGCCCCTAGGACTTCCAGGGCCCTGATTCTGTATCGCAATCTATAGATTCCACACCTAAACCTTACCGCGCACAAGCGTCATACGCATACGTTTTTGGGAAGATATCGTAACTTTTTAAGGAATTAACGTGGTTTTGAAACAAGGATTCGTTACAGAATAAGGGCCCAGATATGAAGCCTTGCGCTCTGCCACCATTTTATCTATCCGTATCAGCTGTTGTGCATTTTACTTATATTTTGTTGTAATTTTACGTTGTAATTCTACATTTAAAACGTATAGGTATACGTGAAAATAAAATTTACATCCTCCGTATTGTATTAAAATATAAGGACAAAACGGAGCACTTTTGTGCCCAACTCAACGAACCCATGGGAGCTGTTCCAAATCCCTCTTCAACAAACCCTAATTTCATGTCAGTAGCTTTAGAGGTAGTCTTAAACTCTTAACTTACGTCGACGTTGTCAACGAATTTAAACAAAACATTTTTTTAAACGTTGATGTTTCTTACCTTTAGCACTTTCAGACGATAGGTAAATTTTATATCTAGAACTTTAGTCTTATTATAAACTATAGTAATGTCGTAATTTTGTACAAACTATTTAAGATTTATCAGAAAAGCTTGATTTTACCTCTAATATTTTATGCAAATATACAACATTACAGTCGAATATAAAACTTGAATTTTCTTTTCTGTGCTTTGTCCAATAGGTAATGCAAAGTTGGTCGACCGAGAAATGCTCAGGAATCGTATTCACCAGCGCTACGTTTTCAATAAATAGCCTTGTTAGAACCTTGTTATGACCAAAACGGAATCGAGGTGTAGAATAACCTTCCTTTAACAATACCTTAAGGTCTTTTTATACAATAAAATCTTCATTATGAACTTAACTGCCCACCCGTGTCTGTATATGGAAACAAGTGTCACCTATATTATTACTTTAATCGTGTTTAGATACCAGATTCTCGTGTAGCTGTGGCACATTGTCAGATTAATACTAATTACTGAGAAAACGTTTAGTCTGAGAACTTTTAAATACCGTGTACCCTATACTGCAGCCATTAGAGGTCCATAAAAAACTTATGGACCACACCGACTACCATCCCTTTTCTTCATTCTACGCCAAGTTGCATATTTATAGCTACAGACATCGTTTTAGGGGATTTTCCCCTTCCTCGTGACACAATAATCCCTAGACTTAAGTGGCGCCTTTTAGTTCTCCACTCTCTAAATTTACATGAACGCACCAGAAAATCTGAGGACGGACGGCAAGAGATTTGATCGGTCATACATAACGACTTTAAGAACCAACCAACTTAAAATCACGTACGTTGGGAAGGCCAGCCAAATTTGATGGAAACGTTCTCGTGAAACGTCAGGCCAAGAATCCATAAGGGTTCCGTTTTTTGCCATTTGGCTACGGAACCCTAAGAAGCAAGCAAAAAATTGTATTAAAAAAAAAAGAAAAAATTTATTATTTTTACGTCAAATATTTTATTGTTACTTTTTTACCCCATATTTACCTTTGGCGGGGGGTCCAAATTTCCACCAAGGGAACATCGCCGAAAATTGGTCGATCGGGAACTTCCTCGACCTATGTAGGTATGTAAAGAAAAGGCAATACCGTCATGTGAATGTCACACAATACACTGGCCCATACAGCGTGGGTGGTTCATGATTCAGAATGGACAGAATGCGTCACGCCTCACCGCAGATAAGTGGCGGTGCTAATTCGCATTTACCTAATCTTTTGAAAAGCTACGAAGCCGTCGGCCCGGCTATTTGCTGCGGAAATGTTAAATGTCAACGATGCAATTTGAATATATGACGATGAACGTGACGGTTTAAAATTATGGATTAATTGAAAACACGATAGATAAAGTGAAATAAAGAGAAAAAAACGTTTCGCATCAAAAACATAAATAAAATTCTAAAGTTCTCGCAATTTCATTCGTAAAATATTGAAGGAGAATTATTTCAAGTGTTGTTCTTTCTATTTAGAGATCTAGGAATTGAAACAACATCATTGCTACAGAAGTAAAAAACAAAGCATCACTTAATGCAAGTTTGAATGTACTTTGGCATCTGAAAACCTGGTCGAGTTTAATGCCAGCAAAACCCAGGTTTGTGCATTCTCGTCTAAGGTGACTCGCTTCCTTACTCCTCCCTCTCATCAGAACTCTCCGTTACCCATACTAAGAACTAGTTAATAATTACATAGGAAGAAAATAATACCCCTCCCCCGTCGCCCGCAGACCATGGAACTATCACATACGAATTTTTCAGCCTAATAGTTGTGTAGATGATTTTCATACAAAGTATAAACAACATGAAGTAGGCCGAGTCGGGTAGCGGTGAAAGAATACTACCACCCTCTCTCTTTCCTTGGGTGTCGTAAAAGGCGACTAACGGACTAAAGACAAAAACATACAGCGGCACATGAGCAAGTCGCTATTTGGTGCAAAGTGGTCTATGGTAGAAGACTGCTTTTGCTGTCCTCATTGCCTAGTCTCTGACTAACCCTTCGGGGATAATAGCAATAGTTATTATGTATGTATGTCTTCGATCAACAATACCAACTAGATAACGCGTCACGTACAAAATCAAAGCTAAATTCTGTCCACGTGAATAAATACTTTTTCAAAGCAATAAATTACTCTTGTCACTTAAAAAAGGAAAAGACGTCAATAACATTTAGTGGTGAAATCAACCTTAGCGAGCAACAAATAAAGTACTTTTTCCTGCTATGCCTTGCGAGTAAATAAGAGCTCACTTCGCAAGTGCGCTCCTATTTACCTAGTTGACAACTAGTTGTATTGTTGATCGAAGATGTATGTATTATAAGTCATAATCTAGCATAGCTGTACGAACACTACAAAACCATTTGGGTAAGTGGTTAGTTAAACGCTCGGCGGGATCCATTCAGAGTTCGGACGGGCAGCGGCTTTTGCATTCGTTATGAATACACAATTCACATTAAACAACACACATGCACTATGCAGGCGAAACGAGGGCGTAGGGCTGCCAACTCAGTCGTAGACAGTATTTAATAATATTTATGTAAAATAAGGAAGGAGAGAAAAACGAGGAAGAGAAGAATAGACCAATCGTAATTCGGAAATCTTTCAGGAGGAGAATATGCTAACATCAACATTTTAAAATACAGTAATTATAATAAATACAACAACGATTTTTATTATACGGTTTGTAATCTTAACTCTAGATTCAGCAGTTATTCACGTTGCGGCTAGTTATATTCACTTTGAACGCGGCGCCAGAAGACGCAATAGAAATTCTATTCACTGAGCACTGATCAGTGCGTGGCCGCAGTTGATAGGTTAAAGATGACAAAGATCCATTAAAATTTAAGATTCTAGTGCAAAGAGGTAGCCCACAGATGATGTTTTAAAAAACCACGAATAATAGTAAAAATAAATAGAAATAAGGTAGGTAAAATGAAATAGGTAGTCAAGTGGTTAAGGCAGCCGCCCGGAATGCGGAATGTGCGTGGTTCGATTCCCAACTGAGGTTGTCGTCTTTTTCAGTGTTTAAAATTTTACTTAAGTATATTTAAGTGTTAATAAAACGCTAAATATATAAAAAACATTAGGTAGTCAATTTCTATTTTTTCACTAAGTGGATTGTATGCGCGCCTTTTCAATTCACTACGGCTGACAGCCCTACTAACTTATGTGTGATAGCTGTAAAAAGTTGCACATAAACTTTGTAAATGGATCAAACTGCTACACGAGTCGAAGCTCCGTTGAATTTCCAATTTGAATGTTCCAACAAAACAATGCAATATTTACTGCACTGGATGAGTTTGAGTTGAATGAGAACGGACGCCCGTTTCCCGGCGGGGTAAAGGCAGGAGACCATAGCTTTCTATTTGATACGGTCCTGACCAGGGGGTGGCACTCCGTAGTTTAGTACTATTATTTATTCTGTGGTTTATGTACGTTCGGCCGGCGCGCCTCCCGGGCAGGCGTATGACAGTAGGTTGCCGCTCGCGACGCACGCTCCACGCTCCACGTCGCGCGTCGCTCCACAAAACGAAGAATCATTACTGTGATTTTTGTGCACCGAACAATGACTAATAAACGATCTTATAATCCGTATAAAAGATACTGTGTGTTTACGGGTGTCTAATTAAAAGAAGGAACAATGAATCTGATTTATTTTAATATATACTTAAATACGAGTATATCCATGAGTGGAAACCCTACGCTCCTGACGTCAAATCGATATTGAGTTCGCGTTGCTTAACGGAATATAAACGCTCGGGACACACGATAAGTTTCAATTTCGCGTGAAAGTCATTAAGAGTAGGCAATTTTTTATACCTAAATTTTACTTTAGTTAGAGATTGAACCTTCTGTACGGTAGTACTATTAGTTATTCTGTGTCCTGACACACATCCTATGCTTCATTTACTCTCATAACGTTTTATCTAACGTTGGTGGATCATCGCAATAGCAATATATTACAAATGTATCAGTTCAACCGGCTAAATGGAAAAACGAAACAATCGGAAACATAATTTTATGATGATCTCCCCAAATGGGAGCGGATCTCTTACGGGAAATAAAACAGCCTTATTTTCTTTACCTCCACTAGCCGAACTTTAGGACATTTAGGACAGGAAAACATTGACGACAAGGAAATTCCTTAAACACATTTTATAGATCATACGTCATCTAATACTTATTTATTTACCGCAAACCGTAATGGCGTCATAATTAAGATTAGCACATCATTCATTCAAGGCAATGGATACATACAATTACATACAGGTAAACTATAAAAAGCACTCGTAGACAGGTCGAATGATGTAAACTAAAAACAAATGCGGTTTCAAAAACCAGTTAGAAAAACGTAAATTTTTGCGCGAATACTTTTACATAACAATATTATTATATCGTTCAAAGAGAAAATGTCGTAAGTACCAAAGACGACTTTGTCAGTTAACGAAAAGCGTTAACGAGTGCAGAGTAGCGTAAAAACAATCCCGGAAGGGATTTGTTCGGCATCCACGCTACATTTCGACACGATTACCGTTTTAATTGTGATATGAGTGTTACGCATTCATTCGTAGCTTGCTTTTTTATGTTACTGTGTCGGCATCCGAGCCTACGGCAAGCCGGTTTAGTCGCAGAATGTCCAATTCGCAAAATGTCCAGCGGTCGCAAAAAGTTCAATTCGTCATTATTTATTTAATTTGTCCGGCACAATAAAACGGTATCCACGAGTTATTTTTATTGTGCCGGACAAATTAAATAAATAATGACGAATTGAACTTTTTGCGACCGCTGGACATTTTGCGAATTGGACATTCTGCGACTAAACCGGCAAGCCTTGCTCAAACTAAGCAAGTAATATAAGTAGGTACTGAGTACATTGCTTCGGTAGTTTGAATTTGATTTAAAAATTGTGGCACTAACCGTGTCGCGTCATTCCTGCTAACCCATTAACTTGTGTTACGCATACGGGAAGTCAGCTCAATGCGGCCATAGGAGGCAAAGCGGCCACACCCAATTTCTTGGTAACTAAAAACGATAGCACGACGTTGCCCTTCTGCCATATGGCTAACTTCCCGCCCCACACCGCAGCCAGTCGTTTGGTTGCGATCGGACCAAACTGGTCGGACGAAACACAACAGCACCAAGTGCCATTATTTCACGCCGAATATTAGTGAGAGGGTGGTATTACGCCGGGCGAGCCGGCCCAATGCGTGCTGCAACGCAGCGTGGCTCTACCACTCAAAGGTTTTTTTGTTTTTTAAAAATGAATTTCTTGTAATATTTAGGCATGACCACTTTGCCCTTACCCCCATGGCCGCTTTAGGCGCCAACAGGGGCAAAGCGGTTTTTTGACTAGTCTTCGTAATTTACAAATTAAAGAAACTGTTCAAGTTTTTGCAAAATGTGCCTCCACATTATGAAAGCTTATTAAGTTCCCTTTCATTTGATATAATATTTTTTTTATATATCGTTTCTATAGTGACATTTTTTTTAAGTCAAAGTTAAGGTGGCCGCTCTGAGCTGACCTCCCCTACGTAACATATCACATCAGTTGTCTAACGGACCATTATGGAAAAGGGAATTAAACCAAGGACTAAGTGACAATTCGGACACTTTAAATAATAAAAATAAAACTTTTTAATTTATTTTTTTCACTGACGATTCGGACACTAAAAAAAATAGCTGCTTTGTACAGTCAGATAAAAAACTTCTATAGATTTCTTTACATTAATTTTAAGAAAATATACTATAGTAAAAAACATTATATTTTGAAGCTTTTTTATCTGACTGTACTGAACAGCTCCAATAATTTAATAGTGTCCGAATCGTCATTGAAAAAATAATAAAATTAAAAAGTGTCAATTCGGACACTGTCCGAATTTAAAGTGTCCGAATTGTAGATTTCTCAAATTCAAACCGATCATCTATCCGTTCGTGTACCGACATTTCACTGGCTCTAGTTTCTTGCAATAACTCATAGTTTCAATACAAGTACCTATTAAAATATTAAGCGACACATTGAAGATGAGGTCGAGAATATTCAGAGTCGTTCATGGAAGGGTTAACGGGAGCAGATTTAGAGGACACTCTCCAATACGCCGAACTTACCGAATAAGAGCTTTGACTAACACTTCCGGAACGTTTGCGACAGAGAGGTTCTCCGGTAGTTAAGGGTTGTACGGGTGAAGTGGGCTTTCACCTTCGTTCACTTACCATCTGGCATTATAAATCGAATGGGGAAAAAAGAGGTTTATCAAAAAAAATATAAAACTAAAGTAAGCCTACAGACTGTCCTAATGCAGGGCAAAAACCTCTATCATTGGAACTAATTAGTATTTGCCACAATTGATGGGTCTTGACTAAGGCTCGTATTCTAAAACCACTCACACTGAAATCTCTGCTTGAGTATAGTTAGAAAGGGATGGTGCTATTTATCGCAAATATCGCCAACCCTTTCTAACTGTACTCAAGCATAGATTTAAGTTAAAGTTGAATTTTGGAATACGAGCCTTGATGACCACGATGGCCTAATGTATGTTGGCAATCCAAAACTCGAGACTATGCATCAGAAAATTCATAAAACACTTTTCCGGCCTGAACTCCGAATATAGAACGCTTCGCTACTAGTCTTACCAAGGTCGTAGGGAAAATAACACCACCCTCATTTGAGTGAAAGTGACAGAGGTATGACAACGTTAGAAAACACAACAGAGAGCTATATATATAAACTTTTTCTCGACTGCCTATCAATACCAAAAGTCGAGAGGCGACATCGAATATCTCTAAATACACCTGACAAAGGCACAGCGCGCTACCTTCGTCAACGCGTCGTGAAAAGGTACGAGTAACGTACCTAGTAATTTCCTTTCGATACCAGATAAGGTTTGAATCACTCCTGAGACGTGTCATTAACATACAGTCACGTACAGTACTGACAGCGGTTCTATGCTACATAATTTTTCTCTAAAGCTGTTTAGTGAATGGGACAGTAGACTCCGTCGTACAGACGCTAGCGGATCAACTTACCACAATATATCACATTTCTAAAATACATTTTGAACTTTAATCTTTGAGGATCAATATCGATTGGAGAAAGGAGAATGACCAAACCAGCCTATTCGATATCTATTGCGTAATCAAAAGTGTTCTCTTAAGTTATAATGATTACTGTTAAAAAAGGTTTTCTATAGAACGCGGCGTTAAGAGTCAAGTGATAAATAAATGCTGAACTGAACTGATAGTCATACGATAACAGTTGTGTTAACCTGAAAATACCTAAAAAGTCTTAAGTTAAAAATGAAGATAGCTTCAAACTCCGCATGATATTGTAATGTAATTTTTTCTACATAATTCCGAGCATTGCTGCTATTGATTACTATTTATTTCATTAAAGCGCTGTGTTACGCTAGCTAGCTAAAAAACTAGCCTAACTCCCATAGTAAAATAGTCATTCTACTTTGACAGATTTGGATAAGGTTGATCTGCTCGCGTGTGTACGTCAGATCAGATAGTTCAGGTACTCGTGAAAGACCAGCCCCCTAACTCTTGAAACTGATCACGATCGATCGAGGTTGGTATTGTAAAATTTCGTTCGCCTATCCTAAGTTCCGACACCAGCACTAATTTTGATTCATTTTGCGCGGATATTGAGTGAAATAAACACAAAACTCAATGCCATTTACGAGTAGTTCACCCATATGAATCCAAATTAGCGGTGGTATCGTAACTTAAAAGTACGAAAGGACCATGGGGGATTTTGTATGAACCTGTCCCCATCCTACAACAGTCATGGGATACGTGTCAATTTGTTCATTGGGACCCAAAGAAGCCTAAAGTACCTGTGTTAGTTGCAAAAAGTATTGGGTTTATTTATAATTTAAAAAAAAACTTTTATTGTTTTCTTGCTTTAGTTAGAGTTGCTCGAGTGTGTTATGCTCTCTCAAAGTGTCTCTGCGGTGGTGGCATGTGCGTCGGGTCGTTACGTTCCCTAAAACATGGTTGAGCGAAGCGATGGCTGATTCACATGTCATACTCGTGAACGGGTGCCGCCTGTGGAGCTGGTCTGCTCTTGTAATCTTATTTAGTTGGAAAAAAAAATTAAATATAAAAAAACAATATATTTTTTAAAACCTAAATCCCTCGTATTTGAAGAACGTCGCCATAGGAAAAATATCCTGCTAGACCCTTCAAATGACACTAATTTCAAATCTGTTGGATGGTGGGGACGTTTCTTTCCATGGTCCTTTCACAATACCAATCTCGATCGATCGGGATCGGTTTCAGAATAAGGGGGCTGGTTGAGAGCACTCTTAACCAATGAGCACGTACGAAGTATGTTTTAAAAGTGAATGAAGCAAAACAAGTGTGCCAGGCAGGATCGTACACAAATATTCATTTTCTTTTTATTCCGCTACGAAAATCTTCTACGGTGGACATTTTAGACTACACTGATGTTTATGATCAAAAGGGGAGGGGTATGTTTTGCAAGGTTAAGATAGTAGCACAGTCTATAAGACAGTTTACCCAAACTGAGATTTGAACCCGGTACCACTGGGGGCGTTTTATTTGGTTGATTTTTAAAACCGCCTGGCTAATCCATCTTACACCAGTCCGTCGCACTAAGCACAATAAAAGGTTCCGTCATTAATTAAAAGTGCAAATTTTCTCGGCTTCTTCCCCCACTGCGTTGTCCGTTAAAAAAAATATTTGAAGATAGGAATCTGTAAAAATCCGGAATCCCGACGGACCACAACAACTTTTTATCTTAATTACACTTCACAAAATTAAAGGCATACCTAGAATGGTACCTTTTCTCTTTAATGAAAAAGACGAGTCAAAATCTTTTTCCAAGAAAAATTACGTCTTCCTTTGCGTTAGTTCAGCAGCTTTCGTTTTAACAAATTAACTGTTCGTCCCATTACAGGATAATTTATGTTAAAAGTTGGCAAGTTTATAACCTTTTATTGACTTTTAACTTAGGTAAAATTAAACATAATTTGAATTATAAAGTCGTCGCGGTGGCAGAGTCGTCAAGTCATCGCGTATTCAATTCCCAGGTATGTTTGGTTTTTTTTCTGAACATGCTTGGATTTTTTTTAAGTCTAGCCCGGTTGTGATTACCAACGCACATTTGGAAAGCTTGGATATTTCAATGATGGAGGAAATTATCCAGCAGTGGGACCAAAACCTTCCTCCAAAACAACCTTTTAAAAACAGAATATTTCTAGTAACCCTTGTTTACAACTGCTCTGTTTGACGATAAAGTGCTACAAGCCCTGCTCTATTTGACTATAAAGTGCTACAACGCTTACTAATTGCACGTTTAGTCATTAATAAATAAGTATTAATAACTGTCATTGACATTGTCAACATGGAAACTTCCTCAAAGCAATACAAAATGAAATACATTATACAAACGTACCTACACCATTATCTATGTGCATAACAGCAATTAAGTCAATCCGGTCTCGTGCTTAGCGAATAAACAAGAACGATCAACATGAGCGCGAAGTGGAGGTCTATCGTCTCTGCTAACCCTGTCATCATGTGCATGTAGGGACATGGCGTGAGCAATATGCATGTATGTATGTATCAACATAAGATTACGTTTTCATGATTTTAATTATCAGCTAGGTAGCCATTTATTAATTACTAGTAGCCCGGACGCCACTACGTCCATGTAAACACCCTATACCATATACGTGTAAAATTTCCATGAAAGCGACAATGTACTTTTTTTTGTGTTCGTAATAATCAAATTTAATATTTGCATGCCAATAATTCTGGCAAGACATGTGCAGACTATAATGTACCTGCCATCTTTGTATACCATGCAATGCACTTACGCAAATAAAGTTTATGAATTTATAATATAGGTCAACATATCCTGTTAATTATCGTTCAAAATCAATCATTAATTTATTTTTAATTTATTTATTCAAAATCCACAGCTCTTATTACGTTCAATAACATTACTTGAAACAATGGAACTAACAGCCAATAACGGATTTTATATGCGTTAACGTAAAAATTATAATAATAACAGTCAAGGGGTGATTACACAAAACCAACAAAAAAGAGATAAAAAAAATGTTAAATGTTACCAAATAGAAAAAAAAGAACGTCCAATTCTTGCACGCAGGTATTTTGATGATTATGTCTGATTATTTTAAAATTATTATTTGTTATAATTTATATATTTTTAAACACTTGCCTAATGCGCGACAGAAGTCGCTGTAAGAACTTCGCAAACCTTTTTCCTAAAGGATTGCTTGGAGTGAATGGGATAGTTGGAAGGGGAAGAGCTAGACGAACGTACTTAGATCAGATCCGTGACGTTCTCGTTTCAGGTCAGGTCAAGAGTACCCTAAACCGATGAGCATGTATGAAGAATGTAAAAGAGTAAGTGAAGCAAAAGGATGTGTGTCAGGGACGTAGTACTATTATTTATTCTGTGGTCAGAGTCGTAGCAAATGGAAATCTGTGGTATCTGCCTACTAGGGTTGCCACCTTTTTATGGACGAATAAAATATTTTTCATTTTGATAGAACAAAAATAAAGTGCATAGCATAAAAAAGAGTATTTATTTATTTGTCCTTAAAAACGTATTTTTTGTTACTCTTTGCGACATTTAACAAATATTTGTCTTTTACGTAAATCATCATCATCATCAGCCTATAAACGTCTACTGCTGGGCACAGGCCTCCCACGTGAACAATAGCACGTGGGAATATTGGGCCATAACCCACCACGCTGGCCCAATGCGGGTTGGTGGGTTTTTAACGACTGCCATCTTACGGCAACAACGGCTTAACGAGCCTTCCGAAGCACGGAGAAGCTCGAGATGTTTTTAATTGGTCACCCATCAGGCGACGCGGCATTGAGAAAGTTGCTTAGCGGGCAAGATCGCAAGTCGAACGCGCTAGCCGCTGCGCCATCGAGCTCCTCCTTACGTAAATAGTTTTACGTAAATAGAGTAATATAGAGTATTTTAGCGTACTTCATTGGAGTCGTAGATTATAAAGTACGCCTACATGAAAAAGAGGACAATACTATTATAATATATTAGAGTACGGGTGGCAACCCTACTGCCTATCCCTCTGGGAAGCGGCCGTAATGTAGGTATCAATCGTTAAACCGTGCAGGGCGGATGTTGATAAGCATTTTTGCGATTCATTTTCTAGAACAAATGTTTATACAGTAACTTTTAAGTGCTTGATGGACAATAAGTCAAATAAAACGTCTCTCATACGCACATCATTTATTATTACTATCAAGGCATGTCCTATCACGGCTGTGTTTACATGTCTGAATAGTAATGTGTTTAATACAATAAAGTCGAGCATTGAGCCGTCACAGCATCATGTCAGCGGACGCGTTAACTGACAACGTGTGCGTAGTGCACAGCAGTGACAATCACTGTAAACGTTAGAACCATTATTTTTAAATATTATCAACATCAACATATCCTATTAATTATCGTTAAAAATCAATAGTTAAACCGTGCAGGGCAGATGTTAATAAGCATTTTTGCGATTCATTTTCTAGATTAGAACAAAAGTTTTTGCGATTCATTTTCTAGTAACTTTGAGTGCTTGATAGACAAAATCAAATAAAACGTCTCTCACACGCACATTATTTGTTATTACTATCAAGGCATGTCCTATTATACGGCTGTTTAAATGTCTGCATAGTAAATCTGTGTTTAAACAATAAAGTTGAGCATTGAGCCGTCACAGCATCATGATTCATGTCAGTGGATGCGTCAATTAACGTGTGCGTAGTGCACAGCAGTGACAATCACTGCAAACGTTAAAACATTTTTTTTTAAATAATATCAACATTAACATATCCTATTAATTATCGTTCAAAATCAATAGTTAAACTGTGCAGGGCAGATGTTGATAAACATTTTTGCGATTCATTTTCTAGAACAAAAGTTTTTGCGATACATTTTCTAGTAACTTTAAGTGCTTGATGGACAATAAGTCAAATAAAACGTTTCTCACACGCACATTATTTATTATTACTATCAAGGCATGTCCTATTAAGGCTGTTTAAATGTCTGAATAGTAATGTGTTTAATCAATAAAGTTGAGCATTGAGCCGGCACAGCATCATGTCAGCGGATGCGTCAACAACGTGTGCGTAGTCCACAGCAGTGACAATCACTGCAAACGTTAGAAATATTTTTTTTAAATACTACCTTCTCTATTTCCGCCTCCGTGGTCAAGCGCCCAGCTCGATATTCGGAGGTCCCGGGTTGAATTACCAGGTCGGGTAAAGTGTGTTTTCGGTTCTTCAATGCACCACCGAGTTCGTGATCACCAACCCGATGTGGCAATCGTGGTGATGAAGCCACTACCCATCAATTGTAGACAATGACTTGATTTCGATGATGGAGGCCTCTGCCCAGCAGTGGGACAGTAATACAGGCTGTACTTAATTTTTTTCGTAAGTTATGGGCATAGTATTCCGGTGACTTAGGTTACGGCCAGGTATTTCGAGCGCTTCTCTCTCGCTCTCACGGCGGTACGCGACGGGTATAACAGCGAAGCGGCGCGTTTTATAGGTTTTATTGCCTATATGTATAGACTTTATAGGATACTCTGCGAATTTATCTGCAAAATAATTGTGTCTTTAGTTGAGTACAAAAATTAAATGTAAAGTATCAGTAGTTTAGTCATAATATTGAAAAAAACATTACAAAAAGGGGTAACTTTGTGATTTTTTTCTATCGAGAGTTCATTGGATCTTGTAACTGAACGCGACTTTGACTAGATTAGATCGTTAACTAATACATACTTTTTTCCAGAATTTAAACCATTATTTTCTATTTATCAGATGGTTTGAAAACTCGACGCGCAGCCTACCTAGCCTTAAGTTAGCTTCACGTATAACAGAGTCTGGCGTGTGATCCGTCATTTTTTAACATACAATTTAAAGCTATGACATATTTTGTAGTATGTTTTAATAACGCCTATAGCAACCTACACGCAAAATAGCAAAAGGCTGTCGTCAGTACTGATCGACAATAACATACCACGCATCGATTCCTTTATAATCTACTATGTATATTAATAAAAATCAATTGCTGTTCGTTAGTCTGACTCTTACTATAAAACGGCTTGACCAAATTGAATATTTTCCCAAAGTAAAACAAAAAAAAATAAAGAAAGACGTTATACCAATAATATCAATTTGGATGATAAAAACTTTTTGCTGTTTCTAACTTCTTTTTCGCGACATTTATCTTTCTCCTTACAGTTGAGTTGTCATTACGTTATTGGCATAACATATTTACGGACAAATTGCATTGCGAACAAGCGATCACCACGCCGAAGGAAATGACGTCGTTAGTACCTACATCGATGGAATTGGCGATTTCCTAATTGTGTGCCCCGGACGTGCGAGACGGTGGCCGAAACTCAAAACTCACTAACTCACTAACCAATTGGCGGAGTGGATCGGTAATGGTAATACATTTTGGCGGGCTTTTCTTCACGTAGTGGGGGCTAGTGCTGCCATTTTAGCGCTTTCGGCGCTAGAACTAGCGCTTTTACTAGTGGGGCGCGTCGTTGAGAATTAAAAAAGTATTGTTGTACTTATTTTGTTTTATTTGTCAACCGTACTATCGTGAACACTTTACGGTTAACTACATACATACATATAATCCAGACTATTATCCCCGAAGGGTTATTCAGAGACTAGGCAATGAAGACAGCGAAAGCAGTCCTCTACCGTAGTCCACTTTTCACCAAATAGCGACTTCACATGTGCTAAGCGTGACAGGGTGGTCAGCCTATCACCGCTCTATGCTGTTGGAAGTATGTGCATTCTTTAGTCCGTTAGTCGCCTTTTACGACGAAGGGAAGAGAGGGGGTGGTAGTACCTATTCTTTCACCGCTACGCGACAGGGTTAATTAAATTATCCACCATTATTTTACTTTAATATTTGAAAAAAACACATATTTATGGTTCAAAAAATATTGAAAATAATTCACCAACAAAGTTATATCATTGGTAATGTGGCATCGGCTAACTGTCAAGTGATCAGAATACAAATCGAAGGCGATTATTATTAAATCGCAACTACGAACTAAACTATAGTTCGATGTACACGGCTGGTATACTCCCTATACCACAAGATTACCGGCTACCCACCCAGATATGTAATGAGAACACAGCGATGGATCCTTCATAAATATACTAATAAGTATCTTCCGTTCAGCGCTTATTATTAAATCGGTGTTACGAGCTACATTAAGTTTCGTTAAACATTGCTAGTTGTACTAAGTATTTTACAAGATTACCGGTTGCACGCACAGCTAGGTAATGTAAACACAGCGATGGATCCTTCTTATTAGCAGTTATTAGTCTCTTAGTACTGTCCAATATGAATTTTATGGTCGTAACGCCATAGATGACATTGAAATCGTTTAAGGCCACACCGTAACTGTTGGCCGCTTTGTCTACGATGCTTTGTTAATGCTTTGAATAGACGAAACGATTGGATATTTCATTCAATTGAATTCCATTTGAATTCTTATAATAGAGAGGTAGGGTAAAGGTCATTCACGCTTGTCTGGTGGTCATTCAAAAAATGAGCTCGTAAGTACTATTGCTATCTACGTACTAACTTTGTAAGCCAAAGCTATATATTGATTTTGTGCATTTTTATATGTACTTAATTCATGCCGTGTATACGCTATTCAAGGACTACGATCTACGTTTGTATAATTTAATCATTGTGTAATCTAATAGTCATGTAACGATAGTAATCTGTTAGTGTGCAAATAAATAAATATAAAAAACAGAAAATAAATAAATAATTTAATTTCCCCTTCCCTTCCCTTTCCTTATAATGGCTTATATTTTATGTTCCATGCATTGAAACCTTTTGTATGTCAGCGCTGGTGACGCTTCTGGGTCACCTGACTCGCGTGACAGACGTGACCAGCTTGCATCGCATCGATGTAATAGCATAATTTAAGCTACTCCTACTATGTATGAGCTGTAGCTTTTGCCAGCGGCTTCCCTCGTGTTAATGAAAATTTTGTTAATCAATTCTGTTTGTCTCATCATTAACCCCAACGTGCAGACTGTCATTATAATAAATATAATAAGATAACAATAAAATGATGAAAACGAAAGAAAAAATAATAACTTTTGTGATTACCAGTTAACCCTTTATAGGGCAGTGTCAAATATATTGACACCATATTTTGAACTTTATACAATTGAGATAAGGTCGAAAACCAATGAAAAATTTCAACATGCTGTGCTTGTTAAAGGGTTAAAGGACATCATTTTTTGGGCCTTTACTGGAAGTGCCGGCCAACAAAAAGAAATTATACGTATTGTTAAAACTAGCCATTTGGAGAAATAGTTATTAGGGCACAAAAGTTGTAGAATTTCTCCGAGCCAAGTTATACAAGTTCGAAGATTCAACATTTTCATACATTTATTGATTCCTATTTTTTTTTTTTTGTATAAACACAACAGATGATGACCCCACAGCTTTTGCGCTGCAATGACAATTGCTTCAGATCATTAGTTCTAGCAATATCTATCATTTTGTGATGTTTCCCAGTCCCAGCACTTTCAGAAATCAATAAATGTAAGTGAAAATGATGAATCATCAAACTTGTATAACTTGGCTCAGAGCAATCCTACAACTTTTGTGAAATATTAACTATTACTCCAAATGGCTAGTTCTAAAAATACGTACTATTTTTTTTTGTTAGCCGGCACTTTCAGAAAAGGCCCAAAAATGTATGGAGCCCGAATGATCTCCTTTAATATAAAACTGTGAAGCTGCAACAATAACATAACGCTTTTCTTACTTCTTACAAAACGTTCACAGACTGTAACTAAGCATCCCGACACTTCACATTTTTCAAGAATATTTTTTTCTTTGAGCTACATCATACATTTACGCCTGTTTCTCAAGGGGGATGGCTGAGATCGCGCCCCCCACAGACAGCTAACAATTCTAACATACGTCACTCTTTTTTCCCGCTCGCATTAGTTCCTATATTCACGCTTGTCTATATTCGGATACTTCCTGTATTCAAAAAGCCCACACATTAATCTAGCGTAAGTGCGGAGAAGAAACTCATCATTACTTGTAGTATCAATGCAAAACTATGATTGAAAATCGAAATTGTTTATTTATTAGTCTCTCATTTCTCTATAAATACATACATATAATCACGAATATTATCCCCGAAGGGTTAGTCAGAGAATAGGCAATGAACCGTAGTCCACTTTTCACCATATTTCTATAAGTAGCAACAATGTATTAGTAGAGGATCCGAGTATACAACGACCTTCACCGAGCGGTTAATGGATAAAAAGTATTTTATATCAAATTTAATGTGTTAAAAAATATATTGCGAGTGGGTTGGCTGAAAAATTTGAATCCAGTGTAAAATTAATTAAATTTAAAAAAATATATTTTTTTAAACATTGCACTTGTTTCGATAATAGATAAATTACATAGGTACCAATCGAAAGTATGAAGCCTATAGATTCTATAGGCTTCATACTATAGTATAGAATATGCAAACGTTACGTTGACTAGTTTTTTCCTGTCATAACATTGGGTAGGCAGGTGTAAACAGGCAAGTCAATATTAGTCATTTGCAACCGTCTGTTAAATAAATAAAATATATGTTTATATAAAGATAAGCTTACAAACACACATACACACACACACACACCAAACCAGTGCAAAGTAAAAAAAAATATTTTTTTTAATATTAAATTAATCATTAATGGTACTGGACTGAAATTTTTCAGCCAACCCACTCGCCATATATTATTTAACATATTAAATTTGATATAAAATACTTTTCATCCATTAACCTTCCCGGCGAAGATCGTTCTATACTCGGATCTTAGACTATATGTTTGTCCATCAAAACGAAGCAATGTACCTACCTATCGCCGTTATTTTTTGCACAGAGATCTTTGAAGGACCTAAAAGTAGATAAAGCTACTTTTTATCCCATAGAAATAATTACACATCTTCGAAATTTATAATTTCACGTAGCCAAAAGCTAGTTTTAATAAAGTTCAATTAAAAGTATTACCAAAGAGCACTCTCACAAGCGCAGAGTACTAATTGGAAGCAAATTGAAAAGGTAAAGAAAAAGTAGAACGAAAGTATTTACACACTTCAAACAAAACCGAGGGGTAATTAAATCAGAGTCATTAAAACTGTGTTCAAAGAAACGCTACTGAGATTCGTAGGCTTTTCGTAGCGTGCGTTGCGTAGCAAAACGTTACAGGTTTCCAGATTTATTTTTTTCTGCATAAATTTTTTTCTTTCAGATATGGCTTTCAAAGTCAAAGTCAAATTATTTATTCAATGTAAACCTTTACAGGCACTTATTGACGTCAATACTAATAACAATAAAAAAACAGTTAACTAACTTATAGTTAAGACTTAACAACTAATCTAACGAGCTGTAGTCTGTGCCAGACAAATGCGCATCGCTACCCCCAGTACCACTGCAGGCCGAAACAGAATCACGTCGAACCGAAATATAAGCCGTGGTCATAGAATTTTGTAAACAAACGTATCCTTTAATTCGTTACATGGACGGTGACACATTCAAATCGCTGTAATATTAATTATATAGCTATGGGTTCTGAGTTTTATGAAACATGTTAAAATTGTTACTCACCTTGCATGTTTATGATGAAAGTAGCAGAAACTACCGGTCAAGAATCATACGACCGCCGGCGGTCGCGAAACAATAGAATTTCAATTGTGTCTGGTTTTACGGTGCTCGAGAGGTTAAGTTGTTCATAACGATACAAACTAAATACATAGACAGTAATATACCTCGTTCGTTAATAATAATAAATATTACCTAAAAATCTAAAACGTTTAACAGTATAAAAAGTAGTTTAAGTCTCAATAACTTATTATTTTTTTTAAAAAGGCTTTGGCACATCAGCTTCAATCGTTAAAATTCATATAAAACAGGTATGTATGTTTGTTTTATATAAGTGTATAAAATTTAGTAACTAATTATTATTATTAGATAACTACCTCCCAAGTCATTTTTCCATAAATATATTTTTTTTAATTTCTATTAGCTTGCAGCCATATTTACTGGCCAGTTGTAACGAAACGCTCATTTATATATAAAAAAAACAAAGCTATTAAAATCGATGACAAACACATCCACACACCAACGTACCGGCCCGACCGTACAATAGAACGTGACCATAAACAAAACAATCACTATACGAACCCATATATTAAAGCAAAGTGCAACCGCACAAGTTGTTTTCTATCAACAAACGCGCGGCATCCGATTATTCCACAGTACACAACTAGAAACTACCCTCGACTTGCAATCTCACTGGGGAGAGAGAGCGAGGTATGTCACACACAATTTTCACTGTCACAGTTAGGAATCCACTCGAAACAAAACAGCAAAGCACAATTCCGTTAATTATGAATGGCACGTGTTTTTTTTAATACAACGATTTGAATTTGTCAGCAGGCGTGCGTGGTAGCTGTACGGCGGCGAACGACTGCCGCGCGCCCGGTGCGGTGATCGCGATTCGCTAACCGACTAGCGTAGACAAGACACTTCTCCCGTGGCAAGCGGTAGCGTATTGTATAGATGCTAGCCACGCCCAAATGTTTTGATCTCGAGGATGCTAGCATTGGGCTGCTTTGGTACTATAGTAGCCGAGTGAGCATAGAAAAATTGGATTGGATTGAATTTATATTTCTATTGAAAGAGAGGTAATGTTGCCAGCATTATTGGTACCGTTCGCATGTGCCCACAGTTAATGGGCATGATCTATTTGTAGATTTGTTTAGTTTTCCTGGTTAAGTAATTTTATATAGTCAAGGTAAGATATTATTTTCTGTTTTGTGAAAATTAAAATTTGTATTTAATTTGCACGTAATTTTTCCTTCGCATTATTGTTTAAAATCAAACTAAATCATATTAAAAATAGCCGTAGAAACTGCTTTACGTGTGTCAAATTAAATTTAAAGCTGTACGTTGCTGCCCTAGTGACGAAAATAAAAATAAAATAAATAAAAAGGGGTTTAACTGAACACAGCTCGAATCGAATGCAAGTAAACAAAGATTAAGCGATTTATCGTCCGACGACCACTGGTGCACGACAAACACTTGTTCGTTCGTTCGTAGTTATAGCATGTTTGTTTAGAGCGAACATGTTTACCTATCGGTGTTGAGCATTTTTAGGATTCGAAGAAATTAAAAGAGCTACGCACTGTTTTATTGTGGCAAATGTGGTAGACGATACACATGTGTTTTAACATGAACTACATAAAGATAGGTACAACAACTACAATAATAATAAGACAACAAAGATAGTGAAAAATTAAAAAAAAAACAAAGATCTTGCCGAAGTGTACTGCTTGCCACGTAAGATCAGCGTCATGGGTTTATCCCATGACATGACACTTTGCTGAGTGGAGGCCCTTTGATACCTTTATGTTTTATGTTAATTTTCTTTTAATTGTTAATTGTTCTGTGTACGATTAATTTTTGTGATCAATTGTATACTAACCTACTTAGTCTGTTTTTTTTAATGTACAATGGCGGACTCCGTCGCTTTACCAGTCTAAGGAGCGAAATACACAGAAGCGATGTAAGATTCGGATGCGATGCGGATGTGGATCGGATTCGTTGTCCCTTCTAATCTTCAGATTTCGCCGGATCCTTTCTGTGTAATTTACGAGGCATCTCTTTCATACATTTTGTACGAACAAGATTTGAAGGGACAACGAATCCGATCCACATCCGCATCGCATCCGAATCTTACATCGCTTCTGTGTATTTCGCGCCTAAAGATCAAAATCCCTTGCACACCGCGTCGTCTATTTAGTACGGGCACGTACCCGGGCTGTCGGTGCGCTTCATACGAAAATCGCAGCAAAGTGGTAAAGCGACGGTGACCCCGACCGTACTTATAAACGTTCTTCTATTCTATTCTATAAATGCGAGTTGGTGATCATCACCAATCCTCAATTTGGCAAGCGTGGAGTTAACAAAGCCAATTCGCCAGTAACATCGTACGTTTGAGTCCAACATAATGAAACAGTTATTCAAAATAAAATAGATTTCAGAAAAGTACTTTTACATTGTTATTAACCGCCTCTGTGATAGCCACTACAGTAGTGTAGTGGCTAAGCCACCGGTTTCAGACCAAGAGGTCCCGGGTTCGATTCCCAGCGGGGGGTACATCTTTGTGTGCTCGGTTTGGTTGGTGGTAGGGCTGTTAAGTCCGCCTGGCTAGCTACCACCATCTTATCTAAGTCTGTCGCCATAACAACGGTGTTTATAGCATTGTTGTGTTCCGGCAGTTTGAGATAAGATAGCCAGTTCCTCAGTGGTTGAGGATTCTGGGTGAAGCGCCCTTCCACCTTCAGCCTTATCGTCACTTACCATCAGGTGAGATGAAGGCCAAGCGCTTACCCGTTGCCGAATAAAAAAATAAAAAAGTTATTATTTTTCATAGACTACACAAAGAGTATAATAAAATAATCGCTATTCCATTCGTATTGCAAGTCTACATACAACAGTACAAAACAACTTGTACTGAGAAGACCTAGGAATACACAAATAGTATTTTCTCTTCTAAACACACATAGGTACTACCTTTTATCTCGCAAATACAAACGATACGAGCCATCTCGTTTTTATCGCAAACGGGTGTCAGATAATGATGTCATGACAGCCCTCCGCCTTCAAAGATACGACAAAAGGATCCGCCATTAAAGAGATATAAAGTAAATAGTGCTTGTATGTAAACATTGAACAAAACAAACATAGCGGTGAATGAATACTACGCAGTCCCTCTTTTCCTTGGGTGTCGTCAAATGCGACTAACGGACTAAAGACTGCACATACATCCAACAGCATTGAGCGGCGATGGGCTCACCACCTGTCACGCTGAGCACATATGCAGACGTTATTTGGTGAAAAGTGGACTATGGTAGTGGACTGCTTTTACGGTCCTCATTGCCTAGTCTCTGACTAACCCTTCGGGGATAATAGTCGTGATTATTTGTATGTTTTATGTATGCTTTTATAGTTGTGTATCGACCTGTGTGGCTTATTAAGGGAATACCACAAAGTACAAACCGATATCTTCCCTTGAGTGTCGTAAAAGGTGACAAATGTTTTTGGGGGTTAAAGTTACTCGCGTCCGTAGGTTTACCCTTGAGACCCTACACGTGACCCCTGGGTGGTGCTAAATGAGTGACACTGACTGAGTGGTAGAGCCACGCTGCGTTGCAGCACGCATTGGGCCGGCTCGCCCGGCGTAATACCACCCTCTCACTAATATCCGGCGTAAAATAATAGCACTTAGTGCTGTTGTGATTCGTCCGGCCAGTGAGGGTTCCGGAGGCCCTTCCCCCCCGCCCCTCACAATTCCTATTCCTTCCTAAAACCTATTCCATGCTTAAAGGCCGGCAACGCATTTGCGATTCCTCTGGTGTTGCGGGTGTCCATGGGCGGCGGTATTACTCTCCATCAGGTGACCCGCCTGGGGCCCAAGTCTGCTAATTTACGAATGGCATAATTGAATCGCAATTGTATCGCATTGTAATTGTTTGACACATTTGGTATTCTTAAATGAGTAAGAGAATACCAAATGTGTCAAACAATTACAATGCGATCCAATTGCGATTCAATTATGCCATTCGTAAATTAGCAGACTTGCGCCCCTGCTCGTTTGCCTCCTTCTATTATTAAAAAAAAAAATGGACTAAGAGTACAGGGTTAATTTTGGACCCTCCGCCAAATCGGTAAAAACGTGATCGTGCTACCCGTTCTGGACGTTATGCCTTTTTGGACATCCAGAGACTTGTATACATATTGACCAACGGTCTTTCTAACATCTGGACGTTATGACTTCTTGAACATTCCGACACTTGCACATATTGACTAACGGTATTTAAAACATCCGGACATTATGTCACCTTGGACATTCTGACACTTGGCCCAACATACCCCGGAATCGAAAAATGTCGGGTGTGCTTACTCTTGAAACACAATTGCATCACTCAATTTCCAATCACAAATCTAAAAACTGTCAAATGGCACTTTTGTAAGCGACAATAGCGCCACATTGGAATTAAATTGCTTGGAAGTTGATTGAACAAATTATTATCGAGATGGCGTTCCGGAATTATCTTTACTTATCCCAATATCGATACATATTAATCGCATTGGAATGTATTGAGATTGTGTTTGCGTTCAAGAGTAACCCTCCCGGCTGGTCTTTCCGGCTATTTAGGTTTGGCGACCCGGCAACCCTAGCCGGGAATCTATCTTTGTATGTAGTTTACAGGAATTGCTGACAAAACTAGCATAGCACGCACGGTACTGTAGAGTTTATACCATGTTAGGGCGCTGGCTGGCTTTACTTTGTAATAAATAAAACGTAATTTGAAATGACAAGATGTCAAACGGGAAATGAGAGAACGATCTGAAGTGCCAACATGGGTAGACTTGACCAGGTTATTTTACATTCTGAAAATGTAACATATAAATAAAGTCATATACAATAATATGAAGTCGTATACTAAATAAAGGTTGTTGTTATTATAACAAACGCCCCCCAACCTTTACGAGTACAACAGTACCGTATTCCCAGCATAACTGAACAAATTATTCGTTCCGTGCGACATAACTGCGATCGCCTGCAAGTTGACGTGCGCACGCGCAAGGGACACTGCTATAATCACTAACCGCATTCTTAGCCTCACATTATCTATGAGATATATACTACTTTACTATCTACTACAAAATCGTATTACGTTTAAACGTAGGTATCTTTGAGGTGCTAATATTATGTTAAACTAGCGGCCGCTCGCGGTTTCACCCGCGTGGTTCCCGTTCCCGTGGGAATATCGGGATAAAAAGTATTCTATGTGTTAATCCAGGTTATGAACTATCTGTATGCCGAATTTCATTCAAATCCATTCAGTAGTTTTTACGTGAAAGAGTAACAAACATACACACTCACAAACTTTCGCCTTTATAATATTAGTGTAATAGTGTAATCTGTTATCTTAGATGGCAGAGAACTACTTTTGCGGTCCTCATTGCCTAGTCTCTGACTAACCCTTCGGGCATAATAGTCGTGATTATGTATATGTATGTATTATCTTAGCGACCCGCCTGCGACTTGTTCCGCGTGAACACCCCCCATCCCGTGGCAATTTTCCATACATTTTCTTTCATACAAACTTTATTCTGCCAATCACAAACACAACAAAAAATGAATACCCAAGCCAAATGGATGGAGCCGCTCCGAAATGATGCGCGTACAAACATTGGGGAAATTGATTTTATATTAATGTAGATGAATGAAATCATTTTTTTTCCAGATTATTATAGAAAGCATTTGCTTTTTCTACTTTTATCAAAATATGTAAATAAAGTGTGTTTTTTTATGTACGAGATACATGAAAAAAATGGCAAACGGTAGCTAATGACACTGGCTAATTTTGGTGAGAAAAAAAATCATTACTTAATTATTTTGTGATTTAAAATCACTTCTTTATAAGTCCATATTATTTTTTTGTCGATGAATTTAGATGTAGTACTTAGCATTAACAGGTTAGAAGTACCACCCTTATCACATTTATATAAAGTGAGAAAAGCATGGAATGAAATGAAAGCCAGTGAGAAAAGATAGGAACTTCACAGCAGATTCAGGCAGTGGCCAATATAAAACTCATTCAACACGAAAGGGGCATCGAACTAAGCGGGACATACACTCGGCGTCAAAAAAATCGCACCTCTTAGAAAATCACTTTCAAATGTCATTTACTCTTGATATGCACATGCAGTCGCATTAATTATGATTTTATTTACAAGGTTACTTAATTAACTTAATAAAAAACATTACTTTTCATTATCAAATAAAACCTAATGCAACAAATAAAGTGTCACAAAAATTCGATGCAAATTTTGCTACCCGTGAGAGTTGCTAGTTGCGCTTCCTTTGTGGGTATAAAACGGTCAACACGGGTTCAATGTGGGTCATTCGCTATTCAACCGTTGAAGAGGACACACGCACAGATTTTGATGGATACCACAGCTGATAAAGCCGCTCAAGTGGTTGCACTACTGCAATCAGGGGTGCGGCAGTGTGATGTCGCCCGGCAACTGAACCTGAGCCGTTATTCCGTTCGAAGAGTGTACCAGCGCTTCATAGAGACCGGTGGCTATATCCGCAGACACGGTTCGGGTAGACGTCGCTGCACTTCGGAAAGAGACGACCGGTTCGTTGTGTCGAACTCTTTGAGAAATCGTTTCTCCAACGCTGTTGAGTTGCAACAGCAGCTCCAGGCAGTTCGCAGACGCACCGTAAGCGTATCTACGGTTAGAAGAAGATTGAAGGAGAAGAAGATAGCGGCCCACAGAGCTGCTACGGGTCCAAAATTGACTGCAGCGCATCGGCGAGCCCGCTTGCAGTTTGCTCGTGACCACGTCGATTGGACCCTTGAGCAGTGGAGAGCTGTTCTCTTCTCAGACGAGACGCGAGTGTGTCTTTTCTGCAACGACCGACGGAGAAGAGTATACCGGAGGCAGGGTGAACGTTTCGCCCAAGCCTGCATCCAGGAGACGGTGGAATATGGTGGCGGATCCTGCATGTTCTGGGGCGGTATGTCTGCTGCCGGCAAAACCGACCTTGTCTGCGTCTCCCGGACTGGAGGTGCTCGCGGACAAGGGTCGCTGACTGCTCGCCGCTATGTCACTGAGGTCCTGGAAGTGCATGTGGTCCCCTTTGCCGAATCTTTTGGCGAGGGGTTCACATTAATGCACGACAACGCTCGCGCTCACACTGCAGGCATCGTGAGCGACTTCTTGCAGAGGTCCCAAATCTCTGTGATGCAGTGGCCAGCGCGAAGTCCGGATCTGAATCCTATAGAGCACCTCTGGGATCATCTTAAACGTAAGGTTCGATCTCGGGATCCAGCTCCTTCGACTCTACAGGAGCTCCAAGACGCGGTGATTGAAGAATGGGGGCTTATCCCTCAAGAAGAGCTCCTGAAGTTGGTGAGGTCCATGAGGGACCGTATGGAAGCCGTGATCAGGGCAAGGGGGGGTAACACTAGATTTTAAGTTAATTTTAAGACACTTTTTGTACATTTTTCTTTGTAAATTATCTGTTGTTAATTAGGACTTAATTAAGGATTTTTATTATTTTATGAATTTTAATGTTGTTTGTATAATTATAATTAAACAGAAAGTTAAATTTAATTGTTTTTTGATACTCCTTTTTGTTACCTTTCTAATGATACCCAACACTATCCTCTACATAAGGTTTAAGAATTTTTAAAGATGATTTTTAAAAGGTGCGATTTTTTTGACGCCGAGTGTAGTATACTGCATAGGAACAAACACTAACGTTTTGGTAATACGAGGGTTGATTTTTCAATCCTCGGATAAAACTTATCTGTCTGATAAACTATAACACGATCGAACTAAAATGTAAAAATGTAAGGTATGAAAGGCATAATATGACAATACATTTTCAAAATGGTTGTGTAATACTTTAATATACAAATAAGTTTTATCTGACAATTGAAAAATTGGCCCTTAACATAATACAGCAGCATGGTTCATAGCAGTCAGCTGGACAGAACAGAATGTCGGACTTCTGTATGAAGCTGTGCAGTTTATTTCGCTCATTTTTCTCCTCAGCTATAAAATGACGTCCTGAATGGGCGGCGGTCAGGTTAAAAAATATTTTGGACGAGTCAAAGTGTTTATTAATTTAGTTTATTGAATATACAAACTTATTTTTTCTTAATACAAAATCAATTAAGAGTGAGTTTCACGCATGAAACTTAACAACTTTCCCCAAAAATGACAAAAAAACCTATGTGCAAAAATGACAAAAAAAATTCAATCTCTCATACGTCATACTATTGTCGTCAGCTGATCGGACAGTTTTGTATGGGAGATCGAAATTTTTTTGTCATTTTTGCACATAGGTTTCTTGGGGAAAGTTCTTCAGTTTCATGGGTGGAACTCACCCTTAATTGTTTTTGTATTAAGAAAAATTAAGGTTGTATACATTTTGACTTTGATTTTGACGGGATATTTTGTATTCCTACTTTTCAGATGCTATACGAGACGACGAGAATTGGTTTTACAAATAACCCATGGTATGCGGTGATCATTTCCTATCAAGCAAGCCGTAAAGCTCTTTAGCCGGCTTTCGCTTTAAAAGCTATTAGCTTCAAAAACAAAAGAAAACTACTCAGGAACGACGCAGCGGTCGAACGGAAGCTAATAGAAGAAATCAGGAAATTACATTTTGTATGATACAGGATATTAGCCCAATGGAAATTGTCCTATGGTAGGATTTCCAATATTTATTTGACGCAGTGAAAGAAAGGGAGAAAGAAAAAGATTTTCTTGTCGTTTATTCACAGTATAAGGTCTCCCTCCCGCCCTTAAGACTTACGAACCGATGACGTAATGAGATTTATAAGTGCTCAATTATTGTTGTCTAAACTGAATAAATGATATTGATTCTTGATTCTGTTTATCGAAATCGAGTTTCTATACTGTCGTCGCCCCTCGACTGGTGTATGTTGAATCAGAGAGTGCTAATCGGGCGTCAGCTCACTGCCCCCAAGGAACATCCGCTGGGATTTGGGAACTTGGCACCAGCTTGTTATATTTAGATGGATGCGAAAAATTTAATTTGATTGCCGTTTGGCAATCAAGTTATCAGAAACACTTCTTAACCCTAAGACAACTATGTCACTTTATTTTTTAATTTTTTTATTCCACAACGGGTAAGCGCCTTGGCCTTCATCTCACCTGATGGTAAGTGACGATAAGGCCGAAGGTGGAAGCGCGCTTCACCCGGAATCCTCATCCACTGAGGAACTGGCTATCTTATCTCAAACTGTCGGAACACAACAATGCTATAAACATCGTTGTTATGGCGACAGACTTAGATAAGATGGTGGTAACTAGCCAGGCGGACTTAGCAGCCCTACCACCAACTAAACTGAGCACACAAAGATGTACCCCCCGCTGGGAATCGAACCCGGGACCTCTGAGTCTAAAAACCGGTGGCTTAGCCACTAGACCACAGAGGCGGTTATATTAAAGAGTTCGTGCATATTACCGTGAAAGGTGACTAACGGACTGAAGACCTTACATCATAAAATAGAATAAAATAGAATAGAATAGAATAGAATATTCTTTATTGTACACTAAAAACAAAACAAAAAAACACAGGAAATATAAAATATTACAATTTAAAAGGAGTCGTACAATGGGCGGCCTTATCACTAAAAGCGATATCTTCCAGGCAACCTAGGGATGGAGACTATACAACAGTTAATCATCATCATCATCAGCCTATAAACGTCCCACTGCTGGGCACAGGCCTCCCACGTAGGCACGTGGGGTTATTGTGCCATAACCCACCACGCTGGCCTAATGCGGGTTAGTGGGTCCTTACTTCTTACATCCAACAGCAAAGAGCGGGGGTGGACTCACCACCTATCACGCTGAGCATATGTGCAGTTGACATTTGGTGTGCCTAGTGCCATGTGTGTGGCAGTGCACTGATTTTATAGGCCTACGCCCAAATTCTATAACGATTGTTTGTAAATTAATACAAGTATAGAAGATTCACTGCACAAAGTAATTTAAATAAATACCGACTCTTGCTAAGACACAATAAAGTGCAATTCAGGACGCACACCGCTCCCATACCTACAGTTAATTTCACCTAGAAGTTGTCTCTCTTTCTATCGCGTACTATCGCGTAGCTCTTATCTCTTCTAATGACTGCAGGGTGTTCGCGAGAGTCCGTTCGGTCGGCTACTTGTAGCTTCAGACCTAAAGCGCGGATTGCGCCAGGCCTTGTTTAACTAAGATTTTTACTGTTTTTTGAAACAAATACACAACAGCTAATTACTCACATTTTATTGTAGGTAATTAGCTGTTTTTTCGTGAATCTCTCTCAGGAAAAATAAAAATTCGAGGGACTAGTCACTGACTAACCATTTAGTGATGATTATAGTCTTTTAATGTATGTTTTTATCCCAATCGAGTGTATCTTCCGCCTCTCGCCCGGTGAATCAGAGAGTGCTAATCGGGCGTCATCAAAACATCCGCTGTCGGAGTGGAGGACCCGCCCGGCAGCGCGGCCGAGTGATTGGTGCCCAAAATTTGTTTTGACGTTACCAATCCTTTGAGGCATTATAACTAGAGCAGTCAATCCATACAAAAAAAATGTGACATCAGCTATAATGACAGCGAGCAACGCGTTTGCCGTTACGGCATTGTTTTACACGGGGATGGAACTCGGCGCTTGCCGTTCGTGGTCCCGAGCCATCCCCATGACATAGAAGGGATGGTACTATGTTTTTAGTGGGTAGGCTTCACCTTTCTCCCGTTCAGTTTTTCTGACTTCGCGGGGGAGAGGGAAGAAAGTCCCACCTAACCCGAGGTTGCCCCAGACTCGGTGTGTGCCTTAAGCATTTTATCTAGTGAAAAAAGGGCTTTGTTGTAAAGGCCTTAACACACGGCAGCTATTAAGTATATTAATGTACATTACATCTCGGGATTTTACACGACAGCTATATATGAATATGAATATACATTATAGCTGTAGTGTGGTCTCCTGACGATTTCTATGGAAAGATGTAGTGAGATGTATCGTGCTATAATATACATCTTTACATTATAGCTGCCGTCTGTGAAGGCCTTAAGGCGTTTGCATTGCAGTTCATGGCCCGCAATTCAGTGCGCAAAAACTTTCTTCGCGGTGTTGTCTCTAGTTATAATACCTCAATGAACCAATCAAATTAATTTTCCGCACAGGGAAATGGCATGCAACCGGCCGTCGCCGGTCCAGCTGCCATGGTTACACTTAATTGCGTACTAATGTAATATTCTTATGGGTGGGTGTTAAAAGTAATTTGCTTGCCGTCCATTGAGTTTTAGAAACTTTTTATTAATGTCGGCTTTTCTATTCACCTCATTTAGTCAGTGAAGGTAGATGACGGCCAATATAAAACGAATCTCCTATAGGTTTGGGGCTGAAATAAATTTTATATCTTTTGTTGTTGGTTTTAATATTAAAAAAAATGATATTTAAAAAGATTTGTGAGCGTTTCCGGACGCAACCACTTAAAACTGGGAAAGCTGTGTAACATACACATCGATTGCCTTCGGAGAAACAGGACGGTGTGTGAGGATGAAGAGACGACAATTGACAGAGACATGTGACGTCAGACAGTCACAGGCTCACAGCCGACCCCAAATAATTGAGATGAAGGCGAGAAAGAAGAAACAAAGGTCATCGTACTTGTTATAGGCTAGCAAATTCGTACGTGAGTTCCAGAGAGGCGTGACATCTGCATACAACAGGGGGGAGCGATCGCGCTAAATAATCTCAATTCTCTACCAAACCACAACTGAACCGCAGTCGTTATGCCGATTTTGTATAGCGCCATCGCGTGTGTCAAACGCGATAGCACTCTAAAACTATTAATAAGACCGAACTGCGATCGGCTTGGGATCTTGCTCGCTAAGCAATTTTCGCAATGCCGGGTCGATGGATGGGTGACCAATTAGAAACATCTCGAGCTCCTCCGTGCTTCGGAAGGCACGTTAAGCCGTTGGTCTCGTCTTGTTGTCGTAAGATGACAGTCGTTAAAACCCACCAACCCGCATTGGCCAGCGTGGTGGGGGGTTATGGCCCAATATCCCCACGTGCTATTGTCCACGTGGGAGGCCTGTGCCTGTGCATGAGCAGAGCGCTTGACCACTCTGCCACAGAGGCGTAGAAGAGTCAATTAAAAACTTATACAAAACGTAGCTACAAACGGCAGCTTCGCAATTCATTCCCAAGACCGAAGGTGTCTTCGTATAGTTCCAATACTGTGTGCGCCTTTCAACTGTAGACGAGGCGTCTACGTGTGTCCAGTGGATAATGGCTAGTGTCCGGCCCGCTGGCCTTGACAACGCGAGGAGCGACTGGCCTACGTCACTGGCACGACAGTAAGGCGCTGCGCAAACGATGATACTTTTGGAGGCTGGTGTCAGAAAGTGAATATTTTATTTTTCTACAATCAATATGAAACCACCACCGACCGCGCAGACGGGTGTTAGGACATTGGTCAAGTCTGATATTGGTCAAATCGTCAAATTGGAAATTTGACAAATTGGTAATTCGTCAAATCCACTTTTCGTCAAATTATGTAATTTGCCAAAAACGTCATTGGTCAAGTCCATGTACACTTGTTAAATTATAATCTGTAAGAAGTTTATCTAGGCGGAAAATGCTGGCCATATAGAAGCATATTATTATGACAGTATGTTTTTTACCGTCAACTACGAGTATGTGTCATTTCATTTCATTATTTGTAAAAATCAATATTCATACATTATTTACGTGTTTTCGGATTGTTGAAAGGTGAGAGAAGGTGAGAAGAAAAGAAAAACATACGACATAATAAAAGACACCAAAATAAAAAAATAATAGAGAAGTTATTGAGTGGAAAATTGGATCCCTTTAAGTGTTTAAAACAGTTAAGTTGGGTATGAATTATATAAAATGAATTTAATTAATTACTTAGTTTAAAAAAAGAAATCTTATCTTATCTAGTGGGGCCTGCAGGGGTCTCCCTCTCGCAGTAGCACGTCGACCCATTGGGATCGTTTGTGCCAAAAAAAAAACAACTTCTATTTCTTTATTGCTGTTAATTGTACTTAAATTACTTGATCAATGGCGTATTTGGCAAATTACATAATTTGACGAAAAGAGCATTTGACGAATTACAAATTTGTCTAATTTATAATTTGACGATTTCACCAATGTCGTAGACACTTTTTGAATCCAGTCGCTACCACCTGTCACATAGCGATCGCGAATCAAAAAGTGGTCGGTGTAGGCGACTGGCACCTAAAAGCCATCAGTTGCTGACTCGAGCAACATTAACTTTCCTTACAAATATACAGCGCTGTGACAGTTACAGCTACATGACATAGGAGGTATGGTTTCCTATTGGTGTGGTGTTGGTACCAGGCGAGTGGCGACTGTGTCCGGTCTCCGCTTTCTGATACAGCAACTTCGGTTTCCTGTGATAGTATCCAGTGTCGGCAACACGTTTGCGCGGTGTCGGCAATACGTTTGCGCAGTGCCTAACGGGCCTTTGCAAAAACTAAAGGAAAAGGTTACAATCTATTTGATCACAACTATCATACTCAGTATCTTTGTCAGAGAAAGAGGCTGATCGTCTCACCTAGACCACGAAGGCGGGTAAACAATGATGCTGGCACGCAAGTAAGGGAAGATCACATGTACACAACTATCTCTGTCTATATACTATGTCTATCTCTATCGGATGGTCTATTCTAGTCGCCAGACCCTCAACTAACCTTGGTGTGCGGGCAGTTAAGATTGACGTTACAGTACATATGCATGACACGTCGCAAATTGGCGTAGTCAGTATACATAAGAAACTTTAATTGAAAGCGCGTGTCATCTTGTTCTATAATCCTTTATTGAAAATCATCAAATAATCAATTTCGAAACAAACAACGCAGCACAACAAAGGACTGACCGTAAACTAAAAACAACTTAAACATCAATATCTCGACTGAGTGAGTTTCGTTTAAATTCAAATTGTAATAGTGTATTTGCATAACGATATAATATAAACTAAACAATACGTTGATTTGTTTGTTTAGGTAAAGCACTCATTAATTCCCGAGTCCAAAATTATCGGAGATCAGATATCAGACAACAAGCAACGTTAACTCACAATAAATTTAAATTCAAATCTCACTGTGATTGATCAGTCTCCGATATGTCTTTTTATGGAAATTCTGGTCTACGAGCCGAGTAAACAATAAAATCAGTCTCCGATATGTCTTTTTATGGAAATTCTGGTCTAAGAGCCTAATAAACAATAAATGGGCTTCCGTACATCCAGGCACTGCCTAGCTTGGAGACCTCTGTTAATTGTCCTGTCTCTGCCTATGCACATGAATGTCTTCTTTATTAATTTTATTATTAAATACATGTACAGTACATACATATAAGCACGACTATTCTCCCCGAAGGGTTAGTTTCAGAGACTAGGCAATGAGGACAGCAAAAGCAGTCCTCTACCATAATCCACTTTTCACCAAACAGCGACTGCATATGTGCTCAGCTTGACAGGTGGTTAGCCCATCACCTATGCTGTTGGACGTATGTGCAGTCTTTAGTCCGTTAGTCGCCTTTTACGATATCCAAGGGAAGAGAGGGGGTGGTATTCTTTCACCGCTACGCGACACGGTTATTATTCTTATTCTTTGAAGATAGAAAGGGTTCCGTTTCTATCTTCAAAGAAGTAAGAATGTTATTTTCATCTTGCATCTTACGAACCTCTTCATAGTTCTCGAAGTCGCTTTAAAAAATTCAAACATACCCCATGGCACAGTACCTCCAAATATTCCTCAAAATCGGTAAAAAACAGCGTTGGCCGTAGAGTACATTTTTAGCATGCAATGTGTAACGGGTACAGCTGACGTACCTTTTGATTTAGTCGACGAGCTATTACTCAGTGCATTCGTTGCGAAAGAGCAATCAAAGCTGTACGAGTGATTTGAGCGATTATTATTGTACCTTTTTACCCCCCCCCCCCCAATATGGTACCGTTTCAGCGCTGCAAATGTACCTTTTGGGAAGTCAGTTGCGGCAACACTGGTAAAAACATTGGCAGTGACTGACGATGACGCGTCGCCTTATCACCGATTTATCTATCGCTCCGACAGCCTCACTATTTACTCTCCAGATAACTAACATTTGCGTGCATAGTTACGTGGAAATTTCCTCCTGTGCCAACAATTAATACGATCATTGCTAAATGCGACTTCACCTGGAGATCGGAGTAAACCGCATTGGCAGTTTAATCCACTTATTAGTAGCCTATGGGCGTTTGCAACACCAGAGGGCATAGACTAGTGGCATAATGACGTAAGGAATAAATTGATAAATACCGATATTCGAAAAACAAATCAGTGATATAATAATTTTATTTTAGTAACTTTGCCTGAGTTTTACATAACGATGATACTAAAAAAAATATCAGACAAACATTACGTTGAAACCAGCTTCAACCAGTGTTGAGTGAGAAAGAGTTTTTTTTAACAAAATACGCCGTTCTATGCTGTTCGGTTGATGTGCAGTCTTTAGTCCGTTAGTCATCTTTTACGACACCTAAGGGCAGAGATGGATGAGTAGTATTCCCAACTAGCAAATTGGTCATATAAAAACTGTGCTATGCGACTTTTGGTTATATAACTGTTGAATTGATGTTATTAGACCACTACAACGTTGTGTAACCGTTATTCCTACTACGATTTAGTCCCGTAACTAAATGGTCCACTAAAAAAGTTGAGTAAACGTTTTTACGACTACTTTATACAACGTCGTATAATGGTACAAATATATAGGTTAAGTAAACGTTTTTACGACTGTATTATACAACGTTGTATAGTGGTGCCTGTGTATAGGTTAGGTAGACGTTTATACGACTGATTTATACAACGTCGTATAGTGGTGCCTGTGTATAGGTTAGGTAGACGTTTTTACGACTGATTCATACAGCGTCGTATAGTAGTGCCTGTGTATAGGTTAGGTAGACGTTTTTACGACTGATTTATACAACGTCGTATAGTGTTGCCTGTGTATAGGTTAAGTAGACGTTTTTACGACTGATTCATACAACGTCGAATAGTGGTACCTGTGTATAGATTAGGTAGACGTTTTTAAGACTGATTTCTACAACGTCGTATAGTGGTGCCTGTGTATAGGTTAGGTAGACGTTTTTACGACTGATTCATACAACGTCGAATAGTGGTGTTAGAGTATAGGTTACGTGAACGTTTTTACGACTGCTTTATTATATCGTCGTATTATGAAGCCAGGTTGTAGGTCGGATAAATAAAAAAAATATGACACCATGTATAAAGTTTTTATTTAAATTAAAGGTTATCTGTTCATGTTAATTATCTCACGGAACTCTAAAACAATTTATCATGGCCGACCATCTTGGTCGCAAGAAACCGCATTATGCGACCTTTTTATTATATAATTGATGTATAGAAGTCGTTTCTTAACTTAGACAAGATGGCTGCTATTTTAGTATGTAAACAAATTTTAAGAAATAGTCTACAATAATTTAATTTTAAGAAATTCGAAGGGGGCGTAAAAAATTTCACAACAACACACCTATATTTCACCACAAAACTAAACGTCCCATAAGAATTAGGTGCACTGCACACATTTATCCTTACACTCTGTTCGTGTATAATATTGTTAAAGTAAATGTAAAAATAATTAAGTAAATCATAACTTATAAACCGATTAAATTTTGTATTTGATAAAACGCACTTTTCCAGCAAACATCACAGGAACGAATGAATGGAATGAACTTCAGTTCATTCCATTGTGTACAATAAAAGTCGATGTTTACCACTTAACCGACATTACAGTCATCTTCTAATGTCTATGCAATTGTTATAGGACTTTAGTGGCTCGGTAACAGTCGGTATAAAACTTTTATGTAACATTTAAAAGTTCTTGACTGACGTTTATTTAACTTGTAAATAACAATAATGTCATTTAATATGGGCCTATTTCGCGTTGTATAAACGTCTAAGACACGTTTATATGACCCACTTTATAGAACCAAAAGGAAATGTAAAACGTTTTCTCAACTATTATGCAACGATAACTTGTTACTTGGGTTCTTTCAACCCGTTCAGCGCCACGTGTATGTCATTCATTATACACCCTAGTGCAACTCTCACCACGTGACGCTGAACGTGTTAATAAGTCGCCACCACACATCTAAACGCGAATAGCTTCGGCAACGCAATCGAACGACGCGCGTAATGGCTCTAACACACGAGCAGCAGTTTGCTGTCGACGTATGTAAATGCAGTCGACGTTAGAAGTCGGCGGCTAGCTGTCGACTTGTGACAACGTCTGCAGTCGCCTCTGCCGTCATCAGCTAGCTGTCGACCTGCCTGCGGCAAGCAGTTGAGACGTCGACAGCTTGCCGACGTATGTAAGTGCAGTCGACGTTAGGATTCGGCGGCTAGCTGTCGACATGTCTTCGGCAAGCTGTCGACGTTCTGACGACGGCAGAGGCGACTGCAGACGCCGTCACATGTCGACAGTTAGCCGCCGCCTCCTAACGTCAGTCAGCTGCAGTTACATACGTCGACAGCAAACTGCTATTGTGTTAGACCCCTAAAGTTATTCACGTAATCAATCAATCGAAATTGTAAAAAACGGGAAAAGAATAAAGTTCGACAATGTCACGGGCGGGCCACTAGTACTCAACCTTTCGTAGATCTATGTCACTAGCAATTTAAATTATTTTTCATTCCTCATACACGGAAAGTAGGTCTGAAGTTACCTGGATGCGGGTGGAAAGTAGTAATTTTCCGCCCTGGGTAGCATCGTTTTTCTGACAGGTACTGTGTAGTTGTGAGTTGTGAGTTATTATTAAAAAAAACATTCAGTGGAATTGAGAACCTCCTTCTTTTTTAAAGTCGGTTAATGTTGGCGTAAAAAGCGACTAAAGGACTAAAGACTGCACATACATCCAACAGTATAGAGCGGCGATGGGCTCATCAAAATAATACTACCAACCCCTCTCTTCCCTTGGGTGTCGTAAAAGGCGACTAACGGTCTAAATACTGCACATTCAATACATCCAACAGCATAGAGCGGCGATGGGCTCATCAAAAAAATACTTCCAAAATAATCTTCTTTTTGATTCGACAGCAAACTGCTGTTGTGTTAGAGCCCTAAAATTAGTCACGTAATCGTCGGGCACGGGCAACACCAATACTCCTTTTCATACAGTCATCGATCCACGACTATTATCCCCGAAGGGTTAGTCAGAGACCAGGCAATGAGGACCGCAGAAGCAGTGTATTGATAGGTTGTGCACCCATCGCCGCTTTAAGCTGCTCGATGTTTGTGCAGTGTTTAGTCCTTTAGTCACCATTTACGACACGCAAGAGAAGAGATGGAGATAATAAAATACACTCGGCGTCAAAAAAATCGCACCTCTTAAAAAATCACTTTCAAATGTCATTTACTCTTGATATGCACATGCAGTCGCATTAATTATGATTTTATTTACAAGGTTACTTAATTAACTTAATAAAAAACATTACTTTTCATTATCAAATAAAACCTAATGCAACAAATAAAGTGTCACAAAAATTCGATGCAAATTTTGCTACCCGTGAGAGTTGCTAGTTGCGCTTCCTTTGTGGGTATAAAACGGTCAACACGGGTTCAATGTGGGTCATTCGCTATTCAACCGTTGAAGAGGACACACGCACAGATTTTGATGGATACCACAGCTGATAAAGCCGCTCAAGTGGTTGCACTACTGCAATCAGGGGTGCGGCAGTGTGATGTCGCCCGGCAACTGAACCTGAGCCGTTATTCCGTTCGAAGAGTGTACCAGCGCTTCATAGAGACCGGTGGCTATATCCGCAGACACGGTTCGGGTAGACGTCGCTGCACTTCGGAAAGAGACGACCGGTTCGTTGTGTCGAACTCTTTGAGAAATCGTTTCTCCAACGCTGTTGAGTTGCAACAGCAGCTCCAGGCAGTTCGCAGACGCACCGTAACTACTACCGTAAGCGTATCTACGGTTAGAAGAAGATTGAAGGAGAAGAAGATAGCGGCCCACAGAGCTGCTACGGGTCCAAAATTGACTGCAGCGCATCGGCGAGCCCGCTTGCAGTTTGCTCGTGACCACGTCGATTGGACCCTTGAGCAGTGGAGAGCTGTTCTCTTCTCAGACGAGACGCGAGTGTGTCTTTTCTGCAACGACCGACGGAGAAGAGTATACCGGAGGCAGGGTGAACGTTTCGCCCAAGCCTGCATCCAGGAGACGGTGGAATATGGTGGCGGATCCTGCATGTTCTGGGGCGGTATGTCTGCTGCCGGCAAAACCGACCTTGTCTGCGTCTCCCGGACTGGAGGTGCTCGCGGACAAGGGTCGCTGACTGCTCGCCGCTATGTCATTGAGGTCCTGGAAGTGCATGTGGTCCCCTTTGCCGAATCTTTTGGCGAGGGGTTCACATTAATGCACGACAACGCTCGCGCTCACACTGCAGGCATCGTGAGCGACTTCTTGCAGAGGTCCCAAATCTCTGTGATGCAGTGGCCAGCGCGAAGTCCGGATCTGAATCCTATAGAGCACCTCTGGGACCATCTTAAACGTAAGGTTCGATCGGGATCCAGCTCCTTCGACTCTACAGGAGCTCCAAGACGCGGTGATTGAAGAATGGGGGCTTATCCCTCAAGAAGAGCTCCTGAAGTTGGTGAGGTCCATGAGGGACCGTATGGAAGCCGTGATCAGGGCAAGGGGGGGTAACACTAGATTTTAAGTTAATTTTAAGACACTTTTTGTACATTTTTCTTTGTAAATTGTCTGTTGTTAATTAGGACTTAATTAAGGATTTTTATTATTTTATTAATTTTAATGTTGTTTGTATAATTATAATTAAACAGAAAGTTAAATTTAATTGTTTTTTGATACTCCTTTTTGTTACCTTTCTAATGATACCCAACACTATCCTCTACATAAGGTTTAAGAATTTTTAAAGATGATTTTTAAAAGGTGCGATTTTTTTGACGCCGAGTGTAATAACAAACATAAAAAAGACAATTGTCAATCAGGACCTCGCCTCAGCTTGTGTTGCTGCGAACGGGACGTATTACAACAACACAAGATAAGTTCTGTTGGTAGTAGCACAGAATAAATTATAGTACTACGTAGTAGTAGTCACAGAAAAAGATCTAAATAGAAACCGCATGTTAGCTCTATTGTATGAAAAGCAAGCGTGTCACTTTTTTCTGTGTCAATTTATTAACAAAATTACTTACAGAAAGGAAACTTGTCGATTATCTCGGCTAACCTTTTTGTACAGTTTTTAAAGGTCGATACGACGTAAACTGTATTTTTTTTAAAACTCCATATAAATCAGGTGCTGCCAACCGGCTATATGAAACGTGGTCGAAAGTTGGGATTTTACCATCCCTTACTATTTTGACACGCAAAGTACGTACACATCAGTGTGACCATTTCAAAATTGGAAAATCTGTCCGACACTGACCAAAAATCTGCCATGTTCCAAATTTTTAATTATAATTGAAATTACTATCTAAAAAAAAAGCTCGTCGCCACCTTTTTGTGTACATACATACTATTGTAATTGAAATATCTAAAAAAAAGGTCGTTGGCAACACCTAATTTTAAGAAACCCTGTACGAGGGGCGTTCAAAATATTCTCGGTATGTGGATAAAAACAAACAAGTACGAAAAGTTTGATATTTTTATTTTTCAATATACTCCCCCCCTATGTTCATACACTTATAAGATCGATCAATTATTTTTTTTAATCCCTCATAAAAATATTTTTTATCTTTGGTGTAAAAATGCTCCTCCACGGCCGTCTTCAACGCTTCATCGTCAGAAAATTTATTTCCTCGCAGATCCTTTTTAAGATTGGGGAACAAAAAGAAGTCGCTTGGGGCTAAGTCCGGACTATAGGGTGGATGAGTAACAGTTTCAAACCCACATTCAACAATAGCTGCCTTGGCAATATGAGCAGTATGGACAGGGGCGTTGTCATGCAGAAGCAGAACACCTTTGGTTAACTTTCCTCGCCTCTTTTCTTTGATCGCATCTCTTAATTGACGTATAACGTTAGCGTAGTACTGCCCTGTGATATTTACACCTTTTTCTTTATAATCGATAAGCAAAACTCCTTCACAATCCCAAAATATTGTGGCCATGACCTTGCCAGCTGACGGGATTACCTTGAACTTCTTGGGATGAGCTGAACCCTTAATGTGCCACTGCATGGACTCCTGTTTGCTCTTTGGGTCATAATGATGAACCCAGGTTTCATCTCCAGTAACTATTTTTTGCAGCACCTCATCGGGATTTTCACCACACAGGTCGATAAAATCTGAACAGCAAGCCACACGCATATCCTTTTGAAGAAGCGTCAGCATTCGCGGAACCCATCTTGCACTTACTTTTGACATATTAAGATGGTCATGTATAATGTCATGTACAGTACCAATAGAGAGATTGGTTACTTGAGCTATAGATTTTACCTTCACTCGGCCGTCTTCCAATATAAGTTTTTCCACTTTATCAATATTTTCTTGTGAGGTAGCCACTACAGGCCGGCCAGGTCTAGGGTCATCTTCAATACTCTCCCTTCCACGCTTAAATTCGCTTGACCATTTTTGAATAGTAGATAAAGAAGGAGCAGACTCACGGTAAACACAATCCATTTCCTCTTTTATGGTTTTTTGATTTTTACCCTGTTTTGTCAAGAATTTTATGACGGATCGGTGCTCTAATTTCGTTAAAATTGTTAATTCGCTCATGGTGTTCATGTTTGTTCGGCAATTGCAGAAAAACAAAAGAACATCTCGGTTCCAATTTTACTTTTTTTTAATGTC
Source organism: Scoparia ambigualis (assembly GCA_963921215.1). NCBI lineage: Eukaryota > Metazoa > Arthropoda > Insecta > Lepidoptera > Crambidae > Scoparia > Scoparia ambigualis. The sequence continues at coordinate 9,575,844 of OY992526.1, forward strand.
AATGGATGAATCTTAGCGGCCAGTAACAAATATATATATAAAAGAGGTTGTAACGTATCAATACCGAGAATATTTTGAACGCCCCTCGTATGTTGAAGAAATAAACAATTTTGAATTTGAATTTTGAACATTACCTTGACATCTGCCAAATTCTGCCACTTTTCTGAATTAAAATTTAACATTATTGAAATGATTGTCTAAAAAATGCTCGTCGCAACATTTAGTTGAAATGTGCCAATGTCTGCCACTTTTTTGAATCGTCAGCATAGTCTGCCACAGTTAAACTTTATGTGCCAAATCTGCCACAAATGGTGAATGGTGCGGCTTCTATTTAGATCTATTTCTGTGGTAGTAGTATTCTTTTAATTTCTTTTAATAAGCGGTCCACAGCCGAATGAGACTAACTTTAATGAAAAGTTATTCACGCCCCGCGGGCTACCCAGAAATCTAATAAGCGTCGTGCGCTGGCAAGTCCAATATTCCTTTTCGATTCGATATATATCTTAGCGTCCGTCAGGGACATTGACCCGCGTCCTTTTACGAAACGAAAATCCATACGAATACGAATAGTGTAAGATTTTAAACTCGCTGCAGACGTCTCGCTAAAAAGCTGCCAATATTTATTCCCTTAATTTATGTGGCATAGTTTATTTTTATTTTACCTACATCTTACATTGGAAATAGCATTCCTTTTATGTTTTCCTATACTTATTAACTTACTTTATCTCTATGAATTTTCTAATAGCATAAGAAAATGCAATGACTTTTTAAGTTGGAGCTAAGAGATCATATCTACTTCATTTTATTTTTTCTACTTCATCTCACCTATGGCGACTTATTTTAGTAAAACCTATAATGACAGCGTACTTCATTCGGTACTATTAATAAATCGAATAAGCGCGAATAGGCGCTAATTTGACTTTGACTTAGAACTGTATGTTTTACATTGGTGGCGGTACAATCAATCGAAATTGTTAAAAACGGGAAAAGAGAGCCTTAATAAAGTTCGACAATATCGCGGGCGGGCCGCTAGTAGTAGTACTCAACCTTTCGTAGATCTACGTCACTAGCAATTTAATTTATTTTTCATTCCTCATACACGGAAAGTAGGTCTGAACTTCTGAAGTTACCTGAGGAGCGGGTGGAAAGTAGTAATTTTCCGCCCTAGGTAGAATCGTTTTTCTGACAGGTACTGTCATGTGTAGTTGTGAGTTGAAACTTATTATTTAAAAAAAACATTCAGTGGAATTGCGCACCTCCTCCTTTTTTTGAAGTCGGTTAATGTTGGCGTAAAAGGCGACTAAAGGACTAAAGACTGCACATACATCCAACAGCAAAGAGCGGCGACGGGCTCATCAAAAAATACTACCAACCCCTCTCTTCCCTTCGGTGTCGTAAAAGGCGACTAACGGACTAAAGTCTGTACATACCGCCAACAGCATAAGCGGCAATGGGCTCATCAAAATAATACTACCAACCCCTCTCTTCCCTTGGGTGTCGTAAAAGGCGACTAACGGTCTAAATACTGCACATACATCCAACAGCATAGAGCGGCAATGGGCTCATCAAAATAATACTTCCAACCCCTCTCTTCTTTTTGGTGTCGTAAAAAGCGACTAACGAACTAAAGACCATACATCCAACAGCATAGAGCGGCGATGGGCTCAACAAAATAATACTACAAACCACTCTCTTCCCTTGGGTGTCGTAAAAGGCGACTAACGGACTAAAGACATTCATGTTTTTGTTTTTACTTTCCTTATATTCGTAATGAAAAGCACAGTGTTTACCTCGAGTGAAAGACTTATTTACTCCCTCGAACTATCCCTCCCCGTCTGGGGAGTAAATAAGCTACTTTCACCCCTAGGGTAACAATGTACTATTGTCTGATTTAACGATAGCTTACAGGTTAATAATTGAATAGGACCTCTTCCGTTTTGCCATCTTCACCTTCGTCTGTCGATACGTGTCGCGGTGGTTATAAAGGCGCATTGTAGAGATCACCTTGACATGATCGCTCGCTACTCAGCCAGCCACTCTTGCAATCATCCAATTGTGAACCGGACAGCACACGTCAAACGGACTGAGCCGTTGCGGCTGTGCTAATTTGTTGAACGGAGGGTTGATTAACGAAAACATTGTTACGAACTTCTACGAGTATCTGCTTTAGATTTATAGTATATTGCATAGCTTAGGTATGAAATTTAAAATAAACAAACAATACATAAAAGAAAGCTTAAATCAATCTACCTACACGCTCTCAAAACGTCGCCTGTACCACAGTATAAATATGAGCTAAAGCAGTAAGGAAGCTACGTACAAACGCACGAAACGACGCACGCCCACAGACGCACGTCTTTACAGGGCCCCTAAGCGGACATCGCAGTGCTCTCAGTTCAGTAGCGCGTATCGCGTCGAGACGAGATGTATTGCGTGCGCTGTGCGCGATTTTTAAAAATGCCGTGAGTGCATTGCGTAGTATACGGCTGCTTGAACTCGGCTTCTTCAAAACCGGAGCTTCGTTTTTTAAACTTCCTGCTGATGTTGAAAGGTAAGAATGATTTATTATTACTAAATATAAAGCTTTTTCTTTTAAATAAAACGTTTGGTTGTTTAGGTGATATTCGCCGTTCTTACTTAAGTATATTTTTTGAGCGCGCGTTATTTTAATGGTCAAAAATAATAAGAATTGATACTACGAAACTTCATCGTTAGTAAACTTTGCTATGAAAATCGATATCTGAGGATCTGCGTGGTTTCTAACAATGAATCCGTTATTAGAATGAGAAAAAGTAGCAGCCATATTGAACATTTTAGTTATTTAACCGATTGCTTTGAAAATCGATATCTGTGGATCTGTGTGGTTTCTGTTAACGACTCCGTTATTAGTATGAAACAAAATAGCCTCCATTTTGAACTTTTTAGTTATTTAACCGATTGCTTTAAAAATCGATTTCAGGGGATCAGTGTGGTTTCCGATAATAGAATGAGGAAAGTAGCCGCCATCTTTAACTTATTAGTTTTTAATTTTTAAAAAATTCAAAGTGACAACCCTTTGCTAGTTATCTCAAAAAAGCGCTAACTAGCTGAGATACAGCGCTAACTAAACAAAAACTTTTTCAATTTTACAAAAATAAGAGGACAACCCTAACGCTCAATTGGCGCGTAGGTATATAAAACAAGAAAAAGGCCGAGCTTCCGTACTGCTTTAGCTTATATTTATACTGTGCCTGTAAGAGTACTCTTACAGCATCTCCGCGTCAAAGTCAGGGTTTCGCGTTTTTGTTAGGCTCGGACTACATGCATCCGGAATCACACGGACCCGAAAAAACACGGCCCTGGATTCATTCCGTAGCTCAAACAAATATATGAGTTTTTACTGCATCGACTACATGTGATCAGGGGCCTTCCGATCCCGATTTTCACCCGGAAGCAACCGAAACATGCTCCGGACGTCTCCGAGTAGCCGGTCCGTTATTTTTCGGCACGGGGGGCGGGGCCTATCAATATCGTATGAAGTTGTATGGAGCTGACCACACGAGAACTCGAGAAACGTCCGTTCCGGTCCGGTCCGGAGGAATCACGCGCCAGTCGATGACAGACGCTCGAAGCGGTCGGTCGCGTCGCGTGCGCAAGTAAAACTGCAAAATAGTAGTTGATTCCGAGCGCCTCATTATGGTGATAGTAGTAGTAGTACAGATTAAATAATAGTACCCTACTACTACTACACTAGTACTACTAGTACACTAGTAGTAGTAGTGTTCGTAGAATTTATCAGAAAAGAACCTTATTTTTGTATAAGACTTGTAGAATTCATATTCCGTTATGCGGTGTATGTGAAACGGATTAACCCAATATCTTTTCACTTTCTTCTGTTTCCATTTTTATTCCAATTACATTTCGACTGCGATTTTTGCGTAAAATGGCCAATTTTGGCGTTGCGGATCTCGGAAACCAAAATACTTACATTAACAATTTTGACTTATTGAATAATGTAGAATAGCTTTTGGAATAATGCGTAGCGGCCTCGCATTTTGTAAATTTTGCTTAACGTATACTGCCCGGAGGTGCTTCTATATTTGCAACTTAAATGGATCTTATCCATCCAGACAACATAGTCCTGGTGGCAGTCTTAACTATTCCTGTTACTGAAATAAACAGTTGGTCTATGTTTACTTCTGATCTTCTCCTTTGAGAAGCCTGTATTAATAATTGTATAAGACGCACCGGACAAATACTAGGGTCCGGGTGATTTAACAAATGCCAACCAGACTGTTGATTGTAGCTGAGTCTGTTTTAGACCCATGTTCCGGCCATAATATTATTTCCTTATCTTTTTGTAATAATTTGTCCTTTTTAATTAAAATGTTTACTAGAAAAAAACACACGCACACACACTTCACAGTGACGTAATACAGCTGGCTTGCAGCACTACTAGAAAAAATCATAAAATTTAACCGCCTGTGTGGTCTAGTGGCTAAGCTACCTGTTTCAGACCTAGAGGTCCCGGGTTCGATTCCCAGCGGGGGGTACATCTTTGTGTGCTCGGTTTGGTTGGTGGTAGGGCTGTTAAGTCCGCCTGGCTAGCTACCACCATCTTATCTAAGTCTGTCGCCATAACAACGATGTTTATAGCATTGTTGTGTTTCGGCAGTTTGAGATAATATAGCCAGTTCCTCAGTGAGGATTCCAGGTGAAGCGCGCTTCCACCTTCGGCCTTATCGTCACTTACCATAAGGTGAGATGAAGACCAAGCGCTTACCCGATAAAAAAATAATAATTCAAGAGTCTTCTGGGGTTTCCGAGAGGTAGCTTAGCGGTTAGAGCAGTGGACCGGCAATCCAAAGGTCACGGGTTCGAATCCCGTTCGAGCTTTCCAGAGACTGGTTGTTTTTTTTCTAGTAAACATTTTATTCTACAACTATATAGCATTGTGAATGCAAAATTTCAATAATAAAGATTTTTAATTAAACCCAAAATTGCAGAGAAAGATTTTCATAAAATGCGGGAAGGCACTTTTTTGAGCTCCTAGATTGAACTAAGTACTGTTCTAAACAAATGAAATAAAAAAAATAGAATGTTATCACTTATATAGTCTTAAAGTGCGTAGCGGTCTCGGAATTTTTAGATATCATTGATTTTATATAGAAAAAAAATCTTATTCGAAACCAAAAAACTTCGAAAATTGCTTTAAGGTAACCGTGAATTTCTTCTATCTACGATAATATTATTGAGCAAAATTTATACCAGAATAATCGTTACTTACTTCATAATGAGTAAATATTTTATAATTAATTAATTATCCTGTTTCGATAAAAACGATAAATACAACTGTAAAATTACTTCAAAATGCGACGCGCCGGCCGTCCGAACTCAGCTTATCCTCGCAAAAGAACATTTGTAATATTAAGCATGAATTTATTATCCTATTTCGATAATAACGATAAATACAACTGCTAAATTACAACAAAATGCGAAAATGGGCATTTTACGCAAAAATCACAGTCGAGATGTAAGTAATAGGCCTCTTAACGGCTACAGCTAAGCATACAATTTCAACTAAAGTTAAACTTTCCATTGTCGGCTGGACGACTATCCAGCGCAAGTGCTAGAGACCGACTGAGTAAATTTCTCTCCGGATTCAAACCGGAGCGCGTGTAGTCGATTACTTGCCGAATTTGGTTTTTTCCCGGGCCGGACTGATTCCGTATGCATGTAGTCCGAGCCTTAACTTATTAGAATGGTAAAACTCGCAAAAATTTGTCATAAAAAATGTCAACCAATAATTAAACTTTCTACTGGCATTGCTTGTTACTGCAGTTGTTTTAAACAGAAGCAAAACAATTCCATAGCAAAAAGATATTTAAACGAATTACCTCAAAATACCGAAAACAAGTTGAACACCAAATAAACCAACGAGATAAGAGAGCATATTACTACAAACACAGGTAGCGTGGAACAATCAATATTATATTTTCAACATGGAACAGATAAAGCGAATCAATATGAGAGAGGCTCGCGCGCGATCGCCGTAACTGCTGGCGCCATCTATTATGCAGTAGCGGAACCCTCTTACTTTTAGCTCACTCGGCGAACTCGCGGTTCGTATCGGGGTATAAAAAATTCAGCCATACACCGCCGGCCGGCAGCAGTCGTTAAATAGATGAAATACTATGGTAGGTAACGTCTCACGGAATATGAATGAAATATTACGATCATCGCTAACTAACCAGGGGCTCTACACGAGCCGCAAACTGCAAGAAACATTTACGATGTCCATATTTTTAAGTAGCTAGCTCATAGTGGCTAGTAGTAGTTTAGTAATTTTCACTTCTCCTTCGCCTATTCCCGTCTACTAAACGAAAGCCTCCCCTCATTAGAATCAAACTTCCCGGTCTTGGACTGTCCGCATCCAACCACAGCTTTTTATTTAACTATATTACTCAACAAATAGAAAATGATACATTATATTGTATTGTATTTAAGTATACTTGACACTTGTACTAATTATATAATTAAGTTTCAAACTTAATTTTTTCACTGCCGTCGGGTCACATAACAATGAAAATTCAATTGTGTTTGACCCGCGCAGCGTTGAACGTGTATCTATTTTGTTATCCAATTCATTTTGGTTTTTTCAGAATACTAGCGAGCTGAGAATAGTGTCTCTACAGCTCCATTTATTCTCCTGACTTATAAACACTTTTTAATTAGTTAAACATTGTATTGTCTCTTATGCTCAAATTCAAAATGACGTTGGTGTGACGCAGACAAAAGAACCAAATTAATGCTTAAAAAGTGTTATACATAAGTAAGGCCGTTTATGTTTAATAATAACGTTCTCATAAGCAACAAATAACGCGTATTAAAACTACCTACAGCCAACAATGTACTCATTAGATTACGAGATTAACTTATCCGGGAAAACTTAGAAGGAAACATATAGGGAAGCCATATTCTAATAATAAAATGTATATAGTTACAGCGGGTATAAAAACGTCGCTTGCAGCTTGCAATAACGCCAGTGTTGATCTTATTGTTAATTACATAAACGTGATTTTATATTTTCAACCGTATCACGTATAGGGGGTGGTAGTACCCCCTCTCTTCTCTTGTGTGAATTAAAAGGGGACTAACGGACTAAAGACTGCACATACATCTAACAGCATAGAGCGGCGATGGGCTCAGCATCCCATCTGTCCGCTGAGCCATTATTGTGCAGTCGCTATTTGGTGAAAAGTGGACTATGGCGGAGAAACGTGGTAATTCAATAAAATCAATAAGTTAGCTTCCTTTTGCGGCTGGAGCTGTTGAAGTCGCGCCACAACACTAATTTCAAAGCGTTTGTGGTGCGTGTCCCATTAATAAAGTTGGACGCCTTCATCAAGGAGGACTTCTGGCCGAAGATAGTGATGTTTTCGTGGAGAAATACCTATAAGCGCCACCGATACACAGAATACGTCCTAATTTTAATTACTAGTTAATAATAATTTTACTGCGTTTGCTAATTTACTCAACATAAACTATTGCAACAAAAACAAAAATAACAGTTAACTAACGTGTAGTTAAATCTTAAAAGCTAATCTTACTAACTAATCTACCTACCTAGTTAATCTACCTACCTAACTAATCTACCACCAGTTTAGATTTGGGAGAGCCTTCGACTGAGAAGAACCTGGCAATAAACTCAGGAGTATAAAAGTGCGAGAGGAATAAATGAGAGAACTGGCATGAATGACAAATAGAGTAAATACAGGCGTCGGCGACATATGTCGGCGGTAGATTAAAAAAAAAAAGCTTTTCTTTTTTTCTCCCTCTAAGTCACAGGTAAGTATAAGCTCTTTGAATCGTACACAACTTTGGGGATAATAGTCTGTAATCTATCTATCTATGTATGTATAAATAACCTATTATGTCTGTTGTTTTGCCTATTAGAATTTGTCATAATTTATGGGATAAAATGTTTACTAGAAAAAAAACAACGAGTCTCAGGAAAGCTCGAAGTTATTTTTCTAGTAAACATTTTATCCTATATCTATATAGCATTGTGAATGCGAAATTTCAATAATAAAGATTTGTATGGATGGATTGTCATAATTTCTATGGAGCTTGGAGCTACTCTTGTAGGCCAACAGATAAATAGCCTAGCGACACCGGTACCGGCAGTTACGCATAAGGTCTCAACTCAACTCTAAAGTTAGAAAGAACACCCGAGTCAGCAACACAAACCCGGTCTACATTCCTCAGCAGGCGCCAACAACCGCAGTTCTGAGGCGTGGCATCAGATTACACACTTCTCCGATGTCAGTAACGAGACACAACAAGCGATGTAGGTAGTAGGTAGATAAAGAGTGTTACAGTTAAGACTATTAGGATAAGTTGTTGCAAGCGCATTGTAGCGATCGTAAATGTTAAGCTACCTTGAGCGTGGTCAGTGCTCGGAAGGGTGAGCAAAAATTTTAATTTGACTTCTGATTACATATAGCCGTGCATACTTTTATTTAGAGAAATTATTACATGTTTTAACCTCTCAGTCTTGGCAACGAAATGTCAAAAAAATTTGACAGCAGGTGCGATTTGGCGGGAATTTAAATTTGCGGAAATTGAAAAAAAATAAAAAAATAATCGAACGCAGTTCATGTTAAATTTTGCGTTCACGATGCATAAAATGTACCACAGCACCGAAATAATCAACCTTGTTCATACTAAAGTAGTCTTTAAGAGTATCAAAACACGGTACAAAGTCAAGTGGAGAGCGCGGTCAGGGGGGCCATATATGGCCGCTTGGGGTCTGACGGAATAGCGAGTTTTTTAGGTGCGGCCAAATATGGCCGCTTGGAGCTTGAGGGCTATGTCTTTGACATACATACAGTAACACCCGCTTCCCATAGGTAGAGAGAGATCCCAGCTTTCCATTTGCCATACGATCCTGACTAGGGTTGCCACTTTTTTTTAAGGACGAATTTTTTCATTTTGTTACAACAAAAATAAAGTACGTAGCATAAAAAAAGAGTATGTATTCATTTATTTGTCCTTAAAAACGTATTTTTGTTGCTCTTTGCGACATTGACAAAAATTTGTCTTTTACGTAAATAGAGTATTTTAGCGTACTTTATTGGTGTCGTAGACGTACGCCTACATGAAAAAGAGGACAACACTCTATTTTAGGTACGGGTGGCAACCCTAATCCTGCCATACATCCGTTGGTTCACTTACTCTCATAACGTTCGTCATAAATGCTCGTCAGTTTAATGTAAATGTCTTTCAGTATCCGATAAAAAAAAGCTTGTATGAAGCGCACCGCCCGGCCAGTGCAAGGCAATCTGGCCATAAAACTGGTACTGTGATAGTACCTACATATATAACACACTCAGTCTCGTCAAAACTGCATATTGGTCAAGCGATGCCAAACTCTTATTTTTAATGTCTAATCGTCAAGTCCTTATTTCTGCGTACTCGTCAAAACTGCATAATTATTGGTCTAACTATAGAATCGTCGATTAGAGTTGAAACCTCTTTGCTTTAAACTCCCTCGTTTTTTACATTTACTGTTACTGGCCACGTAGAATAAAAAAAGATAATACTATAGTTTTATTTATTGAAATATTTCAATTCTAATCGACGATTCTAAAAGTTAGACCAATATGCAGTTTTGACGAGTATGCTGAAATAAGAACTTGACGAGAAGACAGTAAAAATAAGAGTTTAGCATCGCTTGACCAATATGCAGTTTTGACGAGTGTGTCGTAGATCAGTTCAACAGTTCAACAACCATCCCACTCACAAATCCATAAGCGTCTAATCGTTTGTTACAGATGGATAACGCATCGCAAACCTATCTCATTTCACAGTCCGATGCGTTAGCGCGCGATCGCACACGCCTCGTTGTCATCGTCATGAATAGGGCGGTCAACCTACACGCTGATATACACTGACCCTCTTGTCTGTCACAGAAGACTCCTAGAGGTTTTTTTTTGTCTTAAATAATGGACCTGTGCGATCAGCACATTTAGCCAGTGTCAAGTAAGATATAACAGTAATTATTTTCTTTGCATTAAGTAGATGATAATGAGTGATAATGAACGTATAATGATAAATGATATTCCACCAAACCCCTCGAGACTAAATAAAGCTGTGGGACTTTATTGAGATCTCACACGGACTTCTTGAGAGAATTTGAAAAGTGATGTTGCACTGTTTTGTTTTAGTTGCCAACACTCATGCACGAACACTTACAGTAAAAAAAATCACCATTATTTCACATTACTATTCGACAAAACACACAATTTTAGGAAATAAAACAAGACTGCAGACAGGACGCTTCACTTTCCCGCTAAGAAGTCCTCCTAGCTAGAGGTTGCTAACATTTGAATTTCTATTGCGTCTCTGCGTCTGGCATATAACGACCGCTCGTGGTTGAGCTCATAAGCGAGGGTGTACCGGTGTGACAAATGATGTTTGCAATAAACAATTTTCACAAAAAAACATCACAAACATGGACGAACACGTACAAATGGAAGATCAATTAAAACATGAAGGGGCCAATTACTGCTTTTGCGGCCGTCATTGCCTATTCTCTGACTGACACATCGGGGATAAGAATCGTGTGTATGTATGTATTTATATTGATACACAACAATAATATACAAAATAATTTGACGACCTCCTTGGTCGAGTGGTTTGTACACCAATTTTCATGGTGTCGCCATCTCTGAGGTCCCGGGTTCGATCCCCGGTCGGGTCAATTTAGAAACTATTGTTTATCTAAATTGTCTTGGGTCTGCTTGTTTTCTATGTATAATAAGTATGTATTTAAATATGTTTATCCGTTGACTAGTAACCATTTAACGAGTTTCATAAGGAAGCTTCTCCTGGGCTAGATAATTGGTGTGAGTGTAGGAAAGTTTGTTTATTATTTATTTATTTATTACATCTAAGATACAATCACAACTTGTATCTCCGAAGGGTTAGTCAGAGACCAGGCAATGAGGACAGCAAAAGCAGTCCTCTACCATAGTTTTCACCAAATAGCGACTGCACATGTGCTGAGCGTGACAGGTGGTGAGCCCATCGCCGCTCTAAGCTGTTGGGTACGTGTATTCCTTATTCCGTTAGTCGCCTTTTACGACACTCAAGGGAAGAGAGGGGGTGGTAGTATTCTTTCACCGCTACACAACAATATTTTCATTAATAATATTTAAAATAAGAAAAAATGCAATTTTAGATTTGCCGTTTCCTTATTAATTTAGCATTCCAGCATATAAATAACTCTCTATATATAACGCTATACAATATTTTACCATTTATTACTTTAAGTTTAACCACATCGCAGGGGCTGGCTCGATAATTTTCATAACGCAATATTCACATCAAACAGAGGCGCTCGATCGAACGCAATCCGTACTATAAATAGAACTCTGTTGTAACGGGGAGATGGAAGACTAATAGCCGGTTTGATTACTAAAAAGCGTCAGATAGCCTAACCAGCAATTTATACATACTCGCCAAAGGTTTAGTCAGAGAGGGCAATGAGGACCACAAAAGCAGTGCAATGTCAGTCTGCTACAAAAATGTAAAATGAAAGAGTAGCAGTATCCATAGTATGAGAAACACTACTATACATCGACAAAATCGATCGATTTACACAGCCAATCTATAAATAATCCCGCGTATAATAGTGCAGTTGACTGGTTAATCTATTGATAAACTTTTAAGCACCTGACAGTACGATTAGACTAACTAATAATGATTGGCGGTAATCGGCTTACCACCTGTCACGCTGAGCACATGTGCAGTCGCTATTTGGTGAAAACTGGACTATGGCAGAGGACTGCTTTTGCTGTCCTCATTGCCTAGTCTCCGACTAACCCTTCGGGGATAATAGTCGTGATTATTATGTATGTATGTTTACGTATTCTGTGCTAATAGCAGAAAGATGGTGATGAGTAGCACTAAGGTATAAAACGAAAGAGTAGCAGTACCCGTAAAGGCCCCAGTACACAGTGGCGTATGCTGGCCAACTGCCGGCCATCGTCATTGTGTAGACGGGGTAAAATCATAGATTTAGGATGTACAAGATACACAATGACGGCTCGGAGACGTGACAAAAAAAGATAAGTACCTACATTGTGTCGGTGAAATGTAAAGTGTATTGATTAGGGTTATTTCGTCCTGTAACGTCACATCTACGTACAGAACATGTCATCATAATTGCACATTTAATATTGTTAATGTTAAATCGAAAGATTAATATAAAAATGCACGAATTTCAGCGAGATTTAAAACAGACTGGGACGCTATGGCCTCTTACTCGCGAGAAAAAATTGACATATCGGTACTTCATTCACTGTCTCTTTCGCTCTCGGGCGATTTAAACTTGATAATGATTTCTCGCTCCCACACTTCGTGTATCTTGTACATTCTAAATCTATGGGTAAAATGTAAATTAGGTACAGTGGCGGGGACTTCTCGATAGCGGCGCGCAATTTACCCCGTCTACACAATGCCGATGGCCGGCAGTGGCCCATCACACGTACGCCACTGTGTACTGGGGCCTTAACAATATAAATAAAACCCGACTAGAAAACGACAAAATCGATCGACTTACACAGCCAATCTATAAATAATCCCGCGTATAATAGTTCGGTTGACTGGTTAGGTTAATAGATAAACTTTTAAGCACCATTTAGTACGATTATACATACGTACATAAACATACACACATATAATCACGAGTGACGACTATTATCCCCGAAGGGTTAGTCAGAGACTAGGCAATGAGGACCGCAAAAGCAGTCCTTTGCCATAGTCCATTTATCACCATCGACTGCACCTGTGCTCAGCATGACAGGTCAGGACACTATTATACTAACTGATATTATGAATGCGAAAGTGAGTTTGTTTGTTTGTTACGATTTAAAACTGTAACCGTTAAATCGATTTTAATGAGTTTTGGTAGAGATATATGGGATCTTGAAGACGAAGACGATCTTGAAGACAAAGAATAATATGCTACATTGTTTCGCGAAAAATAAATGCGAGGGTAGCCGCACGTAAAAGATAGTTTTCTATAAATTTAATGCCATTTGTTGTTGTTGCGCATCACTTGAGAACTGTTATACTGTTCTGGCTAATAAATGTTTTGGTGTTAGGTAGAGGGTATTTTAGCCATAATATACTTTAAAACATAATTTGATTATTTTACCAGCTTCATTTAAGCCCAGGCCAAAATTCTAAGGAATTACAATTTCTTACAACGATTAAAGTCATACAAATTACACAAACTAAACAAAGCCAATAAGAAACCAAACGAATGATTCGTAGCTGTATTTCGAGTCAAGACGAACAAGTTTAACAACATATTTATTATGTACGTACGTACAAATGAACATTGTTTAGAAATATTCTGAACTTTACAACTTTCCTTTCAACTACGACAAAGTTTTCGTAAACGTAGGTAGATTCGTATCTACAAGCGTATTGAAGACTACAGTACGTCATCCAACTTCTTGACATTTAACAAGTCAACACTAACTGTTAAAAGTTTATTAATTAATGACAATAATGCATTTCTAATTTTATAATGAACACTAAGTTTTTGAGACAGTTCAATTATTCTGAGACTTACTGAATCACTCAGCCAATCAAAAAGATAATATTAAGCAACGATGATTTTTTAACAGGTTCGCTGTCCAAGAATTATAACAATTGGTTTTCAATTGTTATGTATCATATGTGATTCATGGGACAGGGAAGGGGTTAAAATTCTTTCTGCGATCTTGCCAGTTCACTTTCGCAATGCCGGCTAGTGATCCGGCATTGCGAAAGTGAATTTAGAAAGAAGAAGTGAAAAGAAGTGTCTTTGTAGAATTTTTGGTCAAATTGTAAACATTTCATGGTCCTCCGTGCTTTGGAAGGCGCGTTAAGCCGGTGGTACCGGTTGTTGTCGCAAGATGGCAGCCGTTAAAATTAAGAAGAGCGCCAGCGCCGGCTCAATAACACAAAATCATAACAGCATCGCGCAAAAAAGCTAAATTCCTATGGTAACAATCGGAGGTGTATTTACGAGACGGAACGGGACCGTATTTTCGTTCGCTGGCTCAGTACAGTAGTAACATTAATAAGTTAACAGAAGAGCATTGCGCAAACCACTAACACACAACCAAATATCTTTTTGCCTACATTCGAAGAGGCGTATCGACTTTTACGTTCGGAGGCTCAGTAACATAAAAACAGCAGAGCATCGCATCGCACACAAAACCAAAACTAAATGCCAACGACTTCTTGGCGGGAAAGTGAAGCGTCATGTCTGTAGTTTTGTCTTATTTTTCAAAATATTTGTGTTTTGTCGAATATCAATGTGAAATAATGTGGCTTATTCACCGCTAAGTGTTCGCGAACGTGCATGAGTGTTGGCAAATAAAACAAAACAGTGCAACATCACTTTTCAAATTCTCTCAAGAAGCCCGTGTGAGATCTCAGTAAAGTCCCACATCTTTACTGGAACTCAAGGGATTTGGGGGGAATATCATTTAGCTTAATATCATCACTCATTATCATCTTATATGCTTATTAAATTAACTCTTTTATTTCGACTGAAGGACTAGTATCCAAGGTCACGAAGCAAATTATCAAACAAAAAAAAATCTAAATGCCAACATTCGGAGAAGCGTCCTCCTCGTAGCATGACGTCACCGCGGAAGCGAGCGAGCGTGCTGCTCCGCGGCAGGTGACTAAACTGTCTATTCTATTGTCATGTGGCCAGGAATGGGACGCCACCGTATTGTCATACTCTTTAATAAGCAAAACAATTTGTTTTTCAAAGTTGCGAATCAACTCGTTCGGCAATCATGGCAGGCACTGTTTCAAAGCTAGAAGCCCTACTCCTTACACTTACCGTAACTCGACGTAAAATGCGCGCGCACTGCTGTTTTCTTTTTCGATTTATGCTTTATACGTCCCGAAATTTTGTCCCTAATTCCAAAAAAAATTTAGTTTGTCCCATATCACTATTGAAGTTGTGCTTCGTCCCAAATTACAAGTAGACAGTTAAAAGTATAGTAAAAAAAAATTGCTGATTGTATTGCTTATACAATAAGATTAAAGTAAGTTTGGCATATAAAAAAGGACAAAGCGAGAACAAAATAATTAAAATAATATTTTGGGACGAAGGACTTCTTGGCGGGAAAGTGAAGCGTCATGTCTGCAGTTTTGTATTATTTTCTATAATTTATCTTTTGTCGAATATTAATGTGAAATAACGGTGGATTATTTACTGTTAAGTGTTCTTGAACGTGCATGAGTGTTAGCAAATAAAACAAAACAGTGCAACATCACTTTTCAAATTCTCTCAAGAAGTCCGTGTGAGACCTCAATAAAGTCCCACAGCTTTATTGAGTCTCGAGGGGTTTGGGGGGAAATCATTTACCATTAAACGTTCATTATCACTCATTATCATCTACTTAATGTAAAGAAAATAATATTTACTATTAAAACTTGACACTGGCTAAATGTGCAGATCGCACGAAGCCATTATATACGAGAAAAAAAAAGTGGTCGACCGGGAACTTCCTCAACCGTACGTTTTCAGCCTGAAACCCCTCCTTTTAATCGAGTATATCACTTCGGTGTGATCAAAAGTGACAGACTACGTGTCCGCATTATTGGCAATATGCCAGCACAGCAGCCGCGTGATATCGTAAAACTTTTTATTGCAGCCGTCCCGTCCGAGTAGCGACAATCGGTGATTCGATATTGGTGTAAATATGGTTGCATAATTTAGTGGACACGAGGGGTTTCGGGTGGCGGTGCCAAGTTCATCCGTACGTAATTATTACGTATATGGTATTGTTGAAGATTGTCATAAGAAATGTTATCCGAAATCGAAGGCAACATAACATGTTTGTATCAATAAGTCATTTGATTTTACACATTTAAAGATTCCTGACTATTATCAGGGAGTCAGGGTGACCTGATGACCTGGTGACCTGTCCCAAAGGGTCAGTCAGAGACTAGGCAATAAAGACCGCGAAGCAGTACCCTGCCATAGTCCACGTTTCTTAAAATGAGTGGGTTGGTAAGTATTCTTTTAATGAGCGCTATACCACACTAATGATTTAATTACGATCATTAACTTTACGATCATTAATTTCACTGCAACCGTGTCGGGTAGCGGTGAAAGACTACCACCTACTACCACCCCCTCTCTTCCCTTGGGTGTCGTAAAAGGCGACTAACTAACTAAAGACTGCACATACTTCCAACAGCATAGAGCGGTGATGGGCTCACCACCTGGCACGCTGAGCACATGTGCAGTCGCTATTTGGTGAAAAGTGGACTATGGCAAAGGACTGCTCTTGCGGTCCTCATTGCCTAGTCTCTGACTAACCCCTCGGGAATAATAGTCGTGATTATAATTATGTATGTTAATTTTACGGCAACAGACCAAGAGAAATTACTCAATGAAATCTAGCCAACACCCAGATGTCAACGTGCAACTTTCAAGTGTGCAAATTGCAAAGCGACCCTGCTCAAATGCAATCAGAGAAAGCCAGATGCAAGCCCACTTACAAGTGTTGCTCTAATGCTGTACTGGTTCTGGTACTTAGTGCAGGTAATTCGTAGGGTCTGGAAAGACCACATTTAGGACCTCTAGAACTCTATTAAAAACGTCGGGTCTTACTAAAAGAAGTATGACTATTACTAAGAAGATTACCTAAAACATTTTATATTTAAAGGTTTAAAAGTAAATACTAATTTGTGTAAATTTTTAAATAAAATTGATTTTAAACACTTTTAAAGTTTCGTGATCCAAATAAACAAAATATCAAACAGTCAGCCTGTCACCACGACCGGTGCAACTCGGTCGAAACGACGACGTATATAAAAAGAAAGAAGAAACTAAAAGTACAAAATACTAACTAATAGTCAACATTTTAAACATAATAGAAAAGCAATAGTTCAATGTAGACTTTTATAGTTGCAGATTCCATAAACAGACGTACATACGAGATCAAAATATTGTCGTAGTAGGGGAGACTCTCATAACTGTCTCGGCATATTATGTATGAGTTACTGCTACTTGCAAAGTTAAATTGGACTATTTTACAAGTTTGCATAATTTGAGCCTTACGCTAACTAAGAGGAATAGTGGTATTTACAAACAGCACATATCACTTTAATTGGATTAGTAAACTGGATGGCGTATTTGGATAATCGAGATCGAGAAAGCTAAGCAACTATCACAACGAGCAATACCCAGATGGGTTTATAGCAGATTATTTATAATGTAGTAAGTATAAATATCGTCTTTTAGTTTTCTTAAATACTCGGTGGTATGTTTGACCCTTTAAATTTCTATCAATGTTAGAAAGTACGCGCCTAAATCTGGGCAAATTTAAAACTAAGTAGAATCAGGGTAGAATGTTCTGAGAGTCAATTAAAAATTGATAACGTTATATTAAAAATTGATTGTGTACAGTCCATCTATATTTCCTTTAGTATTTTTATCTTAAGTCTATTCTGACTCCTGACCAATAAATATACGTACTTTACTATGCATAGTTAGATCATAGGTCTTGTACCGTAAATCATACCTAGTACTTATAGCCACTTCTAAATCGTAACGTAGCCATGCAATTCGCGCGACAATTACAAATAAACATAGCAATTTTCCTAATCTTCATGCCGTTTTCTAGTTCACGACACTCATATTCGCTTACGCAAGCTTCCGTGCGAATATGCCCGCGAATGCAACACTTTTTACATAACGGTGCGACTAGGGTTGTCACTAATGTGAATAATACATGCATATAATAGACTCACAACTTTACCTCTAAGGGTTCGCCAGAGACTAGGCAATGAGGACAGCAAAATCAGTTAACTGTCTCTAATGTGTATGAGTTAAGAGAAATAGAAGGCCCTTCATCTTATCAAACTTATAAATGGGTCCATGTTGAAAAGTATCAAACTATAAAATAGTTATCACAATCGGTGCATAAATATCTACAGACGAATTTAGAACTTACTAATTTTTGAAGTCTGTTACAAATACTGTAACGTTTAAGATAGTTTATAAGTAACATGATGACGTAGTGCTCTCAGGATTCGAGTAAAAATTTAATTAAGTTAATAAAAGCAGTAAAAGCCGTCTGTGAATTTTACTCGCAGTATATAACCTAAGTGGAAAACAGTAATACTAACCATATTTAGCACAATTGAATCCATATTGCGTGTCGAAAGAAATTAAATCAATTGTTTGTTTGTTATTTTTTAAAAGATTATTATTAATGTGCGTTTAGGAATACTGTCCATTTTTGCCTATATCTCCGGGAAACGGGCGTTATGTATATTTTTTAATTAAAAAGATTATTATTAAAATGCGTTTAACACATTAATAATAGTCCTGTTAACCCATCCTATTAATCTAAATGACTGTGTCGGGAGGGTTCACGTCAGTAGTGTAACAGAGCTATGGGGGTTAACCACGATTTCTCGCGTTCAACCCAAGCATCTATCCGCTCGGCTACAGACGCCTCAAATGTATATCATGTGTAAAAAAAATGTTACGTTACAAAAGGAAAGTTGAGTTCTTTGCCTGTATTTATTAGATAATTATTTTT
The DNA here is from genome assembly GCA_963921215.1 of Scoparia ambigualis. Taxonomy (NCBI): domain Eukaryota; kingdom Metazoa; phylum Arthropoda; class Insecta; order Lepidoptera; family Crambidae; genus Scoparia; species Scoparia ambigualis. Next base: position 9,594,464 of record OY992526.1, read on the forward strand.
ATTAATTTTTTTAAACAAAAAAAAAAAACGTTTTGTCGGCAGCAGCTCTCGTGGAACCGTTTTTACAGTACTGCTTTTAATGTGATATAATATTCTACATTTCTATAATAATTATACTTAAACTATGTACGTTAAAGGAACTAAAGATAATTTACATGACGTTTGACAGCCCTGACAGATATGCGTCGAGATTTGCGGTCGCACGCTATAAGGCAGCGTATGCAGTTTCTGTTATTGTACCAATACACATTTTATACGGTTGCAGCATATTTTACACTTCCGCTTAATGTCAAAATGTAATTTTACAATTACAGTTGACATGTAAAACAGTTTCTAATTGAACAGTTTGCAACTTTTGCGAACCAACTCATACAGTGATTCAGTTAATAATCATAGGTCCTTCAACTAACTCTATGCTAAAAATCACGTCAATCCATTGCTACTTGTTGATGTAAAGCAAGATTGAATTGAAACACTTTTTACGGATTAATTCGCGTTTAATTTACTATTTACAAAGTTTTTTATATTATCCAGTCTCCCTGTGACCACGGACCCTGTAAAGGGTTCAAAAAGTCAGGATAATATAAAAACTATGTAAATAGTAAATTAAACGCGAGTTAATCCGTAAAAAGTGTTTCATTTCAATTCTAGTGCTCGCTTTAACCTCAGGAAACGTTAAGTAAAGCAAGGTATAAATTTAACACTCAAAATCTTTGCGCCACAGAAATTTATATAGAACTGTCGTTGATAAACGTAGGTACTGAACGTTTCGTTTTAATCTTAACCTCCGCGGAGGTTAACATCGATGCATGTAGCTAGCTAGCACACAGCTGTCAGGAAATTGGCAAGCCGCGTAGAAACGAAACGCGCCTACGTAATTTATACGCCAGACACGCGTTCGCGAGACGCGATCTTGACCGTAGAATAATCAACGGCGTACCGTTTAATCTTTTTTTACGGTAACATGATTAATTGAAGTGATTGGTTGCGTTTAACACTTATAACGTGGCGGCACTAGAATAGAAATTCTATTCATATGGGCTGGCACTGATCAGTACGCGGCCGCAGCAGAAAGGCTTTTTTGGCTTTTTGTAGGATGAGTTATACCTTAGTCATCATCATCATCATCAATCAGCCCGCAACCACCTACTGCTAGGTACAGACCTCCTTTAATATGTGCCAGTCCCTTCTGTTCTGAGCCGATCTCATTCAGGTGCTGCCAGTGATCCTGACGATGTCATCAACCCAGCCGTGCCTTCGGACGTCCCCGATTTCCTTGGCCAGATTTTGGCCAGCACTCTGTCAAAGTTTTGCTCCATCGGCCATCACCACGTCTTTAGTCATGCCAAGCCTTTACTAACTTTTTCAAATCAAGGTCGAATCAATTTTTATATTCTGTTATCAATGAAGAAGTAAGAGTCGTTTTCGCAGCGGAAAGCGCTTGGGTTATCTGGCCAAAGAAACCGAGAACGTCCGAAGACACGGTGGGTTGATGACATCGTCAGTGTCGCTGGCAGCACCTAGAAGAGATCGGCACAGAACAGAAGGGACCGGCCTATACACAGCAGTGAGTAGTTGCGAGCTTGGGTTGCGATCTTTTTAAAGATAGGTGACCAATAAAACACTCGAGCACCTCCGCGCTTCGGAAGGTACGTTAAATTTCGGTATTATCGTAAAATGGCTGTCGCCAGATCCCACTGTCATGTATGAGTATTGAGTGGTGTGTGTGTTATTGCCATCTCTCCATATGTTACTGTTTACGTGGCAAGTCAAAACAGTGGTACGTTTTTAGGTATGTTGTTCGTGCACCGTGCAACGACAGGCCCCGCCAGAATACCAGCGTTGTTGTGACACGTCCCGTTCGCAACAACACAAGCTGAGGCGGGGTCCTGATTGACCTTTGTTTTTTATTTAAATTATGTTATTATCGTATTGTTTTGTGTGTCAATAAATGTTTCTCTCTCTCTCTCTCTCTCTCCCTCTCTTTATATGTTGATGATGAAGAGAAAATAAATTAAACCAAAATAATCTTAAAACAATTATTACGACCTCAGATGGGAACCGTTTCAATTTCTTTAAGTATGTTTGAACGTTATAAACGCAAGAAACATATAACCAAAATAATCTATTAAAGTTTTCATTTTTAATATTGTCAAAGCCTCCACGGGTCGATTATTCAATTGTCAGATAAAATTTATTCATTTCATAAAATATTAGAAAACCATTAAGAAGATGTATTGATATATCATGTCTTTTCTTTTTAAAAAGGTATCATTTTAGATAGATCGCGTAATACTTTATCAGAGGATTGAAAAACCTGTCCTAAGATGACGTATCCCTTTGCAATACTTTGCATGTCCCGCCAGCTCATTGTCGATGGTCATCGCCGTCGTAAAGCCTAGTTCGCACCTGTGTGCTAGCAATTTAGTCGAGTAGCGCGATACATCGCTTCACTACTTAGTTTATGTAAAACGAATTTTAAAATTATCAAACTAGCGACGCAAAACACTCTTATTACGACTAAATTACTCGCCTACTGCAAACAAGGCTTTACAACAGCGCGTCTACGTAACATACTCTGTCTTACGATTCATGTCTATGGCCCCGCCCAACGGACTTTCATGGCGCGAACTTGACCGTACCGAGGCGTGAGTCATCCCATCGCATCCATCCATAGCCCATACCGGTTCCTTTTCTAATGCCATCAGCTACTTGTTAAGTTGGTTGATTGCTAATCGTTTCGATAAACGCCGCTGGTTAGAATCCTGTTTGGATTTTATTATGACGCTCATTATAAAAGCGAAGACAGTCTTTAGGTTTTGATAAAAAAAGCAATCAAAATATACCAGGCTAACGTAGTTGTATCCAAGCATTTCCAGTTTAGTCAACACTGTGTACTTAATTGACTTGTCAAAGAGAGCTTTTTATCAGCTTACAAACTTCCCACGTCTGGGCACAGGCCTTCCAACATGGGGATAATGGGCAATAATAACATTAATAACCCACCAAGCTTGCCCAATGAGGTTTGGGTGGGTTTACCAGTGTTGCCAGATCCGTACGTCCAAACTATCCTAGATTTACTGCAAAATTATCGTGTTTTTATCGCATTCAAAAAGACAGACTATATACCTAGTACCTACGTCTGGGCACTCTAAATTTGCTACCAACCAACGTGACGAGCTAAAAAAAAAGGTCATCGCCTACAAAAAGTTCTGAATGTGGTACCTTAAATTTATTAGCAACTCGTTCTTTCCTAACTGTAATTGAACGAACGATACAAAACCAGGTTTGTCACAAAATTATCGTAGAACCGACAAAAAATTATCGTGGAAAGTCGACGAATTATACGAATTATCGTGCGATACTTAGATATTATTTTTTATCGCATGCCCCTCAAAATTATCTTTGATCTACGATAATTATCGCACGTCTGGCAACGCTGGGTTTACCGACTACCATCTTACGACAACAATCAGGACCAACGGCTTTCCGAAACACAGAGAAGCTAAAATTGTTTCATTTTTAATTCGATCACTAAACCTATTATAAAATAGCTCACAGATAAACATGCGTGAAATTTTCTAAATATTGGTGTTGTGACATCCTCTTCGCATTCTTATACATGCGGCTGAACTGAAAACTGCCGTGACGCGGGTCAACGACCTCTTCTATCTTGGGCTGAAAAAATTCTTACAGCGAGATCGAGAAATGAAATCATAAAAATCCTAAATTAAGAAGACACCCTTTGCCCGTAAAGGATTTCATTAAGTTTCTTAAACTTCGTCCCCGTTCGTGCAAAGTAATGTAAACTGAATTGTTTGTACAATTTGTTCGGGTGTCTGGGTTCCCCTTAGGGGATACTGATGTCGTGGTTTGCAATAAGTGACTATTTGTACGTGTTTATAGAAGTTTAATTTGGAACTAAAGCTGGTTGTTATTGTATCAACTCCCGCTAAGTTATAAAAAATCAGTTAAGCATTAAATTATTTAAAGCAAAGATATAGTTAAAGAAAAGGCAAGATCATTATAAAATACCGTCGACAAAAATAACTATATTTGAGTGTGATTGTTTTAAGTTATTGTCAGTTTATTGCAAATGTCAGTAGTAGTCAAGTTACTAAATGACTAATAAGTCATGGTTATTACTACATGTTTCCTTATGACGTTTTAATAATCATGTTATAAAAACAGATCGACTGACCGAAATATTTATAAATAACATATTACGTGCCATCGGTTAACTGATATGATTGGTATTATAATTGGTAATTACCCGTTGTATTTGCCAATAAAGTAAATAAATAAATAAAACATCACTACTTTCCTCAATAAAAGAGCTTTTAAGACATCTTTTCCTACATTAACACGGAGGATAGCGACCCAGCCCATGTGTCTGCTATCCGGGACAAATAACTCAGGATAAATAGGGCCCTTAAGACCTGCCTTAATTCCATTTAGCCTTCTACTTCGACCGTTTCTTTGGCTGCGAATAAATAGTTAAGCTTGGGGGGAAAAAATATATACTCAAAAGATGCATTGTGGAGTATTAAGAATAAGAATAAATTTATTGAAGAAAACAGAACATGTAACAACCATATTTGTAAAAACATGAATTAAAGTTCTTATCTTCTTACTAGCGAAGCAATGTTCTGTTTTATGTTTTGATTACAATAAATGTTTTTTTCATTCTCTCTTTCTACTTAACTAAATCACTAGACACAACAGGTGCAAACTAGGCATTACGGTTACAAACTATGGGTTGACTCATAACATTATTCGCCAGTATGAAATTGTCACGGAACAAATCATTAGGCGCAATTACGGGCGTCATAAATATCAATATGAATGTTTGAACAGCGGCCGCCACTGCTGCAAACCTAGTGTTAATTGACATACAACGTATTTCGGGCGTGTTAACGTTGGAACAACATGTCATTCTCTGTACGCTTTATCTACATCTTTAGAATTTTTACTTAAAACTAAAAGCGTTCTTGTTCTAAGGCCGTCAAAATCTATTAAGATTACGCTGGCTAGTAGCCACCTTTCCACATCTCTCCACTTTCCACCCAAAGCTAGTAATATATATACATTATAATAGGGGTGGTACTTCTAACCTGTTAAGGCTAAGTACTAAATCTAAATAATATGGACTTAAAAAAGTGATTTTAAATCACAAAATAATTATGTAATGATTATTTTTCTCACCAAAATAATCCTTAACATACGTAACAAAGTAATTTATTAGTTAGCCAGTGTCATTAGCTACCGTTTGCCATTTTTTCCATGTTTCTCCGACGTATGAAACCTTTGATATCGCATAAAGTAAAAATGGTCATAAATTATAGGGGGAGGGGGTAGGACCCCCCATATTATTTTTTTTGTCGATGAATTTAGATGTAGTACTTAGCCTTAACGGGTTAGAAGTACCACCACTATCAAATTGTATATTAATAAATATCAATCACCACGAAATTGTGTATTTGATTAATTATTTTTTGTTGTATTTTTGATGGTCAGTCCTTATCCTGATCCTGACCGTCAGGATGATAAGGTTTGTATGAAATGTTTTCACGGCTACAACTACAGTACGCAGTGTTCACACGGACGAAGTCGCGAGCGGGCAGCTAGCACTCGATAAAAGGCGCTATACACTACTCCACAAAAAAAATTAATAACACGTTAAACTTAAATAAAACACCGTGTCGCGTAGCCATTAAGGCTAGGTGTTAGTGAAACATTAAAATAACACGGTCTTTGAATTACTTTTTGAAGTAGTAAACAATAAAATTAAAATCTGCGAAAATTATGAAATATTGTTGAGGCTTTATTCTGTAAAATACACCCGATGGAAACACGATTTTATAAAGTTGGCTCGATAGAATAAATTCACAAAGTTACATATTTTTGTGTCATTTTATCTTCTTTTCCAGGTTTTATTCTTAAAATAAGTGATTTGATGTTATGAGTCATTTACCAAAATTAAGCTCGTAAATAACTTGAGTTATTATAACCGATGGTTTTTTTATTTATTACACCTATACATTTTTTTAAATATAAAACGCGATTATTCGCGCCGCTTCGCTGTTATACCCGTCCCTTACCGTTGTACCGTCCAGAGAACGAGAGGGAAGCGCTCGAAATACCTCCCCTTAAGGAACACTATCACCCCCTCTCTTCCCTTGGGTGTCGTAAAAGGCGACTAACGGACTAAAGACTGCACATACATCCAACAGCTTAGAGCGGCGATGGGCTTACCATCTGTCACGATGAGCACATGTGCAGTCGCTATTTAGTGAAATGTGGACTATGGTAGAGGAATGCTTTTGCTGTCCTCATTGCCTAGTCTCTGACTAACCCTTCGGGGATAATAGTCGTGATTATAAGTATGTATGTTAAACTTAAATTAGAAATGCCACAATTTTTTTTGTATTTATTCGAATGCGATATGAACTTTCCTATCAATACTAATCTTAAGTCAGAATTGCCATTTACATTTAGTCATATAAAGGTGAGAAAACAACCTATCAACGGCAGAGTGAGGTCGTTCAAAAGAGTCATCACTAGGAAAGTAATGAAATATTCAAATTGGTATGCAGAATGCATTTATTCCAAGCAAATGGTAGTGATTACAAGCATATTAAATTACCTATAAAAAGCATTTCTCATTACCTTGCGAGTGCCGTACAAATCAGAATCTTCTTATTGAGTTCACGTAACGTTCGTTTAAATATTGTGATGCAGGTAATGGTATCAACTATCGCAAAAACTGACATAAATTTCTTAATGAACTTTAAAGCAAAATCAATCTTATTGATATTGAAAATTTGAACTATTCTGCTTTGAAGTTTCAGTAATTTGATAAAGAGCAATGTTTTTATTTTGCGAAATGTACAAAACCATCACGCGCTTGTGTTAGAAATTAAAATTTACTTTTTTAAGATGGGGGCGACCTGCGAAATATCAATACAAATATTTTCATGTAAGAATTATTGTTTCATGCGTAAAATTAAGAAAGTTGTCGAAAAAGATGTGTTTAGGGGTCATTCGATTTATGTATTGTTTGATATAGTTTAAAGAATTTGTTTCAAACTTCATTAAGGCCACGACCTTGTGCAATGATCAGGCTAACTTACGTAAGTTCTTTTAATGTATTTAAATGATTCAGCGCATAGTACAAGTAACTTAAAAAATTCACAATTTCGTGCAGGATCCCCTTAAATCTTTTTCTATTCTCAACGTAAAGTCGTTGGTCTTGGTTTTAGTTGTAAGATGACAGTCGTTAAAAAAACCCACCAACTCGCTTTGGGCCAGTATGGTGGGTTATAAAGAGATTGTCTATTATTGTTTTCAAGAAACATCTAACTATAATCCAATTACCAATAAAATACCAGTTTGACAAATTTGCAAAAGAAATAACTAAAACTTCCGGATCCGAATTTTGCAATACCTAGATATGGCATAACCTCCCCAATTGATGTGGTCCAACAGTGGGATAGGCTGATAATGATGCCTAAGGCTGCCCTTAAGTATGTAGTATGAAAAAATAAACCGTCCGACAATTAACAATACTTTACTTCGATAGCCGTCTGGTATAACGGGTACTGCTAATACCAACCCCTTCCTTCCTTGGGTGTCGTAAAAGGTGACTAACGGACTAAAGACTGCACATACATCCAACAGCATATAGCGGCGATGGGCTCACCACTTGTCACGCTGAGCACATGTGCAGTTGTAATATGGTGAAACGAGGACTATGGCAGTGGACTGCTTCTGCGGTTCATTACCTAGGCTCTGACTATCCCTTTGGTCGTCGTGTATCAATGTACAGTCACGAGCAATATGTAAACAATTGTAACTCTTAATACAATGGAATAAGAGTGAAAGTTTTTACATATTGGTGCTCGTAACTGTACATACATAGGTACGTACATAATCACGACTATTATCCCCGAAGGATTAGTCAGCGACTAGGCAATGAGGACAGCAAAAGCAGTCCTCTACCATAGTCCTCTTTTCACCAAATAGCGACTGCACATGTGCTCATCGTGACAAGTAGTGAACCCACCGCCGCTCTATGCTGTTGGTAGAATGTGCATCTTTAGTCCGTTAGTCGCCTTTTACGACACCCAAGGGAAGAGAGGGGGTGGTAGTATTCTATAACGCGCTACGTGATACGGTTACAACTCAATGTAATATTATTTCGATAAATATTTTCAGTTGGACCCGAGACCCGTGCAATTCGTTTTTTATATGTGATCGGAGCCTGTGCAGCGAGATTTTTATTGTCAACTCTCACGACGAACCTTATAAGGAGTCTTATAAGAGCTCGCTTGAGAAACGACTGCGTCGGTCGCTCAAAAACAACTTTATATACAAGAGCACTATAATTTTTAAAACAATCATATTGTCGAACTAAAAAAAAATATAGCAGACGTGCAACTTTCGTTGGTCAGAGGCCGAAAATGGCTTATTCCCGCCCGCTCCAAGATTTTGGTCCCGAACGCTCTAAGAGTAAAATCATATATTAATTATATTTTGTAAAATCGTTCCCAAGGCTCCAAAAGCGTATGCAAATATATTTCTTCCAAATCTCTGATCTCCATACATTTCTTCCCAGGAGAGAATGTTTGTTTTGTATTTTTTTTTAATGTTTTGGAGCTGTAGGGAATGAAATTGGTAAGTGTGGTTATTATTTATTATTTTAATATGAAAATCATTGGAGCTCTTGGGAATGAATGAAGAAGAAGTTAGATTTTGGAGAACAATAGATTTGGAACTCGTGGGACTAAGCGCAGAAAATTGCGAAAAGTGGAATTTTTAAAATGCAATTGCGACTAAATGTTATTGCGAAAGCTTGATCATCGTCAGCCTATCTAAGGTATAAAAAATTATCGATAGTAAGTAGTCGTTAATGACGTCATTGAGTGCGGCAGTAAGGCACTACGAAGCAGGCTACCTATATGCTAAATAATTAGATAGTATATAATAATAACTGCTCAAGCGAATTCTAGCCCTTTGAGTAAAATAACATTGTATGTGATGCGGTCAAAACAAATTACAGTAAAAACTGTCATTTCCGACTAAACTACAAATTGGTAAAGTTTACCTCGTGAGCTACGCTAGGTATCTGGAATCTGGGTGTAAAAGCAAATGATAAGCATCGATAAACAGACAGAAGCAGGTCAACCTACCTACCAAAATTCTTCGATAAAATTTGAATTTTACCATTTTATATATAGTTAATTTAGTAGAGTTATTCCAATTAAAATTCCACTATAAAAAGTGTCAAAATCGCAATGATTCAGCTAAATAATCGTTTTTTTAAATATTTCCTACAAACTAGGTATTTAGATCTCTGTATTTTACTTAAGGATGCAAAGTTTTGCTAAAATTGGATCCATGGGTTTATAAAATTTGAACTTAGAGTTTGAAATGCGAAAACCCGTTTAAACACAATACTTCTATCACACTTCATAACACACACCTAAAAAGTTGTACAAACATACAAATAATCACGACTATTATCCCCGAAGGGTTAGTCAGAGACTAGGCAATAAGGACCGCAAAAGCAGTCCTCTACCATAGTCCAGTTTTCACCATATAGCGACTCGTGCTCAGCGTAACAGGTGGTGAGCCCATCGCCGCTCTATGCTGTTGGGTGTATGTGCAGTCTTTAGTCCATTAGTCACCTTTTAAAGGGAAGAGAGGGGGTGGTAGTATTCTTTCACCGCTACGTGACACAGTTATAACAGTTGTGCCCAGTCAAAACTAATTACGGTTCACTGGTTCACGTACCGCATTAATTAATTGAGCTACTCTTTTAATTGAAACTAATAATGAAGGGAGGCCCATACTACTCGTTTAAAAAGTCCTCTTTATCAGTGCGTGCAAACGGTTACACAACAAAACACTATTTAATGACTTAATTAAAAACTATCAGAATGCTACATTAGAATTCACAGTTGAAACGTAGTTATGTCATTCGTTACACTTGTTTGTAAAACTATGTTTCCTTCTTTATAATAGCGAAGAGTATTCCGGTTATATCTTACGGAGCCTTAGTGATATTGCTTATAATAGGTAAAAAAACAAAAAAAAAAGTATTTTATAATAAATTAGCTGTCCGCCCGCGCCTTCTTCCGCGCTAACTTAGAAAGACCGTCATAGTTCAGCCATTTAAAAAAATATATCTACAAAACATAAACAAAAACCATCCTTAGTTATCGCTCTATCTTTTAGTGAAAACCGCATAACAATCCATTGCGTGGTTTAGGAGAATAGTGCGGTGATACAGACAGAGGAAAACGGCGATTTTACTTTATAATACGTAATGATACTTTTTGTGACATCCGAATGTTCAACAAAATACACTCCCCAAAGGGTTAGTCAGAGACTAGGCAATGAGGCCCGCCGAAGCAGTCCACTGCCATAGTCCACATTTCACCATATTACAACTTCACATCTGCTCAGCGTTTGACATTAAAATACGATCGCGTATTTTGTCCTAATGACACTTCACCGAAATACAACGTAAAGGTTGCTTCACATATAACAGTGAAGTCACAATTCCGACACAGTACCGGCACAGTGATTTTCATACATTCTCTATGAACGCATCCCCACTTGTCAGTGATATTGCTCTCACTCAGTCGCCACCGGAAAATCACGGACGTATTCTTGTTGACAAAGTTCATAGAGAATGTATGAATGAATATTTGTCACTGTGCCGGTACTGTGTCGGAACGACTTCACTGATATGTGTGAAGCAACCTTAAAGCATAATTCGCATTGCGATCACAACCTTGAACGTAATTTCCCTAAGGATATGATATGACGAACAGTACGTCTATACAGACAATATACAATCCACGCGATTCCACAACGCACATATTAGTTTACTAGGTTATTCCAAAGGTGCGTGAGTGGCGGCATATTAAAATAATGCTACCAAGTACTAACCCCTCTCTTCCCTTGGGTGTCGTAAAAGGCGACTAACGGACTAAACACTGCACATACATTCAACATGAGAACAAATTTGACTACATCAGTGGACTGCTGCTGAGGGCCTCATTGTCTAGTCTTCTCTGACTAACTCTTTTGGAATAATAGTCAATACAAAAATGAGCAATTTGAAAGGCGCTCTTTAATTTAGTGAGCACACTTCAGGGCCCTTATTCTGTAACGATTCCTTGTTTCGAAACCACATCAATTCCTTAAAAAGTTACGATATCTTCCCAAAAACGTATGCGTTTGACGTTTGTGAGCGGTAAGGTTTAGGTGTGAAATCTATTGATTGCGATACAGAATCAGGGCCCAGTATAGGGCAATTTGCGAATCAATAGTACCTTTAGTACGAGTAAATGCACGTTCCATTTCTTAGAAAATCAGTTTCTGTGAATGCGGCGACGCGACGTCGGCTGTGAACTTTTCATTGGCTTTTTGTTGCTTTCTTTAAACAGGAGCGTCGGAAGCCGAACCCGAATTATACAAGTCCTCCCCAAACTGTTATGGTATCAGCAGCATTCCTTAAAAAATAACGGTGCGAAATTGGTAATTCGATTTTTTGCTTTCTCGCTGAGTAATTCGTCTTACCATAACTTTTGTCGGAGAGTTCGTTCACGAGTCCGCTACCCCACAGGTAACTGTTACCAGGATAAGAAGTATCCTATGTCTTAAGTTCGGGTCAACAACATTCACAGGCTATTGAAAGAACATACATACGTATAATCACGACTATTATCCCCGAAGGATTAGTCAGAGACTAGGCAATGAGGACAGCAAATAAGTCTTCTACCATAGTCCACTTTTCAACAAATAGCGACTGCACGTGTGCTCAGCGTGAGTGACAGGTGGTGAGCCTATCGTCGCTCTATGCTGCTGGATGTATGTGCAGTCTTTAGTCCGTTAGTCGCCTTATACGACACCAAGGACAGGAAGACATGGGTCGGTAGTATTTCTTTTGGGAGGCGCTTTAACACACGACTTAATATAATTTAACTAATACTCATAATGCAACAGTAGTTCGTAATTCGTAGTTCGTTATAGGTAGAGGTACTGACTATACTTATTTCTCACTCCCCAAGTGCACTTAAGCTGGGTTGACGGCAGCGGAAATACGATTTATATCGGACTAAGCTAACTTCCAAACACGCCAACGGCTTATTACGATATTGTGTTAGTCTATCGCTTTTGATACATTTCACAGACCTTTTATACGAAGCTTTAACAAAAAACATGTAATGTTAATTACTTATTAAAGTAAGAGTATATTAGCCTATGTGAGCTGTGTGGAATTATGGAGATAATATCTACAAATTACATTAAAAAACTATTGTCCTATACAGATCTTGCTATCAGTGGAAACCGCGTAAAATCCATTTAGGACGAGAAAGCGGCGTCACAGACACGGAAATAGTTATAGATACGCTGCGACAAGTTGTTGGAATAACATCCCACCTCCCATCAGAAATTCTACCACTATTAAAGCTTTTAAAGTTAAATTTAAAGAGCATATTTTATGTGTACAGAAATCTTGAACACGCAGTATCATTTTATCTAATTAATATTATTACTCATTTTAATTCATATTTATTCTTATTTGGTAGGTTAATATAATTTTGTTAACGTAAGTAATTGAATCTTGTTGGTAAATTATTATTATAATAGTAATGGTAAGTTGTTAAAAAAGCTGTATTTATTTAATGTGAACACTGTCATGTAACGCCTTTATATGTATTTCTTTTTACTTTTATTAATAATGGCATCCGCGGAAGACCAGCGTCGTGGGTAACAACAGGACACATGCTGAGCGGAGACCAGTTTGGTACAAGCATATTATATTCCTGTTGTACCACTCACTCGTGGCACTTTTCTAACGAAAAAATTGGCGCAACTGTCAACGTCAAATTTGACAGAATCGAGCATAGATTATGCGATATTTTGCGATAACAATGCATTAGATGTACTACAGAACCGAAATAACCAAACTTGTTCATACTAAAGTAGTCTGTAAGTCTATGAAAACACGGTACAAAGTCAAGTGTGTTTTTGTAGGTGCGGTCTCATGCGACCGCTTGGGGCCTGAGGGGAATTAAAATATTGTAATGTAGCGTATTGTGTATTTTAACCGCCTCTGTGGTCTAGTGGCTAAGCCACCGGTTTCAGACTCAGAGGTCTCGGGTTGGTTGGTGGTAGGGCTGTTAAGTCCGCCTGGCTAGCTACCACCATCTTATCTAAGTCTGACGCCATAGCAACAATGTTTGTAGCATTGTTGTGTTCCGACAGTTTGAGATGACCAGAGTGAGATGATTGAACAGCCAGTTCCTCAGTGGTTGAGGATTCCGGGTGAAGCGCGCTTCCACCTTCGGCCTAATCGTCACTTACCATCAGGTGAGATAAAGGCCAAGCGCTTACCCGTTGCCTAATATAAAAAAAAATAGTACCAAATAAAGATTTTTCTATTCTAATCTATAAAAACGGCGACTTAACTTTATAATCTGAAATAATAACAGTAATGATTACATACTTTATTTGACATAACTACCGCCTGTTGTCTGAAAGTCAGTCTATCTAGGCAGTCTCGACAAAGACCACCTTCCAAGTATCTTTACTTATTGATAGGAACTCAATACTACAGCGATGCTCTTAAAGCCGACCACCTGTGGCCACAACTACACACATCAAAAGTGTCTAGGGATCAACATATATTTTTGCAATAACTTTTCTCCTGATTGATATTAATTAAAATTTTCTTTAAGGATTCATCAAATAAAGTGTTTTCGTTTGTCTACAGTAACGATAAACCAAGTCACCTTTGCATTAATAAAGAAATTTGCCATTTTCCTAATAAAGGGATTTTTGACATTTGAACCACTAACATTAAAGTTCGAAAAAAAGACTGAAATAACAGTTTTCTTTAAAATTTTATTGGGTAACTTAAACAATTAATAATCCGTGTTTCTACCGCGAACACTAACAACACAAGAACATCGGTTTGGCATACTCAAAATGAGTTCATCCAAATCACGCTGTGGAATGGCCGCCCATGTTCGTTGCAACAACAAAAAAAGGTCTTCTTGCGACTGGATACCCTCCATATTCGGCAGAGCTCTTCTCTGTAGCATATCCCATGCATGCTCAATCGGGTTCAAGTCTGGCGACTGAGCAGGCCAGGGCATGACATTGATGTTAGCTGCGGCGAGAGTCTGTCTTACAACTCTTGCGGTGTGCGGTCGTGCATTATCATATGCATTAACTGAAATAAGGGACCGATTTGCACTTGTAGAGGAACGATGACGTCTGATACAATCGTCTCAGCATAAATTTGAGCGTTGAGGTTGCCTCTGATCCAAATCAACTCAGTTCTTCCGCCGATCCAAATACCCGCCCATACCATGATGGTTCCACCACTATAAGGATGGACTTCCTGGCAGGATTTTAATCGCTGTTGGCGTCCAGGGGTTCTCCAGTGTCGTATACGTCTTGTATCCGGTCTCATACCAAAACGAGACTCATCAGAAAAGCACACGAAACGCCATTGTTCTTCTGCCCAATTTCTGTGTTCAAGAGCCCATTGATATCGAATCCTACGATTGTGCATTGCTATAGGTGGTACCCTTAGCGGTCTTCGGGAATGAAGGTTCACTTCATGCAAGCGGTTTCTGACTGTTTGGTCGCTAATTAAGTTCCCTGAAGAGTGATGAAGCCTCACGGCTAACATCATGGCGGTTATTGTTGGAGCTCTTCGAGTTGTGATTAGAATGTATCGGTCTTGTCTCCGTGTGGTGCAGCGATACCGTCCTCCATGGCGCTCAGCCACGGTACCAGTGCTTCGGTAACGTGTCCAAAGTCGACTGATAACACTCTGACTTGTATTCAGAGCTAAAGCCACAGTACGTTGCCGGGAACCAGCTTCTATCATTCCCACGGCTCTGAGCATTTCTTCCCTGCTTAAATGACGTCGCCGCTCCATAATAACGTTGGTTTTAATCAGTAGTAGGGAAACAGTAGCACTAATAATGTCTTCAATGCGTTGTATGTTTTTATAGGGAAAACATTGACAGCTGATTTTCATCTTTTACTAGAAATTGATTGAAAGTTCCTGTTTCAAATTATGAAATGCACCAAAAAGGATCCATATAAATTTATAAAATCATAAATTTATTACAAAGCCACATCTCAATCTCAAGAAATCCGCATAAAAATGCTTGATCCCTAGACACTTTTGATGTGTGTATAATAAGGTGTACTGAATATGACTTAACCAGCTTCAAATATGATTAACGGTAAGTGGTATAAGCTACAGCTTAGCAATACACACAATTAGGGTTGGCACCCGTACTCTAAAATAGAGTATTGTCCTCTTTTCCATGTAGGCGTACTTTATAATCCACGACACCAATAAAGTACGCTAAAATACTCTATTTACGTAAAAGACAAATATTTGTTAAATGTTGCAAAGAGCAACAAAAAATAAGTTTTTAAAAACAAATAAATGAATACTCTTTTCTAATGCTATGTGTACTTTATTTTTGTTCTAACAAAATGAAAAAATATTTTTTCGTCCTAAAAAAAGGTGGCAACCCTCCACACAATATACACGATCCTATGGGCGAAACTTCATAATACTTTTATAGGCTTCTCTTTTTGTTTTTCCGTTCTACAATTAACAATACTTTACTTCGATAAACCGTGTGCTAGCAGCTCACTAAAAGTAAAAAAATACTACTAATACCAACCCCTCCCTTCCCTTGGGTGCCGTAAAAGGCGACTAAGGGACTAAAGACTGCATATACATCCAACAACATCTATAACGCTGAGCACATGTGCACTTATATTTTGGTGAAACGTGCTAAGGCAGTGGACTGCTCCTGTGCGGTCCATATGCCACTCTTTCCTCTTATCTTTAAGAGAGGAATTTTACTAAAGGTGATTGCAATCAATAATTAAGTGTAACCGTGTCACGTAGCGGTGAAAGTATACTACCACCCCCTCTCTTCTCTTGGGTGTCGTAAAACGCGACTAACGGACTAAATACTGCAAATACATCCAACAGCTTAGAGCGGCGATGGGCTCACCATCTGTCACGTGGCTCGCTATTTGGTGAAAAGTGGACTATGGCGGAGGACCGCTTTTGCTGTCCTCATTGCCTAGTCTCTGACTAACCCTTCGAGGATAATAGTCGTAATTATATGTATGTATTAAGTGTAATACGTTTTACTTAAAGACTTTGACATAAGTAATAATCTTATGGCTCCCTAGATTGCTGTAAAAACCAATTACAGTTTCTCTGCAAACACTTACAAATTTTTACGTCCGAATATTTCGGTAGTTGAGGACAGTAAGCCCACGCGCTCATCCCAGTCCACTTCTAAATATAGATCTTGCATTATGTTTGTCGTAGCAACTGGACGTACTAGAAAGTGCATGTGTTTTACGCTATATTTTTTCGTGAGAGTAAGTAAGTAAACTTTATTGAGTAAGGAAAAAGGTTAAAAGACAGTAAATGCAGGCGTTATTGCTTACAAATAATAAGTATTACCTACGTTATTCTACTTTTTCAAGTGTCTATTTACTTTTATACATAAAGGGATTATTGTATTGTAATCCGGTGAGTCACGAGTCGGTTATATTCAGCGATTATCAAAATGTTACTTTTATAGTAATTACTTTAATGGCATCAACACTTACACCTATATTACGATGTGATCGCGAGCGAACGCAAAACTCATTTGTTATCTTTATTGTTATTCCAATCTGAGTCTCTGCTACAATTTTTTTTACGAATGACCGATTTAGTTTATCAGATGGGAATAACTCTTTTATAATTCTTTGTCAAAATAATTTTGAGAGATACAACTCACTAATTGTAAAACATTTTAAGATATTGTTTTGTTAAAATGTACAGTATAGGTAATTTAAATTAATAAGGGCACAGTGGCTTAAGAAGCATTTTCGTCCTCACATACCTACCTAGGCTTCTCTAAACTGTAAAAGTAGTAAGAGAGAGAGATACAATCGAGATCCAAAAAATTGTTGCATTTATGTAAAGTGGAGTCATCTGCTTTTCTTGAGTATTTTTTAAATAATTTATTTCGCTTTTGAATGTTCAATACTTCAGTAATACACAAACGTCCAGCCAAGACGTACGCATCGAGTCATCGACGCGACGTACGAAATAAAACGAAAATGCCTCTTCACGCCTCGTTTGAAGGACCCTATGTCATAGGTAGGAGGAGAAACATGTGCTGGTAGACTATTCCAACTTTTAGAGATGCGACAAAGAGACGAGTTTCTCACCAACCTGAGAAAAAAAGTTTCTAACCTTTGCATGATGGAATATTAGAGACTGTAAATTGGTGACACCGGAGAGCAGCACGCGTAAGGGAGATGCTGGGCTGCCTGGACAGTTATCCCCTCATTACGGCACGGCATACTAACAAAGGTAGGCTTTCAGAGGCTACAGAGTTTTCAAACTTCCGGTTCTTTCTGCATGTTCGAAAAGAACATCCTGCTGAATCTAGGTATAAGAAAACTCTCGGGTGATGCTCCTACCCCCAAAAAGTTCCGGATTGCGATCATTCAACAACCGCTTATGAAACTACCAAGTTTCACACTATTCATAAATCTGAGTAGGTACCTACATTGTGAAAGAAACAAACAGCAAATTCTTTAAGCAACCACTTCTGGATTTCCTTATTTCTAAAATACAGCATAAAGTAACAAAAATGAATCTAAATACCCCGAGGTGTTCTCTACAAAAAGTAAGAGAACCAAGAAATCTAAGTATATCTAATAGCAGTCAGATAATAAGTTTCTGTGGTCTCTTTTTCATATCTTAGTACTGGCACTAGACGATAGTGGGCAGCGGTGATTACTTTCCAGCAGGTGACCCGCTAGCTCGTTTGCCACCTACTGCTACTAAAAAAAAAAAAAAAAAAATAGTACCAACTTACTCACAAGTAAAATGTATGGTAAGTAAGGGAAAATATTTTGCTTTAAATAAATAATTAAGAATAAATATTATAGGTAAGTATCTAGTTTATATTTCAATTGAAAAGAAAGTCATTTTTATGTAATATAGTTGACTGGACTGACTGTCATTCATCTTGATCTTGTAGTGCTCATTTTACGTTTTGCACATTCTGAGTATTGTTCATTTTGCGATTTGTACATTATGCTCCGAAGGGGAAAAAATACATGCCATTGTGACGCAGAATCATCATAAATGCAATGTTTGTAATTATTCAGTTTTATAATGTGAAGTGTTTGTTTACTATCAAACCTATTCCTGTGGTCAAACAGCAATAAAAATTAAAAAAAAATTAAAAAAAAATTAAAAAAATTAAACTTTCCTACAGTCACACCAATTATCTAGCCCAAGAGAAGCTTCGAAGAAACTCGTTAAATGGTTACTAGACAACGGATAAACATACTTAAATACATACTTATTATCATAGAAAACACCCAGACCCGAGAAAATTTTGAAAAACAATAATTTCTAAATTGACCCGACCGGGGATCGAACCCGGGACCTCAGAGATGGCGACACCATGAAAACCGGTGTACAAACCACTCGACCAGGAGGTCGTCCTATAAAATAAAAAGAAAACAAGAAAAATTACTGGTTTAGGGACATAAAAGCAGTAATCCACAAGTCATTCTTATGGAGTTACAATTGTAACAGGCTGGTAGTAGTTGGCAACCATGAGTACACCATATATCTGCTAGGCTAGGCTAACTACTATCTTAACACTTTTTTGAAATAATTATTGAAATGTCATTCATTTATAATAGCATTATTTTTTAATTTGACTGGCTAATATTATATTGCTGTTGCTGTTAAGATAAACAAAAGGTTAAATCCGTTAAATGCCATTGACATTTACACATTTTTTAATGAAGAAGTAATTAGTGTTGTCAGGAGGCTGGATATATCCACAGTCGCTTATTTGAAAGAGCACCCAGATTGTCAGATGGGTGTTCAAATTGTGTGTGGAAAGGAGATTGACTATTTTTGTTTGGACGTTGGACCAAGAGTGCTGCCCAACATTGAATCATAGTACACAATGTTAGTTAGACTAATACTAGTATGTAATCAAAAGTGCTTCAGAATCTATCCGAGGAGTATTGAGAAAAAAAATCTGTTGTAGGTTTTTTGTTAATGAAAAATAATAACAAACGGAATATATGTAACAATGGATTTTTTTAATACAACAACACTTAGTTAAGGATAGTCATTCAACAATCAATCAATCATATATGATCGTTACATGTTCATAGGTACAATATAACCCCGTGGATGTTTTTTTAAATATATCTTCATGAAAGGACAGAATTAAAAGTATTCCCATGCTTGGGCAGCATTTGGTCCAAAATGGTAAATTTTTGCAACATTATCCAATTTGAAGAAGTATTCATTGAGTATACTGCAGTAATTAATTTCATAGAAATAATATTTCGATATACTCACTGATTGCCTAAATTAATCATTGTAGAGAAGATGGTGTTACCATAAAGTTGTTTTCATAAGTAAAAATATCTATAACTATAACAATGCCTACTTATTCAGAAGACTAATGTAGATAAAAAAACAAACAAACATTGGCAGTTGCCAAATGTAATATTGTAATAATATCTTTTCCTGTATAGGAATCTAATAAAATGTGTTTACATAGGAGAAAGGGCAGTACTACATTGGTCTGAGTGGGTCTGCCATGCATAGTTTATGCATAAGATTCCCAGCTCTAGAGCATAAACGTAACCCTGTGGGGTAACTTTGTGAATATATGTAAATATGCTACATGACAGTGGTTCTTCAAATGGTAAATATTTAGATAATCCTGAAAATATTTTAATTTGTTGGTTTTTCTTAGTTATATTAAGTAATTATTGGTACCAATTAAGAGGCAATTCTCGTACACAAGTACATAACTTTAGACATAATTTGCGACAAAAACATAAGAAATTGCAACATACACAACACAAAGGCAAGCATTCAGCATAATATTTTTAGATTCCCCTGTCAATTCTATCACAGAATATAAAACAAAAATAGAGGTATTGTTCTGGAGGTCTGTCCCAACAAAATACTAAGCCAACACTTTTTAGTACATCCTAAAATATAATTGTAATTGAATTGTCATTTCTATATTTGTTTATTTTTTAAAGTTTATTTTCAGATTCTTTATTTTTATAATTCTTGTTAATAATTAACATAACATTTTCTACATCTTTGTGCTTCTCGGCAAAGGCTTCCACAATACAAATTAAACAGTATATTTTACCCTTATTCTTAAAATGGTATTATGAATAAATTTCAATGTTTTCCTCTATTGTATAGGTTCAACCAATAACAGATCATGCATAATTCATTATGTAGGTGTGGTTGTCCACCCATCTTTTATTTTTAATGATGACACACACATCATATATCTGTTTTTCAATATAAAACCATTTTTGTAGCCAATACACCTAAATAATGTATTTAACTTTGAATGATAATTAATGTTTTTACCGAGATTTTCAAAGCAAAACATAGGTACTCATTCTTTTGAGTGTGTAATGAAATAAAATTCTATAGATGTATGCAACTTTAAGTATAAAATGCACAGTTTAAAACAAACTACATTAAATTCAATCGCCTAAAGTATAAACAGTGTGTTCATATTGTTAGTCAAAAATTCATATTGCTAATGTTTACTTTCTTTATTGTTGTTAATTCAAAACATGTAATTTATTATTGATCTACCAAACCTAACACTTATTTGAATGAAAGAAAACGATTGTAATTGAAGATCAGTCACTAATCTTGGCCATATTATAAAGTTTCTCAGTCACATTCAGCGTACCATGACCATACTTTCTAGGCACAAATCTAGGCTACATTTGCTTCAATATCAAATCTTGAGTTGTTGAATTTACAACAGTCTTAACAATAGTAACTGATAATGGAATGGTATTAATCGAATGTAATACAAAAAAAAACACAATTTGGGAATCAAATTAGATTTAAGTTTTGATTATAAAGTTGCAAGGATTAGTGATGAAATTGACAATACACTATGAATCAATAACAAATGCAAAGAGTAGTTTTACTTGAACTCAACATTGGACAGGGGAATCTGAGTGAGCATTGAGGACTTACCGAGTAAACTTGTCTTTCCCGCGTCGGCGCTGCCGTGGTCGTGGTGACCGCAGGGGTGGGTGCCGGGGTCGTCACATGGTCCGCCGGCAAGGACTCCGGCACAGTCTGGAGAGTGGGCCGCATAGTCGTCGACATTATCACAAGTACACCAGTTCGAACACTTAACAAATGGCTAGCCCACCGTCACCGCTCGCATCCTCTGCGGCGGCCACAAGCTCCCCTCGCCCGACCGCTCCTGGATTTCACCAGGACGCCGACACAACACCACGGAACGACCAACAACGCCCATCTAACCGCATTTTTCACCAGAAAAATACATTGCGATGCCCTACGAACACGGCTGAGCGATGTTATTTGTACTGCTAACACTTTCACGATATACTAACGATCGTCGAGATGGAAAACGGAAATAGACACGCAAAAAACTATTAGAAAGCTTACGGTGTCTTCTCCTGTCACATAAACACTAAGAAGGAATTCGGCGTTTCAGCCCTGTATTGACGCGCAACACGATTTCTATATTGCTACCGGCTTGTATATACTGTTAGAAATCGTGTGCTGTTAAAATGTTCATCCATTTAATAGTAAAATTACTAAAGATATTCACTTAACTCCGCATAGGTCCTCACATTCTTGAATTCACTCTCTCAAGATGGCGGATTTTACCTACTCCTCGTAAATGGGCACAAGGCTGACACGAAAACATCAACCGGCTCTCTATCAATCCCTTTCCTTTTGTATAACATAAAACGAGATAGTGATATATGAACAAGTTCAACGAAGTTTTGTGATACGTTGAGGATACGTCACTGTAAAAAAACTGCCAGTGGACATGCGCAAAAATAAAGAATAATGTGAACGCATCCATAGTGCGTTTTGTTAGTGCAGAATACAAAGGTTCATTCTATATTTGTCACACAGACATATAATAGAAGGTCTGTCTGTCTGTGGTTTATCACCTCTAATTTCGTAAATCCCTTTCATTAAAAATATATTCCTATTCTGGCTATTTCAGTCCGTTGTTATTATTATTTAACACCGTTTCTATGTAGTTGTCTGACTTTGTAAGTCAATCAAAACCATGGACGTAATGTCACAGACGTATGGTAGGTATAAGCTTCTTATTATACGTCTGTGGGTATAAGCTACTTGCGTAATTATTATGCAAACAGGAATAGCAGGCCCTCGGACCAAATATTACAGGCCCATCCCTGACTCGACAGAATGATGAATACCCAAGGAAATTAGCGGTACATTGCGCGTGCGCTCTGTATTTTTCACTAGCAATGAGCGATTTTCCGAGATCAAAAAAACGAACGAGTACAGCGATGCTTCAATCCCCCTCGCACTCCGCACCTCAGTCACTACGCCACTGTAACTGCTGTGCTGTGCTGTGTTACGCTGAGCAAGATATAATGGGCATCGCGAGTGGTCAGGAGTATTTTGTAAAGTGGTAGAGTCAGTACGTTCCATCGATTTTCAAGGTAAGCTATTTTTAATTTTTTTCTAGATTTACTGCTAAGGTGTGCCCTTTGTTTCAGTTCAGATTTATATTTTGCAGATTTTATGCAATTACGTATGTCGAACAATTTGGGTAAAAACTCAAAATGGTCATTTGTTTCCAGTCATTTATATCCTTTATCCTTTCCAGTTGAACAAAAGATCTGGAACGTTATGACCGAGCTTGGAGCTGAATGATCCATAATATAACTCAATTGTTTTTCAACTAATCATTTTGTCGTTAAGCCCGGTAGTGCCCATGCGCAGAGCGCGAGGACACGGGGTCCGCCTAAGGGGTACCTATAATAAAATCGAATTTTTTTTGAACGAATTTCATTTAACCAAACACATTCGACTATTTTCATTTCGTCTTAAAACTTACTTACTTCATCGAAATCACGTTTGACACTGTATCAGTTAACCGAATAACAATTCCTCTAAAACCTGGGATATTACTTGAAATTTTTTCCCTGTGATTTCTTCTTCAGAAATCACTATTAATAGTAATTCAACATTTTGAATTTGCCTAAATGAGATCCACAAAATTTGAATGAACCACAGACATATGTCTGTGGAATGAACCAACGTCACCACCAAAGGTAATTTACCATCATCGTGATAACACGGTGGTTGGTAAAGACGTAATGGATTAATTGTGGTGATGAATATTTTAATTAATACTTCCTTTTTAGGGTTCCGTAGCCAAGTGGCAAAAAACGGAAACCTGATGGATTCATCATGTCTGTCTGTGTGAACTGAAACTCAAATTGTTTTTTTTATCAAACCTATACGCGTGGGGTAAAATGTGTGTGTGTCCCCCACCCTGTAACTTCTAAAATAAGAGAATGATAAAACCAAAAATAATATATTATGTACAATTACCATGCAAACTTCAGATTCCGAAAATTGGTTTGAACGAGATCTAGTAAGTAGTTTTTTTAATACGTCATAAATTAATTATTTAAAAAATACACTATTATTAAAACATCGATCAAAGTTACAACGAACTACAAGAACTTTTATATGATGTTACTTGCTGCTACGGAACCCTTCATGGGCCAGTCCGACTCACACTTGGCCGCTTTTTTTTATTACAGAGGCAGCCATGAGTAAGATAAAGAAAAAACCTACTAAAGAAGAAAAGTTGGATAAAGATAGATTACGAACACGCCAAAAATACATAGAAATAAAAAGCAATCCTGAACTTCTGAAAATTAAAAAAAATTATTAAGAAAAGCTACATTCTCAATAAAAACAGAAGAAGATTTGCAGCATCAATGCTAATCGCTGTAATCATTTAAGCATTGATGATGATAACATGTTTTAACAATGTTTCTTAATAAAAGACTATTTAAACTAAAGGTTCAGATTTAATTTCAATTTTATTCGTGTTATGAATGTTATGATAGATAAGAAATGTTAGTCTCATTTTTATCCGACGGTAAGTCATTACACTCCATGTGATTTACTATGTAAATAGCGTTTGGTATCATTCTTATCCGACGGTACGTCATTACATTCCATGTGAGGGTCATTTCTTTCCACTGGTTCATTCCGCTCCATTGCTTATTCGGAAAACAGTAAGAGTAACGAAGTGGCCTTTTATATATGATATCATTAATGATATTAGCTTTACATTTAATAATTAAAAAATTATTAAAAACATTTTTTTTTTCAAATATGCACTTTTAAAACGAAAACGATAACCACCCAAAAGAACTTTATTTCGATTCGATTCCCAGCGAGAAGCGAGAGGTACCTGTCGGTTTAGTTTGTATCGGTTTGATGGGACAATGTTGCTATAAAAATCTTAAAACAAAAGCGTTGAAGAATTTTGACATGTATAACTAATACCTCGGTGGTGGAGTGGTCAACGCAGCCACCCAGATTCCGGAGGACGTGGTTTTGATTCCTACCTGAGGCAGTCAACTTTTTCAACGTTTCAATAACTTAAAATATAAACTTTATTAATACTTATTTTTGCTTTTTTAACCTAATAAATCCAGTATCAAGGGGCCTCAGAAACGTAAAATGTCTGTCTTTACATGTCTTCGTTAAATAAAAATAGATTGTCACCTCTTTAGAAAGTGACAAAGTCATCTAATAAGTGCGGTCTCACTCGGCGCCTATTTTTGGTAACAGTGATTAGTCTGTTTGTATCTCGGACCAAATCAATTTGGTCCGAGGTTTGTATATTAGTTAATATTATATCACAGACGTATTGTGTAAACGTCTGTGTATTACATCCATTCTCATAGCAATAACTTTAGTTATTGTTCTGAGCATCTATTATAGGATAAGGTGACAACAACGTTAAAAAATATTTAAAACTGACTGTTTTGTTCATTGACATTCGTTAACCAATTTTGAACTAGGTAACTAGTACTTCTTACTACATTTATATGTTTTGATCATGGACGTAATATCTTGTTAATGCTCTAAGCGTAATATAGAAACAGAACTGACGGCCAAGACAAGTGGCAAACGCCCACCCCTTGTCTATTCGTAATACGTTGTACACGGCAGTGCTGTGTACAGTGTAAAATACAGCAGCGCGTGCGTATTTTACGACGGATTACGAATAGCCAGGTGGCGAGCGTTTGCCACTTGTCTAGGCCGTCAGTTCTGTTTCTATATTACAGGGAGACTCCCTGTGACCACGGACCCTGTAAAGGGTTTTATTTTAATTCTAGGCAAACGTATCCTTATAGTAGTACGATGTAGAAATTGGGTACTTCCTCGCGCAAGCGTAGACTACTAGGGGAAAAAAAGGGGGAAATTGGGTCGAAAATCAGATTTAAAGGAACGGTTGGATAGGGGCTAATTTGGGATATTTAGGTAATTTGGGGAGTTTGGGGATGACGAAAATATAGCTAACTAATTTAAAATTTCTTACTATAGACTTAAGGTCTTGACTTAATTAATTGCGGGGCACTGATTGAGAGGTAAAAAATAATAGGAAATGAAGAAGAAGAAAAAGGAAGAAAGAAGGGAAATTTTTTTTAAAAGTTTTGGGTTAAAGTTTTTAATATTAAAAACTGCAGTGGTTCTAATTTAATAATTTAAGTTTATTTTTATTTAGGTGTATATTAAGTTTGTTTAAATGTTATTTTAGATATTTAGGTTATTATTTAGTTTGGTTTATTTTCAATTATTTTAGATGTTATTTAAGGTTTTAATTTAAAAGTTGGGTTTAGGTTTTGATTATTATAAGTGTTTTTAATTTTATAATTTTAAAATTGGTTTAGGTTTTAATTATTTTAGATATTATTTAAAGTTGTGATTTTAAGGTTTAGTTTAAGTTTATTTTGTTATTTTATGTAAAGTTTAATATTTTGGTTTTTTAGAAAATTTTAATTTTAGTTTTAATTTAGGCAAAATTTTGTTTTTAATTATTTTAGATATTATTTAAAGTTGTGATTTTAAGGTTTATTTTAAGTTTATTTTGTTATTTTATGTAAAGTTTAATATTTTGGTTTTTTAGAAAATTTTAATTTTAGTTTTAATTTAGGCAAAATTTTGTTTAGTACCCGTAGTCGGTCTGACTCTGCAGGCGCAGAATCATTGACTTGATACGGGGGCACTCGCGGGTGTTCGTGGCGTTGTGGCCGGTGTCCACCTTTGTGCCCATGTGCAGGTTGTGAGCCGAGCAGTCATAGCATTTGGCCCCAGAGGTCTTATTGGGGCATTCTGGCAACTGATAGCCCGGGCTGGCGCAGTAGGCACAAGGCTTCCTGTCGGCCGTGCACTTCGCCTTTGTGTGGCCGTACTGCAGGCACTGATAGCACTGCACAAAGCGGCTAAAGTCCTCAACGTGGACCCTACTGTGGTTCACGTTGAGTCTCCCGAGAGCGAGGATGACTTTTCGCATCCCGGGAGTGACCTCAATTACCGCGTTGTACACCGGGTTTCGATTTGAGGTCAGGAAGCAAATGCGGGTTACCTCTACGTCGTTCTGAGCAACAAGGACCTCCGCTAACTCCTCGCGGGCAACATCTTTCGATATGCCCTTTAGGATTATCAGCGGTGGTCTCTGCCTCGCCTGTTCGGTGGCGAAATTAGTGCTTTTGGCGTGACGGGCTATTGTCTCCTCGCATTGCTTCCTGTCCTCAAATTCCACCCTCAGTTTCACATTGGGTATTTGCAGGATCTTGACTGGCGCGTATTTCTGCTTCCGGAAGCTTATCTCTCTTTTCCACAGAGACATCACGACATCATACGACGACACGATGACTGCTGGGTATGTTTGGGGAGTATGGGGTTGAGGCCTAGCAGCAACACTGGCGTAGGTGGTGAGGAGAGTTGGGTCAACCTGGAGAGGCGGTTCGGTCAACGAGCTGTGGGCCAGAGGTAATTGATGCTGCTCCTTCAGCGCGGCAGCGGCATGTTGCCCGATAGGCGCACAAAGTCTTCAAGCCTATCGCCCTGCTTAATCAGCTCGTCGACCTTTTCCTCTATCTCCCGTCGGATCTCCCCCGCCATCTCGCTTTAGACCGTAATCAGGGCCTCTGTGCTGTTACCAGTTCTCGGACACTGTCCTCAGAGATTTGGGGGGGTTGGTACTCCTCCAGCAATTGCGGCACCTTCACAAGGCAGCTCCAGATCTCATTCTTGGCGTCATGGATGTCGTTTTTATTTTGCCTGTTCACTGACTTGCTTTGGGTGAGAGCAAATCCTATGCGGTCGAGCTGGTAATTGACCGCACTTTGAAACGTCTCCCAGTCAGTGACGTCCTTCGACGAAATGGTTTTCCCCAGGGGCGACATAGGTAACGTGCTCTCCATCGTGGTACTTGCCATTTTGAGTTTGGTGGAAAAAAGAAAAATTTTTAAAGTTGATTTTTGGAAGAATTTTATTATAAAAAATGTGTTAAAAAGTTTATTTTTGTAGGTTATTAGGTTGAATTAAAATTAATTTTGAGTTTTTAGAGATTTTAATTCTTTGAATTTTTGCCGAAAATTTTCTAAGTTTTAGGGTACTTTTTGTTTTTTAATGAATTTTAAAAATTGTTCCAGAATATGTTTTTGTAATTTTAAAATCGGGTATTTGGGTCTTAAAATTTTTTGAGTTCCCTGTAAAGGGTTTAAAACGCGTTCAGGATAATATCAAAAAAACTAGGAAGTGTATAGAGTGCCACAAGCGGCACTGTATCTCCATCGGTTAGGGAACCGTAAGTTTTGCGGTATAATAGTAACGCCGCCTAAGGTGCCGTAAAGTTTTTGTTAGACAACAGAAATACTAGCTGCCCTACGTACGTGTAGGTCACGTGATAGGTTAGAAATTTAAGACAATCGCGAAGCGCAGCGTAGCGATTGTCTTGGATTTCGAGGTTATTTTTTCATTAGACAACAGAAATCTAACTCCATACAAAAATATCTTTTGAATAATAATTCGTCTGAACATTATGAAAATTAAAAAATATGTTACGATTCCCGAACCGATTGAGATGCAATGCCGCTTGTGGCACTCTATACGCTTCGTGCTAGGATGCCGTCAAATTACGGCATCGTAACCGATCGTACTAAGGCTGATTTCACAGTCACGCGTTTGATCTGCGCCGGCCACACGCGACTAGATAGTAGTTGCGTTTCATAGTCACGCACGCAGTTCAAACGCGCAACTACTATGTAGTGTAATAATTGTAAGTGCGCGCGTGTGGCCGGCGCTGATCAAACGCGTGACTGTGCTTTTGGCACTCTATTCACTGCCTACACTTTGTACTAGGACGCAGTAATTACGGAATCGTAACCGATACCGTACCGTACTAGAATGCCGCTTGTGGCACTCTATCCACAGCCAAAAAACTATGAAATGTAGTAAATTAAACGCGAGTTAGTCCGTAAAAAATTGTTTCAGAGATCTAGCTACTTTTTCCAGCACCGTTCATCAAAAGTATAGAAGTAAGTACATTCGATAAATCGTATTAACCCTCCTATTCTTGGCAATGTGGCATATTTGAGACGGTCAATTTTCAAAAACTTACGTAAAGTGAAAACAGCCTTTTTTCATTTTTTTGATAATGGTAAATCATATTTTTTTTAATAAATATTTTTTTTTTTATTTGCCATTTATAAGATGGTCACACTGCCCTCCGAACGAGACATTGAGATGGAACGAGAAATGACAGAGAAAATGAAGGCCAGTTTGAAGCCAGTGCAATAAGTGGGGATCCGTTTGAAATCCGCACAAAAAAAGGCGCCTATGTGTGCGTTACTAAAATGTTGCCAGCTCACAGTTGTCACTCCCTAAATATGGGTAAATGTTACACAATGTCAAGAACAAATACAACGTCTCGACCTCTCCACATAACACCTCTCATTTTTGTGTCGGATGTAGAACGGTTAGGATAAAAGAAACGAAAATATAAATATCAATCAATCTTTGAGAAATTGTATACAATATGAAATAAAATAACACGTAAAACCAAATTATAATGACTGTTATTTATGAAACAATCCGTGGCCTAAATTGTTTCTTTTTAACATTAATTTCAACGTAAGTTTAACTTTTAATCGCTGTTTTTAGATAAGTATCAATCTGAATAACAAAGTCAAGATTATTTAAGTGAAAAAGATGCATTGCTGCTTTGGTTCTAATGTTTCTTCAGTACTGCAACTACTGCACGATAAAACAACCTGTAACAAAAATACTTCATCTTAGCTTTGTGGAATACCGAAAATTCATAATAAAATAAAGGAGAATTTTGCGAAATCGCGGTCACTAATAAAACCAATAGAGAAGTTAAAAACAAACAAAAATTTTGATGTTAAGGGAAAGATATCATCATCATCATCAGCCTATAAACGTCCCACTGCAGGGCACAGACCTCCCACGTGAACAATAGCACGTGGGGATATTGGGCCATAACCCACCACGCTGGTCCAATACAGGTTGGTGGGTTTTTAACGACTGCCATCTTTACGACAACAACCGGGACCAACGGCTTAACGTGCCTTCCGAAGCACGGAGGAGCTCGAGACGTTTTTAATTGGTCACCCATCAGGCAACCCGGCATTGCGAAAGTTGCTTAGCTGGCAAGATCGCAAGCCGAACGCGCTAGCCGCTGCGCCATCGAGCTCCTCAAGGGAAAAATATATAAAATAATAAAAAACATGCAAGTTTTGACACCAAAATCTCAGAAGCACTTTATGATTTGTGATACTTCTTGATTATTTATTATGTCAGTATTTAAATCCTCAATAGTGTTCGTGTTATCAAGTTTTGATAAGTGGCCGCGATTTCGCTAAGATTTCATTTTTCTTTATTTTTATGTCTCCATCATCATTTTTTTGAATTTTTCATCCTTTGGAAATCTTAAATAAATAGCAAATAAACGTTAATTTACACAAAGCTGGCTTGATTCTCGTGAGGCCCCTAAAACCTTAAAACTAAATTAAGTATTTTCTACGCAGTGATATATACGTTATGTTTCTACCACGCTCAGTCTAACGCTCGAATAGATAGGAAAGGTAAAAAGTACAGCCCCCTTACTTTTGAATCTAATCTCAATGTCGATATCAAAGCCGTCAAATAACAATACAATAATAAGTGCGTACTCTTGACGCGCTTAAATTCGGGATCAGATTGAAATCGAAATCATGTTCATATCGGAAAGATAAGTATGAAGTTTGCTGCGAATAATGTCATCGATAGTGAGAAGCTTTTGTGTTTTTGACGTATCGATATATGTAATGCATAATAAAAATCCACTTTAATATCTAAAATTATAGCTGTATCTAATTAATGAAGTTATAACTTATTTTATATCAATAAATCCTTCAATGTTAAGCAGAATTTACAAAACTATATTGCATTATCTACAGCGACATCAACATTTTAGGACGTATGAAGCGCTGCCTTCGCCTTGCAATGCTTTAAAAATAAAAAGTCTGTCTGTGCTGAGGGCCTAGTCAATTGGCAAACAAATGAAACGCTACGAAATCTTCGCTACGATAAACCGAATGTATGGGATTGACATAAGCAAAAGTTACCTACGACGTAAAATTTACGCTAAAATAGACCTAATTGACAGTTTGACAAGCCAAGAATCGCTAATCTAGCGATCACTCAAACATTGAAGATAAAAATTCACACAAAATGGCGATTGTTTGATCAGCTGATGAAGGAATAGTTGTGTTGTGTTGAAAGTTTTGTTTAAAATGCTCTTTTTAGGGCTATTGTGGACTGCAATAATCAAGTGCTCAGGCGCTAAGGAAGAAATGTTTCCCTACGTTACTTGGAGCAAAGTAACGAAATCGAGTTTGTTGTACTTGTGAATAGTTCGCAGAGTTCTCGTTTACGAACTTTCAAATATTTAGCTAAGGTCTGCCGGGAATTGCGTGCTGATATAGTTGTTGCGATGTGAGTGACCAAATAAATGTGTGTCATGCAACATTTTCCGCAACGAAGAGCAAGTCGCTGCATAACAATTTGTAGGGGCTCTCAAACCATACAAACATTTGGGCCAAATAAATCCACCTAAGTACCTTTAATCATGACAAGAAAGGTCAAGATTAAGACAACAGTAAGGGACTTTTTGTATAAATATTAAATGTAACCTATCCATAATGTCCATTTATCAATTTATAACTTAGATTGCCTATTTGTTTTACAGGTTCCAATGAAGATTTAATTTGCCAGGTAGCTTAGAGTATTAAACCAAGGCTCTAAGTGTAGTAAGGTGTACCTATTGACTATACCCTATAAATCTTATACAGACAAGCATCTTTCTTAATAGGAGATATCAGTCCTTACGTTCAAACGGTAAGTTTTAATAAATAAATTATTACTTACATAATAAAGGTAAGTATTATGCCTATTATTATATTGGGATTTACCAGGAAATGTCAGTTTTGTTAAAATTGCTAGAATAAAGAGTATTGACATAAAGATAAAACTATTTTATGTGGTTTTGCAGATTTGAGACGACGATTCAAAAATCTTAAATGTTACCTCATAATTTGGAGGATGGACTTCCTCAGAATGGTGAACAAACTTGGTTATTTGGTAAAAAACAATATCAAGCAATTTTGTATAATACATAGGTACTTACCTACTAACTTTTTATCTATGACAATTTTCTATAAGTAAGTATATTGTTCTAATTTCTTAGGAGATTCTGGATACCTTCAAAAAGCATGGTTAATGATAATAACAACAATATTTAATGCTGCATCAGACTCACAAGAAAGAAGGGGTGTGTACCACATGTCATATCCAACAATGAAACTGCATTGAACATGGCTTTGGCATCGTTGAATTTAGTTATTTATATGATTTTTTTTGTGGAGCTCTAATGTTGTCAACGTTTTTATTCTACAAAAGGAGCAGTCTGTGCCATAAATATAGTTAATTTAGTTCTAAGTTTATTGTGCTTTATTTAAAAAGATTTACTTATGTACAAAAAAACAATACCTTCTTTGACAACATTTTTATTTTAAGAAAAGGAACAGTGTGCCATAAATATATTTAACCCATAAAATAGTGATTTGGTTTATATGATGGGGAAAAATTAAGTATAAAGTTAATTTAGTTCTAAGTTTATTGTACTTTATTAAAAAGATTTACTTAGGTAGGTACTACTAAAAAACAGTACCTTCATAAACACACAATTGGCATTTATTTTTATACACATATAGTTTTAATGTCAATAAGAGAAAGTGAAGCCTCATATTTAATAAACTTTGACTTTGAGAGAGTTAGGTAAGGAAATAAGAATATATTAAGAAATACAACATTAATGTTATTTTTTACTTGATATTTAATTTTACTTGCAGTAGGTACCTATAGAAAATGTTTAAGTACCTACTTATATCAATTTCTACTAGTCATAACATTAAGCTATTGAAGTTGTACTTGATTCATTATCAACATACAAAGGTAATTATATGTATAAACTTGCATTATTATTATCCGATTATTAAATCTGGTGGGTTCTATTGTGTTTGTTATAATATTGTTTTTTCTTTAATTAGGTGGCTTAACATAAGGTGGCTTGTTATACATATAATACAAATTAAGTTCCATATCTAGCATACTCTGTAATAGTTTAGTTATTATCAATTTGGCGATTGTGAAGTAATCGATTGTAATTGTTGCTTGAGTTTGTAATGTTACTATCACATTTTTATTTGTGTGTATCTGTAAATGGTTTGCTGTTTCACATTTTCAGTGTTATACTTTTTATAGAACTGTCGATTCACTTGTGAATATAAAATAAATAAATAAAATTAATTGTTTTTAAATTATTTTTGGTAAATATATACTACCTACCTACTAACTTTTTATGTAAGTATGACAATTTTCTATAAGTAAGTATATTGTTCCAATTTCTTAGGAGATTCTGGATACCTTCAAAAAGCATGGTTAATCATAATAACACCAATATTTAATGCTGCATCAGGCTCACAATAAAGAAGGGATGTGTACCACATGTCGTATCCAACAATGAAACTGCATTAAACATGGCTTAAAGTTGTACTTGATTCATTATCAACATACTAGGGTAATTATATAAAATTAATTGTTTTAAAATTATTTTTGGTAAACATATAAATAATCCTATGTTTTATTTCGAAACATTATCAACCAACTCATAATGAATGGCAGTGAAATAAATAATGTAAAATAAATAAATATTTTAACTTGTCGCGTAGAGACCACGATCATGTCATTGTGTCTGTGAAGGCGTATATTTAATAAATGATTTGACTTTTAATTTCAATTATTTTCGGTACCTACCGCTATAAATAAGTAACAATGAAACAATCCTATATTAAGGCGATGTTGTCTTCATCGTCATCCTATGAACGTCCTGAACGTTCCCACATGAACGACAGCACTAAGGCAGACTGGGCTATAACAGGCTTAAGCCCTGAGCCAATACAACCGCAGTGTGCTTTACGTGCCTTCCGAAGCACGGAGGAGCTCGAGACGCTTTTTATTTGGTTACCCATCCTTTAGCTCGTTAATGTGAAAGTTGCGTAACTAACTGGCAAGATCACAAACCGGTGCGGCGCGGGCGGGGACTTTTTGCATTAGTTAAACCTCTAGCATTACCTTTCAAGTAACAGTAAGTACATTGCTTCGCTAGTTTGCATATTTTAAAATTAGTTTTAATTTAACTAGCAAAACAATGTACTTGGAATGTTTTTTATTTTATTTTATTTAGGACAATAATCAATTAGAAAAGTAATGTGATAGGTGTTGTAGTTAGACAACTAAACCCGAAAGCCTTAGCCGCTACGCCATAGAGTTACTTTAGGCGATGTACTCATACAAGATGCAAACATTTTAATCACTACCTAGTGGGTACTCGCATCTAAGATCAAACTGTTTAAATGTTCGCGCGGTTTGTAACATTTAGTGTTATCACTTATTTCATTACAGACGGACGTCAAGTTGTTAATATTTGAGAAATTCTTGGCAGCAAGCGTTTGCTTGTGGTCTTCAGTCTTAATTTATTTATATTATAAGCTGAAAAATGGGTTTGGTCTCATATCAATATCATATTATGGTGGGTAAGTCACTCGTCATCATTATAAGTACTTATTTACAAACGTGCTTGCCTGGCGAACTTCCGGCGAAAAAAGCGATTGATTCATTTTTCAAATTGTCTCAAGGAGTCTACCCGAATTTCTTAGTAAAGTGACATTCAATTCACTAAAACTCAAAAGGATCGGTGTGGTTACTACCTATTTATTAATCTTACATAAGCGTTAGATTATCATCAAACAAAAAAATACTAAGACAAGCCTGTATGTTCTATATCCCTTAGCTTATCGATATCGATGTAGCCTAGCGAATTTGATGAGCGATTTTGAAGCTGTCACCGGTCGAGCGTTTGCCAGTTGACTAGGCCCTCTGTGGCGTTGTCTGTCTGTCTCTGATTTGACAACATCACTTTCTGTCATGAAGGACAATAAATTATTATCTATTAATTTTCTGCGATGTAAGATCTAATAAATTTGTTTGTTGTGAAAGTAAAGATTAATATTACACTTGCTATAATTGACCGACGACCTAAGTTTTACTTATTCCACCAATAGTCAATTAAAGTGACAGTGAAAGTTTCAAACTTTCGTAACGTCTTGAAAAATATTTGGGATTGTCGAATCAATTATCATAAAATTCATTGTTCACCTTTATTTTGTAGTATTGGGCTCAAAAAAGACCACTAAAAGCTCAGTATTCGGTTTTGATGAATGAGGCAAACGGGTAGAGGCAGTAAGGAAAGTGGTTGAACCATCTCAGATGCAGTAGAGCACCCAGCACAAGATATTTTTGAGGCACGAACGTGAGGTTGCCAATGCTCTTCAACAAGCAGCAAATAAATAAATATTGAAGCTAATGAAGACATGTGTATTTTTTTGTTATCTGGATTAAATAATTGTAAGCAAGCAGAAGGTATACAATTGTGTGCTAGGCAATAAATTTTGCTGAATAGTATTATTTTTTTATTAAAAGAGTACTTATTTGTTTTGTAAAGATACTAAGAGTTAAATAAACTGAATATAACCTTACTTAATTTACCGAAGAAACTTTATTTAAAATTTATTATAAATCATATGAGGCACCCAGTTCCCCAATAAGCAACGTTAACGTTTCTGCTTAATTTTAGAGCGTTTCTTAAAATAAGTAAAGAAAGAGCCAAACGCGCCATCATAGTACTTACAATAAGTAGGTACATACTCTTATATACATACATACATACATATAATCACGACTATTATCCCCGAAAGATAAGTCAGAGACTTCAGAGACTAGGCAATGAGGACCGCAAAAGCAGTCCTCTACCATAGTCCACTTTTCACCAAATAGCGACTGCACATGTGGCGTGACAGGTGGTAAGCCCATCGCCGCTCTATGCTGTTTGATGTATGTGCAGTCTTATAAATCATTTATATATGTAGGTAACAAGTCTTATCACATTTCACACATTAATAATCTTTAGTCAGTTATTCGCCTTTTACGACACCCAAGGGAAGAGACGGGGTGGTAGTATTCTTACACCACTACGCGACACAGCTGCTTAAAAATGAGTAGCTATTTACCGAAAAATACGTAAATTCAATACACATAAAGTACCACTTTAGTTATTGTAATAATGTCAATTGACAGCCAATCTAAACACCATCAGAATACCAAATTTAACTGTCAAAATAGCGTCCAGGGTACGAATTTCAACAAAACTTAATGTAATTTAGTTCACGGCGTGAACTAAATTACATTAAGTTTTCCGCGCGACATGAATCCATTTTATCGCTAGTGTCGAAACTCAAGAGTACGAAAATTTACAATACCAATTCGATCCAATAGCGATCGGTTTCGAGAGTAAGGGGGTAGGTCGGTATAATTCAATTACATAATTTATTTTATACTATTCGTTCCATATTAAAGTATTTTTGGGGTAAACTTTGCGAACACTACTGATTACAGGTTATGTCGTATTAAACCAAAAAGCGTAGAGTAGCAGAATATGAAGAATATGAATAGAATTAGAGATTTGCAAACATTTATTAGCATTTTGAATAGAAACAAATCAAATATTGCATGGTAAATTGCTAATAATCATCACGAAACCAGAATAACAAAACTTACGTAAGAAACGATATTCCAGGCACTTACTTGAAACTCACTTCTATTACTGCAATGTTTGACTGAACAACTCATTGTTAAATTAAGCCCGCCGGAATAATATGTACACCTAAAATATGCACGTAATCAACTAAAAAAACAAATAATTTTTTGGTAGGTAAAATAATTACAGCGATTTGTTTGGGGCCAAGTGTCGCTGGCTCCATGTAAAACGTTGCACAGTTTCACCGACACGGTCCTTTCATCCTATGTTTTGGTTTTGTTTTACTTGTAAACATGATGTGCCGACTGAAACGAAATAAAAATAGTAATGGATTAAGGCAGAAAGAGATAGCAAACTTATGCTCTCTCTATAGATAAAGATCTCAATAAGTTCAATTCAACTGATCAGGGGCCCAAGTCTGCTAATTTACGAATGGCATAATTGAATCGCAATTGTATCGCATTGTAATTGTTTGACACATTTGGTATTCTTATATGAGTAAGAGAATACCAAATGTGCATTCGTAAATTAGCAGACTTGGGCCCCAAGTTTAACTGACCGTGAATGTCGAGCATAAGATCAAACGGTTTACAATTTATTTTATAGGATATTTTTCTAAATAAATAAGATACTTCCACGGGTTTTATATTACTGCTATATCTGCACCATCAGCTTAGAGTATTAATGGTTTAATATAACAGTTGCGATACTGTTTTGTGTTTTCTAACACCTAAAACATCTAACAAATATAGGCGTGGCCAACGTACATATTTTGACATATTTTGTTAATGTTTGATGTAGAAACACACAAAACAGTGTCGCAGGAGACCCGCATAAAGTGTAAAATAGAAATACACAGGTATTTTAAATCTTACCGCGTCTTTTCTCTTTCGCAAGCTTACTCAAACATATTTTTGTATGGCAAGAATCGCTGGCGCCATCTTATTAAAATGGCTGCCTTGTTGTTGGCGACTGTTGGGTTGTTTAGAAATTAAATGTTTATTTCTTGTGTTATTATGAGTTGAATTGATAGTCAATACAGGATATCAGTGATTTAATACACGCTTAATGTGATTGGTGAGTAGTTCAGAAGTGTTATTAACGTAGAACCTGTAATTTTACACCATCTTATTATGTGCTAGCTCAGGGCAACGTGATCATTTCTTAGTGTTCAATAGTGGGGTGTTTTTATTGTAATCGTTTCAGTTATCTCCGTTACGTATTCATTATTCTGCTTCCCAGCGATTTTCTATGATTGCAGATATGCAAGTCACTTATTTACATATGTTGTGACCTTACAATCGTCATTCCAAATAACAAAAGATTTCCACGATAAATCTATTGTTGCGAAGATTTCTCGATGTTTTCGCTGTGTATTTTGGTGCATTGTCATGATAGTTTTTCGTTTTTTGGATGACCGACGTGTAAATGAGTAAAAATAATAACAACAATAGTAAAGTAGGTTGAATGAACCATAAATAGGTGTAGGCGAACTAACAGCTTTCAAGGAATCCCATCGCTTGCTTGGTAGCGCTATTTATTAATTCTGGACTGTTTGCTAATAACCTACTTTCCGATTATATTGTTTTAACCAAAATATCTGCTGCGCCCATTGTTATTAAGACTATAGATATTTTTATTACCTGTTAATGTGGAACATCTGTACTTAGCTGTTATCAATATAAATAGTATTATCTGTATTATTTTTCTTACAACTTTTAGACTGGCTAAAATGTACAATCGCGTTACCAAAATTTTGGGAGAGGGGGACCTCCCTAAACCTCATTGCTACTCCCCCCCTAGGAGACTAGTTTCGGAGATATGCGATCAAGAATCTGGGTCTTTGACTAATTTCTACAACTGCTTTACCAAAAGAGGGGGGTGTGGGGAGGGACCCCACTAACCTACACTTACTATTCTTCCCCCCCCCCCCCCCCCCCCTCCCCCTCTCGGAGACGCATAGTTTCGGAGATATGCAACAAAGAATCAGAGTCTTCCGGGAGACAACTTAATCTTTACTCAAATTAAGAAGTTCAGACTTTACAGACAGACATCCCTTTCTGAGAAATCCCATCCCCCCTCCAAATTCTCCCCTTAAATGTATAATAATGTAACTTAATAGATTCATAACTTCATAATTTCTTTATTGCATATCTCCGAAACTATGCGTCTCCTAGGGGGGTGCCCCCCCCAACCCCCCAATTTTACAAACAAATATTGCAACAGAAAAGAGAATATGTTATTTATTTATGTTGTTAGCTAAATTTACTGTAGGTAGGTATATTAGGAGAATGTCCTAATTATGGAATAAGTAATAATAAGTTATTAATGTCAAGTATTAAATGTAAAACTGTTTGTTTATGATAAAAACCAAACAATGGACAATAGGCAGAAATATATGGACTCTGATCTGACCCTACCCACTAACAAAATTAATATTCCTCTGCTGGGCACAGGCCTTCTTACATGTGAGATGGGCCATAACCCACCACACTAGCCCAGTGCGGGGATGGTGGGTTTTAACAATTGCCATCTTACGACTACAACTGGGACTATGGCTTTATGTGCCTTCGAAAGCATGAAGGAGCTTGAGATGTTTGTAATTTGGTCACCCATCCAGTGGCCTGGCATTGCAAAAATGCTTAAGGGGGTGCCGTTCGCAAAACTGACATAAGTTTCCCAATGAACTTCAAAGCAAAATCAATCATATTGATATTTATAATAAGAACAATTCTGCTTTGAATTTTCAGACCTAGTAATTTATTTAGAGCAATGTGCAAAACCATCACGCGTTGTGTTAAACATTAAAATTTACTTTTAAAGAAGGGGGTGCCCTGCGGAATATCTATACAAATATTTTCATGTAAAAATATTTTTTCATCCATAAAATTAAGAAAGTTTTTGAAAAAATATGTGTTTAGGAGTCATTAGATTAATGTATTGTTTGTTATTGTTTAAAGAATTTGTTTCAAATTTCAACAAGGCCATGACCTTATACAATGATCAGGCTAACTTACATAAGTTCTTTTAATGTATTTAACTAATTCAGCGCAAAGTACTTGTACTTGACTTGACTTAAAAATACGTAAATTTTCACAATTTCGTGCAGGTCCCCTTAACAGACATAAAATTACTCATATTATGTCTGTGTTCTTTCGTGTCTTGGTTGAATTTGCACTCAGCCAGGCATTGTTGGGACAATCCGGCCATCACCAATATATATCGACAACATCACTATATTTAAAAAAATCACTTTACAAGATCCATCAATTGAGCAATTATTTTATTTTTGTTGATGGGTGGGGAAATTTTGTCCCATTGTCCTTTGTTTTAGTAATAACATACATTCCATTCAATAATAAAACTAATCTAACGTTGTAAAAGTAAAATAAATGTAAATATTTTAATTACTTTATTATTTTCCGTACCTGCCTATTTTTGTTTTAATTGATAAAAACGAAAACACCATTTAACAGTCTTATTAAAATCTTACAGTATTTCATTTTAATTAATTGTATGGAACAGTATTCTCCTTCTACACCACACAAAGATTTTTATTATTTTTTATTATGACCTCTATAATATATTACAAACAAAAAAGTAATTAAGTGGCGTGTTTATATGTTTATTTAGCAATATGTATGTATGCGTAGTTGTATAATATTTATTAGTAGGTTTTATTTTTGATTTTTGATTAATATAGCAGCGTTCAATGACTCTGTTACACTCATGGCTGGGTTGATTTTGTAGTTTTGTGGCTGATGAGATTTAATTTAAGTTATTTTAAATTACTTGTAACTTTGAGCAAAAAATTTTATTTCCGTTCCGATACACAAATCTTAAAGGTAATATATTAATATACTTACATTAGTAAATGCAGAAACCTGTAATTGGCTTTACTCAGGATAATTGTTAGCAGAATAAGTATACATTGTTATAAGCTGTTGGTTTTTATAAATAAATAAATTTATGCAGTTTTCACACTGAAATACGACGCCCTTTGCCAAGTGCTTTGCCACCTGTCACCTACTAGGTGATAAAATAAAAGTTCATGTCCCTAGATGACGTTGTTTTGATCTCAAATAAATAAAATATTGTCTTTAAATTTAACCTGTTTTAAGAGTAGTTTTTATTTTATTTCTTTTTTTATACTTTTGCACTTTCTATTACATGACGGCTTTAGGGCGGGCGCACACTAGGCCACTAATCGCGGCCACTAAACGCGACCAATATTGGCTTAATCAAACCACTAGACGCGGCCACCAATCGCATCCGCTAGTAGCTTAGTGGCGGCCACCAGTCGCCGCCATTTAGCCACTACTTTTGGCTGAGAATTCCTGCCCGTGGCCGAGTGTGCGCGCGATGCGAGCGACAAAACGTGGCCACTAGTAGCGAGTGCGGGAGACGCTGCCGGGCGGCTTGTGGCTCGAACGCGGCCATTCAAACGCTCGGTTTGCGCCGATGCCATACAAAATGTATGAAAAAACTCGTCCGTCGCTTGTGGTGGCGTCTAGTGGCCGCCACCAGTGGCTCAATGTGCGCTTGCTCGTAGCGAGTGCGGGCGTCTCGCGCAGCTTGTGGCTCGAACGCGGCCACTCGAACGCTCGCTTTGCGCCGATACCATACAAAATGTATGAAAAAACTCGTCCGCCGCTTGTGGTCGCGTCTGGTGGCCGCCACCAATGGCTCAATGTGCGCTTGCTCGTAGCGAGCGCGGGCGACTCACGCAGCTTGTGGCTCGAACTCGGCCACTCGAACGCTCGGTTTGCGCCGATGCCATACAAAGTGTATGAAAAACTCGTCCACCGCCTGTGGTCGCGTCTAGTGGCCGCCACCAATGGCTCAATGTGCGCTTGCTCTTAATGCATGCAGAATGCCTTAGTCGGAGATGACATGGTAGGTGCCAAGTACCTTATCGTCATCTACCATCAGGTGAGATGCAGTAGCGTGCCTAGGGTTTCAGATTGGGGCAAGCCACGAAACCTAAAGTTCCTAATCTTGCTACCTGGTACAATGTTGGTGCCCATTTGTGACACTAGCCACATTTTTTACTCAAATCGTCATAGGCCGCGGCATTGTGGCTCGAACGCGGCCATTCAAACGCTCGGTTTGCGCCGATGCCATACAAAATGTATGAAAAAACTCGTCCGTCGCTTGTGGTGGCGTCTAGTGGCCGCCACCAGTGGCTCAATGTGCGCTTGCTCTTAATGCATGCAGAATGCCTTAGTCGGAGATGACATGGTAGGTGCCAAGTACCTTATCGTCATCTACCATCAGGTGAGATGCAGTAGCGTGCCTAGGGTTTCAGATTGGGGCAAGCCACGAAACCTAAAGTTCCTAATCTTGCTACCTGGTACAATGTTGGTGCCCATTTGTGACACTAGCCACATTTTTTACTCAAATCGTCATAGGCCGCGGCATTCCAAACGTTCTTGTCGTTTGTAAAATAACAGCCTATTACCTTCTATTACATCTTGAATGTGATTTTTGTAAGAAATTTTTGGAAAAAAAAAATTACTGGGGCCAATTTTGGCGTTCTTTATCTCAAAAACCAAAATACAATAACAGTATTTACTTATTGAATAGTGTAGAATAGCTATTAGCATAGTACGTAGCGGCCTCGCTTTTTGTAAATTTCGCTTAACTTTTTATTTAAACCCAAAATTGGAGAGAAAGATTTTCATAAATTGCGCGAGGGCACTTTTTTGAGCTCCTGGATTGAACTACTATTCTAAAAAAATGAGAATGTTATCTCGTCATATAATGCGTAGCAGCCACGGAATTTTTAAATATTATTGATTTTATATAGAAAAAAAAAATGTTATTCAAAACCAAAGAAACTTCGAAAATCGCGTTAAGTTAACTGTGAATTTATTTTATCTACGATAATATTATTGAGTAAAATTTATACCAGAATAATTGTTACTTCATGAGGAATAAAAATGTTATAATAAATTTATTACTTATCCTATTTTTCGATGAAAACTATAAATACAACTACTTAAGTACAAAATTACTACAAAATGCGATGCGCCTGCCGTCCGAACTCAGCTTATTCTCGCAGAGTGGAGATTCGTAATATAAAGCATGCATTTATTATCCTATTTCGATAAAAAAGATAAATACAACTGGAAAATTACTACAAAATGCGAAAATGGGCATTTTGCGCGGGAATCACAGTCGATATGTAGGCCTCTACATTTAATTTATTAATTATTACTTAATTATTTCGAATGGAAGGAACCAACAATCCAAAGAGTTTTTTTACATAGACCTATTATAATTAATGCCCTAGATGACTTTTAATAGTTTGCGAAATACATAAATCATGTGTGATGTTCAAAGAATTTATTTACCTCTGCCTTTCGTATGCCAATCATCAACACGTTTAAGGCTCCTACCGTCGCCAACGACCTTGAGCGTACGGGCGGAGCTTATACTCCACCCCCGCACTACCCGCTGATAAACATCGCGCGTGCCAAAACGTTATCAATGTTCAACGATAGGTTTGCTATTACTACTAGAGATGGAAAAAAGTGCTTATTTTTTTAACCTTTATGCGTTGTACGATTTTCAAAAAGCATGCTTATAAAAATTCTTTTTTGCTTATTACTTACAAAAAGCTGGCTATGTTGTGTTGAAACGAAAAAAGTAAAGCTGTGAGTGTTAGCATACCTACCTGCTTAATACGTTTTTCGTTGTTAACATAATTTGTTGTCAACGTGTTTCGTTGTCATTTAAACAAAAATTAAATATTAAGTTGTACGACGTAAATATTAAATATGTAAACAAAACCGTTAACCGATCAAATTAAGTGCAATTCTGTGCAATGCATTTTGTCGCAGCCAGCCTTTGTCGTGTTTTGCTCATTATTGTTTTAACAACAATAATGTTTCATAAATAAAACCTCACATATTCATTGTATAGCCTGACCAGAAAAATAGAAAACCTGCTACCCACCACTAAAATGTCAAATGAAGCCCATGATGTCCATATTCACATTTTTTTGCCGATAGACCCGCAGGTCATGATGCGGAAAACTAATGACACTAATTTGTAATTTCCTTTACTGGCAACAGTAACTATAAAACTTCATTATCATGACATCATTGTCATCTGTTCATTGCTGTCAAAGTGTCAGCATGGACTATTTATCGTTAATTTTGTTATTATGATATGTTGTTATTAGTTTTATTTTTAAGCGTTTTAATGCTGAAAACTATTCATATAGTCGTAAGAGAAAAATAGTTTACAATGTATAAATATTTGTTGGAGAGAAAGCTCAAGGCTTAGATAAATGATTGGCCTCGATTTTTATTGTACTTGTTAGTTGTGTTCAAAAAAGGCAATAAGTTTTTTATTTTAATAAATTGTTAACCTCCCTCCCCCCACACCCGACCGACCCCGACCCCCAATTTAGGAGACGCGTTTGTACATTTTTAAATATTTTATTTAAGTTTTAAGTAATTTATGTTTTTTAAGGTGTGTCTCGTTCTTTTGTAATGAAATTAAAAAGAGAAGGACATACGTCAGCTGTATTTTCTACGCCTAAGAAAAATAAACCAAAACCAAAATAGAAAATAAACTAGATGATTTTGAAGTGTGCAATTATTCATAAAGTTTATGAATTTTATCCAGCTCGTAAAGAAGTACCGAGTGATTT
The DNA here is from genome assembly GCA_963921215.1 of Scoparia ambigualis. NCBI lineage: Eukaryota > Metazoa > Arthropoda > Insecta > Lepidoptera > Crambidae > Scoparia > Scoparia ambigualis. Next base: position 9,638,351 of record OY992526.1, read on the forward strand.
ATGTTGGTGGCGGTGAAAGTGATTCATTATGCAATGGTAGTTACAATGAGTCTGATATATCTGAAATCCAACCATTGGTGCAATCTGATAATGATGAACATGAAATGTCGTATGATATAGTTGAATACCTATTTAGATAGGTACTGATTTTGATTAATGATAGGTATTAAAAATCTGGCTTTGATAATTTTATTTCTTTGACCCTTGACTTTGTTATGTAGGCATATCTACAGGAGCACGTTAGATTACATCAATCCAGAATCAGAAATGTTCTTTTTTGGATTTCCAATGACTCCATAATAAATAAATTAATGATATGTACTATGTCAAATAGTATGAAAAAATTTTAACGCTTGCCAATTCACATGGGTATTACTTTACTTAGTGTTGCAATAAAAAAAGGATTTGAGGCGCCCCTAGACCAGGTTTTTTATTTTTCTGGTCAGGCTTTAAATAATAATATAATATCACGGTATCTGGTGAGTAAAATGTTTTTTTTTTGCTTTTACAGTTTTAGCTCATGACCTCTGGGATATTTTAAAAGGCGTCATAATTTAAAATGGTCATTTTAGGTTGGTGTTTTGAGTCACACTTATTCAGTGGCTTTCGGATCTGGGGGAGTATTTTGCCCAACATCCTTTGGGTTTGCTTTTGTTTCTGCATGAGATTAGGTAGGTAGTAACTTTTTTTAACGGCCCTTTGTAAAAACTTTGTATCAGACATTAGGTAGGTACTAATAAGGGCTGCGTAATGTAATGTGTTACTATAAGGCTGTAAGATTCAATTTGATTTACAGTGAATACGACACTAGTTATCACGCTAAACAATTAACTGAATTTCTGTGGGAATTGAACACGTAGGTATGAATGAAGAGCGTAACCAATCTGTTTTACAATCATTTTATAGACAGACACTCGTCAATAAAACAATAGGTACTCTTAACAAAGAAAAATACTGGATCAAATATATGCATAAATATGTATTCCTCGGTAGGTACCTAGATTGAAAACATAGGTACCTATGAATATTATCGATACGTACCTAGTACTATTATTTATTATGTGTCGATACCTGTAATTTAAATTGACGTAAAGCACATTTTGGCCAAAACAAGCTATGAATGCCGTCTACTTTATTTTTTATTTTCTTTTTTTCTGTCTAATCCATGTAGCAATACGGCCAATAATACCTACCTAACTATTTTAGACACATTGAAAATGAGACTTAGAGAACGTTTTCAACGAGGTTTTCAATGTCAAATTATACATTTTTAGGTGGCATGTCATGTGATGTTCTTAAATTAATGCTTAACGTAAAAAACGTCAAAATCTTATTTCGTTATACTCCTAAAAGCCCAACCATTTAATCCATATAAAAATGGTCATAGGGAACATTTTAATGACTTTTCTTAGATGTAAGGCACATCCATTTTCTAAAATAACAAACTAGACTAAAAGAGTAGTAGCAAGTATCGATATTATGTCCTTCCTTTTTTTGTAATGTTTCCTGAGATTCCTTTTTTGTCGCCTCTGCTTTTTTCCCATCTTGCACAAACTATGACTTTGGTCACGGAAAACTATAAGTACGAGTTTGCAAAATACTATTTGCAAAAAAAAATTACATAAAAATAATTTTTAAATACGCTCTCCAGTCAAATGACCACTCTAGTATTACTCATGAAACACGCCGTCCGATCACTGTCCAAACTAAATATCAAATACTATTTCGAAATAGAAATTTTGCCTGCTCTCACACGCAACGCAGCACATGTTCGTCTAGCAACACGTCTCGCCCCGCACTGACTGCTTGGACGAGAGCGGGGTGACAGTAGGAACTTAGTCGGAATTTTTGAGAAATAACATAATATTTATTGGATTTTAAAAAAAACCATGTTATTTCTTGTTGGTTTATATAATAGAATATAAATTTTCATATGTTTGTGATTGAAATTGAAGCAGTAAAATGGTTACAACTGGAAAAATAGGGGTAACTTCAGATATTTTTTTTATTTATTTTTTCTGGTTAAAATTGAAAAAGAGAAAAACCAAATCACTAATCATATCTTGGTTATTACTGTGTATTTTTTTTGTTTCCGAAAGTACCATATTTTAGGAAGAAAATGGTTACAAAGTTACTTAGTTTCGGGGTATTTTACGACGGATGAGCCTTAAGAGCGTTTACGCCGAGCGCGAGACCTCAAGTTTAGGTTTTTAAGTCCAAATATCACGCACACAGAAGAGAGCTGTGAGCGCGCGCGACTGTGTGTGTAGAATAGGCTAGTTCTGCTCACTGTAGTCAAACTCACTCACTTTGATCCGTTAGATCGAATTTGCTTTTTCGTAATAGGTACTTCGATTATTTTTTTTAATATGGGCGTAAGTAATGCATGAAATATGTAAGTATAATATTATATTGCATGTATTTTTATTAAACTTGCAATGTATGTGTCTTGTTCGGGTGGAATTTTGCAACTCAATTTCGACCCACTTCCCGTTTACTGATTGAGCTGAAAATTTGCATACATGTGTAAATCGCGTGACAATGCAAATTTATGATTAACATGGTGCTGATCTGATGATGGAGATGGAAGGTGACCATTGAAACTTTGCAATAAAATAGCACAACCTAATCGAGTTTGGGCTCGTTTGAATCGTCTTGACGAGTAGTTTGTCTTTCAATGGTAACCAGGGTCTGATGATGGAGTTGGATGGTGGTCATAGGAACTCTGTGATAAAGCGACGCAACCCCATCGAGTTTCGGCTTGTCTCATTCGTCTTGACGAGTCCTTTGTTTTTAAATGGTTACCAAGGTCTGATCTGATAATGGAGCTGAAAGGTGGTGATAGGAACTCATTGATGAAACGACGCAACCCCATTGAGTCGCGGCTCGTTTGATTCATCTTGACGAGTACTTTGGTGCTAGATGGTAACCAGAATCTGATGATGGAGCTGGAAGATGGCCATAGGAACTGAGTAATTAAACAACATAATAAACCCATCGAGTAAGGGCTCGTTTAATTCGTCTAGACAAGTACTTTGCTGCTAGATGGTAACCAGGGCCTGATGATGGAGTTGGAAGGTGGCCATAGGAACTCCGTAATAAAACGACGCAACCCCATCGAGTTTCGGCTCGTCTCATTCGTCTTGACGAGTACTTTGGTTTTAGATGGTTACCAGGGTCTGATCTCTTGATGGAGCTGAAAGGTGGTCATAGAAACTCAGTAAAGAAACGACGCAACCCCATCGAGTCTCGGCTCGTTTGATTCGTCTTGATGAGTACTTTGGTGCTAGATAGTAACCTGGGTCTGATGATGGAGCTGGAAGATGGCCATAGGAACTCAGTAATTAAACAACATAACCCCATCGAGTAAGGGCTCGTTTAAATCGTCTAGACGATACTTTGCTGTTAGATGGTAACCAGGGTCTGATGATGGAGCTGGAATGTGGCCATTGGAACTTCGCAATGAAATAACACAGCCTAATCGAGTTTGGGCTCGTTTAAATCGTCTTGACGAGTAGTTTGTCTTTCAATGGTAACCAGGGTCTGTTGATGGAGTTGGATGGTGGTCATAGGAACTCTGTAATAAAACGACGCAACCCCATCGAGTTTCGGCTCGTCTCATTTGTCTTGACGAGTACTTTGTTTTCAGATGGTTACCAGGGCCTGGTCTGATGATGCAGCTGAAAGGTGGTCATAGGAACTCATTAAAGAAACGACGTAACCCCATCGAGTCTCGGCTTGTTTGATTCATCTTGACGAGTATTATGGTGCATAGATATGGTGTATAGATGGTAACCAGGGTCTGATGATGGAGCTAGAAGATGGCCATAGGAACTGAGTAATTAAACAACATAATAACCCCATCGAGTAAGGGCTCGTTTAATTCGTCTAGACGAGTACTTTGCTTCTACATGGTAACCAGGGTCTGCTGATGGAGCTGGAAGGTGGCCATAGGAACTCTGTAATAAAATGACGCAACCCTATCGAGTTTTGGCTCGTCTCATTCGTCTTGACGAGTACTTTGTTTTTAGATGGCTACCAGGGTCTGATCTGATGATGGAGCTGAAAGGTGGTCATAGGAACTCAGTAAAGAAACGACGCAACCCCATCGAATCTCAGCTTGTTCGATTCGTCTTGACGAGTACTTTGGTGCTAGAAAGAAAGAAATTAAAATGTATTTTCATTTCAGGTTATCGAAGATGAGGTTCCACAGACAACAAATAAGGTTAAAGGTCGAAGACTAGTAGATTTTCAATGCTTTTTGGACCAAATTAAAAAACTTAGTAACCACAATAGAGCCACAGGATGTACAATTGATAATTTACAAGTGATAAAAGAGCATAAAGTAGGCTTATTATCTACATTTGTAATGAAGTATAACATTTACCTTTAGATAAGTCTAAAAATCATGTAAAATCTTGTTTACATAAGAAAGGTCAAAGTGTTTTTAGTTGACAATACAGCCTGGTCATAATTATATTTTTACATTATAGTTTCTTAGTCAATTATTTTTATAACTAATTAATTTTACGCTGGTATGATAGCCTTTAACAGCAGTGTCTTACAGACAAAGGTACCTACTCAAAATTAATGTTGCGTTTAAAGAAAGTATTGCTCGATATAAAATAAAATAAACAACGTCTTACAGTATCTCTGAAACAAGAAAAAGTAAGACCATTAAATACTACCAGTAAAAAATAAGATTGCAAGAGCAAACCAGCCTCCACAGGCGGCACCCGTTCACGAGTATGACATGTGAATCAGCTATCGCTTCGTTTAACCATGTTTGAGGGAACGTAACGACCCGACGCACATGCCACCACGCAGAGACACTTTGAGAGAGCATGACACACTCGAGCAACTCTCGAACAACTCAAACAACCAAAGAAAGTAAGAGAATATTACTTTAAACGCAACATAAATTTTGAGTAGGTACCTTTGTCTGTAAGACACTGCTGTTAAAGGCTATCATACAAGCGTAAAATTAATTTGTTTTAAAAATAATTGACTAAGAAACTATAATGTGAAAATATAATTATGACCAGGCTGTATTGTCAACTAAATACACTTTGACCTTTCTTATGTAAACAAGATTTTACATGATTTTTAGACTTATCTAAAGGTAAATGTTATACTTCATTAAAAATGTAGATAATAAGCCTACTTAATGCTCTTTTATCACTTGTAAATTATCAATTGTACATCCTGTGGCTCTATTGTGGTTACTATTTTAATTTGGTCCAAAAAGTATTGAAAATCTACTAGTCTTCGACCTTCAACCTTATTTGTTGTTTGTGGAACCTCATCTTCGATAACCTGAAATGGAAATACATTTTAATTTCTTTCTTTTTAGCACCAAAGTACTAGTCAAGACGAATCAAACAAGCCGAGACTCGATGGGGTTGCGTCGTTTCTTTACTGAGTTCCTATGACCACCTTTCAGCTCCATCATCAGATCAGACCCTGGTAACCATCTAAAAACAAAGTACTCGTCAAGACGAATGAGACGAGCCAAAACTCGATGGGGTTGTGTCCTTTTATTACAGAGTTCCTATGGCCACCTTCCAGCTCCATCAGCAGACCCTGGTTACCATCTAGCAGCAAAGTACTCGTCTAGACGAATTAAACGAGCCCTTACTCGATGGGGTTTTTATGTTGTTTAATTACTCAGTTCCTATGGCCATCTTCCAGCTCCATCATCAGACCCTGGTTACCATCTAGCACCATAGTACTCGTCAAGATGAATCAAACAAGCCGAGACTCGATGGGGTTGCGTCGTTTCTTTACTGAGTTCCTATGACCACCTTTCAGCTCCATCATCAGATCAGACCCTGGTAACCATCTAAAAACAAAGTACTCTTCAAGACGAATGAGACGAGCCAAAACTCGATGGGGTTGTGTCGTTTTATTACAGAGTTCCTATGGCCACCTTCCAGCTCCATCAGCAGACCCTGGTTACCATCTAGCAGCAAAGTACTCGTCTAGACGAATTAAATGAGCCCTTACTCGATGGGGTTATTATGTTGTTTAATTACTCAGTTCCTATGGCCATCTTCCAGCTCCATCATCAGACCCTGGTTACCATCTAGCACCATAGTACTCGTCAAGATGAATCAAACAAGCCGAGACTCGATAGGGTTGCGTCGTTTCTTTACTGAGTTCCTATGACCACCTTTTAGCTCCATCATCAGATCAGACCCTGGTAACCATCTAAAAACAAAGTACTCGTCAAGACGAATGAGACGAGCCGAAACTCGATGGTGTTGCATCGTTTTATTACAGAGTTCCTGTGACCACCATCCAGCTCTATCATCAGACCCTGGACACTATTGAAAGACAAACTATTCGTCAAGACGATTTAAACGAGCCCAAACTCGATTAGGTTGTGTTATTTCATTGCGAAGTTCCAATGGCCACATTCCAGCTCCATCATCAGACCCTGGTTACCATCTAACAGCAAAGTACTCGTCTAGACGATTTAAACGATCCCTTACTCGATGGGGTTATGTTGTTTAATTACTCAGTTCCTATGGCCATCTTCCAGCTCCATCATCAGGCCATGGTTACCATCTAGCACCATAGTACTCGTCAAGATGAATCAAACCAGCCGAGACTCGATGGGGTTCCCTCGTTTCTTTAATGAGTTTCTATGACCACCTTTCAGCTCCATCATCAGATCAGACCCTGGTAACCATCTAAAAACAAAGTACTCGTCAAGACGAATGAGACGAGCCGAAACTCGATGGTGTTGCATCGTTTTATTACAGAGTTCCTATGACCACCATCCAGCTCTATCATCAGACCCTGGACACTATTGAAAGACAAACTACTCGTCAAGACGATTTAAACGAGCCCAAACTCGATTAGGTTGTGTTATTTCATTGCGAAGTTCCAATGGCCACATTCCAGCTCCATCATCAGACCCTGGTTACCATCTAACAGCAAAGTACTCGTCTAGACGATTTAAACGATCCCTTACTCGATGGGGTTATGTTGTTTAATTACTCAGTTCCTATGGCCATCTTCCAGCTCCATCATCAGACCCTGGTTACCATCTAGCACCATAGTACTCGTCAAGATGAATCAAACCAGCCGAGACTCGATGGGGTTCCCTCGTTTCTTTAATGAGTTTCTATGACCACCTTTCAGCTCCATCATCAGATCAGACCCTGGTAACCATCTAAAAACAAAGTACTCGTCAAGACGAATGAGACGAGCCGAAACTCGATGGTGTTGCATCGTTTTATTACAGAGTTCCTATGACCACCATCCAGCTCTATCATCAGACCCTGGACACTATTGAAAGACAAACTACTCGTCAAGACGATTTAAACGAGCCCAAACTCGATTAGGTTGTGTTATTTCATTGCGAAGTTCCAATGGCCACATTCCAGCTCCATCATCAGACCCTGGTTACCATCTAACAGCAAAGTACTCGTCTAGACGATTTAAACGATCCCTTACTCGATGGGGTTATGTTGTTTAATTACTGAGTTCCTATGGCCATCTTCCAGCTCCATCGTCAGACCCTGGTAACCATCTAAAACCAAAGTACTCGTCAAGATGAATGAGACGAGCCGAAACTCGATGGGGTTGCGTCGTTTTATTACGGAGTTCCTATGGCCACCTTCCAGCTCCATCATCAGGCCCTGGTTACCATCTAGCAGCAAAGTACTTGTCTAGACGAATTAAACGAGCCCTTACTCGATGGGTTTATTATGTTGTTTAATTACTAAGTTCCTATGGCCATCTTCCAGCTCCATCATCAGACTCTGGTTACCATCTAGCACCAAAGTACTCGTCAAGATGAATCAAACGAGCCGCGACTCGATGGGGTTGCGTCATTTCTTCAATGAGTTCCTATGACCACCTTTCAGCTCCATCATCAGATCAGACTTTGGTAACCATTTAAAAACAAAGGACTCGTCAAGACGAATGAGACGAGCCCAAAACTCGATGGTGTTGCGTCGTTTTATTACAGAGTTCCTATGACCACCATCCAGCTCCATCATCAGACCCTGGTTACCATTGAAAGACAAATTACTCGTCAAGACGATTCAAACGAGCCCAAACTCGATTAGGTTGTGCTATTTTATTGCATAGTTTCAATGGCCACCTTCCATCTCCATCATCAGATCAGCACCATTTCAATCATAAAATTGCATTGTCACGCGATTTACACATGTATGCAAATTTTCAGCTCAATCAATAAACGGGAAGTGGGTCAAAATTGAGTTGCAAAATTCCACCCGAACAAGACATACATAGATTGCAAGTTAAATAAAAGCTTGTAATAATTTACTCACCAAAGTACTAAGATTTGCAAATCAAGCTATAAATTTGCACTATCTTCGAACTTACGGAAAGGTCGACAACCGCGCCGGGCAGAGCGTCGAGCGACGTGACCACTCTCTCAGAGGCCTCGCGGCGGACTGATTTGAAGCGAGTGGAGCGCAGGGTTTTGTAGTAGTTTTAGAGTAGTTTTAAAATATTTGTAGAAAAATTATAGAGCTTATTTTGTAAAAACAATTTTGTTAAAATTTTAAATAACACTTTTTTCTATAGTATAAAGCTTTTATCTTCTAAAATATATTTAGTACATTAGAGAAAACAATCACTTTATCACCTATAATTTCTTTAAAAATTCACAATGTTTGGAATTTTATAGTTTTTGTTAGTAACCAAAATCAAAAAATGTTTTCAACAAACTATTTTGCTGAGGATCTTTTAAATTGAAAAAAAAATGTTGTTATTAGATTTGTTAGTAATTTAAACACATTTTTAAGCTTCGAAGTTGACGCGGAAAGTCAAATTATGAAAACCTCTGTTCAGTTATCGTGTTATAAATTCCAAAATATCCATAAATTTAAAAATGTTTTCAACAAACTATTTCGACTACAAGATCGCCTAATGATATAAGTATTTAACATATTTGTAAAGTAAGTATTAACAGATATTAAGAGGTTTAAAAAGTACAGTTTTTGAGCAAAACGGCGCAAAAGGACGTAAACGCTCTTAAGTACACATTTGTTTGCAACACATCTAAGTTCGTCACAGAGACCAATAAAGCGACGAACTGAACTCATATCACATTTTTTTTATCACAAATTACGAAAACACTTGTTACTTATAAACAATCGCTCAAACAAAGTGAAGTGTGACAATAACTAAGAATAAAAAATGGCTGGCTGCAGCCTGTGGCTGCTGCACAGCACAATCGCGTATTAACGCTCGCCTCTGATTGGTTCGCCCGAGCTCGAGCTGTCGTCGGTCGCCTCTGATTGGTTCGCCCGCGTTGAAGTTGCACGTGATTCTGTAGAAATAAAGCCTGATTTGGAGAAGGCCTTACTTGCGAACTTCATAACGCAAGCTGGCTTTGACGAAGAGTATGAATTTCTCATAGAATCTATACATACTTACGCAGTATTATGTTTATAGAGTAGCAATTTTGTTAAAGTTAGAAGAGAGCGGATATACTTTAAATCCGAAGCCCGGTTGCAAGCCAACTTGTGCGAGAGAGATGTAAAGCATCGCACGATTTATAAGCAGCTTTATGCGATTTGTTTGGTGATTCTAATATGAGAAACTTATCAAATTGATAATTTGAATGCTAATGAAAGAAAATTAACAATGGTAAAAAATATTAAGTGATTTTAATAATTGCGTTTTACCAGTAGTGATATTGAGTTTTTGTTAGGGCAAGCCGGGCTTTTCGGCTTGTATGAAGGTACCGCCACTGGTGAGATGAATGCCAAGTCCTTACCCTCACTAAGAATAAATAAATAATTATATTGTTATTATTGTAATCCAATTACTTAATTACAATAATCACACCAGGGTCAGACTTGAAATCTGTTGAAGTTTTTATGAACTGTCGAAAATTTTTTCTCAGTGAATCCGCCTTATGCATACGCCCCACCCCCAGAGGAGAGGCAGGGTTATGTGGGGCTCCTTCCGTCCCCCTTCCACAGAAAGAAAGAGGCAAAGAAGTTTACCCACTAAACACTGGGGAACAGCAATTCGAGAAAAAGTGGAAACCGTGGGGCCTGTCCACTAGGGATATTATAAATAACCCTAAAAGAGTGACTACTTTAGGTGCAACTAGAGCCCACAACTTTTTTGCAATTAGCGAGTCTGCTTTTGACGACCTTATCGTCACTTATCATCAGGTGAAGTGATGGCCAAGTTTTTACTTGTGTAGTCTGTCTGATCTTCTTCTATCTGCCCCTAGATAAGAGGCCAACGCTCACCCCCTGCCTATTCGTAATTCGTAATACACTGCTGTGTACATTTACCGGGTCGGGCGCGGATTCCCTAACGGAATCTAAAAAAAGAAATTAGTTCTTAATGACTTTATAGATGGCGCTTAGTAAAGGCGAGTCCATTTAGAGCACGGGTATGGCTGCGCAATGGTATCAGAAAATATCAATATTGTGTAACTGCCAAACTGTGAACGAAATTATGGAAAATATAATTAGGTCCTGAAATGAAAATACAATTTTTTTTTTTGGTTGGCAAGTAAAAGTGCACAATTTATTACAACAGCTTTGTATGCGGCTCAGCTTTTGTAAAACGCCATCTATCAAACGTTTTTGAACTAATTTTTATTTTTTTATTAGGGATGTCAAAAAATCGCCCATTGCTAGTAAAAAATACAGCAGCACGCGCGCATTGTACGACGAATTGCGAATAGACAGGGATGAGCGTTTGCCACTTGTCTATATGAGGACTAGTCCTATTTTACTTAGGGTCGTCGTCGGCGCAAAATGGTATTTTTCTTCCATTCTTGCTTTATCATTTATCATACGTTACCTGAGCACAGTCACTCCTTTTTCAGATGTTCACATCAGATGTTGCTACATAAATGCTGCTATAAAATAAATCATTTGCCTGCCAATGTTCCGAAATCTTAGGCACGCACTTAGAGCCGATTTTTGGTCCGTAGTTAAATATACCCATTGGTTATTTCCATATTATTTTTTAACTATTTCATTAAAAAATTGTATGGAAATAACACTAAAAAAATGGTATGGAATAACTATTCCATATTATTTAAAAAATAGAATAGAAGTAACTTTAAAATTAAAAAAAGGATTTAAATAACTAATGGTAATATTTAACTACGGATCAAAATACCGGCTCTTAATAGGAACTTTATAAGTTTCCCAATAAGAGTGAAAGCATATGCCCCCAGTAAGACCACGTGTCGTGATTTCGTGATACTTGTTACGCGACATCAAAAAGTATAAAGTAAAATGTAGCCTTTATATTGTCCCGCTGCTGGCAAATACCTCATTGAAATCAAGTCTACACTACTATTGATCGGTGTTTTCTTAACACCTCGTTTGGCAAATGTGGATTGGTGATCATGATTATCACAAACCTGGGCTATGTACCGAGTAATACGAGACACTTTGATCTACCTGGGAATGGGCTATTTTCTGACAGCCCAAATTAAAAAGTAAAAATTAGTTCAAAAACACTCGATAGGTGGCGTTTTATGAAAGCCGAGCCGTACCTACCTAAGGGCTGTAATAAATTCTACACTTTTGCTTTTCTACCAAAAAAATTAAAAAATAGTACTTACCTATTTTCATTCAGGACATCCAGGACCTATTTCTATTTGAAATGGAATAAATATTACGCAGCCATACACGTGCTCTTCATGGGCTCGCTTTTTACTAAGCGCCATACTAATCTATGCCAAGCGTCATCTATGAAGTCATTTACGAACCAATTTCTTTTTTTTTGATCTCGGAAAATTGCCCATTGAACCCAGGACCTCCGATTATACAGACGGCCTGATACAGAATCCGAATGCATAGCGACCACCGTAATACCACGGTATTGTATTACTATGGTATTACTAGCTGTGTGGTGGCGGCTCATTAAAAGAATACTACCGACCCAAAATACCCGTAAAAGGCGACTAACAGACTAAAGACCACGTAAATCCAACAGCAATCAGCATAGAGCGGCGATGAACACACGACCTATTACGCTGAAACCATGTGCAGTTGTTATTTGGTGAAACGCGGAATATGGCGGAGAACTGATTTTGCGGTCCTCATTGTCTAGCATCTAGCTAGTCTCTGTCTAACCCTTGGGGGATAATAGTCGTGAGAGAGTGTGTAATACATACCATGCGCCGCCTCCGCCGTCTACCCGCCCCGCGCCTTCGCTTGCGGTGACGCACGTGACAGCTGAGCCTGAGCCTGTCACCAAACAAACGGAGCCCAGCCGTTGTGACTACGCCTTGTTGCTGCTTCCAACCTAAATGCTCAGAGGGTGTCAAAGCATGCCGCCGTGGATCGACACGACGACGGTTTTGTCAAGGTCCAAAGGAAGAGGGCATGCCATCACCGGCCGAATCAGAACGTTGCGGTACCGCACTTACAGGGCCCCAGTTCCTGCTGCGTGCTGCGACGCTGACTACGCCGATGTACCTGTCGCGCCTACACCACACCATCACTGCGCAGGATGTGATTGAGTACATCAAGGCAAAGACCAACTTCCTCTTGAGGGTGGAGCCGCTGGAGTCGCGACATAATGTCAGTTTTAAGGTATTTGTGGTGCGAGTACCAACAACCAAGCTGGACGACACCTTTATGAAGGAGGACATTTGGCCGAAGGGCGTGGTGTACCGTCGTTTCCGCGAGAGATTGCCTGCCACCACCGGAACAGCACAAGCCAGTGCTTAGTAAATTACCATCATAGTTTTTAAGTTATTATACTAACTATAAATGTCATAAGGTATGTAAATGTTAGTTTATAAGGTATGTATCTATGGGCCTGTTATATTGTAACTTTGTTGCCTGTTAATAAATAAATAAATACCCATTTCTGCCGTTCCACCTATCCCAATACCTTTCAATTAGGAGTACATTGCTACGCTAGTTTGAACATTTTAAAATTAGTTTTAATCAAACTAGCAAAGAAATGTACTTCTACTTCAAATGTAAAGTAAAGTAAGCATTTATTCGGCGTTTTACATACATAAACAGTAACAACAGCAACAAAACCGCCGAAAGGGCTGACCAGCTCAGCAATGCTGAGAATTAGAAATCCCCAGCGCTGGTTTTCAGCTGGACCTGTATAATTAATAAAAAATAAAACAATAAATATATATTTAAATTACAAAAATATTTTAAAAATTGGTTGAACAATGTATTTCGATAGGTGTTGTAGTTAGACAAAACCCTGAACGCCTTAGCCGCTACGCCATAGAGTTACTTTTGGCGATGTACTTATACAAGATGCAAACGTTTTATTCATTCTTAATGAAATAATTCATTTTGTGAATTTTAATTGGATAGTCTTTGAGTATCTAATTTATTTTAAAGCATACGGCCGTCTGTTGACCCGCCCGCGTCAGCTGGGCGATAAGTACCTACGAAAAAACACGAATTCCTTTTTTGTCATTTTTGCCATGTATAAAACACTTACCTGACCAGCCTTTGAAGTTTCTTGCGGTTTCTAGCAGTCATCTTATATATACGTATATATACGTTATATAAGATGACTGCTGTATATATACGTTACGAAGCAATGTCTTAGATTATGATTTTCAAATAATACTTAAACAAAACAACTTTTAAATAAAAAAAGTCTTATATTTTATTACAACTGAGTGTGAGTCAGACGACGACGACGCCGCTGTCGTAATACCAGTAATAATAGAAATTCAAATAGCAACCACTAGGAGTCTTTGTGACAGACAAGACAAGGGGTGGTATAGGTAAAAATACCACGGGTACAAAAAACTTAGAAAATCATTAGTGATATCCTATTTTTATACAAAAAGAACTACAAAAGAGAAAGTGTTTTCTAAAACGATAAGATAATAACTTAATAGGTGCCGCGGCGCTGCGTGGTGTTTTTTTTATGAGCGTAAAAGGATTAGTGTGCTGGCCAGAAGCTCTATTGTTGTTTGAATATGCCGATTACAAAGGATATATTATTAGGTTAGGCTACTTAAATATTTTACTGGTTTTTGTCAGTAAAAATTAATACAATAAGATGTTATTTGGATTTTTTAGAAAACCTTTTCTATTGTTGTTAAAATGAATGGATTATGCGTACGTGTTGATTGATTTGATGTTGTATGTTAGCAATGAGTCATGTTGTGTAATTACATTATTTCTGTTTTTACGAATATATATAATATATCATTAATATGTTACTGTGCTTTTAGCAAATCCACAAGATTATTCTGTCTAGGATTAAATGTTTACTAGAAAAAAAACAACCAGTCTCAGGAAAGCTCGAATGGGATTCGAACCCATGACCTTTCGATTGAAGGTCCACTGCTCTAACTGGTAAGCTACCGAGACCCAAGAAGACTCGTTGAATTTTTTCTAGTAGTTTGTGATTTACGCTGCAAGTCAGCAGCGGTATTACGTCACTGTGAAGCTGCGGTATCCATGAATCCCATTCGAGCTTTCCTGAGACTGGTTGTTTTTTTTTCTAGTAAACATTTAATCCCAGACCGAATAATCTTGTGGATTTGTTGTATGCATAATCTTATTCTCGTTTACCGTCTTTTTATTTTCTACCCTCCGTTCCTACCTTACGACTGCTTCTGCGATCCTCATAGCCTAGTCTTTTACTAACCCTTAGGGATAATAGTCTTGACTATATGTATGAAGTTCTTTCAATGTATTTCTTGCATGGCACATGTACGTTTGAGTTGACAATCCTTCGATTTCATTCTGATTGAAAGGCCCCCATAAGCCAAAAAGCAGTATCTCAAAAAAACTCAAATTCTGATTTTTGTTGCATTTGATAGCTTAATCAATTTCCTACAGGTACGAATACGAAGTCAAGTAAAAAGTCAAAGTCAGCGCTCTCTCACTTAGAAAGCTCTATAAAACCCACTAAAAAAATATGGCATGTATCAAATTAACACGAAATTATTAAGAGGCTTAGAGGTTTTCTCGATCATAATTTTTTTAAATTATGCTTTTTGGCTTATTATAATAATAAATAGATTTTGCCTTGAAAACGCGTGGACCACATAAACTACATTGTCATCATTATCCCACAGGAACCTTTTACAGAGATAAAAAGTATTATTACGTATTTTCCATGAGAATACATGAATTTAAAAAGAATATCAGAGAAATCTCGGCTCGGCATCTCCCACTTAGTATTAAGAAAACTTTATAAAGTTGTCAACATCAACCTAGAATAAGTTTTAAATTTGTTATATTTTTATTATTTACTATTCTATGTATATTATTAAGTTTTTAATTGGACATAGTTTTAGATTAGGTACACTTTAACATGAACGCTTATTATTAACGTGTTGTGTACACATGTTTAGATTTATACAATTTATCATGCTTTATCATCTAAAAATACATATATAAATTATGTAGAGAGACTTAACCAACTTTTCCATTCAAAATATTACTTAATAAATATAAAGTCTAATATTTACTCTTGCATTTTATATACTGTTTAAATTTAAATGGAGCACTAATACTGTATAGTATACTCGTCATGTTACATGTTATTTACTGATATTCAATTATTTTACTACTATTTGGCCTAAGATTCAAAGTTGATTGGTAGTGCAAATTATAAATCTACTGAAATCATATTCCAATTTAAAATATCTAGGAAATTTTAATAAAAAAAAAAGGGGTAAATAAATAAGTTATTTTAACGACCGACGCGTCGTCGGTCAACTTTGAATCTTAGGTGAAATAGTAGTATAATAATGAAAAAATATAGAACTCTTAATAATTTTTATAAAAAAATAAATAGTATTTTATATAAGCGTAAGTATATCGTTTTATACTTTGATCAAAAATGCCATGTGGTATTTTTCGGTGCAAGGGCTTCGGCATTCGATTTACTGATTTTATTATGCTCGTGTTTTTTCTCATACTTTTTCTATACTAATAATATGAAGAGGAAAGATTTGTTTATTTGAATTGAATAGACTCCGAAACTACTGGACCGATTTAGAAAATTCTTTGACCATAAGAAAACTTCATTCTTCCCAAGTGACATACACTATATTTTATCCCGATATTCCCACTGGAACGGGTACCACGCGGGTAAAACCGCTAGGATCAAATAGTATTTTAAATAAGCGTATTATCGTAAAAATGCCATGTGGTATTTTTCGGTGCAAGAGCTTCGATTTACTTACTGATTTTATTTTGCTCGAGTTTTTTCTTATTTGATATAAATTGAGTCTTATAACTTGTTTTGGTAATTATCTTTTAAAAATATAATTACTTTTATTAATAGTACAAATTGCATTGCTATGAATGTTTTATAATGTATCAATTACTTAATTATTCTGCCTTGAAATCGGTTTAAGCCTATAATGAACTTTAATCTATATAACCTGCCGGTAATTAAAGCCCTTCAATATATTAATTGCGAATGCCACTAATCAGTCACTAATAAGTAATAACAATTTTAAGAATAATGGTATTTTTTTAACCGTCGCGTCGCCTTATGGTGACCGAGGTCCTTAAAAGCGCATGTAAATTATATTTTTCGTCAGTACGTTCTTAACCGTCATAGGGGATGTGTCTCTTATGATTGTAAGAGAATTCAAGATTATCCTTTTCGTTTGAAAAGCTTCGGTAGTGAAATTCTGTATTATTGTGGTAAACTTTGAATATAAAATAAGATTAGGAATCTTTGTGGAATTTAATATATACGGTAAGTACATTTGCTACATCTTTGATGTTTTAACATTATTATACATACTAACAGTAAAAGTTATTGAGTTTAGTTCTTTTTTGCTATTTTCTGCACATACTTAACGCATTTTCGACATGAACTTTATACGCCCGTAGTTCTATCCTATCTGTTTTTTATTTTGTCTACTAATAGTTAGAATTTTGTCATAATTTGTATGGACGTTATTAAATTTTACTTTAAGTAGGCAAAGCAATAGATAAATAGGTTATTGATCGTGCGTTAGTGTTTATTACAATTCTATCTAATAGATTTATTAAGAGCTCCATAAACTATTATTGTGCTACTGCTAAGTGGTTGTGAAAACTGGCAGACCGTTGCAGTTTTAATTTTATTGTTCATAAAATATTATATATTATAAACCGTAAAATCTACAATAAAGGTGAATAATCACACTTTGACGATTTTATAAATTAGCAATACGTTAGCGGTTATGAGTTTAATTTTATGATAAAGTCGTGTTGAAAATAATAACATAAAAGGCATTAAATCTTATCAACTGGATGGCAAAAGCCAAAAGTTCTGTAAATACCCTCGGCAAGGGCTAAGTGATTTATTAGGGTTACTTTATAAAATAAATATTTCCATTTCTTGCCCCAACTTTGTTTTTACATGTGGTAGGTATTTCAGTATACATCTTTTCTATGTCTTTTATTTATTTTGAGCAAACCTATTTGAGTGTCTAATAAGTTCAATATCAGTTTTTTTGGCATATCCTAATAAATCTAAGAAATATGCGTTTAGTTAGGATGCATTTCTATATTTAGTTTTCAATAGTTCGATAAAGTTTAAAACCTAACTAAAACATACGATAATGACCTTTGTAATAAAAATCATAAAGTCTTTTATTTGTTAACATAAGCGGTATTGACATTTTTGTCGATTTCATTATCCCCTCCCTAAACGCCTTCGGGTGTCGGTCGTTGTATTTGGTGCAGCCGTGCAGGCGAGGCGATCAGTCTGTGTTAGTGCGTCGTCAGAGCAGTACGTAGTGTAGTGCAGTACGTACTGTAGAGCAGTCAGGATTTAAGTCATTAAAAAAAGTTAATTTGGTAAGTTTATATAAACCTGAAATATAATGTGAATATTAGTAGTAGAATCAAGGCTAGTTAGAATAAAATAAGCTTACAAAAACATTTTTTAACATTTTGCAAGTTTATAATAAAAAATCAACCCGTTTCCAAACTTTTAGGATTCAAGGATACACTTGAATAGCTGTTGGATGTTGTCCATTCTCATAAATAATGAATTATATATTTAAATAGTTTGTAAACATTTCTCCCTAACCAAACTCGGGACCCTAACTTAGCGCTCGGATCAAGTGAATCGTCATCATTTCCTGCCAGGTGTTAGCAGTGGTAATTTTTCTCCCATGCATCTGCAAGATAGTTCAACTAAGCGGTACAATATTGTACTTTTGATTTTTGTTATTATTGTTATTTTGTTTACTTTTTAAAAATGTTTTAACAAAAATAGAACATATTACATATTTGATAAGTATATAAACACTTTTGTGTAGTTAGCGTCAAATTGATCGGAGCATCACAAATATAACAATTGCAAGTAGTCTAACACCCGTTTGCACTAAACTTGGGTTAGGCTTGTCTTAGTTAAGATACACCTAAGCTTAGGAGCAGCCTAACAAAATAATTGGTTTGCACTACCAGTTCTGTCTCAGCTGTGACGAAACTAAGGAATTGCCTAGTAAAGTGAATGATGAAAGAATGACGAACGATTGGAATGGTAGATTGTTTATGGTCTATTATTTTAAAAAACAAAATCTGTTTGAATTTGTTAACGTCTTGTCTTGACAATCGAATAAATAAGCTATTAAGTAGAGTAACTAAAATGCAAAACTATCGATAGTTTCGCTATCGATAGTTGACCTCGAAAACTAGTAACAATATCGATAGTACAAAATAAGCAATACTATTGATAAGAAGCAATACTATCGATAGTATCGATACTATTGCATCACAATACTATCGATAGTATCAATTTGTTTTAAGTAATACTATCGATACTATCGATAGTATTGATGTATTAAATCGCTAATACTATCAATACTATCGATAGTGTTAAAAACTATCGATATTATTACACTATCGATAGTTTAATAACCGCCGATAGTATCGTTTCCCAAATAATAGTTTATGTAGCCTTAGGGAAAATCGTTTTCTGACAGGTACTGTCTTGTGTAGTTGTGACTTATAATTAAAATAATACTAACAACCCATCTCTTCCCTTGGGTTTCGCAAAAGGCGACTAACAGACTAAAGACTGCACATACACACAACAATTTGACACAGGGCAACACTTTTAGCCTCGCCAAATATAAAATTTTTCCTTCTACTTTTTAATAACTACAGTAAATTGCGAGCGGGTTATTTTATTGCCCACATTTAAAAAGTTCCCTACCTACCTACTTTAAAAAAGTTTGGTGAAGTTAAAAAAAAGAAAAGAAAATCAGCGATGTGGATACATTTTCGAAAGGAAGCTGATAGGCGAGTAATAATACATACTTAATACTAATTGCTGCATAAACTATAATTGGGAAACAATACTATCGGCTGTTATTAAACTATCGATAGTATTAGCGATTTAATATATCAATACTATCGATAGTATCAATACTATCGATAGTATTGATATATTAAATTGATACTATCGATACTATCGATAGTATTGTGATGCAATAGTATCGATACTATCGATAGTATTGCTTCTTATCAATAGTATTAGTTAATTTGTAATATCGATAGTATCGATACTATCGATACTATCGATAGCTATCGATACTATTGTTAAGACGTCAACTATCGATAGTTTAGCGATAGTGGACTATCGATAGACAACTCTACTATTAAGCTTGAGATCAACCCATAGAATAATAACTAATATTATTACTTTACAATAATGTGACGTAAATGCACACACGCATTCAAAACAAATTGTGGAGGGGCGTGACAATATCTTTTCGTGGTTTATCTCTACGCTTTTTTATGCTTTACTACTTCTAAAAAACCTAAACAACTCAATCGAAATGTAAACAAGAAACACATCAAAAAGTGCTTGATTGATTGATTTGATTGTGACAGACAGAAAATGACATAAAATACTCTTTTATTTTGTCGTTTGCCAACCGAAATTGGACAGGTTAAGGAACACTCCATGCTGAAACACAAAAAACACTACTTAAGTATCGCCTTACTCTTTGGGCGCTTCCTATTCGGGCTCATAAAGTTATGAATCTCCTAAGTAGACTTAGGAATTGCCTAAGGTTAGCGCAAGCAAATTTTTCACAAGGAGCAGCCTAAACAAATTAGGCAAGAACTTAGGCGATTCTTAAGTTTAGTGCAAACGGGCATAAATGTATTGACATTTAAGGTAAACGAACTTACTTAATTGTTATTAAACTTACCCAGAAAAGTATATTTTAGAATCAATCAAAAATATACCCTAAACTTACGAGATACGACTTGTTTTACTTTGAAGGGTATACACATTTCGGTATCCACTTAATGTGATTATATTTTAATTATTTAGGTAGTTATCAAACTTGCTTAATCACTGCCAAATGCGAGTTATGATCACAAATCCAGTCTCTAGTCTATTCATCCAAAAAACTAAAATACACTTTGTCCGTTCTACGAATTTAGCCACTCGGCCACTTAGGTAGTTAACAAGCCCCCTTATATAAGTTTTTTAACTTTAACCCTTTAGCTAGTAAAATCAATGTAGATGCCACCATAATTTGTACCTTATTCAGTTGGAATAGGATGGAAAACCAATAAAAAGTATTTAATACTGTACCTTAAAGTAAAAAATATTTATATCTTCTCTGCTATTGTTCCAGAATCAGGTGGTGAAAACCCAACAGTTGTCACACAGGAGAACCATTAGATGCTACACCACCTGTGAAGTCAAGCAGTCACCATGTGGCCGGCGTCCCAATACTCCCACACCAACACCAACCATGCTGCGGTCAAGCAGAATGAGCACCAGAACCAACAGAACCTCAAGACGCTGGGCATGACCTCCGCCATATCTATGGCAGGTTAGTCTCTTGTTTTATGCATTATATTGAAAGATTTTGACTCTAATCTCGCCTTAGTGAGTGAAAATGTAAAAGTAATCTTAGCCCAAGTTTTAGATTTTTTTAGCTCCCATACGAATACTAGTTCTTTTTATGCGTTATATGGTCTAGTTGCGATTATATAAATATATATATATTACCAAACACCTGTATATTTATCATTTATACAATACAACAAAATTAGCTCTAAAGATCTGTATAAAAACTAAAGTCCATGACTTGCTGACATTCTATTTCTCTTAGGCCCGAAACCGATCGACATCGAGAAAACGAACGAGCTCAAAGAATGCCTAGTGCCGTTCGGCGTGTTCGAATCGGAGGCGGAGATGCACCATCGTATGGAGGTGTTAGGCGCGTTGCACCGGCTAGTGCGCCAATGGATACGCGACGAGTCGGCGCGCAAGAACATGCCGCCGAGCGTGGCGGAGACGGTCGGCGGGAACATTTACACGTTCGGATCTTATCGGCTTGGGGTGAGTTGTCACTTTATGCATGATGCAGATGCAGATGCATGCTGCATAAGGGGCTGTCCATTAATCACGTTATTTGTTTTAGCAACTTTTTACCAATTCCCCAATCACGAAACGTCACAAGGCATTCCCTCTTCCCCCTTTCGAGCCTCATGTGATTAATAGACGGCCCCTAGTTGTGACAATATTTAGCTAGATACTAATTACATATACACTCTCAGAGATAAGGCAATGAGGACCTCGAAAGCAGTGCACTAGTCATGCGTGCCATAGTCCATTTTTTACCAAATAGCAACTGCACAGCACATATGCTTAAAGTGGTAGATGGTAAGCCCATCGCCGCTTTATGGTGTCAGATTTATGAGCAATCTTCTTGGCCGTTAGTCCTTATGATGAGGATGAGGGTTTATGAATTCATTTTTAATGTTTATACCATTTCCCAAGCAACCATTATTTAACTAATTAAAACAAAATAATAGTAGATTTTGTTTTGTGAAACTTAAGAACTAAATTCCTTCCACAGGTGCACCACAGAGGTGCCGATATTGACGCGCTGTGCGTCGCCCCGCGTCACATTGACAGATCCGACTACTTCGCTTCCTTCTACGACCTGCTCAAACAACAACCACAGGTGTGTATTGATGAAAGGACATCCAGACAATTTTGTTTGTGTACATTATGTTTATTGATATTGTTAAATTTTTATATTATCATATTTTGAATCTGTACAATTGATAGGTTTGTGATCATAAACTCTAGCTATGCATCGAATATTCTAAAACCCACTGCATGATCTGAGAATTGAAATAAAAACCTTCGGATTTTTGCCATTAGCATCCTTGCTGCTATAATACGGAGGTACAGGATAAAAAATATGTTTTGTTTAAGATGTCAGTCGAAGGCCTCCCCCACACTTTTTCTTTTATATACATAATGATCATGTTTTATTTGTGTTAACCAGGTGAAAGACCTCAGGGCGGTAGAGGACGCGTTCGTGCCCGTCATCAAGATGAACTTCGACGGCATCGAGATCGACCTTCTGTTCGCCAGGCTCGCGCTCAAGGAGATACCTGGTGAGTTGAGAACCACTTTAGAGCAGCTGTTATAATGAAAATGTGCTAAAAGACAGCGGGCAACGCCTGGGGCGTGGGGGTAAAGCATTGTTGTCAGGCGTTTCCAGCCCATGGGCTGCAACTCAGTGCCCAAAAACTTGCTTCATGATGTCGTCTATAGTTATAATACCAACGCGGATAACAACGCGGGCTGATTTCAAATCGAGATAATCTGAGGAGTGTTAGTAGAGATAACGAAGTCGTCTAGATAGTCGAAGAAAGAAAGGAGTGGTTAGTAAGCTTCATAGACTATTATTATACTTGTATAAAGTATGTGGTGGTAGTAAAAACCCAATTGACGTACGTGCACATACAATTGTTTGGGTTCTCAGCCTTATTTCGTGTAGATACATTTTTTTTTCAAAATTCTATATTAAGAATGTCTTTGCTAGCATCTTACTGCAAGTTATGGAAACGCAATCCCTGGTTACAGTTCAACAGTTACTGTATTATATTGTCAGTATTTATACATAGATGTAGAGGCCACAACTTTCCATTATTCTATGATCTTGACACACTTCTTTTGCTTTTATATTTATACGTTTTCTTAGGTTTATGTTACTCTTGACCTGAACTTTTAAGAGAAAACATCTTCCCGCCTCCCTGTGTGGTGGCGGCTAATTAATGGAATACTACCGACCCATTTATTTTCTTGGGTGTCATAAAGGGTGACTAACGGACCAAAAACTGCACATACATTCAACAGCATAGACCGGCGATGGGCTCACCACCTGACACGCTGAGCACAAGTGCAGTTGTCATTTGGTAAAACGTGGACTGTGGCAGTTGACTGCTTCTGCGGTCCTCATTGCTTGGTCTCTCTCTGTCTCTCTCTCTTCGGGGATATATTAGTCGTATATATGTAATATATTTATGTTTGTTGCCAGACTCGTTTGACCTTCGCGACGATACCCTGCTGAAGAATTTGGACCAGAAATGCGTGCGCTCACTGAACGGTTGCCGCGTCACCGATGAAATTCTGCGTCTGGTTCCAGACATCAACAACTTCCGTCTTACTCTGCGCGCCATCAAGCTGTGGGCCAAACGTGAGTCTTTTGCTCTAGACATAAGGTCTAAACTAGTTTCTCGACTCGTTTGTTTGTCGCACCACCAAAAGACGGAACAGTTCATCGGCACATGTTTACCCTCATTGCTTTTTGTCACTCATTGCTACATTCCACAAAATAAACAAAATGGGGGGGGGGGGGGGGGGGGGCGAAACAGTTGCTGTTGACTGTCTGTGTCAGACGCACATGAGATAAAATATCTAAAAATGGTTCGTGCATTATCTCGAGATATCAAGACTATCATTTTTTACTGTCAATTTAGTTCACCAAAAACAGAAAGTTATAAAGAAAAAACATGTTATTGATGATTTTGATTAATATTTCCAAGAATTAAAGATTTATTTATTCATTAAAAATCATATTGGACAAAAACGGATTGAATGTACTCGTAAATATAAAGCTTCAATAAACTGTGCTTCGATATCGTAAGATCAGTTTGACACTACGAATCTCATGTGAGTTCATGCTCTTTACTTCCCACTCCCCCCACCACCCGCGCACACCTAAGGCGCGGTACAGCGGTTGCGGTCAGGCTATAGCCAATTGTGTAAAATAAATACTAGCATACACGCTTGTAAAGTTTTTCAAAACACTATTAGTTATAGTAAACTTTAGAAAAAGTAATACCTACAACATTCCCCTTCCTTTCCAGGACACGGCATCTACTCCAACACTCTCGGCTACTTGGGGGGCGTATCCTGGGCTATGCTGGTAGCCCGTACATGCCAGTTGTATCCCAACGCGTTGCCCGCTACTTTAGTGCACAAGTTCTTTCTGGTATTCAGCCAATGGAAGTGGCCGCAGCCGGTGTTGCTGAAGCAGCCTGATGCGCATAACTTGGGCTTTCCTGTCTGGGATCCGAGGGTGAGTTTGACAAATATTTTAGCTATTTTGTAGACACGTTTGATTGTTCTTATTTTGGTACTTTATGTGATTATGATTTGAAATTAATTAAATATTAAAAGAAATTTGGCTTAAAAAAGGTTAAAATAGAAAACTAATAAGCTTTTAATGCCTGGAGTTTAGAAACCTAATGAAATATTTTTGGGACTATGATACCATCGGTAATTTTTATAAAACCATTTTTATTAAAATCAGTAATAATGTGTTTAATTAATAAACAAGATTGTAAAATGCTCATTATAATATTAAGAGGTTGTATGTAGTTTGTGTACTTATCTTAGTATATAAATTACGTAAATTGTAAGAAGTACTAAATAAAATCAAATAAATATTTAATTATGATCTCAGCTGTCGTAATTCCATACACAATATAAATTCAATTGTAAACAACCTCTAGGATTCTTAGTGACAGACTGAAGTTAATTTTAGACCTTAACATTGTTAATCCAAAGTGTACTTTATAACGGCCCACTAAAGTCGCTTATCGCCCGCAGGTGAACGTATCCGACCGGTTCCACTTGATGCCGATCATCACGCCCGCGTACCCGCAGCAGAATTCCACCTTCAACGTGTCGGCTTCCACTAGAAGCGTTATCATGGAAGAGTTTAGACTAGGTAAGTCTGATTAAAAGACTTCCTTCACTTATAAAGACTAGATGCAAAATCAACGCTCTCAAAACGTCCGCACAAAAAGAGGACTTAGCGAGTTTTTTTTTTTAAATTTACGCACAATGTGAGTACTGATAATATAAGTATCCGTGTCGTGTAGCGGTGAAGTAATACTACCACCCCCTCTCTTCCATTGGGTGTTGTAAAAGGCGACTAACAGACTAAAGGCTGCTAATACATCCAACATCTTAGAGCGGCGATGGGCTCACCACCTGTCACGCTGAGCACATGTGCAGTCGCTATTTGGTGAAAAGTGGACTATGGCAGAGGACTACTATTGCTGTCCTCATTGCCTAGTTGAGGTACTAATCCTACGGGGATAATGGTCTTGATTATATGTATGTATGTACTATCAACAAAGCCGATGCAGTACTTACCGTTTTCAAAAAGTTTTGCTTGCACAAGATGACCGTAGTTCGTCCCGCCCTTTGTTTGATTGACCAATGACGACGAACCGTTTATTTATAAGAAAGAAGTTGTTGGCATGTGGTGGCCATATCCCGTTCGGCCTTTTGTTTTCATCGATTACCGACAAACAAAACATCTTGACTGTCTTCACAATTTTATGATTTTTGAGTTTTTTTTTTGTCTCGTAATACTGACTGCATCCTGTCTGATGGTAAGCAGCCGATTAGAGGAATTTTGTAGCACAAGTTTAAAAAGGCTGTTGGGACAGGACAAATGCAAATTAAAATAGCCCTTAATAAAAGTGGTATTCGGCAGATTTTGTTGATAGTATGTAGTAATGACTCGTTTCTTTTCACAGGCCTAGCGATCACCGACGAGATAATGCTCGGCAAATGCGGCTGGGAGCGCCTGTTCGAGGCGCCCAACTTCTTCTCGCGCTACAAACACTTCATAGTGCTGCTGGCGGCGGCGGCTCGCACCGACGACCAGCTGCAGTGGTGTGGGCTGATCGAATCGCGTATCCGGCATCTTATCAGTGAGTGTACTGTGCTCATTGTTTGGACATGTGACCGCCTATGCCCACATTAGTTATACTTACGCACTTACATACATAAGGGTTTTTTTTATAAAAGAAGGAGGCAAACGAGCAGGCGGGTCACCTGAAGGAGAGTAATCACCGCCGCCCATGGACACCCGTACAACCAGAGGAATCGCAGGCGCGTTGCCGTCCTCTATTAAGGAATAAGGTTAAGGAAGGAATAGGAATTGTGAGAGGGGAAGGATGGGCCTCCGGAACCCTCACTGGCCGGACGAAACACAACAGCACCAAGTGCCATTATTTCACGCCGGATATTCGTATTACGCCGGGCGAGCCGGCCCAATGCGTGCTGCAACGCAGCGTGGCTCTACCACTTAGTCCGTGTCACTCATTTAGCACCACCCAGGGGCCACGTGTAGGGTCTCAAGGATAAACCTACGGACGGGAGTAACTTTAACCCCCACAACAAGTTGTTTGGGTTAGTTTGAGACTAGGCAATGAGGACAGCAAAAGCAGTTCTTTGCCATAGTTCACTTTTCACCTTATAGCGACTGCGCATGTGTTCAGCGTGACAGGTGGTGAGACCATCGCCGCTTTATGCTGTTGGATGTATGTGCAGTCTTTAGTCCGTTAGTCGCTTTTTACGACACCAAAGGGAAAAGAGGGGGTGGTGGTATTCTTTCACCGCTATGCGACACGGTTTCAGTTTTAAAATACTTATTTTATGTTTTCCCGTATTTGTTTACCTATACAGGGTCAATTTTGGACCCCCCGCCAAAATTTTTCGCGTGATCCTATAACAGCAGTACAGCCAAATAATCAAATAAAAAAAACATATTTTTTATCACATCTTTGTCTCAATTCTTTCTTACGAAAATTAAAATCATTGTCACCTAGCGCGCGGCCGCCTCGTTTTCAAAGCGCATGCGCGTGACCGCTATTTATTCACCCCTTCCACCAATGACGGCGCGCCGTTCGCTTTGACCGCGAGGGTGAGCGCACGCACCTAGAGATATAGGATTGAAAAAGCAGCCAATAAAATATTTTTAAAAACAGAAAATATTTATTATTTTTACGTCAAATATTTTATTATTACTTTTTAAACCCCATATTTACTTTTGGCGGGGGGTCCAAAATTGACCCTGTATATGTGCGTTGAGCGTTACCGCATTCGCCTTATGTGCCGTTATCCTTGTGGGGAAGGTTTATGCCTAGCAGTTAGACGTTTATGGGCTGATGATAATGATTGAGCTTTACTTTAAAGACATATGTTTTCGAGCTCTTCGTTGTAAGGACGACAGCCAGATCAAACTACTATGTCGTCATTTACTTATTATATGTTGACGACATTATTATTCTATATACTTTACACTTATACGATGGCCGAGTATTGCGCGAGTATATAGCTATTACCAAACTCTCAGTAGGAAAGCTCGCTTTATAAACCCATATAACATGTTTAATATATACCCCGCGTACATACAGTGTTCTATCTTTGCGTTTTCACTACAGCTACTTTGGAGCGTAACCAGCACATAACCATCGCTCACGTCAACCCCGAGTGCTACAACTCCATACCGCTGCAGACCAACGACGGACATCCTTTAGCCTTGCCGCCTGGACAATGTGAGTGGATATAATAATAATAAATACACACATATTATATACATACACAGTACATACATATATACATACAGTGCATATCCCTAATGTCACCGTACCCCAGGACTAGCCAAAGTTTGACATTTGAGCTACCGCACTTTTGGTAGTTCTTGTTAAATTAGTGTATTGCATTATTATAAATGGTTAGCGTGAAGAATTGAGTTTATTTCTATTATTATATATTTTTGAGTTGAAAAAAAGAAAAAATACTTACATACCTACGTAGCTTCACTACTATTATCCCCAAAAGGTTATTCAGAGACTAGGCAATGAGGACCGTAGAAGCAGTCCACGGCACATCAAAATACAACTGTACATGTGCTCAGCATGACAGGTTGTGAGCCCATCGCTGCTCTATGCTGTTGGATGTATTAGCAATCTTTTATCCGTTAGTCGCCTTTTACGACACCCAAGGGAAGAGCATGTATGCTGTACTTACTACTAAGAAAGTTACAATATTAAATTATTGTCTGTTTACAGGCTCACCGGTACCCACCGATCCAGACACAGATGTGAAGAGAAACGATAAAGTAAGCTATTTTTGATTTTACTTGTTTACAATACCTATCAATTGTAGCGATGACTTGATTTCAATGATAGAGGCCTTAGTCCTGCAGTAGGATAGTATATTAGCTATACTTTACTTTATTATTTGTTAAGGAATTAATACATAAACACACGACTATTGTCCCCAAAGGGTTAGTCAGAGACTAGGCAACGGGGACCGCAGAAGCAGTCCACTGCCATAGTTCGTTTCACCGAATGATGACTGCACATCTGCTCAGCGTGACAAATGGTGAGCCCATTGCCACTCCATGCTGTTGGATGTATGTGCAGTCCGTTAGTCGCCTTTTACGACACCCAAACGAACAGATAGGGCGGTAGTGTTTTATTAGGTAGTATTGTAACCACAGTTCTTTTTTGAGATTTTTTGTTATACAGGGTTGCCTAAACAGTGACACAATTTTTTTTGTATTCCTGATATCTTGGTGTACCCGAAAATACCCCATGTATGTTCCGCGATTTTTTGTAGTTTTCGAGCTATGAATTTTTTGGAATTTTGAGAATTTTCGACTTGACCGACATAAATTTTTTTTTTTGGAAATTGTGCATCTTTTTTTTTGAAAATTATGCATCTTTTTTGTAAAGATGCATAATTTCTTAAATTTTTTTTTGTTGTCGTTTTGGCCACCCTGTAGAGTTATCATAATACGATTTGTGTACTAAAACATTGCATTCTTATTAACCCAGCGCCCGTTGCAGGGCGAGGTGATACCGAACTTCTGTTCGATGTGGTTCATCGGACTAGTCTTCGAGAAGACTAACGTGACCGTGGACCTCACCCACGACATATCGTCGTTCACGAAGGCGGTGCACTACCAAGCGGATAACACTAGCATGCTCAGGGAGGGGATGACTATTGAGGTGAGGACTATTTGTGTTTATACAAGAAACTCGTGATAGAACATCCTTAAAAAATAAAAATGTAACTTGGTTTTTAATAATAAATAAATAACTTTTCCAAACTCACATCAATTATGTAGTCCAAGTTAAGCTACTTGCCAGTTGCAGTCCCCTGCAAGTATTTCTTTTCAGACAGGCATTTCAATTTGTGTTTTTAACCGCCGCTGTGGTCTGGTGGCTAAGCCACCGGTCAGAGGTTCCGGGTTCGATTCCCAGCAGGGGGTACATCATCACAGACGGAGAGTAGGATGTAGTAGAATTATGACAGCAAAAGCAGTCCTCTACTATAGTCCTCTTTCACCAAATAGCGACTGCACATGTGCTCAGCGTGACAGATGGTGATGCCATCGCCGCTCTATGCTGGTAGATGTATGTGCTGTCTTTAGTCCGTTAGTCGTCTTTTAAATGATAGTATTTTTCCCAAATGTACATAATCCTTAATATATTTAATTTTCTCATTGCCCACTTTAAATAGCTATCTTTTATTTCACTTTTTTTACTTATTGATTTGCAATGTCATTGTATAATTTGGTAATGACATATTGTTTTGTAATAAATGTCGTTACTTCTATATTATTATATAATTAAAGCTGTGAAGTTTCTTGCGCCCGTACTTCTCCACAGCTAAAAGACGTCCTGGGCCCTGATTCTGTATCGCAATCTATAGATTCCACACGTAAACCTTACCGCGCACAAACGTCAAACGCATACGTTTTTGGGAAGATATCGTAACTTTTTAAGGAATTGACGTGGTTTCGAAACAAGGAATCGTTACAGAATAGGGCCCTGAATAGGTGGGGTGGGTGGGTGTTTTGCCTACCCATCCTAGTAGTAAAACTAAGTTTAGACGATTCAAAATGCTTATTTTAAGTTTACTGAATGAAGAAATTATGATTTTGATTTTAATTTTTCAATGACAACAACTGTTTCCTCCCCAGGCGCGTCACGTCCGCCGCAAGCAACTCCACCAGTACCTGTCGCCGTCGCTGCTGAAGCGCGAGCGCACCACGTCGGGCGCCAAGCGGCGCGTGGAGCCGCCGCCGCCCGCCGCGCCGCACAAGAAGACTAAGCGACTGTCCGAGAGCAGCGTGAGTACACTGCGCGGGGGGCAGGTAGCGTGATCACTACTGCACACGTCTATCTTAAAATGTCTATGTCTGTCCCGGGCCCGGGTTCAATTTAGAGGAAAAAAACTGTTGTTTTTATAAATTGATTTCGGGTCTGGATGTGTTTTCTATGTTTGTGTATGTTTATCCGTTATCTTACCATATTAACGAGTTTTAAGAGGATACTATTATTAATACTTTATTGCACAAATAAATTACATAAAGACACATGTTATACAGGACATATACAAGGGTGAGCTTATCTCTAGAAGAGATCTCTTCCAGCCAACCCTAGCTGTGGTAATAAAAATAAAATATGCGGGACTTATTGCGCTAAAGTTATATACATACATGAATTAAATATATTTATATTAACAAATACACATACACATATAAGATTACTTATACATATACTATGTTACTGATTATCACTTAAGTTTAATACTCATCTTGGTCTGAGCGTAAACAATTTTTTTTGCTATCTCCAATCGATATTGTACCTTATAACTACTAGTGACAAAGGTCAAAATTAATTTTAAAAATTGACGTTTCGTAATATGTTGAAATGAAGTCGAGACTCGGGACAGGTAGCTTATACACTACAGCTAATCACCCTTTTCAAAACTGACAAATTTCTCCTAATTGATTTTAATTCATATAACCTAGTGACAGTTCAAAATGTATTGTAGAGATTTGAAGTAATTTGTATAAAATAGACTGATAAATTGACATTATTTGTTTATTTATTTAATGTATTGTTATTTGTATATATACTTAACATAATATTTATTTATTTACCAAAACAATATAATCCTATTTAGCCAACACGCTAAAATGAAAAAAAAGCAAAATCATAAATGAAATTAAATGATCCAAAAAAATATAAAAGAAAAATTTTGCCAAAATGACAAAATGAAAGAAATATAAAGGATTTTTTTAATATTGTATTGAAATTGTGAACCGCTGAACGACCTTACCGAAACTGGAAAATTGCTCCAGTCGATATTGATTCTTATACCCCTAGTGGCAAAGTTGTAATATAGTAATTTTACATTTTGTGGTAGGTTAAAATCGAGACAGGTAGCATGAATCAAACAACCGAGCGACCTTTACGAAACTGGATAATTTCTTGACAAATTACCTTCGATCACATATTATTATACACAATCGCATACTAAATATTGTAAATATCAATATTAGCTACGATCGCAAACCGAACGCCTTCACCGCTGTGCCATCGTGCTCGTCCTGCGGCGACGAGTTTTTCGCCGAGTAGTTTGACTTATTCAATACTACAGAAATCTACAGTCGATATTGATTCTTGTACCTAAAAAATAAAGATCAAAATTTATTTAGAAAAATTTGAAAGTTTGAACTTCTGTACAGTTATAATAATAATTGTGTATATTTTTTTTAATACTTAGACTAAGTAGCAAGTAATTTGGATTGTTTTTGGCGTTATAAATAACGTTCTAACAGATTTTAAGATATTGAAATGTTGAAAAAAATTACTACCTGAGGTTGTAATTTTATTCAACGTTTTAATATTTTAAAGTAATTGGTTTATAATAGACTGATAAATGTATAGTATTGACATTATTTGTATATTCATTTAATAAAATAATTTACTTACTTTAAAATAATATTTCTTTATTTATTTACCAAAAAAAATTTAACCCTATTCAGCAAACACGCTGAAATAAAAAAAAATAAAAAAAATCACAAATGAAAAAAAGAACAAAAAAATATAAAAAAAAAAAATTTTGCTAACACGCTAAAATGACAAATGAAAAAAAATATAAAAAGAATTCAGCCAACACGCTAAAATGATAAAATAATACAAAATCACAAATAAAAAAGAACAAAAAAAATATAAAAGAAAAAATCAGTCAACACGCTAAAATGAAAAAATAAAACAAAAATAGCAAAATCACAAATAAAAAAAAGAACAAAAAAAAATAAAAGAAAAATTCAGCCAACACGCTAAAATGACAAAATGAAAAAAAAATATATATAATAGAAGAATTCAATCAACACGCTAAAATGGCAAAAATACAAAAAAAAATATAAGAAAAACCCTTTGAGGCGTCTGTAGCCCAAGCGCGCACTGGCGGCCAGCGAAATGTATGCATTATATCGTCAGATTCGTCAGCGCGCGCACATGGCGGCGGCGACAATGAGATCGTTGCGTTCCGTCGTTCTGGGTGTAGTTGTTTGGTTAAAGTTTAACTCGTTTGAGTTGCAACCGAGCCACGGAACGATCGAGTTGTTTTTATAACCTCTTCTGAAGTATTCCTGTCCAAAACGAGAGAAAACTCTTCTTTTGTCTACATTTTTTCCACTTTTATACAATATTTAAACCTAATTATTAAAAAGTAAAACAATACGAAACAAACGGGCCGAATTTTTCGAGACGTTTTGACTTAAATTGCAAAATTTGACACTTTAACAATGATATAAACGTCAAATAGCTGTCAGAGTGAAAAACAACCATCCAATTTGATGGTTGTTTGGTTGCTGCGCTCTGAGCCACAGAACGGCTGAAACTACGCTCTGACAGCCGTCAGAGTAAAATGTCACCAAGCCACGGAACGGGTAGAGCGCGCGCCGGAGTGCGCTCGAGTGCACTCGAGTGAAGCCACGGAACGCAGCCCTGGGATTCAAAAGATTGTAGGATCGTGCGCCTGTATGCGCGCACTGGCCGCGGCGGGCAGACGTGTTATTTGTTTACAGAGTGTATAAATTACATAATTATCAATTAATGTCTTTGACACGGAGAGGTTTATTTGAGAGCTCGAGACTAGACAGGCATTGTGGGACATGTCGTGCGACGACTATTTAAACCGAAACATAAAAAGGATATTGTGGGAGGAGATCGCAGAAATATTTGCTAGTTAAAATTCAGACAGAGCAAGTCTATTTTGCCACGGAACTGCTCCTTCACCTACGAAGTAGTCAGCAAATCGATCCCTGTCTTGTGTAGATGTTCTATGTCCTCTTGGAGGTCGAAATAAATGTATTTGTTCCATTGTGAGGGGTATATGCAACGTGTCTTCTAATTTGAACCTATCTCGCTCCCGTACATAGTTGTGGAGGACACAACATGCTTTTATGATAGCAACAGCAAGTTCCTTGTGCACATCAATAAGACGTTTAAAAATTCGCCACTTGTCGGCTAGTATGCAAAATGTACCGACGCGCACGGGTGAGACGGTAGTTAAATAACTTTTTCTTGTCTGTCAAATTTCGTCCGGCATGGTCTCATTAAATGTTCTGACAAAGAGAATACTTCATCGCCAACAATGACAAAAGGCAAATTCTGTAATTGATCTCTTGTCTGTAATATTTAACTCATTGCTATGTTTTTCATAAAACTTTGAATTTTTGAATACAGAAGAGTTGTTGCATTTTCACTGCAGATATAAATTTGTAATCGGCGTCACATATAGCCATAAGTACAACAGAGAAATAGTTTTTGTAATTGTGATATAGTCAAGTGAACCAGTGTGGGCTGGCTGAATGATTCTAATGTGATTTCCGTCCACCGCTCCAATGCAGTTAGGAAACAATGCATTCTTTGAAAATTCTTCGCTTATTCCTAGCCATTTTTCTAATAATAATTAAAAAACTTGTCAATATGTTGTTGAAGGCCAGCAAAGTATGTCTGAAATAATCCTTTATAATGTGTTTCACACAGTAATGGATGAATCCAGAATCTCTTCTTCATGTTTTTTCGCTTCTTACTTGCAAGATTAACCATCACAGCTATTTCCTCGACGTCCATTTCGAAGCACTCTGTACTCGGAACTGACAATTTTGGCCGCAGTCTGGCCGCGTGTATAGTCGCGATACTTGGGGCCTGGTCGCAATGCTGGCCGCCAGTGCGCGCTTGGGCATAAAGGGACGGATAGATGTCGGATTGGACGCGAGAAATCGTGTTGATCGACAACTTGTTGGATGAATGCACCCACTCCTACACAGTCATATTCAAATAAGGTATCATATTCTGAATAGGTTAACAGGACCATAAGGGTGCGTTTCCACTGAGGCGGAGCTGAGCGAAGCGGAGCTGAATTGACCAATCACGATGGTCGAAATCTTGTGGAGCGGAGATTTCGACCATCATGATTGGTCAATTCAGCTCCGCTCAGCACCTTCTCAGTGGAAACCCGGCCTTAATAACGTGTTAAAAGCAATATCTTTAAAAAAATGTTGGACCATAAAAATACAAAAAAAAAAGAACAAAGGACTGTCATTAATGTGTCAAAGAAATATAACATTTGAAGAAGAAGAAGACTGTGGCACTTGAAAGGTTAAAAGCAACTAAAGAAGATAGAACTTATTTGATTGATTAACCCTTACTATAAATAAATACTTGGTAGGTTAACTTCTGCCACACAAAATTAAAATAAGAAATATATATGTATGTAGGTACAGTAAACTGACTAAACAGACATTAAAAGTTTTTTATAATATGTAGATAGAAGGACTTCAACGCCAATATATGTTTTTAGGAAAAACTAATCTATATTTCATACATAACAGATATCTTATTTTACCTGGCTATGTTTCAGTGTAAAGTAAAATTACTGGACATAGCAGTTTAAAGTTTTTACTTTTAATAGTCATATCTCGGAAGACTAATAATGAATGCACTTACTAAAATATCGACCTAACTTATAATTTTCATATTTTTAAACAAGTTGTAAAAGCTGCTCTTTAAAGTCGATATTTCATTAAATCTGCATTGTTTAGTCTATATTTTACTAAGAATACGTTGTATCTTATGAAATAACGTAATATGCCCCATTCTATTCCAGACGGACGAAGTCAGCATCCTATCATACAACGAAGACTCCAACTCGTCCAACATGTACGAAGTGAACATTCAGAATGGCACCGCTGCAGAGCCTCCGGTTAAGCCAGCCGAGAAACCTGAGCATACTCCGTCTACATCCAGCACTATCGCATGCACGTAGCATTATGAGGAGTGGCGGCAGCGGTTCATATACGGAACCAACAACGTCAAACTGAACAGAGTGAAGCGGCTCTAAAGTGACAGTGATTGTGATTATAGTGTTATAAGCATGTGATAGATACGGATAATGGTGCACTCTTGTTGTTTTCTCGATGTGTTGTCCAAGCGGAACGGATTAATGCTGGATTTTTTGCTATGGTAAGTAGCGTCGGATTGATTATGTGTTTGTTTTATAAACTTGATGTGGAGAAATGGAGTTATATATCGACTTGTGAATTGAATATTGCCGATATAAATGTAGGACATATGAGTTGATGTAAGAAAGTTTTGCCTGATATTTGTCAGTGGCCAAGAGAATGTATGTAAGGAACGCTGAATACTTATTTTGCCAGATATGGCTTTGGGTGTGATAGAATATTAATGTGACTATTCAAATTTATGAGTTATATCTCAATTATGCAATAGAATAGTTTATATTCTGTCGCACGCAAATATTCGTGGACTATGCAAGCTGTTGTAACATTCAATCGGTTTCTACACCAGGGCTAAATAAATAATTTTCTCGAATTTAAATTGGTAGAGGTTAATCAAGAACAATTGCGATTTATGGAGAGGCCCCATTCCCCCATAGGAGTCATGTTTAAAATCCCTTAGAACCTGAATTTACAATAAAGGCACAAGATGTGTTGTTGCTTCCTATAGGCATTGATTAAGAAAATTTTGTCTATGTTCTCTGGTCTTAAAAAATTAAGACCTAGTCGGTTAAGGCCTTCAATTTATCCATGTAGTCGACTTAAAAGTTATTGTCAGTTTTGGAAGATGTTAGCAGATATATAGGGTTCATCCTGTAAAAATCTATTATAGCTGAGAGTGGGGTGAACTTTAAACTCTACAATATTTCAAAATATTTATCTATGTAAGAAATGTCTGATGTTGCTAAGATGTAAGGTTTTTATATTAAAACTATATTTTTGATTTAAACTCGTATTCTCCTTAGATGTCTCGCGACTACACGTTACGACAATGGTGATTGCGTAAGTTTTTCAATACACTAGAGAGGCGATAAATGCATTTTTCGTAAAAAAAAATTTAAAAAAAATATTAGGAGTAAAATTGTTTTTATTTGATAATTTGACTAGCGAGGGTCCGTTATTCTTTACGTTTGTCAATGTGCTTGTTTACAGATCGTCGAAGCACAGACACGTCTCAGTGGCAGGTATGTTTCAGTTTAGACAAACCATTATACCTACTGATATTTGCAAGGAAACTAATTACATTTAAAACACACTGCACAGAAGATTTATTATGATGATGGATGACACCAGTACTAATAGGTTGTGTTGTTTACCATTATGTGTTCCGGAGCGAGAGGTATATATTATGTATTTGTTTATTTACTAAAAATCAATGATTTCCACCAACTTGTAATTATTTTTTGTATAACATTCATTGAAATTTATATATGTATCCTTGCAAACTCTCAGATAGTACAAAGTGAAAGAAATCCACATATTTATTGTATAAAGAAACACCTCTTGCATGTGCCGATGTTAGTACTTATCACTAGATATCATATTGTTGGCGGCACTATTGCAGATATATCGATAGATATAATTTGTAAGTGTATAAATAAATGTATAAATTTATTTTCACTTAACGCCAACCGGTTTCGTTCAATTTTCATGTCGTCTGTTGTGAAAGGTGTTTTTTATGAACGTTAATCTCAAAATCGGTACTTCTTTTGGAATCTTTCTTGTTTAGTATAACTCGACAACAGCAGCCAGGATTTTTCTTATTGTCTAATGATTTTCTAACTATGCGTGTTGTCAATGGCTGCTACTTTACTTACTTAATTTAATTGGAAGGTCTGAAGTTATTGCTGTCTCACTTGCACCTTATAAAAAGCAAAGAGGAGAGAGCTACTTTAGACCCAAAATAGAATTAAATTCAGAAGTCGCACGCCCGTTTTGGCACCCGTACTACTGTTCAAAAGTTTACTGTGCTATTGGTGTTTTAAAATATGTGATTATATTATTTAAACGAAAAATACCTATAATGTCCGCCTATATGCAAGTTGTCGAGTATATCCTTGATTTAAGTTTTGCATATGATTTTTCGTGATTATGAAAATGTTCTTCTACTATTAATGGTTAAAATTTAGGTGATTTTTTTATATATATGCCATCTGAAGTATTTTGGTTTTGAATCCTGTAAAATGTCTTGGTCCCACGACAGGACTGTTAGTCGCACTTTTACTTAGATAATAAATGAAATGATTCCACCTAGTTATAAGACTCAATGTAGTTGTTGATAAGGACCTTCTCGATTTGTTTGTAAGTTGTATATACATCAATAGCCAATTGATAATTATATATATAATGATATATATCTAAAAAATTATTAAAATTCTAAAAAAAGCGAAATAAATGTATATACAAAATGTTTTTGTTTTATTAAATCGTCACAAAGTAAACTTTATACAATTTTACTTATAATTAACATTATCTAATTAGTCTATATTATCTACTCGCTGTTAAGATAAGCCTCCTCTTTTTCGCGCCATTTTTATCTGTCTCTTGCCAGGTTGATCAAAAACCCTAGTATCTATTACAACCACTAGGTTGTAATAGATACTAGGTACTTGTGTACTAACACAAGCCTGCATTTCAACCTATACAAAGCTGTCTTTCTCCAATTATTGATAATAATCATTATGACCCTATGACAAAGTTAAAAATGTATTGAAGAAAGACATGTAAGTGGTAGGTTAGTGCTGGCGTCTGTACCCAGTTATTGCCAGCGATTTATATGTTACGTTATCTTCTAGGACTCTAGGTCAATGGTTATTGCGTTCCTAATATAGGTGTATTATCCACATTCAAACATCTTGCTTGTGCATAAGTACAGTCACGAGCACCAATATGTATACACTTTGGCTCTTATTCCATTGTATTATTAGTTACAATTGTTTACATATTTTTGCTCGTGACTGTACAACGAAACAAGAACAATAGAAGTAAATAAATAAATAAAAAACACCTGGATACATAACAATATAATTTAATTCGTGATTAAAAATTTTAACAGATCAATACTTTTTAAATAAAAAAAAATTAAATCTAAATTTGTCTAAGCTAATCAGCAAATAGTACCTGAAATGGAAAAATATAACTATTAATGGTTTCTTATAATATTGTCAAAAATTATAAACGTCCAATAATAAAAATGTCCAATACGAAAAATTACCAACAATAAAAATGTTCAATAGGAAAAACGTCTAATTATAAAAACGTCCAATACGAAAAATGTCCAATTTTAAAAACGTCCAATTCTGAAAAAGTTCAAATATAAAAAAGACCAATAAGAAAAACATCCGTTTTTAAAAATGCCCATTACGAAAAACGTCGATGAGCTCAAAAAAGTGCCTTCGCGCACTTTATGAAAATCTTTCTCTGCAATTTTGGGTTTAATAAAAAAGTTAAGCAAAATTTACAAAAAGCGAGGCCGCTACACGCTATTTCAATAGCTATTCTACACTATTCAATAAGTCATAATTGTTAATGTATTTTTGTTTGCAAGATCCATAACGGCAAAATTGGCCATTTTACGCAAAAATCACTCTTAGGTCGGGCAAAGTGTGTTTTCGGATTTTTTCGACGCATAGGCCGCATAGCCCATGTTGGTTATCACCAAACCGCAATTGCAGTGAGACAGTATACTGGCTGCACTTTACTTGAAAGTAAAAGTGGACTATGGTAGAGGAAGAGGTACAAAGAGGATAGCAAAAGCAGTCGCTTTGGCTGTCCTCATTGCCTAGTCTCCGACTAACCCTTCGGGGATAATAGTCGTGATTATATGTGTGTATGTATTTTTCCTTTGCGCGACTTATGTCTAAAAAGAAAAACGTCCTTCATACCAAAAAGGTCCAATCAGTTATTTGACCAGCCATAAAAATGTCCAACTCTAGAAACAACCGACTAGATACATGACCAATTACAATAACGTCCAGGCAAAAAAATGTTCAACTATAAAAACAACCAACAAGATCCTATATTAGGGAATTTTTATTACAGGCCATTTTTAGTTTTGGACATATTAATTTTTGGGCATTTTTATTTTTGGACTTTTTTATTGTTGGACAATTTTATTTTTGCACAATGTTAGTTTTTGGACATTATTATGATTTGGACATAAGTATTGCAAACCCTATTAATTGGTACTGATTTTTGTCATTAAAACAGTATGTAAAATTAAGAAATGGTGTAATAAAGAGCGTATTTAAAACCAAGTTCACAAAAAACGCTCTGTAGTGCCACAGGAACATCTCATCAATTTAGACATTTTTGAGTAAATTGTATTTATTATCTAAGTAGCAGCTTTTTATTATTATTAATTTATGCAATAAACAAAATAGCTGCTACTTGTACTACATAGACAATAAATTCAATTTACGTCTCAAAAATATCTGACGTTCTTTTAGTGGATAGATAATAATTGATAGGTTAGCACGCCGGTTCTGGCGTCACCATCTCTAAGATCCAGGATTCAATTCCCGGTCAGGTCAATTTAGAAAAAACTGTTTTCATATTGATTTCGGTTCAGAGTGTTTTTAATGTATAGTAAGTATGTTTATCCGTTATCTAGTTTAACCATTTTAAACAAGTTTCAAAATAAGCTTTACTTGGGCTAGATAATTGGTATGAGAGTTTACCGCTTGTTCGGTTTATGTAGTGGTGACCTGTTGCAGTTATGGGAAGGTATAAAATGACTACACTGTTGTACACTGATGAGCTGGTTTATTGACTGTTCACACAAAGGTTCACAACATTAAGTTATAGTTCTGACTCCATATATATAATTACACTATATTAACCAAATGGCGACAACCTGACGATAAGGTGTGCGATGTGCGACTGGCGACTGCCGGGGCGAGCTCCCGTCCGCTCGCTATTGCTATATCAGCATTCTAGGAATAATACAATATTGTGTCGCCACATCACACCCTTCCTTAAAAAAATTTAATTACTACAAAAAAATATTTTTAAAAGAAAGAGAAAAAAAAAAACTAATCAATGTAGACAACCCTAACGTATAAAACTCTATTACAATAAAACATTTCTAACAACATACAAAAATATACCAAGGTTAATCTAAAAGCTACGCTGCGATAACAATACAAAGTTGCGGCGTTATCAGCTGATACTCGAGCGAGCCCGACTCGACACGCATGCCAACGCTTAAGGCGAATACATGTGATTCTATTTTTAGAACATCTTAAGGTCAAGTAACTTTTACTGTGATACAATTTTCAAATAAAAATTTTAACATACTATATCTGTTTTTTATTTACTTTCCTTTCCTACGTTAGGTTGTTTACTCGTTACACATACTTATAATTTATTAAGACTACAAAAACACAAAACTTAAAATTTTGATTTCACAAACATTATAAAAATAATACTACATACACTACTGTACTGTATCAACACATTTAATACATACAATAAAATTGCGGACACCTACTTCTAGGGCCGACTTAAAAGGTTTCAGGAAAAACCGCAACTTACAACTAGACAATGACTTCGGTAGTTGTCGTGAGGGCATGCTCTGCAATAACAAAATAACAACCCTTTGGGTCCCACAACACCTCTCACGGCAACGCCATGCATGTACTTTGACACTGTTAACACTAAACACGTTTTACAAAACGCACACAAAAAAAAATAACTAAATTAAGTATCAGTTGCTTATTACTTTTACACAACTCCTGTTCTTCCAGGTGTTACGCTGGTGGTGCTGCGAGGCATATGAATGACCTCTGGTAGCGCCACTTTAGCTGTTTCTTTATTGATCCATTTTCTTATACGATTTATGCAACTTTTACGAATGGCGTATAACAATCCGATGCTAAACAGTATAACCATGACAATTAAAACAATACTAAATATATTTACTTGGTTTTGTATCTTTTCGGATGTTGCCATTTGAGCCTGGGCACTCACAATTACATCTTTGTTCTGATAATTCCCCATCTTATAACTTTACAATTACTGTTAAACAAGCGTACTGCGTTGGAATGACCTGATAATTAAACGAAATGGACATAAACTTACTCTTTTATTAAACTAACATACACAATTATCATTTCAGCAAAAATCGAACTGGTTGCTTAACAACTCTGCCACTGCGTGTTGACCTCAATATTGGTTTCAGCACTTTTTCTTCACTATGTTTAACATCTGAGTTTACTTGGTTCTTTTTAACATTACAATCATTATCTTTAATACTAATATTGACATTATCTTCGCAACTTTTGTAAAAACTATCATCGTATTCTTCGTTTAATATATATGCTGGTTTAAGTCGATCTATAGAAATATTTGACTGACGCTCTGCCAATTGAATCAGAAATGATTTCCCGAATCTTTTAATGATTTTATACGGTCCACTATACGGTGGTGTTAGTGGTCTTTGCACCATGTCGTTCCTAACGAAAACATGGCTACAACTATTCAAGTCTTTATGTACGAATATTTTCCTATTTTTTCTACTTCTATCTAATACTGGCTGTAAACTATTTAATGCTTTCTTCAGTTTATATACATAGCTAGATTCGTCAGACAAATTACAATTTACACTATTGTCATAGAAATCTCCAGGCAGGCGTAACTGGTGTCCTAATGCTAATTCTGATGCACTTACATTACTATCGCTTTTGCAGGCTGCACGAAGTCCCAACATGACAGTTGGTAATTCGTCTGCCCATGACCTACTGTAATCTAATAAACGTGCTTTTAAGGCTGCTTTCAGCGTTCTGTGGAATCGCTCTATCATCCCGTTGCTTTGTGGGTGATAAGCTGTAGTGCGAATCTTCTGAATACCTAGCGTTTTCATAAGGGAGGTGTAAAGCTCACTTTCAAATTGTCTCCCTTGATCGCTTGTTATTCTTTTTGGACATCCATATCTACAAACCCAATTTTCGTAAATTGCTTTACTTACAACTTCTGCTGTGATTTCTTTTACTGGAATAGCTTCCGGCCACCGTGTACATCTATCGATCATGGTTACTAAATATCTATACCCCTCACTTGTCGTTGCTAAAGGGCCAACTATGTCCACGTTTAAATGTTCCCAACGATTGCTAGGTGGATACTTTACTAAATCGGAAACTGTATGTCGTTGTATTTTTGACTTCTGACAAGATATGCATTCTTTACACCATCGATTAATGTCCCTATTCATGTTAGGCCAAAAATATCTACCTGTAATCATTTTCCTAGTACCTCTAATGCCTGGATGACTAACATTGTGAACTTTACCAAAGACTGTTTTTCTATACTGTAATGGAATGTAAGGTCTCATGTTACTTCCAGTAACATTACAATACATTACACTATTGCACAATGGTGACTGTATTCTTTGTAATAACTGC
The DNA here is from genome assembly GCA_963921215.1 of Scoparia ambigualis. Taxonomy (NCBI): domain Eukaryota; kingdom Metazoa; phylum Arthropoda; class Insecta; order Lepidoptera; family Crambidae; genus Scoparia; species Scoparia ambigualis. The sequence goes on from OY992526.1 coordinate 9,680,981, forward strand.
TTACTCTTGTTATCAGCAAGTATGGTCACGAGTTGCTGGTCGGTTTCCTGTGCTAAAGCTATTTCGTCGAAATTAATGTCAGCAGGGCAAACTATGGACTCTATTGTTCTGGATAACGTGTCTGCAACGCAATTGTCGTTTCCGCTGACGTACTGTATGTCGCTTGTAAATTCGCTAATATACAGTAACTGTCGCGTACGTCTAGAAGTTTCTCTGTCTGAACCATTTTTATCGAAAACGTACGTTAATGGTTTATGATCTGTAAATACTGTCAATTCACGGCCTTCAACTAAATTTCTAAAATGAATTATTGCCAAATATATTGCTAAAAGTTCTCTATCGTAAGTAGAGTATTTCATCTGTGTGGTAGTAAGCCCTTTCGAAAAATATCCTAAAGGCTTCCAGTCGTTATCCATCTTTTGTTGTAACACTGCTCCGACGCCTGTGCTAGATGCGTCACACATTAAAGCTAACTTACTATTTACTTCTGGATAAGACAACACACTGGCGTTAACTAAATTATTTTTACACTGCTCAAAAGCTTCGATTGATTCCTTAGTCCATATTATTTTAGTTTTGTCCCTCTTTTTAGTTTTATGTAAAAATTTGTTAAGTAGAGCTTGGTGCTCAGCTGCATGCTCTATATGCGATCTATAAAAGTTTAGCATTCCCAAAAATCTACGGAGTTGTTCGACTGTCTCTGGCCTTGGAAATTCCTTAATTACGCTAACTTTATCTGAAATGGGTCGAATGCCTACTTTGCTTACCTCGTACCCTAAAAATTCTACTGTCGGTTGGGCAAAAGTACATTTTTTTATATTGATTGTTATGCCAAATTTCTCAAACCTTTCAAAAATCTGTCTTACATGTTCTTTGTGCAACGTTACGTCATTAGTTGTTGCCACAATGACGTCATCAATATAGCAAAAAAGAAAAGAACTTTCTCCCTTACTTTCTTTATTATTGTTAAAAATTTCTATACCTTGCAAAACCGTGTTATTCATCCATCTCTGGAAGGTTTGTGCAGCATTACGTAACCCGAAACTCATTTTTACAAATTCGAACAACCCGAAAGGTGTCGTAATGGCTGTTTTCGCTATGTCTTCTGGTTTAACCGAAATGTTATGATAAGCCCTATTAATGTCTAATTTAGTGAAAATACACTTACCTGATAAGCCATACATAAAATCGTGTATCCTCGGAATCGGATATCTGTCCGGAACTGTCACTGCGTTGAGCCTTCTGTAGTCGCCGCATGGTCGTAGCTGGCCATCCTTCTTTGGCACTACGTGAAGTGGGCTGGCCCACGGGCTCTTTGACGGTCTACAAATACCTAACTCTTCCATGACTCTAAACTCTTCCCTTACCGCCTTATAGCGGTGTGGGGGCAAAGGCCTCGGTTTGGCGTAAACCGGCGGACCAACGGTTTCAATGTGATGGTATGTGTCATGGCAGCTCGGCTCTCTATAATTAATTGGCTTGGTAATGTCGGCGTATTGTTCTAACAAATCCCGGAATGGATTGTCCCTGTGGATGCTAGATATTGTCGGCTCGACACTACTTATTACCGATACATTTCTATTCAATTTGGTCAGTCCGTCAATCAATTTCCTATTACTTAAATCTATTATCAAGTTAAAATTCTTTACAAAGTCTGCTCCGATAATAGGTTGTTTGACGTCACATATTATAAAATTCCATTTGAAACATCTACGTAGGCCTAAATTTAAATCTAAAGTTATAATGCCATACGTTTTTATTTTGGTGCCATTCGCGGCATAAAGTTCATAATCACAATTAAGCTTTACTTTATTACGGTTTACTTTACATAATGGTATTACTGAGACGTTTGCGCCCGTATCTATTAAAAATAACTTACCACTATTGTAGTCTTTTACGCACAAACGGTGATTTACTTCGGTGCTGCCGCCCACCGCTGACGACTGCACCGGATTCAGTTTCCCTGACCAGGTTGCTGCTGCTGTTGCTTATGTTGCTGCTGCGACCAGTTGCATGGTGCTGTGCAGGTCCTCGCTCTCTCTCTAAAACGGTAGTGATAATGGCATAGCCACTCTGCGCTTGCTGGAGTCCTCCGCGTGGCTGATGATCCTCTATCCTTCGATCTCGACTGCCGACGCTGGTCTCTATTCATATGATAATTGCGATGCTGGCTGCGTGCACCGGTTCTGATGCTGTTGACTTCTTCTTTTAGTCTCTTTACCTCTATGGTCAAATCTCGCATATGTTTCATCATTTCTAACGCGCTGTCACTGCCGGGCACTGATGAGCTGACGGAGGCTACTTCGCCTGTCCTCAAATTTTCTAATATCTTGTCGGCTATGGCCGCTAAATCTTCCAAATTCGTGTTATTGCTGACCGCTAGGACTGCCCTTACATTCGGTGGTAGTCTGTTGATCCATAGTTTTTTTAATGGGTCGCCTGCAATACTACAGTTTCTGGCCAATTCTGTCATCTTGCGCAATAACTGGGATGGTTTTTGAGTCCCGAGATCCATATCACTCACTAAACGTTGAAATTGCGTCTCGGCGCTTTCTTCATACACTGTTAACAATCTTTGTTTTATTGCGTTATACTTCTCGGTAGCAGGTGGTGACTGTACCAAGTCACTTACTTGACGGAGTGCGTCGCGGTCCAATTTCGCGATCGCCAACTCGAACTTCGCATTGTCGCTCTGCTTCTGTGGTCCCATAACTGACTCAAAATGCGCGAACCACATTCTCGGCATTTCGGTCCAAAATTCTGGTATCCTGGCTTGCACGGATATCATTGCGACGTCTATATTGCTTGTTGATGCTTCGCGCTCTGGTTTGGAGCTCTCGCCGCATTTTTCTAGCTCATTATAGGCGTCTACATAAGCCATCTTCTAAACACGTGCTCGGCCGTCAGGTTGTCTTCTAAGTGAGTCGCACGCACGCCGGAAACGCGGGGTCACCACTTTACCGCTTGTTCGGTTTATGTAGTGGTGACCTGTTGCAGTTATGGGAAGGTATAAAATGACTACACTGTTGTACACTGATGAGCTGGTTTATTGACTGTTCACACAAAGGTTCACAACATTAAGTTATAGTTCTGACTCCATATATATAATTACACTATATTAACCAAATGGCGACAACCTGACGATAAGGTGTGCGATGTGCGACTGGCGACTGCCGGGGCGAGCTCCCGTCCGCTCGCTATTGCTATATCAGCATTCTAGGAATAATACAATATTGTGTCGCCACAAGAGTAACTGCCGTACTCAAAGACGTCAATTAAGTTTTAATGACAATTAAATGTGTTCCTTCTCTATTTAGCACTATACATAAGAAAGAGACTTAATTGACGTCTCTGAGTACGGCAGTAAGAGCGGTTTCGCAGTACGTCCGATCCGAACCCGTGAAAATATGGCCCGGAGTATTCGTAGAATTATTTCCATGGTAGTTTACGCCCTATAAATATCAGACTTCCGTCATCCGTGTCCGATCAGAATCGTGAAAATACGGATCTAGAGAATTTTGACCGAATCAGGATATTGCTTTCACATTATATCTGATGCAAATCCAAGCAATTCAGAAGAAATGATTGCAGTCATATAAAGCCCCCCCGGCCATAAACCCTTTTTGCCCCGCTACGCAGCTCGGATTCGGTTTGAATCGGACACGGTGCATGAGCTTTCATACAAACTTTACAAAAATCTGCGGAATAAAGGTGGATATTCGCGGTAGCGCCATTTGGCGTGACTCCAAACGATTTAAGTCAATTGGATGGACGCCAAACATGTATCCCATTCACAATCACTCCAATTTTCTTTCATTTAAGTGTTTGACAGGGCCGAAAGACGTTTGATATGAGCTCTGATTCGGAAGATGTTCTAGAACTCGTTATAACAAAAAAAGATACCAATATGAGTCAAGCTATAAGACCTCATGAGAGGCTATTTGCTACTCTTCGTTTCTTAGCTTCAGGAATGAATGAGACATTACATTACATTCCCTTTCCTTTCAATGCTTATGGCCCATTTGAAAAACTAGGACAACTTTACGAGTCTCATTTGGACTCCTTCTATGCTTTAGTTATTATTCTGAGATACATCACAGGGAGTAAATACGGCGCAGCTCCCGAGTTGCACCAAAAAGGATATAACCACTACGTTAGTGGCACGCACGCCGCGCACGACGTCCCGACGCAGATGACTCAATGCACGCTATTTGACTCGATGGCGCGACCGTGAATGTCCATCTTTAAAGATTCACGGATGACAGCAGGCTGATCTATTGCAAAAACTACCACAGATACCGTAAAGTTCTACGACCACTCCAGATCGTATTTCACGGGTTCGGATCGGGGGGCTAATAGAGTCTAACTACGACCTCCGTAGTCTAGTGGTTAGCACGCCGGTCTGGCGGCGCGCCATCTCTGAGGTCACGGGTTTAATTCCGGGTCGGGTCAATTTACGGCCGAAATTAATAACCGATCCCGAGATAGAGATAGGCCTAAATAAGGCCTAATAGGGCTTAAATGACGGGAAATAACAACAGTTGCCTAGTAACAAATCCAAAATAGGCATATCTGTATCTCAGGATCGGTTATTAATTTCGGCCGTTAGAGGAAAACTGTTTTTCTAAATGGATTTCTTCTATGTTTATGTATATTTATCCGTTATCTTACCATATTAACGATTTTAAATTTTTCAAAAGAATACTCCTCTTAGTCTAGTCTAGATAAGTGGTGTGAGGGTAAACAATTTTTTTTTTAATTTTTTTAACACATCGCTAGTCCTTTCAAGATGAAGTTACATTGCTTCCTCCCCGATTCGGATAGGGCGAAGTGCGAAACCGCTTTAAACATATTTGTATACTCACTAAGATTTTAGGTTCTTCGCCCTCAAATATATTGCCAAGCTTATGGCAATTATCTTCACTGAGGAGGCAGAGTGATAGGACGGGGTTGCACTAAGCCCCTTCGTACACAAGGCTACGCAAATCTACGATACTCGGCGATTTTAGTCTCCACGCGACTACCGCCATGCAAATTGGAGTCGCGGGACAAATGTCGGCGACGCGCCTCGTGTACAAACCTCAATGTATTTGTATGGCGGTAGTCGCTTGGAGACTAAAATCGTCGAGTATCGAAGATTTGCGTAGCCTTGTGTACGAAGGGGCTAAAGATCCCAATGGCTCGATGTGCTGCTGCGAGAGATACCTGCAGGCCCCACTAGATAAGATAAGATACTCACTACATCTTCGGCGTCCTGCCTAGCCGCTTGCAGCTCCAGTATGTCGCTCTGTATGGCGACGCTCAACTCCTGGATAGGCACCGGCTCCGTGTGCCAGAACACGTCCTGGTGGCGGACGGTGCGGGAGCGGCGCTTGTGCGTTTTCAGGTGTACCTGTTTCATTCATATTTTACATACCTACCCATCCCCTTTGCACGACTTATGTCTAAAAATAAAAACGTCCATCGTTTCAAAATAGTCCAATCAGTTATTTGACCAGCCATTAAAATGTCCAACTCTAGAAACGACTGACCAGATACATGCCCAGCTATAATAACGTCCAACCAAAAAAATGCAAAACTATAGAAACAACCGACCAGATACATGACCAGCTATAATAACGTCCAGCCATAAAAATGTCCAACTAAAGAAACAACCACCGTTATACATGACCAACTATAACATCGTACAGCCATAAAAATGTCCAATTGTACTTGTACTATTTCTATAGACTCGAATCTACTTTCGTTAAATATCAAACTCTTTAGAATGACACTGATAGTGATAGCTAGATACTGGTCACTTGTATGAAGTATTGCTTGGTTTTATTAAATATTATGAATAGCAGTCTTTCTTATTCAATGCGAAAAAATCGACGAAAGTCTGATATAGCATTCGATCGGAAATATGCGGTAATTTTAGTTAGGGCAACCTTGCCTTGTCATTGGACATTTTTATGATTGGTCAATTTTATCATTTTGACATGCGTTTGGTAGGGCAATATTATTACTGGTCATTTTTAAGTTTGGACAATTTTACTATAGGACATTTTTATAGTTGGACTATATTAATTCTGGTAATTTTTATATTTGGGCAACATTATTATTGGACATTCGTATGGTTGGATAATTTTATCAAGGCATGTCTTTAGACATTCGTATTTTTGAACGTTTTTCTTATTAGACATAAGTCGCGCAAAGGACCCATCCATATACAAGATTTTTTTTATATCATTCAGTAACGTTATTAGACATCATTTTATTTTTTTTGAAAGGAGAACCGGCACTTTCCATAGCAAAAATGCTTTTTTTGTATACAATAGAATTTGGTCATAAAGTAAAGCTAATATTATTTGCTTCCTAAACCAAGACTTGTCTTATTTTTATCGAATCGCGGATAAGAGTTATTTAATTATTAATATTTTTTAATATATATACACTAAGCCTTCAAAAAAGAGACATGTTACTTTAAAAATGTCTAACGTGGCTGCATAAACCAAAATAAAAAGAGAAATGTCAATGCCTTCAGGTCATGTTTAATTTGACAGCTAGCGGCTGTCATTTGACAACAACTGTCATTTGTTGACAGATATTGCCAGTTAAAAAATAAATAATAGATTAAAAAATTAAAAACGTATACAACAAACGCCGGGTCTCCTTTATTTTTTATACATTATTTATTTATTTGTCTGGCACAATAAAAAATAACTCTTGAACTTCTCTTTGGTGTGTTATTGTGATTTAAAGTCCACTATGGAAAGTATAAAAACGCAGTAACTCAATTAAATAAACGTTTTTTAAAAATGTTTTTAACAAACTATTTAGATCCCTATGTTTTACATTAGCATGCAAAGTTTAATTAAAATTGGCCTATTGGTTTTTAAAAATTTCGACTGGAAAGTTTGTATGGGAAACCGAAATGCGTAAACCCTCTGAACTTGAATAAAGAAATTATGATTTGATGATACAAATATACAAGGCAACGATCCCGAAGAATAACGTCATATCTGCGATACATCTATCTTGCAGATATGACGTTATTCGTCGGGATAGTTGACAGATTCATGACTATAATGCCCGAAGGGTTAGTAAGATTACCTCAAAAGCTTCTTCTATAGTCCACGTTTTACTATATTACAACTGCACACGTGCTCAGCGTGACAGGTGGTGAGCCCATCGCCGCTCTATGCTATTGGATGTATGTGCAGTCTTTAGTCCGTTGTTAGTAGCCTTTTACGACACCCAAGGGAAGATATGGGGCGGCGTTAAGTCTTGTGATAGATAGATAGATAATACTTTTATTGCAACAGTTTATATTATACACAAAACATAAAAACAAGTACAATACACTGTTACAATGTGGCGGCTTACGCTATAAAGTGATTTCTTCCAAACAATTAGTCGGATGGAGAGAACTTACTAACTTTACAATCTGACGTGAGCGTCAAGTTGGCAGGCACATCACGGAATTAGACGGTTTTGACTATGTCAAAAAATTGTGTATAAATAGTGATAAATAGTGACGTATAGCATATAAATAGTGATACTATGGTTCAAAAGATATTTGAGTATCTTGGTGTGCCTGCTAACTTGACGTCAAGATAGCAGGCACCATAAGAAATACAGTTCGTATCAATGTGATTTATATGTCAAAAAACTGTGTATAAATAGTGAATCGTATACGCAAAATTTCAACAATTGTACTTCAATACAAACCGAGATATTACGGTCTCTAAGTGGGCTGCCAACTTGACGATTCTTGCGATGGCGATTCCAGAGAAACGGGTTGAAGGTTTAAACAAATAAATACATGAAAAAATTGTGTGTGAAATTGTGAATCTTTCAATATCAATAAAAAAAGAATTCTTCTTTGCTATTTTCCAAAAATCTAATGTAAACTTCTACCATACATTCGATTTCAAGTACAATCGTGCACAATTTTATTTATTGACTTAAGATACTGACATAAAGTCTAATTATTTTTAATTCAAGTCATAAAATTACACTTAAATCTACCGTAGTAATGTCAGTTTCACGTAATTTCTATGAAACTTGTGTCAAGCAATTTGTAATTTTAGTGACTCGAATTAAAATTCTCGGATAGTGGTGGACGAGCGAGTGTCGCGAACGACCAAGAGATGGCGTGATATTGTTTACGTGCGGTGAGCCGGTGATACGAGAATATTAAATTTTTGCATTTACAATGTTATATAGAGATAGGATGAAATGTTTTCTAGAAAAAAAAAACAACCTGTCTCAACCTGAAAGCTCGAATGGGATTCGACCCCATGACCTTTGGATTGCCGGTCCACTGCTCTAACCGCTAAGCTACCGAGACCCCAGAAGACTCGTTGAATTTTTTCTAGTAGCTTGTGATTTACGCTGCGCGCCAGCGGTATTACGTCACTGTGACCGTCACAAGTCTACCCTCACAGTCTAAAGAAATACTATTGCAAGTATTTAACAATCGATAAATACGTAATTACTTATAAATATCTTTATTATTGAAATTTTTGCATTTACGATGCTATATAGATATAGGATCAATAAAATGTTTAATAGATTTTTTTTTTTATAGTATGTAAACATTTTATCCTAATCATACATACATAGAGTCTGGCCATCGAAAGCTGAACCTCGTAGTTATTTGATTGGCAACACTTTGTCTCTATGTAAGTCTATCTGAGGTGTCATGTCATTATGACAAATTGAAAATTTTCTGAGAACATTGCAGCTATGTGAGATGTGAGTGACCCTGCGTTACCCAGTCATGATTTTTTTGAATTTGCCGCGTTTTTCCTGGTTCAGCTTTCGTTAGCCAGACTCTAGTGCGTAATCTAAGTATGTATAAACATTAAATCAAATTAAAAATATTAATAAGATATATTTGTAATGACCTTCTTGATGTGCGAGTTGACCATGGAGCGCATGTGGAAGAGCGCGGGGCACAGCGGGCAGCGCCGCGCCGGCGCCGTGTGCGCGCACAGCGCGTGCTGGTTGCAGCGGTTCAGTGACACGAACCCGCGCCCGCACACCTGACGGTGCACACTTTTTTAGTAATTTAAAATAAAAAAAAAATAATTGCGCGTGCTGGTTGCAGCGGTTACGCGACACGAACCCGCGCCCGCACACCTGACGGTGCACACTTTTTTAGTAATTTTTTTTTAATTTTTTGTATATTTTAACGTTTTTAACGCTTAAATATACTTAAGAGGCCTATTACATCTCGACTGTGATTTTTGCGTTATGTCAATAGTCAATAGTCAAAATATATTTATTCAATAAACTCAATTAATAAGTACTTTGAAACGTCCAAATATTTTTTAACCTACCACCCATTCAGGACATCATTTTTTAACTGTGGCAAAGAACGGGCGCAAGAAACCACAGCGCACAGAAGCAACGACATTTACAAAATATATATATATTATATGTCGTTACCAGATCACAAAATACAAAATATGAATTTGAATGTAAATAGTTTAATTAAATATGGTGCTCAATATAAATTAATTATAGGCAATTAGAAATAGCTGTTGGAGTAGGTACTTGGAGCATGTCAGACCCAAGCTGTTTTGTCTTCTGTATAATCCGACACTTTATAATAAGCTTTTTTATAAAGCTTTTCTTTGATTTTGATTTTAAATTTATCAAGATCTAATTTCTGAATATCATTTGGTACTTTGTTGTATAATCGTACACACAGACCCTTAAAAGAATTATTTATTTTATGGAGCCTAGTATAAGGCACTGCTAATTTGTTCTTACTTCTAGTATTTAATTTGTGAATATCACTGTTTTTTGAAAACATTTCAATATTTTTATGATCATATATATGATATGATAATATTTTTATGGATCTCAAAAACAAAAATACATTAACAATTATGACTTATTGAATAGTGTAGAAAAGCTATTGGAATAGTGCGTAGCGGCCGTCGCTTTTTGTAAATATTGCTTAACTTTTTAATTAAACCCAAAATTGCAGAGAAAGATTTTCATAACGTGCGCGAAGGCACTTTTTTGAGCTCATCGATTGAACTACTGTTCTAAACAAGTGAAATAAAAAAATTATAATGTTATCTCATAAATAGTCTAATAGTGCGTATCGGCCTCGGAATTTTTAGATATCATTGATTTTATATAGAAAAAAATCTTATTCTAAACAAAAAAACTTAATTACTACAAAATGCGAAAATGGACATTTTACGCAAAAATCACATTCGAGATGTAATAGGCCTCTTAAGTAAAATTTTAAACACTGAAAAAAGACGACAACCTCAGGCGGGAATCGAACCGCGCACCTTCCGCATTACGGGCGGCTACCTTAACCACTTGGCTACCGAAGTCTGTTTTTCACCCGTCGAAATTTGTCAGTGCTTGATGCTTACGTTTTTTAGTCAACATTGCTTCATCAAATCTTAGAAATTTTCACTTCACCTCTAGTGACATTACACTTTTTTATTTTTTTATTTTGTGTCCATGGATACTAGTCCTTCAGTCCTAATTTTAGAGAACTCTTTAACTGATGATAATGAGTGATGCTAATATGAGTGTTAAAATGCTAAATGATATTCCCCCCAAACCCCTTGAGTTCCAGATAAGATGTGGGACTTTAATGAGATCTCGCACGGACTTCTTGAGAGAATTTGAAGAGTGATGATGCACTATTTTGTTTTATTTGCCAACACTCATGTACGTTCACGTTCACGAACACTTAACAGTAAATAATCCACCATTATTTCACATTAATAATCGACAAAACACAAATTATAGAAAATAAAACAAAACTGCAGACATGACGCTTCACTTTCCCGCCAAGAAGTCCGACAATGCACACATACAGCTAGGGTTGCCATTTAGGAATTTAAAAAGTCCTGACATTTCGATAAAAGTCCGCACTTTTTAGTTACAAAATGGAAACATTACTCACTTTTATATTTTGTTTTTAGATAAATGAGAAGTTAATAAAGATTAAAGACTTATTTGATATTATTTAAAATGTAGTTTTGTTACTCATATTCCAAAATCCGGAGAAATTAAAGAGCCGGACAAAGTCCGGACTAGTGTCTAAAAGTCGGGACATGTCCGAACTAATCTGGACGGATGGTAACCCTACACACAGAATAATGTTTTACACACATACACACACCATATGAAATGAAATGAAATAATTTAATCACTGAAAATAGAGTAGGTACACTACAAAAGATGGTAAGTAATTCATAATAAGGTTCGTCTATTTTGCCAACGCAGGGCATGTAAATGGAGATAATTAGATAAACAAAAAAATAATAATTGAAAAAAAAATAATTCAATATACCTACATTATCGCCAATTTACATTACATTGAATATTACGCCACATAAGTATACCAAATAAGATTAATAAGATTAATTGATAATAGTTATGTATTATATTGTATTATTATATTAAATTACATTATAAACTACAGTATGTCAATATTACAATTTAGAAAATCTTTAATAGAATAAAAACATTTTATTTTAAGCCAGTTAAATCGTTTTCTTCTAATAGTACTTATATCCATTTCGGTTAATGAGTGAGGTAGCATAATGTTACACCTATTGTTTACTATAGCGCGACAAGTTCGTGCGCGACCTTTACGTGGATCAATTTCTTCCGTGGTAGTGTGTGAGACCAACAAGGTGTGTCTCAGCAATATGCTGCCACGCCCCTCAAAGTTGGGCAGAGTGACGAAGCAGCGCTGATATTCTGACAGGGCCTTAGGGAGGTGACGTCAAAGAACAGAAAATGATTAGATGCATCATCATTGACAACCTCCTTGGTCGAGTGGTTTGTACACCGGTTTTCACGGTGTCGCCATCTCTGAGGTCCCGGGTTCGATCCCCAGTCGGGTCAATTTAAAAATTATTGTTTCTCTAAAATGTCTCGGGTCTAGGTGTTTTCTATGTATAATAAGTATGTATTTAAGTATTTTAAGTATGTTTATCCGTTGTCTAGTAACCATTTAACGAGTTTCTTTGAAGCTTCTCTTGGGCTAGATAATTGGTTTGATTGTAGGAAAGATTTATTTATTTATTATTTATCATTACATTATAAAGTGAAGTCGCCGTTTTCCTCTGTCTGTGGCACCGCACTATTCTCCTAAACCACGCAATGGATTTTATGCGGTTTTCACTAAAAGATAGAGCGTGGTTTTTGTTTATATTTTGTAGATATATTTTTTTTAATTGGCTGAACTATGACGCCCTTTCTAAGTTAGCGTGGACGAAGGCGCGGGCGGGCCACTAGTATTATATAATATAATGATAAACATACGTAGAAAACTGTGTAAGATAAACAAGTAAGAGAAGGTATGGATAAATGTAATTAAATATTGCTGAACTACACAAATAAAAATCGTGGCTGTATGCACTACATTCCTTGCATCGCCGCTCTATGCTGTGCACTATTTAAGAAATAAGAAACCCTACCTGGCAAGTGAACGGCCTCTCGTTAGTATGCAATCTGCTATGCCACAGCAGCGCCCTCTGCCCGAGGAAGCTGCGGCCGCAAAGCTCGCACGTGAACTCTTTGACTTGTTCTTCGCGGTGCGGCTTTTCGGCTGAGCGCTTTTCGCCTTGCTTGTTCCTGTAAAGTGATGGACTTCACAGATATCTGGAATTACGATGCCTTTGGCTGCTTTCAATTTATGAGGGTTTATGCATTTCGGTTTCCCATACAATCTTCCAAGTCGAAATTTTTAAATTGTTGATACCTTAAATCATTGTCAATCAGTTAGAATCATGCCGTCCTCTCTTTAAACAGTTAAACATTCTATCTCTACCATCGTTGTACACACTCGAGGTACTGACATTTATAAAGAAAAACTTAATTTTTTTTACAGAAAAACGTGAACAGTGTAATTTCCTACAAGATATCCCAATCAGTTAGTTGTACCTCCATCAGCTACTACCTGTTTCTCAAGAAATTGTTACAGTATGGGTATTAGATTATACAATTTACTTTCCAACGATATCAGAAATATGCCATTTAATCTATCTCTTTAAAAAGACTGTTTTTAGAATCCTTGTTAAAAATTGTTTTTATGACATAAATGAATTTATTAACTTTTGTCGGAAAGGAAATCTAAAATAAAAAGAATGACATCTAAATAAAATTGGTAATCAAAATATGACTTATTGTTGACTTCTCAATATTTCTCTGTGACGATGGCTTTGGTCCTGAATAAATAATAATGTTTTAAATCTTAATTTTATTATATAATTTTATAAATTGTTAATGACACAGTAACATCTAATCTTAGTAAATATTGTAATTATTTATTTTAGTAAATTTAGAATTATAGATAGGTACTTATTTAATAATTAATTTCAAAAGCATGACGACAAAATATTTGCATATCGACAGATCGATAAAACATGTATGTTGCTATCCTCTAATAATTACATCCTTGTTACCATGTTTTATGCAAATAAAGATTTTATGATTATGATTATGATTGTCTTACATCTCAATGTTGTGTACATGATATTCGGCAAATAAATGATTTATGATTATCTTTATTATTGAAATTTTGCATTCACAATGCAATATAGATATAGGATAAAATGTTTACTAGAAAAAAAAGCTCGAATGGGATTCGAACCCACGACCTTTGGATTGCCGGTCCACTTCCCAAAGGTCGTGGGTTCGAATCCCGTAGATCGTCTTGGGATTATCGTCTGACCGCGGTAGCCTGAAGATGGACTGTAGTAAATGGTTTTAATACCGAATGCTTAAGGTTGGACCGGATTACCAGAGCTGTTCTTGCATGGGCACCACCATCAGGATGAGGGGTAAAATAAATGGAATAGCCTTTTATGTAAGAAGAGCTCCTGATTGTCGCATGGGACTCTGATATCAATACAGCATCCAATTTGTTGGCTATTAGAAGCGACTCTAAATCGGTGATGTTTGGAGTTAACCCGTTAATGTTCCATGTAGCGACTCGTAGCGTAGAGTGAAGCCATCTACGTAAGTTTGGCAATGAGCTGATGATGATGATGAAACATGTTTCATCGAATTTAGCTGTATTTGAGTCACAGGCTTACCCATATGAATAATTATAGCTCAAGGGGCGATCAATTTTACTATTTTTATACTTCTTCAATCATATATCAGTGATTTGATTTGGATAGCAGATCACTATGTTTTACATACATATAATCACGACTATTATCCCCAAAGGGTTACTCAGAGACTAGTCAATGGGGACGCAGAAGTAGTCCATGTTTCACCAAATGACAACTACACATGTGCTCAGCGTGTCAGGTGGTGAGCCCATCGCCTCTCTACGCTGTTGGATGTGAGGGAAGTGGTAGTGTTCTTTCTTTCAAAGAGCCGCCACGCGACACGGCTCTAACTGCCGTACTCAGAGATGTCAATTAAGTTTTGATGACAATTAAGTCTCTTGCTGTCATTTTCATAGGTATAGTGCTAAATAGAGAAGGAAAGATACATAATTTGTGATTAAAACTTAATTGACGTCTCTGAGTATGACAGTAAGTCATGATTAAAAAAATTTTAAAATAGCAATGGAAGAATAGTTTGAAATAAATCTAAAAGAAATATTCAAAGAATATTTTGCATTGTGGCTTGCAGTAAAAATATACAAGATACCAATTGTACGTACTTTATCTCATTCGATTTCATATACATCTCATGTTTCTTTATGTGATTGTTGAAGCCAATTTCTTTTTTGTACATGCGCCCACAGTAATAACACGTGTAGTCCTTGAGATTGTGCACTGCCATATGGGAATTCAGACTGTCCTCGTCATTCAATATTTTACCACAATCCTTACAAACATAGTTTTGATGTGTGTCCTTAATTTTGTCATGTAATGCCAAGTGTGTTATTATAGTTTCACGTTTCCTGAAAACTATGTTGCAGATGTCACATTGATATTCGTTTGTGTGCGTATCCATGTGAAATTGGAATTCCTCCTCTCCTTCGACTAACGTTTTGCATATCTGTAAATTTTAAATTAGATTATTAGTATAGTATAATATAAGGTATAAGGTAGATAATAAACTTTTCGAGCATGGTACTCTATGAACTAGCATGAAAATAAACTAGCTATCAATACAGAAAAAGATCACATAATTCAAGTAAATTAGTAGTATTGAATGCAAAGGGTTACTCAGGGATTGAAATAGTCAAGGGCTAAAAGACAAAAGCCGAAGCCTGTGGTTCAAAGCTTTCTGCTTTTAAAGAGGAGTATGTACAGCAGTAGACTGACCACATAACCAAACAAAATGTATTGTATGTCGGTCACAAATGACTGCCATGTGTTAAGATAATACTACAGATTTTTATCAAAGACCTAACTCACTTTACATGTGTTCAGCATCACTCCATGTTTAAGCCACATATGCTCCTTCATCTTGGCAACAAATCTATATTCAACAGGACATCTACTGCATTTTTTCCACGTCATAGGTTCTCTTTTTTTCTTCCTTATCCTTTTAGGCAGGTCCGTTATAACTTTGTAAGCTTTTCGACATCTATCGTCATATTCATATTCAAGTAACTGCCCATTGGCATGCATTTTAAAAAACGATGGCTCTCCTCGTTCGTTCATGATTATAACGAGATCTTCCTCATCCTCTTGTTCTTTCTTTACAGTTTTTGTATCAATCTCAATTTCTATGAGTTTTTCTTGCTTAATCTCAAATTCTTGAAAAAATTCTTTGTTTGTCTTAACACATAACTTTTTATGATCAAAGTCAATAACAGGAATATCGGGTGATATTATAGGCAAGGAGAAGAATAAAGATTCATTACTCACATTCTCAGGCATTTCCGTAGAATCTAAATTATATATCAAATTATCTGTGTACAAGTTGAGAATCTCTTCAGTTCTTCTTGTCATAGAATAAAACTTGAACGAGTTTGATGCAGCCACAAAGCACTCCGAACAAACATTGTAATGATCATTATCTAAAATCTGATAAAACAGAAAACTTATTAACTTTTCAAGTGCTATAATATTTAAAAGTATTGCATAGCAGTGAAAGAATACTAACGCCCCTCTTTCCTTGGGTGTCGTAAAAGGTGAATAACAGACTAAAGACTGCACATACATCCAACAGCATAGAGCGGCGATGGGCTCACCACCTGTCACGCTGAGCACATGTGCAGTCGCTATTTGGTGAAAAGTGGACTATGGCAGAGGACTGCTTTTGCGGTCCCCATTGCCTATAGTCTCTGACTAACCCTTCGGGGATCATAGTCGTGATTATATTATGTATCAAGTGTTATACAAATTTAATAGTTAGCTAATTATCTCTGCTGTTTTATAAATTAGAGAAATATGTCATTGACAAACCTTCACATCACATAGCTCCCGCAGAATATCGGCAATGCAATACTCTTCATTCTCTTTACACACTTTGGTGAATATATTTTCATAGAGATCACCGAGGGGGAACAAGCATATTCGACATAAGTTTTCGCCAAGCGTTCCATTTGCGATATGTTTTACTACAAGTTTTGGGTCCACTAGCTGTTGCTTGCTCATAATCACTTTTCACAAGAAGTTCTGCTGAAAAAAACATTTTAAATAAAAACAAAGATCAGCAGATCAGACGTAACAACAATACGAACGAAATTCAGATTTTACCTCTCAAATATTATAGATGCGTTTACGAAGTGAAATAAAAGCGTTCAACATGGAAGGAAGCGATCCATTCAATGTCATCGCCATTTTTGACATTTTTTCATACATGGCAACTATAGTTTACGATAATAAGTTGACTACCGAAATATGTCCGGACATAAGCGGACAGACAAAGTGCAAATAACCGTTAGCAGAAGGTAAATTCGAGTTCGTTTTAGTTTCAGAGTATTACTGTGTAAACCAAAGAGTAGAGTTATATATAGTGTAAACTTTTATTATTCTGCATGTGAAATCACGCCGTCAATTTAATATCCAGTAGCCATCTAAGTGGCTGTATAGGCCAAATCCCCTTGACTTTCCTGAATGGAGTAAGAAAGAAAAAGAAAGTCATATTATATTCAATTCAATATAGTTTCTAAATTTATGCGTGAATGTTGATTTTCCCTACGAAATTTATAAACATTAATAAATAAACACTTAACAGATTAGCTATCCCATTTTTTAAATATTTAATATCACTACAATATCTCAATGGAAAATGTCTAGTTACTGCACAATTTTGTTTTAATAAAATTAGGTTTATGCGGCTGAAGGGAGATTTGTTTATAAAACTTACAATCGCATACTTTTTAACAACAGTTCCCCCATAAATCTAGAGTGCGCCACCTGATATTGAGTTACATTTACAAACATATCTTAGAGTAGTAAGTAGGTATCTTGAATTACAAAAAAAAAAAACAAAATCTTTTGTTTGTTTTCGGTTCAGTTTTCAACCATGTTTTTGTTATTCTTTCCAGGTAAAATGTCTGCTCAAAACACTGCCATGGAAGAGACAGAGTTTAATATTCCAAAACAAACATTTCAAGACTCACTTGTTAAGCAGGAAACAGAATTAGCACCAAATGAAAACAGGCTTCCTGATGTCATGGTGCAAATTAAGAATGAAAATATCACGGAAGAAATGCATTTAAGTGAAAGCACTAATGAGCTGAGCCAAGTTTTAGATTTTAAAGAAGAAATGCAGATTGATTTCGATAGAGATGTGACTTCTGACCATACAGATGAACTTGTATCTAGTAATTTGACACCAGGCAGTTCAGAGGTGGAAAGCATTGTAAATAATGAACGTTTTGATATAATACTTAAGGAAGAATCCGTTCATCAAAATACAAATACTGAAGTGAAAGAAGAAACGTCAATGGGTGATGAAGCACTAATTTCATATGATTATCCCAATTTTGATGATGCCGGAAGTACTGACAGCAACGACATTGCAGTTTTAGGCAATGTGGAAACGTGTCTGCATGAAGATTATCTTCACAATATCAAGTCAGAAGCAGAAACAGACTTTGAGGTAAGGTTTAAGTAAGGTATTATCATTAGCAGTGTTTAGCGGTGAAAGAATACTACCACCTCTCTCTTCCCTTAGGTGTTTTTTGGATGGGCTCACCACCTGTCACGCTGAGCACATGTGCAGTCGCTATTTGGTGAAAAGTGTACCATGGCAGAGGACTGATTTTTTTGAATTCCTGGCATCCAGGTGTACCTGGAAATACGTGTATGTTCCGCGATTTTTCGTATGTTTTCAGGCTATGATTTTTTTTTATAAATATAAGATTTTTCGACTTTACCAACTTAAATATATTATTTTTCGGAAATTATGCATCTTTTTTTTAAAAATTTTTTGTAACAGACATAGACCTCATGACTTGTACTTTCACACATAAAATACCCAGCTTCCTGTCGTCAACGTAAATTACAAAAAAAAATTACCGAAACTAAAAAAATAAGGTGAAAGCAAATCATAGTTCAATTTTCAACTTCAAAAAAAAAGATTCAAAAAAAAATTTAAAAAAAAGTTTCAAGACTTTTAAGTAATTTTAAAAACTTTGCAAGACCTTAAGCTTTAATTATAATCCAAGAAAAGTGGTGCTCAATAGGCCTTTTTTAGCCGAAATCTGCCTTCAAATGTACAAAAGTGGAATGTTCTAAATTAATTATTTATTTGAAAAGCACCTCATTGTTAATTTATAAGGTTAATTAGGTTTGATTAACATAATTGACATTTAGGAAAGTTAATAAATTTAGAATTTTATTATTTTTTATTTAATTTTTTTATTTCATTTATTATGAATGATCCTTGAAATAACCTAAATAACTATTAACAAATGAAGGGTGTTTTGGAAAAACAACCAATGTCATAAAAATATAAAAATAAGATTTTAATGTCTATGGTTAGTTTCATATTTTGCCGACAAGATCCAATATCTCGTTTTAGACAAAACAACCCATGTCCAAAGATATTCAAGGAAAAAAAGTGTATGGTGTAGGGAAAAACAACCAATGTCCAGAGTACTTTTGGAAGAACTGCCAATGTCAATTGACATTGGTTTTTTTTCCGAAAAATTCAGGCAACACTTCAGCATTCTCCATTCTTTATAAGGACTCCAAGACCAGCACTTCAGCTCCGCAAATTGCGTGTTATCAAAACATCTGATCAACATGACCACATCAAGGTTAAAAAAACTTTTACAGGACCTTAGCTGTATTATTTGCAGCAAACGCCACCTACCTGATGGGTTGATACTTGATCCAATTTATTTAGAAGGAACCACTGTAGATGTCCAGTGGGAAAATATCAAATATTACCTATCATTTAAGTTTTCTTACTTAACAAGAAAACAGATTTCTTCCTGCAATTTGCACCAGATATGATGTCTCTAATGATCATATTGATGATGATGTACAAATTGAAGATGATGACAACAGCGAAGGATGTGTGGAGTAATTATTTTTATTTTGTTTAAGATAATGTGTGTATGGTTGAAAATACAAGCCTTTGACTATGAAAATTAAAACTTTTCTTAGCTCAATGTCCTGATTTTATTGGAAAATTAACCAATGTCAAACTTATTTTTCAGTTTTATTGAAAAGTAGGAAAACTGTAGTGCTGAAAACATATTACAAGCTATTGCATGTAACATTATCAACTATAAAACAGCAACTTTACTACTAAATGATTATACCAATATGTTAAAAATATCGAGAATATACAGCTACACCTAAAAAAACACCTAGTAAAGAAAAAAATTGTGCGTATTTTGTAACCAATAGAAGCCATTATTGCAATAAAATAAAATTTACATGTCCATGACCAAATGGTCACAGTAGC
Organism: Scoparia ambigualis; assembly: GCA_963921215.1. Taxonomy (NCBI): domain Eukaryota; kingdom Metazoa; phylum Arthropoda; class Insecta; order Lepidoptera; family Crambidae; genus Scoparia; species Scoparia ambigualis. The sequence continues at coordinate 9,700,799 of OY992526.1, forward strand.
CATTACACGGTCAATCCAGATAGCGATCCATGATCGTGATAGTGATCGCGATCTAGATTGACTGTGTAACGTGTAGATTGACAGATCGCGATCCAGGTCACAAAATATCTAGAAATTTTGAAATCTGGATCGCGATCCGAGATCACGATCTAGATTGAACGTGTAAAGCGCTATGCAAGATGGACGTCGGTGACACGCGCTCTCGCTCGCCGCTGTCGCCGATCGAACTCAACTCGCCAAATTCACCTTCTCTTCCTCAAGTTGAAGAAGATTTTATTATATTATTGGAAACTTTACCAGTATTGTGGAATGCCCAGCATCAGCACTACAAAAATAAATACAAACGAGATGTTGGATATAAAAAATTGCTAGATATATTAAAACAAAATATTTAATATGGAGTTATCATTTGTAGTAACTCGTTAAAAGATTTTTCATCCATCCTGAAGTAGTTTTTGTATCTTTATTATTGAAATTTAGCATTCACAATGCTATATAAATATAGGATAAAATGTTTACTAGAAAAAAAATCAACCAGTCTCACCAAGTACGAATGGGCTTCGAACCCACGACCTTTGGATTGCCGGTCCACTGCTCTAACCGCTGAGCTACCAAGACCCCAGAAGACTCGGTAAATTTTTCCTAGTAGTTTGATTTACGCTGCAAGCCAGCGGTATTACGTCACTGTGAAGTATACCCTCACAGTGGAAAACAATACTATTGCAAGTATTTAACAATCGATAAAGACGTAATTGCTTATAAATATCTTTATAATTGAAATTTTGCATTCAAAATGCTATATGAATATAGGATACAATGTTTACTAGAAAAAAATCAACCAGTCTCAGGAAGCTCGAATGGGATTCGAACCCAAGACCTTTGGATTGCCGGTCTACTGCTCTAACCGCTGAGCTACCGAGACCCCAAAAGACTAGTTAGTTAGTAGTAGTTTTTGTAATCATCATCTTCAGCAGTTAGTTGTATTTCTTTAAGAAGATTTAAATGAGTATACATTTCTCTTTTCTGTAACCACTGTTTAACCCAGCGCTTTTTCGAATCCTTTTCTTTAAAGTTCTGTTAGGGATAATACAAGGGATAATATAGTTTTAACTTTATGTAGATCCATGACAACACGTGTGATCACGCGGCGAAGGATCCGCGGACTGACGAAATCCAGATTGAATGTGTAATGTTGTAGCGCAATCCATCATCTGTGATCGCGATCAGGCTGGCTAGATCGCGATCTGGATTGACCGTGTAATGGCTGCCTAAAGCAGTAAGGAAGCTACGTACAAACGCTCGAATCGACGCACGCCCACAGACGCACGTCTTTACAGGGCCCCTAAGCGCGGACATCGCAGTCGCAGTGCTCTCAGTAGCGCGTGTGGCGTCACAAAGTACTTTTTTATATACGGTGTGGCGTCGAACCGAGTGCTCACTGTTGTATGTTGCGTGCGCTGTGCGCGCGATTTTTAAAAATGCCGCGAGTGTATTGCGTAGTATACGGCTGCTTGAACTCGGCTGCTTCAAAACCGGAGCTTTCGTTTTTTAAACTTCCTGCTGATGTTGAAAGGTAAGAATGATTTATTATTACTAAATAAAAAGCTTTTTCTTTTAAATAAATCGTTTGGTTGTTTAGGTGATATTTGGAGTACTTACTTAAGTATATTTTTTGAGCGCGTGTTATTTTAGTGGTGAAAAATAATAAGAATTGATACTACGATCTGTGTGGTTTCTGACAACGACTCCGTTATTAGTAAGAGACAAAATAGCCTCCATCTTGAACTTTTTAGTTATTCTACCGATTGCTTTAAAATCGATATCAGGGTTTTTCAAAGAGAACACATTAGCTGTATTAATTTATAAACAAGTAGACAAAATCAGTTTTATAGTGTCCATGTTTTCCGATAATTTATTTAAAAAAGCTATTCATTAGAATGAGAATTTTTTACTCTATAAAATTTAATAATAAAGCTTTTCGAACGTGTCGTAGCAGGCAAAAGTAGTTTTCAGTGAGTAATTTATAATAACTAACGAAAAATAAAGACTTCTTAAAATGTTAAAGATTTTTAATTACACAATTTTGTTTGTAAACTAGTCAATTCATTCGATTATTTGATTATTATAGAACCCAAACAAACGTTTTGATAAATAATAGAAAAATTACCTTTTAATTTTATAAAAATTAAAAGTGTCATTCCTTAAGCTTTGCTAGTTATCTCAAAAAAGCGCTAACTAGCCGAGATACATCGCTAACTAAACAAAAACTTTGTTCAATTTTACAAAAATAAGAAGACAACCCTAACGCTCAATTGGCGCGTAGGTATATAAAACAAGAAACAGGCCCAGCTTCCGTACTGCTTTAGCTCATATTTATACTGTGAAATGGTCGTTGGCGCTGAGTGTGTTAAAGGTTGTTTTAATTCTTTATTAAATAGACGGTGTCATGTTTATTTTGGTAAGAATAATTTTGTAGACCACAAAATAGCCAGTAAAAAAATTAGAAAATTTCATCTTTGTACATTTGAAGGCAGATTTCGGCTAAAAAAGCCCTATTCAGCACCACTTTTTTTGGATTATTATTAAACCTTGTCTTGGTCTTGCGAAGTTTTTGAAATTACTTAAAAGTCATGGAACTTTTTTTTTACTTTATATTTAAAGTTGAAAATTTAACTATGATTTGCTTTCACCTTATTTTTTTACTTTCGGTAAACTTTTTTTTAACTTACTTTGACGGCAGGAAGCTGGGTATTTTATGTGTGAAAGTACAAGTCATGAGGTGTATGTTACAAAAGAAAAATAAAAAAAAGATGCATAATTTCCGAAAAATAATATATTTATCTCGGTCAAGTCGAAAATTCTCGAAATTATTTTAAAAAACCATAGCTCAAAAACTACGAAAAATCGCTAAACATACATGGAGTTTTTCCAGGTACACCTAAATGTCAGGTATCCAAAAAAAATTTTTAGTGTCACCGTTTGGTTCACCTGTATGTATATGTATGTCATCATCAGCCTATAAACGTCCCACTGCTGGGCACAGGCCTTCCCACATGGACAACAGCACATGTGGAGATTGGGCCATCACCCACCATGCTGGCTCAATATAGGTTGGTGGGTAAATCTGGTAGACGGCTACTTTAAAAATGGTAAAATTAGTTTGCACTTATTTGATGAATTGAATTTTAGCTACAGCTTTTGTATTTTTCTGATGCAAATAGTTTGTAAGTCTATGTTGGAACCATGTAATGATTTTTTTTTAATTTTTTTCCTGGTACCATGGTTACTAGTCCTTTAGTGAGATCATTGATTATGCTTTACTGATAATATGAACGTATAATGCTAAATGATATTCCCCTCAAACCCCTTGAGTTCCAGTAAAGATGTGGAACTTTACTGATATCTCTCGCACGGACTACTTGAGAGAATTTGAAAAGTGATGTTGCACTGTTTCATTTTATTTGCCTTTTATAATCCTTTTTCGCTTTAACAGTAAAACTAAGACCAGTGTTTCTTCGTCAGAGTCTTAGATTAAAACAAAAAGGGAAGATACGGCATTAGCGTCTCGTGAGTGAGCCGCCAAAATTAGGCCTAAAGGCACAATTTCACTTCAGTCACAATTTGCCGAGCGAACAGGCTACATCGCACTATTGCGGATATTCTACTGTGTGAAAAAGAGAAAGACGCTACTCCGCAGTGGCACAAATTAAGTATACGGCCGCGCGGCGCGCCCGGACAGATGGTCCGCTCGGAACTAAGCGCCATTTTGCTCACACACACATTGACGTTGCGTTTACAGGCCGTCTCAGGCAGTCTCAGCCTGGCTTTCAGTCCGGCTGTCGCGCGATTGTTACTATCACGTTACTATTGTTAGCTACGCATTGAAAAAATGGATACTCGTCATTATTACAGTTGCAGTGTCTTTGGATGTTTGAATACAACTCGAAATTGTGATTATACGTTCTTCACGTATCCTAAAGATGTTGAAAGGTAGGTAAAACTCGGTTTTCTCTTGTTAGTAGGTACCTACCTATAGATAAGTTTTGATAACGATCAATCATTCATTGTTTATTGCATATTCAAACTCAGCAGAAATGGACTTATAGGTACTTTTTCCTGAACTTATCATTCGCTGGTAGGTATAGCACCAGTGTTTTAGGTTAATAATGTGATAGGTGTACTTAGGTACCTAATAGGTACTTATCTAATTCTCTTTGTCGGGGCGCGGGCGGCCCAAGCGCAGGAGACGCATGAATCTTGGTAGTACCTACTTACCTTCGCTACGCTGATCCATGCCTGGTATTACCTACCTACGAGGTAGGTAGGTATAACGACTAAGTATGATCCAGCCCGTCCGGCAGGCAGGCGGCATCCGTGAGATCGTTTCATTTTCATTTAAGAAACATTTTAACGAAAGAATAGAGTTCCGTACCTACCTCAAAAGTACTTATAAAAGAAACGATAGGATCACTTCGTTGTCCGTCCGTCTGTATGTTCAGAGATCTTTTTTGCCTAATGGTTTTTTTATCCAGGCACACTGCAGTGTACCAGCCAAGTTGAGGAGAGAATGCCATTAATTAAATCCTAACCTAAATAATATTTTACTTAGATATATTTTTTATCTAGACGCACGGTAGTGTGCCAGCCAAGTTAAGGAGAAAACAACATGTTACCTACTTGCGTAAAAAATACTGAACTTTCTTAATACACATGTTTTGCTATAATAAGATACATGTGTAAACATGAAGCACCTAACCTACTTATTTCAAAATTCGGAGTTAGTACAGTAGCAACCCTAGGTAGTCTAGCCAGTTTAGGTAGTTATTTTCGAGAACGGCCAGAGCGGGCTTTCTGAAACCCTCTCTATTTTGTGGCAGTGGCGTCGGAATCGGTCGTACGTACTCGTCTGTTGCGAAGCGACCGAGACGTCAACGCGCTACTCGCTGACTCCCTCGCGCTGACGTTGAAACTTACCGCTTTGTCTCGCTCGCTCGATTTACACTTTATAGGTGTGCGTGTGTGAGTGTTTGCTTAAGTAGTTGAGTAGGACTATATTCTGAATGACTACAAGTAGGAGCATGCCGTATCTTCCCTTTTTGTTTTAATCTAAGGTCAGAGTCCATCTTGAAACTAAATGTACACCACTACGATTCTCAAACCTAGCGACACAGCGCTGCCGCAGCGCTTGCTGCTGCGGCACTGCAGCCGCGCGACACTTTGCTTGCGGCTAATTTTAAGGCGCCCTTATTCTTAGTCCCTTTATTCTAATAAACTTATTTTATAAGTTTTTCTAGCAAAAATATGTATTTATTTACTAAAAACAGTATTTCTATAGAATTAAAATCGAATTTAAATACAGAGACACTTTTGAATTTTAGCTAATTATTTCTATAACTTACTAGCGGCGCGTCCGCGTGGACCCCGCTCCCCTTGACGAATTCCCAAATTTCTTATAAACAAACCTTATCCCGACCATTACAAACACAATTAAAAAATAATAAGACAAATAGGTGCTGAAATAGGTGCGGTGCCGTTCTGAAATGATTCGCGTACAAACATTTCGGCAATTTATTTAAAAATATCAAAAACTCAAAAATTGTTTTTTCATTAACAGTGGGATTACAAATACTATTACAATGGCACGGAATACGGATCCCCTTTTAAGTATAAATATACCTGTTCCAGAAGACCCCGCTCTTCTTCAATGTATTTATTGTTACATAAATTTCACTTACATACAAAACAATAAAAATTAAATATAAAAAGTAGATAAGGAGATTGGTACATCACATGTGTTTGTATAAGGGTATGTGTGCGTGTGTGTGTGATAGTGTGTGGGTGTGCGTGTGTGTGTATGTGTGTGCGGATTTATAAAATATTAAAATATCATTGTTACACCTATTTTTTTTGTTGTTGGATGAGCTTGTTTAAAGTCTGCCTGACTATGTACCAGTATCTTTGCTGAAGCCTGTTGCCTTAGTATTGTTGTATTCTAACAGTTGAGTATACCAAGTGCATACCATACTATACCCAGTAAGTGAAGAGCACTTCTGCATTTAGAAATTGAGGCTCACCATCAGGTGAGATGAGGGCCAAGCACTTCTCGGTAGCGATAAATATAAAAAAATACATAACTATGTGCAGCTGTAACTTTAGCAGTTAAAGTACTTACTAACATGTCATAAATCTCCATCCTGTATAACATTCCTAAAAGAAAGAAGTGGTATCTTTGATAACCCACATATATTAAAATTTTTGTTGCTGACCATATTAAAAATATGTGTATTAGACCATCATGACTACTACACCAGACAACTGTAAAACAACATTTTAGTAAACTTTAACATTTCGCAGGGTCATCATCACAGTCAAGAATATGACAAACATGATATCAAAGAGGAGGCGGAAATGGTGACCGAAACTCACCTGATATCAAAGAAGCTTATCAACACCACATCCACCATAACCAATCCGCATGATGGCGTCATCGAATCTCAAACCACCAAGACTTTAGTCATGGAGATCTTGCCTATCCCACACACCTCCATGCCTCTATCAAAAATGGGTAATCCTGAAGAGATACTTCCTACATCTTACAACCACGAAATGGAGTATGAGGATATGTTCCAATTGAATTCAATAACAGGCAATGTGCTATCCTTGGAGCAAGAAGCATATGGATTGCTTAAAGCAAAGAAGAATATAGCACAGAAATCCAAAAGCTATAATTGCCCCAAGTGTTCTAAAGAGTGCAAAAATGCAGCTGCTTTGAAGAAACATATGGCTGTGCACAAAACTATTGAACGACGAGTTCTGGGTATCATCAAAGGTCAGAAGACAAGACAAGAGAATTTGAAAAAACGTTATGAAAAGGAAAAAGTCACCGAGTGTGATTCTAATGTCCAAAGTTTAAAGATCGAAAAGTTTAAAAAAGAAGAAGATGTTAAACCAATTATTAAGAAGGAGGGCTATGAATGCACATGTGGCAAGGTTTTCCAACGGCGAAGCAGAATGGAGACGTGTCTGCGAACGCACGAGTTTTATTCGGAGACAAAGTCCTGGCATCAGTGCGTCACGTGCTTAAAGCAGTTTAAAGATAAGAACGAACTCCTCTCGCATCGGAAGAGGTCGCATCGAAAGAAATTTCAGTGCAAATTTTGTCCTACCGATTACAGCACACCTAAGGAACTATTCAAACATCTGCAAATACATCAGAAGGTGCAACTTATGGAGTACAAGGTGATATCAGAAGTCGTGCAGGGGAATAAGAAGCTACAATGTTTCATGTGCACCAAGAGTTACTCTGAACTGTCTGAATTGAAATCTCACGTCATGGAAGACCACAAAAGCCCCTACATTTGTCCGAATTGCAAGAAAATGTTTCCGAAGATCATCGAATTCGGCAACCATGTGAAAACGTATCACCCGGAAGTTGGTGGACAGTCAGCTCTGGATGTTCTCGAAGCTTTCTCGATGCTGGTGAAAGCTTGGAAATGCGAAGATTGCGGCTTGCAATTCCACGAGGCGGACAAATTGGCATTACACCAGATTGAGCAACACAGTCCTGACTTTAAAGTAGACCCTCAATTCCAATGCACAGATTGCCGTAGAGTATTCATCAGCCAGAAAGGTTTGACATCGCATAGACGGGTCCACCACAGTGACAACGTAGAAGAAGCTGAGGCAGCAGATAAAGGTATAATGTGCTTGGAATGTCGGAAGATATGTAAGGATATGGATTCTTTAACATCACACATGAGGTTGCATTCGCTGGACAGGAAATATCCTTGCAAGTTCTGCGATTTCCGATTCGCCACACCGGAGAAAAGAAAAGCCCATGCAGAGTTGCATACGGGCGATATGAAATTTGTTTGTTTCATATGTGAATACCAGTGCAGCTCCGAGAATCGTTTGGCCCAACACAAAATGTCTTTAAAACATATGAATATGAAAGAGTTTCTGGTGACTGGTAAGCCTTTGGTTGAAGAAGAACAGTCTTCGTCGAAGCCCAAAGCTAAGAAGAAAAGAGAGGATCGGAAGAAAGAAGAGGAGATAGACAGTGGCAGTGAAGAAAATGTACCTTGTGATATTTGTGGAGAGAATTTCGCGAGTGAAGATCTAATGCTGGAACATAAACAGACTCACCCGTTTATAGAGTTTCCTAATGACGATAAACCGAGTAGAATATTTTTTAAGTGAGCCAGCCACTCTTGCCTAAGTTGTTTAAGTGAATAGCATTTATTGTGTACAGTGATGTAACTATAATTAACATTAACTTAGAAGTAAGCAAGTATCCTTGTTAGGTGTAGTAGCACTATTCCGAAATCGCACCATTCCGAAATCGCATTATTCCGAATTGCCAATTAGGTATAGTCAAACTCATAGATGAACAACAAAGATGGGTGCACTTTTGATGAGCATCGCTCCACAACCAATTACTGTGAAGGGTGGCATTTCTGATTCAATAAGAAAACTTCTTATAAGCAGTGCTTACATAGACTGCGCCACATTAAAGGATAAAAATGTTTATTTTTTAGTTGGAAAGTGTTTATTTTTGTTTTGGAATTTGGGTGTCATCAAGTGGAAATTTTTCTGTCTAGTTATGAACAGAATAAGTTATCGACCAAATGTTTTAGTTTTACTTACGCTGACTGTACAAGCGTTTTTTTATCGGAATAAAATACTAAAAGGTTAAAATTGTTCATTCGGAATAATGCGATTTTGGAATGGTGCGATTTTGGAATAGTGCTACTGCACCCCTTGTTATTATTTAGATTATGATACTTTTTCTTTGAGCCATTTTTTTGTTAAATGTTTGTACCTGTTTGTTGTAGGGTATAAGCATGTGTGTCTCAGACGTATTTGTTTTTTTATACTGTGGTGATGTTTATTTATTTATTTATACTTTTGCAACATTACACATGGCGGACTTAATGCCTGTGGCATTCTCTACCAATCGACCATAGGTTGGTGATTTCTGTCACACAAATTCAGGTATCAATATTTTTTGTATAGAAAAAAGGCTTTTAGGGTTTCGTTATAACCAGGTAAAAGTTTTCGCCATGTTCGTCTGTCTGTGAAACGTTTATTCGGCTATATTACGAAATCTTTTATTTTTATTATTTAGTTTAGTTAGTCCCACTTTCTTTTCAAAGTGTGCAAGTGTAAAGAGATTTCTGCAAATTATAACCTATTAAAACTTAACATATTATTTTAGAAATCACTTTGCACGTTCTATAGATTTTTTTTCTAATATTCTTTAGAAGATCTTTTGTTTTATTTATTGCGAGAAGGATATAGTTTTTCTGTTGTGAATTTTTGATTGTGATTCATGTTTCAAATTTATATGGAAGTCCTATTTACATTTATTTATTCTAGTCTTGTAAGTGGTAGCTACTTTATTATAAAGTACCAGATTAGAGCGAATTTTATTCACGTATCAATAGATTCTTTTTAGTGTTTTTGTTAGAGAGAAAACTAGCATACGGACTACCTGGTAGGGAAGCTATTAAAACTAGAGATGATACCGCGAAGCTTTCTTTTGGGCACTGCGTTGCGGCTCATAAGCTGCAAAGGGCCGGGCTGGCCACACGCTTACAGCCCGGCTACGCAAAGTCGCGCTTTTTTCCGTAACTAAAGAGCATGAGCACCAGTATGTATACAACGTCAATCGGAAAGGGGGTACTAAGCCGAAAGGAGCGTAAAGTATACATGATAGTAAATAACTTCTGTCTAAGAACTTTTCCCAAAAAAAATATAATTTTAGATAAACCTGTTTTAAGATTTCATAAGAAATGACGCTGTGGCAACTCTGGCGGTCAGCTGTTTTGAGAGAGAGACAGACAGATTAGAGTTCATTGCCGGGGTTAACAAGTGGCGTTAGCCCCGCCCCAATTCAGGGTTATACATTTTTTAAATATGAATATGCATAAAATATGAATTTTTTCGCAAAGTTTATATTTGCAATAATATAACTGTTGATAATAGCACTTTTATTTGTCCGCTGCTTAGTGTACCCCTTTTCCGACTGACGTTGTATAAGGCGACTGCTAGAAACCGCAAGAAACTTCAAGGGCTGGTCAGCTCAAGTGTTTTAAACATGACAAAAAAGAAATTCGGGCTTTTTTCATTTTCAATGAAATAATTAATTTTGCGTATTTTAATTGGGTATTCTTTGAGTATGTAATTTATGTTAAATCAATAACATAAGAAAAATACGCACATTTCGTCGAAATAAATGGTCTCATTGCAGACTAACGTAGGTAATTATCGCCCGGCTGACGCGGACGGGTCAACAGTCGGTTAGGTCAACGACCGGCCGCTGCCCGCGCGTTGTAAATAATCGTTATTTTTAATTGTTTTTCATTTTATTTTTCTTATGTTATTGCTTTAAAATAAATTAGATACTAAAAGACTATCTAATGAAAATGATAAAAGCACGAATTTCTTTTTTGTAATTTTTGTCATGTTTAAAACACTTGACCTGACCAGCTTTTCTTGCGGTTTCTAGCAGTCGCCTTATACACTTTCGACTCTTATTCCGTTGTATTAAGAGTTACAATTGTTTACATATTTTTTGCATGTGTGTACATTGGAAATGAAGGTGGTACATATACTCTGGGAGTTGAGCTTTTTCGATTACAAGTGGTTCTGAACCTATCTACGTAAAGGCTGGCCTCTTGGACACACGATCATTATTGATCTTATTTTGCTGCATTTCTAAAGACTTTAAATTGTGTATAAGTACGAGTATACACAACAGAACTTCAGGATATAGAAAATTGATAAAATTCTTCAATTGATTTTCAAATTTATGTGGTGGATGTTGAGTACAAATTCGATTGCAGAATTTTGACGTTTTGATAGATATTCCGGCGTGGTGTTGTCCGTACATTTGTACACAATGCGCTTTTATCTCAGGATGTTACAAATTTATTTAACAGATACTGAAACAGTGTACATATTGAAGTAGACAATAATATTAACTTTCACCATTATGATTGTAATAATAAAAATGGTCTGTGGTCCGATATAGACTTTTATATACCTTTTATAGGCATATACATTATTTGCAAAATGAATGGTTACACATATGTTATACATATTATTATTATTATACAACCTGCAAAATGTTGTTTAAAAAGAATTCCATACTGTTTTAAACCTTTGGCTTTTCATTTCTTGTTTGATTATAAAAAAGATGGTTGATTAAAGTACAAATTTAAAGGGTTTACAAAACAATATATTCAGACAAAAGGTTTTTTTTAAATACGACGTTTTTGATTTTTATATGCTCAGGTAATTGTTGAAGGCGATTTATTGTACATTGTACCTTAGTATAAGATTCAGAAACGTAAGCACGTATTTTTTTAAACTTTTTTTTTATTCTGACTAGATTCACAGTTTTGTTACTTTCCTATCTTATTGCCTGCTATGATAGGGTTCAATTTGTGTCATGTTATATTTTGCTGCCTTTTTAAGGTTAATTAAAGAATTTATAGGAAATGGTAGAATTAATAGGTTTGGAATGGAAGATTATTTTATTATCGCAATATGACAATAACAATAAGTCTAAATAATCATCAATAGTTTGTAATAGTACATTTTGCCTTTTGTTCTGTACGTAAAAGCTAATTATATTCATGGCTAATAGAAATCTAAATTGTGTCCATTCACCTCATATTTCTACTAAAATAGTAGTTTTTTTTTGTAACGTTACTTGATTTTATATTTTAGTTAGATATAAACGACAAATGTACAAAACAATGGAAGTTTTAAAATAACGTCACTTCCTTGGTGACAAATATTGTGATTATTTGATAACATAACGTCTCAAAGGTTATAAAAATAAAACGAGTGACTATTATTTAATCATTTTATTATCACAAATGATAAAACACCCTTGCGCTCCACCCGTCATTTCTAAACAGTTAGAAATACGTATTTATTTCATAGAGAGGATAAAGATACTCTTGTTCAATAGAAGGTTCAATAATTGCATCTTGAGTCAATAGCTAGTTTTAATAAAAAAACTTTGACAATATAATCGTGTTTTAATATTATGTACTGTTGACATTAGTGAGTATGCATGAGTATAAAAACTGAATCTACATTTGATATAGATCATAGAACTGACATTACATTTAGGTTACAAATATTCAAATGTAGACTTTAAATCTTTGTACATAAGTTGTATGATAAAAATGATTAGTTATTTATGCTAGTAGTTAAGTATTATTACTATTACTTACTGATACTGAAACAAATTGAGCTATAATGCGTTTGGTCCGCGTACAACTTTCCAGGTATACATAAATATAGAAACATTTCAATAAATAGCAATTTAAAAGGATAAACCATTTTAGTGTTGAATTTGAATAAAACAAACTTAACTTTCACATTACAGTACAAACTTTAAACACTTTTAAAACAATATTATTACTACAGATACGAATTCTTAAACTACGATGTTTATGCATTTTTATTGCGTTGTCATGTAAATTTCAATGGGTTGTTTCTTAACGTACAGAATTATACTATCTAAATATAAAGAAAAACTACCAAATCATAATTATTACAAATGGGATTCCTATGTTATATGCATAATATTATTATTATTGTACGTAGATTTGCCGATTAATTACTAGTTAAACATTCTTTAACACAGTTATAGGTATATCCTTATGAATTACATTTCAGAATTGTTGTTAAATTTCGATATACAATTTGATTGGTTGTTGGCTTATTAAAATATAAATTACTTAAATAAATCTTGGGGACGATTTACGTATTGAAAGGCGTAAATTACTTGAACTCAAAATATCCACAATTAACCATTTACCAGACAAAGCAAGTTGTACTTATTGGTTTTAAATTTTATTAAAAGGTCAATAAAGTTCAATTTAATGTGGTTTATTTTTAGCCACTGCTTGACTAAGGGTTAATTCATTGATACATAATCATTCAATAAAATAGCTATAACGAATTTTATTACACCGCACCGATTAAAAAAGCACAATCAACAGCAAAATGGACGATCAAAACCAGAATAAATAAATAAATAAAAACAAATATTTTATATATTATTACTACGTAGGTGTGTATACTTTTAAAACTTACAACAGTTTATTTGTCGAAATGGTATGAGAGGACCCGGAATAATGTTTCTTTTTTTTATTTATAGTGACATTCGCTTTCGATCATCAACTTTTGCTGTCGACTGTACCACATCATACTGAAAAACAGACATTTTCAGCTCTTACTCATCCATGTCCTGGCAATGATATTATAAAATTAGATAAACACCATATACGCTTACAAAACAATCGCTTGCGGTCCTCATTGCTTAGTCTCTAACCCTTTGTGGATAAAAAACTTGAGTGTACGATAAATAATAATAGTTCATACACTTTAGCTGTTAAAGGCAATATAGATGCCACCATAATTTGAACCTTACTCAGTTGTAATAGGATGGAAAAGCAATAAAAACATATTTAATACTGTACCAGATAGGGTAACAGGGCGGCAGCGTTGCCAGACGTGCGATAATTATCATAGATCCACGATAATTTTGAGGGGCATGCGATAAAAAATATTATTGAAGTATCGCACGATAATTCGTATAATTCTTCGACTTTCCACGATATTTTTTGTCGGTTCTACGATAATTTTGTGACAAACCTGCTTTTGTATCGTTTTTTCAATCACAGTTCAGAAAGAACGAGTATAAGGTACCACATTCGGTACTTTTTGTAGGCGATGACCTTTTTTCTTTTTTTAGCTCGTCACGTTGGATGTTAGCAAATATAGAGTGCCCAGACGTAGGTACTAGGTATATGATCTGTCTTTTTGAATGCGATAAAAACACAATAATTTTGCAGTAAATCTAGGATACTTTTGATCTACGGATCTGGCAACACTGCAGGGCGGTCAAGACAAATCAGCACGTCCATCTATAAACTTTTACAATACCATTGTCTCCACAGTCCAATGCTTTGAGGCTCATTGCCTAGTCTCTTAGACTTAGACTAACCATTTGTAGATAAAACTCGTAAGTGTACATATGTATAATAATAATAGTTCTTTTAATAGGGCGGTCAAAGACATATCGATTTGAACCGATTTTTATTGGCTACTCGACAGTTCTCCGAAAAGTATTTTAAAAAAACGCTTATTTTATACCTCTTACAATATTTTTTTTATTAATTTCAAATTTCGTGCGAAAACGGTTGGTCACGTCACGTTACATTTTGCCCTGTGACGTCACACCTCAATATACAAACCAATTTTATCTTGAAACTTGACAGATAGTTTTTGTTTATTTTGTGAGATGTGACGTCACACGAAGCTCAATCAAGCCCACCCGTGTTTCGGGTCTTGCAATTCCACAGTCACAAATTTATTTTGTAAAAATAAAATATTTCCAAATTATCTTATTAAATTAGACGATTGGATAATTATCGTTAAATTATGAACTACCTTAGCCGGCATATTTCATATTTTATTGTTACAACTGTCAAATAGTCAATTCTACCCACACAAATTATAGTTACTTATAATTTCTTTACTGTTTGCTGTTTTATTTTTAATGTCGTATTAGTTCTAACTTAAGTTTTTGTTATCTGTGTATTTTCTCATATAAGTGAATTGTTATTCTTTATGGAAAATGAATATCTCAATCCAATAACGAAACGCACCTATAGCCACCAACTTTTACAATATGGTTGTCTCTCACAGCAAGACCAAACGCATTCCACCCACAAGCCCACACACCCTAATAGCTAAACGTGATTTTCCACGGTTGCTTCATGGAAGCCGCAGGTTTCCTTACCACCAACACGTCGTTACCCTTATGCAGGGTCATCTGTAGGGCGGTCTGCCGATCGCCCTGGTGTAGTTTTGCCGTTTTGGGAGGCGATTTGATGCCGGCAATGACGATGCGTTCAACCCAGGAACGAGTTGGGTAGGAGGGTTTGTCGCTGACGAATCTGTGTGGAGAATGGTATAAGAATAAGAGCTCAGTACAATAACCCACCAACCCAAAGTCAAACTCAAAATATATTTATTCAATAAACTCAAGTAATAAGTACTTTGAATCGGCCAAATATTTTTTGAAATTAATTATTCTAAAAGGCTTTTAATAAACCTTTTACCCAAGACATACAAAACAAAAGGAGAGCTCTTAATAGATTTATTATTAAAAAGTAAACAAAAATTTATTGAGATCATAAAGGAACAGTTTACATCGACAACAAGGAAATTTATAAGAGCAAAATATAGTTGATTTACTCAGCGATGTTATAAGACTGTTCAAAGTCAAAGTCAAAATATATTTATTCAATAAACTCAATTAATAAGTACTTACAATCGTCCAAATCTTTTTTAACCTACCACCCATTCAGGACGTCATTTTTTAACTGTGGCAAAGAACGGGCGCAAGATACCACAGCGCACAGAAGCAACGACATTTACAAAAAAAAAATATGTCGTTACCAGGTCATAAAATACAAAATATGAATTTAAAAAATAATAAAGGATGCAATACAAAAACTACAATACAATGTATCAATCACATCAATTAATTATAGACAAATAGAAACACCTATCCCATTAGAGCTTCCTGAGACTGGTTGATTTTTTTCTAGTAAACATTTTATCCTAAATAGAAATAGCTGTTGGAGTACTTGGAACATTTCAGATCCAAGCCGTTTTGTCTTGCACCCGCATTGGGCCAGCGCGGTGGGTTATGTCCCAACCTCCCCATGTGGGAAGACCTGTGCCCAGCAGTGGGACGTTTCTAGACTGATCATTTTGATTTGAAGTGCTGACATGTCTTAATACCATACACAATATAATTTATTATAAATAACCGTGTCGCATAGCGGTGAAAGAATTCTACCACCCCCCTCTCTCGCTTGGGTGTCGTAAAAGGCGACTAACGGACTAAAGACTGCAAAATATTCAACAGCATAGAGCGGCGATTGGCTCACCACCTGTCACGCTGAGCACGTGTGCAGTCGCTATTTAGTGAAAAGTGGACTATGGTAGAGGACTGTTTTTACGGCCCTCATTTCCTAGTCTCTGACTAACCCTTCGGGGATGATAGTAGTGATTATATGTATGTATGTTTAATACTCACGTGTACGTCATCTCTTCTGTGGTGTATGAGAGCTTCGCGTATATGTATTTGTTGTTTTTATACTCGTAAGTCTCGCCGTCGTCAATGTACAGAGAGCCTTGCGCGGTGTTCTGTGGAAAGGAGACAGCTATATCACGATACGATCAGATGTAAATAGACAAAGGAGACCCGGCGTTTTATGCTTAAGTGGTATCCTGTTTTAATTTTTTAATCTGTAAGTCATTATCTGGCAATATCTGATACAGTGGTACCTCGGACCAAATATTACATGGACAGAGTCTTACGACGTTGCCGCTTTTACATACGTGTATCAAAGTAAAGTATTTGTATCTCTGTCTGTATGACTGTAGTGTGATATGAGTAGAAGAGATAGTGAATGAACGTTTGGCAACGACGCACTGTCGGTGTGAAACGTGTCATTTCATGACCGACTACTCCGTCAAAACATTGCTGGATTGTGCAAAATAATAGTGAAATAATAAGAAATCTTAGTGTTTGTGTTATTTGTGTAATATACAATTGACATAATGTCTTGTTCAGCTGTTTATTGTTCGTCAAGAACAACAAAAGGAGGTGTGAAAGACCAGGAATTATCATTTCATACGTTAGTGATTTTTCATAATATGTATGCTTTACTATGAGATTTTTAATAATTAAAACGGCAAAGCATTAATTTTTGCTAATTCCAAATCATACTATATCGTACACTATTCATAAGAATCAGGTTTTAAACCTTAATTAAATGTAATTTAAAGGCTTTGTTTTGGCATAATGATTAGTGATGTACGTATTTGTGTATTGAAACTTTATCGACATTACTAATATTCTTTTTATAATTCTTTTTTTAGGTTTACAAAATGCCCGGAAATAAGACGTGAATCGGTTAAAGCTATTAGACGTGATAACTGGGAGCCTACAAAATATTCAAGGCTCTGTTCCAAACATTTTGAAATCTTTTTTTACAGTAAAAATTTTACAGTCGTAGTTCAAATTTGAATCTTAATAATATGGGCGGGAATATGAATAGTAAAAAGTATTGCTCTTCACTTTACTACACATTTTTTTTTGTTATAATAGAAGGAGGCAAACGGGTAGGCGGGTCACCTGATGGAGAGTAATTTCCGCCGCCCATAGACACCCGCAACACCAGAGGAATCGCAGATGCGTTGCCGGCCTTTAAGGAAGGAATAGGAATTGTGAGGGGGGGGGGGGGAGGCCTCCGGAACCCTCTCTGGCCGAACGAAACACAACAGTACCAAGGGCTGAAATAATTTCACGCCGGATATTAGGGTGTTACTAGACCAATCGATTGATCGTCGATCGACGGCATCGATCGATGGTACAATGGGTTAGTCGACGTCGATCGATAGGTCTGGTAGACACTATCACATCTGAAAATGGACGCCTCTGCAGAATGAGGAGGAGAAAAAGGCGACTCCATGTCAAATCCACAATGTTTGGAACGTTGACGGGATTTAGATAATTTCTTAGCCTTACTACCACTGGATCCTCCCGCAGAAGACGCCGCTCTCAATTGAGGTATAGAGTTTCGCTTTCGCTTACTAACGACCGGAGTATCATTACGAATGGAGATCTCCTTTTCTGACTCGTACTGAACTTCGTTGGTAATATCAAAATTAGACTTATCAACTTCCACTGTTGTTCTTTTTTCGCTAAAATGTAGCTTGTAAAATATTTCGATATAGATCAACGACATCGATCGATAGTAAAATGGATTAGTCGACGTCGATCGATATTTTCTACCAGACCAATCGATCGATGTCGATCGACAATCGACCGGTAGAATGGATTGGGTGTTAGATCGAGCTGTTTGATTAGACGCGCCGGCCGCTTCACTTTGTTTATAAATTTATTTCGTGCCCATGGATACTAGTCGTAATAATAGAGTTCATGATTATGCTTAAAGTTGATGATAATAATATGATCGTTTAAATACTAAATAATATTCCCCCCAAACACCTTGGGAAGCACTTTAGATTAAGCAACACCGAAAAAGGGGGGAAGGGGAGGGGGAGGGGGAGCCAAAGTGCGAAAATGCATAGTTTTCAAAATATTTTTATTTTGAGGTTATTTTAGGTTATTTTTAGGAAAAAAAACAAATATCCTACTAAGTTACCATTACCGTACCCCCTCCACCCCCCACTCCCCCTACCCCTCCCCCCAAGATATATTTCAATGAAGCTAGTTTTCTGTTGTGTAATAAAAAAAATAACTTCGAAATTCATGACAATCGCTACGCAAAAAAAAAAAAACAAAAACCGCTGCTTAAAATGTCATTTGGATAAAATAAACGATCGTTGGCTTTAAAAAACGGCCGCATCCAGATTCTTCTGCGTTTGCGTCTCCGTAATAATATGTACGAGCAACATCGTACTGGCCAAGAACAACGAATCCTTTTCTGAATACATTTCGAAAGAAACTGATGGAATTTAGCCAGGGTTAATCGATCAACGTTGACCGACCGTCGATCGATGGGTTAGACGAACGGTATCCGTCTATCGATTAAAGCTACCATACCTATCGATCAACGTCGACCGACCGTCGTCGATCGATTAGTTAGTCAAACGGTATCCGTCGATCGATTAAAGCTACCAGACCAGTCGATCAACTTCTGGCCTGGTAAAACACGCTTAGTGAGAGGGTGGTATTTACGCCGGGCGAGCCGGCCCAATGCGTGCTACAACGCAGCGTGGCTCTACCACTCAGTCAGTGACACTCATTTAGCACCACCCAGGGGACACGTGTAAGGTCTAAAGGGTAAACCTACGGACGTGAGTAACTTTAACCCCCAATTATAATAACGAACTAGATACACACCACATTAAAGTGATTATATCGATATACTAGTCACATCCTTAGTCACGCACACATGTACAGATAGAAAGCTGCACACTAACAAAAGACGGACATGCTAAAAATCCAAAGACTCTGTCCATTGTGATATTTGGTCCGAGAGTGTAACAGTCACTAGCCGTCAAATTAAACATGACGTGACGGTATTGTTGACATTTCACTTTTTTAAAAGCAAAAGAATTATGGTTTATTCAGCCCCGTTAGACATTTTTAAAGTAACATGTCTGCCTTTTGAAGACTCAGTGTTTTTATATCAAAAATTATTAATAATTAAATAACTCCTATCCGCGATTCATTAAAAATAAGACAAAACTCGGTTTAGGTAGCAAATAATATTAGCTTTACTTTATGACCAAATTCTATTGTATACAAATTTTGCATTTTTTCTATGGAAAGTGCCGGTTCTCATTTATAAAAAAAGGAATTAAAAATATTTGATGTAAAAATAATGAATGTTTTCTTTTTTTTAATACAATTTTTTGCCTGCTTTTTATATCCTGTATTGCTAGATGCGTGCGCTCACCCTCGTGGGCAAAGCGACGCCGCGCCGTCATTGGCGCACGGGGTGAATAATAGCGGTCACGCGCATGCGCTTTTATAACGAGGCGGGCGCGCGCTAGGTGACAATAATTTTAATTTTCTCAAGGAAAACTCGAGACAAAAAAGTAGAATAAAAAAAAAGATTTTTTATTTCATTATTTGGTTGTATTGCTGCAATAGGATCACGTGAAAAAATTTGGTGGGGGGTCCAAAATTAACCCTTGTCTACGCCCTCAAAATCATACAACCATCGTACGGTGATCACGTGATGTGCGGCAGCCCATCAGCGGGCCGAACCTACAACCCAAGACTGCGTGTCGCCACCGGCCATTCTCTCTATTTCGATTTGTATATAGATCGCAGTCTATTGTAAAACTAAATAACTTTAAAATACACGCATCCATTCAAAAAATACCTTTTATATTGCTCCATCGTGAACAACCCTGTATTTATATTTATTTTATGAAGTATCAAATTGGACTCACATTGGCGTCGAGCGCCACCACCAGCGTGTAAGGGTCGTCGGCCATGAGCTGCGTGGAGCGGCGCACGCGCTCCTTGCGCGGGATTATGGAGCCGCCGCGCTGGTACACCGGGATCTGGGCGAAACAAATATAAATAAATAAAATAAAATAATAATAAAAGTTCGTTTATTTGTCCCAAAACATACAAGAAAAAATACTTAATTATTATTAACCAATAATGATCTCAGTGAAACAAAAAGGTCTATGACTCAGTGACTGCAGGAAACCCGCAGCCTCTGCTATTCTGCCATGACCCACAACAAATTGATTACATATTTTGTAGGAACTCATTTGTGAAACACGCGAACACAAATTTAATGATTTAATTTGTATAAAGTAGTAACTAAGTAGCTGTATAATCAAAATAAACAAAAACACGCGCATGTATATAACAAAGTAGAAATAAATAATAATACTTTATTGCACAAAGAAATTACATTAATACACAAGTTACACAGGACATATACAAAGGTGAGAATATATACATACATACATATAATCACAGCTATTATTATTATTTTATTTGGGGACTATATTTCTTGTCACCAAAATTTATATTTGTCATCAAGTAGTATCACCTAATAAATAGATCTATCACCAGCAAATATTTTCGTTCTCAGATAAACAAAAAGTGTTCCCAGGTATGAATTATCAAATTAATGTTAATATAATGTGTAAAATAAGAGATGGATGACCAATAAAATTGTAGTGCATTAGATGAATTTAAACTTCGTTCTTATAATAATAGTTTTATTACTTAAATAATATCTTTGTGCTCATAATGGTAGATCTGTCACCAAATAAATCGATTATCGATCCCTGATTGCGACTCCTTTTTGTTTGTTATTTTGTCACCAATGCAGTAGTTACATTTTATTTCGTTCAGTTATTAAAATAATAGTATTCGTTACTAATTTAATACATCAATTTATAATTTTAATAAAAATATGTTCAAAGAAGCGGAGACAAATTGGCGCGCTTTTAAAAATTGACCATTCCGGCCTCAACGATGACGATGGTGTAATATAGTAATAATGATGACGAACGTCGTACGTAGTAGCTAACTATAGGTACGATCATACGATGCGCGGCGCTTATCGGCCAGAAGAGAAAAAGGGGGGCGTCCTTCCAAATCCATACCAGCGCTGATTATTCAGTGAATATTATTTTGAACAATAAATATTAATTATTTTGACTTTCATTAAGTGTTTCATTTACTACTCTGCTAGAAATTTTATTTAAATATATTTATACTACCTGTGGAAATTAAGATCCTTGGGGGAGGCATATGGCCAGTTAAGTAGTAGACTCTTTTGTTACATCGATTTAGTTTCAATGATCTGAAACGCAATATTAATATGGACACGATATTCCCCCCTAAACTCTGTAATTTGTAAATTAATTACATTGTTTCCGGAATTTTCAAATTGTTTATTGTGAAATATATCAAAATGAGCACAATTTTTACGCTTTCTACGCCATGCCAAGCCGAAGTGAGAGAGTTTTTATAGTATTTTATTTATATTTTATACAAAGACCTAAAGTAAAGCTTAACTAAGTATAAAATGGGATATATCAGTATTAGATTAATAGGTTTTTATTGAATCCTGAAATACACTTGTTTTCCCTCCTTGCTATAATACGGAGTCCATCAAATGAAGCGTGAAAAAAATCCATGTGAGCCGGGCAAAGTAAGGGCGTCTGATGCTTCGTCTTGCTAACTCTGCACCAATTGTCTTCGCGCCTGGACTCCATTTCCACTTTATATCAGGTGGAGTAGAGTCATTACACCATTAGAAACCATTAAAAAAAAAAAAATTTTTTTTTTACAAATAAATATTAATTTTAATAAACAGCAGCTCACCTTAGCAATGTTGACGTCCACATTGATGTACCCATTAGCCACGCGCGCTTGATACGAGTCCACGTCGTACCAAATGGTCCGGGATTCGGCGCCCGGCAGGTACACTTTCACGCTGGTGGCGCCGGCGGACACCACCGGACGGACGAGGAGCTTGTCGCCTGATGATAAAAGGAAAATAGTTAAATATATGTTTCTACGTTTAGTTAGACGATAGATTGGAATTAAGGTTTTTTTTTCGCTAAGCCGCTGAATGCAACAAAATTTTAACAAAATTTAATTTTATTTTATTCCATTTACAATACAAAAGAATAAAATAAACAATAACAAGATCGTAAAACTTTGAAAAAAAAATTACTATCACAGTAATTTTTTTTAGCGTTTCAATATCTTAAAATATGTTTGTTACCGGCAGTAATCACTTCCCATCGCTCGAGCCGCCTGCACGTTTGCCTACTTTGCACACAACGCTCTTACGCTGCACCAGTAGTATTAGCCATGACTCGAATTCTTTAAGTCCTATTTTAGAACTCGATTTTTGGAGCCTGGACTCGTATGTTTAGAGATCTTCAGAGAGCTCAAGCCTTTTTGTCAGTGATAAGACTCACGAATCCTTACAATACAACTCGAAAACTCGAGTCATTTTACAATAATATATTCAAAGAGACTCATTAGACTCAAGTTCATTGCTAGTTCCGAAGTTTTTCAAAAACCACTGCTAAGAATAAGTTGGTTAAAAAGGTAAAAAAAAAGTATTTGATAATCAATAATTTGCCATAAACTCCAAAAACAAAAAGACTCAACTCTTTTTGAAGTACAGTCACGAGCACAAAAAGTAACCAATTGTAACTTTTAATACAATGGAATAAGAGTCAAAGTGTTTACATATTGGTGCTCGTGACTGTACTTACCCAATTTCTCCAAAATGACTTAAGTGTTAAAGCACTTGAGTTCCATAATAAAAGCTCAGTCCTATGAGTCCAGTCTTTTTGCATTAGGGCTCGACGAAAGGTTCTCAAGGTTCAGAACTCAGGACTCATTTTAGTCAGAGTCATGCGAGCGCTGCCAAAATGGGTCCAGTCTCCAGTCCCTAAATTAGGACTTAAAGAACTCGAGTCCTGGCCAACACTTTGCACCAGTTGTCCTCGCGCCCCACTCCACTTCAATTTAACATCAGCCCCCTTACTCTCGAAACCGATCGTTATTGGATTGGATTGGTATTGTGAATTTTTGTATTTTTAAGTTACGACACCAGCGCTAATTTGGATTCATATTGGGTGAACTAAATGGCATTCAGTTTTGTATTTTTTTTTACTCAATATCCACGCAATATGAATCCATATTAGCTCTGGTGTCGTAACTTAGGAGTACGAAAATTCACAATACCAATCCGATCCAATAGCGATCGGTTTCAAGAGTAAGGGGGCAGGTGGATTGGGATCATTTGTTGGGCTTAATATTAAAAAAAAAAACACTACACCACAAAGGCTTACCGAGCAAGTACTGGTCATCCACGGTGAAAGTGCCTTCTTCCTTGGGATACTCCTGGAACAGAGGCCTCATCACAGGCAACCCGTCCTGGGAGTGCTCGTAGAAGAGCGTGTACCTGTTGGCAAAATAGAATAAAAATACAAACAAGCGAATATGAGCACACATGTGCAGTTATAATCTGGTGAAACATAACCCTGGGGATATATTTTTTTATTATCTTAATATTTTTAGAGGCTTTTACCCTTTGATCAACAATACAACTAGATGTCAGGTCGGCGCTAAAAATGTGTCTCGGTAAATAAGAGCGCACTTGAGAAGTGAGCTCTTATTTTCTCGCAAAGTACAACATGAAAAAGTACTTTATTTGTTGCCCGTTAAGGTTGATTTCACCACTAAATGTTATTGACGTGTTTTTATTTTAAAGTGACAGGAGTAATTTATTACTTTGAAAAAGTATTTATTCACGTGGACATAATTTAGCTTTGATTTTATACGTGACGCGTTATCTAGTTGGTATTGTTGATCGAAGCTTTTACCCATTAGCTATAGGTATGTCAGCCTTATGATATCCTAACCTTTACAAATAAGAAAAAAAAAATAAGGAATCACTGTTTTAAATAATACAAGATAAAGGTCTTTGAACGCCGCCGATTACGGGTCTGCAAGTTTAAATTGAAATAAGTCCTACTTCAAATCTATTTAAGTTATACTAGCGGCCGCTCGCGGTTTCACCCGCGTGGTTCCCGTTCCCGTGGGTATATCGGGATAAAAAGTATCCTATGTGTTAATCCATGTTATAAACTATCTGTATGCCGAATTTCATCCAAATCCATTCAGTAGTTTTTACGTGAAAGAGTAACAAACATCCATCCATACTTTCAAACTTTCGCGTTTATAATATTAGTAGGATTTCCGCATCAACGACTCTCCCTACTGTATTTAGTACAATCAAATATCATGTGCTGGACATCGTGAACAGTACCACAGCTTTCACAGTTAGGCAGTTAATACAATTTTTTCATAAAAAAACCTTATTTTTAGATGGGTAATGTCCTGAACGAAGTCTGAGAGCCGTCACTATGAATTAACATACTATTCAGACTAAGACTTAAGGAGTCTTCCGGATTGGCCACGGGAGTTTAGCACCAGTCGGCAAGACCTCTTGGAGAGGAAATAAGGCTTTTTCATCAAACTGTCTCCTCCCAGAGCTTAATGTCGTCACTTTTATACAGGATTTTTTTTTATCATTTTAATGTTTTTAAATAATTTTATTATTCATTATTTATTGAATTTGTCCGGCACAATAAAAAATAACACGTGCAAGCAAGTGCATTGACCCGCCCGGCCTGTTATCGTAATGTGTTAGAGTTCAATTTCGCGGTCCCGGTCGATTTACCATGATCAACGTTATTTTGGTGGATATGTTTGATCAATTTTAGTTTCTTTATTTTTCACTCAAAAAAATTTTAAAAAAATCTTCAGCTCTAGATTAAGTTACTCTATAATTTTACAAAAATTATCCGGTATAAAGCTGTGGAGGTTTTAGCGCCCCTTCTTCACCACAGCTAAAAGACGTCCTGAATGTGTAGTAGGTAAGAACATAATATTCTGTAGATAAATGGCAAATAAATAACTCAACACCTACAGCTTCGATCAACAATACAACTAAATGTCAGGTCGGCGCTAAAAGTGTGTCTCGGTAAATAAGAGCGCATTTAAGAGCCCTATTACAAATTTCAACTCTGCGAGAATAGGTATTTTAAGCGTCCCGCCCGACAACTCATTGAAGGTCACGAGTCCACCCACAATACTATGTTAAAACTACGACCAAGCGATTTTGATACTATTCACAAGTTTATATTTTTTAGTATTTCTATGGAGTAATTTGTTATCGCTATACCCGCACATTTTTAGTGTGCCATGGGTCTAGTATGTGAATATTTGTTAGATACATTTTTTTTATATACCTAGTCCTTTATAGCAAAGGACGTTTTTCGTTTTAGATAAATATTATAGCTTAGATTAGAATAAAATTAATTACAATTTACATAGGAGTATAAAACACCATAAAACAGAACTACCTATTTGCCAAATTTCAATCAAATCGATCGAATGGTTTAGGTGTGAAAAAGCAATAGAAAGGTAGAGTTTTTATTTCAGATGCATTATTACGAGTTAAACGAGGTAAGAATCAAACGAGGCCAAACATTAGTTAGGATTAGAATACTATATGCCTTAATGGCAAGAAATACCTTGCTATATTTGCATTTCTTAATGTAGATGTATATCTTAACTTCTTTACACATTGATACCTTTTGCGACCAATGCTGAACATAACGAAATTAATATTAAGAATAATTCAACATAGTAAGCTTTCTAGATTCCTTAAAACAAACACTAAATAAAATTAAAAGAAAGCTAAATACTTTTTAAAAATAAGCTTTTATTATGTTCTTGTTAATAAAAAGAATAAAAAATTTAAATATAACAATTTAAACCTGATTAGAAAAAAAATATTATACATAAATATGTATATACCTACATTGCAACCTTTAACGATAATTTATCATATTCGTCTACGTCACAATAATCCCATATTGTAAGTAGGTACATACCTATTAGACATTTTTATTAAACCATATAACTTTACAGCTTGTATTAAATCTTTGCGTTTTTATCACATACCAAATTTTTTTATTAAAAAAGAGCGCATTACATTGTGATGGAACATTAAAGAACATTATTTTAGCATAACTACACCTTCATTATTTTTCTTTTGCAATCACAATGTAACACGCTTTTAGAGTCTGGCCAACGAAAGGTTGACATACGAAATGACACCTCAGATAGACACATAGAGACAAAGCGTTGGCAATCAAATAACTTACTACGAGGTTCAGCTTTCGTTAGCCAGACTCTATTTATAAAAAATGTAAGTTGTAAAGTTTTATGGTTTAATAAAATGTCTAATAGGCATGTACCTACTTACGATATGGGATTATTGTGACGTAGACGAATATTTAATAATTTTAGTTAAAGGTTGCATTGTCATCAACAATAAGCGAACGTTTAAGGGCGGTATCTAATTAGTTAATTCTGAATACAATGAAAAAAAATGAGCTCCAGTTATAGTCATTTTTCAAAGTTATGTTTTCTGACAAACTAAATCAATTAAAATAATGCACATCATGAAACATGCTGTATCTTTACTAACACGCACGCAAGCGTCAATAAAAATATAGCTTAGTGTGCTCCGAGTTTAGTGTGCATATTCGGCTATCTTTGTGTGTGTAGTACAGCTGTACGGTTTGGAAAGTGTGTATTTTTTGGTGAATTATGATAATGTTTTGTTGATTATCTCGGCTTGTTACAAGCCTGTAGTTTTGGACCAAATTTGGTGAGCATGCTCAGTGTGATGTATAGATGCTCCTCTTAAACGTTCGCTTATTGATATTGTTAGACCCTATATAATGATAGTTTTCTTTCCAGGTTTAAATTATTATTTTTAAATTTAATTAATTCTATTTATTTATTTAAGGACAACCAACAAAACAAACACCATGTACATTTATAAAACAACAAATATTGGGTTACATTCTAAGGCGCTGTCTTAATTAGAGGTTGCAACGACATGCATAAACTAAATTAGAGTTATTAGGAAGCGTACTTTGCACACACTATCATTCACACAAACAAACTACTTAAGAACTACAAGATTTATAAATGAAACCACAAGAAGATTTTGTATCAATCACCTTGTGTTTGTGGCCCCTCCAGGCAATCTATTAATTCGGTTATTAATATTGATCTAAACTTACGTACAGGTTAAGGCATGTCAATGTTAATTGCAGGCGAGCGTAACAAGTGACTATATTGTGCTTGCATTCTGTTAATAGAAGATTATTATTAACAAGAACAATAATAAAAGCTTGTTTTAAAAAGTATTTTTTTCTTTTAATTTTATGTTTAACTTTTTAGTATTATTTTAATAACTTTACATATCAATTAAAACGGTTCACTCATTAAGACAAATCGAACTTGACGCGGTTATGTCGCTTAATTATTGAGTTCCTATGACCACTTTCCAGCTCCATCATCAGACCCTGCTTACCATCTAGCACTAAAGTACTCGTCAAGACGAATCAAACGAGCCCATACTCGATGGGGTTATGTCGTTTAATTATTGAGTTTCTATGGCCATCTTCCAGCTCATCATCAGACCCTGGTTACCATCTAGCACTAAAGTATTCGTCAAGACGAATCAAACGAGCCGAGACTCGATGGGGTTGCGTCGTTTCTTTACTGAGTTCCTATGATCACCTTCCAGCTCCATCATCAGATCATACCCTGGTAACCATCTAAAAACAAAGTACTCGTCAAGACCAATGAAATGAGTCGAAACTCGATGGAGTTGCGTCGTTTCATAACAGAGTTCCCATGACCACCTTCCAGCTCCATCATCAGACCCTGGTTACCATTGAAAGACAAACTACTCGTCAAGACAATTCAAACAAGCCCAAACTCGATGAGGTTGTGTCGTTTCATTGTGAAGTTTCTATGGCCACCTTCCAGCTCCATCATCAGATTAGCACCATGTCATCATAATATTGCCTTGTCACGCGATTTACACATGTATGCAAAATTTCAGCTCAATCGGTAACCGGAAAGTGGATCAAATTTAATTTGCAAGATTTGATGACAAACGGACAAGTGAAGCTAAATAAAAACTTGTAAATTATACTTATGTGATCAAACATGGCAGTCGCACTATACATGCACTGCCCTTCGATCGATCGATATTGGCGCGAAGAAATTCGACACAGGTCCAACGCTGAGGAGCGCTCGCGCAGTACTGAAGTAGAGATGTGTAAGTACTGCAAGTAATGCATTACGCGTAATATAACACGACCGCGTACTGTAACAGTACGTATTACCCGGCAAAATTTAGCATGACACATGACACTATACATGTCATTATGACTTCAGCTCGCTCGCTCGGTGCC
The DNA here is from genome assembly GCA_963921215.1 of Scoparia ambigualis. NCBI lineage: Eukaryota > Metazoa > Arthropoda > Insecta > Lepidoptera > Crambidae > Scoparia > Scoparia ambigualis. Next base: position 9,729,230 of record OY992526.1, read on the forward strand.
AGCCGGCACTGCCATGAACGCTATGCGTTCTTTTTATGGCTTACATTTCTTTGACACCGCTCCCCGTAGGTCGTAAATATATCATAACATTCGCGCGCTTTCTTTCGTCTATTTGAGTTCATAGTCCGTGTTTTTGATAGTTTCCACGTCTTTTTAGTTAAAAGTTTAATACTAAAACATATTGCCTTGTTAAAAAAAATAGTCCTATTCTTAAAACAAAAAAAATGTCCCAATAATTGTTTAAAAAGTAGTAATTCAAAATATAAATTTATTACAAAAAAATTAAAAAAAAAAACAAAAAGACAAAAACCAAATAAATACATTTTGTAGATAAATGTAATAAAACTAAGTACCTAATTAATTTTTATTAAAAACAAATCATTGTTTTATACAATAATAAAAGGTCATAAAACTATCTATTTCTATCACATTGCACCTGAACATTCAGTACAATAACACAATGACATAGGTGATAGCAGGCTATGTAGGCATTCTAGGCAATCTAAGCATTATAGGGCATCTCTCTCAGGTAGGTCATGTTTAGCGTACTGGGTAATGCTGTAATGCCATATTACGCGGTACGAAATGTCATGACATATGGCAGTACTCCATGGAGTACTGTTTTGCGCATGTCTATACTGAAGTGCGGACGGCCGGCGCATAGCATTTTGTAGTAATTTTGCAGTTGTATTTATCGTTTTTATCGAAATAGAATAATAAATTCATGATTTAAAATTATAAAATCTTTATTCCTCATGAAGTAACAATTATTCTGGTATAAATTTTGCATCAATAATATTATCGTAGATAGGTGAAATTCACAGTTAACTTGAAGAGTTTTTCGAAGTTTTTTGGTTTAGAATAAGATTTTTTTTCTATATATAATCAACGATATCTAAAAATTCTGAGGCCGCTAAGCATTATACGACTATATAAGTGATAACATTCTATTTTTTTATTTCATTCGCTTAGAACAGTAGTTCAATCGATGAGCTCAAAAAAATGCCTCCGCGCATTTTATGAAAATCTTGCTCTGCAATTTTGAGTTTAATTAATAAGTTAAGCAAAATTTACAAAAAGCGAGGCCACTACGCACTATTCCAATAGCTATTCTACACTATTCATCAAGTCAAAATTGTTGATATATTTTGGATTCCGAGATCCAGAGCGCCAAAGTTGACCATTTTACGCAAAAATCACAGTCGAGATGTAATAGGCCTCTTAAGTGTGCTCTTATTTTCTCGCAAGGCATAACAGGAAAAAGCACTTTATTTGTTGCCCCTTATGGTTGATTTCACCACTAAATGTTAGACGTCTTTTCTTTTTTATGTGACAGGAGTAATTAATTGCTTTGAAAAAGTATTTATTCACGTGTACAGAATTTAGCTTTGATTTTGTACGTGACGCGTTATCTAGTTGGTATTTTTGATCGAAGATCTACCGGTCGATGTATGTATGACAAGCGGCCGCTCGCGGTTTCACCTGCGTGGTTCCCGTTCCCGTGGGAATATCGAGATAAAAGTATCCTATGTGTTATTCCTTATAAACTATCTGTATGCCGAATTTCATCCGCATCCATTCAGTAGTTTTTACGTGAAAGAGTAACAAACATCCATCCATACGTGCCCGTGGGAATATCGGGATAAAAAGTATCCTATGTGTTATTCCAGGTTATAAACTATCTGAATGTCAAAATTCATCCAAATTCATTCAATAGTTGTTACGTGAAAGAGTAACACATATCCATACATACAAACTTTCACGTTAATAATATTAGTAGGATGTATGTGTTTTTTTTTTATATAAAAGAGGGAGGCAAACGAGCAGGCGGGTCACCTGATGGAGAGTAATCACCGCCGCCCATGGACACCCGCAAAACCAGAGGAATCGCAGACGCGTTGCCGGCCTTTATGGGAGGAATAGGTTTAAGGAAGGAATAGTAATGTAAGGAAGGAATAGGAATGGGAGGGGGGGGGGGCTCCGGAACCCTCACTGGTCGGACGAAACACAACAGCACCAAGTGCCATTATTTCACGCCGAATATTCGTGAGAGGGTGGTATTACGCCGGGCGAGCCGGTCAGTGTCACTCATTTAGCACCACCCAGGGATCACGTGTAAGGGTCTCAAGGGTAAACTTACGGACGCGAGCAACTTTGACCCCCAATGTGTGTGTGTGACAACAATGTGTGTGTTTAATTTTATTCCATTAAGTTATAACTTAAGTTAACAATTCATTATGATTTATCATTTTTCACCTTTCATCCCAAAAAAACGATAAATTACCTATTTAGCCATTTGTGTCGCTAGGGGAGAGACACTTGCCCGCTATTTTTTTCTCGTACCAGTAGGCCTAGCATGCGCAACACGAGATATGTCGCAGACGAGAGACGACAAATCATTTTAAGTTGTCATGTTAAGGTTTGTAGACAAAAATACCACAGTTTATGCAAAAACTACTATTTAGTCTATTTTTGACATATTATGTAGAGTTCTAAGCGCATTCATGTGTCTTTAGTGTCGATAGACATTAGAGATAAATGAATAAAACACGAGAAAACGAGTCGAGAAGAGTTCTCGTGTTGCGCATGCTAGGCCGGCAGGACGTATGTTTACACAATTCTATGACCACGGCTTCTATTTCGGTTCGACGCGATTCTGTTTCGGCGTGCAGTGGTACCGGGGGTAGCGATGCGCATTTGTCTGGCACAGACTATAATAGCTCGTTAGATTAGTTGTTAAGTCTTAACTATAAGTTAGTTAACTGTTTTTTTTATTATTATCAGTGTTGACGTCAATAAGTGCCTGTAAAGGTTTACATTGAATAAATAATTTGACTTTTATGGTAGCACTGACCAGAAGTCGATGAGCGCGTACCGCCGGCGGTTGGCGTCGCGTATGAGCGCGGTGGTGGCGGAGTCGTAGAGCCACGGCTCGCGGCGCTTGGTCTCGATGTGCGAGTGGGCGCGGAAGAATGGCTGGTATGCGCCCGCCTGTAACAAAGGTGATTACTTCAGAAATTGTGTGCTTTTATTAACACTTAAAGCATAATGAAAAAATATATTTTTATTTCAGACAATTGTGCAGTTCATTAGGATAGACTCCAGCCAAATTCGATGACGAATGTTTGTAAACAGATTACTGTCATTTGTTTGTGTAAATATCTAGTTTCACTCGCATTTTTACTGTTTTCTGGAAGAAAGACACCACAGATTTATTGTGAATCTCATCTCTCTCAAGAAAAAGTAAAAATTTTAGTGAATCTAGATATTTGCACAATGAAATGACAGTGTGGAGTAATGTAGTTAACTTACGGTGGGTAACTGGAGTTAAATAATTAGTCCGTTTACGACACTGTACAGTTTATTCACACACACACGATAGAAGGAGTACAAATAGAAAGAAGGCACAGCACAGAAGTTTATAGCGATAGAAGGCGGAAAGACATAAGCACACGAAAGGTTTATCAGTAAGCGATATTCTAAGGCTAATATCATAGGCGCGTAAGCAGTGGGAAGCGAGCGTTAAAGCGTGGGTCAAACCAGATGCGTTGCGTTCACGGAGCAAAAACAAAGAGGAGGTGTTGTAACTACTTTTTTCATATAATAATAATGTCTCAGCTGCGCGGGTTGCGGGGGGAGTCCAAATAGGAGAAAACCATTTAGTGGCCAGTAGCCAAAGCAAGTAATTTAACCTAATTTACAAGATTAGCAGAGTTGTCATAAAAGTTCTGCTATATTTCACTAGATGTCGTGTATGTCGTAACTTTATTTGATGAAGTATAAATTTAATTTAAATATTACTTACGAGTGGAAAGATATGTTTATTCCGTTTAATCTCGTTTTATCCGTGCAACTACTACACGATACAACACAGCACTTCATGCTAACAAAAAGTTTGGGTCGAGAATTTTTTATAATTCTCTAAAAGACTGAATAAGCCACGAACAACCTATTCGCCAGCCAACGAGAGTTGTACTGACGAAAGCGACACCTGGTCGTAAGTAGTTCAACTACGGTGTGACGTCAGGACTACATTGATAGTTGCTGGACTACATTGATTGCAACACCTCCTCTTTGTTTTTGCTCCGTGGTTGCGTTGCAACGCAACGCGCTGTGCTGCAACGCTCTGCACATCGGCCATTTTGGTTTGAGAAATGGAAGATAGTGTAAGCATTTCTGAGTATTTTGACGAAGGATGGTTGGGTAGTAACTCATCTGATGAAGAACTGCTGCTGATGATGACCTTCAGACATACAAATCAAAGATCACCAAATTCAGCGTATGCTATTCGTGAAAAATTTGTTTCATACGTACTTCAGTGAAAAATAAATATCTGTAAAAAATAACCCATTTTACAACGTTGTGTGTGACCTACCATCAATATTCAGCTGCCTCAGCTGCCTTCCAATATTTTGCCATAATAAAGTTTTATAATGCGTATTTTTGTAGTTCTTGTCTTTCGGCACATATAAACTCTTGTGTTTCCGAACTAATTTTTCTTTCACTTCTGCATCCATTTTTGTATTTAAATACAAACCACCGTTTTCCTGCTGCACGGCGCTGCACGTCTACGCGCGTAGTCGTCCGCGGTGTGACGTCCATTATAGAAAGCCATATAACACAACGTCATCATGGCACGTAGTGCGCGCTGTGTTGCCAAACCGGCTGCTGCGTTCGGCTCGGTTTGTCCCTGCGTGGCGTGATGTGGTGGCAGCGCTGTGCAGCATCGTGCGTTTGGTGTGTCACGTCTCATAATAATGCATATATTACAACTAGTGTTGCAACGGAACTGGCATAACGGAAGCAGAAACGGAAACAGATGTCAAAAGTAAATCTTAACAGAAGCGGAAGCGGAAACGGAAGCGTTAACACTATGAAAAAAAATCACAATTTTGCATTTTAATTTTTTTTATTAAATTTGTACTTTAATACTTAGTTTAATATTCAAAATTAAAAAGCGGCAAGTTATATTTTATGAACAGTAACTTGGCCGCTTTTTCGCCTTTAAGCCTATTTCTATGTTCGTCATAAATTAAACCAGCTCCGCTGAATAATTGTTCGCTGGCTACACTGCTGGGTGGAGCCGTTCTGAGTTCTGTTATAAAGTTTGCGGAACCAGAAGCAGAAACGGAAGTGAAAAATCATGCGGAACTTCCGCAGTTGCGGGAACGGAAACAGAGTTCTGTTGCAACACTACATTACAACGTCATGAGCTGCAACGTGCCGTGCTGTGCTGCAACGCAACGCATCTGGCTTGACCCACGCTTAAAGCGATACGGCTGTGCGTCAAGCGAGTTAATCGTGACTGGTCTGCGATCGCCTGTCGAGTGAGCTCCGCGCTCGAGCGGGGGAAGGGGCGCGAAGGACGGCGGCGGGTGAGCCGGCCGCCAACCGGTTCCCTGCGCGCATTCCACAGAACTACGTATAACACATAAAATCTGTTTGTCCGTGCGTGACATTTACAATTTAAAATTACATTATTGAATTATATTTAACAATACAATGTATTTATATTAAGTACATATATATATAATGTGCGTATATATTATTATTTAATTATGTATGTATGTATTTAGTATGTAAAACTAAAATTACAATTTGCATACATTTATATAGGCTATATAATTATATCGCCACAACAGTAATCTTATTACAAACATTCTTCATCGAATTTGGCTGGAGTATAGTTACAATTTCCATTAAAAAGCTATGTTACTATACAATAACACACAAATAAAATAATGAAAATAAAAAAAATGTACGGTTTACTGTACATATTTATTATACTTTTGCTAAGAGAGCACAACGTCACGTCACGCGCACGCGTCATTGACGCGTCGCAACGTAGAGTATCAAATTAATTATTATAATAAATTACTTATTTTTAATCCAGTGCAAATTACAACGCCAGCCAACTCGGTTTAACATTAGAGAAAATAATCGTCTATTTTTAACTAACTTGTAACTTTACGTAAATACATTTCTACTTTTATCTATAGTGATCTTTTCATTCTGCACTCCAACTAACTATCTACTACATCTCAACAGTGTAATCATACAATAAAAGACACATTTACATTATAAATTAAAACAAAATAAATGAAATTATAACCAATGATATTATAATATCATTGATTACAACAATAACTGTAGGTGGACCCTACAAACCCACAGCCGGTCTACCGATTTGCACGCTTACCCTGTTATTAATAAACGTTGATTAAAGTTACTCATAAGATTAAATTGACGCTGTCTCTATCTGTCTTCTTTAACAAAAACCGGCCAAGTGCGAGTCGGACTCGCCCATGAAGGGGTCCGTAGCAGCAAGTAACATCATATAAAAGTTCTTGTAGTTCGTTGTAACTTTGATCGATGTTTTCATAATAGTGTATTTTTTTTAATTAATTAATTTTTGACGTATTAAAAAAAACCTACTTACTAGATCTCGTTCAAGTCTCGTGGAAGTTATTTTCTCTTATTTTAAGTTACAGGGGGGGACACCACACATTTTACGACTTTGGAAGTGTCTCTCGCGCAAACTATTCAGTTTAGAAAAAAATGATATTAGAAACCTCAATATCATTTTTGAAGACCTATCTTTAGATACCCCACACGTATGGGTTTGATGAAAAAAAAATGTTTGAGTTTCAGTTCTAAGTATGGGGAAACCCCAAAATTTATTGTTTTTTTTCTATTTTTGTGTGAAAGTCTTAATGCGGTTCACAGAATACATCTACTTACCAAGTTTCAACAGTATAGTTCTTATAGTTTCGGAAAAAAATGGCTGTGACATACGGACGGACAGACAGACATACGAATCCATAAGGGTTCCGTTTTTTGCCATTTGGCTACGGGACCCTAAAAACGAGACAGCGTCACTTTAAACCGAGGTGTAACATTTAGCCATTTTTATTAATAAAACGGTTAGTGACGTGCAGATCCGTAAATCTATCGAAGGCTGCAGAGTCCATCCTGTCAGCAATCATCCCCAAAATCCTATTGCTGCTCCCACGCAATCGCAGCATCAACGAGGCAGTCTTCTTTCGCATGATGGTATAAAAATCATCAACACTGGCATCTGCAAACATGCCTGATGCGCTACAAAAATGTGGGAGCCCCAACAACAACACTATAGTCGTAGAACTATTTCTATGCTAGTTAACACACTAGATCAGACTTCCGTCATCCGATTTCTCCGATCCGATCCGTGAATCTTCATTCCGGAATTTCAAAGAAAATATTTTCACAGACTTGGATTTAAAATGAATTCGAGTAAAATGACATAATATGCCAAAATGGCATCTGAATTGTTTGAATATGTATCAGTGATCAGACTATAGCCTGACCGCAACCGCTGTACCGCGCCCAAGGTATGCGCGGGGAGGAGGGGCGTGGGAAGTAGAGAGCATGAACTCACATGAGATTCGTAGTGTCAGACAGATCTTAAGATATCGAAGCACAGTTTATTGAAGCTTTATATTTACGAGTATAATAACATCCAATCCGTTTTTGTCCAATATGATTTTTAGATAAGTACAAATTAAAGAACCAATATAAATGAAATAAATCTTTAACTCTTGGAAATATAAACTTTCTTTGTTTGATTTTCTTTTCTTAAAATATTCGGCCACTTTGAAAATGACAGTCTTGATATCTTGAGATAATGCACGACCCATTTTTAGATATTTGATCTCATGTGCGTCTGACACACTAGTTGCCGCCGTGAGCGATGACGGCAAAATGACAAAATGGAGCAACTGGTTCGCCCCCCCGCCTCGCCGCTCGCATACCCAAGGCGCGGTACAGCGGTAGCGGTCAGACTATAGTGCGTAAGCAATATCCGAATTCTGTCAGAGTTTTCTAGACCCGCTTTTTCACGGGTTTGAATCGGACGTAGTGCGAAAACGGTTTTAGAACGCGGCGCCAATAGTAGTAGAAACCTGAAACAGTGTAGTACGGTACTGTGTATTATGATGCTCTATAGTGTTTCATTGTATAGTGTAGTATTTTGCAGTTAACCTCACTCGCTATTATAGTGTCATTATTATGATGATGAACCGTATGTAGTTAATGTCCCTAATATTGTAATGAGTAACCTCTCTGTAAATATCTGCCGCAGAAGCTGGCGCTTGCAATGGCCAGCGACAGACACATCGGCACCGATACTGCGAGGAAACCCCCTTCGGCGACGAAGAGTCACCTGATATTATGTAGCTCGGTACTATGCAGTGTATTATTGTGTAGCAATATCACAATTCTGTGTAATGTGATATTTTGTAGTGTGTTATTGTGTATTGTGAAATTTTGTAATGTGATATTGTGGTGTGTTATTGTGTAATGTGACATTGTGTAGTGTGTTATTGTGAAGTGCCTTTTTGTATATTGTGTTTTGTGAAATGTGCTATTGTATAGCGCAATATTGTGTAGTAGGGTATTGGGTAGTGTGTTATTGTGTAATGTGATATTGTGAAGCGTGTTATTGCGTAGTGTAATATTGTATAGTATTTTATTGTATATTGTAGTATAGTGTAATTAATCTGATATCCAATATACCTGGTCATGAGCTCAACTTCAGGGTACTTGAAGAACTGATACTTATTACATTATCATACTGATGTTATAACTAGGGCTCTATATCTTACCTGATACCACCTGGTCATGAGCTCAGCTTCGGGGTACTTGAAGAATCCTCCCACATCAGAGCCGCAGAAGCTGACGCCCGCAATGGCCAGTGATAGGCACATCGGCACCGATACGGCTAGGAAGCCCCATTCGGCTACGTTGTCGCCCGTCCATATTGCTGCGTATCTAGCGGGTTAAATAAAAGAATAAAATATAATTTACATCTTTTATTTCAGACCTTCGATCAACAATACAACTAGATGTCAGGTCGGTGCTAAAAATATGTCTCGGTAAATAACAGCCCACTTGAGAAGTGAGCTCTTGTTTTCTCGCAAGGCAATAACAGGAAAAAGTACTTTATCTGTTGCCCCCTTAAGGTTGATTTCACCACTAAATGTTATTGACGTCTTTTTGTTTTTAATTGACAGGAGTAATCATTGCTTTGCTCGTTGTTTGTGACGAATGGACGTACATAAAAGAAATACTTAGAAGATTTGCGACTTTATAACTGGGTGGACTTTATAACTTTATATGGTTGTAATTAGGTTAAACATAAAACTGTTTTATAACTTTTGCTTTAGTTAGTTAGTAGTAACGTAAGTTAAGAAAAAGTATTTATTAACAACGAAACTTAAAACTACTTTAGTATAAAAAAAAAACAAAAAGAAAGAAAGAAATGTTTAATTCGGACTTCTTGGCGGGAAAGTGAAGCGTCATGTCTGCAGTTTTGTTTTTTTTCTATAATTTGTGTTTTGTCGAATATTAATGTGAAATAATGGCGGATTATTTACTGTTAAGTGTTCGTGAACGTGCATGAGTGTTAGCAAATAAAACAAAACAGTGCAACATCACTTTTCAAATTCTCTCAAGAAGTCCGTGTAAGACCTGAATAAAGTCCCACAGCTTCATTGAGTCTCGAGGGGTTTGGGGGGAAATCATTTACGTTCGTTCATTATTACTCATTATCATCCACTTAATGTAAAGAAAATAATAATTACTATTAAACACTTGACACTGGCTAAATGTGCTGATCGCACGAAGAATTCTTTAAGAGGAAAAAAACAATGTTTAATTCATAAACCTGTGATGCCCTTCCTAAGCACTAGGTACAAGTGCATGCACATAACACTCAGTGCCTCTGAATGGCACACTCTGGTCTATGACCAATTTATTACTATCAATTTCAATAAATATGAAAGATATTTTATTTAAATAAACAAATACTGTAACATTACCAAGCACAACGATAATAAATCAATACAAAGAGGGTAGTTGTCGGAACCCGCCAAGCGATGGCGCTGCGCCGGAATCTGCATCATGCTATGGTTTCGTGGCGACCTACAATTATTTTTGTTTTGTATTGTGTTTTCAAAAGTGGATCTGGCGGATTTTGATTCTATACGACACACGTGTGTCAAAGCTTGTATCCAGTTTTTATAAATATGTTATCGAAGGCAGAAAGTAAATTGAGCTATACAGTTCATCTTACCTCTGAGTGCCGGCGAAGCCAGCCCGTGTGAGTACGAAGGGCCGGTACTTGTTGCCCGAGCGCTGCAGCAGACCTTCGTGTGTCGCGCGAATGTACCATAGACCGTATTCGTTGTGGACGTGCCTTTAGGAAAATAACAGGTTAAGACTTACTAGAATTGAATAGAAATAAATTTAGGCTGTGAATAGAATGCCACAAGCGGCTTTCTAGTACAGTCACCAGCATTAAGATGTGATGATGCAAAAATATCTGATCATTGGTGGAAGGCATATTATAATGCCTTCCACCAATAATCAGATATTTTTGCAGGCCGTAAATAGTCACATCTTAATGCTGGTGACTGTACGATCGGTTACGATGCCATTATTACGGCATCCTAGTACAAAGTGCAGGCAGTGTATAGAGTGCCACAAACGGCAACATAGAACGATCGGTTACGATGCCGTAATTACGGCATCCTAGTACAAAGTGTATAGAGTGCTACAAGCGGCATTGTATCTCAATCGGTTCGGGAACCTTAACTCATAATGTTCAGATGACATAATATTTAAAATATATTTTTGTATGGAGTAAGATTTCTGTTGTCTAATAAAAAAAAATAACCTCGAAATTCACGTGACCAATAGGAGTAGGGAAACTAGTATTTCTGTTGTTTAATAAAAAAAACTTTACGGCAGATTAGGCGGCGTCACTATAATACCGCAAAACTTACGGTTCTCGAACCGATTGAGATAAAGTGCCGCTTGTGGCACTGTATACACTTCCATAAATTTATTCAGCATCAGAATATACACCAGAAATAATTACAATTATTAACAATATTATGTTAATAAAAGAATATTACCACTCCCTCTCTTCAATTGGGTGTCGTAAAAGGCGACTAACGGACTAAAGACATCACATACATCCACCAGCAAAGAGCGGCGATGGGCTCACCACCTGTCACGCTAAGCACATGTGCAGTCGCTATTTGGTGAAAAGTTGACTATGGTGGAGGACTGCTTTTGCTGTTCTCATTGCCTAGTCTCTGACCAACGCTTAGGGAATAATAGTCGTGATGTGTATGGTATGTATTACTTTAATCTAACTATTCAAAATTAGTATAGGAATTTGCATAGTAAGATTTAAGTAATACTGTTCTAAGAATTTAATATTACAATAGAAATAAATAACGTTGTTGTAATTCAAATAAAGTTATTGTTCAAGTAGTTATCATTACCGCTCTAAACAAAAATTTTGCATGCCAGTTTCTGGTAAAATATGTGAAACCTTTTTCGTTAAACACCTTATGTACCATATTTTACACAAAATAAATTTTATTTCATTTTAAAGAATGAGTGAAGCAAATTTATTTCAAGCAGCTTCTTTCATTAGGTAAAAAAAATAAAAAATAAATGTAAGTAACAACATTTTTAAACCGACCTGTGTTCCCAGAAAGACGCAATTCCCTCAACGTCCTCTTGTGGCTCCTTGTAATGGCGACAGTCCTTCGGCATTGTGATTTCAGGGCCGTTGAACACCTGCATAACAGTTTATAACAAGTTCAGTAGTATTTTTGACTTTGACGCTCGCCGGATTTTCTCAGTACAAGGTAGCCTATAGAATTACGAACCGTTGGGACTTTCATAGAATTTCAACTTGCGGAAATTGGGAAAAAAAATCGAACGCAGTTCATGTTAAATTTTGCGTTCACGATGCATAAAATGTACCACAAAACCAAAATAATCGACCTTGTTCATACTAAAGTAGTCTCTAAGTGTATCAAGAGACACAGTACAAAGTCATGTGAAGAGCGCGTACATATATGGACGCTTAGGGTCTGACGGAATGGCGAGATTTTTACGTGCGTCCATATATGAACACTTGGGGGCTAAGGGGTATAAATGTTGTTGAATATTGAAAATTAAAAGAATCCTACCAACCCATCTCTTCTCTTGGATGTCGTAAAAGGATAAAGGGACCACAAACCCAATAGCTCTCATGCTCACTTGCTACCACCCTCTTATCTAAGACTGCCGCCATGTCGTGTAGCAGTGTAGTAAAATTGCTGCATATAGAGGTAAAGTTAACTCTTAGCTCTAACAGCGAACTTAGCTAACAGAAAATCCTCTTTATTTTTGAACTCTTAATAAATAAAGAAGACTTTGAAGGCTGTCATCACCTGTCATGCTGAGCACATGTGCAGTTGTTTTTTAGTGTGCTGCGATTAAGCCAACACCTATCGATTGTAGCGATGACTTTAAGAATCAGAAGAATCAATATCATTTACTCAGGCCATGTTTAAGTCACAGCACTTATGAAAGAAATTATGCTATCGGTTCTTAAGTCTATCTATGGGGCAGGAGCCTTGTACTGAAAAGAACCGGCAGGACACTCAGCAAGGGCATTTCTTTTCCCCTTTCTTTTACAGCGTCAATTAGAATAAAAAAATGCCCTCCCTATCATAGAAGGGCAGTTTCCATTACTATCATAAAACACATAAAACAACGACAACGACATAAAAATAAATTAATAAAAAAAAAGAAGTTCAGATCTTTATCAATATAAAATAATCAATAGAATTAATGTCTTACAGTACAGAAAAAAATTAAAAAGTAAGACTACAACTATTAATAATAAAAATAAGTTAACAAGAGCAGACCAGCCTCCACAGGCGGCACCCGTTCACGAGTATGACATGTGAATCAGCCATCGCTTCGCTTCGTTTTTAACAATTTCGATTGATTGTACCGCCACCAACATAAACCATATAGTTCCAAAATTCATATATTATATAGTTGAACATATTTATCTAATGACTCTTAGAGACAAAAACATGATTGGTAATACTTCACTCGATAGAAAAAAAAATCTAAGATCAACTGTCAACATTTTAAAAGAGCTGTAAGTCAGATAACACATCAATAAATGACTTAATTTTTTACCAATAGAAGAAACTTTTTATTATATAGTGAATGCAAAAAACACATATTTTTTATTTCACTTGTTTTTACAAATATGGACAAAAAACCTATAAAACGCCCCTATTCGCGCCGCTTCGCTGATATATACAGGCCTTCATCATCATCATCAGCCTATAAACGCCCCACTGCTGGGCACAGGCCTCCCACGTGGAATATGCACGTAGGGATATTGGGCCATAACCCACCACGCTGGCCCAAAGCGGGTTGGTGGGTTTTAACGACTGTCATCTTACGACAACAACCGGGACCAACGGCTTAACGTGCCTTCCGAAGCACGCCTTATACAGGCCTTACTTTACATTTTTTTTTACTATAGGCATGCCGTATCTTCCTCTTTTGCTTAATAGGGTTTACGCATTTCGGTTTCCCATACAATGTTCCAAGTCGAAACTTTTAAAGACCAATAAGCCATTTTTATGAAACTTTGCATGCTAAAGTAAAATACAGGGATCTAAATAGTTTGTTGAAAATATTAAAAAAAAATAAAAATTGTTGAGTTGTTGCGATTTAAAGTCCTCTAAAGAAAGTTTAAAATCGTAATAACTCAGTTAAATAAACGTTTTCAACAAAGTACTTCAGCATGCCGAGTTTCATCAAAATTGGCTTACTGGTTCTTAAAAATTTCAACTTTGAAATTTGTATGGGAAACCGAAATGCGTAAAACTTGTTAGATCAATTACTGTTCTATTGAGGCTTTAATTAAACAAACTATAGATATACGATTGCTGCTTAAAAAACGGCACAACGAAACAAGGTATAAATCAGAAATATGCCTTATTTTGCTTTTAAATTTTCGAATTTAGAACTTTGTTCCAACTTATCTAGCAAGCCTAGTTCCAAAGTGATGTTTCAACTCCAATAATAATTTTCTAAGAATTTGTACTTTAGTGCCTAAAGTTTAAGGCTAAATACAATTTCATTTCTGATGTTGATCTATGGATATGTATGTAGTTATGCGGGGACATTATATGAGTTTGATTTTGTATGAGACAGTGCATCTATTGTTTATATGATTGAAGACTGTAGGTATGTAAGTTGTTTTATTTTAATCTATACTAATATTATAAAGAGGAAACATTAGATTGTTTGTATTGAATAGGATCCGAAACTACTAAACCGATTTAAAAAAATATTTCACCGTTGGGAAGCTACACTAACTCCGGGTGACATAGGCTATACTATATTTTCAAACAAATTAGGGATCCTTACTAAAACTCAAATAAATTTCTTAAATCGCGTGCGCTAAGAAAACTATTGATGATAGAATAAATTAATGTACTTTGGCTTTGCAGAAGACACCATTATCTACAAAAAGTGTCGCGATAGCATATGTCTAACCTTTTTTGTTACGTCACAGTAAGTGTTCTTGGGAGGGGAGTCATTTTGAAAATTCGTCACGGGGTAGGGGGTCCACGCGAACGAAGTCAGCGGCGGTCTGCTAGTCTTTATTATTGTTGGGGATTTTTGTCTCTTGACATGTCAATCAGGTATGTAAGTTGATCTGTACAGATACTCACGCTAGGCTCGTTCATGTCGTTCCATATGTGCACGTCTTTGCTGGTGCCCGGGAAGTTCTCATACCGGTAACGCTCCGCGTAATACTTGCTCACCGCCGGGTTGAAGAAGTCCAGGTAAGAGGACGAGCCGGGCCAACACCAGCCTGGATGGAATACATTTATTTTTAATGTAATCGTACTTTTAACGTACGGGACGTCCTAGACGCAAATGATTGGACGATGATATCAAACAGTACCCCATTAAACAGTAGCCAAGTTCGGTCCAGACTTGGCTATCGACAATAATTAAAAGCTACACATCATGGATAAAAAAATTCCGCCTATCTCTCCCCCCACCTACACCTTCCACAATGGTTCTACTCCATCCTCAAGGCCGGCACCGCACCTGCGACTCCTCTGGTTTTGCGGGTGGGTGTCCATGGGCGGCGGTGATTACTTCCCATCATGTGACATGAATGCTCATTTGCCTCCTATTTACATTAAAAAAGACCACTACCCCTATCTATGCCGATTGCCACCTATACTCTGATTTTTGATTAGATGGACTGAAGTGACAGCTGCCGGCGCACTTTATTTTTTTTAATGTTGCCAACTAAAAGGCGAAGTGTTGTGACGCGAGTGATTTTACCGATTAAATTGAATTATTGAGTCACCGACATGGCTGTGAATAAGTATTTAACAAAATATTATTAAAAAGTACGTGTCATTCGCAAGTTTACATGATATGTAGACGTTTTTAATGAATCCGCGTACAAAGAAACCACAGAATACCTATACGAGTGACGCGCACTACGACCCTTGTCGATGACCAAGTGTCGTACACGTCATTTGTCCCCCTTTCATCACGCGATTGGTTGAACGTATTTCTTGCTCTCTTATGGTTGGTTGTTTATGTTGTATTGTTATATTTTACCTCGTACTGTAATTTTTATTAGATTAAATACCAAACTGACAATAAGTAAGTTACTAACTGTAACCTTTTCGACATTTGAAGTATGGTAACTGACAAAAACGCTTATTTAAACTTTTTTTACATTTAGCGATTATGGACCACAACTTAGGGTACAATTTTAAATTATGTAGTTTTAATTTCTAACATTTTAATCTTTAAGAACATCAAAAACAGTGGAAACACCGTTCCCAAGAGGTTTGCTGTTGTCTGAGCACAGTGGCGCTTATTAGGTTTTACACATAATTGCGTATCCAATTTCTTTTCCTCTTTGTAGAATACGTATATAAATACATTTTGAAACATTGTCTGCTCTGTGACACGTAGATGAGCGGGCCGTCTCCTTCTCCTATGAGACATAACTGCACCCGAGGTACTCGGTTGAGCGTCTGCCATGTCGTTTTACAAAAATACAACAAACAGGAACAACAACACATAAAAACAACGTAACAAGGAAAGATATAGCAAAAACTTAACAGCAATAACAACAAGAACTGGAGTTATGATATATGTATATGAGCGCAAGGAATATTCGCGAGCGAAGAAGGGGAACCAATGACGCGCGCTACGTTTGACTTTGACATCTCTGTTTTCTTTTATATGGATTTATGGCTCTAGGTGCTTGTCCTTTTGAGCCAGTATTTTAAGGTCCGAAGGTATTTTAAGTCACATGATGATTTCAGAATTTACAGATTAACCAATTGTCACAGTGTGGTCACTGAATCATTCGATAAATTTTCAAATACAAGTATTTTGGCACAAATTTTATCATCCCAAACCGAATAAAACACAATGAAATTAATTTGAACCAATTAAGATTCTGAAAATTATTATTCTGACATTAGTTGTAAACTGTTAACGGGAATTATATGTTTCCTAATTAAGTAGCTTCTATATCAAGATAACACAGTTCGAGTGTTATGCATTTACCAATAAGCGAAATTGAACCAACAATTGAACTTTGTTTGAGTAAGGGTACAACACTATTTTTTATTTTCCATTGTGGTATCATTACTAATGTCACTTTAGTCCATCTAATTAAAAATCAGAGTATAGCTCATTGGCTAGTTGACAGTTCTCGGAAAAGTATTAAAAAAATTCAAACGCTTATTATAAACCTCTTACAATATTTATTTTCTCGAAAAAGCTTTATAGAAAAAATAACATATTTTTCTTCATTCATTTCAAATTTTGTGCGAAACAGTTGGTCACGTGACATTTTGCCCTGTGACGTCACACCTCAATAAACAAAAAAAAATTATCTTGAAAAGTGACAGATAGTTTTTGTTTATTTTGTGAGATGTGACGACACACGAAGCTCAATCATGGCCGCCCGTGTTTCGGGTCTTGTAATCCACAGATAAAAAATATCAACATTATGTAGTAAAATAAAATATTTAAAAATTATCTTAATAAAAAAAAACTATTGGATGATTATCGTAAAATTATAAACTACCACATCAGACATATTTTGTTATTGTTACCACTGTCAAATAGCCAATAGTAGTGTATCTATATGACACTACGAGTACCAACCTTCGTTAGTCCTAGACTTTATCCTTCACGTAGTACTCGTTGTCGGTATCGCTATCATGTAAGAAGCGACCACTATTCTATAATGACCACTATTCCGATCTACGCAAGATACACATTGCATATTATACTACGGGAACTGACCTTCATAATCCTTGCCGTCTTTATCCTTCACGTAATACCCGTTTTCGGTAGCGTCTTCATGTAAGAAGTAGCCAGCCTCCCGCTTGATATGAGGGTCTATGATGGTGACCAGCTTGCGGCCCTTAGCGGTGAGATTGGCCACCATATCGGCAGGGTGAGGGAACTTTTCAGGGTCCCATGTGAAGTACCTGGTGGTAGATGGATTATCGTCATTAATTAATTAATTAACTTTCTGCGCTCACACCAATTATACACCGAGATTTTTCATTGGTTTTGGAGCCGAAACCCTATTCATGTTTATCATCAGTAGAAGCTAATTAGCATGTAAAACTAAAAATATGAGCATAAAAAAACATTAAAAAAATATCAATAAAAAATCTAAGAACCCTTGGTACCGGACGATCTTATGAAAGTCAATGACCGAGGCGCTTCAAACGCTCCGCCTACCCCCCGCCCCGCCGCCGGCGCAGGCGGCCGGCCGGGAAAGTTCATAGGGGTCACGGGTGTACTCGTAGATAAGGAGAACGTTACTACGTGTTTACGACAAAAAGTCACTTTTACAACTTTTTTTTTGGTCGTAAAGCGAATATTATTTCATAAATAGGTACAACACTTTTTTGTATTATAAGGTTTTCGGCTCCAAAACCAATGAAAAATCTCGGTGTATAAGTATGTTAAGATTCTTTTGAAACTTGTTTCAAGGGTTACTAGTTAACGGATAAACATCATTGATCACATAAAAACTAGATACGCAATCGCAAACTAAATCGTAGCGGAATGGTGACAAGCTTTGAAATAAACATATGACGAATAGTGTTTAAAGGCGCGTCCTCAATGAGAGCATTCGCGTCAGGGTTTGAAATTATCAAGATAAATATGCCCTTTGATAATTATCACGACTATTATCATGATAATTATCAGTTAATTATCAAACAGATGAGCCTAGGGCGAACGCTACACGTCAATAAATATCGTGATATTTATCACAATATTTATTGATGGATCTTGGGCTGTATCACAGAACACCCTGCCATCAATACGGTTCGCGTCAAACTCTACGACGTAGACGTTATTAGGGTTGCCACCCGTACTCTAAAATAGCGCATTGTCCTCTTTTTCATGTAGGCGTACTTTATAATCTACGACACCAATAAAGTAGGCTAAAATACTCTATTTACGTAAAAGACAAATATTTGTTAAATGTCGCAAAGAGCAACAAAATGGCGTACTTTATAATCTACGATACCAATAAAGTACGCTAAGATACTCTATTTACGTAAAAGACAAATATTTGTCTTTTTTTCAAAGAGCAACAAATAAATAAATACTCTTTTTTATGATGAAAAAATACCAAAGTAAAGGTAAGGTAAATAATACCTACCTACATTATTTATATAATAAATGTTTTTTGCTTTACACTGTCCTTTTTTACGTGTCTCGTGAATCTGCGCTTAATATAGGCTACTTGTCAAAATAAAAAATATTAGGCAATTTAGGCTACTCGGTAGGCAAAATTTGGCAAATTGAATTAGCTCATATCTGGCAACCCTGACTGACACGATAAATATTGACGCGCGACACTACACTACACGCAAGATAAATATCACGATCTAGGATCTGGGATAAGGATCAGATTTCCAGAAATCCAGCGATTAATATTGTGATCCGTCAGTATATATTGACGGATCACAATATGGATATTGCATGTAGCGTTCGCCTAGCAGTCCTTTTTTAACTGATATTACATATCAACATTTTAGTTGTAATTTCATGAATAAAAACTAGAAACTTTTCGATTATACTTATCAAGATAATTCTCAATGATAATTATCAATTCGAACCCTGATTCGCGTGTAATGAGCATTCGGCGTCAAATATACGAGTGGTGTGGACGTTGAGCCGAGCGTTACTAAGTTTACACGCGAGCACGAACTTCCGCCGGTGTGGACGTCGCAACGCTGTTCGCGGAAATGGCTCGCATTCGAATGTTCACGCAAACAAAACGCTCGAAAGCGAAAAACTCAGATAATGAAATGAATGACTATGTATGTAGGAATATTACTGGCCACTTGTAAGCAAGGAACTGTTCCTTGATCGTGACCTAATTGGTCTATCGTATTATCGTGTTATTGTCAATGTCAATTTATATTGCTTTGACTCTGATTTCTATTTAACATTTAGTATTCTAATGCTCCAAGCACGGATGATCGACTCGAACGTTCATAGTTTTGCACGAAAGTGAATGTTTAGTTCGCTGGGCAGAATTCTTTGCTCGCCGGCGATTGCTCGTTTGCAAATGCTCGGGAAAGAATGCTCTCGGTGAGGACGCTCCTTTAGCGGAATAGCCATTTTTTACAAACGTCAAATTGACACTTAGTTCGCACATTACTAAACGAAATGAGTACTTAAACATCTCGCTAACTATTGTTCAGACGACGACTCCAAATAAAGTGATAAATTTGTGCATCTACACTTGAGAGCAAAACTATCGCACACCCCTGAAATTTTTTAATAAAGTCTTATTTTCTAAGTTCATGGTACATTTAGATATAAGTTTCTGAAAACCTTGCTTTATAACGAACAGATTGATACCTAAATCATACAATGCAGTATATGACGTAGACATCATTTTAGTATATCTGCAATTTGAGTAAAAATTTTTAAACACTGAAAATAGACGACAACCTCAGACGGGAATCGAACCACGCACCTTCCGCATTCCGGGCGGCTGCCATAACCACTTTGCTACCGAGGTCTGGTTTGCACCCGTCGAAATTTGTCAGTGCTTGATGCAAGTTTTTAAGTCAACATTGCTTCATCAAATGTTAGAAGTTTTCACCTCTGAGATCCGAAAGAAATATTTTTACAAATATTTGAACATTCGGTTAAGATGAAGCTGCGTTATAGATTAATGTTTTATTTATTTATTTTAGCGTTTTATTATCGCTTAAAAATACTTAAGTAGAATTTTTAAGTAAAAAATTAAAACGCTAAAATATATAGAAAATATTAACTGTATTAAACTGTATCTATTAAATTTAAGTTTAAAAAATTACGACTGTGCGATAATTTTTGCTCTTAGTGTAGTTTTATCTGTGATCGAAGCATAAAAGTGCCATATTTAAGTGTGTACTGACTTCTTCCGGTCCGTGTACTCGATGTCCAGCCATATGACGTCGGCGGGTATGTCGTGTACGTCAAAGTTTTCGTCCACGCCGCGCACATCAGCTTCGTCGACGTAGTTCCAGCGGCACTGGTGGTAGCCCAGCGAGAATTTCTGGGAGGAAGAGAGACATTTCATACAAACATGTGGGAATGGAATATAATGGATCCGCGCGTGTGACGTATGAATGTAAACGAGAGAGCTAAAAAGCTATACGCTTCGCGGAGACGAACACGTTAGTTAGACAGATTTAGGAAGAGCTACGGACAAGTAACACGAGTAAGATGGGTAAATCAAAGGACAATTTTGGAACTGTATTTTTGTTGAGAATGTATAAATATAAATCGTATAAGTAAATTTACCTCAAAATTCACTAAGTGTAACCATGCTATCATAGTTTCCCTTTAAAGTCAGGAAAAAATACAATACTAAGTATAATTTTCCTATGGTAGTAACCAATTCTAAGTTTTTGAACGCACTCTGCGACTCAAAGCGTTTCGTTCCGCCTCTTTACTGTTAACCATATTAATTAATTTAATGTTTATGAAAATATGCTAGTTCTGCTATTTAAGAATTGTTATCATGGCATTAAAATTAAACAAGCTTAACGTTTTATAAATAATTATTAACACAATAGTTCATGATTATGAAATGATTGAACGGCTTTAAAGGATTTTTGGACCCCCGCCAGAAGTAAATGTTGGGGTAAAAAAAAGTAATTAGTAAATAAAACATTAGACGTAAAAATAATGAATATTTATTTTTTTAATTACAATTTTTTGCCTGCTTTTTATATCCCATAGTTCTAGGTGCGTGCGCTCACCCTCGCGGTCAAAGCGACGGCGCGCTGTCATTGAAATGAAATGAAATGAAATATTTAATTTGCGTTTGAGAAAGGTACATTTTTGGTCTTATTCTACTTTTCTTCTCTATCTCAGCTGACAATGTAGCATGCAAATAACTTTAACATTTTTATTTTCTAGGTAACAATGACTATTCTAATTACATACAAAATACAAAATTAATAGGTACTCCAAATTGTCAAAAACCAATTATGTTAGTATTACAATAAAAATACAAAATTAATAAACTTTAGATTAACCATAATCAATAAAATGTCAAAAATATGTCAGATCAATTTAGCAACCTAACGTCTGTGGAGCTTATAAACTTTACTTTTTATTGGTGCACGGGGTGAATAATAGCGGTCACGCGCATGCGCTTTGATAACCGCGATAGGCCGCGCGCTAGGTGACAATAATTTTAATTTTCGTAAGGAAAAGTTGAGACAAAAATGTAAAAAATAATTTTTGGATCACGTAAAACAATTTGGCGGGGGTTCCAAAATTAACCCTTACCTATACTTTACCTATACTTAACAAGGGAAAAAAACGTATTTTTGACTTGTAATACGTATTTTTGCTCTTCAAATAAATTTATTTATTTATTTAATTAGGCTCTCACAACAATGAGTACACTAATACAATCAATACTTATGCTATTACAGAGAGTTCTTAACTAAGTGTCCCATTACTTAAAGGAGGGCACCACATGCTCAATAAGAAAAATGTTTGGTTTGGTTAGGTATACAATAAATATTTAAAGAAAAAAAAAAACAAAAACTTAAATTTTACTTTGATTTAAGCTTAATACTGCTTTCTTGATGCTGGGTATAGAATCAAAGCTGAGATCAATTGCATTTTGGTAATTCTTGTACAATGTTATAGCTCGCAATAAGAAGCTGTGCAATTTCAAATTTGTTTGGCATTTAGGCGCTTGGAAGAGCTTACTATTACCGTGTCGCGGCAAACAACGCGGGACATGAAAATCAATTCTAGAGAGCAGATCAGGGCAATCCACAGAGCTTGTAACAATTCTTTTCAAAAACACCAAGTCTACCACTTTTCTACGAGCTTCCAATGTAGCCATATTAAAGTGTTGTAACCGATCCTCATACGATCTAAGTTTTTTGCCTAAGTTGCAAGAGTAGGTCAAGTGCCACATAAACCTCTTTTGCAACCTTTCAATGCGCTGAATATGTATTTTGTAGGTTGGTGACCAGGCTATACTACAGTATTCTAAACCGCTTCTGACTAGAGAGTTATACATAATAGCTTTAGTTAAAGGTTTTTTGAAATTCTTACATTCTCTCAAAACAAATCCGAGCATTCTAGATGCTTTCAAAACACAGATATTCATATGGCTATTAAAATTAAGCTTGGAATCAATTTGGATGCCTAAATCACGTATTTCCTGAACTTCATCGAGTATATCATCACCTAACCGGTATTCAGATCGTCTAATATTGCGGTTTCGAGTAAATTTTATATGTTTGCACTTTTTAGTATTAAGCGACATTTTATTTTGCTTACACCAATCCGCAAATCGATCTAAATCATCCTGAAATAAGGAGGAATCAATATCATTTTTTATCGTTTTAGTAGCTTTTAAGTCATCAGCAAACATGTACAGATGAGAGTTAAGGAAACATTGATCCACGTCATTAATAAAGACGTTAAACAAATAGGGCCCAAGATGGGATCCTTGCGGAATGCCAGATGTTGCAATGTATGGACTTGAACTACTTCCGTTCATGACAACTTTTAAGTCACGCTTTGTGAGATATGACTGAAACCAACCGAGCAGCGGCTCCGAAACTCCGCAATTGCGCAACTTTTGAATCAAAATGTTATGACTCACTGTGTCGAAAGCCTTGCAAAAATCGGTATACACCGCATCAACCTGCACACGAGAGTCTACCGCTTCCACAAGATTCCCAACATACATTGCTAGATTTGTAGCAGTAGATCTTCCCTTTACAAAACCATGCTGATTATTAGACATTAATTGTTTTAGATGCCACCACACTATAGGACAAATAAGGGCTTCAAATACTTTGGCGACTACAGAAAGAATAGCTATTGGCCTGTAATTGGTAACATCCGATTTATTGCCATTTTTAAAAATAGGAACTATCTTAGTGTTTTTCCAAAGTGTAGGAAAAACACCATCTTTTAGTGACTTGTTATAAATCAGCGTCAGTGGCAGGGCAAGTTTATCGGCAGTCCTAGACAGAAAGACAGGTGGTATGTCATCTGGACCGGTACCCTTATTTATGTCAAGGTGTTCTAAAGCCTTCATAACTTGGTTTTCAGTTAAGGTAATATTATTCAAGATATTATTAGTTATACAATTCGAAGAATCTGTATTACTAACATGGTCGTTCTCAGTGGAGCTATCGTACACCTTAGAGAAATGAGACGCAAAATAGTCACATATCTTCTCGACGTCGCCAGAACTAACTTCTCCATACGACATAATACTAGGATAGCTACTTAACGAGCCTTTTTTATGCTTCAAGTAACTCCAGAAGAGCTTAGGATTACGCGTTATTTTGCCCTCTAAATCCGCAGTATAAGAGTTATAACAAGTCACGGCCATATGTTCACATCGCCTTTTAAGTAGGTCAAATTCAATTTTATCTAAGGGATTGTTATATTTCTTTACTTTTATTCTAAGTCTATTCTTTTCGTTTAATCGTCTAATAAGTTGCTTTGAGAACCAAAATGGGTACCGTCTATTTTTTAGTGTATTTCGTGGAACATGTCTATGTATAAGATCGCGAATAACTATGTAGAATTTATCAACCGCGTCATCGATCGAAGTACACTTAGATAAATCCTTATGCCAGTCAATGCCATCAAGCGCCGCAATAATAGAATTATAGTCTGCCTTAAAGTAGTTCAATCTTGAACGAACAGCCGATTTTTGAGGCAGCACGGTGAAGTTTGAGAGAGCGAGTAGCAACTGTAATGGTGGATGATAACGGTCTATCTTAGATAATATTTGGGTAGATTCAGCCAAGGCAAGGTTATCGATGTTAGACAACACTAGATCTAAAATTTTATTTTTGTGATTTAACACGTGGTTAAACTGTCTTAAGCTATTTAAAGCCATAAAGTCCCACAATGACTGCTCGAAACGGGAACCCACAGTACTGGGTGAATTAATAATGGATCCGTCGTCTTTGAGCCAATTAATAGAGTTTATATTAAAATCACCTAAAATTAAGCAATTGGTCTCTATTTCCATAACTTTGTTGGTATTGTCTATAAAGTGCTCCAGAACGCTAAACTTTAGAGGAGATGGCAAGTATACAGCGCATAAGCAAAATTCCCGAGGTAAAAAGCCAGTAGGCAACAACAGCTTAACCCACAGATCACCACAAGAACTCTCATAGTCACAAAGTCTGTAAGATTTGATTTTTTTGGAAACTGCTATCAAGACGCCGCCACCACCATCCTTACTGTTAAGAATGTTAATCGTTCGGTCCTGTCTAAAAAGTGTATATCGGTCATCCAGTATCTCCGAATCATAAACACCTTGCACCAGCCAAGTCTCCGTAAATACATTTATATCGTAATTACAGCAAGCTACCTTACAATAAATATCAGTCAATTTGGTTTTGATACCTCTAACATTTTGATAATAAATGCTTATATCCGCGTATTTTAAACAATAATCGGCAAGAAAAAGACCCGTTTAATAACCTCAACCGCACTATTCAATTTTATCGAGCACTTCCAAATCTTTAACATATATGTGATTAGAACCATCTGATTTTCTCATATATATTCTGCCCCTCCTGACCCACACATATTGATAGCCCAGTTCCTTTGCTTTTAACCTTGCCGCAGCATGTAGACTTTTGTTCTGTGGTGAAAGATGCTCAACAATGTAGACATTCTCTTTCTTGCCTCCAATCCCAATAAGGGCGCTGTTCAGTCTATCCTCTGGCTTCTTGTTTTTATTAAACTTAATTGATGCTGCTAAGAAATTATCGCGAACTCTTGGGCTGCAAAACTGTACTATAATTGACTTGGGACGGTCGTTGGCAGCATTAATTTTGGCGATTCGAGTTACCTGGTGTATATTACTTTCAGTAATTGCGCATGATATCACCTTCCCGATATTCAAGACCGTGGATAAAAGGTTTTCGCTTCTATATTCAGGCAAGCACTGAATCTCGACATTACAAGAACGAGATTGTTGTTCCATGATATTAAGTCTCACGCTGTGGTCTTTCAAAGATGCTTTCAGTTGCTCGTTTTCTTTTTGAAGTTCATGTAGCTCAGTAAATTTAGTTGAGATCTCTAATTTGACAGTCTCATACTTATCGTTCATAAAGTTCATTGATTCTTTAACCTGCTCAATCTCGGCCTTAATAGACTTCAATTCACTATTAACATACTGTGCTAATGTTTCATTTAGATGCTTCATGAGTGCTGCTATCTCAGAGCGGATAATGCTTCTCACTTCACTAGACGTCACCGGACTATCAGTCTCCATTTCAACTGGAGAATCTGCCGGGATGCCTTTTTTGCTACGGATTGTCACATTAGTCTCACTCATTGACTTATGAGGATTACACCGCGCGGGAGTACTATCTGCATTACCCCTCTTTGGTTTGCACGCAGGACACAACCACATGGTCAACTCCACCGAGTTTTCATCCAGTGTTAAGGCAACACAGGAGCCATGGTAAGATACTCGGCATTTCGAACACGTCACACTAAGATCGGTGTCTTTGATGACCTTTAAACAGCCGGAACATTTCATTTTTGAGATCGTCAAACCAGCAAAAAGATTTCTCTTGTTTCGTACGACCAAGACGTTGCGTGTATGTTCCCCTTTAGCAATTCGGTGCGACCGTGTTGCACCGTTTATGGCCTTCCTTATATATTATTGGCAGCGGCAACACTGGACAGCAGCCGACAAACGAAGCGGTTATGTTGGCAGCGCCGGCTGACACAATGTATATAGTCAATAGCAGTTTAGGTTATGTTGCGTACAATTTGCAGTAATTAACTATAAAAATGAGCAAATTCTTCACTGTATTTCTTCCTACTTACAAAATTAGGATGTTCTTCAGCAGAGAGTGGAAACTTCTAGCAGTGTAATGTTAATTTGCACTGTTTTTTAAGTTATTGTTCACTGAGGTTTGTAACGTACGTGTTTACTATTCTATACCGGAACCGGAAAGAGAAATATTATAAGAAACGTTTTTTTTTGTAAAATCCTGCAACTGGGCCAAGTGGGCCAAGCAAAGAACAAGTATTTTTATAGTAGCAACACGGAAGTTTGAAAAAAATCAGCTGCTTTTATTTTGGGCTAACAGTATTTTCAGGTTTGTATGTTACGCATACAAAACTAAACCATTATTGTATTGTTAAATGTTAATTAAATTGTTAATAATATTTCATAAGTTCTCGTTTTTCCGGCCGAGGCAGTAATGTACACACGCCTGTAGATCAAATCAAATTTCTCCAATCGATATTGGTCCTGACACCCCAGTGACAAAGTTCAAAATCTATTGAAGAAATTTGATATTTTGTGGTAGGTTGTTGTAGTGCTAGCATCTGGGCCCTGATTCTGTATCGCAATCTATAGATTCCACACCTAAACCTTACCGCGCACAAACGTCAAACGCATACGTTTTTAGGAAGATATCGTAACTTTTTAAGGAATTAACGTGGTTTTGAAACAAGGAATCGTTACAGAATAAGGGCCCTGTACTACTATTTGTTAGCCATCAAATTGTCATTTAGAGGGGACATGGAATTGGCTATTTGACAGTTGTAACAATAAAATATGAAATAAGTCGAAAATGGTAGTTTAATAATTTAAAGATAATTATCCAATAGCTTTTTATTAAGTTAATTTGTAAATATTTTATTTTTACAAAATAAATTTGCGAATTTTTTTGTTCGTGGATTTCAAGACCCGAAACACGGGCGGCCATGATTGAGCTTCGTGTGACGTCACATTTCACAAAATTATCAAAAACTATCTGTCAGGTTTCAAGAGATTCGTTTGTTTTTATTGAAGTGTGACGTCACAGGGCAAAATGTCACGTGTGACGTGACCAACCGTTTTCGCACGAAATTTGAAAATAATGAAGAAAAATATGTGTTTATATGTGGGACGCCCTGTATAAACAGGGCGTCCCACGGATATGCCACATGGAGGGAAAGTACCTTGAATATTGTAGATGGAACATTTTACTGAAAGAAGACATTATTTGAATTTAAAAACAATTTAAACTGCATTCATAGATATTTAAATAATTACATGGTTGAACCGGGAATCGAACCCGTTACTTGAGAAAAATAATCAGCTTTATTATACCGATCGAAAGGCTTCATCATAAGGATTATTATTTGCTAAGTAACAAAGTGTCGCAAATAAAAGGAAGACCATGAATTTTAACATTTTTAATGCAAAATTAAGTAACCAATTTATCGAATGCTCAAAATGAGTCCCTTCCTGTTGAATACAAATGAGCCGCACTCTTTTGATTATTTCGCTCCCTGTCGATTTTTTGATCTTGTTGTGGTGGATATTTAGAATAATACGTATTCATGCACTTACATTATAATAGGGAAATGATGCGTACTTCTTAAGTGGGTGCATTTATTAGTAATGGGTACTTATGATAATGTCAGTTGTATGTCCTTAAGACAATGTCAGCTTTTCATTTTTCTGAACAAAATTTCACATCAAATGTTCAAATACATGGTCTTTCCTTTATTTGTGACACTATGTTACTTAGCAAAAAATAATCCTTCTGATGAAGCCTTTCGATCGGTATGATAAAGCTACAGGTGATTATTTTTTTCAAGTAACGGGTTCGATTCCAGGTTCATCCATGTAATTATTTAAATATCTATGAATGCAGTTTAAATTGTTTTTAAAATTCAAATAATGTCTTCTTTCAGTAAAATGTTCCATCTACAATATAATATTCAAGGTACTTTCCCTCCATATGGCATATCCGTGGGACGCCCTGTATACTTACAGCTATTTCGAGAAAAAAAATTGCGTTTGTAATTTTTAAAATACTTTTCCGAAAACTGTCAAGTAGCCAATTGTAAGTACAGAACTTTCTAGAAGCGCTTCATAATTACCGGTGGCACGGGCGCAGTGCCAGTAAGCGCCGTGTACTGCCTGAACACGTCGGCGGGCCGGTCACCCATCAGCACGAACACGTCGATCAGGCCCGCTTCACTCATGAATCTGTACAAAGGAAAGCCACATGTTACATTTTTATGTAGCGGTAAAAGAATACTACCACCTCTCTTCCCTTGGGTGTCGTAAAAGGCGACTAACGGACTAAGAACTGCACATACATCCAACAGCTTAGAGCGGCGATGGGCTCACCACCTGTCACGCTGAGCACATGTGCAGTCGCTGTTTGGTGAAAAGTGGACTATGGTAGTGGACTGCTTTTGCGGTCCTCATTGCCTAGTCTCTGACTCTAACCCTTAGGGATAATAGTCGTGATTATATGTATGTATGTATGTGCATGAAAGAGATCACAACATACAAACACTGTTAAGTATGAAAAAGATGAAAACATATTTTTTTTGTCCTTATCAGAATATCACTTTTTATGACGTTGACCTAGCGGAACAATCCTTGCGACCAACTTGTCAGTTGAACTCAGCTGTGATCTTTATTTATTTAAAAATGTATGATTAAAATAGTGATTAAAGTGGTGAAGTGTAGTGTATATAGTATTCATTCATCTTTAAAACATGGTGATATGTTAATATTAAGGCGGGTCCGCAGCGCCATTTTTCTAACAAACATGTTAGCAAAACCGCCAGTCCGCTGCGCCTATTATCTTATCTTATCTTATAGCAATAGTAGATTTAATTCTCCAAAGAAAAAACAGAAACATATTCTGGGTCCGACCCTACCTGTAACCTAGATCATTCAATATACAGGGTGTCCCAGATATCGACGTCAAGTCGATACCGGGTGATAGGCCAAGTTATAATAGTTATCAGAAAAATAAAAAAAATCTAAGTCACGTATGTTTTTTTTTGTAATCTAGCATGTTGATATTTATAGCATACCACCCTATGTTGTATTGTGCTATATTAAACTATTACCTACTGTGTGATGAGAAAATAAAAAACATTTATTATTATTACTATGCTCTTTATTTAAAATATTATCTAAAGTAAATTTTTTTACAATATTTTATATTAAAAAAAAAACATATTTACAATATAAAATATTATAAAAAACTTAACCTAGGTTGCCACCGGCAGCGGGGATAGACCCAAGCTACCGGTGGTTAGGGCTGCAGAGTGAGGAACCTCCTGACAATACGTGCCGTGTCAAGAAGTAGGTACTGTATCTGACCCTTGACCCAACCTCTTAGCGAGAGCCTCTCTAGGTGTTGATCGAGGCTCTTAGCTAAAAGACCGTTTGCCGAAACGACTATCGGTACAATAATGGTTGAATCCACATCCCACATGGTGGTAACCTCGTGAGCCAAGTCAAGGTACTTACTGAGCTTGTCCTTTTCGGCTTTCACGAGGTTCTCATCATGAGGTACGGTGATATCAACCAATATTGCCGGCGCTGAGATCGGTCGACCACCACGATATCAGGCTTTTGGCGACAATAGTCCTGTCCGTGATGATAGAGCGATCCCAGTAGAGCGTTGCATGACCATTTTCGAGAACTGGCGCAGGTGCGTACTTATAGTATGGCACCTCTGATTCAGCAAGGCCATATTGAAGAGCAAGTTGCTGGTGAATTATTTTGGCTACTTGGTTGTGTCTGTGCAAATACTCTCCGTTAGCAAGATGAGAACAACCGGAAATAATATGTCGGAGTGATTCTCCAGGACGGCGGCATGCCCGACAGATGTCGACCGTACCGTCCTTCATAATAATATATTTGCGGTAGTTATTCGTCTTGATAACTTCATCTTCAATGGCACAGACAAAACCTTCTGTTTCCCCAAAGAGGTCACCGAAACGTAGCCAGTTCACATCGTATTTTTAAGCTATGAAGTGGAATGCATTCCACTTATAAACTAAAATTATGTTTTACACCCAGGTACCAATAGAAATCTCGTCCAAATCTAACCAAGTACTAATGCCAATTGCGTCCACATCTAACAAATCACCAAAGGAAATCCCATCAACATCTATGCAAGTGATTGATTTTAAAATTCTCTATCCCTATCCTGTGTGTTTATTTGCCTATACAAAGGCAAATAAACACTTGTATTTTTTCCAAATGCTCATTGTGCCGATAATTATATACAAAGTCGCGGGCAAAAGCTACTTATTAACATTTTTTAACTGATCATGAGGAGCTCGATGGCGCAGCGGCTAGCGCGTTCGGCTTGCGATCTTGCTTGCTAAGCCACTTTCGCAATGCCGGGTCGCTGGATGGGTGACCAAATTTATAACATCTCTAGCTCCTCCGTGCTTCGGTAGGCACGTTAAGCCGTTGGTCCCGGTTGCTGTCGTAAGATGGCAGTCGTTAAAAACACACCAACCCGCATTGGGCCAGCGTGGTGGGTATGGAGGCCTGTGCCCAGCAGTGGGACGTTTATAGGCTGATGATGATGATGAACTGATCATGTTTACCATGGATAGTAGTAT
Organism: Scoparia ambigualis; assembly: GCA_963921215.1. Lineage (NCBI taxonomy): Eukaryota > Metazoa > Arthropoda > Insecta > Lepidoptera > Crambidae > Scoparia > Scoparia ambigualis. Next base: position 9,760,082 of record OY992526.1, read on the forward strand.
TCTTTCACCGCTAACCATGTCGCGTAGAGGTGAAAGAATACCACCCCATCTCTTCCCTTGGGTGAAGTAAAAGGCGACTAACGGACTAAATCCTTCGGGGATAAAAGTCGAGATTATATATAAATGTATGTTTACCGCAACATGTAATATCGCATTTAATCATTCTTGGGGTACATTTTTGTAGGGGTTGGCAGCTGGTAAGGTATATTTACATGTCATGTAGGTACTATGAGTTTGTCCCTTTCGGGTATACGCGGATGTCAAATCCATGTTATACTTGATCCTAGGTTCGAGGCGTCACTTTGAGAGCGCTAATGCTGTATCTTGTGTTTAGATTACCGAAGCCTCCGTAGATTAAATATCACTTACCTCGTATCCACGCGCCGCTTATGCCCACCAGTGACGAGATTGACCAGTGAGGAGACCACGTTGCCGTCGGCTAAGTTGGCCACATCCACCCACGTTTCGGCCGAGTTGTGCCAGAACACACCCACTGTGCGCTTCACACTGCAAAGTTGTGGAGACAATTAGCTTTGTGGTGAAAATGAGTTTATGGTCAAAAACTCGGGCTGTAAGTCGAAAAATCTGAATTACACTAAGCCTGACCTGGAAATTGTACAATGGACCAAGGTGTTGAAAAAAAAATACAAATGAAGAGGTGAAACGAAGAGGGGCCCAATCGAAAACTTTTTACTACAATTTTTTTTTATAAATCGTCCTTTGGGTATGGCTTCTAGGTGGTCGTATGAAAAACAACCCAATTTTTGTATTTTACCGCAGACAAATACGACACTTGATTATTTGGGGAAAAGAAGACAGGCCCATTTCATTTTTAAAATAAACAGTTTTGTCCCTCCTGTAAAATCAGTTATTCTGTAAAGTCCAGTAAAGGCTAAAAATTACCATTATTTATGGTTTGAGTACAAACGCGATTTTAGTATGCAGAACATCAATAAGTTTGTCACGTGTATATCCGCTTTGAGTTTCTCGAACGTTTACAAGCAGGATAAAGTGGATGCATGTTTTGATACTTTTCATGAAACATATAAACTATTCTTTGATTTGTGCTTTCCAGTGATAAAGGTAAAAATGACGAACAGTGGACTAAAGGGAAGATGGTTGACTAAGGGAATAAAAAAATCAAGTATTATTAAGAGAAGACTATATATAAAGTATAAATTTACAGGGGGTAATAAAAAGTTAAATAAAACAAGTTATAAAAAATACTCCAATATTTTACAAAAATGTATAAATAAATCTCAAAGAATACAAAACAAAAAGTATTTGAAGTCTAAGATAAATAAGTGCAAAGCGACATGGAATATAATGTGCGAGAATAAATGTTCAAATATTTGTAAAAATATTTCTTTCGGATCTCAGAGGTAAAAACTTCTAAGATTTGATGAAGCAATATTGACTAAAAACATAAGCAACAAGCACTGACAAATTTCGACGGTTGAAAGCCAGACCTCGGCAGCCAAGTGGTTAAGGCAGCCGCCCGGAAAGCGGAAGGTGCGTGGTTCGATTCCCGCCTGAGGTTGTCGTCTTTTTTCAGTGTTTAAAAATTTTACTTAATGATAAAATTAATAATAAACCTTCATCCAATAATATTGACATAATTAATTTTAAGAATATGACATATACAGATACAGATCCTAAAAATATTGCTGACATTTTTAATGAATTCTATATAAACATTACTAAAAACAAAACATTTAAAAAGTCTGGTGTAAAGCACGTTGTAAAAGAAAATTCGTAAGTATATTTAATTTTTCTGTATCCTACTGATGAACTGGAAGTATACAAGTTGGTAATGTCACTTAATAACAAAAAATCGGTGGGATACGACGATATCAATACTACGTCTTTAAAAGCATGTGCGGCACACATTTGTAAGCCATTAAGTAACATTATAAATTTATCTTTTGCAACGGGAGAGTTTCCAAGTAAACTGAAACTTTCTGTTATCAAACCTCTATTTAAGAAAGGTGATGTAAAAGATATCAACAACTTCAGACCGGTTACGCTCAGATAAATTCTCTCAAAAAATTTCGAAAAAGCCATGTTAAAACGTATTAACGATTTTTTCGAGAAACATGGTATTCTAGATCAGTAGTGGCGGTACCTTCATACAAGCCGAAAAGCCCGGCTTGCCCTAACAAAAACTCAATAGCACTACTGGTAAAACGCAATTATTAAAATCACTTAATATTTTTACCATTGTTAATTTTCTTTCATCAGCATTCAAATTATCAATTTTATAAGTTTCTCAGAATCACCAAACAAATCGCATAAAGCTGCATATAAATCGTGCGATGATTTACATCTCTCTCGCACAAGTTGGCTTGCAACCGGGCTTCGGATTTAAAGTATATCCGCTCTCTTCTAACTTTAACAAAATTGCTACTCTATAAATATAATACTGCGTAAGTATGTATAGATTCTATGAGAAATTCATACTCTTCGTCAAAGCCAGCTTGCGTTATGAAGTTCGCAAGTAAGGCCTTCTCCAAATCAGGCTTTATTTCTACCGAATCACGTGCAACTTAAACGCGGGCGAACCAATCAGAGACGACCGACGACAGCTCGAGCTCGGGCGAACCAATCAGAGGCGAGCGTTAACACGCGATTGTGCTGTGCAGCAGCCACAGGCTGCAGCCCGACATTTTTTATTCTTTGTTATTGTCACACTTCACTTTGTTTGAGCGATTGTTTTTATGTAACAAGTGTTTTCGTAATTTGTGATAAAAAAAATTTGTTCCGAGTTCAGTTCGTCACTTTATTGGTCTCTGTGACGAACTTAGATGTGTTGGGCATGTGATGTGTTGCAAGCAAATGTGTGCTTAAACGTGTTGATGATTGGCATACCTACCTACGAAAGGCAGAGGTAAATAAATTCTTTGAACATCACACATGATATAAGTATTTCGCAAACTATTAAAAGTCATCTAAGGCATTAATTATAATAGGTCTATGCATAGAATAATAACGCGTTATTATTCTAAGGGTCTATGTAAAAAACTCTTTGGATTGTTGGTTGCTTCCATTCAAAATAATTAAGTAATAATTAATAAATTAAGTGTAGAGGCCTACATATCGACTGTGATTCCCGCGCAAAATGCCCATTTTCGCATTTTGTAGAAATTTTCCGTATCGTTTTTATCGAAATAGGATAATAAATGCATGCTTAATATTACGAATCTCCACTCTGTGAGAAAAAGCTGAGTTCGGACGGCCGGCGCATCGCATTTTGTACTTAGTTGTATTTATAATTTTCATAGAAAAATAGGATAATAAATTCATTATAAAATTTTTATTCCTCATGAAGTAACAATTATTCTGGTATAAATTTTACTCAATAATATTATCGTAGATAAAAGAAATTCACAGTTAACTTAACGCGATTTTCGAAGTTTTTTTGGTTTTGAATAACATTTTTTTTCTATATAAAATCAATAATATTTAAAAATTCTGCGGCCGCTACGCATTATACGACGAGATAACATTCTCATTTTTTTATTTCATTTGTTTAGAACAGTAGTTCAATCCAGGAGCTCAAAAAAGTGCCTTCGCGCAATTTATGAAAATCTTTCTCTGCAGTTTTGGGTTTAAATAAAAAGTTAAGCGAAATTTTCAAAAAGCGAGGCCGCTACGTACTATGCCAATAGCAATTCTACACTATTCAATAAGTAAATACTGTTAATGTATTTTGGTTTTTGAGATAAAGAACGCCAAAATTGGCCGCAGTAATTTCTTTTTTTAATTTCTCACAAAAAACTCCTTTTTGATGTAATAGAAGGTGACAGGCTGTTTTTTTTTACAAACGACAAGAACGTTTGGAATGCCACGGCCTATGACGATTTGAGTAAAAAATGTGGCTAGTGTCACAAATGGGCACCAACATTGTACCAGGTAGCAAGATTAGGAACTTCAGGTTTCGGGCTTGCCCCAATCTGAAGCCCTAGGCACGCCACTGTAGATCAGCAACAATTTGGCTTCCGGAAAGGCAGATCAACACAATTAGCTTGTTTTGATTTCGTGAAAGCTATAACAGAAAGCCTTAATGACAAAACTCCGATTGTAGCAATATTTTTAGATATGAGCAAGGCTTTCGATTTTGTGGAGCACACCATTTTGTTAGATAAGCTGATTATGTATGGTATAAGGGGGGTAGCACACGATTGGATCAGTAGTTATCTCAAAGATAGAAATCAATGTGTAGAAGTGTCAAAAAACCGACTGACAAGAAGATACCACTAAAAATAACTTTAGATCGGACTTTAAAAAAAATTGCTGTGGTGTACCTCAGGGAAGCATCCTGGGACCACTTTTGTTCTTGAGTTACATAAATGACATTCCCGCTATAACATCCGAAAAAACCATTGTATTCGGGATGATACTACCCTTATTATTAAAGATAAAGACAATGATAATGTAAGAGATAAAATAACTAAATGTATACATGACATAAATAACTGGTTGAATGACAATAATTTAATTATAAATATACGATAAAAAACGAAAATGATTCAATTTAGGACGTACAAACAAAATGACATCAAATTGGACATAATTTACAACAATGAACGTATATGTGGAGTAGAAACAACAGACTTTTTAGGCTTTACAATTGACCAACACTGTAATTGGAAGGCGCATATTGACAAAGTGTGTTCTAAATTAAATAGGTTTGTATATGCACTCAGGCGCTTAAGGCAAACAGTGTCTATGGAAGCAGCTATCAGTGCATACTATGGATATGTCTCGTCAGTACTAAGCTACGGATTACTACTATGGGGTAACTCAGTCAACATTTTGCTAGCCTTTAGGATACAAAAAAAATGCATAAGGACTATATGTAATGCTTGGAGTACCGAAAGTTGTAAACCTCTATTTCAAGATTTAAAAATACTTCCACTCGCCTGCATGTATATTAAAGTTATATGCATATTTGTAAGGCAAAACTCCGGTTACTTTCCCAAACACTCTGATGTGCTAATGCGACACACGAGACATAAGGATAGATTATTTCTCCCGAAAATTAGGCTCGAGCTGTTTAAACGAAATGCCTATATTCAAGCGATAATAATATTCAATAAGCTGCCCGATGAGATAAAACAATTGCCGTTTAATATGTTTAAAAATAAATTAACAGCTTGGCTATTAGAGCATTGTTTCTATACAGTTAAAGAATATTTAAATTATAAATTGACTTATTTAATTTCATAATGGACATAATGTAACACACTATTAATATGTAGTAATTGTATATTAATGTATTATTGTTGTATTTATTGATTTCTATTATTTTTATAGATACTTTGATAATTGACTATTATGATATTTTTTACATTTATTTTTGTTGTGTTTTTGCCTTTTAATTAATTAATTAACCGTATTGACATGTTTAACTTCTTTTTTAATGTTTGAATTTTTGCATTCACAGTAATAATTATTATATGTTTAACTCCGACATTCTAAATTGACATTTGCATGCTGTTTTATAATGGCTAAACATGTGCGCATTGCAAATTTTGTACCCCCCGTAAATTACCATGTTATTGGCAAATAAATGATTATCTTATCTGAATATCCCTTTTCGTTTCGCCTCTCCAAATGTATTATCCTTAATTTTTTCTCCCAACAATTATTGCTAAAAAGTGCAGAGGGGGACGAAGATAAAAGTTACACAGGAAAAAGGTTAGAGGGAGACAGACTCACCCGTGCGCGTACAACACAGGCACAGCCGCATATATAGCCATGCGACTGTCCAGCTCATACTCGAACACGTCCAGATTATAGAGGCGGTAAGGCTCGCCAGACGTCGTGGAAGTCAGTGCCAACTTGTCTGTGTGCTCAGGGATACCTGGAGAACCACAAAATAGTTTGTTTTAATCAATTATACTAAGAAATCTTTGAGAAGGTTTACGCCTTTCGGTTTCCTATACAATTGTACAAGTACAAAGTTTATAAAACCAAGGAGTCAATTTTAATTACAGTTTGCATACTAGAGCATAGAACACATAATAGTACAAGTACAGAAGATTCACTCCGCTAAGTCATTTAAATAAATAGCGACTCTTGCTAAGACACCATAAAGTGCAATTCAGGTCGCACACCGCTCCCATACCTACAGTTAAATTCACCTAGAAGTTGCCTCTCTTTCTATCGCGTAGTTCTTATCTCTTCTAACGACTGCAGGGTGTTTGTCCGTCCGGTCGGCTACTTGTAGCTTCATACCTAAAGCGCGGAGTGCGCCAGGCCTGACTAAAGTAAAATACAGAGATCTAAATAGTTTGTAGATTTTTTTTAAACGTTTATTTATCTAAGTTATTGCGATTTTAAGCCTTCTGTAGAGATCTTATGGAAAATCGAAATGCATAAACCCTCTTAAGCTCCTCGATAACTGTAAATCATCAGGCGGGCAGTATGTCTGATGGCCTTATCCGAATGCCGTATCTAATTAAAAATGTAAGTGACATTTCCTTTCAGCTGTGACCTCTGCCTCACGCAGTGAACGGGCGTGTTGTTATACGTAATTCAATTTTATTACATAATACTTTATTTATTTATTTATTTATTTATTGATAAGGTACACCAACAGCAATGCATATTAAACAATCACAAAATAAGTCTCTAGGGTTTAGGTACAAATATGTTCGCCGATTAGTAGTTATAACAATAAACTAAAATTTAAAAACAAATATCGAATCGAATAAAATTTACATATCAAAAAAATAAAAAGTTAAATACTTACATACAAACAATTTAAAAAGTTACAAATAATAAACGAGAGAAAAAAAACCGATCATGCATTTGAGTGTGTGCTGACAGGCTGATAGAAGTTAACCAATTTGTTCTTGAATGTTTTAGAGGAGTCACAGAAAATGTCAATATTCGGAATCACTTTATGAAATATAATTAATTAATAGATACGTCTAAAATTTCGTTGTGTTTAAAAAGACACACAAATGAAACGGCTACCAGTTGTGTCAACATAAAATGTACAGCTGCACAATCAGAATGTTAACTGTTAAATAGCAACTAATTACAGCAGTTAGTAACAAGTAAGTTAAGTAATTATAGGCTGGCAAATTCCATCATAGTCAGAACTCCTAACTTGCAAAACGCCTTTGTATGCTAATTGCCTTGGAAGCATAATGTCTAAAACGCAGTAGTCCTAAAGAGCAAAGTAAGATTTAATTATGCCTAAAATTAAAAGGCCTAAGACAAAAATTGCCTAACCTATATAAAGACTAAGCTGTAGATCGCCTAAAGAGGCTGAAGTCTAACTAATTATGCCTAAGTTGTAAAAAGACTAAAGCACATTTTATCCGTATGGTCTGCAATAAAAATAAAAAAATATTCTAACTTTAAAAAAAAGATTTCCATTATTTCTTAAATTTTAAATAAAAAAATATTACGTTTTAGTTGTAATGCTTAAAAAGTCTTTTTAAACATGCTAATTCTGTTTAAAAATTGCAAGGGTGTCAGTTTTTTCAGTCAAATGCTGTAAATCCTTTTGGTACATTTACATTACATTTTGTTAAATTCCACATAAACTTTCTCACGGTTATTAGCGTCGAACAAACTAAATTTGTTTTATGAATATAAATCTCACTCGCCATTATTAGACTCTTCAGAGTCAAGTGGCCAGTACCTCCCTGTCCATTGTATAATCTTTTTATTCGGAAAAGTTTCCATAAGTATCGGATAATAGTCATTCTGCTACGTAGAAGTAATGGTGTTCTAGACGTTGCAATTCTTAGGCGTTTCGCATTTGAGGCATTACGTTTATTATTATATTCTTACATCTACGTTTTAGTCGTTATGATATTGTAGACATTTGTCAGTTTAGACATTTTTCAATTTGTAATTTAGACATTATGCTTCCTAGGCAAATAGCCTACAAAGGCGTTTTGCAAGTTAGGTGTTCTGATTATGAATGGGCAAAGGACATCCTTTTTTTGGGGCCTTTTCTGAAAGTGCCGGCCAACAAAAAAAATGGTACGTATTGTTAGAACTAGCCATTTGGAGAAATAGTTAATATGGCACAAAAGTTGTAGGATTGATCCGAGCCAAGTTATACAAGTTCGAAGATTCATCATTTTCATACATTTATTGATTCCTAATTTTTTTGTTTGTATGAATGGAACAGATGATGACCCCACAGCTTTTGCGCTGCAGTGACAATTGCTTCAGATCATTAGTTCTAGCAATATCTATCATTATTTTATGTTTCCCAGTTCCAGCACTTTCAGAAATCAATAAATGTATGAAAATGATGAATCATCGAACTTGTATAACTAGGCTCAGAGCAATCCTACAACTTTTGTGCCATATTAACTATTACTCCAAATGGCTGGTTCTAACAATACGTACTATTTTGTTTTGTTGGCCGGCACTTTCAGAAAAGGCCCAAAAATGTATGGAGCCTGAATGATCTCCTTTATACGTAACAGTCTCATGGTCTGCGGGGCGGGGAACGAAAGGTTTCGGGGGCAGGGAAGAAGAGCGCGGGCGGCGGGGCCGTGTAGTAGGAACGTCAGTTATGTGCAGATATCACGATTCCACCGTTCGCCCGCAGACTATGGGGCTGTCACGTAAGAATTTCCAGCTTTTACAGTTATCCTACTGCTGGAATCAATTACTGAATAGGTAAATCTATCATCAGTCTATCTAACCAATAGTTAGAAGCTTTAAAACAAAAAAATGTGAAATGAGGAAAGATGATAAAAAAACAGCGCCCTTCTATGATAGGGGGGGATTTTTTTTGTCGCTGTAAAACAAAGGGAGAAAAGAAATGCCCTTGATGAGTATCTTGCCGGTTCATCTCAGTTGAAGATCCTCCGTCTTAAAGACTTACGAACCGACGGCGTAATGACATTCATGAGTGCTCCATCAAGCCTTAAATGATATTAAATCTTGATTTTTGAACAATTTTTCTGTTTGTTCTAAACAACTAACGCAATCTAACGCAGGGTGTAATACCACATGAATGTTCCGCGATTTTTTGTAGATTTCGAGCTATGCCTTTTTTATTTTGAAAATTTTCGACTTGACCGACTTAAATATATTTTAAAAAAAAAATATGTCGGCAAAGTCAAAAATTCTCAAAATAAAAAAATATCATAGCTCGAAAACTACAAAAATCGCGGAACATACATGGTGTACCTAGGTATTCCCGGGTACAACTACGAGGGGCGTTCAAAATATTCTCGGTATTGATACGTTACAACCTCTTTTATATATTTGTTACTGGCCGCTAAGATTCATCCATTGACATTAAAAAAAAAGTAAAATTGGAACCGAGATTTTCTTTTGTTTTTCTGCAATGGGCGATTTTCTGACAGCCCAAATTAAAAAGTAAAAATTAGTTCAAAAACACTCGATAGATGTCGTTTTATGAAAGCTGGGCTACTTATAAGCTGTAATAAATTCTACACTTTTACTTGTCTACCAAAAGAATAAAAAAATAGTATTTACTTACCTATTTATATTCAGGACATCCAGAACCTATTTCTATTTTGGAATAGAATAAATATTACGCAGCCATACACGTACTCTTCGTGAACCCGCCTTTTACTAAGCGCCATACTAATCTATGCTAAGCGCCATCTATGAAGTCATTTATGAACCAATTTCTTTTTTTTTTTGATCTCGGAAAATCGCCTATTGCCGAACAAACATGAACACCATGAGCGAATTAACAATTTTAACGAAATTAGAGCACCGATCCGTCATAAAATTCTTGACAAAACAGGGTAAAAATCAAAAAACCATAAAAGAGGAAATGGATTGTGTTTACCGTGAGTCTGCTCCTTCTTTATCTACTATTCAAAAATGGTCAAGCGAATTTAAGCGTGGAAGGGAGAGTATTGAAGATGACCCTAGACCTGGCCGGCCTGTAGTGGCTACCTCACAAGAAAATATTGATAAAGTGGAAAAACTTATATTGGAAGACGGCCGAGTGAAGGTAAAATCTATAGCTCAAGTAACCAATCTCTCTATTGGTACCGTACATGACATTATACATGACCATCTTAATATGTCAAAAGTAAGTGCAAGATGGGTTCCGCGAATGCTGACGCTTCTTCAAAAGGATATGCGTGTGGCTTGCTGTTCAGATTTTATCGACCTGTGGTGAAAATCCCGATGAGGTGCTGCAAAAAATAGTTACTGGAGATGAAACCTGGGTTCATCATTATGACCCAGAGAGCAAACAGGAGTCCATGCAGTGGCACATTAAGGGTTCAGCTCATCCCAAGAAGTTCAAGGTAATCCCGTCAGCTGGCAAGGTCATGGCCACAATATTTTGGGATTGTGAAGGAGTTTTGCTTATCGATTATAAAGAAAAAGGTGTAAATATCACAGGGCAGTACTACGCTAACGTTATACGTCAATTAAGAGATGCGATCAAAGAAAAGAGGCGAGGAAAGTTAACCAAAGGTGTTCTGCTTCTGCATGACAACGCCCCTGTCCATACTGCCCATATTGCCAAGGCAGCTATTGTTGAATGTGGGTTTGAAACTGTTACTCATCCACCCTATAGTCCGGACTTAGCCCCAAGCGACTTCTTTTTGTTCCCCAATCTTAAAAAGGATCTGCGTGGAAATAAATTTTCTGACGATGAAGCGTTGAAGACGGCCGTGGAGGAGCATTTTTACACCAAAGATAAAAAATATTTTTATGAGGGATTAAAAAAAATAATTGATCGATCTTATAAGTGTATGAACATAGGGGGGGAGTATATTGAAAAATAAAAATATCAAACTTTTCGTACTTGTTTGTTTTTATCCACATACCGAGAATATTTTGAACGCCCCTCGTAGATGTCAGGAATCCAAGAAATTTTTCTTAGTGTCACCGATTGGGTCACCCTGTATTTATAAGCAAGGTCCGAGACGTAAATGGTTGGACGATATCAAACAGTGGACTGGACTTGGCTATCGTCAGTTAAAGCTTTTAACATGGGACGGCAAGAAATTTTGTCCACTGACCTCCAAACTTCTTGCACTTCTTATGAGGATGGCGCCCAATGATGATAAGTGACAGAGGTTTTATGTCTTGATAGGCATGCCAACGAAAAAACAAACTTACCATACACATGGTCCGCGTCGGGGAATCCGATGTCCAATGAGATAGCCTCGTTGCCGCGCGGCTTGCTGTCGTGGTGGGACTTGAAGTTTTCACCCCATGTGCCTTCCTCATCCTGGTGACAACCGATATCACAATTGAATTAAATACATACATGAGGGTTCTAGTTTCAAAACCCGTTTAAGGCACTTTTATACAAACGAAGATTATTCATACATACATACGTACATCGATTGCCTAGCCGAATCGTATACAGGTATCGTCCCACGGATATGCCACATGGAGGGAAAGTACCCTGAATATTGTAGATGGAACATTTTAGGGAAAGATTTTATTTGAATTTGAAAAACAAATTAAACTGCATTCATAGATATTTAAATAATTACATGGTTGAACTGACAATCGAACCCGTTACATTAGAAAAATAATCGCCCTGTAGCTTTATCATACCGATAGAAAGGCTTCATCATAAGGATTATTTTTTGCTAAATAAAAGGAAGACATTTGATTGATTTTAACATTTGATGTGAAATTTTGTTCAGAAAAATGAAAAGCTGACATTGCCGTGAGGACATACAACTGACATTAGTACCTTTTACTAATAAATGTACCCCCACTTGAGAAGTACGCATCATTTCAATATTATAATTTAAGCGAATGATAAAATGATAAAGAGATACGTAATTAGTAGGTCACATAACACTTTCATCCCTGGATTGGGACAAATGGACAAATAAGATGGCCGCCGAGATCCCCAGATCTAACCCCGTAAGATTTTTTTATGGGGTACAAGAAACAGTATGAAAGTGTCCACGAGCTACAAGCAGAACTTAAGATATATTATTCTAAATATCCACCACAACAAGATCAAAAATTCGACAGGGAACGAAATAATCAAAAGAGTATTCAACAGGAAGGGACTCATTTTGAGCATTTAATAAATTTATTAATTTTGTATTAAAAATGTTAAAATTCATGGTCTTAATGTTTTATATTTTAGCGTTTTATTAACGCTTAAATATACTTAAGTAAAATGTTTAAACACTGAAAAATTTTTTTTTCAGTGTATTCATGGTCTTCCTTTTATTTGTGACACTATATTATTTAGCAAAAAATAATCCTTATGATGAAGCCTTTCGATCGGTATGATAAAGCTACAGGGTGATTATTTTTCTCATGTAACGGGTTCGATTCCCGGTTCAACCATGTAATTATTTAAATATCTATGAATGCAGTTTAAATTGTTTTTTTTAAATTCAAATAATGTCTTCTTTCAGTAAAATGTTCCATTTACAATATTCAGGGTACTTTCCTTCCATGTGGCATATCCGTGGGACGCCCTGTATATTAATGAAAATTCATTAGCCTTTGCATGTAGCAAACTACCAATTCAGATGATAAAGTGCATCATTAATACAATTTGTTTTGTCATATTAGTAATATTGATTTGAACTACAGTCCAATATGACCTCACGTAGACAATTAAATTTAAATTAAGATAAGGTTAGCTGAGCTGGGAGACACAACACGATTGAACACCGAACATTTATCATATTAAATAGTAGAACCGTCTTTGACTTACGGCCAAATTTGATTAAGAATGTTTGTAAACAAATACATACGTATAATCACGACTATTATCCCCGAAGGGTTAGTCAGAGACTAGGCTTTTGGGGGTTAAAGTTACTCGCGTCCGTAGGTTTACCCCTGAGACCCTACACGTGACCCCTGGGTGGTGCTAAATGAGTGACACTGACTGAGTGGTAGAGCCACGCTGCGTTGCAGCACGCATTGGGCCGGCTCGCCCGGCGTAATACCACCCTCTCACGAATATTCGGCGTGAAATAATGGCACTTGGTGCTGTTGTGTTTTGTCCGACCAGTGAGGATTCCGGAGGCCCCTCCCCCACCCCCCTCTTCAAAATTCCTATTCCTTCCTTAAACCTATTCCTCCCTTAAAGGCCGGCAACGCGTCTGCGATTCCTCTGGTTTTGCGGGTGTCCATGGGTGGCGGTGATTACTCTCCATCAGGTGACCCGCGTGGTCGTTTGCCACCCTCTTTAAAAAAAAAAAAAAGGCAATGAGGACCGCAAAAGCAGTCCTCTACCATAGTCCACATTTTACCATATAGCGACTGCACACATGGTCAGCGTGACAGGTGGTGAGCCCATCGCCGCTCTATGCTGGTGGTTGTATATGCAGTCTTTAGTCTGTTATTCGCCTTTTACGACACCCAAGGAAAGAGGAGCGTTAGTATTCTTTCACTGCTATGCAACACTGTTAAATATTATAGCACTTGAAAAGTTAATAAGTTTTCTGTTTTATCAGATTTTAGATAATGATCATTACAATGTTTGTTCGGAGTGCTTTGTGGCTGCATCAAACTCGTTCAAGTTTTATTCTATGACAAGAAGAACTGAAGAGATTCTCAACTTGTACACAGATAATTTGATATATAATTTAGATTAAAAGGCGACTAGCGGCCTTTTACGACACCTAAGGGAAGAGAGGGGGGGGGTGGTAGTATTCTTTCACCGCGACGCGACACGGTTATCTAGATTCACTCGGATTTTTTATGTTTTTGAAAGAAAGACACCATTGTTATCTGTTTTCTCGAGAATCTCTCTCGAGAAAAAGTAATAAACGGAGTGACAATAGATATATGCACAAAATGTCAATAGGTTTACAAACATTCTTTATCGAAATTTGGCTGTAGTCTAATGGTCGATATACAACCCTATTTTTTCTTTATACAAAAACAATTAAGGGTGAGTTCCACCCATGAAATTAAACAACATTCTCCAAGGAACCTATGTGCAAAAATTACAAAAAAATGTCGACCTCCAATACAAAACTGTCTGTTCAGCTGACGACAATAGTATGGGAGATCGATTTTTTTTGTCATTTTTGCACACAGGTTTCTTGGGGAAAGTTGTTCAGTTTCATGGATGAAACTCACTCTAATTGTTTTGTATAAAGAAAAAATCGGGTTGTATAAGACTATATTATAGTATTTTAGTATGTTATGTTATATTATAATTACTTTTAGTCTCAGTTGTTGTATTGAATTAGGTTTTAGTAGTATTGGTAGATGAATAAGTACAGAGCGGCGCTGGACTCACTTCACTACTTATAACGCTGAATACATGTCCAGTTGTTATTTAGTGAAACGCCAGACCAACAAAAAAAGGAAGATGGTGACTTACACGCAATTTTAGTGAAGCCAAAAATACCGTGCTGCACATTCATGTAATTACGTGCTTTCACGCACACAGATGCAACACAACCATGCTCATTTTGTTTAGTATTTTCTTTTTTTGTTGGTCTGACCTCGCACTAAACAAAATGAGCATGGTTGTGTTGCATCTGTGTGCGTGAAAGCGCGTAATAAAATGAATGAGCACGGTATTTTTGGCCTCGCTAAAATTGCGTGTAATGCAGTTGTCCTACCAACGGCGAGTAATCGACTAACTATCGGCTATTTTCTCGCTCAAGAAACGTACAATAAACATACATTCCGTATAAACAAAAGAGATGCATATATAAATAGTTGATCGCTGACTGTTCACACTGCCGGCGAGGACCAACTCCACTAGTTCGTCGCTGAGCGACAAGAGCTATCGAAGATAATCTAGCTTAGCGATACTCGCTTAGCGATCAGAACTCACGTCGAGAGACCAACCAGCGAGCGGCAGCGGTCATTTCCCGCCAAGAGGACTGTACGCTCGGCTCGGCCGCCGCGAGCGAGTGAGGCTAACCCTTTGTGGATAACAGTTGTAATGTGTATGTACAGTCATGGTACTACCGATGGTCTTATTGGTAGTACCACGGGTAATTTATTTTGCCCGTATTACTACTATCCTGTCTGGTAGTACCACGGGAGATTTAACATTACCGGGAACTTCCTCGACTGTATGTGCAAATTAGTAGTATACAGAGTTAATTTTGGACCCATCAGCGCCAAATTTTTTTACGTGATCCTATAGCAGCAGAACAACCAAATAATGAAATAAAAAACATCATTTTATTTAAATTTTTATCTCAACTTTTCCTTAAGAAAATTAAAATTATTGTCACATAGCGCGCGGCCCATCGCGGTTATCAAAGCGCATGCGCGTGACCGCTATTATTCACCCCTTGCACCAATGACGGCGCGGCGTCGCTTTGCCCACGAGGGTGAGAGCACGCATCTAGCAATACAGGATATAAAAGATAGGTAAAAAATTGTATATATAAAAAAAGAAAACATTCATTATTTTTACGTCAAATATTTTTTGATTCCTTCTTTTACCCCATATTTGCTTTTGGAGGGAGGTTCAAAATAACCCTGTATAGTATAGCAGAGTGTAGTATTCTACCACTATCTTATCTACGTCTGTCACCACAACAAGAACGTGAACAGCATGTTTGTGTTCCAACTTCGAACACACAAATAGTACAAAGTGTAAGTGCATTTTCATCTTCAGCCTTATCGTTATCACACGAGATGAGAGCCCACTTGTCTTGCCCGTTATGTTTTTACAAAACAAACTTGACATCTGAGCCAATCCTATTATTGAGATTACGATAAAAGAGATAAATAGCATATGACTTGATAGTCACGTTCAACGGTAAACGGAATGATTGTCAGTGCCATTGATCTCACACATACAATATGTATATACAAATGAGACAAAATTAAATGAACTATTGGCACATACTCATAAGGCCCTTTTATTTTAATTTTTTTTTTATTTAGGAAACAACAGCATACAGAAACTTAATAGAAAAATTTATGTTAACACATTAGCCTAACAGTTTCCAGTCCACTATTAGTTAACTCAGATACAATTTTTGTTGAGTAACAAAGATGCGATATAATAAACGTAAGCGAAAACCAATTTAAAACTATTTGTACTTACATAAGATACCTTTACAACCTTATTTTTCTTTATACAAAAACAATTAAGGGTGAGTTCCACCCATGAAACTGAACAACTTTCCCCAAGAAACCTATGTGCAAAAAAGACAAAAAAATTTCGACCTCCCATACAAAACTGTCCGATCAGCTGACGACAATAGTATTGGATATCAATTTTTTTTGTCATTTCTGCACATAGGTTTCTTGGGGAAAGTTGTTCAGTTTCATGGGTGGAACTCACTCTTGATTGTTTTTGTATTGTAAGAAAAATTAAGGTTGTATTGACGAACTCCGTGGGCGAGTGGTTAGCGCGCCCCGGGTCTGGCGTCGCGCCATCTCTGAGGTCCCGATTTCAATTCCCGGTTAGGTCAATTTAGAGAAAACTGTTTTTCTAAATTGATTTCGGGTCTGGGTGTTTTACTATGTTTATGCATATTTATCCGTTATCTAGGTTAACCATATTAACGAGTTTCAAAGGAAGCTTGGGCTAGATAATTGGTATGAGCGTAAATAAATTTATGTATTTATACTATTTTTTTAGTATGCAATATTCGTATGGAAATTTGCATTGTAAGATAAATACTGCTCTAAGGCTGAGATCTATAGAGCGTACTTATACTTTACTCAGACTTATCTAGCGAGCTAAGACAAAATTGGAATTTATAATCAATGCCTCGACGCTGTCTCAGCACAGGCTTAGCGCGGGTTAAGTCACCGAAATCGGTGACTTACGAAAAACTCAGGATATTAACCGAACGTGAATAATAGCACACTACCTCAACAGCTATACGGCGGCGTTTCCGTGCCTTTTTAAATTTTACTGGTTATCTTTCTGTCAAAACAAGATCTTATTCTGTCAAAACAGTTATGACTATCAATTCGAATTCAAAGCTCGTACTTAGGATGCACTGAGCCAAGTTCGCCATAAGTAAAGTCAAAGTTATTCGTAAGCACGCTCTATAAATCTCACCCTAAGAGTCGATGACAGTGGCCTTAGCCCCTGTCTTCTCCTTCCAACTGTCCAATTCACTCTCGTTTCATACATTTTATTATTAGTCTTGTTTTTTATTATCCCTCTGCCAAACCATCACACCCATATGCCACTCTTTCCGTTTATCTCAGTATTCCTTATTCGACCTTTGAAAGTGTGTATGGTAGAGGACTGCTTTAGCTGTCCTCATTGCCTAGTCTCTGACTGACCCTTCGGGGATATTAGACGTTCGTGATTATATGTAGTATGTACAGCAGTACCTCTTTAATCCGAACCCCTACTAATCTGAACACCTCTGTAATCCGAACTTATTTCGTTAATAGAGACTTTCCTGAGGCTGAAGATAATGACGTCTTACTAATAATAATAATAAAAGCCTTTATTCCGACAGTAATTTACATGATTATTTATAATAAGTTTTTCTGTAACACTAGTTCCTTATGCATCGACTCCCTGTCTGTATGTCACTGGTTGATAAAGGCCACCTCCAACTGCCGCCATTTCTCTATATCGTTAGCTACTCTTTTCCATATACCACCTGCTACGGCTTTGATACCATGACCCACCCATTGAATATAATCAAAACTAAAGTCCCGACGCATTTGAAATCGACGCTTGTGCCACTTGCGCCCGTGACGATTCGCTGCGACGTACTGACTGAGGCGCGTAACACTCAAAGGATTCACTAAAAAACCGACAGCGGAGTGGAGCACCGCACAAGCAAGCACACGAGCGGCTCGTTGCTCGCTGCGAGCGCCTTGTTCATCCGTATATACTGACTGCATGAACGCTCGCTTGTAACATGTTACATTACACCCCGTAACACCGGTAAGTTCCCACCTTAACAGTAGCGTGCGCTTAGATCGCGTGCAAGCGAATATCGCCGGAACGTACATATGTATCCCTATCTACTGAACCCTATAGACCCCCAGGAACTACGGGTCCGGCTGTGTTTCTCAGGGGTACTACGGAGTTCCGGTTCATGCACCCCGCTGGTTGTGCCTTAACCGTCGCCTCCGGCGGGAATCCGGACATGGGTTGGACTCGTAATGGCTTGTGGTTAGCTGTAGAGCTTGGGAATGTTCGTTTGCCCTGGTATTGTGTGCCAGGGCTTCCAAACTCGTGCACAGCGAGCGGGGCTTAGTAGCGGTCTACGGTTAGCAGTTTGGGGCCAGAAGCGAAAAGTCCTGCGGGAAACGTGAGTTTCGCTTTAAGTTGGCAGCTTTGTCCGGTTGTTCTCATTGGACATTGATGTCGTCATCTCGGGTACTAGTCTGGAGAACTAGTAGAGGCGGCCCTCTAGATGCCGTAGCCTCCGGTCTAGCCAGCCGCGTAGGACGTGGGAACTGGCTAGGCTCCCGAATGGGTTCCGAGAAGTGAGTGTGCTTACTACTCCGCGACCAAGGTGGACACTTGGTAGTCGACTTTAAAGTTGACGACCCAAGCAGTGGCACCTGCGAGTTGTCCCCTTCGTGCAACGAGAAGTGTGCGAGATCGACAGCTCCGGTTACCTATCTGGAAAATAGGCAGTGAACTACACGTGTTCACAGGGAAACTCTCCCGAGACACTAGTCTTATGAGTACCGAATGAAGAGCGTGCTTCGGCGGGCACTGACTCGGCGTCAAGACCTAATGCAGATGGTCTCCTGCGCGAGTTGGTTTACTGGCGCAGGGACGTCTGGCACTTCTTGCATAACCTAAGGGTTGGTCTCGAGGTGCCAGTACAAATAAAACTGTGATGTAGGGAGAGGCGACGTACATATGTATCAAGTTATAACAAAGTTACCTGAATAACATCTCCATTCTCGTCAGTCCTGTCTTGTTTAGACACTAACGGTTCCACTTGAAGCAGCGAGTTCTCATTGAACACAACTGCCACCTCTCCGTCTTTGTCCACGAACTCAATCTTGAGGGGTTTCGCTGTGATTACTACTTGAAGACCTTTGCTGTTGGCCACAACTAATTTGCCTTCCTTCTTGGAAATTTCTTTCAACCTGAAAAGAATTTGAATTAGACACAAATAAATTTAAAACCACCCAATTCACATTCTGCATTGGGAAATTGTGTTGTTGTTTCCATGTTGTTGTTGTTATTTAGATGGTGATGTTGAAATTAAGAATATGCATGTCACTATGCATATTCTTAATATGCATAGTGACATGCATATTCTTAATGAAGAACAAGGAGTTAAACATGTACTATAAAAGAAAGCTATATAATACATGTATTCTTCCTGTATTAACTTATGGCTGTCAGACATGGCCTCTAACTAAAGCGCAAGCTAAAAAGCTACAGGTATGTCAATCTGCCATGGAAAGAAGTATGCTTGGAAAGCGGAAACTAGATAAAGTAAAAAATTTAAACACTTTGAAAACACACAAAAATAGAAGAGGTGAGCATAAAAATAAAGAAATTAAAGTGGAGATGGGCGGGTCACACTGTGAGAGGAAAAGATAAATAGAGCAAAATCCTAATGAGCTGGTTCCCAATTTACAATAAGAGGAAAAGAGGGAGACCTTATAAGAGATGGGAGGATCAGAGTGGACAAGGATAGCGAAAGATAGGAAATAATGGAGTAGGCTAGAGGAGGCCTTTACCAAAAAAGGGCAAACAGATATTTATTACTGAATTGTTGTTTTAAAAATGTACTTACAAACTTTTTTCTGAATAAAGGTTTTATTATTATTATTATTATACTCTTTATTTAACATAATTCTAAAGTTTAATTTTTTACAATATTTTATATAAAAACATATTTATAATATAAAATATTATAAAAACTTAACCTAGGTTGCTACTGGCAGCGGGGATAGACCCAAGCTATCGGTGGTTAGGGCTGCAGAGTGAGGAACCTCCTGACAATACGTGCCGTGTCAAGGAGTACTGCCTTTTGCATCTGACCCTTGACCCAACCCTTATTATTATTATTATGTCACTATGCTATCGGTTTCTAAGTCTACATGGCACAATAACTTGTACTGAGAAAACTTATGTACAATAATAAAGATTTGCAAAAAACCAGGAATAAACTCAGAGAGGGCATTTCTTTAACAGCATGGTAATTATTGGAAAATGCCCTAACTATCATAGACAGACAATTATAAATATTTTGATATCACTTTTTATAATACCTACATTGCTGTAGGTATGTACTTTGGTGATGGCCAGAAAATAATCTAGGTATCTAATTTTAGTGTCACTAACGATAATCAAATGTTTTAAGTGAATACAGATAATATCATTTATTTACTTATTATTTGTAACAAGTTAAATAAAAGTTTGTAAAAAAACAAACTAAAACCAATATTAAATTAATTAAACTAGGACTATATGTTGTATATTCACTTTAAATACTTACTCATCAGCCAATGGGGTCCCTTGCAATGCCAAAATGGTAACATAACGTGGGTATAACGGGTTGGCCTCCTCCATTTCCACTCTAAAGGTGCTATCAGCGAGGGCTGACACCTTGAGCACATAGCGGACCTGTAAAAACATATTCATGTAGTACACTGCTTACATATATAAAGTGACTGCTAGAAACTGCAAGAAACTTCAAGGGCTGGTCAGGTCAAGTGTTTTAAACATGACAAAAATAACAAAAAATATTGCAGACTAACGTAGGTACTTATCGCCCAGCTGACACGCGGATGGGTCAACAGACGGGTGGGTCAAGGGCCGGCCGCTGCCCGCGCCTAGTAAATAAATGTTACTTAATAGTTAATTCTATCATTTTATTTTTATTATGTTATTGCTTTAAAATAAATTAGATACTCAAAGACTATCAAATTAAAAATATTATATGAATAATAAAAAAAGCACGAATTTCATTTTTGTCATGTCTAAAACACTTGACCTGACCAGCCCTTGAAGTTTCTCGCGGTTTCTAGCAGTGGCCTAATATATTTATGGATTTGGAGTAAAAATTATATGGAATACAGTGAAGTTAACATGTTGTAAGAGATGGGACGAACATGGGTTTCAACGAATATGAATATTCAGCCGAATGTTCGGTAAAACTTTTACTGAACCAAATATTTGGCATAATTGATTCCTTTACGTAAACAATGGAAGTCTGAACTTGTTTACGGAAAGCGCGCAGATGGAAGCCGTACCCTTCCTCCCGCTAATTCCAAGAATTCATTGTGCTTAATCTCAAAACAGCCACATATTTTGTTTTTAATTAATAAACTTCTTTTTGTTGTCAACAGAAACATAGAGACAACAGAAACATAACATAGTGTCAACAAAAACATAAAGCCTCACTGTACCTCATTAAAATAACACAGTTAACTCATACATGGCTCAATACAGTAAAAAGTTTAAGTACCACTTTGCCGAACATTTGGTAATTTAGCCAAATATTCGGCCGAATATGAATATTTGGTAAACCTGCCGAATATGCCGAATACCGAATATATAACGAATATTCGGCCCATCCCTAATTTATGGATTTGGAGTAAAAATTATATGGAATACAGTGAAGTTATCTCGTTACTATATATTTGTTTTGCATTTATTTCAATTTGTTAATAAATCGGTGCTGCGCCAGTAGCGGCTCAATAATAGAATACTACCGCCCCATCTCTTTTCTTTTTTTTATTCAACCTTTTTTGTACTTTTTATCTTCTCCTAGGTGTCGTATTAGGAGACTAACAGACCAAAGACTGCACATACATCCAACAGCATAGAACCACAGAATAACTAATAGTACTATGTACAGAAGGTTCACTCTCTAACGACTTTCACGTGAAATTGAAACTTAATGTGTGGCCCGAGCGTTCATATTCCGTTAAGCAACGCTGACTCTATATCGATTTGACGTTATGATGTCACAGAGCATAGGGTTTACGCGCGTGCGCAGGGATTACGAGTTAAGCGACTCGGCGCGACGTGGAGCGTGCGTCGCGAGCGGCAACCTTTACTGCACTACGCCTAAGCGGCCTGCCCGGGAGGCGGGCCGGCCGAACGTACCTAAACTACGGAGTGACACCCCCCTGATAGAACGGCGATGAGCTCACTACCTGTCATGCTGAGCACATGTGCAATTTTCATTTTGGTGAAATGTGTATCAGAGGTAAATACATAGTCCGTACAGTCTATTTACAAATATCTCAGAGAGCAGGTAAATACAACTGCATAAAAGACATTACGTCATAATTTCTTGGACGGCATCCAACTCCACTCATGATAATTTTTTTCAATTATACTAGTAGATAATAATTTTGTCCAAAATAGCCACTTACTGGTTTTTTCTCAGATTCTAGGTCCACTGAGTTTACATCTAGGAACAACACGTTCCCATGCAGGACCAGACTGTTCAAATCGGCCACATACGAAGATTTTTCAGGTTTAAATGCTCGGAGGCGCTTACAAAATCCCGACTGCTCGCAAGTTTTAAAAATGTTTCTGTCCACGCCGAAACTGCCGCTGATCGCTAGCAAGGCGACCAGTAGGAGGCACAAGGACTTCATCCTGTAAAGCACAGAAATATTTAATGTAAGAATAAAATTTGACATTGATGTGAACAAAGACCGGTAACACCGACTGGCTACCACTGTAATTAAATAAATGGTCACTAACTTTGCCTCAATGAGGATTTTGACTAAGAAATTATAAAATACACTCCTAATATATTTTAGCAGGCGTCCATCGCCAGTAAACTAATGATAGAGTTAAATTTTAAAGAATTTTGATGTTTTATACGCAAGGCAGCCTTCCGTGGCTCTAAATTTGACACATATCTGACTTAACCATAGACTATGACTGAGAACTTGACCAATATTTCCCACCTGAGACGGCTATTAAGTGTTGCAAACAACTATGAAAGTTAGGGTACTTAATAGCCCAGCTAGTATAAAATTGCGTCTGAAAAGCTCTATGACGTGGAGGAATTTGGTTAGACACTTCATCTGATAGCCGCTGGACAAAGGGATAGTAGTAATAATGAATATATCGATAAGCATCTGCCTGCAGCTGATTAATAAACATTATTTTATTACACTTTATTTTAATTGTTTAGCGTATTTTATCCCTATGGACAAAGTTGGGTGTTACACAACTATGCGACCATTTAAAGATATTTTTGAAACGCGCCCTAATTAGGGTTGAAAATATAGGTTCATGGGTTGAATGAAATTACAAATTATGCATGTCTTTTTTATGTTAACTTTGTTAGTTTCACGCATTGAGGTACCTACAATAAACTAGAAAAGACACCGCGAAGCAAGTTTGTGCGCACCAAGGGCTGCAACCCATTTTTTTTTTATTGAGTGTGCGTGCTGTCGGTCGCAGATGACCTTTACAGCGTTACCGGGCTTGTTTGGGGGCGGCGAGAAACTTAAAGCGTTCCTCAAGCCGTGATTGGTCGAAATTCCCCAGGGGGATTCCGGTGGGGGATGGCATCTCGCCGCAAGCGAGTCTCCGATCCCCCCGGAGCCTCTGGGGGTTCGAGCCGGAAGGGAGCGGCTAAACCCGAGGGCGCCTCTAGGAGGCACGGTACCTCGGCTCGGGTTTACCGTGTCGTGGGGGTCCTGCAGCCCATGGGCTGCAAGCGCCTCAGTGATTGCGCATAATTTAAACGGTTGTGGACCTTGCGGCTGCATCTTAGGCTATTCAAACGCGCAACTACTATATAGTGTAATAATAATTGTAAGCGCGCGCGTGTGGCCGGCGCTGATCAAACGCGTGACTGTGAAATCAGCCTTAGTTGCGCTTGCGCACAAACTTGCTTCGCGGTGTCTTTTCTAGTTTATTGTACTTCAATGATTTCACGTATTTTGTTCATCTTGGCTTAGACAATTTCTTACATTGTAACCGCGTATGTAAACATTTATGCCTACCAAAACTGTATTTTACTAAACTGTAGCCTAATTATTAGAAAAAACATGTTTAATATCTTTTTTTAAGACAGTGTTTCTAAATAAATAATATAAGTTTTTAGAAAAATCAATAATATCAGTGAATTAATTAAGACTGTGGATAGAGTGCTACAAGCGGCATTCTAGTACGATCGGTTACGATGCCGTAATTACGGCATCCTAGTACAAAGTGTAGGCAGTGTATTGTCGAGTGCCACAAGCGGCACGCAACATAGTACGAACGGTTACGTTGCCGTAATTACGGCATCCTAGTACAAAGAATATAGTGCCACAAGTGGCATTGTATCTCAATCGGTTCAGGAATCGTAACATATTTTTATATTTGCCATAATGTTCAGAAGACATATTATTCAAAAGATATTTTTGTATGGAGT
This sequence comes from Scoparia ambigualis, assembly GCA_963921215.1. Taxonomy (NCBI): domain Eukaryota; kingdom Metazoa; phylum Arthropoda; class Insecta; order Lepidoptera; family Crambidae; genus Scoparia; species Scoparia ambigualis. Next base: position 9,784,324 of record OY992526.1, read on the forward strand.
TAGTTTCAGATGTTAAATAAACAAAAATAACCTCGACATTCAAGACAATTGCTACGAACCTATCACGTGACCTACAGGAGTACGGCAGCTAGTATTTCTGTTGTCTAAAAAAACTTTACGGCAGATTAGACGGCGTCACTATTATACCGCAAAACTTACGGTTCCCGAGCCGATTGAGATGCAGTGCCGCTTGTGGCACTGTATACACTTCCATTAATTAATGTAAAATTGTCGATATTTGATGAACAAGTTTTGAAACAACCCTAAATGTCAAATAGATTCCCTCATCCATCTACGAAAGGTAAAGGGATTATGAGCACACATTTCTTTCATCTACAGAGTCGTGTAATAAAAATACTAAATAGTTATTGATAATGTTTAGTGATTGATGATTATGAACAATAATTAATGATATTCCTCTCCAACAAGGCTCGACGCTGTCACGACGACTTAGGTGACAGCTCATCCGCAAAATATTTGATCCTCGGATAAATCGTCACCCCTTTTCAAATTGTTAGGCGTCGATTCATCCGCAAGTGGTGTCGCTGTCGGTGAGTTGTTACCACAGACATGTGGTTGTTACATTGAGATAAATACTAAAGACACAGTATAAATATGAGCTAAAGCAGTACGGAAGCTGGGCCTGTTTCTTGTTTTATAAACCTACGCGCCAATTGAGCGTTAGGGTTGTCTTCTTATTTTTGTAAAATTGAAAAAGTTTTTGTTTAGTTAGCGATGTATCTCGGCTAGTTAGCGCTTTTTTTTGAGATAACTAGCAAAGCGCTAGATAATAAAAGAAATGTTTGTGGACTTCTTAGCGGGAAAGTGAAGCGTCATGTCTTCAGTTTTGTTTTATTTTCCAAAATTTGTGTTTTTTCGAACATTAATGTGAAATAATAGTGGATTATTAACCGTTAAGTGTTTGTAAACGTGCATGAGTGTTGGCAAATGAAACAAAACAGTGCAACATCACTTTTCAAATTCTCTCAAGTAGTCCGCGTGAGACCTCAGTAAAGTCCCACATCTTTACTGAGAACTCAAGGGGTTTGGGGAACATCATTTATCATTCATCTTAATCACCACTCATTATCATCAAGGGAAAAAACAAATAAAAAACTAATGACTAGGCAGTATGGCTCAGACCTTAGCCTGTTCCTTCATGGAACAAATAAATATATAAAAAAAGGACTTCTTGGCGGGAAAGTGAAGCGTCATGTCTGCAGTTTTGTTTTATTTTGTAAAATTTGTGTTTTTTCGAATATTAATGTGAAATATAATAGTGGATTATTAATCGTTAAGTGTTTGTGAACGTGCATGAGTGTTGGCAAATGAAACAAAACAGTGCAACATCACTTTTCAAATTCTCTCAAGTAGTCCGCGTGAGACCTCAGTAAAGTCCCACATCTTTACTGAGGACTCAAGGGGTTTGGGGAACATCATTTATCATTCATCTTAATCACCACTCATTATCATCAAGGGAAAAAAACAAATAAAAAACTAATGACTAGGCAGTATGGCTCAGACCTTAGCCTGTTCCTTCATGGAACAAATATTTAAAAAAAAAAAAAATGTTTGTGCCGGTCAAACGAACTAAATTTCATTTTTGTCTATCTCTAGGTTTAACTTTATCTTACTCCTATTCCCAATTCCAACAAATTCGTTCGTATTCCTTGCTAAAAATGACCACTCAATCCAATTGGAAAATAGAGAAAAATAAAATCATGAATATGCCACTAGAAGAAAAAAGAAAGTTGTATAAATCCAGTGATTTTATAATATTAGATAAAGTTGACCCCTGGTGCAAATTTGTGATAAAAAACAAAGATGTTGAAAGTCTTAAGCATAACCTGGATGACCTGACCGAGTTTAAGAAGTTCAGACTGGACTCTTCTAAGGATAAGGAGCTTGCAGAGAAGGTGTCTATTTTCCAAGGAGACATCACCAAACTTGAAGTAATGTATGCTATGTTATTTCCTTACCTGAACGATTTAAATATGTATAAAGAGATTATGTGGTAAAACTACAATCGCGTAACCAAAATTGGGAGGTAAAGGGGGGGGGGGGGGGGGGGAGGCAGCAGAGAGACCACCTTACATTTTTATTTTAACCTTACCTTGACCTACAGAGGTAAGGTATGTTGAGGTAAGAGCAGATCAGACAAAGAGCAGATAATAATTGTACTTAATAGGCAATGATATTATATATGTAGATACGTTGTCTGCCCACCGTAGTGACTAGAACAAATCCAGGTAATTGCCTGAACCTCACTCAGTCACACGTCAGTCATTGTCACGTCAATACGATTGTTACCGTTATAAGTTTCTGTGTTGTTATTTGGATAAAAAGCCTTCCTGTGTATACAGAAATTGTAAAAATTATACTGCAACCATAAGAGACAAGATTTTTTTTTAATTTCACTCGTAACTATTGTGAAAATAAATTTAAAATAGATATTTTCATTTAGTGAGGACATTTGCCCAGTTGCCAATTCGTTATGCATGAGTGAGATGCGTGTACTATGTAAGAGAGAGACATTTCTTTAAGAGTGAAAGAGAGAAAACGATGGCGGCCTAGATGGTGCATAAATTCAATGAGCTCATTGGTTAACTACCTTATAGAGTATTAAAATTAAATTAAATTAAATTAGCCTTTATTCACTGGTCTACATGTATAAATCTTATTCTAATGCTTACAATCTATTATTTACGTAAAATTAACTTATTAATAACATCAGTCAGCATCTGAATCGTGACCAGGTTGTCCTCGGACATAGGCCTCCTCCAGAAGGCGCCATTGGGTTCGATCCCTGGCTAATCTACGCCATCCTTGTGGTAGGTCATCCTCCCACCTTTTAGGTTGCCTTCCCCTTCTCCTTTTTCCATCTCTCGGGTACCAGAATAGCATTTCCGTAGTCCACTTGTCCTTAGAGGATCTAATTGTATGTCCTGTCCAGCGCCATTTTAATTTCTTAATTTTTCTAGAGACATCAATCACTCTGGTGGCCTTTCTTATTCTGGTTAATCTCCATTTGTCTCTCAGCCTAATGTGTAGCATGCTACGTTCCATCCCTTGTTGGCACACTTTCAATTTCTGGCTGAGTGACTTTGTCAAGCCCCAGGTCTGGCATCCATATGTGAGCACCGGTAAGATGCATGTGTTGTACACCTTGCATTTTTCGGACATAGGTATAGATTTATTTTTCATTATCTCTTTTAGAGACCAGTACCGAGCCCAGCTGTTATTGACTCTTCGTCTTATTTCTTTGTCTGTCTGTGATTGTGGTGCTATGATCTGGCCTAAATAAATATATTCGTCCACATATTCTACTTGTTGGTTGTGTATTTGTAGAGCTTGTTTATTCTGACTATTAGTCATTGCCTTTGTTTTGGAGATATTCATTGTCAGGCCAGCTTTTCTGCTCTCCAATGCGAGTTATTCTAGCATTTCCTGTAAAACCCCGGGACACTCTGCAAACAGCACAATGTCATCTGCAAACCGTAGATGGGATAGCATGCTTCCATTGATGTTTAATCCCTTCCTGTCCCATTCCAAATGCCTGAAGACTTCTTCTAATACAGCAGAGAAGAGTTTTGGAGACAGTGGGTCACCCTGTCTAACCCCTTTCTGTATCTTGAACTCTTCTCCAGTTGTTTCCAGTTGCACTTTTGATGTAGAATTACTATATATTTCCTTTATAATTCTTATATATTTATTTTCGATGCCTTGATTCTCCAAGGCTTTATATATATAGTTATGTGATAAGGAATCAAATGCCTTGTTGTAGTCTACAAAACAAATGTAATATGTTTTGTTGTACTCATTGTATTTCTCTACTATTTGTTTTACGACATGCATATGATCCACTGTAGAGAAATTGGCTCGGAAGCCTGCCTGTTCCCTAGGCTGTTCTTCGTCTAGTCTTTGAGTGAGTCTGGTTAGTATAATTTTAGAAAAAAGTTTGTAAATATTGGACATCAAGCTAATTGGTCTATAATTGTCTATTTTATCTTTGTCTCCTTTTTTATGGAGTAGAACTATAGTGGACTTCGTCCATTGATCTGGGATATATTCACTGTATAGTATCTCATTAAACAGGGCAGTCAACGGTTGTTGTATAAGGTCCAATGTTGCTTTTAATAGCTCGTTGGTTATTTTGTCTGCTCCAGATGCTTTTCCGTTTTTTTGGGATAGAATGGCCTTCCTTATTTCACTTTGTAAAATATTCGGAATTTGTTCTTCTTTGTAAGGAATTTCCATTTCTGTTACCGTTTCATGTGACTTGTATAGCTTGCGGTAAAAGTCTGTTGCTATTTTCTTCTTCTTTTTGTGCAGTGGCGTTTCCCTTTGGATTTCGCCAATATCCAGTTTTTGGCACAGTTGTTTATTTCTACAGACTCATTGCTTGTATCGGTTTCTCGTAAGAGCACAATGTACAAGTACAGAGGTGGTGAGATCTTAAATTTTGAGGCTGTAGACCCAGTTGATGATCTGTACTCTGTAATGCCTATGGACAAACACAATACTTATATATAACATTTGTTAGTGGCAGACAGACAAATTACAATTTTATATTGTTAGTAGTTATATAAGAACATAAAACATCAATGCAGGGGGGTTTCACATAACTGAGAACAATCTTAAAATTTGTGGGTTTGGGGATACATGGGGGGAGGAGATCATAAAGGGAAGTTGGGTATTTGGGACAGTTAAAAAATATGTGGTCAGGTGTTCCCTCCTCCAGACTGCATTCACAAAGGGATGAGTCCTTAACCCTAATTTTGGCCAGATGAACAGGGGTGCATGCATGGCCTAACCTTAAACGGCTCACAGTGGAGGTGCATGCTTTGGAAGCTTTTTTATATTTAAAAAACCATGGCTTGTCAGGTAAGGAGTGCTGAATGTCCGCGAAATATTTCCCTACGGTTTTGCTTTTCTCCCGCCACTGAGTTTCCCATGTAGATCTCATTACTTGAGTGGCCAAAGGGTACAGATCGTAAGAAAAAACTTTATCATGGTCAGGACATCCAATGGCAGTTGCCTCTTTTGCGATTATGTCAACGGCTTCGTTACCTAATATACCTGTGTGTCCTGGTATCCAGGCCAGAGAGACTTGGTATCCAAGCGTGGAGCATTTTAAAAGAATTTTCCTAATTTGGAGGATTATAGGAGGATTAGATTTACTATGGAAAGGATTGGATAAGATCGCCTGGAGACTGCTTCTGGAGTCTGTGAGGATAACTGTTTTACCTATTTTATGGGATTCCACATATCGAACGGCTTCAAGAATTGCAGTAGCCTCTCCAGTAAAGACGGATGTAACAGGGGGGCATTTGAAATTTAATATTATTTTATATTTGGGAATCCAGACCGCAGCACCAACACATTCCTCGTCTGATAATTTGGAAGCATCTGTGTACATCACAAGCCAGTCTTTCCAATTTTTCCGGATGACTTCTTGTAGCTGGAACTCTGCATCTGGTGAGTCTTTGGAGATACCTAGGTCTAGATGGATGTCAGGTTGCAGTGTCAGGGAGTGGTACGGGTTCCCAAATATGGGTTTAAGGGCACATTGGTAAACAGGGCAGGGAAGTCGGATGAATTTGATGAAGCTACGGAACAGGCAAGGGGACTCTCTGAGTTTCCAGAATTTGTCTGATGATATAAACTCCGACAGTTGGTGAAGTTTGGCAAGGAGTGGGTGAGACGAATTTTGGACAATTTTAAAAAGAAATTTGTCGGCTAGGTATTGTCTTCTAATGGCCAGTGGGGGGTCCCCACACTCCACCTGCAAACCATTTATCGGAGATGATTTCATCGCTCCTGCCACTATCCGAAGGCTTTTGGACTGGATTTTATCGAGCGAGTTCAAAGACGATTTAAGACAGGGTTCTAGAAGTAATGAACCATAGTCCAAATGCGATCGGATCAAAGCATTGTAAAGGAGTTTTTGACAAAATGGATGGGCGCCCCACCAGGTACCAGAAACGGAACGGAGGATATGGGTATTTTTCTCACATTTTTTGGATACATGGGAGACATGTTGAGTTCCACTCATTTTGGAGTCTAGTACCGTTCCTAAGAATTTCGCATGGCTTTTTAAAGGGATGTCTTGGTTGTCATATTTAACTGACATAATAGGTGTATTCCTTGCGCGACTGAATACAACCATATTACACTTGTCTACCGAAAGCGAAAGACCATGTTCCAGTAGCCAATCATGGAGGTAATCTAATGCGGCGTTAAGTAATTCAGTAGCTTGCTCGGGATCGCTGTGTGAAATATACAGGGCCAGGTCGTCGGCATACTGCAGGACATTACAAAAAGGGGTTAAGGACAATTCGAGGTCATAGGTGTAAATACTATAAAGTAAAGGGCTCAAGACTGATCCCTGGGGAAGGCCTCTCCAAACAGTTCTTGCGGGGTAAAGAGCATTATTGTGACATATCTGTATAGATCGTGACGAGAATAGATTAAAAATTATATTTACAAGCCTCACAGGAATACTCAGATTTAGCATTTTCTGCCTGAGTACCGGAAGCAGAACATTGTCATAGGCAGATGATATGTCTAAAAAGACTCCCGTCACATTCTCACGTTTGGAAAGGCCTATCCAGATATCAGTCAAGAAGACACTTAGACTGTCCATTGTACTCATTCCCTTACGGAACCCAAACTGGCTTTTGGCTAGTAGACCCCTACTCTCCGCTATCCACTCCAACCGGTTTTTAATTAGATGTTCCATGATTTTGGCCATTGTGCAGGAAAGTGCAATGGGTCTATACCCGTTAGGGTCGTTGCCAAGTTTTCCAGGCTTTAGGATGGGGATTATAATTTGGGCTTTCCACTCCTCAGGAGGAACTCCCCTCAAAAAGATGTTGTTGATTAAATTAAGGAATAGGTTCTTAGCGGAAGAGCTGCTGTTAACTAGTAGCGAATAGGGAATACCATCGATGCCTGGGGAGGAATCTTTGAGACCGTCCAGGGCTGTATTAAGTTCCTCAAGAGAGAATGGAGAGTCAAATTCGGAGTAATGGGATGACATTGACGGCGTACATAGTGTAGCCTCAATTTCTGTCGGGACTGAGAGGGGAGCGAGTTTATTTTGGAAGAGTTCCAGCCAAGCTGATGGATCATTGGAGTTTATGTTGTTGTTGCTGGAGGCAGAGCAACGAAATTTCCTAATGTTTCTCCATACCACCGAGGGTTGGGATCTTGGGGACAGGGACTCACAAAACTGGCACCAACCTAATCGTTTCTTTTTAGTGAGGACTCTGACAGCCTTAGCCGCCGCCGATTGATACTTAATGAAGTTGGCCTCAGTCATGGACAACGAATATTCACGTTCCGCTGCCTTTCGCTCCTTGCACACCGCTGTGCATTCTGGGTCCCACCAAGGTGGAGAAGAACTTTTGCCTTTGTAAATGTTCTTGGTTGGCAGGCAGTTCTCTGCTGAAGACAGCAGGCTGTTTCTGAAGTCAGTATACACTGCTAGGTAGTTGTAAGGTGTGACTTCAGGGAGGTTCTGAATATTCTGGTCTAAAGCGAGTCCATATTCAGACCAATCAGCCTTGGATGTATTAAATTTAAGGCGCGGACGAGGAGCGTTTGGCAATGGATTGGAGCGGGAGTGGCGGTTATCAAAAGTTAGTATGACGATAACATAGTGATCACTGCCATAGGTTGTGGGAAGAATAGTCCAATTGTAGTCAGGAGCGAGAGCAGGAGAGCATAAACTTAAATCGACGGCGCTTTTGATATTCTGGGACGGGTAAACCCTGCGTGTAGGTGAGCCGTCATTGAGCACGCAAAGATCGAAGCGATCGCAAATGTCGAGGAAGGAATGGGATAAATGGTCGGAATAATAGGAACCCCAAGATGTGTGATGAATATTAAAATCACCTAACACAACCAGAGGGGGGGAAAGGGAAGAGAGTATATCGGAAAACTCAGCAAGGCATGAATGATTGGGGTGGGGGATGTAAATAGATAAAAAGGTCACGTTGGAAATTCTCACAGCTACTGCATTTACATGCTCACTGTGGGAGGGGAGGTTGACTTGGGAGAAAGTTACTGTTCTGGAGATTAGGAGGGCGGAGCCTCCATGCCCGTCGCTTCTGTCGTCCCTAAGGCACGAATAACCTGGGAATCGGACTCGATCGCCAGGTTTGCGACGCATCTCCTGAACAGCAAAGATGAAGGGATTGAATTTATTAATAAGGTGTAGAATATCATGCTTCTTATTCTTGCTGCTGCGGCAATTCCATTGAAGGATGGGGGCCATTGGAGCAGGAAAGATTGAGGACCTGAAAAAGTTGGTCTCTGAGGTTGTTCGGTAAGGGGACATCACTAAATCTTCCTAGAAGATTGATGATGGTGGAGAGGAGGAGTGAGATGAGGTTGTCGTTAGGGATAGGAGAATCTGTGGGGAAAGCACAACCATTAGGTTGTTGGGACTGTGGGGTTTCAACTATTGAACTATGGGCTCTAGCATCGTAGCCAGGGCTTGCAGCTGGGAGAGGTTGATGCTTGGACAAGGAAACCGTTTTACGGTAGGAAACACTTTGAGACCGAGGGGGGAGGATTTGAGTTGGGTATTGAGGGGATGGAGGAGGGGAGGGGACTTGCACGGTTCTCGCAGTGTCAGCGAAAGACCGTCTAACTTGAGAGAATCTAGCCGATGCCTCAGAGTAAGTGATGTTTTCCTGAGACATAACAAGTTTGATCTGCTTCTGCTTTGAGTGTTCAGGGCATGAAGGGTTAGTAGCCTGATGTGCTCCAGAGCAAAAAAGGCAGGTTGGAGTGTCTTTATTACAAGTATGGCCTTCGTGAGGTTGAGCGCAAATGAAACAGCGTGCTTGGGATCTGCACTGCGACTGTATGTGGCCGAATCTACAACACTTATTGCACTGTATAGTGGGGAGAACATATACTTCGACAGGGAGAGATGTAAAAAAACAGTACACATGTTGTGGTAGTTTTTGGCCAGAAAAGGTTAAAACTACAGTCTGTGTAGGGACCCAAACAGGTGTATTATCATTAAATGTTTTTCTATTAAGTCTACGGGCCTTAACTATGGGGCCATAGCCTGTTGGGATCTCCACTGACTCCACTAATTCTTCTAAAGTCCACTCTATGGGTACTTGACGTACTATTCCCATTCTAGTAATACTATAAGTGGGAATGATTGCTTCATAGTTGTTCCCTGTGAGTGCCGGGTGGTCAAGGAAGGCATTAGCATCCGAGAAGGTTTTGAATTCCACAGAAATCCTGTTTCTACCAACATGCTTAATGCCATCCCTTACCACATTTTTTATTTTATTAATGAACAAAAAGTGTCCAAATTTAATGGGGCGTAATACGGTGCCAGAGGAGGGATCAGTAACTGGTTTGCTTACATGAACGAGGAAGGGTGATGAGTCTTCAGAGGTATATTTCAGTTTGTTACCTGAGAATTCAGGGCTTACATATGTTGATTGCGTACTAAGGGAAGACACGGGAATATTAGTTTTTCTCGGAGGTTGAGGTAAATTATTATCGGACGGAGCTCGTTTCCGGGAGGTCTGGGCGCTATTACTTACGTCCATTTGGGAAAACGTTGGGAGTGAAAACTGAGCACATGGCTCGTTGTCGCCCCCGCCTGGGTCAGGAGGGTCAGACATTTAACACAAAACAAATAAGCACGGATTTACTTACCAATATACGTATGCTAAACAACCGCCACCTTATTAAACACTTAACAGAAAGACAACAGGGTCAAACAACACATGGAAAACACAAATAACCACTTGTACAGCAAAACGTTGTATCTCGCACTCAACCTAAAAGCAGAGTCCTCCTGTTGCTATTTTACTGATCTGGGGTCGTTCTGAAGTGACATATTGCTTAGTATGGTTATTGCCTTTCAAGCTTGGTATCCATGTTGAATGATCCTTAAGTTGTTTTAAGGCAGCTTTTACTCCTCCTGTTCTCTCTATTTCGAATCTAATTTTATTTAATCTATTTTGTTTCTTGTGGTTTCTAATGCTTTCTGTAATTTTCTTACTAATGGATTCTATATTTTTGATGTTATTTTTCCTGTCTGTAATCAATTCTCTCCTTTTTTCTATTAGAGTTCTTGCTTCTTGTCCTATTTTGTCATTTTGTGTTTTTATGATTAATTTATTTACCTCTGTCGATAAACCCGAGAGCATTTTTTCGAACTTATTATATTTGTTCTGAATTATAGTTTCATTTACATTAATGTTGTTTATTTTTTCTTTGAATTTTGAGATAATGTCTTTAGGGAGTGGAGTCGCTATATGAAAAGGTGGTGGTTTAATGTGTTTCCTCGGCTTGGATTTGCTCGCTGTTACCAGAGTTGCTCTGACCATTCTATGATTTGTGCTGAAGTTGAATTTATTAATTACACTAACATCATTGAATTGGTAGGGACAATTTGACAAGATAAAATCAATTTCATTTTTGTATCTCCCATCTGGTGAAAGCCATGTCCATTTTCTATTGTGATTTTTCTTGTAGAAGGTATTCATGACTTTTAAGTTCCATTCTAGTGCAAGGTCAACGAGCTTCTGACCGTTATTGTTACGATTTCCCTTACTGTGAAGACCGATAATGGTAGATTCACCCTCTTGTTGGCTGCCTAATTGACTATTGAAGTCTCCCATTATAATTTTATTTTTATGAGCCTCCTCTATTGTTTCCTGAAATTTTGTATAGAAGTTGCTCTTTTCGTCGTCAGTTGCTTGCTCTTTAGGCGCGTATACCTGAATTATGGACCATGGGTCTATTTGTTCATTAATTTTAAAATCTAAAACTGCAATTCTTTCAGATTTACTTTTGAATTGTATAATGTTCTTTTTCAGGTGATGTTTGACGATGAACCCTACGCCGTATAGTCCTTTGGTTTCCCCTTTATAGTAGAATATATAATCTTGATATTCTCTCACTTCTTCTCCTAACCGGCGTACTTCACTGAGGCCGAGGATATCCCATTTAATTTTTTCTAATGCCAATTCTAGCTCCACCAATCGGTCATCTGTTCGAAGTGTCCGTGTATTAAGAGTTGCTACATATAACTTTTTGTTTTGTTTATCTATATCAAATTTAGGTGGCGAGTGCACTTTGTAATCTTCTTCTGGAGGGTAGTGGTCTGACATCCCAAGGTGACCAGCCTGGTTGGGACCTTTTGTAATTTTTTTATTTATTTGTGTTTTTTTATTCTTAGTTTTCCGTTTGCTGCTGATGTTTATTAGTTGCTAATTTGTGTTATTAATGTTTTCTCTACTTGTGCGAGATCGAGAGCTGAGAAATGTGTCCATTTTGTTCATCTTAGTCTTATTGACTATTTTGCTTGTCCCCGCAATCGGTGTATTTGGCGAGCTCGTGGGCGCTCTCTTCCTCTTCTCATTCTTTTTCTTGATTACTAATTTATCATAAGCAATAAATCCTTCGTTGCCCTTGTCTAGTTCTTCTTGGAGCTTTATTTTTAATTCTTTCCTCTTCATAAGTATATCCGAAGGATAATCTTCTGTAATATACATCTTTTCAGGCAGATTTTTCTTGTTTTTCAATATTTCAATTTTTCTCCAGAATAAGGTGAGCGACAAGCGTACGGGCCGAATTTTATTCTCAATTTTCTTCCCTATTCTTTGTACATTGTTTAACTCCCACTTGTCCCACACGTCCATGCCTGAATTTTTGCTGACACCGTCTAGGACATTAATAACCTTTTTCATGAGGTCCGGAAAGTTCTCTTCAGTTTCTTCAAGGCCGTGAAGGATCAAGTTGTTTTTTCTTGAATTTTTCTCTAGATAGTGCATTCTAGTGTTCAATGCTTCCACCTCTTTTTTCAGTGCGGTGGTCTCTAAGATAAGAGGTTGCAGCTTGGTATCCATAGTTGCGATCATGTTTTGATTTATGATGCTAGTTTGGCGTTCCATCTCTTCTTTCATCTTTGACCAAAGAACTTGTAATTGTTGGTCCATTGTTGACGAATTCTACCAAAAAGTAGGTTTTTTTGTGAGCTTGCAACCCTTTTGGGCAGTTTTGGTTTTATGTACTGGCAATACTGTGTTAAGATGTCAGACGTCAGATGACAGATGACAGTAGACGCCAAAGTCGAAACGTGTAAATAAATTGTCTAACCTCGAAATACGCCACGAATTTCTCAGATGTATCGTCGATCTTCTTACGATTTTCCTGTGATCACTCGAAATTAATGATTCTGTGCCGCACCTTGTTTTAAATATGTGATTTTCTAAACATTTGGTGTACTTTGAAGGTTTTATTTTTTATTTTAATTACGAGAGCTCTTTTCACGTAGCGAACTGTTTAACAGCCGGAAGCGGAAAAAAAAAAAAAAAAATAGAATAAATATAGAGTATACAAAAGTTTAAATATATGTTTATCTCTTTTTAACAATAGGCTAATTATAAGATTGCATTTATTTTCTTTCCCTTTCGACGTGATTACTTCATACAAACAATTTCGCCATTTTTAAATGCAATTCAGTAATGCGTTCAGGTGTAACTAGTCTATTCATAAAAGGTCATTGTTAACCTTTTGAGCGCCAAAGTCGTCTATATATGACCAGCACTTGCGGGCCCTGTGCGCCAACGACATCTATAGTTGAAAAAAAACCTGTCTTACAAAAATATTAAATAAATGTGTTGAAAAACTATTACTGATATTTTTTTTTCTACATTCGGCAATAAAGAATATCCCTGCAACATATGAGTATAAAAACAAGTCTCTTAGAGCCATAAGAACTGAGTAATATTGAACTATAAAACATGGATTTTTATCTAAGCAAATACTATGTCCAACACGCCAAAGTCGTCTACTCTTGACTGCTAGTGCTGCGGAAGGTAGTTTTATCGTAAATTACCTATTCAAAATTTAACTAAAACATGTTATTTTATTTTATTATTATTGCTATTTTAATAAAATGAAATGTATAACGTACCGTAGCTCAGCTACATGAATAAAGAATCGTCAAATCAACTTCACCTAATAAGTCCAATATGGTAACTCTGGCGCATCCCTAGCGCGTCATCAATAATCAGTTCTCTGGGCGCCGTGGTCACGGATAGACGATAGCCTGATGACGTCAAAAGCGCATAGTGAGGAAAGTAGTGCAGTGCAACATGAGCGATTCAATTAAACTTCTTCGCATTTTGGAAGGCGTCGATGATGACGACGAATTTTCGGAATCTTGATTCAATTATTGAGATTTAGAGGTAAGTAAGTGTATGCAAATTCTTAATAAATTAAACTTTATTTCTGTTATTATACTTATACTATACTAAACTTTAAATATATTATTATTTATGTTAACAATTGTTTTATTACATTTTGTTTAATTGTAAGTATGATGTAAGTAGTTATAATTAATATTCGAAACAAAATAACTCCTTGCAACTCTTGTAAGCCTAGGTTATTTCGCTAATTAGAGTGTAATACGTAATATCGACGCACGAAATCGCGACACAACAAAGGAATTTTCACTCCTCTTGCTCAAAAAGACCGTCATTGTAGCGTTCTAGAGCGGGGCTAAAATAGCTTTTCTTGCCCTAGGGGAAAAAGTATTTTTTTTTAAATTTTTGTCGGTCACATGACAATGAGCCTACAAAAACAAAAAAGTATTTAGTGTTGTAGAATAATCATGAATAAAGACTCGACTTATTACTGTTTACTTAGATCAACAACTTTTTTGAGATATATTAATGTTTATGGTAAAATTAGTAATCATTTGAATCTATGGACAACACAGACCACGCTTCAGCAAGAAAAAACTGCACAGTCTGCACATGTGCTTAAATGGTGAGCCTTTAGCCCTTTAGTCGCTTATACGACACCCAAGGGAAGAGAGGGGTTGGTAGTATTATTTTGATGAGCCCATCGCCACTCTATGCCGTTGCAGGTATGTACAGTCTTTAGTCCATTAGTCGCCTTTTACGAGACCCAAGGGAAGGGAGGGGTTGGTAGTATTATTTTGATGAGCCCATCGCCGCTCTATGCTGTTGGATGTATGAGCAGTCTTTAGTCCATTAGTCGCCTTTTACGACACCGAAGAGAAGAGAGGGGTTGGTAGTATTATTTTGATGAGCCCATCGTCGCTCTATGCTGTTGGATGTATGTGCAGTCTTTAGTCCGTTAGTCCCCTTTTACGACATCGAAGAAAAGTGAAGGGTCGGTAATATTATTTTGATGAGCCCATCGCCGCTCTATGCTGTTGGATGTATGTGCAGTCTGTAGTCCGTTAGTCGCCTTTTACGACATCCAAGGAAAGAAAGGGGTTGTTAGTATTATTTTGATGAGCCCATCGCCGCTCTATGCTGTTGGATGTATGCGCAGTCTTTAGTCCGTTAGTCGCCTTTTACGACACCGACACCGAAGGAAAGAGAAGGGTTGGTAGTATTATTTTGATGAGCCCATCGCCGCTCTATGCTGTAGGATGTATGTGCAGTCATTAGTCCGTTAGTCGCCTTTGACGACACCCAAGGGAAGAGATGGAAAGACTGCACAAACCTACTATCCAACAGCAAGGAGCGGCGATGGACTCTTCAAAATAATACTACCAACCATTCTCTTCCGTTGGGTGTCGTTAAAGCAACTAACGGGTTAATTTTTAACAAAATAAACCAATTCATATTGTATTGGATTGTTTTATTTTTTCGCATTCGTAGTGAAAAGCAGAGTGTAACACACGGCGCTAAAAACCCATTAAAACTCGGTTTCTATTTACTCCCTCGCTAAAGCTCGGGAGTAAAACTACCTCGTATATAATGGGTCATTTTAGCCCCTTGTATAACAATCTACTATTTGTTTGTAATTGTTTTATGCGAATAAATGGAAGATGCTTATACAATTTTTATCTATTTTTACGCTATACATCACTCGTAGGTACATAGAAATCTCGAGTTTTCGATCGTGAAAGTTAAGTAATGTTCGCCGAGGTCGCCAAGAGGATGGGTGACCGTAGGTTCATAAAATCACGAGGTTTTCGATCGCGAAAGTTAAGCAATGTTTGCCGAGGTCGGAAAAAGGATGGCTGACCGTAGGTTTATAAAATCACGAGGTTTTCGATCGCGAAAGTTGAGCAATGTTCGCCGAGGTCGTCAAGGGAATGGGTGACCGTAAGTTCATAAAATCTCGAGGTTTGCGATCGCGAAAGTTAAGCAATGTTCGCCGAGGTCGCCAAAGGGATGGGTGACCGTAGGTTGATAAAATCTCGAGGTTTTCGATCGCGAAAGTTAAGCAATGTTCGCCGAGGTCGCTGACTGGTCACCCATCAATTACTCGACCTGCGCAAATTTCATCTGTCATCTGTCAAATGTCATCCACTGCGTCATCGAGTCTCTTTAAGGCATTAGCTATTTTGCGGCAACATAACTATTGCGGGTAGATTAATTTTATTTTTACTTAGGGTAGCGGTAGGTACCGTCATCTACTATGGATCATATGCATACAACACGTGTGCACGGTGATATAATTTAATTGTAGTTTAATTACAAAGCTAACTAGAAAGTTAGCTTTGTAGTTTAATAATAAATAAAAAATGAATCACAATTATATTATATTATATTGTTTACTAAAATATGTTTGTTTTTATTTATAAAAATATTTTTGTACTGTTTTGCACCGGTTAAAATTGACACTTTAATTCTATGTATGTTTTTTTATATCCCTTGGTTAATACCAAGTAGGTACCTTCTCAGTTTTGTTTATATAGATAGATATCATCATGTTTAGATAGATGGCATCGAGATTTGGTTTGTCGCGATTTCGTGCATCGAGATTTGGTTTGGCGCAATTTGTCGCGCTAATGTGCATCGAGATAGTGTGTTTCTAAATTACGTATTACACTCCGCTAATTACCTACATTTTTAAAGTTTTGGTTTTCGAGTTTAAAATAACCAATATCAACTTAAAAATCATAACAAAGGTTTTTCTAAGGCGAGCCGCAATTTTAGTTCGTAACGGTTGCGAAAAAAAGGATGAAATCACTATAAAGATGTTTAGGTATCATCTCGAGATCACGCGAGCGGATAATTCTCAATGTGTTTGGTATATTTTTATAATTCAACGATAGTTAAAGTACATAATAATATAGCTTATAATATAATAGCATAATATTCTTTACAGAAATAAATCTCTAAAACCATAGTTCAACATAATCAATCCTTAAAAAAAAGTAGGTAATTAAGTAACCGTGAGTAAACATTAAGGTCTAAAATAGCGGGTAAGTAGGTGTTGAGTTTATTAAAAGACGTTTGCTTGTCAACTAAATCTATTTTTAAATAATTCTCTTAAAAAGTAATATAAAAAGTACAAGGCAAAAGTACAAAATAGGTTGGCATTGCTGGTCGCCAACATGGCCCCCGACGGTGTGGACACCAATTGAATCAGGAGGAGACTAACAATGCCAGCTTCCTGACAGGACGACGCAGGACACCCCCTTTCGTGGTCACATCCGCTACCCTTACTATGCCATCCTTTCCAGGATATATCTGAACTATTCGCCCTCTAGGCCAGCACTGTCTCGGTAGAGTCCCGTCGGCTATACAGACTAGGTCCCCGATTTTCAAGGCTTGAGATTGTCCAGATGATCCTCGGCGTGGCACTAACGTTGGCAGGTACTCTGCGACAAAACGCTGCCAGAAATGGTCAGCTAGCCGTTGCGATTTCCGCCATTGAGCCCTGCTGGAGAGGTCTGTGTCTTCGAACTGCCGTCTCAGTGTGTCGTTTGAAGACGTGCCAATTAGAAACGTAAATGGCGTTAAGGCCGCTTCGAAGTCCAGACTGTCTGTTACGTGAGTCAGTGGCCTTGAATTAACGACGGCTTCGGCTTCTAATAAGAGAGTAGCGAGGACTTCTTCCCTGGGCGACCGCTCTTGAAGTGTCACGGTGAGGGCGCTTTTAATGTTCCTTACCAGCCTCTCCCAGCATCCTCCCATAAACGGGGCCGATGGTGGGATAAACTTCCACCGAATCTGTTATGTGGAGGCAAACTCGCAGATTTCCGGTAGTATCTTTGATGCTCCAACAAACGCAGTTCCATTGTCGGAGTAGATTGCTGCTGGGCTTCCTCGTCGGGCGATGAAACGGCGGAGGGCCATTATGGCGGAATCTGCAGACAAACTCTCGACAATCTCGAGGTGAACTGCCCTTATTGTGAGGCAGGTAAACAATGCCACCCACCTTTTGGCTGTTCGGCGGCCGATCGTTACTTTAATTGGGCCGAAATAATCAAGGCCGACATAAGTAAATGGCCTCTCATGGTGAGCCATTCGTACACTAGGCAAATCTCCTATGGGTGGCGTTACAGGCTTTGCCTTTCTTATCCGACATGTCTGACATCTTGAGGCCACTAGTTTTACTGTTGTTCTTAAGCCTAGAATGTAGAATCTTTGGCGCAGTTCATTCACGACGAGCTCATTATTTGCATGGGCGAATCGGGCATGGTAAGAATGGATCAACAGTCTTGTTGTATGATGCTTTCCGTCGAGCACAATTGGACGGGACTCTACGGCGTCGGAGGCGGAGGTGCGGCCGGACAGTCGTAGAAGACCATCTTCACCAGTGAGCAAGGACAAGTTCTTGAGTCTGCTATGACCAGAAACAGGGCGTCCTTCGTTCGCGCAAATAAGTTCATCTGCAAAAGAATCACATTGAACCATCATAAATAGGTGAATTTTTGCTGAATTCAAATCCTCGGCGGATATAAAAGGTAAATTAAGATGAGAACGAAACGCGGTAGCAGCAGATTTACAATTTTGATGTAAAGTAGACCGAAAGACTTTGGCTGCTTGATGAGCACGAGCTGTTGTTCTGAGCAGACGTAGCCATCTGCTGAACCGCAGACAATCAGCGACTATTGGCGAAAAAGCAGTTAATTTTGGTTCTCCATCCACCAAAACACCCACCGACTCGGAAACAATCTTATTTTCGTCTGTGGTTAAGGAGACATTACATGTTGGCTCTCTGGGCCAAATGTCTTGAGGTGAAAGAAGAAAGAGTGGTCCAGTGAGCCAGCGCGACTGCCTCGAAAATTCTCCAGTATCGTGCGTAGCGTCGTCTGCCACATTTAATGCCGTAGGGACATATCTCCAATTTTGAACATCAGTTAAGTCTGAAATTTCTCCAACGCGAAATGAAACAAAAGGCTTAAACGTGCATGCGTCGCTACGCAACCACTTCAGGACTGTTATGGAATCAGACCACAGAAAGACTTTACATGGCTTTCTCCTATGAGCATCAGAAATATAGGCAGCGAAACGAGCTGCAATTAGGGCTGCCTGTAACTCTAATCTTGGTATAGTCGTTGGTTTCAGGGGTGCGAGTCTGGCCTTACCACCAATTAAGGCTAGCTTTACCGATCCGTCGATGAGAGTAACACGCCAATATGCAACACAGGCGTATGCTAACTCGCTGGCGTCGGCAAAGACATGGAGTTGAGCCTCTTTGACTTCCTTTTGCTCTGAATAGCATCTAGGAATAGAACAACCGGAGAGATTCTCGAGCTCCTGAAACCAAGACTTCCATTTTTGAATGAGTACATCGGGTAAAATGTGGTCCCAATCAAGACCTAATTTCCAAGTCTTCTGGAAATTTATCCGACCTTTTATGATAAGTGGGGTCATTAAGCCAAGTGGATCATAAACTGACATTAGTAGAGACAAAACTGACCGTTTGGTGTAAGTATTTGGAAGACTTGGGACAGATTCTAAGAAGCGTAAAGAATCGTCAGTGACATGCCAGGTTATTCCTAGAACACGAGTTTGAGCAGGGGACGATGGTCCTAAACCTACTTCGGCAGTGTTAATTGCGCGGAGGTCGGAAGGAATTAGAGACAAGGCATGGGCATGGTTTGAAACCCATGAGCGCATTTCAAACCCTGCTGCTTTATGAATGGTCACGATTTCGAGAGCAAGGCGAGCTGCTTTCTCTGGGCCATTGACAGAGCCTAGAAAATCATCCATGTAGTGGTCCTCCATGATGCATCGCGCAGCCTCAGGATAGAGATGCTGGAACTCAATGGCATTTTTGTTTTTTAAGAAGAGTGCCGTGCATGGGCTGGACGAAGCACCAAATATCATGGAGGACATTCGGTATTCCTGAATAGGGTGCAGAGGATTGTCTCTCCAAAGAAAACGCTGGGCATCTCGATCCTGGGGCCTTATTTTTACCTGTGGGAACATTTCTCTAATGTCTGCCGTAAGTGCGGTACAACCTTCCCTGAATCTCATAACAATAGCGAGCAAATGCTGTAACAGATCTGGTCCCGATAAAAGCATCGAATTGAGACTTACTCCTTCGCATTTTGCAGCTGCGTCGTGCACCACGCGCAGCTTGTTTTTGCGTGGGTGAACCACGCTGAAATGCGGAAGATACCAGGTGATTTTACCCGATGGAGGACCAGTACATAGCTCCGCATAAGATTTATCAATCATACCCCGGATGTTCTGTTTATAACTAGCTGTGTACGCATCGTCCTTAGCCATCTTCTTCTCAAGGCTTGAGAATCTAGACAGGGCAAGGCGTTTACTGTCAGGAACTGCATTGATGTCGTTCCGCCACAGCAACCCTGTCTCAAATCTACCATTGGGTAAGCGTGTTGTGGTTTCTTCTAAAATCTCTAAAGCGCGTTTATCACTAGGGCTACAATGGGGTTTTTTTTCAATACCTATGGAGTCTAGTTTGTAGTACGACATGATGAGAGAATCGAGTTTTTTATCACAATCGTCTACTGTAACATGATTAACCAATTCTACTGGATTAGCTCTACTATTGATAAATCCGAAAAGAGCCCAGCCTAGGGGAGTGAGAGCGGCTGCTGGTTCGGATTTAGTTCCATGGCGTACGATTTGAGGTAAGAGAAGATGCCAATTGTCAGTCCCAATGAGACATGTTGGTTTCGTATCACTGTAAGCTAGTACTTCAGCTAAATCGGAAAGGTAGTCGTAACGCTTGATGTCGCAAATATTTGCTGACTGAATCCTAAGACCTAGGTTAGGAATAGATCGTGCTCGAATTTTGTGGGTCTCTGAACTATAGCGTCCTCTAACTTCTAAATCTATGAAGCTAACGTTGTTGATCTTAGTAAGCCCTCCGACACAGTTAATCTGCAACGGTACCGTAGATGTTCGTCGACAAGCATGTCAGCCACCGATTTATCCACTAGAGTAGCGGAACTGCCGTCATCTAAAAGCGCATAGGTGCTAACGCTACCTTTTTTACCAGTTAAAGTAATTGGAACGACTTTTAGAAGCGGCTTTGAAAGATCGGCTGGTAAGGCGTTGTGCGCTACGACAGCGGACGGACAGGCAAGTGGGTCAATATTTAGTGAATCAACGTTATTTTCGGCGCTCTGGTGAGCGGAGGCTTGAATTACTATATGGGCCGCGTTTTCCGCTTGGGATCTATGTAAAAGAGTATTGTGTCGATTATTTGTACAGCCTTCGGCTTCACACCGTGTTTTACAGATACTGTACTTATGAGAGCCTCGCTTCAAACATCTGCGGCATACTTTATTGTCCAATACCCATTGCCAGCGATCTTCCAAGGCCAAAGATCGAAAATCACTACAAACGGCAACCTCGTGGTTAGGCTTAGTACAATACCTGCATATATTTGTACTCTTTGGTTCGACGGGCGAATCCGACGAGACCGCATAGGGAAAAACTTTGTCTTTGGTGGAGTTGACAAGTTGACTTTGACTTTTGGCAGGGATTGACTGACATTTGACGGGTGCCGACTCTGACTGAATGACACCAAATCGCATTTGTAAATTTGCTTCGCTTTCAAGAAAATCAGCCAAAATTTCTAATTTGAATTTGCCAGAGCCGGTCCTTGAAGAAGCAAAGTCTGCCCATCTCGACCTTAAAAGTGGAGTCAACTTACAAATAATAGAGTTCGCGATCTCAGGTGAAGCGAGATATTCGGGCTGGTTTAGCAAACGAATGACTTCGACACAGTTTCGGATACGGCAAGCAAAGACATTTAGGTCGCGTGAAAATTCATAAACACCAAGCTTAGGAAGAGCTCTTACTAGAGAGAGCTGGTGTAGCACAATGACCTCAGGTTGCGCAAACCTGGTCTCCAATGCCTGTACGATTTGTTCCGGATCGTCAGCTGCTACAAATCTAATGGAGACGGCCTCTCTAGCGGCTCCGTGAAGCGCTGTGCTAAGCCTGACCACATTATCACCTGGTGAGAAGTGCGCTTTGGATTGGTCAAACGACTTCTTGAAAAGAAGCCAATCCGTAGCGCGACCATCGAACTTAGGGAGATCACCTACCTTTGACGTCTTCTTCCCCAAGTTTGTAATCGCCTTTGCCAGCTGAATAAATGGTGTACCTACTTCATCGTGACTTTTATTTTTGTGGCAACAACATTCATTTTCTTTAGTTAGTGTACCTAAACCTAGCGTGCGTTGTGGTGTATATTCAGCTGGTGTAGCTTGTAGTAGTGGAAACTTGGGGAGCGGGCACGTAGCTGCGGCACTGCCATGACCGACGGTGCGCACCGGCACCTGAAGCGGCAATGTCTGCGGCACTGCACTAGCCTCGGGACACGCGTGCGAAGGCAAAGCGTCCCCGTGGGCCGTGGCGGGTGCCGACCGCGGCAAAGCCTGCGGCGCTGCGCTAGGGAACCAAGGCCCATTCCTCTCTCTGTCAACCAAAGAATATGCTTTATTATTATTCTTAGGGTATGTGGTAATATCATTAGTTTCTACTAACCATTTTTCTATACGCTTTGTTTTCGAGCCTTGCGAGCAGCTCGATGAGCCAGCTTCAATCGCGGCTAACTCAGCTTGTAGTGTTAATTCAGCGGCAGCGCGTTCGCGCTCTGCCGCACAACGATCACGCTCCGCTTCAGTTTCAGCTAATGCGCGAGCATGTTTTGCCTTCGCAGCAAGTATTTGGGCCTTCACGGTTTGACTAGATCGGCCTGATCTGCCTGACCAACCGCATTTGGAAGCATTATTTGACGACGAACCGTGCATTGGGGAATTTTCCTCCTGTAAATTGGCACTGGACGGAGCCGGCGCTAAGGCGCCATGGGTGGAAGCACCGTCCTCAGGAGCGCTTCGGGAAACTTGAGGAAAATTTGCAGCGGTAGCCGTTCTTATTTGTGCACGTGTAAGGGGCATTTTTTTAAGGTTTTTAACCCAATTTTTATAATTCTTTTTCTTCTGACACCAATGTTGAGTTTATTAAAAGACGTTTGCTTGTCAACTAAATCTATTTTTAAATAATTCTCTTAAAAAGTAATATAAAAAGTACAAGGCAAAAGTACAAAATAGGTTGGCATTGCTGGTCGCCAACAGTAGGTATATCGACTTGCTAACTTTCGGCATTACGCTCGTTCTGAAAAGTATTCTGAGTAGACTTAAAACGATATATTGATAAGGATTTAAGATCTAAAATAGCGTATCAGCAGGCCCGTGTCACTACGTAATTCGGTCGATTTATATACCTACACTCTTGGTCCGCGCGCGGAGACTTAGTCGAGTGTCACGCACGCAGTTCGCAGAAAGTGACTGACGCGGCAGTTTGTTTCACGTTAACTTTATTTTCGCAGGTGGATAGTTCACAGGATGGTGAAACAAAAGCTTTACTGTTCTGCATTCGAATGCACTAACACGAAATTTAAAGATAAGGATTTAACCTTTCACAAAATCTGTTGCCGTCTGCACTTACTTAATATAAGCAAAGCACCTAATAAGACATAGTAACATATGTAAATACCTACAACAGAGTATTAATACGAATAGTTGGGCGGTGAAAAGGTTAATCGATGTCTTTCTAGGTATCGATTTCGAAATTGATACATTACGTGCGACTCGGGTACATCTCTATGGAAGAGGCATTATAGGATGGCCAGCTGCGCCGTTGTCGTCCAGTCGTGACAATGAAGACATCACTATAGAGAATAGTGCTGTGGTTTACCACCATTTTATTTTCAATGCTATGCTTATATTTATGTACTAAGTACATATATACAAAGAGTGGAAGATGGCACAAGAATAAATTAAACATCCCAGATTATAAGTAGTCATTTATTGCATATAAAAACAACAAAAACAGGTCGCCGTGTGTTACCAATTTATCGACTCTTGGCAGCACTATATTTTTCGTAGGTATTTTTGTCTATTTTATGCTCTGGCGTGCAGGACACAGGAATGCGTTTATGGCGTGGCGCCCAAAAG
Source organism: Scoparia ambigualis (assembly GCA_963921215.1). NCBI lineage: Eukaryota > Metazoa > Arthropoda > Insecta > Lepidoptera > Crambidae > Scoparia > Scoparia ambigualis. Next base: position 9,807,539 of record OY992526.1, read on the forward strand.
GTTAATAGGGCGGTTTTCAAAAAAAGTGCAATGTTTAACTGGAACTTACGTAATTAACATTAGCATAACTTTATAGATTAATATTGTCTCCTAATGTATTATATTTATTTTGATAAATTGAATAAAAAAGATTTTCTACGTTTTTCTTTGGAGTGTAATTGAAACCGTTCCAGTTCGTCACAGTTTTAATTAATGTTTGTAAAGAAAAACGCGAAACACAATGTTAAGCAGACTTTATTTATTTCAGTCAAAGGCTATAATGCCCTTAATCAAACCTTTAAACATTAAGAAAAATAATTAAATAACACGAAATAACCAAAATATCTTCTTGAACGTAACAACAGTAACAAATTGAGAAAACAAAAATTAACTTTTTCTTTTATCGTTACATAAAAACTAGGAACTTTTTTAAAATTGTCTTACATTAATAAAATCAATCTTAATAATAAAACACTTTCCAAAAAATATGTTTTATTTACGTAAGGTTTTAAGTTTAATGAAATATTTTTTTGTAGAACAGTGACAATCTGGAATACAAAGTGACTATCGGGAATTTAAGCAGAGTACACACTTGGCTAATCAATGTTATCTTAATCGTGATCTTAACGATTACGATTGATAAATTAGTTTTAATCGTTAGTCACGACTCACGACTAAGTTTTTAATCGTTAATTAGATTAAGATTTTGCAAACAAACATCCATTCATACTTACAAACTTTCGCGTTTATAATATTAGTAGAATTCATTTTAAAATTCTCTTTACAGATGGACGCCATAGTGAATGCCGCAAACTCAAGATTGGTAGCCGGTGGTGGTGTTGATGGGGCTATACATAGAGCTGCTGGCCCTCTGCTACAGGTATATCATCATTAACTCGATACATACATATAATCACGACTATTATCACTTATGGGTTAGTCGAGACTAGGGAATGAGGACCTTAGAAGCTGTGCACTGCTATAGTCATGTTTCACCCTTAGCTTAAAACAAAAAGGGAAGATACGGCATGCTCCTACTTGTAGTCAATCAAAATATAGTCATGCTCAACTACTAAGCAAAGACACGCACACCTATAATGTGTAAAACGAGCGAGCGAGACAGAGCGGTAAGTTTCAACGTCAGCGCGAGGGAGTCAGCGAGTAGCGCGTTGACGTCTCGGTCGCTTCGCAACAGACGAGTACGTACGACCGATTCCGACGCCACTGCGGAGTAGCGTCTTTCTCTTTTTCACACAGCAGAATATCCGCAATAGTGCGATGTAGCCTGTTCACTCGGCAAATTGCGACTGAAGTGAATTTATGCCCTTAGGCAGTTGTCCCACCAACGGCGAGTAAACGACTAACTATCGGTCGGCTATTTTCTCGCTCAAGAAACGTACATTCCGTGTAAACAAAAGAGAGGCATGTATAAATAGTTGATCAAAATTGAAACTCAAAATTTCTTTATTCAATAAACTTAAAATAAGCGTTTTGAATCGTCTAAATTTATTTGGATGGATGGGCACCCGAATTCAGGAAGTCTTTTAGCTGTGGAGAAGAACGGGCGCAAGAAACTCCACAGGTTTATAATAATATAGAAGTAACGACATTTACAAAACAATATGTCGTTACCAAATTATACAATATACAAATTACTAATATGTTATGCTCGTACATGCACTATATCCATACATATTTGTCATTTATATAATCTTCCACTTTATAATAAGTTTTTATTAATAACCTTTACTCATAAGGGTTTCTTTTAACATGGGCTTTAGATAGTGATGTTCGAGGCTCTAGGCGTCCAAGTCCTTTTGTCTAGAGCTCGGTGTCGTTTACAGGGCTCGCCTCGTTTGTGTGGCGCCCGACGACTCGGGAGTCTTTTGCAGAGCTCGAGCATACTTGAAAGCTCGAGCCCTCTTGAGTGCCCGATCGATCTCGACGCATTTTCAGTGCACGAACCTTTTTTAGCGCACTAGTCATTTTCTGCGCTCTAGTTTTAATGGATTACGGTGGACTTTATGACATAATACATTCGTCTTTTGAGTTCTAATTATTAACGTCCACTAAACCACCACCACTCACCACCTATCAAAAACAGTCCACCCATTAAGACGTATCAAACTCGACGCGTTTGTGTCGCTTAATTACTGAGTTCCTATGGCCACCTTTCAGCTGCATCATCAGACCCTGGTTACCATCTAGCACCAAAGTACTCGTATAAAGACGAATCAAACGAACCCATACTCGATGGGGTTATGTCGTTTAATTACTTAGTTCATAAGGCCATCTTCCAGCTTCATCATCAGACCCTGGTTACCATCTACCATCAAAAAGTACTTGTCAAGACGAATCAAACAAGCCCAGGCTCGATGGGGTTGCGTCGTTTCTTTACTGAGTTCCTAGGACCACCTTCCAGCTCCAACATCAGATCATACCCTGGTAACCATCTAAAAACAACGCACTCGTCAAGACGAATGAAACGAGCCGAAACTCGATGGGGTTGCGTTGTTTCATTACAGAGTTCCTATGACCACATTCCAGCTCAATTATCAGACCCTGGTTACCCTTGAAAGACAAACTAGAAGACGATTCAAACGAGCCCAAACTCGACGAGGTTGTGTTGTTTCATTGCAAAGTTCCTACGGCCACCATCCAGCTCCATCATCAGATCAGCACCATGTAATCATAATATTGCATTGTCACTCGATTTACACATGTATGCAAAATTTCAGCTCAATCGGTAACCGGGAAGTAGATCAAAATTGAGTTGCAAAATTCCACCCGAACAAGACATACATACATACATACATTGCAAGCTAAATAAAAGCTTGTAAAAAATAATATCTATCGTACGCGTACCTATTCAATTCCACCACAGAGTTTTACTAACAATTATGATTAAAAACTGTATAATAATAAACATTAGTATAAACGAGGAACATGAGGTTCGATAATTAGTGTTAATATTTTTATAAAGAGTGATCATTAGGATGTAAAATAGAAAATACTTTCGGACTTCCGATAATGGAGGCTTACAAAGTTAAGTAAAAAAAGGCGCACCCAAAAAAAGACTCGGGGCGCATAAAAATACTCAAGCGCAGAAAAAAGACTCGACTTTACCCTCCCAGGCTCACGTAAACTCGTAGTCGTCGAACAATCTGTTAAAAGAGTCAAGCTCTGTAAACGACTCCGAGCCCTAAGTAAAAGGACTCGGAGTAATTGAGTTTCGAACACCACTAACTACATTAATTTATTACTTAGTTACAGAGATATTAAAGTCATAAACATAAACTTGACCTTTTATTGAAGGCTTGCGTTTATTTTAAGACTCGAGCTCTTATTTACAGCTTTTGAAGGTTCGAGCTCTTTTGATAGGTTTAAGCTCTTTTGAAGGCTCGAACTCTTTTAAAGCCTCAAGGCATGGCTCAGAGAGCTCGCGGCTCGGCTAGGCTCGGGACTCCGAGCCTACCGAGCTCACTGAGTCTTGCCATTTCGCCTCGAGGCTTCAAAAATAGGACTCGACGCCTCGAGCCTTGTACATCACTAGCTTTAGATGTATGTAAAGGCATTTCACTGCCGGCGAGGACTCGCTCCACTAGTTCGTCGCTGAGCGACAAGACCTATCAAAGATAATTCTCGCTTAGCGATACTAACTCACGCCGAGAGACCAACCAGCGGAAGCTGGCATAAATAGCATTCATAAGTGCTGTAACCTAAACATGGCCTAACCTGAATAAATGTAATTGAATCTTGAATCTTGAAGCGTCGCTTATAGCCCAGCGACAAAACTATCGAAACTACACACTCGCTTTCCGCTGCTCGCCAACTCGTTTCTAATTCTAGCTCGACTCGCTTCGTGTACCTACGCCTGGCGTACTCACCATGGAATTCTGTTATTTCAAGAATGCCAAAAAACTGTACCCAAATAGTACCAAATAGTGCCCAAAGGAAATAAATAGTACCCTTATGGTTCAAAAGTTATAGACATAGTTTGGTGAGTACGCTAGGCGTAGGTTACGCCTAGCGTTCTCACCTCAGTTTGGGAAATCTGAGCAAGCTACAACTTTAATTAGTATGTCAAAAAACTGTACCCAAATAGTACCAAATAGTGCCCAAAGGAAATAAATAGTACCTTTATAGTTAAAAAGTTATAGACATAGTTTTGTAAGTACGCTAGGCGTAGGTTCTACGCCTAGCGTACTCAACTCGTTGCGCGAAATAAGAACCAGCAATGGCTCTCATTTCTATCTCAATAAATAGTACCGGAAATAGTACCCTCTAAGAGTGTAATTGTTATTTGACTTTTACACTAGAAAGTCATTAAATTTGATAGCAAACTTCTACATACAAAAATTACGTGTGGTACAGTCGAGCACAGTGAATGGTAAAATATTATTTTTATTACCAAAGGAATTGAGATTGGAATAACTATGGAGTTCATGAATAGACGACGACCTAAAATATTTTTATACAAACCTTGTCTCGACAATTACAAATACAACAAAAAAGAATTAGCCAAATTGGTGCAGCCGTTCTGAAGTGATGCGCGTACAAACATTTTGGCAATTGATTTTTTATTAATATAGATACATACCTACATAAATAGCGACTGCACATGTGCTCAGCGTGACAGGTGGTGAGCCCATCGCCGTTCTAAGCTGTTGGATGTATGTGCAGTCTTTAGTCCGTTAGTCGCCTATTACGACACCCAAGAGAAGAGGGGGTGGTAGTATTATCTCACCGGTAAGTACGCGACACAGTTAAACACTTTATACAGTCCAGAAAAGTAAGAATATGATTTAATTTCTTATTCTACGATTAATAAAAAACAATAACGTATTTCTGTAGGTAAGTATATATAATATATTCAAACTGAGTAGGTCTAGGTACCTACCTAGCTAATGAAAGATCAACTGCAAATCGACATGAACATAAAATGCTATTACTGATGAAATATACATAGGTACTTACTCATTTAAAGATCACTCCCATCACAATGAAACAGAATTCACAAGTTTTTTCATTAATTGTTTCACAAATTAACTATTCGCAAACCTTTGCGGTTGCGGTGGCAAAGCAAAGTAAACGACTGAAAAAATTGGTTCCAGAAAACTATGCGTTCCCACCGCGGCGTCAAGCAAATTGTTGTGAATTGCAATATTGATCTTTAGCACTTTCATAATACAGGTCAGTTTGTAAGTAACTAAAGTAAGAAGTGTGATAAGCGCCATCTATTGTAACTTGTTCATACTAAGATGCATCGCTGTCGCGCGTCGATAAGTTGCACTATGATCAACAAAAGTAACAGATTGTTCTCGCACAATATTGAGCTTTCAATTTCAGACATAAGGCAAATAGTTCCTTATATAGAAGGTGCTTTTACTTTATGAAATCCGGCAAAAATACGATAGGCAGTCAATATTTTGGAAAACGTGGATCTTATTTATAAGAAAAATAATTATAATCAATTATATACTTAACTGATATTAAACTTCCTCGTTACGTACATATACCTATTAATTTCAACAAAACTAAAAGTAGGTAATATGTCTTGTAGTAGGTTCATAATACGAAATTTAATAATATTAAAATTATTATGAGTTCGCCTGTACCTTATGTCAATGTATGTAGAAGTTTGCTATCAAATTTAATGACTTTCTAGTGTAAAAGTCAAATAACAATTACACTCTTAGAGGGTACTATTTCCGGTACTATTTATTGAGATAGAAATGAGAGCCATTGCTGGTTCTGTTTTCGCGCAACGAGGTGAGTACGCTAGGCGTAGAACCTACGCCTAGCGTACTCACCAAACTATGTCTATAACTTTTTAACTATAAAGGTACTATTTGTTTCCTTTGGGCGCTATTTGGTACTATTTGGGCGCAGTTTTTTGGCATTCTTGAAATAACAGAATTCCATGGTGAGTACGCCAGGCGTAGGTACACCTCGCTTCTCGTTCATCGTCGGCGGTGGGACAACTGCCTTAGGCCTAATTTTAGTGGCTCACTTACGAGACGCTAGTGCCGTATCTTCCCTTTTTGTTTTAATCTGAGGTTTCACCAAATATACAGGGCGTCCCACGGACATGCCACATGGAGGGAAAGTACGTTGAATATTGTAGATGGAACATTTTACTGAAAGAAGACATTATTTGTTAGCGCCAGGGGGGCGCAGTAACATGCGACGTAATAAAGGTTGTGGGCTGGGTAGGTATGGATAGTGAAGTACTTACAGGGATAATGAGTCACAGGAACCGGGAGACGAGCTGACCACGGGCGGCGAGGTAGGTTGGTTTCCTGGCGCACAGTCACTACACTAAACAATCGGCATTCAGGCGTTCTCTTCACTTAAGGTTCAGGGTCACTATCAACTTTCACGGTCAGGCCGTTGCGGGCGCGCGCGGTAGCTAGCTGACAGACTAGTCGCGCGGTCTGCTCACGAAGCGAGCGGCCGCGGGTCGCGCAGCGGTGGCGCCGCGGCAGATAGGCGGACGCGGTCGTCAACAACCGCTGAGTCAACATTTGAATGGGCGTCCCGGCTTTGGCGGGAACATCCTCCGGGGCCCAGGGTGGGCTCATCCAATGGGAGCCTGGCGATCCGGAATACAGGCCTCCGAAGATGTCCATTCGCGGTGTCCAGGTCTACCACCCGCACGACGCCATCCTTCCCAGGCAGGGTGCGAGCAATGCGCCCCAGTCTCCATTGGAGGGCAGGCATGTTGTCCTCCTTGATGAGGACGAGCTCGCCAACTCGGGGAGGGGAGGATGGGGACAACCATTTGGAGCGGGTTTGGAGGGTATGAAGGTAGGACTGGGTCCACTGCGTCCAAAAGCGCTGGGAAAGGGCCTGTACCAGGAATCGCCTACGTGTGGAGATCGGCCTATCTTCCACGGATAGTTCGGGAAGGGCCGTTAGTGGGCGGCCTATAAGGAAATGTCCGGCTGTAAGCGGCTCAAAAGTCTGAAGGATCAGACAAAAGTGGGCAGAGAGGTCTAGAGTTAAGGACCGCTTCGATTCGAGCTAAAAGTGTGGAGAATTCCTCGAATGTGAGGTGTTGTTCGCCAATTACGCGATATAAAAGTTGCTTTGTTGATTTTACGTTGATCTCATGTAACGCACCGAACCATGGTCCCTTAGGGACGTTCAACAACCAAGTAATGTGCTGACCAGCGAGCTTGTGCGCAATCGTGTCATTATTCAAGGCAAGAAAGTTTTGTACTTCAATGAGCTGATTTCTAGCGCCTACATAATTTGTACCGCAGTCCGAGCGGATGAGAACCGGGGCACCGCGGCGTGCTATAAAACGCTGTAACGCCGCGAGGAACGCTTCCGTACTGAGGTCCGAGACCGGTTCCAAATGAACCGCCTTAGTGGAGAGGCACACGAATATACAAAAGTACGTCTTTAAGAGTTTAACATTACGTAGGGTACTAGATTTAACGAGGAATGGGCCGGCAAAATCAGTCGTGACTTGATTAAATACTGGCTGAGGCGTAACTCTATCGGCTGGCAGGTCGGCCATGAAGGGCGCTTGCGGCTGGGCCCGGCATCGAAAGCATCTAATGTATTAAAAGACTCGGTGTCTAATAATACGGCGCGCGGACAATATCCAAAATTGTTGGCGTAGGATAGCGTGTAAAGTGTCAGCGCCAGGGTGGCAGTGTATTTTGTGGTAGTGGTCAATGATGAGGTCTACAAGTGGGCTAGAGCTGGGAAGTATGAGCGGATGCTGCGCGTCATATTGGATAGACGCATGGGATAGTCGTCCGCCAACTCTAAGGAGCTCATCTTTAATAAGAGGTGACAGTCGCTGGAGTCTGACGGAGCAGATTTTGCCAGTTTGAAGGCGGTAAATGTCTTCGGCAAACTCATTGTGCTGAACACTTCGCACCCAGTAAAGTAGGGCATCTCTTCGTTCACTGACGTACAAGGGGCCTGAGCGTCGCGAATCTGGGTGGTGTCTGCAGTTGTGCAGAAAGCGTTTTAGACAAGCTGTCACTCCGACGAGCTTGTCTAGTGAACTGAACCGAGTGAGCAGGTCAAAGTCAAGACCGGGCACTGTGACCAGTGACGGGACGTGTTTGGGCTTAAGGCCGGGCAGGGCGTGATGGCCCAGAGCTAAAGGCATCGCAGGCCAAGACTCACAAGGCTGTCTAAGCCACGTGGGAGACCACCATAAGTCGTGGGCTGACAGGGATTGCGCAGACATCCCTCTGCTTGCGCAATCTGCCGGGTTGAGCTCGGAAGGTACGTGTCGCCAGGTACATTCTGGTGAGCCTGAGCTGATTTTGACTACCCTGTTGGCTTCAAAGGGTTGAAGACGGTGAGGCGGTGTATTGAGCCAGGCCAGGACTATCGTACTGTCTGACCAACATATGTGTTGTTGTATACTGATATGGGCCGATAACTGAACTGACACACGGATCATGAGCTGGGAGAGTTGAGTGGCGGCCGACAACTCTAACTTGGGGATTGTGAGGCGATTCTTTATTGGTGCGACTCGCGACTTGGTGACAATCAAGTGTACCAAAGTATCTCCGGAGGCATCGAGCTCATGGAGGTAAACAACGGCGGCAAACCCGGCTTCAGAGGCATCTGCAAACCCGTGAAGCGAGTATGCAGCTGAGCCTTTGTTTGCACAAATGTGCCGAGGGAAGCGAATGCTAGACAACAGCGGCAGATCCTCTGAGATGTGGTGCCACTCCGTTTGTACTTCAGAGGGAGTGGGCTCATCCCATTCCAGCTTCAGTAGCCACAATTGCTGAAGCAGCAGCTTTGCGCGGAAGATAACGGGAGAAACCCAGCCGTTTGGGTCATAAAGTGAGGCTACGGTGCTTAAAATAGACCGCTTTGTGACATGTGTGATGGGGGGCAGAGAGATGCGGTAGGTGAACTCGTCTGACTGAGGGCTCCACTGTATACCCAAGACCTTAATGGACGTGGACTCTGGGTTCATGTCGAAGTCCTTGGGCATGTCGCATTGGTTGTCGAGAAATCTCTCGAGCAGCTTAGGCGAGTTAGATGTCCACTTACTGAGCTGAAAGCCGCCTAGGTCTAGCAGACTTATCAGCTCGTCCTGGAGTGCTTGGGCGGATTCAACTGTGTCATGACCACACAAGATGTCATCAACGAAGATAGACTTGCAAAGAACCTGTGCGGCTCCAGGGTAGCGATGGCCTTCATCATCAGCCAGCTGAAGCAGAGTGCGGATTGCATGGTATGGGCTTGATCTTAAGCCGTACGTGACTGTATTGAAGGCGTAGGTGAGCAGAGGGTGATCTGGTGAGGACCGCCATAGTATCAGCTGATACCGTCTCTGGTCTGGGGCAACCAGCACATTTCTGAACATCCTCTGGATGTCAGTGCTGAAAACGACTGGATGCGTTCTGAAGGACATGATGATGTCCACAATGTCCTGTTGAAGGGCGGGGCCTGTGTGTAGGCATTCATTTATGCTGACACCATTGGAGCTTTTGCAGCTACCATCAAAAACAATGCGCAGCTTGTCCGACCCTGACTTAAATACGCCATGGTGAGGGATGTAGAAGTGAGGTTTATGGGCGAATGTATTTGGGTGACAGGGAGCCATGTGCGTCGATGTATTCGGCCATAAAGTCGACGTATTTAGAACGCAGAGACGGGTTCGCCATTAGCTTCTTCTCAATATTGAGGAATCTGCGTAATGCGATAGGGTGAGTTTTACCTAGTTGAGGGGCGTCCTTTAGAAAGGGCAGATTCAATTCAATTCAATTCAATATTTCTTTATTCAAATTAACTTAATAATTAAGCACTTTTGAATCGTCTATATTTTCCTACCACCTGTTCCAGACTTTTTTACTGACAAGAAGAACAGGCGCAAGAAACTTGTCAGCTTTAACAGATATAACAGATATAAGTAACGATATTTACAAACCTAAATATATCGTTACCAAATACAGTACAACAGGATTAAACAAAAAAGTACGAAGTTACGATGTTATATCATTTCCACGCATTTCGGTCTTTTAGATAATCGTCTACTTTATAATAACCTTTACCCTTAAGCGTTTCTTTTAACATGGTTTTTAAATTCATACAAATTAAGATCAATAACTTGTTGTGGAACTTTATTAAAAAAGGCTATTCCTTTCCCCATAAACGAACCTCTAGTTTTTGCAAGCCTCAGTCTTGGAACGGCAAGTTTATCTTTATTTCTTGTATTAAACTGGTGATTATCGCTGTTCTTAGTAAATGAATCCAAGTGTTTCCTTATGTATACTAAATTTTCATATATGTATTGACCTGCCAAAGTTAATATATTTATTTCTTTAAACAATTCTCTTAGGGAATCTCTCCGCCGAAGATTATATATAGCGCGAACAGCTCTTTTTTGGAGCACAAAAATATTTTCAATACTGGCAGCTGAGCCCTACAATAGGAGTCCATAAGCCATCACACTATGAAAATAACTAAAATATACCAACCTTGCCGTTTCAATATCAGTTAAAAGCCTTATTTACTTAACAGCGAAAGCCGCGGAACTAAGTCTACTTGACAAGGCTTCAATATGAGGATCCCATTGCAGTCCTGTATCAAGTGTAACACCTAGAAATTTTGTACTATTAATAAACTCGACTTCATCATCATTCAAATTAATATTTAGTTTTACCTGCTCAACATTAGGTAATAAAAATTTTACACCTTTAGTTTTTTTAGGGTTGAGTGCTAAATTGTTACTATTAAACCAGTAAGAAACTTTAGTGAGGGCGCTATTTACTTCGTCCGAACAGTTGTCACTTCTGTTGACTTTGAAAAGTAAAGAAGTATCATCCGCAAAAAGCACTGTCTCACATAAATTATTTGCGTAGTTAGGAAGATCATTTATATAAATTAAAAACAGCAATGGGCCCAGTATTGATCCCTGTGGCACGCGCATATTGATGGGGGCTCCAGTAGAACAGTTCTATTAATCACTACTTTCTGGGTTCTTTTGTACAAATAAGATTTCATAAGGCTAACCGATTTATCAGAGACACCATAATGTTCTAACTTCTTTAATAGTGTTTGGTGATCAACGCAGTCGAATGCCTTAGAAAGGTCACAAAAAATGCCAATCACATCCTGCTTTCCCTCCCAGGCATCAAAGATATGTTTGAGAAGAGCAATTCCAGCATCAGTAGTACTTTTACCTTTGGAAAATCCAAACTGATTTTTATGAAGTATGTTATTTGATGTAAAGTAATCTAATAATTGGAAATATATAATTTTTTCAAATATTTTGCTAAGTGCTGGCAGTATAGATATTGGCCTAAAGTTAGCTGGGTCAGTTTTATTACCGGATTTAAAGAGAGGAATTAATTTACTGTTTTTCATCAAGTCAGGGAATACCCCTTCATCAATACATTTGTTAAAAATAAAAGCCAAGTAAGGGGCTAGTATATCAATTATTGATTTAATGATGCTTGTTGAAATGCCCCAGAGATCTTCTGTTCTTTTGACGGTAATTGATTTAAAAGTTTTAATTATATCTTCACTACTTATATATTTAAAAGAGAAGGTTTCCTTGCATTTATCAACACCTGACTTAAGGAGAGAGATAGCGATGTTGGGACAAGCGCTAAGTGCACTGGTAGTTTCTATTGGTATTCGAGCAAAAAAATCTTCAAAGGCCCCAGCGACCTCACCGTCAGTTTCAAAAGTTTGATTATTAATTTTTAAACAGAAGGAATTTACACTGGATTTTGTTTTGCCTGTTTCTTTGTTAATGATATTCCAAGTAGCCTTGATTTTATTGTCAGCTGATTTAATCAGAGCGACCGTATATCTGCCTGAGGGATCGCGTGTAGTGGTAGAGCGGAAGATTTCCTCGCATTGTTCCTCCAGGGGATCATTATGAGTGTGAGATTGAGGGAGGGGCTCCTCAGACTCCCAGAACCTTTCCAGACTCTGACGTATGTCCTGGGCTGATTCAGCTGAGTCTGGTTGTGAGCTAACGACGTGAGCTGAGTTAACCTGCTGCGCCGGCTGCGCATACAAGTCCTCAAAGGGTCCTATCAACGCGAAGTCGAAAATCGTGCCGAAGGCTATGGGCTTGCCTGGGCCCAACGAGACCTTGTCCCGTCCAATACCTGGCCAAGAACGTCCGACCCCAATAAGAGGTCGATCGGGGCTGGTGTGTGGTAAAGCTGGTCAGCCAATGGCACGGGTGGCTGGCCTAGTACGTGGGAAATGTTTGGTACATTCTCTAAGGGAAGGTAGCCAGTGACGTTTTTTTAAAATATGAGCTGTGGCAGTGATTGTAGGAGTATCATTGTAAGTGGGTCGGCATACTATTGTTATTGCCGCCTTTGACTCATGTTTGTGCTGATTCCCAACACTTGTAATTTTTAAAGAAGTGGGTTTTGATGGCAGGTTCCAAAGTCGTGCCATGCGTGACGTTATTAATGTCAGCATACTGCCACAGTCCAATAAAGCTCTGGCTGTGTGAAGATGGCCATGTACGTCCGCGACTCTTAGTGAGACGGTTGGCAACAAAATGGGTGTGCCAGTGGGCACAGAAGGTGAGTGAGCTGATTGAGTATCAGCCGAAATTGTATGAGCTGAGTATGTATCAGCTGTGTGGGCATGGGTTGACTGGGCATGGGCTAAATCTACCTCTTCGCTAGGGTGCTCCGTGATAGTTGGGAGTCATAATTGCTGGCGGCGTTCGCGGGGCCTACCTGGCGAACCGGACCTGGTAAGCTACTCTTGAAACAGGATTGCATTAATCAATTTCCAATCACAAATCTAAAAAAATTCAAATGGCATTTTTGTAAGCGACAATAGCTCCACATTGGAATTAAATTGCGTGGAAATTGATTGAACAAATTATTATCAAGATGGCGTTCCGGAATTATCTTTACTTATCCCAATATCGATACATATTATTCGCATTGGAATTGTATTAAGATTGAGTTTGCGTTCGAGAGTAACCCCCCTGGGCGGGCTGGCTCTGTGAGCAGAGCTGGGTTGCACCTGTTTAGCCTGTGCGGGTTCGTGCCGCCTGCTGTGTCTGGGACGCTCTCTCGAGTGCTCTCTCAGCTGTGGTGGGGGTACATGTACAGACGACGAATGAGCTGAGTGCGTTGGGCCGTCTGGTCGATGGAGGGACGTGTGGTGGTTCGAGCTCCCACAGTCCTTGCATGCCCCCCTTGACCTGCACTCGCTCTCGTAGTGACGGCCGAGACAACGCTGGCAGCGCTCGCGTGCCCGTACAAAGTCCCAACGGCCCTGTGTTGGCTGGGCATTGTACCATCTGCACGTCATGAGCGTATGTCCCCTAGTGGCACAATAGGGACAGTAGGACGTCGAGCGTGAGGAAGAGGACGAGGACGATGATGAGGAGCAGCTTTGCTGGAAGGCCGAGTAGACGGGGAAGGGCTGACTGCGAGCCGGGGAGGTGGATGGGCGGTGACGCATTTGCTGAGCTGGGCGGAACGGTTGGTGAGTAGGCTGATCATAGGCGCGGTGAGGCGATGGAGCTGAGGAGCGGCCACGGTAATGGTCGGGTTGTTGCTGAGCCATCTGAGCATAAGTGCGATGGGGCAACTGTGGAGGCGCGCGGCTACGAGAAGGGCCGGGCAGGGCGTGAATGGGCTGCGGCTGGGCTATGTTGGAGAACTCTGTCTCCACACAGCGCGCGTGCTCCTCGAGGTAGGAGATGAGGTCACTCAACGTGGGCAGGGTGCTGCTAGACCCGTGTCTGCGTTCAAATAACGTGCGGAGCTCACCCTTAAGCTTTCGCACCACTATCGACACAAACACGTAGTCGTCTCCTATGGGCAGATCCAAATTACTAAGGGCACACTGGGCGGACACAAGCGGAGTGAGGAAAAGTGTGCGTATGTTAGAGCGCGTGTGGATGCTTGGCAGCCCCAGGATTATGTCGACGAAACTATCGATGAGAACCGTCTTTGTGAGGATGTCCATGGCCACGACAAAATTCTCATTAGTGACCTTTAGGTGGGACACCATGCTTAATGCCTCACCGCTGAGGCTTGAGAAGAGATAGTGGAACTTGACTGCTTCCGACAAGGTCGCCTGAATAGTGCAATAAAGGAGGGCCAGTCCTCCACTTTTGAGCTGAACCTGGGCAGCGCTATCTTGGGGAGGACGGCTGTAGGCGTATTGACGCCGAAACTGGGCTGAGCGCTATGGGTTGGGGATGACGTGAAAGAGGGTGAGATTTTCTCCCTAGCCATAAGTATCCCCAGGTACGCCCCGGAGGCCTTTGTGTGGTTCTCAGTGTATGCCTTCTCGCTCTTCTCGTCCAGGTCCTCCTCGTCAAGAATGCTATAATACACTGCGTACATCCTGTCTTTCACGCCTTGTATCTGTGCGAAACGCACGTTAAACTCCAATATGGAATGTGTGGTGCCGCTAGCAATAATTTGTGACCCTATCTCAAGGAGCTGAAGTATGGCCTTAACTGCCTCCCTAAAAATAGCGGCTTGTGACTTGGTCGGCATCGCAATGAATGAAAGTAGACAAAAAAATAATAAAAAAAAATTAAAAAAAATAAACAAATTTAAAGGCAGTAAAAAGGACAACATCCTGTATATATTCTATAGTTGGGCTGGACGTATTTGTTTACTAACGTAATGGCAAATGGGCCAAAATTAACGCAACAATAAAGAAAGCAAAACTAAGTTGGGACACCTTGTATATGGCTCACGGGTGGGCAAACGCATGTGTATGTGTATGTCTGTGTTTATTGAACGCGCGTACGTAATGTTAGCCGACCGCAAAACAAGAAACAAACAAAACAACAAAAAAAATCATGTTATCCGTAGCCCACTATTGGGCAAGGCGCTCACAGTCGGGCAGACCTGTAGCGGACACTAGCGCGAAGGATGAGTCGGTCGCAAAAAAAATAAAAATAAACAAATAATAAAAACTTAATTTAAAAAATTGGGACACTCTGTCTGTGTCCCACAAGTGGGCAAACGTGTGTAGAAGCACTATGCTCATGTGGTGAGCACGCACAAAAATGAGCCGATTGCAAAGGCAAAAATTAAAAACAAAAAAATATATAAAATTAACACGAGCGAAAAAATAAAGCACGCTACTTGGCACGCGTGGTGAGCATGCACGAGATCTGAGCCGATTTAACACGACAAGAACATAAAAAATTCATTAAAAACTAAAACGGGAAAAATAACTATACCATCTCTCGTTATAATACCATACGTAACGTAATAATTTAACTACTAAGTTACCGAACAATGTATCATTAGACAACGATCGTATAGGTCCCTACACATAGATCTGTGATCAGACAATCGGATGCACACACGAGATCAATATTAAAACAACGTGCAGAAATAATTGCGTTAAAATAATTTTGTATGTTGTGTAGTCGTAATCCTCACACAAATGATTCACGACTACCCGACGAAATTTTTATTGGGGCAGGGTAAAGTTACGTGGACAAATGAATTTAGAAATGATGGCACGAATTCGAAATAAGATATAAATAGAATAAGATTATGGGCGGAAATAATTATATTTAGCGGACTGTATTAAAATTGAAAATTAAAATAAAGTTAGGTTCAGATTAGAGCTGAACCTTAGCGGTTATTCCGCGCTCGATTGGACCAAAAATGTTAGCGCCAGGGGGGCGCAGTAACATGCGACGTAATAAAGGTTGTGGACTGGGTAGGTATGGATAGTGAAGTACTTACAGGGATGATGAGTCACAGGAACCGGGAGACGAGCTGACCACGGGCGGCGAGGTAGGTTGGTTTCCTGGCGCACAGTCACTACACTAAACAATCGGCATTCAGGCGTTCTCTTCACTTAAGGTTCAGGGTCACTATCAACTTTCACGGTCAGGCCGTTGCAGGCGCGCGCGGTAGCTAGCTGACAGACTAGTCGCGCGGTCTGCTCACGAAGTGAGCGGCCGCGGGTCGCGCAGCGGTGGCGCCGCGGCAGATAGGCGGACGCGGTCGTCAACAACCGCTGAGTCAACATTTGAATGGGCGTCCCGGCTTTGGCGGGAACATTATTTGAATTTAAAAAACAATTTAAACTGCATTCATAGATATTTATCCCACTGCTGGAAAAGGCTTGAAACATGCAGATACCTTTTTTATGTTTAAACGGCGCACACGATTTGTGCTTTAGCCAAGGCAAAGTAAAAGGTTAGGAAGCGGATTATTTATTAAATTAAAAAAGGGAAATAACGGAATTAAGAAGGAAAGAATCAAATAGGATAAGATAGTAATTAAAGATTGATTTAGACTTTAATATTGTTAATGGACAAAAAGGAAGATATTGCTTTGTAAATATGAAAATCATTTGTAAATAATAAATATGATATAGAGGATTTAAAGGAAACGTGAAGTGATGTTAAGGATTCGAAAAAATCGAAATAATCATATAAAGGACATGCAAAAAAGATATGATTAAGGTTACCAGTATCGTTACCACACTCACAAATGTCACTATCAACGTTATGTAAATGCAGCTAACTTGCAGTCATCGGAACTGCACACCAACTGCCATCAAGGGGCTAATTGTCTAACTTCAACACCTATCCCAATACCTTTCAAGTACAAGAACATTGCTTTGCTAGTTTGCTTAATTAAAACTATTTTTAAATAATCAAACTAGTGAAGCAATGTAGGTTCTACTTTTTTTTGGGTTGAATGGAGACTTATGGCTATTTTAGGGCAAACGTTTCCTTATGAGGGTGCAGTATGGATCTTAGGTATTCCTCTATGGGGATCCAATACGAGATATGACGAAGGCGGCGATTTCTCTCGCGAGACAGATTTCGAAAAGGGTATTTTGGGATCAGTTTGGGATAGGAGACTAATTTAGGGAATTTGTGTATTTTTAGGGAAAATGGGGTGAAACGGGAATTTTGACTACTTATATGTTTTATTTACTGCCAAAGTTTTGAGGTGGACTTAAAAGTCCTCATTATTTAATTTAAGTGGACTTAAGGTCCACTTCTAATAAATTGCGGGGCACTTAGAAAGGAAAAACAGGGAGAAAAAAAGGGGACGAAGGCAATAAGATTAGAATGAAAAGCAATTTTAGGATATAAGGAATAATTGTTTTTAGGTTTTATAATATTTAATTTAGGTCGGTCATTCATATTTTTTGGTTTTAAGTTAACTTAGAAGGGTTCAAATTTAGATTAAAATATTTTAGTGAAAAGGGGTTTCAAAGTTAATTTAAATATTTAGAAGTAAATTAAAAAGTTTTTTGGGAATTTGAAATGTGTTTAAAATTTTTTGTTGATGTTGCTAGGACATTAGTCTTGAGAATTTTCTGCTGATTTATTTTAAGAATAAATTGGATTTTGTGTTTTAGGTAAAATTCTACAGAGGTATCTAGGTTTTTAAAGTTTTTTGGGTTTCAATATTTTGCCTTGGTGTATTGGTATGAACAGTGAGTTATGTGCTATTATTTTAGGATGACGATCTGTAGTAGGTAAATTTTGTTTCGTTAAGAGCACTTTAAGTTTTGTTTGCTTTGTTTGGGCACTCAGTGATCTGGTGTCCCGGGCTGGCACAATGGGCACAAGGTTTCTTTTCGGCCTTGCACTTGATCTTCGTGTGCCCGAATTGCAGGCATTGGTGGCACTGCACAAAGCGGCTGAAGTCCTCAACATGGACCCTACTGTGCTACACGTTGAGCTTCCCGAGAGCGAGGATGGTTTTACGCATCTCGGGGGTCACCTCTACACCGCGTTGTACAATGCCGGGTTTTTGTTCGAGGTCAGGAATCAAAGACGCCAACATCATTCTGGGTCTCAAGGACCTCCACTAATTCTTCGCGGGTCACGTCCTTAGAGACTCCCTTCAAGATTAGAAGCGGTGGTCGTTGCTTCGCCCGCTGGGCAGCGAACTTGGGCTCTGGTGGTGACGGGCTATGGTCTCCTCGCATTGCTCCCTTCGCTCGAACTCGACCCTCAATCAAGTTTCGGGAGTTGGGGGCAAAGTTTTAGCGGCGACGCTAGCATAGGTAGCGATTTTTGGAGCAATTTGGGCCTCAGTCATTGAGCTGTGGGCAAGAGGGTTTTGTTGCTGATCCTTGAGCGCGGCCGTCAGCATGTTTCCTGAGAGGCGCACGAGGTCCTCGAGTCTCTTTCCCTGCTTAATAAGCTCGTCTACCTTCTTCGAGACTTCCTGTCGGACCTCCAAGGCCATCTCACTCTGGATGCTGATGACCGCGTCCATGCCTAGTCCAGCTCGTTGCTCAATTCACGGACGTTATGGTTGTTGAGCGGTTCGGTGGGCAAACACAACGTAGGTAGCAACTCCAAACAATTTTCAATCTCGTTTGCCGCGTCGACTATAAGCTCCTTATGGGCCTTAATAACCGACTTCCCGGCAGTGACCGCCCTCCTGACCTGAAAGCACAGATGGCCGAGCACTTCCATATACGTCGGCACATCCTTGACCTTCTCCTGCCTCAGGCTTATTAGGATGGGCATTGCACTGCGTTCAGGGGGGCCATCTCGAGATTGGCGACGTTCCGAAGCTGCCATCTTCAATTTGCCAAAATTTGGGCTATTTATTTAAATTTTTTGGTTTTTACTAAATTAGTTAAGTTATATGTATTTTATTTAAATTTTTGGTTAATTTTAATTTAAATGAAATTGTCGATAATTTGAGTATATTTTAATTATAATTAATAATGTACCTACTTCTACTTGAAAGGTATTGCAATAGATATTGACGTTAGACAATAAGCCCCCAGGCTGCACAGTTGGTTGGCAGTTTCACTGTCGTTGTACTAACTGAATTTGAACTGCAATTTGGCAGTCTGAGTGTACTTGAAAGGCAGTCCCCATCTGTCTAAACTATGGCCAAATTAGATAAATAATGTATGCAAGTATATTAGTATTTAGAGACTTTGAACTATTTATATAACAGCCTGCCATCTTTATTCTGTCCCCTCTTTAAATGTTATTATATTTTGTTCTCCAGGAAGAGTGCCACTCCCTGCAGGGCTGTGCCACAGGAGATGCGAAGGTCACAGGCGGCTACAATTTACCAGCCAAATGTAAGCATTTCATTTACTTGTTGCTGTGTTGTGCTACAATAAATACATACATAGTATTCACGTTTATTATCCCCGAAGGGTTAGTCGACCGTAAAAGCAGTCCACTGCCGCAGTCCCATGTTTCAACAAAATATGATAACTGCACATGTGGGTTGGCATTAGTATTACCTACGCATCTCGAATTATTAATTGTTAAGGGTTGATTTTTATAGGGGTTGGTTACCCATTTCAATCGACACACCAAGGAGTTACGTGGTTTTTTTACACGTGTTTGAAGCAACGCAAAATAACGGAACGTTATTTTGAAAAAAAAAAACATGTTATTACTTAATAACATGTTTTTTACTTTATTTGTTATACTTATAACTGAACGTTATTTTGCGTTACAGTAATTACTTTTAGGTTGTTTTAACCCTTTTTCATTTTATATTTATTTATTATATAAGTAAGTACTTATAATTATTTTTCATAAAATATAATGTAAAAACAATAGACAAAAACAAAATAAGTATTTGTATGATCATGAACAAGACAGAGATCGCAGCCGTCTGTCTGTAGGTAGTTCTGTACCTCTGTAGGTCAAGAGGTTAGAAATATAAGGTGAGGTGTTACGTTTCGTGGTATTTTTTTAACAGGCAACAGAAGGACTCAGATTAGGTAACTGCAGACATGACGCTTCACTTACCTGCTAAGAAGTCCGATAGATGGTTCGATATTGATAGTTTAGATTTAGCCATCCATGCACATTTGAAATAATCTTCCTGTATTACAAGCATAATCATAAAGAAACTGAAAAAAAATGTTTTAGTAGTGAGATAAAAATTACACTTAGCCCTAGACGTCGCATAAAACACCCAATATTTGTTTGTTTAGTTTTGCTTATGTCTGTAAAAAATCTTGTTCCAGATGTGATTCACACGGTCGGACCTCAGGAGGGCTCAGAGAAAGTCCTACAGTCGTGTTACGAGAAAAGTCTGTCGTACCATCAGGAATACCGGATTCGTTCTATCGCTTTTCCATGCATTGGCACCGGAATTTATGGCTTTCCCAACCGGCTCGCTGCTCACATCGCTCTAAGAACAGCTAGGAAGTTTCTAGAAGCCAACGAAAATATGGAAAGAATAATATTCTGCACATTTTTGCCTATTGATGTGGATATTTATAAGACTCTTATACAAATGTATTTTCCAGTGCACGCTTGGAATTATAACGACGGTGCCTCTGTCACTGAGTAAAAATGCCCGAATTTTGTCTATTGTTGGTAGAAATGGCACGAAAAAGTTTAGAGTGCCTTTTTTCTTTTTTCATTTTAGTTTGTGGTTGTATTTTTTTTAATTATTAAAGATAAAACGTTGGCACTATGTTTATAGTCTGTAAACTGTGATACAGTTATAAAAAAATTGTTTTTTTCCATAAAGTTACTATACCTAGGGGAATAGAGCAACAAAGGGCTGAGCGAGCGGGATGTCATTAGCAAAAACACTGTGGGATAAAAAGAGATGCGTGATGCGACGTAACAGAACTGTTTTTGGCTACTGTTTGACAGTTGGCCGCAGTCATCAGCACACTAAGAATTTGGATTTTGTGAATTTTTCTGATTTTACGTGAAATTGTAAATTTTTTTGTGAAATACTTAGTGCTTTAGAAACAGTGACTTGTTCATTGATTGATTGTTGTAAATTATTACAAACCGAGACCTTCTTACCCATTGACCTAAAGAGATAGACAAGGACGTCCTTACAAACCATTTGTTCCAGTTCGTAGGGCGTGTCAAGATGGCGTCCCAAATAGATTGTCAACTAGAGGGGACACAACTTTTGTGCCTACAATACTTTGTCATCTCGGCGGTCCGTAATTGCCTTTTAGTACTAACAGCACTGGAATATGACAGATCGCCCATACTTCAACTATGAAATCACCGTGACGTAGATAACATATTGACACTCGTCATGACGTAGATAACATATTGACACAAAAAACTCAAAATATCAATCTGGTTGAAAAACAATTAAAACAACTTAAAATATTTTTTTAAAACGCTCCTCAGTTACATATTTTACCTACAACCGGTTTTGTATGGGAACATCTGTAGGTTTTTAGTCTATGTTTGTAGAAGCCGCGTGGCACATAAATGAAAAAATATATATTCTATTATATTATTACGATATAACTACCTAATAATGACTTGAATAACAATAATTTCACTTACTTGACAGCTGAGTTGTTGTAAACGTCTAGGAGTACACTTTGGCATGAAATAAAGACTTGTTTTCGCCGCTCCGCACGCGCGCAAGCCGTGTGAATGTCAAAGTCACACTAAAGCAAGGTGCCGAGTCGACTCTGCAGATGAGTGAAACATAGTGCGTGTTCGGAAGGGCCTATCTAGTGTAACGTATGGGTCTCTATCGGATCGCCTAATTTTTTGTACGCCTAATTTGCAATGGCACCCAAACGAAAAGCCTAAAATTTTTTCGCCTAATTTCACTCTTCAGAATCGTGTTTGCCCTAATTTCACTTCGCCTAACTTTTTATCGCCATATTGTCATTTACCAAATGCGTCATTTGGCAGAACAATTCGTAATCCCTAAAGTTTACAATTCCTAAATATTAATTCGCACAAAATAAAAAAATATAAAATTACTGTAAATCATAATAATATAATGTTGATTATGCATGTTCAGTTTTGTTTTTGTAGTAAAAATAAAAAACTTGATACATGATATTGTGTTTTTTTTCATTTATGTATTAATATTTATTAATCTTAACATAGCAAGCAAACATGCAGCATGCATGCAGACATGCAGCATAACATGCAGCATGCATGCAGACATGCAGCATAACATGCAGCATGCATGCAGACATGCAGCATAACATGCAGCATGCATGCAGACATGCAGCATGCAAGCAGAAACACAGCATGCGTGCAGCATGCATGCAGATATGCAGCATGCGTGCAGGCATGCAGCATGTAAGCATGCAAGCACGCATGCAGCTTGCGTACAGGCATGCAGCATGTAAGCGTGCAAGCAGGCATGCAGCATGCAAGCAGGCATGCAGCATGCAAGCAGGCATGCAGCATGCATGCAGGCATGCAGCATGCATAGTTTCCGTCACGGCTTCGGCGCTGCGGGGCTCCGGCGGTCCCACGCGAGCTTTTCGTCGTAGATGGTTTTCGCTCACCACCGAGGCTTCGGCTTGCTGAGCTCAACCCACCTGCTTCTTAGCTTGCGGGCCGCCTCGCCCCTCCGCGCCTACGAGGGCTTACATTGCACTCTAGGGTAGGGCAGACAAGACTACGTGGAGTCGGGTTTGCAGCGATTCGCTTCTGTCAATTTATTTTCTCAATAAAATTCTATGCTTTTATTCCAATACATTATTGGCACATTTAATTTTAGATATGCTAAAATTAGAGCTTTTATAAATTTTGCGAAATAATCGTTATGCCAAATCAAAGTTATGCCAATATAGTTTAGGCTATTTTACATTAGACATTCTAAAATTAGGCCTTTCAATTCTTAGGCCAAACTATAATGGTGGCAAAACAATTTTTAGGCGAAACAATAATAGTACGTTTTAAGTTTAGGCCAAAACGGTTTGGCCAAACCATATTAGGACCACTTTTTCAGGTCCGTGATTAGGACAAACAATTTTAGGCGGACCGAAGGGCACCCGTAACGTATATATCGCTGTTCTTACCTAGGATTTATATTTGCCAATGCGCTTCGAATTTTAAGCAAGAAGTGTAATAATTCTCTTCTATGAACATTTATTTATGTAAGAAGCAAAGATAGAATACATATAATGCAGAATTTACGAATAATTTGTGTAAAGAAATAATTTTCGTTTTACACTAGGGCTGCATCAAGTTATCGATATTTCGTTTCCACTGTCTATCACGCGGTAAACGAATATGTATTATTGTTAATAAAGTACTTATATAACGTTTAGATATGAATTACCTGGGAATGTAATCACATTTATGATACTTAGCCGATTCATAGGTATCAGTTTTAGACTGTTAGAATAGGTAATGACATTAGTATTTTTGTATCTTTTAGATTTCCTACTAACTTGAATACCAGATATACATGGCTTAGGGCTGATTTTTCCATCCTCGGATAAAACTTATCCGTCTGATAAAGTATAATGCGACCTACTTAAAATGTCAACTGTAAAGAAACAAAAAGCGTGATATGACTATACCTTTTTAAATGGTTGTACAATACTTTAACAGACAAATAAGCTTTATCTGTCAATTGAAAAATCGGCCCTTAGGCTAGTTGATCGTCCAAACTGGATTCCCAAGAAAAGTTCATGTATGCAGTAAGCATTTTGAAGAAAAGTATTTACAGACGCGACGAATTTTGATGAAATCTGCAATTCCAAATAAGTTTGTTGCGGTAAGCTTAAATAAAATGATACTATTCTTCTGCTAATATTGCATTAGATAGTAATGTCCACTTAGCACCATGTGGCTACATTCAACATTGTGTATATGAACATAATATACATGCCTTGGTCTGGATGTTTTAAATATATTTTTACAAAAGCAATGGGCGATTTTCCGAGATCAAATAAAAAAGAAATTGATTCGTAAATGACTTCATAGATGGCGCTTAGCATAGATTAGTATGGCGCATGGTAAAAGGCGGGTTCATGAAGAGCACGTGTATGGCTGCGTAATATTTATTCTATTCCAAAATAGGAATAGGTTCTGGATGTCCTGAATATAAATAGGTAAGGACTTACAATTTTTTTATTCTTTTGGTAGACAAGTAAAAGTGTAGAATTTATTACAGCCCTTAGGTAGGTACGGTTGGTGGCCGGCTTTTATAAAACGACATCTATCGGGTGTTTTTGAACTAATTTTTACTTTTTAATTTGGGCTGTCAGAAAATCGCCCATTAGGAAGGTATGTTTTAAAGTTATCTATTACTTTACCCATATTACACAGTTCGCTTAGTTTGGGAGTAGATCACACTGTAATAATACAATGATTTCAATAGACAATTGTTTTAGAAGAAAATAATGTTTAATAAATTATTTAAAATCTTTTCTGAGTTTTTCTTAAATATTCATACTTCAATCCAGAATCGTAGTTTCAGCCATGCTAAATCTTATCCCATCCTATTTTAGTTCTATTAATACTATTACTGTTAGTAATTAATATTATCAATATCAATGTGAAAAGCGACATGACGTACATCACTAAACGCATTTTTAAACAATTTGACACAACACAAATTCCATCCTATTTCGGTTTCGTTTGACATTGACAGCTCATAGGGTAGGGATGTCGGAAATGAGAAAAAATATCGATATATCGATACATCGATATTTTAAAAAATATCAATATCGGGCTCGATATATCGCGAAAAAAATATCGATATATCGATATATCGGTCATATTTTTCACCGTATTTAAATAAAGGAGAACCACCTGCTTTTTCTTAAAATCGGTTAAAAATTATTTAGGTGAGCCTAGCCCAGTAATAATAACAGATTTTTTATTTTAAATTATCGTTTTAACAGGTTTACAGTTCCGTAACCCACATAAGGGCCAAACAATTGATTAACCTGTTGTTATATTTTTAGGACAGTGAACCTGTGAATCATGCCGAACAACTCAGTCGGCTCCTGTTGTTAGGAACCGCCATATTTACCGTAAAAGCCACTCTCTCTGACGGCACGGAGGAAGCCGTAGGTGTTAAATATTTCCGTTGCGTATACGTAGCACACATGCACACATGATATGAAGTAGATTGAAGCAACGCACTGACAGTGACAGTTACACACTCACTACCACAGATTACATCAATGGAATTCAGCAACAATAAGTTTTTTTTTTACTATTTTTACGGCTTTGAATTCTAGGGAGTTAAAAAGTTAGATCGTGATGCGATGATAATAAAAAAAAAATATCGATTTTGATACGAATTTCGATATTGCTTATTTTGTATCGATGTATCGATATATCGAATTAAAAAATATCGCCTAAAAATATCGATATATTAAATAAAAAATATCGATATATCGATGTATCGATATTTTTTCAACAAGCCTATCATAGGGCCTAGTCAACTGGCAAACGCTCGACCGGTGACAGCTTCAAAATCGCTCATCAAATTCGCTAGGCTACATCGATAAGCTAAGGGATATAGAACATACAGGCTTGTCTTAGTATTTTTTTGTTTGATGATAATGTAACGCTTAAGTAAGATTAATAAATAGGTAGTAACCACACTGATCCTTTTGAGTTTTAGTGAATTGAATGTCACTTTACTAAGAAATTCGGGTAGACTCCTTGAGACAATTTGAAAAATGAATCAATCGCTTTTTTCGCCGGAAGTTCGCCAGGCAAGCACGTTTGTAAATAAGTACTTATAATGATGACGAGTGACTTACCCACCATAATATGATATTGATATGAGACCAAACCCATTTTTCAGCTTATAATATAAATAAATTAAGACTGAAGACCACAAGCAAACGCTTGCTGCCAAGAATTTCTCAAATATTAACAACTTGACGTCCGTCTGTAATGAAATAAGTGATAACACTAAATGTTACAAACCGCGCGAACATTTAAACAGTTTGATCTTAGATGCGAGTACCCACTAGGTAGTGATTAAAACGTTTGCATCTTGTATGAGTACATCGCCTAAAGTAACTCTATGGCGTAGCGGCTAAGGCTTTCGGGTTTAGTTGTCTAACTACAACACCTATCACATTACTTTTCTAATTGATTATTGTCCTAAATAAAATAAAATAAAAAACATTCCAAGTACATGGTTTTGCTAGTTAAATTAAAACTAATTTTAAAATATGCAAACAAGCGAAGCAATGTACTTGAAAGGTAATGCTAGAGGTTTAACTAATGCAAAAAGTCCCCGCCCGCGCCGCACCGGTTTGTGATCTTGCCAGTTAGTTACGCAACTTTCACATTACCGAGCTAAAGGATGGGTAACCAAATAAAAAGCGTCTCGAGCTCCTCCGTGCTTCGGAAGGCACGTAAAGCACACTGCGGTTGTATTGGCTCAGGGCTTAAGCCTGTTATAGCCCAGTCTGCCTTAGTGCTGTCGTTCATGTGGGAACGTTCAGGACGTTCATAGGATGACGATGAAGACAACATCGCCTTAATATAGGATTGTTTCATTGTTACTTATTTATAGCGGTAGGTACCGAAAATAATTGAAATTAAAAGTCAAATCATTTATTAAATATACGCCTTCACAGACACAATGACATGATCGTGGTCTCTACGCGACAAGTTAAAATATTTATTTATTTTACATTATTTATTTCACTGCCATTCATTATGAGTTGGTTGATAATGTTTCGAAATAAAACATAGGATTATTTATATGTTTACCAAAAATAATTTTAAAACAATTAATTTTATATAATTACCCTAGTATGTTGATAATGAATCAAGTACAACTTTAAGCCATGTTTAATGCAGTTTCATTGTTGGATACGACATGTGGTACACATCCCTTCTTTATTGTGAGCCTGATGCAGCATTAAATATTGGTGTTATTATGATTAACCATGCTTTTTGAAGGTATCCAGAATCTCCTAAGAAATTGGAACAATATACTTACTTATAGAAAATTGTCATACTTACATAAAAAGTTAGTAGGTAGGTAGTATATATTTACCAAAAATAATTTAAAAACAATTAATTTTATTTATTTATTTTATATTCACAAGTGAATCGACAGTTCTATAAAAAGTATAACACTGAAAATGTGAAACAGCAAACCATTTACAGATTCACACAAATAAAAATGTGATAGTAACATTACAAACTCAAGCAACAATTACAATCGATTACTTCACAATCGCCAAATTGATAATAACTAAACTATTACAGAGTATGCTAGATATGGAACTTAATTTGTATTATATGTATAACAAGCCACCTTATGTTAAGCCACCTATTTAAAGAAAAAACAATATTATAACAAACACAATAGAACCCACCAGATTTAATAATCGGATAATAATAATGCAAGTTTATACATATAATTACCTTTGTATGTTGATAATGAATCAAGTACAACTTCAATAGCTTAATGTTATGACTAGTAGAAATTGATATAAGTAGGTAAGTACTTAAACATTTTCTATAGGTACCTACTGCAAGTAAAATTAAATATCAAGTAAAAAATAACATTAATGTTGTATTTCTTAATATATTCTTATTTCCTTACCTAACTCTCTCAAAGTCAAAGTTTATTAAATATGAGGCTTCACTTTCTCTTATTGACATTAAAACTATATGTGTATAAAAATAAATGCCAATTGTGTGTTTATGAAGGTACTGTTTTTTAGTAGTACCTACCTAAGTAAATCTTTTTAATAAAGTACAATAAACTTAGAACTAAATTAACTTTATACTTAATTTTTCCCCATCATATAAACCAAATCACTATTTTATGGGTTAAATATATTTATGGCACACTGTTCCTTTTCTTAAAATAAAAATGTTGTCAACGAAGGTATTGTTTTTTTGTACATAAGTAAATCTTTTTAAATAAAGCACAATAAACTTAGAACTAAATTAACTATATTTATGGCACAGACTGCTCCTTTTTGTAGAATAAAAACGTTGACAACATTAGAGCTCCACAAAAAAAATCATATAAATAACTAAATTCAACGATGCCAAAGCCATGTTCAATGCAGTTTCATTGTTGGATATGACATGTGGTACACACCCCTCCTTTCTTGTGAGTCTGATGCAGCATTAAATATTGTTGTTATTATCATTAACCATGCTTTTTGAAGGTATCCAGAATCTCCTAAGAAATTAGAACAATATACTTACTTATAGAAAATTGTCATAGATAAAAAGTTAGTAGGTAAGTACCTATGTATTATACAAAATTGCTTGATATTGTTTTTTACCAAATAACCATGTTTGTTTACCATTCTGAGGAAGTCCATCCTCCAAATTATGAGGTAACATTTAAGATTTTTGAATCGTCGTCTCAAATCTGCAAAACCACATAAAATATCTTTATGTCAATACTCTTTATTCTAGCAATTTTAACAAAACTGACATTTCCTGGTAAATCCCAATATAATAATAGGCATAATACTTACCTTTATTATGTAAGTAATAATTTATTTATTAAAACTTACCGTTTGAACGTAAGGACTGATATCTTTTCCTATTAAGAAAGATGCTTGTCTGTATAAGATTTATAGGGTATAGTCAATAGGTACACCTTACTACACTTAGAGCCTTGGTTTAATACTCTAAGCTACCTGGCAAATTAAATCTTCATTGGAACCTGTAAAAAAAATAGGCAATCTAAGTTATAAATTGATAAATGGACATTATGGATAGGTTACATTTAATATTTATACAAAAAGTCCCTTACTGTTGTCTTAATCTTGACCTTTCTTGTCATGATTAAAGGTACTTAGGTGGATTTATTTGGCCCAAATGTTTGTATGGTTTGAGAGCCCCTACAAATTGTTATGCAGCGACTTGCTCTTCGTTGCGGAAAATGTTGCATGACACACATTTATTTGGTCACTCACATCGCAACAACTATATCAGCACGCAATTCCCGGCAGACCTTAGCTAAATATTTGAAAGTTTGTAAACGAGAACTCTGAGAACTATTCACAAGTACAACAAACTCGATTTCGTTACTTTGCTCCAAGTAACGTAGGGAAACATTTCTTCCTTAGCGCCTGAGCACTTGATTATCGCAGTCCACAATAGCCCTAAAAAGAGCATTTTAAACAAAACTTTCAACACAACACAACTATTCCTTCATCAGCTGATCAAACAATCGCCATTTTGTGTGAATTTTTATCTTCAATGTTTGAGTGATCGCTAGATTAGCGATTCTTGGCTTGTCAAACTGTCAATTAGGTCTATTTTAGCGTAAATTTTACGTCGTAGGTAACTTTTGCTTATGTCAATCCCATACATTCGGTTTATCGTAGCGAAGATTTCGTAGCGTTTCATTTGTTTGCCAATTGACTAGGCCCTCATGTTTGTTGCTCTATTCCGATATCCACTTATTGTATAGTAACTATAAGGTTTTTTCTAAAAATAATTTGTGGAGTAGGTAGGTACCTAGTTAAAAGTAATAAAAGCTTTTATGAAAATATATTAGATTATTATTAAAACCCACCGATCCGCATTGGGCCAGTGTGGTGGATTATGGCCCAACTTCCCCATACAGTGCTGCTGATTCTCTGTCTACGGCTGCTGTGCTATGTGGTAATGTCTGTGCGCAGCAGTGGAACGTTTATAGGCTGATGTTATATTATCTTGAACTATAATCAGTTAATTGGTTTTATCAATTCTTGGCTTCTTAAGATTACACTTAATGGATAAAAATGTGGCAAAAAAAATATAAATCCCCGCCAGCATTTGTTGAGCCTGCAGACGAATTTCCGACAGATCAAGAATTCCATAACTTCATTCTAAATTTTTTTCCCTAAAAACTACTACGGACACAAGCCGCCAAGCCGCTGCAAACATAATCGATTTAGATGGGGTTATGCTGACGAGACCCAGGTTCCGTGTGTAAGTGCGGTGTCGGTGAGCAGACTATATGCAGCACTTGTTCTTTTGCCTACACGCGTGTAGTATGGATAAACTCACAGGTCCAGTACATAGCGATCTGGCTGCATACTGGACCAATGATATTTTGTTGTTGTACGAACCAACGATACTAAAGTAAATGATTAAAAATCATGCATGCTTGTGTAATATGTGAAGGTATTAATTTTGCATTAAATAACATACGTAAACTTACATAAACTTACTTACTACTTTTACTATTACCTACCTATCCATTATTCATTACTACTACCACCACCATGAAAAGTGGCAGTTGAGGCTCCATAGTTAATTGTATTCCTTTGTCTACTCAATAAAGGCTAGAATAGAAAAAAGAGAAACCAAAAAAGTAAAAACATCCAGGACTTCTTGGCGGGAAAGTGAAGCCTCATGTCTTCAGTTTTGTTTTATTTTCCAAAATTTGTGTTTTTTCGAACATTAATGTGAAATAATAGTGGATTATTAACCGTTAAGTGTTTGTGAACGTGCATGAGTGTTGGCAAATGAAACAAAACAGTGCAACATCACTTTTCAAATTCTCTCAAGTAGTCCGCGTGAGACCTCAGTAAAGTCCCACATCTTTACTGAGAACTCAAGGGCTTTGGGGAACATCATTTATCATTCATCTTAATCACCACTCATTATCATCAAGGGAAAAAAACAAATAGAAAACTAATGACTAGGCAGTATGGCTCAGACCTTAGCCTGTTCCTTCATGGAACAAATATATATAAAAAAAAAAAGTAAAAACATCCAACCAACAAAAAAACTGTGCTAAATTTATTTATAATCACACAAAAACAATGATATTACGATATCCAAATTATGTAGTACCAGTGCATTATGTCTCCCGACGTTACAAGTCCAATACAACACGAATTATTCGCCCAGATAATTTACTGCCAGCCGCTTACAGACCAGAAATTGTAGAAAAAGACAAGTATGTGAACTGGGAAAAGAATGGGTTGTTCAGAGCAGAAATGCCTAGCGAGAAACCTTCGTTTAGCATGGTGCTACCACCTCCAAACGTTACCGGGAAATTGCATTTAGGTAGGTAATTTTGTTTGAGGTTATGTTTTAGTACCCATTCCAAACTATAAAATCATAAAATAGTTTTTAGTTGATTACAGGGCTTCCACGTAAAAGTGCAGCTATTCTTATACTCATAGTTGGTATTTACTGGTTCAGTTTGTGATAAAATACACTACTTTTTGATTTCTAAATATATTACTTAGATTCAAACAAAACACTTACATACTATCTACAGTGTTACTTACTGCATTGTTTTTAATTTATTATTTAAAGGTCTGGTGAACCGCATCGCGCAATAATGTAATAAAAATAACTATAATAGTTTCACTTTCTCCACATGTCTGTGTTGTCATTTATTACGTATTTTTAAAGAAATAATGGAATTAGGCATTACCTACCTACTTATTTATCAAGAAAAAATTTGTCATACAAAATGTTGTAACTACCTACATAATAAACATGTTTGAATTGCTGTATAGGCTAGATTAGAAGTTATTCTTATTCTTCAGTAGTTTCTGCTTGTGACTTCACCCAAGTTCCAAAAAACTAACTGTATTGTATGCTTTATTCTACATGGTATTTGATGAAGCAGCCTATGGCAGTATTGGCTCTCTCTAAGCAATAAATCTAATAGAAATAAAGACACACAAACACACATCTTTATCTTATAAAAGTTAATATTATTTAACCGTTAGTATACTTTCACCTCTATGCGACAAGAGGTGAAAGTATACTAACACCCCCTCTCTTCCCTTGAGTGTCGTAAAAGGCAACTAATGGACTAAAGGCAGCACATACATTTGGTAAAAGTGGACTATGGTAGTAGAGGATTGCTTTTACTGTGTGCGGAGATAACAGTCTTGATTATATGCATGTATGTATTATTAAACACTTGACCGTCATTAGAAGCTTATAATATTGAGATAGGCATATCCGTTTCCCGTCGTATTTTCCTTCTCTTTCTTCCGGTATATCGCTGTCTCTCTCGCTCATCCCACTCAGTGGCGTCACCAGGTGGCGCGGTGGGGGAACCAGGAGATTTCACACCCGTGCCCATTTGTTCATCATTGGCGTGAAATTTCCCGTCGGCGTAACTTGTGCACTACATAGTGATCAAGTGACAAAGAAATATAATTATTTTTATTTAAACTGCAACACAGTTCTCGTGAGTTTCTACACACGTGAGTACTTAGAATAGTTTCTTAACTTAACGGTTTTACCGTTCGCTGAATTTATAATTTAAACTTATCTGGTATTTCAAACTTTTTATTTTACCCGCCAGAGATGTAGATACACCTTTTCTTTTAAGATAAGAAAGCATTCGAGTAAAGATAGTATTTTTAAAAGTGTTTTTTGCGTTTAATACGTGGTATCTACCCTCCAGGCACTTTTTCTTTTTATTTTAGATAAGAAACCGATAATTAGTGCTTACATTAGATAATGAGAAAAATGAATTGTAGCTAAGCGGCTATAGCTAGTCCTTCTAACAATCCCGATCGCATCGGCGAAGGTTGAGTTCGAGTTAGTCGTCATCGTTCAAAGAAGCATGGTCATCGTACCTACCCGCCTTTCATGACGATAACGACAATGTGTCTGCTTTATCGGACGTTAGAGGAGATCTTACAACGATTGTTGCACCTCGCAGGTGTTACCAATACTGACTAAAACAGTTAACAATTTAAATATTCCGTGTAGTGATCTAGATTTTATTTTTGATTTTAAAAGTAAACTAAAAGAGCCAGCTAGGCCTTAAGCACCTATATTCTGATAAATCTTGTGCACCAATGACTTTTGGTATTTTAAAACTAAAAAGATATTTTTAATAATTGTCTGCGCAGTTTACTAGTTGGTCGCAAAGATCGAATCGATCTGATGCCTCTCTTAAAGGTCTTATTTTCAGTGGTGATTAGGTTGTAGACTGAAACTATAAATATACGAAAAGAGGATAGGTACTCATAAAAATGTAAAAGACCCTCTAATGCTTGCTACTTTGAATAAGATTCTACCTTCAAACACACATTTGTTTAATTCTGAACAGATTACAGCTGCATTAGAAAAAATTGTCCTGTTAGAAAACTTTTTGGCCAGTTATTAAATCTGGTACTGGGAATGCCTCGCAAGCAAAACCTGTACTAACAACAAACGGTTACCTTTCGCAAGGGCAAACTTCTTATAGTATACCATCGCGTTGTTCTTCTGGTTCATGGGACAGACACACGCACAGCATGCTGTGAACCGCCCTCGCAGGGCGCTTACCAAAATTAATGTCCTCCGCAAGGACATACTTATGGCAGCCACGAACTATATCGTGGCTATAATCTGCCCGCCCTCGCAGGGCGCTTACCAAAATCAATGTCCTCCGCAAGGACATACTTATGGGAGCCACAAACCATATCGTGGCAATAATCTGCCCGCCCTCGCAGGGCGCTTACCAAAATCAATGGTTATTACATGAGTGTTCGCGGTTTTGCGAGAAGATGCATATATGTTAATATAATGCTAAATGTACCTTATTTAATTTTATTTTATTTTGAATAATATGTTTAATTATTTAATTGGTATTTAACCGTTTTAATAAAATTTAATAAATAAATGTCCTCCGCAAGGGCATGCTTATGCGATTATGCCAGCACGAACCATATCGTAGCTATAAACCGCCCTCGCAGGGCGCTTACCAAAATCAATGGTAATATTACTTGAGTGTTTGCGGTTTTTGCGAGAAGATGCATGTATGTTAATGTAATGCTAAATGTCCCTTATTTTATTTGAATTTGAATAATACGTTTAATTGTTGTAAATGGTTATGTAACCGTTTTTAATTAAATTAAATAATAAATGTCCTCCGCAAGGACAGGCTTATGCCAGCCACAAACCACATTGCGGCTATGAACCGCTCTCGCAGGGCGCTTACCAAAAACAATGTCCTCCGTAAGGACATGCTTATGCCAGCTACGAACCACATTGTGGCTATGGACCGCCCTCGCAGGGCGCTTACCAAAAACAATGTATTCCGCAAGGATATTCTTGTGCCAGCCACAAACCACATCGTGGCTATGAACCGCCCTCGCAGGGCGCTTACCAAAATCAATGTCCTCCGTAAGGACATGCTTATGCCAGCCACGAACCACATCATGGCTATGAACCGCCCTCGCAGGGCGCTTAACAAAAACAATGTCCTCCGCAAGGACATACTTATGCCAGCCCCGAACCACATCGTAGCTATAATATAAACAACGGAGGCTGTTCTTACTTTCGATCCCCAGGATCATAGGCGTGGCAGCTCTATCAATCAGGACAAAAACGTCCATCTTCTCTGCTACCAGAGGTAACAAAAGACATAGACAATGACGCTCCGAAATTTCGAGCCGGTCAATATGCACTTTATCGACACCGTTGGGACTAAATAGGTGCTCCAAGTTTTCTATCATAACACAAAGGTATCGAATACCATTTTATCTGAAGCCATCGCTCAAGGTTCCAAACGTTACAATCGACAGTTGTTACACGCTTGTATCGGACAAAATGTCTGCAATGCTGACACAGATGAAGGAACAGGTTTCTAGAAACAGTAAGTTTTTTTTCCAAACTTCGTTTTAACCCATGTTCTTAGTACCAAAGAGCACTCAAGAAAGGTCACTCCGTCCAATTTTTAACCTGAACTCGTTAAATTTTATTATTATATGAATTGCGGACTGTGTACGGCCAAGAGACGAGATGCACAAATTACTTTTCTCAGACCTAGGTACTACCATCTGACTATAGCCAAATCCCACAATGGTTTCTTCGTCTGTTCTACAAAGGCGAATTACTAAAAATTATATGCCTTCCATTTGAGATGAGCACGGCAATGTTTTCTTAGACTATTTATCTTATAGACATAAAGACCAGATGGTTCTGTCCAGACATGCCAACATTGTAATAGAAAC
The DNA here is from genome assembly GCA_963921215.1 of Scoparia ambigualis. NCBI lineage: Eukaryota > Metazoa > Arthropoda > Insecta > Lepidoptera > Crambidae > Scoparia > Scoparia ambigualis. The sequence goes on from OY992526.1 coordinate 9,842,114, forward strand.
ACTTACTTATTTTGGTGTCCACATAAACTTCAAAAAGTCTGTTTGACCGCCCTCGCAGGGCGCTTACCAAAATCAATGTCTTCCGTAAGGACATACTAGGATACATGGAGGAATCACAAGCGTCCATACATACCTACATATACTTACGACTGTTATCCCCGAAGGGTTAGTCAGAGACCAGGCAATGAGGACCGCAAAAGCAGTCCTCTGCCATAGTCTACGTTTCACCAAATGATAACTGCACATGTACGTGAGAAGTGATGAGCCTATCGCTGCTCTATACTGTTGGATGCAATCTATGGTCCGTTAGTCGCATTTTACGATACCTAAGAGAAGAAATTGTGCGGTAAAATAGACTCTACCTTATGATGTAGTTAAATGTATTGGTAGCTAAAAATTATCAGAAACACCAATACATATACCTCCACCAACTTTCTTTTTGACAACCGTTGCTTCAGGATTGGGGGGTCAAAACTCAACATTCTGCCCTATCGGGAAGGTGGAGTGCATCCGAACAAAAGTTGCACTGCAATCAAAAAGAAAAGCGGGCTGTTCTAAGTCTTTGAATTACAAGCATCGAACACGAAGCCTGCGACAATTTTATTTTTATCCTCCAAATTGCCAACCAACAAATGACCACCAATCAAATTGTGGTCAAAATTCATTACATTCCAGGGAAATTGAACAGCTATGCAGATCAACTGTCTCGACATAGCCAAGCTCTAGAGTGGCATCTACTGCCAGAATTCACACAAACGATATTCGCGAAGTGGGCCTGGCCAGTAATTCGACTTGTTTGTATCCAAGAACGCTCGAGTAGTGGGTAAACTATACAGATTTATCTCAATGATTACGAATCGATGTTTCACAATGCTTTCAGCCTGAAGTAGAACGCTTCCCTCTGGCTTGGAAATTCGCACCACCTACCCTCATCCCCCGGGTGCTAGCACACCTCAACAGGAATTTATCTGATTGTGGTACCCCTTGCTGCCTCATTCACAGTATGGAATTCGAAACGTAGACGCCTGGTAGACATAACCACAGGCCTGCCAACCCCCAAGGTTCAAGATATGACGTTGAAATTTGGTGTGCTTAAATGATATATCGTTATGGAACCACAAGCAAATTTCCCTACTCAAGCGTCCGGTTATTATAAAACCATATGAGCACTTGTGCTTGGTCCAGTAGTACAGGAAGGGCGTTAGCAGCAGCGGCGCCATCCACACGCGGAACGCGTACCAAATGGGTCCAGTCAGTCCAGTTTTTGGCAGATTTACACTTATTATTTTAAATCTTTCTTACAATACTATACACTACCATAAATTGTCGTTTCTACTTTAGAAATCTTAGTGCCGAGGTAATAGTTAAACATGTTTTAAAATCAATCTCAATTAAACATTTAAAAACAACAAAACCTCCTTTTTCCAGGTTTTAGTAATATTAGTCTGTAGACCTTTGTAATGTATTTTAAACCTAGAATCAACTAGATTTCAAACAGTTCGTAACACTGCAATATTATTGTCGCATTGCTCCTTTGTTACCTTGCTGTGGACACCAAACATTATTTTGTTCAGGACAATGCAGTAATATTATGGCGACAGTTTGGGTCAAAAACTGACTGTAGGGACTACAGACAAACAAGCTAGAAATTGCTACTGGTTAAAAGGATCAATAAATATTGTACAAAATGGCTAAACTAATTTATTTAAAACTTCGTGTGGTTCACCTGTCACCTGTTTCAAGCACTGTGGTAGCTAGATGGATATTACAGCCACACCTGGTTGTGTTTTGCTCCGCTGTAGCATCTACAAACTAGATTGATATGATTTACCCATTGAGGATATACTAACTATTGGTAAATGGAGATTAGTTACTTAATACTTTTCACAACAATAAATCTCGTATTATAACTTTTTGTTTAAACCATAATCATATGATTGACTCTCTCGCACTTATTGTTTAATTTATTTCTCACATTGGCGTTTTCACCAGGCGATAACAAACAGGTCTCAATATTATAAGCTTCTAATGACGGTCAAGTGTTTAATAGACGCGTTTTACCTGAAATAAAACGCATATTAAATACTTACCTCATTAGAAGCTTAGTTTTTATTTCCGCCTGGTGCTTAATGCATATTTCGACGCAATGATGAACAAATGGGCACGGGTGTGAAATCTCCTGGTTCCCCCACCGCGCCACCTGGTGACGCCACTGAGTGGGATGAGCGAGAGAGACAGCGATATACCGGAAGAAAGAGAAGGAAAATACGACGGGAAACGGATATGCCTATCTCAATATTATAAGCTTCTAATGAGGTAAGTATTTAATATGCGTTTTATTTCAGGTAAAACGCGTCTATTTAAAATTGTGACACCCATCAATTGTAGCCAATACTCAATTTCAATGATATAGCTATATAAGCTATAAGTACTTTACTTTACTATGATTTATATTTAAGGTAAAACTTTTGAATCGAGTTGCCTGATTTGGGGGGGAGGAGTTCCCCCCACTTACCCCCTCCGGCCGCAGACGTAGGTAGTTTTTAAGTTATGTTAATTTTTGTATTTTGAGATTATATATCGTACGTATACGTAACAATTTGGAGACAGGAGGGGGAAGGGCTACCCTCCCCCATAGGTGGGGAAAGGGGGGAGAGAGTATGTAAAAAAACGTCGCACGTACAAAAACGTAGTTTTTTGGCGCTTCGCCGGCCGCTCCCGCGGCACGCTCGCACGTTTTTGGTTAACAAACTAACCTAACATTACCTAATTAACTCTTTAGACCAGTGTTGCCAGATCCGTAGGTCAAAAGTATCCCAGATTTACTGCAAAATTATCGTGTTTTTATCTTATTGATAAAGACTGGGCTCTGGGCAGTCTGGGCAGCAAAAAAGGTCATCATCGCCTACAAAAAGTACTGAATGTGGTACCCATTGTGCTGTGGTGGTACCCTTACATTTGTTAGCGACTCGTTCTTTCCGAACTGTGATTGAAAACCAGGTTTGTCACAAAATTATCGTACTAACAAAAAATATTGTGGAAAGTCGACAAATTATTTATTTATTTTTAAAGGTACAATAACAGAACACAAATTGTTACATTGCAATTTCCATCAAACCAACACTTTTTGAACTTGTATCCCAATAAAAATTGTACACAGCATTGACCCAAAACAACAGTAAACAAAATATTTAATTAATTACATAATTTAAAATAAAAAGTTAACAACTTTTAAACAATTTGGAAAATAAAAGAACAAGAACCAAAGCAATAAGTGAGTGCTACGAACAAATTCAAACAGAAAAAAGGAGAACAATTCAAAACAGTGATACTTTAAATGATCTTAAGCTACAATTAAAAATGTCTCTTTGAGAACATAAGTTATTATATGCATGACACATGCGTAAAAGCGGTGCATTTTTTGACACATTATTGTTCGCACCTGGTAAACTGAACAATTGAAAATTACGTACTGAACGAGTTGGTACTTTAAAGTTAATATGTTTTAAAAGTTCATCACAATGGTCACCATTAACAATTTTATGCAAAACACATAAGTCATTTGCCAGTCTGCGCTTCTCCAAACTGACAAGTGAAAATTTTGTTAGCCGGTCAGCATATTCTGGCAATCTACGTCTCAGACCTAGCCTTGTACACAAATACCTCAAAAAGTGGCGCAGAATTATCGTGCGATTTTTTTTTTTTTTTTTATACAGGGTGTCCCAAAAATCAACGTCAAGCCGAAAATGGTTGATAGGCCAGGTGGTGAGAGTTATCAGAAAAATAATTTAAAAAATCTAAGTTAAGTACTTTTCAAATTATTGACATAAATGTTTTTTTTAAGAAAATTGACAACTTGTGATGATCTTTTAAGTACTGTGACTACAAATCTTTACTTTTCATAAAAAAAAATTTTGTGGTGTAATCCTCAATAACCCTTCTGTTAACTACAGTCTAAAATTAAAACACATCTGCCTCAGTTTTAAAGAAAATATCACTTTTTTGCCCCACCATGTAGTAAAAATTATTACATCGCCCAACTTTAACTGACTGTACTGAAAAAAAAATGTACTAGGCTATTTCGGCAAGTGACTTTAAAAGTTGGCGTATTTAGTCAGGATTCCAAAAAGGTATAATACTAGCTAGATTATTTATTAAATAAGAAAAAAAAAACATTTTTCGAAAGAAACCCGTTATTAAGCTAATTCTTTTTACTCAGAAAAAATGCTTTTATTGCACGTTAGGCTTTCTCTAAGTCCCTAATTTTCAGGTAAAAGTTTGAGTGAGATGGATAGTGACCTTTTTAGTCAAATGTGAGCGAGACAGATAGATACGCCACTTTTACCAAGATGAGTGAGACGGATAGATACGCCACTTAGGCCAGTGTGAGTGAAACGGATAGTGACGCCATCTTGGCCAAACAGTGACCCACAGGCACAATATGCATTACTGCAGCAGTACGTTACGCTCCTTCGTTTACTGCGCATCTTTCTGTATTCGTGTTGATTTCGTGCTTACAACTTACGGCTTTGTGTATTGGACTCGATTGCCTTGTGAATTGGATTTGTTATCTGACCGTTTCTGACGACTCTGGCTTTCTTCTGGACTATACTGATCGCGTGATTGTAAAGTGTGACTACCACCATGCCATCTCGGTACACTGTTGAAGAGTATGCAAACATGCACCTCATTTATGGGGAATGCAGATGCAATGCAAGTGCTGCAGCTAGACTTTATCGAGAGAGATATCCAAACGCTCAGCGTTATCCGGATCATCGAGTGTTTGTGAATGTTCACCGGTCACTCTTAGAGGGTCGATTTCCAAATCAAATGGCTAGTGAGGGAAGACCCCTCATACCCTACGAGGACACAGTTCTACAAGAAGTCGCACAAGATCGAAGTACCTCAGTACGTGAAATTCAATTGAGGACAGGAGTGTCTAAAAGTACCGTTCACCGAATTTTAAAGAAAAACGAGCTCCACCCGTACCACGTACAACGAGTACAATGTCTTTTACCTCGTGATTACCCTGAAAGAGTTACATTTTGTCAAACGATGTTGCAAAAGCACAGGGAAGATCCGCGATTCTTGGACAAAATAATATGGTCCGATGAATCAACGTTCAAAAAGGATGGTTACATGAACCTCCACAATTTACATGAGTGGCATGTGGAAAATCCACATTTGATGCGAGAAGACAGATCGCAGTATCGCTTTAAAGTGAACATGTGGACCGGCATTGTAAATGGGAAAATTATTGGACCATTTGAGCTGCCGGAGAACTTAACCGGCGAGGTCTATTTGGACTTCTTACAAAACAACCTACCACAATTATTAGAAGATGTGCCGCTAAGCATTTACGGAAGCATGTGGTTCCAACAAGATGGCTGCCCAGCACATTTTGCTCGCCCAGTCAGAGAATTTTTAAACCAAGAATACCCGGATAGATGGATAGGGCGGTCTGGATCAATTTCATGGCCAGCCCGTTCACCTGATTTAAATCCGTTGAAGGGTGAATCCGTTCAATAGGTTAAAGGAAGGAATAGGAATTGGGAGGAGGGGGGGGGGGGGGGGGGAAGGGGCCTCCGGATCCCTCACTGGTCGGACGAAACACAACAGCACCAAGTGCCATTATTTCACGCCGAATATTAGTGAGAGGGTGGTATTACGCCGGGCGAGCCGGCCCAATGTGTGCTGCAACGCAGCGTGGCTCTACCACTCAGTATGTACTTCTGATATTCTAATTCGATACTTCAATATTATTTTTTATCGCATGCCCCTCGAAATTATCGTGGAACTACGATAATTATCGCATGTCTGGCAACGCTGCTTTAGACTTTTTTCATGGCCCCACCCCCCTTCGCTTCCGTTACTATGGTACTAAATATCCTAAAAAAGTTAAATTTTCGTGTATAAGGCCAATTTTAACAAAACTTTAAAGTGGTTTTTTTTGCATTAAAGCAACTGCGGCAGCTAAAATAGAACCCTACACAGTGTTAGTTTCTTCAGATTCAGGCGACTCGAATCAAAAGTCAACCCATATTTAATTCTGTTTTTATTTTACAGGACATGCGTTGGCTTGCACAATTCAAGATGTGATAGTAAGAAGAAAGAGGTCGTTAGGTTTCAACGTTCTCTGGCAACCTGGTATCGATCATGCCGGGATCGCCACACAGGGTGTAGTTGAAAAATATTTAAAAAGCAAGAACAATACAGACCGCACACAATTAGGCCGAGAGAAATTCATCAATGAAGTCTGGAAATGGAAGGAGAAACATGGTGACACAATAAGCGGTCAACTGAAAACCCTAGGCTGCTCCTTAGATTGGTCTCGCCAAATGTTCACAATGGATCCGAAGCACACGCATGCTGTCAACACAGCTTTCATACAGTTGTTCCAAAAAGGTCTTATATACAGGCAGAAGGCTTTAGTCAATTGGTGCAACCAATTAAAATCAACGGTATCCGATATCGAAGTTGAAAAAGTGACTATAAAAGGTCCGACTGACAAAGTTGTGTTTGGCTACGATAGACCTATTCGGTTCGGTCAGCTATACAGTTTCGCCTACAAAATTAATGATAGCGATGAAGAGATAATTGTCTCTACAACTATGCCTGAAACAATGCTTGGGGACACTGGCATAGCGGTACACCCTTCAGATCAGAGGTTAGTTGAGAGTAAATTTTATCTATATTAATAAAATTAAATACCAATTGCCGAAATGTTTGTACGCGCATCACTTCAGAACGGCTCAACCGATTTGGCTGATTTTTTTTGTTGTGTTCGTAATTGGCAGAAATTTGTCACAGGCTACAGGCTGTTTATGCGGACGATGTCGCGGGCGGGCCGCTTGTATATAAATAGAAGTTACATTTTTTATACTTTCAAGGAAAAAATGTTTGAGCATTGATTTCCGCCTCCTTGTGAGGATCTCAATGGCTCAGCGGCTAAAGGTTGCTTCGCACATATCAGTGACGTCACATTTCCGACTCAGTACCAGCACAGTGAAAAATTGTCTTTCATACATTCTCTATGAATTTTGTCAAAACGAATACGTCCGTGATTTGCCGGTGGCGGCACTGACACTGAGAGCATTATCACTGACAAGTGGGGGATGCGTTCATAGAAAATGTATGAAAAACACTGGGCCGGTACTGTGTCGGAACTGTAGCTTCACTGATATGTGTGAAGCAATCTTAGAGCGTTCGGTTTGTGATATTTCTAGTTAAGCAAGTTTCTTAGTACCGGTCATTGGATTAATACAAAAACAATTAAGGTTGAGTTCCACCCATGAAACTGAACAACTTTCTCCAAAAAACCTATGTGCAAAATGACAAAAAAATTTCGACCTCCCATACTATTGTCATCAGCTGATCGGGCAGTTTTGTATGGGAGGTCGAAATTTTTTTGTCATATTTGCACGTAGGTTTCTTGGGGAAAGTTGTTCAGTTTCATGGGTGGAACTCACCCTTAATTGTTTTTGTATTAAGAAAAATTTAGCTTGTATAGTACATAACATACATATTATCACGACTATTATCCCCGAAGGGTTAGTCAGAGACTAGGCAACGAGGACCGCAAAAGCAGTCCTCTGCCATAGTCCACTTTTCACCAAATAGCGACTGCACATGTGCTCAGCGTGACAGGTGGCGAGCCCATCGCCGTTCTAGTTCGTTAGTCGCCTTTTACGACACCCAAGGGAAGAGAGGGGGTGGCAGTATTCTTTCACCGCTACGCGTCACGGTACTCTTAAAGTAGATCAGTATTATAGGAGCTCAGTTGGTGTTGTACCAGACAATAGAAATACAAAATTGTTAGCAACTTCTAGGAGTCTTCCTGACAGACAGGGATAAGATTCGTGTTACAAATCAGTAGACAAAGGACATTGTTGAAGTTAGCCTAAGAACCAACACAAACATGACATACATGATAACTTAGCTTATTTTTTACGACAGATAACAGTATTTAGATATTGGCGGACACTTTTAAATAAGTAACCATTATTAAAAAGAACTTTTTGGACATATTGAGTATCATTTTTTTAATACGGGTTGGGTATTGAGAGTTCAGTGCATTCAGCCAGTGAATTAAAGGTTTGTGACCAAAATATTTATAATATGTACAAACAAACCTAATAATATTATGCATGCATGGCTGACTAGATATACTTAGTGCCAAATACTTCCAAGCATCATTAGAATACGATACATCGCATTTTATTCCAAACTAAACGTTAGTCGACTTAAGATTCTTTTGCTTTTCCAATGAGGAGAATTTTACTAATCTGCAATGCTGTGTCACTCACTGACTGACGTTACTGTAGTCAGCTGTATTGTGCAGTTGACGTTCTTTGGCAAATAAAACAAAACAGTGCAACATCACTTTTCAAATTCTCTCAAGAAGTCCGTGCGAGATCTCAGTAAAGTCCCACATCTTTACCGGAACTCAAGAGGTTTGGGGGGAATATCATTTAGCATTAAATGTTCATAATATTATCATCACATCACTCATCATTATTATCAGTTTAAGCATAATCAATGAACTCTAATAATACGACTGAAGGACTAGTACCCATGGTCAATAAAAAAGAGTTGACGTTCTGGTCTGGACTTCTAGGCGGGAAAGTGAAGTCATGTTTGCAGTTTTGTTTTATTTTCTTATATTGATGTTTTGTCGAATATTAATGTGAAATAATGATGGATTATTTAAGTGTTAGTGAACGTGCATGAGTGTTGGCAAATAAAACAAAAGAGTGCAACATTACTTCTCAAATTCTGTAATTAAACAAAACCTCAAGTTTTCCTGATATTTAGGTTCTCTGGAGTGTCCGTCAAAAATCATTGTTTTTACAGTAATTTGCTTGCAATTTCGAACCTAGAAAAGAATATTTCATAATTGTTGGTTCTTAGGCTAACAATGTATGGGCGCAGAACATTGTCCTTTTTGCATTACTCGCTGAATCATCCGCAGCCTGACTTTACTCACTGCTGGGTTAATTTTAACCCCCCCCCCCCCTCCAAAGTAAATATGGAGTAAAAAATAAAATATTTGACGTAAAAATAATGAATGTTTTCTTTTTTAATTACAATTTTTTGCCTGCTCTCTTTAACCTATAGTTCGAGGTGCGTGCGCTCACCCTCGCGGTCAAAGCGACGCGACGGCGCGCTGTCATTGGTGCACGGGGTGAATAATAGCGGTCACGCGCATGCGCTTTGATATCCGCGATAGGCCGTGCGCTATAGTCTGACCGCTGCCGCTGTACCGCGCCTTGGGTATGCGAGCGGCGAGCGGGGGGGCTAAACAGTTGCTCCATTTTGTCATTCTGCCGTCATCGCTCACGGCTCTTTACTTCCCACTCCCCCCACCACACGCGCACACCTAAGGCGCGGTACAGCGGTTGCGGTCAGGCTATAACAATAATTTTAATTTTGTTAAGGAAAAGTTGAGACAATTTTTTTTTAAACAATGTTGTGCTGCTGCTATAGGATCACGTAAAAAAATTGGCGGGGTATCCTAAATTAACCCTGTAGACCTCCCTTTCTCGTGCCGTTCCCTTCGGTCCAACGCTAATCTCATACACTGGCGGCCCACGATTCTGGTAATGTCATCGATCAATCTTGCTGATTCTTACTGCTTTCTAAAAGGTTGACCATATTATCTCGCATCTATCGAAAGCACGTTAAATCGTAAACTGACTTGTTAACATTCACTAACTCACAGTAAATGACCATGGGCTTTTATTACCCTATGCGCTTATTATATCAGAAAGACTTAACCACATGTATGAGCTAATAACCGTGTCGCGTAGCGGTAAAAGAATACTACAACCCCCTCTCTTCCCTTAGGTGTCGTAAAAGGCGACTAACGCACTAAAGACTGCACATACACCCAACAGCATAGAGCGGCGATGGGCTCACCAACTGTCACGCTGAGCACATGTGCGGTCGCTATTTAGTGAAAAGTGGACAATGGTAGAGGACTGCTTTTGCGGTCCTCATTGCCTAGTCTCTGACTAACCCTTCGGGGATAATAGTCATGATTATATGTATGGTGTATGAGCTAATATTGATGTTCTAACTTGTAGGTAATTTTTATTCATCTCTTCAAAGAAGTCTTGTTTGTTTCAGGTACAAACATCTTATAGGTAAGAGAGCAATACACCCTTTTAGAGCCACAACAATACCCATCATATCAGATGAATTTGTCGATATGAAATTTGGAACGGGTGCGGTGAAAATAACGCCAGCACACAGCAAAATTGACTACACCATAGCGAAACAACACAAGTTACCAATATTACAAGTGATCGGAGAAAACGGACTAATACAGAACACTGAAAAGTATGACAATCTAAAGAAATACGACTGCAGAGAAATAATAGTGCAAGCGTTGGAGAACTCGGGACTCCTTAAAAATGTTGTGCCCCACGAAATGAGTTTGCCTGTGTGCAGTCGAACTGGCGACGTCATAGAGTATTTACCAAAAGAACAGTGGTTCTTATCCTGCAGTCAAATGAACGAGAGAGCAAAGGAGCTCCTGAAATCTGGCAGACTAAAGTTAGAACCGGAAAAGTTTGTGAAGAACTGGGAGAATTGGACGGGAGACGACAGAGACTGGTGCATATCACGACAGTTGTGGTGGGGCCACCAGATTCCAGCATACAAGTGCACTGTCGATAAGAACCTCATATGGATCGCTGCTACCGACGAGAGGTTAGCGAAGATCCAGGCTTCGAAGTACTTAAGAACACTCCCCGCCGATATAAAGGCGGAGAGAGACACAGATGTTCTTGATACTTGGTTCTCCTCAGGGATATATCCTTTCGCAGCTCTAGGTTGGCCTGATCATTATTACAAGGAGGAGTACAAAGAATTTTATCCATTAGACCTGATGGCGACTGGACATGATATCCTCGGTTTCTGGGTGCACAGAATGGTGATCCTTGGAACTGAATTGACTGGAAAGATCCCCTTTTACAAAGTGTTGCTACATGGAATAATATGCGATAATAAAGGCAAGAAAATGTCCAAAAGCAAAGGCAATGTCATTGATCCCGTTGATGTTATTAATGGTATATCTATGGACAATCTTCAAGATAAGACTGAAGATTTGCACAAAGATGGTGTTTTGAGCAAAGATGAAATGAAAAAGGCTTTGACGTACCACAAATCAAATTTTGCCCACACGAAGGGTATACCACAGTGCGGCGTTGACGCTTTAAGATTCACCCTTCTCTCTCAAGACATAAAGTCGCATTTCGTCAATTTCGATGTCGATATGTGTCACGCTAATAAACTGTTCTGCAATAAAATATGGCAAAGCATCAAGTTCACGCAACTGTCTTATGCTAAATTGATACCTATTAAGGATGAAATAACTGTGGAAGATCTCACATATTTTGACAGGTGGATATTGAGTAGGCTAGCTGAAATGGTCGAGAAAGTCAACCAAGCTATGGACTCTCACAATTTCCACTTGGCAACGAAAGCTCTTAGGGCACTAATTTACAATGAGTTTTGTGACATTTATTTAGAAGCGACAAAACCCGACTTCGATAGTGACAACAGTAAATTAGCTTACGCGCATGCGCACACACTATCAGCTGTGCTTAACACATCTCTACGATGCCTATCTCCTTTCATGTTATATCTAACAGACGAGGTTATACCAAAGATACCGGCGTTTGAAAACAACATCATAATAAATTTTAAGGATACCAAAAAGCCATATTTCGAATTCCCAAATACTACTGATTTCGAAAATTGGAATAATAAAGATTTGGAAGGGCAAGTCGGCAAATTGCTGAACGCTATAAATCTGGTCAGAGAACTGAAAGGTATTTACGGTATATCCAATAAGTTGAGACCGTCTATCCAGGTGACAACGAATGATGAGACCCTTATGGCAGATTTAAAATATAATGAAAATACAGTTTTAAATTTAACTAGGTGCGGATTGTTGATGTTTGATGGTGATGCTGTTAAGGACTATGTCACTGGTCTGTTAGATAAGAATACAAGAGTGAGCGTGGAAGTTATAGGGAGAAACATGGACGCCATGATATCTGAAGCCAAAGAGAAATTGCAAAAGAAAATAAAAAAACTGGAAGATCATATAACGCAATCAGAACTGAAGTTTGTTAGTACACATTACGTTAGTAATACGACTGAGTGGACAAGAGGATTAGACAATGAGAAATTGTTGACGAAAAAGAGAGAATTGCATAGACTTAAAAGACTGATTTAAGAGATAAGTTATTTAAAATGTTAATACTTGATTTAATATAATAAAGTATGTTTTTGAAGCACAAGTTACTTGCAAATAAAATACCCAAAAAATAGTATTATATTATGTATGTATTGTAGACAAGGCAAAAAATATAGTTTGGAATATATAGGCGAATATCAACTTGTATTTTTAGATTATGATATCAAACAAATGTATGATAAGATACGTCCGCTAGAGGTATTGTTTAATTTATTTTCGTTTCAAGTTTTTATACTTTTGTATGTGACCTTTTATGTTATGTTTAAGCCATAGGATCAAGGTCTTCATAACAACTAATCCTATAACAATTGTATAGAGTCCACAGGTTCGGTGATAATGAATACCAAAGTCGTGTTAACGGTTCAAAGAAACTTGTAAATCCTGACCATCGTCCTGTTAAAGCCAAGATATTACGTGTAGAGGTTGCCAATACAGGGGTGTTTAGGATTGATTCTTTTGGGGCCTTTATTATATCGGCTACCTCTTCCGGGTTATACGAGTACATCTAACTAAGCTCATGGAGATAAGATCTAGAGTTTATAAGATTTGGTCTTCGAGTTAAGGGGCAATGAATTTGTGATGTCTTCATGTTAACCGAACACCCATCATTCATGGGTATCAGAAAATCTCTATTAGGGGGAGCCTTGCATTCTTTCATGTCATCATGCAATAAAAATCCAAGATGCGGATATAACCAGAATGTTTTGTTAGTCATTATAATAAGAGGTTTCCCTTCAGACCATGTTGCAAGTAAAGGAATAGTCAGAGTTTCCCCATCTTTGACCAATGATACAGTACTGATTTTTTGATGAAAAACCAACACTGTTAAGATGTATTGCATAAGGTTCACGAGTCATGAACTTAATCATGTCTTGTGGATTTGATCCTTTTAACACCAAGTCAACCCATTGGCTGCTGTAAAAGGATATACTCCTGGTGATGGATTGACAGAAATTCCAGATTTATTTTCTTTAAAATCATCAAATCATGTTGCATTTCTGCACGTGAAAAATCCCATTACAGTTCTGTAACCCCTTTTCCAAGTATCTCGGTGAGAAATCCAAGACTCCTATTTGATCTGGATATAGATACATCTTCACTCTTATAATGTTGTTTATAATCTATTAAGTCTCTTGTGTTAGATTGATGATCTCCTGCATTTCGTTTCTCTTGTTTGACTTGTGATATCTCGGATCTCCTGAGGTAACTTTATAATCCTGTTGTGCCTTTTCAAGATCAACCTGGTCAGTTACATTATGAGTTTCAGTATAAACATTTAATAAAAGATCACTCGGATTTAGATGCTTTTAATCTAATGTTTCTATACTTATAAGATGACCACCATTATCTTAGAGGATAGATCCAGCAGGTCCTCGCTCCATGCGCTGCGGAGACCTAGAAGCACAAAAGGCAGTGCCTCTGACCACTGCATTGTGTTATGACACCTAATGGCGGTTTTAAGTTGCCTATGAAGACGTTCAACCATTCAAGATTGGCATTTGAGTTGGTGATGGGTTTAACCAATGATATAACAGTTTTGTCTTCAGACCTATAACGGTAACTATGGAGTCAGATAAATTTCTAACTAATTCCATAAGTCCTACATCAAGAGTATTCAGGCTAGGCTATAGTAGTGTTCTTTTCAGGGACAAACATTATAATGTTTCCAGGACTTTTCCAGGGCATGATGACTCAGTTTTCAAATCACATCCAGCAAATAGTTGTTTTACAACGACTAGAGCGGACCTCTACAGAACAATGGACTAGCCATTTTCTGAATTTGATTGGTTATTATTTTTCTGCCAAATGGACATATCCGATGCTCAGGTTGTTCTATGTAACCATCTCGAGAATTTTTGAGCTGATCCATAGTTGGTCTCTCAATCCACGGCCATGTTAAGCCATTAGAACTGTCAGTATTTCTACAGAATAAAGTAATACTAACCCTCCAATCGCAAATAAGACTCACGTTCAATGCATAGTAACAATAGCCAGGAACCATTGATGTCTTGTGATTAAGTTTCCACGAGAATAATGCTACTGGTATTCTTTTGGTTGGGGATTCCTTATGATCGAGACAGGCAGGATATGGGGGATAAGAATAATCTGTACTTATCTAGTATTCTCAAGGAATAACTAGATAAACTGATATTGAGTTCTTTTTTTGGAATTTGGTTTAGGTTATCTACACTTTGATCCCCGTTGGTGTACTTAAGTAACAAGGAAATCACAATGATAGGTATAACTCCCATGGTATTAATGATGAATTTTTAATACTGAATAATTCAGAAAATTGTTTAGTATTGATATACATATTTAAAATGTCTTTGTTGAAATGAAATTAAACATACACAAAAATATACCGATCTTTTATTTTTAATCAAATTAATAAAACATTAAATTTACAACAAACATTTCTTTTAGAACTCTACTAATTGGACTAACAACAATAGTGGCCTTTATATAAAAAAAAAGTACCTATTTAGTTTTATTTTAATTTATAACAGTGGGCATAATACTAAGGGAGACAATTCTAAACACACTTCACTAAGTATATAATTTTAGTTAAAATACAAAACAACAATTAAAACTTAAGTTTTATTAGGTTACCATCATATTCGTAAAAACTTTAAAACTTCTAATGAACTTATTTTTGTTGTCGATATGGAATTGAACAAAGTTAAGTTTTTATGCTTATGAGGGTAAGTGCTCTTAAAAAGTATTCCCAGATAATTCCATTCTCAACGAACAATATTCTTATAGGTAATACATCAATGAAACGTCCATTTAATTTGTATGGTTCGAACACAATCTTCATAATTTTACATAAATCTTTACTTAGCTAATACTTAATATCTATAAAAACGCTTTTAACTTGAGGTTTGTGCCTTAAAAGTATCAAATCAAGATGGTTCTTACGGGATATTGTGTGAGTATAGTAATTCAGTAGTACGCGGTTGAAATTATACACCGGAACACAAACCGAAATGTAATTTATAGGGTGCAGCGACCATACTACGCGGTAAGGTAACCAATGGTTACAATTAACAATTTTATGGAAATAATGCCAAGACCGTTCGTAGTGGAGATCCTTGTGGGAGGCTTTTGTTCAACAGTAGACGTCCTTCGGCTGATGATGATAATGATACATGTCGATACCGGGAAACGCGGTGAAACGCGACCCCACAAGTGTAATATTAATAATAAATACATTTCACAACTTCACACCAAACATTCAGCCCCAAACTTATCATAGCTCGAACTATGGTGACTGAATAACGGATAAACATACATAAATACTAATAAACATCCATGACTCGGTTACAAATGCTCGTGCTCACCACACAAACATTTGCCCCTACCGTGATTCGAACCCGGAAGCGTGGGTTGCGTAGTCAGGGTCGCTGACAACTCGACCGTCTAAAATATTGTAGTTAATTAAGTTTACAATTTATGCCATACTCACAATAAGAGACATAAAATTCTGAAATGCAAAACATTGATCAGCTATCAACGAATTAATGTTTTACCAATCAATTAGAATGAATAGCTAGTAAAACATCTTTCGATGTATAATATTAATAAAACAATTCGATTGGATTTTAATTAACCAAGAGACTTGAAAAAGGATGCAAGCATTCACTCAAACTATATTACTCAAATTATACTGAACTTATCAATTTAAATTTTTAACTAATTTTAATGTTATAAAGGGCCACAAACTCCAGGTATACACAAAATGACAATGTATTGATGTCTTCTTATAAAACTCAATAACTAACATAAGTAAGTAATCATAAATAATTCATAACCAACAAAATTATATCTAACGTGCTTTGATATGAACAATCACACCTTATCTATACATAAAACAATTTAAATATCAATATTTAATATAACAAGAAATAATCGTTTGTCTATCACAAACTATGCTTTGGAATTTATACAAATATCCTTTCATGATTCTGACACGTTATGCAAAATCAGACTTTTTACTACTAGGTACACTAGAACATCATTTAAAATCGTGGTACAAAGTTAAAGTCTATAGGACAAAGATTTTTCATTAACAATATTCTAAACTTTGTCTTTTATTGATTTTATGATGTCTTCCACACCAACTAAGAACGGGGTTACCGAAGACGCCTCCCAAGTATCTCATGTAATGTCAGATAGGAGCATCAACAAGGCGTTAGAAACGTTATGCACAGCCGCGCTCGCAGACGGGATTATAGAGAGAACAAAGGAAAGCTTGCAAGAGGCTGGATTCACCCCACAAAATATTGATCGCCCTCTTCCAGATGATATCCTAGAACATGTGGACTCTACCGGAGACAGAGAGATAAAAGAAGAACACCTGAAAGAGATATCTGCTAGGGATGGCTGGATGGATATCTGCTGGGCCAACCGAGTTAAACTGGGCAGAGGATCAGGTGCTAGACCAAGAAGACACATTCATGAGAGAGTTGGCAATCTCGTCTTGGACTCTACGCACGTAGATGATTTAGAAGATCAACCAGCTGATGATCAGAATCAGGAGAGTGAAGCTTGTTTTTGTAACGTGACAACTCCATTGAAATACCAACTTTGACAGATGTTTCACAGTCTCTATGAAGGGATGCCGGATGGGTTGGATAAGGTCCTAGCCGAGCTTCACGAGATTCGGAACATCTCTCAGGCTCAACAAAATTCTGAAATAAGAACCCTGAGAGATGAGCACGCAAGTGTGTCTGCATCCCGAATGAACAACAGGTTTGAGCAGGGATTACATATTCAGGGGGGACTTCAAGCCGAGATGCTGACGAAGATAAAAGAAGATCTGAGCATTTATTCAGTAGCTTTGACAAGATAACGCAGGTCTAACCTATCTTGCAGCAAAGGGAATTCCTCTAGGGCAAGTTCCCACTGCTGGGGCCTATCAGAGGGTTGTGAGTCCTGTTACAATCAATCCTCTAACTGACAATGGGTCCGCGCCACTTCCGATATCCTCTGACAAACTCTCGGCGTTGTTACAGAAAGCTAACATTCATGAAAGTAATATTCATGTTCTTGTAGGACTGTTAAATAATACAACCCAAAATACTACGCGGCCAATTAACCGAGGATTTATCCAAACCTATCTAGATAATATTTTTTTACCGTCGGGTCCGCTAAGGAGTCAGAGGATATCAAAAAGACCATCAAACTAATTCTTGATTTTATCGGCAAGAGAAGGCGAGTCAATTATTAGGCACGCCGCGGCTTGTCACCCCTCCACTAACCCGTCTACCATTGCAAGCTCTACCATTGCAAACTCCCACTAGAGTAACGAAGGCCAGAAATGACCTAGGGTTTAAGAGCGGGGTCAATCGGACCCGCTGACATCAGCCATCTTTGTACAAAGTAAGCTTTTGTATTCTTCTTGTCATAAATAAAGAAAAAAAAAACATAACAACAAACAAGCGCCGTGGTGTATATTCGTGCTTCTCGTCCCGCGCAAGATATAAGCGGCGATAGGCTCACCACCTGTCACGCTGAGCACATGTGTAGTCGCTATTTGGTGAAAAGTGGACTATGGTAGAGGACTGCTTTTGCTTTCCTCATTGCCTTGTCTCTGACTAACCCTTCGGGGATATATGTATGTATGTACGTACAAGTTATACTTAAAATAAATTTTTGCATTAACTGAATTTTTCTTTAGTTTTTTTAAAATTGTCCAGAGGATTTTTTTTGATTTTTTTTATGTAGGTATAATAAAGGCCTTAAAAGAAGAAATCATTCTGACATTTAAAATCATTAATACAAATTATTTCATGAAACTTTGTCTACCGCCAAAGGCCTAGTTCGCACCCGTTTAGTAATTTAGTCAAAATTTAATCGAAGTACACACCTGCAGATGAGTACTACACAAAACTGAAAATTTTCTCCAATCGATATAAGGACCAATGTACCTACTTATATCCAAATCGTAATACTAATTCAAAATCATTTTTTTGGCAAGTTGATCTGCTGGCGGCTGTACATTGCTTCGCTATTTTAAAATTCGATTTTAAATGAGCAAAGTAGCAAAGCAGTGTATCGCAACTAGGGTTTGCAGTCTCGGTACTGTGGAGAAAATGGGATTCCCGGTACTGCGCTAACTCTGGTACCGGGAAATTTCGATACTTTTCGGTACTGAGATTTTTTTAACCCAGATGTAGGTAACTAACGTTTGATATATGGATCATTGAGAAATATAAAATATTACACAAAATGTTTAATATAAAAAAAATGTTGTCAATTGTTGTACTAGCTGTGGAATCACTTTGTCGAATGGAATTGGTTAGAGGTCATCCGAGTCCAAGGTACATTTTGCGAAAGGTGCATGTTGCGAAAGGGACGTTTTGCGCATGGGGTGCATTATGCGAAAGGTAAATTCTGCGACTGAACCTTTTAAGGACCTAAATAATATAAATTCGTCCAAACGGCGACAGACTCCCTGGCCGAGATTGTGGTATTGGGAGACTTCAATGCCCACCACGTCGAATGGCTTGGTTCACGCACAACTGACGACCCGACTCTCCGTTCAAGACTTCGCTTTGGCCTACAGTCTGTCCCATTTGGTAACCGAGCCTACACGGGTTCCAGATGTGGAAGGCCATGTACCTTCCTTATTTGACCATCTGCTGACCTCGCACCCAAACGGCTATCAAGTTCCTGTTGATGTACCACTAGGCTCATCAGACCACTGTCTGATTCGTAGCACTGTGCCTCTCACAGAAACTTCAAAAACGCAACCAGCTTCCAGCCGTCGAGTCTGGCATTATAGGTCATCCCCTCTCCTTATTCACTAAGTTTTATTTGTACTGGCTCCTCGAGACCAACCCTTAGGTTATGCAAGAAGTGCCAGACGTCCCTGCGCCAGTAAAATACTCGCGCAGGAGACCATCTGCGTTAGGTCTTGACGCCAAATCAGTGCCCGCCGAAGCGCGCTCTTCATTCGGTACTCATAAGACTAGTGTCTCGGGAGAGTTTTCCCGTGAACACGTGTAGTTCACTGCCTATTGTCTAGATAGGTAACTGGAGCTGTCAAGCTCGCTCACTTCTCGTTGCACGAAAGGCACAACTCGCAGTTGCCACTGCTCGGGTCGTCGACTCTAAAGTCAACTCCCAAGTGTCCACCTTGGTCGCGGAGTAGTAAGCACACTTTCTCGGAACCCATCCGGGCGCCTAGCCAGTTCCCACGTCCTACGCAGCTGGCTGAACCGGAGGCTACGGCATCTAGGGGGCCGCCTCTTCTAGTTCTCCAGACTAGTACCGGAGATGTCAGCACCAATGTCCAATGAGAACCACCCGACAAAGCTGCCAACTTAAAGGGAAACTCACGTTCCCCGCAGGACTTTTCGCTTCTGGCCCCACAGAGACCGCTCGCTGTGCGCGAGTTTGGAAGTCCTGGCACACATACCATGACAAACTGAACATGCCCAAGCTCTACAGCTAACCACAAGCCACTACGAGTCCAACCCACGTCCGGAATCCCGCCGGAGGCGCCGGTTAAGGCACAACCAGCGAGGGGCATGGAACCGGAACCCCGTAGTGCCGTAGCGTAGTAGTACGTAGTAATCTGAGAAACACAGCCGGACCCGTGATTCCAGCTGCGATACCCTATCTGTAAGGGTCAGTAGATAGGGACAGGCATCGTAGGTAAGCGGACTGGGATGGGATGCGAAGTTTCTTTGAGTCCTACCCGTAGTGGCGAGTTTGCTTCTCGCTGGATGATCCTGATGTCGCCGCCGACTCTGTCGTTGATGTGATACTGCAGGCAGTGCAGGCATGGAACTTTTCATTCCAAACTCTGTGGTTCCCATTAGCGGCAAGTCCCAACAATGGTTTGGTCTGTGCTGCAAAATCCCGTCTCGCCAAAAGCGACAACATAACCAAGCTGGGCTAATGCGGTGTCATAAATGGATCCAAACACCAGTGCGCTCAGAAAGAGGTACAACTTTGCCGCCAGGTCCTTTAAAAAGGACATTGCTGAGGCGAAGTCATCATTCATAAGTGGAATTGGCGAGAGGCTAGTGCGTCTTCCTTCGGGTCCGCGTGCGTTCTGGTCTCTCGCCAAAAGCTATCTTAGGGAATTTTTGTCAGCCGTCCCTACCACCATTGCTCAAGACCGATAGCTGCCTGGCCCATACTGCAAAGGAAAAAGCCGATCTCTTGGGCACTTTTTTCGCATCAAACTTGACCTTGGACGATAGGGCCGAGACCAACCATACCGCTTTGCGCTTGTTGTTCAATTCCATACGTCCGGTTCCTACGAAGGTCAGTTCGTAAGGCTCTTTTTTCCCTTGATATCCATAAGTCGACTGAGCCTGATGCAGTTCCTCTTATTGTGCTTCGAACGTGTGGTCCTGAGTTGGCGCCGGTTCTAACGCGCCTTTTCCGGCTCTCTTACACTACTCGCGTTGTCCCGAGCTCTTGGAAAACAGCCCTTGTTCATCCGATACCCAAAAAAGGTAATCGCTCAGATCCGTCCAACTACAGGCCAATAGCCACCACCTCGTTGCTCTCCAAAGTAATGGAGTCCATTAAAAACCGCCAGCTCTTAAGGTACCTAGAAGAGAACCAGCTACTAAGTGAACGCCAGTATGGTTTTCGTCGCGGTCGTTCGGCTGGTGATCTTTTAGTGTACCTTACTCACCGATGGGCGGAGACAGTCGAGAGTAAAGGGGAGGCACTGGCAGTTAGCTTGGACGTAGCGAAAGCCTTTGACAGGGCATGGCACAGGGCTCTTCAGAAAATTATTTAAATGGAATTATCAAATCATTGGAGTGAGATGACGATGAACCGTACGGTGTAGGGTACGGGTACATCAGTTACAATTTTTTCTCCAGTAAATAGTACAAGTGACGTCACGGTTAAGAACTCAGGAGATAAAAAATTTGGTAACACTACGTTGTTGTCCGGTTTGCAACTAAGAGCATAGGCCGAGGTTATCGTAACGACTACCGCAAACGGGGAGTTTAATATTGGCGTAATTTTAAGTTATAACAAAAGTACCGAATTTACCGGGAAAGTAATTGTCAGTACCGGTACTGCGTAAAAAGTCAGTTTCTCGGGAAATACCGGGAAAAATCGGTACCGGGAATTCCTGGGGGCATGCCCTAATCGCAACCCTCTGAATCACCAGCCTTGGTATGCGAACAAGTCGGTTTAGCGACGGGTTTGAACTAAATGAAATGCTCAGTAGTAGGTATAATGTTCGAAAACTGATCTGATATTGGCCTTGGACGAATATAAATGTTACCTTAATTGAATTACGATTTGGATTTCTTTAAAAGAATTGGTACTTTCCTCTTTTTTATTGTGGCAGTCGTTGTTTTGGATAGAACGTTCCGCTTTACAGGGCGTATATAGACATATTTGCGGACGACTTTTTTGGTATCTGAAAATAAAAAAAAATATAATAAATCATACTGTTTAAAATATAAGTCATTGTGTGAGGCAAATAAACTATATTTATTATTATGCTCTTTATTTAATTTAATTCTAAAGCTAATTTTTCTTACAATATTTTATAAAAAAAACATATGGGAAATATAAAATATTAGGCTGTATAAAAAAAACTTAACCTAGGAAGCCACCGGCAGCGGGGATAGACCCAAGCTATCAGTGGTTAGGGCTGCAGAGTAAGAAACCTCCTGGCAATACGTGCCGTTTCAAGAAGTACTGCCTTCTGTATCTGACCCTTGACCCAACCTTTTAGCGAGAGCCTCTTTAGATGTTGAAATAGGCTCTCAGCTATAAGGCCGTTTGCCGAAACGACTATCGGTACAATGATGGTTGAATGTATTACAATAATGTATTAATAGCATTAGTTATAGGCTTTTAATGTTATTGTTTTTTAGTCAAATAAAATTATTATATTTATAATCCAATTCCCACATGGCGGTAACCTCGTGAGCCAAGTCAAGGTACCTACTTACTGAGCTTGTCCTTCTCGGCTTTCACGAGGTCCTCGTCATGAGGTATGGTGATATCTACCAATATTGCCCGGCGCTGAGATCGGTCGATCACCACGATATCAGGCTTATTGGCGACAATAGTTCTAAGATAACGAAACGTTATGAATGGGATGGATGGATGAAATCGAACCCTCGCACGTGGGTTCGATTCCCATCTAAGGTACAATTTTTTTTCAAAGTTACGTTATCATTGAGTTTATTTGAGCGTTTCTTAAAAGGATTTACGCATTTCAGTTTCCCATACAATTTTCCAAGTCGACATTTTTAAAAACCCATAAGCCAATTTAAATGAAACTTTGCATGCTTAGTAAAATACAGGGATCTAAATAGTTAGTTGAAAACATTTTTAAAAAACGTTTATTTAGCTAAGTT
Source organism: Scoparia ambigualis (assembly GCA_963921215.1). Taxonomy (NCBI): domain Eukaryota; kingdom Metazoa; phylum Arthropoda; class Insecta; order Lepidoptera; family Crambidae; genus Scoparia; species Scoparia ambigualis. The sequence goes on from OY992526.1 coordinate 9,864,737, forward strand.
ATTGCGATTTTAAACTTTCTATAGTGGACTTTAAATCGCAATAACTTAGCTAAATAAACGTTTTTTAAAAATGTTTTCAACAAACTATTTAGATCCTCGTATTTTACTTTAGCATGCAAATTTTCATTAAAATTGGCTTATTGGTTTTACTCTTAACGCAAATAATCAAATTTTACGGACAATACCTATGGCAAAGGCCATTTATGGCTTTGTTGAATCAGAGCTTCGACATCAATGATATTATATGTGTAGATACGTTGCCTGCCCTCCGTAGTGACTAGAACAAATCCAGGTAATTGCCTGAACCTCACTTAGTCACACGTCAGTCATTGTCACGGCAATACGGTCATTACCGTTATAAGTTTCTGTTGTTATTTAGTTATAGGCCTTCCTGTGTATACAGAAATTGTAAAAATTATACTGCAACCTTATGAGACAAGATTTTTTTTATTTTTACTCGTAATTATTGTAAAAATAAATTTAAAATAGAAATTTTCATTTAGTGAGGACATTTGGCCTGTTGCCAATTCGATATGCATGAGTGAGACGCGTGTTCTATGTAAGAGAGACGTTTCTGTAAGAGTGAAAGAGAGAAAACAATGGCGGCCCAGATGGCGCATAAATTCAATGAGCTCATTGGTCAACTACCTTAAAGAGTATACAAAACTTAAAATACATGTTTTTCTCTTTTTAACAATAGGCTAATGTTATGATTACATTTATTTTCTTTCCCTTTCGACGTGATTACGTCGTAGAAACAATTTCGCCATTTTTAAATGCAATTCGTTCAGGTGTAACTTGTCTATTTATAAAAGGTCATTGTTCGACATAGTAGAATAAAACAAGTACGGTGACTTGGCCCCCGAGCGAGCGATAATTGCCTAAACTGTAGGGCAAAAGCGGCAGCGGCGGGCGCAGCGACGAAACACGCAGGCGCGCGCGGCATTACGTACGGCTCAGCCGCGACAGAGGGCCTACTCTCTTTCTCCGAAATTTTATTCATACTAAAGGCCGCGCTCACATACAAGCCGCGCATACATGCGCACCGGTATGAAGATACCATACTTCTTTTATTCTACTATGGCTTGGATATCCAAGAGCAATCATCATCATCATCAGCCTATAAACGTCCCACTGCTGGGCACAGGCCTCCCACGTGAACAATAGCACGTGGGGATATTGGGCTATAACCCACCACGCTGGCCCATAGCGGGTTGGTGGGTTTTAACGACTGTCATCTTACGACAACGACCGGGACCAACGGCTTAACGTGCCTTCCGCAGCACGGAGGAGCTCGAGATGTTTTTTAATTTGGTCACCCATCCAGCGACCCGGCATTGCAAAAGTTGCTTAACGGGAAGATCGCAAGCCGAACGCGCTAGCCGCTGCGCCATCGAGCTCCTCAATTAATCCTAATCCTAAAAAAAAACATATGGGAATTAATCCTAATCCTATCCTAATCCAAGAGCAAGTTGCTGGTGAGTTATTCTGGCTACTTGGTTGTTTCTGTGCAAATACTCACCTTTAGCAAAATGAGAACAACCAGAGATAATATTATGGATAATTATGGTTATACCTAGAGGTATTAGAATAAATAATAAATAATTTTAATGACTAACTAGGGTGTGGTCACTACGGAAGGTACGTTTAACCATTTCCATATTATTTTTATACTATTGATACCTATTTGTATGTGCTTAGTTAATACCCCTTCGGAGCGTAATGTACAAAACGAAAAATGTACACTACACGCAAATTGTACAAATCACAAAATGAATATTGTTTTGAGCAACATTTTCTAATCATGATGACTATTGATGACTGACAGTCATTCCAGTCAACTTTATAAAAAGTGGTGGTCCCCATTCTAAATCCTCAGTTTGCTTGCAGTCGGGTTTATATTAGATTATGGCTTGTATACCTACGATAAACAGGATATAAAATATCGAATTCATTATTTTTCTACAATAATATATAATTATAGAAAAATAATGAATGTTTTCTTTTTTTATACAATTTTTGCCTGCTTTTTATATCCTATAGTTCTAGGTGCGTGCGCTCCACGCTCACCCTCGCGGTCAAAAGCGAGGGCGCGCTGTCATTGGTGCACGGGGTAAATGATAGCGGTCACGCGCATGCGCTTTGATAACCGCGATAGGGTGCGCGCTAGGTGACAATAATTTTAATTTTCGGAAAAGTTGAGACAAAAATGGAAAAAAAAAAAGTTTTTTTTTTTCAATATTTGGTTGTACTGCTGCTAGGATCACGTAAAAAATTTGGCGGGGGGTCCAAAATTAACCCTGTAGGCGAATAGTTTTGTATGTTGTTATAGTTTGAAAAATATAAGTGATGGTTTTTTTTATGTGAAAAGGAGGGAAACGATCGAGCAGGCGGGTCACCTGATGAAAACTTATCAACGCCGCCCATGAACATGCGTTGCTGATCTTGAGGAAGGAGTAGACCCTTTGTTGCGCAAGGCCCTGTCAGACTCCTACAGACTAAACACCCCCCCCCCCCCCAGCTATTTTTTTTTTAATGCCTATACCTCCGATATGGACCGGAGCCGTTTTTTACTTAATTTCTCACGCTACTTCTTAATCTATTACATTATTATTTACTTTACTATTACTATAATCGTTACATGCTTCTATCTTATTTAACTATTTCACTATCTTATGTTCTATTTCCTAGACTATTACACTATTACTTTTTTACATTTCTTGCGTACTACATTCCGCTTTACATTTTGCTCAACTTATTTTTTATACCTTATTTATTTATTTCTTATATGTGCTATTTTCTCATGGGCCTTTCTCATCATTTTATATAAAACATTTTATATAATTTAGCCCCTTACTATTTCTTATTTGTTTACATTGCTTACTTATTTTGTTTTGTTTCTATTGTTTACCTTTTTAACAATCTTTGTGCAATAATCTAAAAATATATTTCTGGACTTATCATTTGCCATTATTTCGCTATAGTTTGTCGGGGTTAGACTCAATTCCAGGTGTGCTTGTGTGTTATATCTCTCCAGAGTGTGTATAGGCCCCCCCAGCTATTGCCTTAGACTTGAAGAAACTTAAGTTGTAGGTTGCATGGAGAGCGATCGACCCGTGGAAGGGGAGTAAAGATATGCGTGGGATAACTTGAAAAAGTGCATTTTGGAATGTGAGGCGTATCCGTGAGTGAAAGAGAGAGGTGTACGAAGGAGACGGGGACGAATGGCGATTTTGGTGCGGGACCACGAATGGTGATGGCGAGTGCTATACTCAAATAAAAAAAAATAGCACTGTTTTGTATGTTTGTTACAAATATAACGCTTACATTAAAGTTTAAAGATTCCCAAGTTTGATTCCAGTACCTACCCTATAGTAGTTTTTATTATTAACACCATTTGGTTTTTTTCTTAAATGGTTTAAGCATACTCCAATCAATGGTCACAAACATCTTTACATTGAGGTAGAACGAATTTGCATGAACACTTTGATGCTGACTGAGAAATTACAGGGTATAAACTGGATGTCTGGGAGAAATAGCTCTAAAGTAGCAAGAACAAGAATATTATTGTAACTTTGTATTAAATTGTTCTAAGATTATTGTTCAATGTTCGTTTCTATGGTGTTCCAATAAGTAGGTACCTATATTTATCGAATCTTACAGTAATAATAAAAAGACCAGTTTTTTAGAAACATCTTTATTATTCAAATATGTCTTCTATATTTCCTATTTCCGCTACTGCTGTTGCTATCCTGAAAAATAAAACAGTATATTTATGACCACAATGAAATTCAATACAATCAACATTAATTCCAATGAAGGAGGTTGATAAAATACTTATTTGTAATGATTCCAATTGATATAAATTTTGTAATTTTTAATAGCAATTCTTACAAAAATATATTCTAAAGTAAGCCTGCTTAGATACATACAATTTTTACCTTGCTAATACTTCCACTTTTTGTCTTTTATAACATTTTTCTAAATCTAATGACTCCTTTTTCACATGAAGCAACTCCTGTTCAACTGTGGCTGCACAAAAAAAACAAATAATTAAGTTAATAAATACTTTTTAATGGTCTATAATTTTTAAAACTGTAATATAAACTGTGTTCTCACAAATCACAATACAGCTAAGAGCATTTATAGATCAACCAAATTAAAGGAGTAATAAAGCAGACCATATCATGGCAATAAATTATGTTTATAAAACTGCAAAACACAAGCAACATCCTCTAACTTGGCAGATCTATTGTAAACTTTATTGTAGGAAAAAAGTAGTTGTAAATTAAACTTACCATATGGAAAAAGGAAACACAAATATTACCACAATATGGCTGCCAGTCACTTTTTTTTTAACTTATTAAAAAGAAAACTTTGAAGTACTTACAATAATATTTTGGTTAATTCTTATATTTTTTTTATACATAGAAATCCAATTTTAAACTATAATTTGTTTTTACTAATTGTTCATGCACAATAAATTAAAGTATTTTGTAGTATGAGTGATTTCTTTGATGTTCCAAACTTGCAAATAGACTAGGGTACCAACCAATTACCACCTTTGTGATTAAAAAAAAATTTACATTATACTCACTGAGCTTTGTTAAATCTGATTCTACTTGTTTCTTTTGCTCCTTTTCATGCCATCGCACATGTTTCACAAGACAAAACAAATGTTTGAAACGCATTGAACATTTTGCACATGCATACATCATTTCTCCACTGTCATTCTCAGTTTCATTGTCTTCGTTCGGATATATTGTGCTAAGATCTTCATCACATTTGTCTGAATGTTTGATCACTCCCCCCGGCAGAATTTCTAGTGTGGGCCAACTATCCGGTGATGATTTTATTTCTATCTTCGGAATTACTTCTAGTTTCTGCAATGTAATAAAAGTTCATTCTTCATTTATCAATATTAAGGTAATTGTAGATAATATACAATACTGAAAAATTTGTGTTAAATCAAATTATATTGGAGACTGATAAAACCTAATAATCACACAAAGTATAAGAAGTATTATATACATTAAGTGTTTGATGTATTGTATCAGTCTTCTATTTTTAGGGTTCCATACCCAAAGGGTAAAAACAGGACCCTATTACTAAGACTCCACTGTCTATCCGTCTGTCTGTAACAAGGCTATATCTCATGAACCGTGATAGCTAGACAGTTGAAATTTTTACACATGATGTAATTCTGTTGCCACTATAACAACAAACACTACAAAGAGGATAAAATAAATATTTAAGGGAGCTCCCGTCCCATACAAAAACATGATTTTTTGCCGTTTTTTGCTCAATATTAATAACAGCAACAGGTAGACATTAAAAGGTTATAATATAGTGTCAAATGTTATACAGGTAATGGACGGAACTCTTCGTGCACGAGTCCGATTTGCACTTTCTTTTTAGTCTCTAAAAATTATGCGAAACGTACACATTCAAACCTTTTACTTTGACACATCAGAAAGAAGAATACGCAAAAAACCTCCAGTAGATCAATAAATTGTTTTATTGTAGTACATAAACTACAAAACTTACAACGGATTTATGGGTAGCTGCAGGTTGAGCTTCAGGCACAATTAATTCAGCATCATTACTGTTATCGTCACACTCGCCCACATCCTCGGAACGAATGGAAACCATACTCCCGATGTTGGAATCGTCATCGTCTACTACGCACTCGTTCTCGTAGTCTAGATGATCGACAATGTAAGATTCTATAGGCTCCGTTTTCACTTCCTTTGGGCTTGACACATCACAAATTCTGGTTCTAGCAGGCTGGACATCCTCCATACGAACCAGTGGACCAGTATCAAGGTCCTCGCTTTCCAACGTAGATGTCATCTTATAAGCGACCTTTTACTACACAGTAGCTTCAGTATAACATACTGTACTTCACACTGATGGTAACAGCGCACGTATGGTATGGTATAAATATGCGAAATTGATTAAAAACAATCAATTTATTTGTTTAGAAAAGAGGCACAGACAGAAAGAAAATTGACATTTCATGACAAAAAGTATTTTTTTTGAACTCTTAAAAACCTTTAGTGGATTGCATTGCAGCCATACAGCCAAGTCTTATCTTAATTTTATTAAGCTAGTCACAACAACACAACAATGGTATAACCACTTAACAAACGATGCATATGACCTTGTCCAGAAGGGGCGAATTCACCGCGAATCGTTTCGCGTGAACTCATATCATACGCGCGTTGGCGAGATACTAGGTAGGTACCAGTACCAGTACCAATACTGCCAATAGGTACCTACATGAGTCTACAAGCATCGTGCGAGTTGAATATTCGCGCGTAAATCGCGCCCCTTCTGAACACGGTCTAAAGCTTGAATTTTAGTTTAGCACGTCGTGTATTTTGATATCCAGAGCCATTTTTTTCGCTTCTGTTCTAAACCGATGATTGTCAAGATCGTAGAAGAAATGACTCGTAAGATTACGAAATTCATTATTGTTTTCTAACTATGCGGTTTATTTATTTTTGCAAACATCCAATTTTTTCAATTATTCTGCTAAGAATTTTACGATATAAGTAGGCATTCAAAGTTTTTCAACGTCAAGGATTCATGGCACGAATGTGTTGGCTTTTTTTTAGTTTTAAATCGAGTGAGCTCAGAGCCGTCTGTCAATGTCATCAAAATGTCAGAAAGCCATTTGACCTTCACGATTTTTCACACAAAAGTTGTTTACAAAAATATTTATTTGATTCCATTTAGAATTTTGCTATTTGAAATAAGTTGAATGATTGCATATGTAGGAAACGATAAGTAGGATTTAATTTAAACTAAGTGTCACTAAATATAGTAAGCAAGTAACTAAAATGGTGTAAATGTAACTTTCGTCTCAGCCGACAAAGTTTATCTGTTGTAAGACTTATTTTATCTACAAATTGAAATCATTATCTACCCCCAAATCATTTCAGATCCGGCTCCTTGACCGTTTGATGGTATCAAAGTCGAGTTCTGGCGAATATGTCTGTTATAAAGTATATTAATCCTTTTCGTCTGTTTCGCAACTACGTGCGCACTCCTGTGGAAGTTTTCGTCGCCAGACAGTATTTGGGGTATAAAAAAAAGACCGACGAGGGTATAAACAGTGCGCGAGAATTGTTATACAGAGCCGGGGTCATTTCAGTGTTTCTCACTGCTATTTTGTGGATATCAGTGTTTATGTATGTTGTCTTTTACTATACATACATGCCGAATGTAACACACGTCAGGCCGGTTTATCTGCAGTTTAAGTAAGTAATAACCACTAATGTTAGTGGCTCATGCTGGTGTTAGCATCAACAGTAAAAATTAACTGCATAACATGTCTTTTGAACAACAAAAGAGCTTGTCTTTTAAAAATAAGAAGAAATAAATTAATGAACTTACCGTGTCACCCCTCTTTTCCCAGGCGACTAATGGACTAAAGACTGCACATACATCCAACAGCATAGAGTGGCGATGGGCTCATCACCTGTCACGCTGAGCACATGTGTAGTTGCTAATTGGTGCAAAATGGACTATGGCAGAGGACTGCTTTTAATTGTGGTCCTCATCGCCAATTCTCTGACTAACTCTTTGGGGATAATAGTCAATATAAAATATATTTATTAAAAATTAAAATATATTTAATTAATAAATATAATACAATATTAAAATATTATTTTGTTATGTTCAAAATTTAAAAATTAAATGTAAGCAGTTTAATTTATGAAAAATATTTAAATTTAATAGGTATCTTATTTAAGATGATTTGCGTTGTATTCATAGGTCATGTGAAGAAAACATGGGGGTGTGTTCGTTCCCATCTGCCCACGTACAACTCACCAAACGTAGCCACATGCTGATGGCAGCCCAACCGTATCGTATCAAACTCATACTGGAAATGCCGGAGTCAGAGATAAACAAGGACTTAGGTACTGTGTTAAACTTTATTTAGAAGATTATTTAGTTGCAATTTATTATTTATTTATTTATTTCTCATAATCATTCTTCATCTTAACTCATAATATGCTCACATCATTTTGAATTAGGTTTAATTCATTTTCATTTTATTTGGAATCCTGTAATTGTACATGTGCAATTAGTCTATACTGCTGAGATCAGACATTCCTACATGGATGAATAGTGCATGGCGATATCAGTTCTTAACTCGATAACAGGCTCATATTAGGTTTTTGTCCTTATTTTAAAGAAGTTATGTTAAAATTAGGTGTCCAATAAATTAACCCCTTGAGCACCGTAAAACCAGACACAATTGAAAATCAATTGTTTCGCGACCGCCGCCGGCGGTCTTATTGATCCTTGACCTATTAACAGCACCCTTTATAAAAATTACAAAAGCTTACCTTGGCTTTATGTGGGTTGGTGAGAGATTACAACTGCAATTCTAGCAAATATTATCAACACCATTATCATCAAAGTAAGACTCTTTTATATTTAAGCTGTGCTGTGGGTAGGCTTGCCAACCGTCCCGCATTTTCCGGGACGTCCCGCTTCCGAGTCAATTTTGGGCCGTCCCGCCGTGACCCCTTGCGGGACGCTTTTTGTCCCGGAAATCAGTGATAATATGATATAAGTATCTATCTCGTACCAACTACCCTCGTTTTAGGTATTTGTATTGATTTTTTAATGATAAAAGACATGATTTTTTTACTAATCATTTTATACTTGGTGTGTTGTGTCCCGCGTAATACACACAGGTCCTGGATGTCGAGCTGGGTAATCCCGGAAATGCCTTTTTTGGAGTAGGCAAGCCTAGCTGTGGGCGTAGACAAGTGGCACACACTCGTAATTCATCGTGCAATGCTCGCAGGCTGCTGTATTTTTCACTAGCAATTGACACATTACACAGCCAGTGTACGACAAATTACGAATAGACAGGCGATGAGCGTTTCCCATTTGCCTGGGAGGGCTGTAGATATAAATCTTCTATCTAACAATATGGATCTTTCAGGAATGTTTATGGTGTGTGCACAAATGAGGGCGAAAGGTGGCGTATTAGTTTCTTCATCTTGCAGATCTGCAATGCTCCGACACAGGTACATAAGTGCTTTATTTTTGCATTACTTTATTAGATTTAAGCTCAGCTGCCGTAAAACCAGACAATAGAAATGCAATTGTTAGATCTATAAAAGAAGAAGAAGGGGCCAATAATAATAGGCAATGGTTAGCGGGCATCTTTATAAGTAATAATAATACAAATTCACGCGTATATTTCTTTCTGCAAATACCTATATAAAATATTTGCAGAAAGAAATATATCTACGCGTAAATTTGTATGTTCTAGGCCTAGCATGCGCAACACGAGATATGTCGCGGACGAGAGACGAAAAATCATTTTAAGTTGTCATGTTAATTTGCAGTTTGCAGAAAAAAATCTATTAAGTCTATTTTTAACATAATATGTAGAGTTCTAAGCGCATCCATACGTCTTTAATGTCGATAGACATTACAGATAAATGAATAACACACGAGAAAACGGGTCGAGAAGAGTTTTCGTGTTACGTATGCTAGGCCGGCAGGAAGAATCTGATAAATCGTCGTAGATACAAAGTGGCGATAAAATTTACACGCTTAAAACTTTTATAATAATAACATAAAACATGATACTATACCTAATAATTTATTTGTACGTTTAAAAACTTTGCTAATACACAAGAAAACGTTTTACAACTTAATATAATGAAATTTAAAAAAATGAATATTTATAAAGCTTTGGCTGTATGGACCACATCTATTTGTCTTCTGATCGTAAATAAAAACTTGAGAAAAGTTTTTTGAATTTCGGTTTCGGACGGCGGCTGACTGGCAGTTTATATAATTTCTTTCTAAATTTTCTAATTCGCGAAGTGAATCTTTGACTGTTTTGTTGTTACTTCTTCCCGCAATTAAGGTAAGTATAAAACTAATCAATAGAAGTACAAAGTAAAAGTACTTACCTACATACGCTTTTATCAACAGTAAGAAAGTTTATCTTTCAGATGACTTCGCCCGCAATGAAACTTTCTCACGAACAGCTAAACATTTTACTGAATTTCGTGGAACAAAACAGAAATTTGGCTTTCGGTCGCCCATCGCAGAATAACGAAACTCAATACGAGCACTATAGCAAATGGAAAGATTTGGCGCGAGATCTAAATACAATGGACATGGAGCATCCTAAAGCGGGCATAGAATACAAAGGAGTATGTATTACATTGTAGTGTTAGTGTTTATTTTATTAGGAAAAGTTGCACCAAAAGTATTTAATTAATATTTTATTTTATTAATTTAGATTGATTAAAACTTGAACAAAGAAGTATGGATAATTTTTTACAATCGAACTAATAAGTTATAACAAAAGCTTTGGATTGTGTTAAAACATTAATGTAAAAAGAAGGAATTTTTTAGGTACCTAACTACTATTTTTGATAATGCAACATGTTTCAAATACAATGATAGCTTGTTAATAATATAATAATCAGTTATGATAAGTTATAATTCAACCAGTTTATTGTAACTTTGAAACATTATAAAATAATTATTTTAAATTATTTATGGTCAAGTTAAATTAATTGTGCATGGACTTGAATTTCAGTATTGGAAAGAGTTAAAAACTAAAGTATATGCCAAGATTTATCGAGCTCGGCACCGTGCCAAGATGACGAAGCATCCAGTAAAGATAATCCTTCAGCAATTTGAGTGGAGAGTGTACAAGAGCATGGCTGGACATTCTCTTGACAGATATCTCATATTTGAAATAGTGGAGACAACAGCAAATAGTTAGTACTTACCTCTATAAGCAAATTCTTATTTTTATTGTTCTCTTAATGCTGTTAATTAATTAGTTTTATAGTGTTTAAATAATTTTTTGTGGCAAATCATTTATTATTTCTTTTATGCCATTTTGAAGAATCATTTTCTTGACTGTACATTATATACTTACAGTTAAATTTACTACTAAATGATAAGGTATTAAAATCATTTCTAAGTTATACTTAAATAACTTTTTTTCATTTATGCCCTGCTTTACCAACAGGTAACAACAGCAGTTTGTCTGAAAAAGTTCAAAAAGAAGAGAGGAACAAGAAAACTGACGAAATTGTGAAGAGCTTAGAAAACCTTGCAAGCGCCATGCACAGTCTTGCTAAAAGTCAGGCAGGATTAGCTCAATCTCAAATTAGTATAATTAGAAGTATTAACGATCTGACTGAATTAGTTAAAAAGTACAACAATTAGTTATTATAATTACACTGCATAGCGGCAGCAGCTGTTTGAGAGAATCATTATTGAGTTGATTGTTTGTGTACAATTTTATTTGAAGTTTTTTTATTCTTGATATTGAGGTAGACTTAGAGAGAAAGAATGAACAATAATAACTTCGCATAATTGACTACTCTACTTCGAATACATTTAAAAACTAAAAGCACAATCAACACTCAAAACGTCCACACAAAGAGTTCCTAGCGAGATATTTAGGTAGAGTGCGAGCTATAACATGACGAAGAGCTCCTTCAAAAATAGCTTTTCTTCTAAAACACATGTACGTCAAATGTATACACCCTTAATTTTTATTCGTTCAAATAAAATTAAGGGCGAGTTCCACCTATGTGCAAAAATGACAAAAAAAAATTGTGAACAACTGAACTGAACAACTTTTCCCAAGAAACCTATTCTTGGGGAAAGTTGTTCAGTTTCATGGGTGGAACTCGCACTTAAGTGCATAAATGACAAAAAAAATCAACCTCCCATACTATTGTCTGGGATCGGACAGTTTTGTATGAGAGGTCGACATTTTTTTGTCATTCTTGCACATAGGTTTCTTGCTTCAGTTTCATGGGTGCAACCCACCCTTAATTTCTTTAAAATGAATAAAAATGAAGGGTGTATGTCAATGCTGCCACTTTTCTGCTACGATTTTAAACAGGATTGTATATCTAGGATTTAAGCCACTCCAGAAAGATATTTATGAAAAACTTTTTACGAAAACTTTTAAAAGACTAGATTTTATACACAGTACAGAATTCTTCTGGCATTGAAAGCCTGTGATGCGCGTCAAAAAGAGACAACAATTGGCCGGACTATCGCCTCAAAGTTTTTTGTCTCTCATATTTACTATAAAGCTGGATAGAGAATGTTCAGTCAGATCAGAGTCATATACTTATAGCAAGAAGCTATATCTATGATTTAGAATTTGAGATTGATTTGATTGACATTGGTCTGTTTTTGTTAAGTTTTTTTCACATTATTTTTATTAGCTTTTATTAGTATGTTAATTTAAAATTGACGAAAAATTTATCATGTTTTAAATGTAGGTAACTTATTTTTAACATTATGTTCTTAATAATATTTTTAGATGTTTTACAAAATGACATTATTTTATATTTTTTGCTATGCCATCTTTGTCTTTGTGCATTATACTAGATGTAACTTAACAGCGTACAGACGCGACTGTGCTGCCCTCATTGAGTTTTACCTTATTTATAATGATTTTTGAACCAAATTCACAAAGGCAATAATCGAAATAGATGCAACTTCCACTTAGATAATAAATACAAAAATACCTAAAGATGTTTCTTGAGTGCACTACAAAGCGTTTTTTGTGAATTTGATTCTAAAATCATGATAAATAAGGTAACAGCACTGTCGCGTCTGTACGCCCTTAATAGATAAGTTCTAAGAGTGATCTTTAGTCAGCCATATTTTGTAACTAATTTATTATAATATGATTGTGAGTAAGGCCGAAGTTAATACCTATTTGTAATTATTTTAAATACAGGGTCTAACAAAATCAGTAAGCGAAAGGGCGGTATCTATACATCATTCTGAATACAGTGACAAAAAATGGGCTCCAGTTTTATAGTGATTTTTCAAAGATAAGTTTTCTAACAAACTAAATCAATTAAAATAATGAAACATGCTGTATCTTTATTAACACGCACGCCAGCGTTAATAAAAAGATAGCTCAGTGTGCTCCGAGTTTAGTGTGCATGTTCGGCTATCTTTGTGTGCGTAGTACAGCTGTACGGGTTTGGATAGGGTGTATTTTTTGGTGAATTACGATAATGTTTTGTTGATCTCGATCTCGGTAACGAGCCTGTAGTCTTGGACCAAATTTAGTGAGCATGCTCAGTGTGTTGTATAGATGCTCCCCTTAAACGTTCGCTTACGTACTGAGAAAACATTAGCATGTTGATTATGTGATAATAAAGACTATTTAATTATATCTTATTTTGTTTGCTTCCATTCCAAATGCGATTTCCAGTTGGGTTTGATTCTAACCACCGCTGTGGTCTAGTAGCTAAGCCACCATAGTCTTAGACCCAGAGGTCTCCGATTCAATTCCTAGTGGGGGGTAATTTTTTTGTGTACTTGGTTTGATTGGTGGTAGAGGGCTTGTTAAGGCCGCCTGGCTAGCTACCACTATCCTATCTAAAGTTTGGCGCAATAACAACAATGTTAATTGCACTTGTATTTCGACAGTTCAGAGATAAGATAGCCAGCTCCTCAGTGGTTGAGTATTCCAGGTGAAGTGCGCTTTCATCTGCTTCCGTATCGTCACTTTAGTAAGATAAAGGTCAACTTGCTAAATTAAAAGTAATTAGTTCCATCTCAACAAGTACCGTAATTAATTATGTTTTAAGTACTTTTATTACCTACACTGATTTTACTAAAGTTTTACTGCAGCTCCACTGCACGTAACAAAGTTTTCGATCTATTTATTAGTTGCCCAGCAAAATCTAATAGCAAGTAGGTAGATAGCTGTACTTACCCGTGGTACCAGACAGGTTACTAGTACCATGGGCAAAAAAAAATTCCCGTAGTACCATCGGTAGTACCACGGGTAAGTACAGGTAGATGAGCATAGTGAGGTGTTGAGCTATGTCTACGATTTTGACAAAGGAACTTTATTTTATAACTCAGCCTAGGCCATCCTGAGCCACTAACTTAAAAAAATACCTGAGTTTCTTGCCAGCATCTCAGTTGAAGGCTCTCCCAAAAAATCCGAACTGGTGGTAGATTTAGTAGTGAGATTGATCGTCAAAAACTATTATACATTAATCACGACTATTATTCCCGAAGGTTAGTCAGAGACGAGGCAATGAAGACAGCAACAGCACTCCTCTACCATCCAATTTTTACCAAATAGCGACTGCACATGTGCTCAGCGTGACAGGTGGTGAGTCCATCGCCGCTATATGCTGTTGAAAGTATGTGCAGTCTTTAGTCCGTTACGCGATTTACGACACCCAAGGAAAAAGAGGGGGGTGGTAGTATTTTTTCACCGCCACGCGACACGGTTATGAACTAATAAAATAACAGTTCATTAACTAAATACTTGATTAACTAAGGGCTGATTTTTCCATCCTCGGATAAAACTTATCCGTCTGATACAGTAAGTATTACGCGACCAACCTAAACTGTCACCTGAAAAAAAGCAACGAGATGAATGATAGTACATTTTCAAAATGGTCATGTAATACTTTAACAGACAAATAAGTTTTAACTGACAATTGAAAAATCAGCCTTTGATGTTATTTATGTTATACAATAATTATTAGTCTTTGACGTCAGTAAGTGCCTGTGAAGGCTTTTATTGAATAAACTGTTTGACTTTGGGGCACTTAAATTCATCCTTCGATACAGTTAGTTGTAACTGTAAGTGATCCTAATAATAACTTTGGGGCACTTAAATTCGTTCTTGGATACAGTTCTAAGTGATCCTAATAATAAAAATATATAATCATAAGTGTTTCTCAGATCCAAACTGCACCACGTGATGCGCACGTTTGCGTACTCCCCGCTCCTCTTATCGGGAGTGAATGAAGAGAAGCAGCAGCTGCAGGTGGAGCTGTTCAGCGACTTCGAGGACGATCAGGTTGGGTTTTATTTTTACATGCAAACATATGTATGTTTGCATACATAGTTAGTTAAGTAAATATAGTTTAGTTTGTGTAATATGTATAGTTAGTTTAGTATATATATTCCCGACTATTATCCCCAAAGGGTTAGTCAGAGACTAGGCAATGAGGACCGCAGAAGCAGTCCACTGCCATAGTCTACGTTTCACCAAGTGACAACTGCACATGAGCCCACCGCTCTGTGCTGTCGGATGTATGTGCAGTATTTAATCCGTTAGTCGCCTTTTACGATACGCAAGGGAAGAGACGGGGGTTTGCTTATTTTGTAGTAGAAAGGGCTAAAATAATTTAAATAAATTAAGTACCTAACATTAATTATGTAGGTAGGTAGTGATGGCGCTTCGGGAGCAAAGCCGGTGAATTGTAAAATTATCAGCAGAAGCAAGCTTAAAGTGATTGTAGTACTAGTAAAAAATAAAAAAAATATATGTACTTACATCTTAAAAATAAAAAAAAAATATGTACATCTTAAAAATAAAAATAAATTAGTGTTCCTTCAGTTTCCCGCACGTGTTTGCTATCTAAGGCGAGGTATGACTTTATTTCGAGTCCTAACTCAGACAGACTCTGGATAGTTACTGAGTGGTTTCTGACCAGCTCGGATGTAACACAGTGACTCTTCACAGACAGTAGATGACTTTTACAAGATTCCGAGCGCTTCTCTCTCGCTCTCTTGACGGTACGACGGTAAGGGACGGGTATAACAGCGAAGCGGCGCGAATAGGCGCGATTTATAGGTTTTTTGCCTATAAAGGAAAAAATAAGTGAAATAAAAAAAATGTGTCTTTTGCATTCACTAGATACTTAATAAAAAGTTGCTTCTATTGGTAAAAAAATTAAGTCATTTATTAATGTAGTATCTGACTTACAGCTCTTTTAAATGTTGAACAGACCTATCTTTGAAATTTTTTTCTATCGAGTGAAGTATTACCAATCATGTTTCTGTCTCTAGATAATATGTTCAACTATATTAGGTACCTATATATGAATTTTAGAACTGTATGCTTTATATTGGTGGCGGTACAATCAATCGAAATTGTTAAAAATAGGAATATAGCGCCCTAAAGCATCATGTTCATACTTATTATTTATTCTGTGCCAAGAGTCGGACTAGCCGGACTAGTGTATGTTGGCCGGACATGTTTGTATTAAGCCGGACACTACTGGAAAAAGCCGGACACCTGGCAACCTTACTCCCATAGTAAAAAATGTGTAAAATGAGCAGCTGAAACCGTCCCTATACAGTGATTGTATTATTTAAAAAATAAGGCTGAATTTTTTTGTACATCTAAAAAGACAAAAATAATTTGTGTTCGTTCACTTTCCCCTTCGATCAACAATACAACTAGATAACGCGTCACGTACAAAATCAAAGCTTAATTCTGTCCTCGTGAATAAATACTTTTTCAAAGCAATAAATTACTCCTATGACTTAAAAATAATAAGACGTCAATAAATGTAGTGGTGAAATCAACCTTAAAGGGCAACAAATAAAGTACTTTTTCCTGTTATTGCCTTGCGAGAAAATAAAAGCTAACTTCTCAAGTGCGCGTTTATTTACCGAGACATATTTTTAGCGCATAAGTTACCTGACATCTAGTTGTATTGTTGATCGAAGACTTTCCCGCAAAGTTTTATAAAGCATTGTGTTCCAGAGCCTGCCCGTGACAGACGCGTACGTTGAGGTGCAATCTCGCCACGCGCAAGTGTACTCGTGCGAGCTGCACATACAGGCGCACTTCGCCGGCCTGCGATACTTCATGTACCACTGGCCGAAGATCGCCGCGGTCATTGGTGAGTCCCCCTCACCTTCACAATCAAAGAACTTATTGTATAATTTCAACATCTACACCGAGATTTTTCATTGGTTTTGGAGCCGAAAACGTTATAATACAAAAAAAAGTGTTGTACCTATTTATGAAATAATAATCGCTATACGAGAAAAAGAAAAAAAAGTTGTAAAAGTGACTTTTTGTCGAAAACACGTAGTAACGTTCTTCTTTATTTACTCGTACACCGTGACCCCTATGAACATTCCCGGCCGGCTGCCTGCGCCGGCGGCGAGGCGGGGGGTAGGCGGAGCGTTTGAAGCGCCTCGGTCATTGACTTTAATAAGATCGTCCGGTACTAGGGGTTCTTACATTTTATATTGATATTTTTGTTAAAGAATTTTTTATGCTCATATTTTTAGTTTTACAACCTAAATCAAAAACTCGTGATAAACATGAACAAGGTTTCGGCTCCAAAACCAATGAAAAATCTCGGTGTATATATACCTTTCAAGTACAAGTGTTGAAGTTAGACAATTTCTCCCCCCCCCCCCCATTCTCCTTCCTATAAACATGCCATTGAATTGAACAGCGTTGCTAAACTATCATAAATATCAATAGTATCGATATCACTATATCAAAACATTTATGCGTAGTATCGATTTTTTTAGTTAATACAAATGGTTTTTACAATACTATCGATACTATTGAATGCAATGCTATCGAATCTATTGATATCATTGACAATTGCGCGCCACGCTCAAGTGTAATCGTGCGAGCTGCACATACAGGCGCACTTCGCAGACCTGCGATACTTTATGTATCACTGGCCGAAGCTCGCCGCGGTCATTGGTGAGTGCACGCAGAACCAGCCTATAAACTTCCCACTGTCCAGTGTTGCAACAATCGATTGTTTGGCTGTCGATTCATCATCAGCCTATAAACGTCCCACTGCCTGGCCTATTAGGCCATTGCCCACCACGCTGGCCCAATGCGGGTTGGTGGGTTTTAACGACTGCCATCTTACGACAACAAACGGGACAAAACAGCCTAACATGCCTTCCGAAGCACGGAATGTTGATGGCTATCGATTGTTGACTTCCAAAACAAAATTTTATAGGATATCGAAGCACTCTGTCAGCAATATTATTAAAAGCAAGCAGCGATACTACCAATAGTAATGCATTCTATTAAAAAGAAATCAGGACAATACTATTGATAGTCTATCGGTTACATCTTTACAATCGATTGACTATCGTCTGTCTGTCGATACTGAACTATCGATAGTCAACACCACTATAAACTTTAGGGATGTGCTAATCGATTGATCCAATTTTCGTGTAACAAAGGACCTAGACAAGTGGCAAACGTCTATTCGTAATGCGTCGTACACTGCTGTGTTCTGTGCCAATTGCTAGTGAGAAATACAGCAGCGCGCGCATTGTACACACGCCTGCAGATCGACTAATCCAAAACTGTCCAATTTCTCCAATCCATACATACACATAATCACGACTATTATTCCCGAAGGGTAAATCAGAGACTAGGCAATGAGGACCGCAAAATCAGTCCTCTGCCATAGTTCACTTTTCACCAAATAGCTACTGCACATATGCTCAGCGTGACAGGTGGTGAGATGCTGTTGGGTGTATGTGCAGTCTTTAGTCCGATAGTCGCTTTTACGACACCCAAGGGAAGAGAGGGGGTGGTAGTATTCTTTCACCGGTTTGCGACACGGTTATATTCAATCCAATATAAGGATCAATTATACTCTTAGTACAAAGTTCAAAAAGTATTGAAAAAAATTGACATTTTGTATTAGGTTAAAGTGCTAGGCGTCCGTCTGTACGAGGAATTACGAATAGAGTGAGCTTTTGTCTAGGCCCTCAATAGTGATATGTGCCGTCGCGCCGTTACGTTTGTGACTCAGCGCAGACTGTGTGTTGTTGCAGGCATCAGTACGAACCTGTTCTTCGTGTCGCTGGTATTCATACTCAGCTGGTATCACCTGCAAGACGGGCTACCGGACTTTGTCAAGGTGAGTCTACGAGTATTTCTTTACTATGAAATAGCTATCAATCATCTAAACACAATCCCATATAAAATATGTTTGAAAAAGTGGTTTCAACTATTCTATAATTTTATACTCGACCCTATTATTACCATAATAGCACAGAATAGCTAATAGTACTACTATTACCTCCGAAGGGTTAGAGACTAGGCAACGAGGACAGCAAAGCAGTTCTCTACCATAGTCCACTTTTCACCAAATAGCGACTGCACAGTGCTCAAAGTGACAGGTGGTGAGCCCACCGCCGCTCGATGCTGTTGGAAGTATGTGCAGTCTTTAGTCCGTTAGTCGCCTTTTACGACTCCCAAGGAAGGAGGGGGGGTGGGAGTATTCTTTCACCGCTACGCGTCACGTTTATTTTAATGAATATTTATTATACAATTTTTTTTGGAAATGTTCGTAATTAAATGTTTCGTAATACACATTCCGTCTTATTAATAAAAATGGCCAAATGTTACCTCGGTTTGAAGTGCCTCGTTTTTGTGACAGATAGAGACTGCGTCAATTTAATCCTGTTTATTAATGACAGGGATTAGTGACAGTATTACGAAAAAAGAATTTAAAAATTCGTGACTAAAAGTTGTTGTTTAATTATAAGTATTATTATTTTTTGCAATAAATACATTTGTTGTCTACCACCTGACAGACTGAGCGCACGTGCAGTCGATATTTGGTGAAAGGTGGACTATGGTACAGGACTGCTTTTGCGGTCCTCATTGCCTAGTCTCCGACTAACCCTTCGGGGATAATAGTCGTGATTATATGCATGTATGTCAAGAACTGTTTATGTGGTTGCAGAACAAATTCGGTGCTCCAGTGAAATCTGAAGACGACGATGCCGTCAAGCATCTCTTGGGAAAAGTGAAACTGGAGAGAGAAGGTTAGTGTACACCCACAGAAATATACCAAGATAGAAGGAAAGAGTGTATGTAGGTATTGCTCGTCGCGAGCTTCAGTCTGCTCCCGAACGCAATCTGCGTGCGACGTGAGGTTTTAAAAAACAAAATTACTCGTTGTTCAATAATTAATTGTTCAAACCAAGTTCAAACACTACCAATAAAGTTGGAGCTGTTAATCGAGGTATTTCCTTTCATCCGTAAGTAATATGTCCTAAAATATCTGTTAATAATTAAAAAACTATTTATTTTAATATTTTCATCAAAACAGTAGCGAGCGATTTTGTCCAACGCTATTTTTCCATTGCGGCTTTAATTTGACGAGCCAGACTTGGCGTGCGTTCAAAACCAGCGATATAAAAATATGCTATTCAAACTGTCGAGTCACGTTCAAGGTCAACGTCAAAGTACCTACGCAAAATGTTACACTTTCGGTCTCCCTACAAATTGATGAACTCTTTTCTTTTATCTTGATATATTTCTGTGGTACAACCACTAAAATGTCCCTTACATCTTTCGATAATAGAAACATCAGAAATGAAACGTGATATCGACGGCGAAGTGACAATACCTCTTATCTAACATTTTTCGAGAAATTGACTTTCTTATATTATATCATTAACTTTAAGAACGAATTTCGCATATTTTGATGAAACCACTTACCTGTATTTTAACGACAACAGGAAAAAATAAATGTGGAAATAGCTTCTAACTAAATGGCATTATGGCAATTCCTCCTATTTGTATCTACGTACAACTTGGTACAACCCGATTACACAGACGCGAAAGTTTCCAAGCAACAAAACATTTTTTCTCTTTGTGTAAAATGTTATCTTTGTTAGAAGGTATTGTCACTTCGCCGTCGTTACTAAATGTAGATTAACATTTATTGTAAAAACCTAAATTGTATTACATTACTTTGAAACTAGACTCGCCAGATCCAAGCAGGTTGAAACAAAGTTCTAAATCGAAATTTTGAGAGCAAAACAAGACATATTTCTGAATTATGCCTTGTTTAGTAGTGCTGTATCTCAAGCAGCTCTCGTCAATCTATAGTTAATATGATCGAAGTTTATATCAGTATGATTTTTAGGTAAGTATGTTTGGGGCAGTCCATTAGTCACGTGATGTTTTTTAGCTATTTTTACCCCTCCCCCGTCCTCCCTCGTCCTACGTGGTGAAGTTTAAGTGCCTTACAAATAAACAGAGAATAAGGTCAGAATAGTTATTAAGTGTTTTGTCTCTTTTACTCTAATTAGAAATTATGTTTACATGACAGGAACAAAACACGGAATAACTATTCGTAGCTTCTTATTCTTTGTAAGTAGGTATTTGTAAAGCACTCAGACTAAAGAAAAAATCACGTGTATTTTCTTGTACAAAATATTTTTTAAATATTTAGAATATATATCTACGCTACTATTACGGTTAAGTATAATCTCATTTATTTCTAATGGACCGACAAGCCGCTATTCGGAGAAATCGTGCGCGATCAACGATACACGTGATTATTATACATCCCGGGTACCCATACATACATATAATCACGACTATTATCCCCGAAGGGTTAGTCAGAGACTAGGCAATGAAGACTGCTATTGCGGTCCTCTGCCTATAGTCCACTTTTCACCAAACAGCGACTGCACATGTGCTCAGCGTGACATGTGGTGAACCCATTGCTGCTTTATGTAGTTGTATGTATGTGCAGTTTTAGTCCGTTAGTCGCCTTTTACGACACCCAAGGGAAGTGAGGGGGCGGTAGTATTATTTTAAAGCCGCTACGCAATACCCCCCCCCCCCCCTTCCCTACCTTACTTCCTTGTGATGTTTTATGATTTTTTACGAACACTTTTACAGATGAAATAAAACACCTTTTTTCGGATCTAACTCGCGTTTATTACATTTTAGGGTTTTTGATTTTAGTCCTGACGTTTTGAACCATTTACAGGGTCCATGATCACAGAGGAATGTAATAAACGCGAGTTAGATCCAAAAAAAGTGTTTCATTTCAATGTGTAGTGCTCGCGTAAACCTAAGAAAACATTTACAGTTGATTAATTAAATCATCTTTTGTCCTCCAGACTCCTCAATGTTCTTAGACGACGAGAGCTTTATAGAGGAGCTACAGAAGATGAACGAGCCGAAGAAAGCATAGCCGAGACACAGTGATATTGAGTAGTTAAGCCGCAACTCTTTTCAAGGCAGCGTATCTTTGAACTGCGTCCTGAATTTCAGATTGTGCCTCGAAATTGCCATGCAATCTCAACTCGAGGCAGTTTTTTAGTAGTCTAGTCAGTAGTAGTTACCGTCTGCACTGCGCGCGCTACTCACACTGAGGCGCCTTTTTAGCAAGGATGTAGAGGTCGTCTAACCTAATACTCAACGCCCCTCCAATATGTTTACGCTCACATTCAAAGTAGGTGTATTGACGCACGATTAGTTGACCTACTTGTGCACAGCAAAACCATGTAAAGTATGGCAATAAAATAATATTTCTTCTCACTCTTTTAGATTAGACAATATCTACCGACAATGAATAGATCATTGCGCGCCTCACTCGGCTTACGTTCACGCGGCAAAGTATTCACATGAGCCGCGAATAGGGTGGCCAGGTGTCCGCCTTTAGCCAGACATAAATAAGATAAATAATAAAAATGCATTTATTATTAGAATTTGTGATTACAATTTTATGCCGAGACTTCTCAGTGAGTGGTCGTGACATGTCCGGTTTTTTACAGTGGTGTCCGGACAAATTAATAAATGTCCGGCTTGACCGCTTTAGGCTTATGGCCACATCTCTCAATTCCCAAAAACAAATATAAAATACTTACCATATTTAATTTTCAATTTGCTAGAGCAAAATCTTGCTAAAGATAAATCTTTTTTTGTTCTGGCAACACTAACCACGAGGCCGCAAAGCGCTGCCTCAACCCGAGGCTGCTTTTATAGGAGTTGCGGCTAAAATAATAATAATAAATAAGTAAATATATTAGCACATCGAATACTGTAGGCTGATGTTACACGTGATATGAATTTTGACTTGTATAGAAATGCAGGTATATAATATATATATTTTATGTTAACAATTATTAATAGTTTTATGCTGCTGTGATAAATGCCATATTTGCAAATAAATAATTATAAAATGCACTGTGCATATCACCTCGTTCGGCTTAAAACTTTTTAAAACAATTTACTAAATTCTTTAATGATGTACGTATTGCCTATTTTATTTGTGATATTAAAATATTGACTAATCTAATGTTTAACCATTACTATGTAAACCAAAATCATTTTTAATTTTTTACTATTTATGCTGTTGGATGTATGTGCATTAGTCCGTTAGTCGCCTTTTACGCAACCCAAGGGAAGAGATGGGTTGGTAGTATGTGTTCTATTAATAATGATCCGGTACCACACAGCTAGTTATTATAATATGCATATCAATAATTGTAGCTTTTCAATCACGGTAGGCCAATTATTTAATAATATATATCTTTTATACGTACTCACTTTTGTGCCTTTACATAATTAAGTTTTTTTAAATGAGTCCACATTCCATGACAATATTATTTTGGGTTCGCAAATTCATTTCTGATAATGCTAAAATTATGAAGACATTATTAATATAATTTTATTAACCTTTTTTTATTTTTATACTGTTTAGTAATAGTAGTTGTAGTTTTTAATTATTTTACAGTACAAATATTAAATGTGATTGACTTGTTTTTATAAGGAAGGGGCTATTAAATATTACCTACATTGTACTTATGTCTATTTGAATGTTTTAACGAGGGAATTATAAATAAATAAAAATATAAAACCGATGTTTTTACTTACCATTTACAGAACATTGCTTGTGCTTCGAAAGGCATAAATATGCAGATTAGACGCATAATGACAGCTTTAAAATATACATTTGACGTATCTATATATGTTTTGGCCTTTTGGTTAAGGGGGAACCCCTTACGATTAGACGATCTGTACGAAATTGTGAAAGTTTACGTATCTATAAGTTACTTGTATGCGCTGAATTAGTTAAATACATTAAAAGAACTTACGTAACTTAGCTTGATCATTGCACAAGGTCGTGGCCTTGTTGGAATTTGAAACAAATACTGTAAACAATACCTAACAATACATAAATGTAATGACTCCTAAAAACTTTTTTTTCGACAATTTTCTTAATTTTACGCATGATACAATAATTCTTACATGAAAATATTTGTATTGATATTCCGTAGGTCACCCCCATCTTAAAAAGTAAATTTTAATTTTTAACACAAGCGCGTGATAGTTTTGTACATTACGCAGAACAAAAACATTGCTCTAATCAAATTACTAGGTCTGAAACTTCAAAGCAGAATTGTTCTAATTTTAAATATCAATACGATTGATTTTGCTTTGAAGTTCATTATGAGACTTATGTCAGCTTTTGTAATCGCGCGGCACCCCCTTAACCGATTCGTGGCCGATGACAGGACTAGCGTGTCACGCCAAATATTCACAGGGAGCCTGTGACACGGCTAGCGTGTCACGCAAAAAAATAGTTTAATTCAACCAAAAACACACTAAAGTCAAAGTTAAATATATCATTGTTCTTAGAATTATTCGCAGTGTGGCGTACAGTATTTGGTTTTTTGATTAACATAGATAAACTTTTAATCAGAGGTTGCAAACCTTTTTCCATTTATTTTCCTTATAAAAATTACAACATCTAAAGTTTACGCAAACACTACACATTTAAATAAAACACTTGAACGGTTATACTCGCGTTTAATGTTACTACATATTTTTATTTAGTCCTGACTTTTCGAACCCGAATGTAAAAGTTAAATTAAACGCAAGTCGTTATATCCGTTCAAAAGTGTTTCTTTTTAAATCAAACACATAGTTTAATGATAGTAAGTAATTTTTTTTAATTGCATAACTAATTAATATTTCAAATTATAAAACTCATTTAGGGAACCGAAATGGGAAATATATAATCAAACAACATTGATAAAAATGTGTATGTAAGTAGGTTAGAAGTCAGTTGCTCAGATTAGGACAAGTCTTAAAGCCTTAGCATTGCTGTACCGGGTAACTCATTCTGGAGGGTAGCGAGATCCGAAGCACGCTTTTAGCCGCAGTTAGTAGGGGGCCCAACTAGCGCTCTAGCTACGCGTGAAAGGCTGCCCCGCCAACTCGCGAAAAATCCCAAAATGCTCCACCGTGCCAGTTGGCGAATGGACGGGAGGACCCGGTGGCCATTTCGGGGGGGTTCGGGCGTCCCCGCAGTCTCCAGGTGAGTTCCCCCTTGGTGAGTCCTGATGGCATACCAGCAAGGGTACTGAGGTATTGTGCGCCTGAGTGGTGTCCTGTGCTAACACGCTTGTATCGCCTCTCTCTCGAGACAAAAACCGTACCGAAATGCTGGAAGCTTGCCAATGTGCAGCCAGTACCTAAAAAGGGAAGTCGTGCCGACCCATGCAACTACCGACTGATCGCCATCACTTCCATACTCTGTAAGGTCATGGAAAGAGTTCTAAACAGTGAGTTGCTCTCATACCTAGAAGTTAATGACCTGCTCAGTGACCGTCAATATGGCTTTCGCCGAGGACGATTGACTGGGGATCTTCTAGTTTATGTGGCGCACTACTGGAGTAAGGCCCTCGAGAGGCACGACAAAGCACTTGCTGTATCACTTGACATCTCGATGGCTTTTAACAGGGTCTGGCACGCATGTCTGCTGCGCAAGCTTCCTGCGTATGGTATCCCCGCTGACTTCTGTAGTTGGATAGCTGATTTCCTGACGGAACGGTCGATCAGAGTAGTCATCGATGACTGCTCCTCTGACTCAGTGGCTATTGATGCCAGAGCTCCTTAGGGGTCTGTTCTCTCTGCGACGCTTTTCCTGTTGTACATCAATGACCTGTTGATACCGAGAATTGTTTTATACGCAGATGACAGTACTGTCGCAGAGAGATACCTTTCGGATGCAGAAGCCAACGGTGGTGACGTGATATTGATGAGAGATGCCATGGTTGAGCGAACGAACCAGACGTTAAGCCACGTCTGCCAGTGGGGTGACAATAACCTGGTCAATTTCAACGCCACCAAAACGCAAGCGTGTTTGTTCACCGCTAAAAGGAGTCCCTTTAACCTGACTCCTACTTTCCGGGGTACATCTGTGCTGTGCTTGTTACCGATAGTCTCGTCCTTCTGGGCATGGAGTTGTCTTCAAACCTCAACTTCGACACCAGCATCGAGTCCAAGGCTCAAAATGCAGCCAAAAAGCTGGGATTCCTAAATAAGGTCAAGCGATATTTCACGCCGGGACAACATTCAACTCTCTATAAAGCTCTAGTCCAATCTTGCATGGAATATTGCAGACACCCTATGGGACAGCTCAGCGAAATACCAACTAGATAAGACTTTAAACTATTGCCTTGCATTGCAGTAAAACTGTTTTAACCGTTAAAATTAATCGTGTTAGGTCCCGTTAAAACAGTTTTAATGAAATACCAACTAGCTGCACTGGACACGATTCAACGCGGATCTGAGAGGAAAATTGGCGATAGAGCAAGTTTCACACCTTAGCTCACCGCCGCAAAGTGGTCTGTCGGTCTTTTACAGACTGTACTTCGGAGTGTGCTTTGGAGCTGCATGAGCTCATACCGCTATCCCCCTTCTTCCATCGGTCATCCAGACGCAGAATGGATATTCCTAAATGTCGCACAAAGCGCTACTCAACATAAAGATGTTGAGTAGCGCTTTGCGCAGTATAAAAGTATACTGCGCAAAGCAAAGGAGTGGAACTCCCTCCCTGCGTCTGTCTCCCTGCTCTTAGGGTGAGATTTATAGAGCGTGCTTACGAGAAACTTTGACTTTACTTATGGCGAACTTGGCTCAGTGCATACTAAGTACGAGCTTTGATTTCAAATTGATAGTCATACAAAAGTTGAGACTAGGCTGAGCTTAGTGTTCCATTTCAAGCATAACCTTTTTAATTGTTCTTTAAACTTAAAAGAAAATAAAATGATTTAAAAAGTACTTTTAACTTGTACTAAATTTAATCATTAATTTGAATCATTAATTCAATTCAAATAAATTACAATATTTTCATAAACTTAATTAAAATAAGTCAAAAACTTGTTGTCGGTGTTGGCTAACATATTTTTTGAAACGGAACGCACTGGCCCCTCTGACAGTGACATGACAACTGCAGTCTGTCAAGTCAATTAAATTGGCTTTTGGGCGTTGTTTTTTACGATCCGTACGATCCATAACGAATGTTTAGTCAATTGTCTCGTATAATTAAATCTTTTTGCTATGAAATACAATAACTATCCTTAAATTAAAATCAATTAATTGAAGAGATACTGTTTTGACAGAAAGATATCTTGTTTTGACAGAAAGATAACCCGTAAACTTTAAAAAGGCACGGAAACGCCGTAGAGCTGTTGACGTAGTGTGCTATTATTCACGTTCGGTTAATATCCTGAGTTTTTCGTAAGTCACCGATTTCGGTGACTTAACCTGTGCTAAGCCTGTGCTGAGCCAGCGTCGAAGCGTTGATTATAAATTCCAATTTTGTCTTAGCTCGCTAGATAAGTCTGAGTAAAGTTTAAGTACGATCTACAGATCTCAGCCTTAGACCCTGGGCTTGAATGGGATCAAGAGCAAACGCATTCATAGTAAAAAAAAACAGGACCATCCGCGACGTGACCATTTGCGAAATAGTGACCATTTGGAAATGGGACATAGTGCTACTAATCCCTCCAAAGGGTATGGTACTCCATCATTATCTCCGTCTAACGAATCTCTTAACTAATTTTTTGATGGAGTTATTCGTGTTCCATGTTTTGTGATGGAGTAGCACACTCCTACAAAGAGGTTCCTTCCCTAAATTATTGTTTAGAAGATGATTAACGCCGATTTGCAAGTCGATAGACGAAAGAAATACGACTAGATCGTGCAAAGGTTTACGACATCTGCTTAAAAAAAATAGAAATTTACGTTTAAGCTCCAGTTTCTTATTATTTTCCATTTTGTTTTACTCTAAAACACAAACTTATTGTAGTTCTTCATGTTACGAACACAGACTAACGCTCATTGCGCCGGAATCCGCTAAAATGCAATAATATCTTGAGCGGGGCCTATGACACGAGAGTAGTGTCACCAATACGCGGGGATCATGACACGCCTCCCGTGTCACGCTTATTTTGTATGGGGCCCCGAATGAAACTTTCATCTGGAGGATGAGGCAACGAATCGGTTAAGCAGAATAGCAAGGAACTTGTAATATTATGAGCTCATCTGCCGCAAAACCAGACAATAGAAATTCATACATACATACATACATATAATCACGACTATTGTCCCCGAAGGGTTAGTCAGAGACTAGGCAATGAGGACAGAAAGCAGTCCTCTGCCATAGTTAGTCCACTTTTCACCGAATAGCGACTGCACATGTGCTCAGCGTGACAGGTGGTGAGCCTATCGCCGCTCTATACTGTTGTATGCATGTGCAATCTTCAGTCAACATGGAAGAGAGAACTTCTACGAGTATTTCACAAGTTCCAGCTCACACTAGTACCAGTACCTCGCCTACTTCAAGTGAACCAATTGTTAACCAACCAGCAACAGAACCAGATGTACGATTTTGTGAAAATGTCGTGAATGATCCTGCTCTCTGGCCGCAAGTAATACCTACCCGATAATTTAAGATTATTTTTAACAGAACGTGGACCAATTCAGATTAAAAAAAACCAACTATCGTTCAGATAGTAACATGAGGTCGTTTTCAGATACATATTTCAGTAAAAAGTTACAAAACAACGAAATTATTCATCGAGTTTGGCTTGTATATTCCACATCTACTGATTCTGTATTTTGTTTTCACTGTAACCTTTTTAATATTAATGTCACTGCATTTAATGGCCCCACTGGTTTCAAAGACTGGGGGGATTTGTCGAGAAATATAGAACGACATGAGAAAAGTTCAGGGCACATTATGTTCTTTTAAAAAATATTTGGATCTAAAAAATGACTTATTGAAAGGGCAAACAGTAGACTCGGTAAATCAAACTGAAATAGACCGCGAGAAAAAGAGGTGGACGGCAGTTTTGGAAAGGATAATCGAAATTATAAAATTTTTGGCAGGTCAAAATATAGCATTTAGGGCACAACTGAGAAGTTGTATGACCCAAAGTGGAGATATATCTATCTTATTTTGATAGTACACCATCAGAACACATTGCTCGAATTCAAAGAGCTCAGCACCGCATGCCACATTATCTTGGTCATAACATTCAAAATGAACTGATTAGTATAATTGCTGAAAATATTAAAACTACTATAATTAGTCTTTTGAAGCAATGTAAATACTACTCTGTAATTCTAGATTGCACACCTGATATTTCACACCAAGAACAACTTATAGTCTAAGATCCGAGTATAGAACGACCTTCACCGAGAAGGTTAATGGATGAAAAGTATTTTATATCAAATTTAATATGTTAAATAATATATCGCGAGTGGGTTGGCTGAAAAATTTCAGTCCAGTACCATTAATGATTGATTTAATACTAAAAAAAATATATTTTTTTTACATTGCACTGGTTTGGTGTGTGTGTGTTTGTAATGAGCTTATCTTTATATAAACCGCTCGGTGAAGGTCGTTGTATACTCGGATCCTCTACTATTACTGTTATTGTGAGGTTTATCTATTTAAATCCATCGACAAAACGCGCTGAGGTACGAGAACATTTTTTAGGTTTTTTACCTGTAACTGATACTACCGGACAAGGGTTGGCGACTATTTGTTAGATTTCTTAAAATTATGCAATATTGAATTAGATAATTTGCGAGGCCAGGTACCTATATGATAATGGGGCCAATATGAGGGGGAAAAATATAGCTTCCAAAAAAAAAAATTGAACATGAATCCTCGTGCTTTTTACGTACCGTGTGCTGCTCACTCCCTTAATTTAGTAGTAAATGACGCCGCTAAAAGCTCATTGGAAATTACAAACTTTTTCTGTATTGTCCAAGAAATCTATGTATTTTTTTCAGCATCCACATCACGCATGACATTAAAACCTCTTTTCAAATACGCTTTGGGAAAGTAGATTTGATGCTAAATGATTAATCTGGTTAAAAAAGATTTGGAGCAATACCGCACGGATAGTGCGTTCGAACAGTTGTTATCTGATGCAAAATTAATTGCTGAAGAATTAGAATTTAAAGAAACTGCTCGTCCACGTCCCTGAAAAAGACATTTTAATTACGAGGCTGCAGATGAGCTCATTTTAGACCCAACCAACATATTTAAAGTATGTTTTTATTTTTTTTCTACTGGAC
Organism: Scoparia ambigualis; assembly: GCA_963921215.1. Taxonomy (NCBI): domain Eukaryota; kingdom Metazoa; phylum Arthropoda; class Insecta; order Lepidoptera; family Crambidae; genus Scoparia; species Scoparia ambigualis. The sequence goes on from OY992526.1 coordinate 9,894,735, forward strand.
ACTGCTATCTCGAAATTAAATGAGAGATTCGATTTTCTGACGGAACACAATTCAGTTTTTTCACTCTTCCAAAACATTGAATGCTGGAGGAAATTAGAGATGCATGAAAAAAAACTCAATGTGAGAACATTGGCTCCAAGAAAAACTAACATTTTAAAATAAGGTACTACCGGGTAACAAGGCCCACTTTTTTACAAATTGAAATAAAACCTATAATTTATCATTTAGAAGAAAAAGAGTGTTTACAATGAAAGATATGATTATTTCAAAATCCAAATAAAAGTAGTTATTGAAGCTACAACGATAATTAGTTAGGGTTTTAAACATTATTAAAATACCTTATTTTGGGCTTTACAAATACTAATGTGGGAAGATTTATAATGAATTAGAATTGTTGCCAATATTTTTTCCCAATGCATCAACAAGTACTCCCACTGATATTTTAAGCTATATATATTCTAATAATTTTTATTCTCCTCATTTCCTAATATCTCAACATCATTACGTACAGTAGAATTCATATATAACGACTTCGCTTATATAACGACTAACCGATTTTAGCGACGATAATGTTTACTCAAGTTAGGTTTCATAATTAGGTACTGAGAAAATATAACCGTTTAGTGCGACTCCGGTTTAAGCGACCAACTGCTTATAGCGACCAGTATTTATGATAATACGTCCGGTTAAGGCTAGGTGTTAGTGAATAATTAAAATAACACGTTCTTAGAATTACTTTTTGAAGCAGTAAACAGTAAAATTAAAATCTGCGAAAATTATGAAATATTGTTGAGGCTTTATTCTGTGAAATACACCCGATGGAAACACGATTTTATAAAGTTGGCTCGATAGATTAAATTCACAAAGTTACATATTTTTGTGTCATTTTATCTTCTTTTCCAGGTTTTATTCTTTAAATAAGTGATTTGATATTATGAGTCATTTACTAAAATGAAGCTCGTAAATAACTTGAGCTATAATAACCGATGGTTTTTTATTTATTACATCTATAAATTTTTTTAAATATAAAACGCGATTATTCGCGCCGCTTCGCTCCGTCCCTTACCGTTGTACCATAGAGAGAACGAGAGGGAAGCGCTCGAAATACCTCCCCTTAAGGCAATTAGAGTCTTCAACGACCTTGGACGTTTGAGCTCACCGCCCCGCGCGCCAATAACGCATCCCGCACGAAAACACCGGTCAAAGAATACACGGGCGTAGAATGTACAGATGCGCACTCCATACATTACTGCCTATTAGTTGAGTTTGAATTAACGAGGTACTTCTAAAATGTAGCTTAAGATGTCGGTGTACGTAAGTAATTATAATCTAAAGTTGAATTAGTTTGATTGGCGCAAGCGACGTATGTTATTATTTGACAATTCTGGCATTCTGACCGTTCGTATATTTTTTTTAAAGAGAAGCCCACGATCAATTCTGTGCTATTTGATTATTTCTATACTTACTTAAATAGAAGCCAAAATTATATTTAATGTCTGAAGTTACATGTGTGCGTGACACGAATAAATTATTTTCATTTCATTTCATTTCAAGTGTCGCATTACCGGGATATATTTAATTAAAAATTTACATTTTGACACGTCGTCGTCAACTTTTGTTTAAAATATTCTGAAATCTAGATTTTATTTTTATTTTATTCTGATTACGAAACTAATGCGGTGTGGAAGAAGATGTAGTGAGGTTGAGATGGTTTGCACATTTAGAAAGGAATTGATGAAAGAAGATTGACTGAAAGGATATCTAAAATGAGTGTCCGCATTTACCAGAAAGAGGTACATAAGACACTTCGCACTTTAGATGTAAACAAAGCCAGTGGGCCAGACGGCATTCCAGCAATTGTTCTGCGGACTTGCGCGCCTGAGCTGTCTCCAGTTTTAACACGTCTATTTCGACTCTCTTTAAAGGCTGGCCTTGTTACTAGAGCTTGAAAGTCTGCTTATGTGCAACCGGTTCTGAAAAAAGGTAGCTGATCTGACCCTAACAACTATCGACCTATCGCCATCACGTTTTTACTTTGTAAATGTTTGGAACGTGTTTTAAACAACAAGCTCCTTGCATACAGAAATGAACGATCTCCTTAGCAACCTACAATTCGGATTTCGTCCGGGGCGGTCTACGGGAGATACCTATACTAACCTATGCAACACATCTGTGGAGTGAAGCTATTGAAAAGCACGGTGAAGTCCTTGCCGTGCCTTTAGACATTTCTAAGGCTTTTGATATGGTCTGGCATGCGAGCTTACTTAACAAACTTCCAAGTTATGGGATCCCCGTCGGCTTGTGCATTTGGATACAAGATTTTTTGAGGGAACGATCGATTCGAATGGTCCTCGATGGCCAATCTTTCGATGTAATGGCAATAGATGCCGGGGTACCTCAAGGGTCCGTTCTGTCTGCGACGCTTTTCCTGCTGCACATAAATGATCTCATGAAACCCGGTATTATTGGGTATGCAGATGACAGCATAGTTGTGGACAGATACTTTTCCAATGCACGAGCTACCAAGGACGAAACTCACGCCCTGAGAGTTGATTTGGTCGAGCGTATTGACTTGGCCCTCCAAGCAGTCTCCAAATGGGGCCAGGCCAATTACCACGTTACATTACGCTACCAAAACGCAAGCGTGTTTATTTAGCGCCAAGCGGAGTCCATTCAACCTGACTCCGACTTTTCGGAATGTACCTGTGGATATTAGCGACCATTTAAATCTTCTTGACTTAGTCACCGGACCTCAATTTCGGCCGCTCTATAGAAAATAAAGCCAAAACGAGACGGTACTTTACCCCGGGACAGCTTCTTACTCTTTACTAAGCTCAGGTCTGATCGTGCATGGAGTACTGCTCTCATCTATGGGATAGATCTGCAAAGCACGAGCTGGCTGCCCTGGATTCTATAGAGCGCCGAGCCAGGAGGCTGATTGGTGACGATAAGCTGGTCGATAACAGACTTTTAAGTCTGGAACACCGGCGCAAAGTGGCCTGCTTATCGGTCTTCTACAGGTTACATTTTGGAGAGTGTGCTCAGGAGTTACATAATCTCATACCTCCTTTCCCGTTCCATCATCGGACTACTAGACGGAGGGAGGGCTTTCATCCCTATGTTGTAGATATTCCACCCGCCCGGACGAAGCGATTTGCTTCTAGTTTCCTTATTAGGACGCTAGGATGTGAAATGACCTCCCTGCGTCTGTTTTCCCTGAACGCTACAACTTGGGCGTCTTTAAGGCCAGAGTAAACAGGCATTTACTGACCGCGCGTGCTCCATCTTCGTCCTCATTATCACTTTTCATCAAGTGAAATCGAAGACAAACGCGCAATCAGTCTCCAATAAAAAAAATGTGTGAATGAGCAAATTGGGCAAATCTGCAACGGCAGACCTTGGCGAACATATAAGGACCAAGTCGGAGAAGTCCTAAAGGAAGGCCAGGTCAAATCACCATTAACCGACGAGCGTGTATGAAAGGTCTGATGACAGTACGATAGGCAGAATGTTTATGTCTAGATCGTAGCAAATGGAAGTCTGTGGTCTCTGCCCATCCCTACAGGAAAAGGAAAAAATGTATGTATGATAATCATTTCATAAGAGAAACACGTAAATTAAAATTCAGTGTGAAATTTTTGAATCGAGTCACCTGGATTGGGGGTGGCGAGGGGGAGATAGGGGGAAGGGGGAGGAGTACCGCCCCACTTACCCCCCTGCCGCAAACAAGTAGTTTTTAAGTTATGTTAATTTTTGTATTTTGAGGTTATGTCTTGTGGTAAAACTTTTGAATCGAGTCGCCTAAATTGGAGGGGGAAGGGGAGGGGAAGAGGGAGAAGTACCCCCCCACTTACCCCTCCTGCCGCAGACAAGTAGTCTTTAAGTTATAATAATTTTTAAAGAATATGGAAATTTCCAAAAACGTCGTTTCTGGCGCTTCGCCGAACGCTCCCGCGGCACGTTCGGCTCACGCGTTTTTGGTCAACATACTAACCTAACCTAACCTAATTAACTCTTTAGACTTTTTTCATGTCGGTGGGCCCGGGGAGCCCCCCCCCCCGCTTCGGTTCTGTTACTATGGCACCTAAAATGTTAATAAACCTTTATTTAACAACCTCTTAGACCCCCACAGTATTAGTTTCTTCAAATTCAGGCGACTCGATCCAAAAGCCAACCCAAATTCAGTAAGCTTTAATTCACTTACATTATCATTTTTTTCATTATCATAAATAATCTGTATTAAGGTGCTTTTTTCTTCGATTGACTTTTTCGAGGCATTTTGATCTAGATATACGAGTACAATTAAATTTCGTCAAACGTCTATAAGCGACATAAACTTTAAATTATTATTTATAAGATTATGGTTCATAATTAGTGTCCACGCGAGGCACACACCACAACACAATCGTCTCGTCTGACTGCACTACTCTCTAAGCACACTAATCCAAAAATATACAGTCTCAACGAACACAGGCAAAGAGAAAACACGCTTTATCGTCTGTAAAAATCTGGTAGCGAGTGACACAGCCTTCCCATCTGAATCCCAGCGGACGACTGCGGCCCACGCCCGCGCAGACCACCTTCTGCAACTAAACGTTCGGAATTCCTGTTTTTCGTAATTTTTGAATTAAAATGTTGTTCGATTCACAAAATTAATGTTGTATTTAGAGATTATAGGATTCTCAATTTGTCAGTATAAGAATAGTTACATATATCATAGTCGTTTAGGAGGAGTAGGAAATTTAAGTCAAAAAACGCTGTCTCGTAGTTTTTTTTTAAATATACAATATAAAGACATAAAGAAAAAACCAATGTACCACCTCAAGTCATTGAACAGATGTTTCTCATATATTTTTTTCAACTTTTTCTGGCCAGCCATTAATGAGGAGTAGGCTTTATAAAATGCACAATTTTCGTAAATTGAGGGATCTAATCGCCTTAAAACGACGCGCAATGTTTTGTTTACACAACCTACGCACGCACCAATACCTAGGCGCCCCGCCCCGCGCGCTTTACCTCTCCTTATTGGCGCGCGTAAATCACAGTTAGTGTTTGTCACCTGATAAGACAAGTTCTTAAAGCTCGACAAAATGAGTTCTGTGAAGCGAGTGTTTTACAATTTAAGAAAAAAGTGCAATATTACACCGATTAGAAGCCGGTGAATCAAATGCAACCCTCGCAAAGGAGTTTGGCGTATCTCATTCTACGATACCACAATAAAGAAGAATAAAGATAAGATCAAGCCGCTGTTCAATGCCAATGTTTTGAAATGCAAACGTGTAAGGACTTCTACTCGTGACCAGCTGGATAAGGCATTGTTACAGTGGTTCAAGCTTCAGCGCGACCGGGGAATACCCGTTAATGGACCTCTGCTACAAGAGAAAGCCAACTTTTTTGCTAGACAGTTAGACATGCAAAATTTCACATGTTCCATGAGTTGGATAAACCGTTTTAAAGTAAGACACAACATCGTCAGTGGTAAGATTGCTGGCGAGTCTTTATCAGTTCAACAAGGTGATGTAGTCGATTGGTTAGAAAAGGTTTGGCCTACTCTACGTGCGCAATTTAGAGATGATGAAATTTTAATGCGGATGAGACCGGGCTGTTTTATAAATTAACTCCAGACAAGACATTAAAATTTAAAGGTGAAAAATGTAAAGGAGGAAAATTATCAAAGGAGAGAATAACTTTGATGGTGGCAGCCAACATGAGTGGCACTGTTAAAAAAAACTTCTCGTAATCGGAAAATCTCAACGTGCCAGATGTTTTAAAAATGTACGGCATTTGCCAGTGGATTATGAGAGCAATCGAAAAGCCTGGATGACTGCTGACATTTTTAACAAATGGGTACGCGCATGGGATCGTGAACTTACGAAAAAAAACAAGAAAAACCTGCTGTTAGTTGACAACTGTCCTGCACATCCCCATATTGAAAACTTGAAAAGCATAACCCTGGTGTTTCTCCCTCCAAACACTACATCAGTGTTGCAACCCATGGATCAAGGGATTATTCGAGCTTTGAAATCACATTTTCGTAAAAACCTTGTCCTGAAAATGATCCAGTTACTAGAGGGCTGCGGAAGCAGTAGTGTTGAGTACCCAAAGATCACTGTTCTTGATGCTATTCTAATGTTTCAAGATGCCTGTACCCAACTCAAGCAAGGGACAATTGTTAACTGTTACAAACACGCTGGTTTTGTCCGAAGCAATGTAGAAAGTACCATAACTTCGAACGCAGATGATTTTGACGAAGAAGACGACGTTCCGCTGAGCATTTTGGCGAGGGCAATTGATAAGCATCAGTGACCCATAACAAACGAGGACTTTGAACAATACACGTGTGTCGATGATGCTGTCGCCACTTGTGAAGAACCGTCTGATGAAAACATTGTGGAAAACATCATCGCCAACGACACGAATAGCAAAGATAGCGACGGTGATGATGACGAACCAGAGGAGATTCATCCAACCTTGAGTGTGTCTGAAGCTCTGAAGGCTGCGGAAACGCTCAATGTGTTTGTTCAGACTTACTTCGACGATGATCTTATGCAAACAATGATGTCACGAATTCACAATGCTGTACAAAGTTCTTACTACCGAACAAAAGTTTGTCAAAAACAAACACAAATCACAGACTTTCTACGTTAGTAACACAGAGTTTTTTCGTGTATTGCCTGTGTATTTTATCTCTTTGTATTACAGTACATTATGTACCTATGTTTGTAATTTGGAATGTTTAAGAACCATTAAAATAAAGCATATGTGATTCCTACAAAATGTTTTATTTACCTAAATAGGAAAATCGAACTTTCGCATTTATAATACATATGTATTCGTCCTGCCGTTTTGTACGTCATCCGGTTATAGCCTGACCGCAACCGCAGTACCGCGCCTTAGGTATGCGCGGGTGGTGGGGGGAGTGGGAAGTAAAAAGCATGAACTCACATGAGATTCGTAGTGTCAGACAGATCTTACGATATCGAAGCACAGTTTATTGAAGCTTTATATTTACGAGTATAATTACATCCAATCCGTTTTTGTCCAGTATGATTTTTAGATAAGTACAATTAAAGAACCAATAGAAATGAAATAAATCTTTAATTCTTGGAAATATATAATACAAACTTTATTTGTTTGCTTTTCTTTTCTTAAAATATTCGGCCACTTTAAAAATGACAGTCTTGATTACCTCGAGATAATGCACGACCCATTTTTAGATATTTGATCTCATGTGCGTCTGACACACTAGTTGCCGCCGTGAGCGATGACGGCAGAATAATGACAAAATGGAGCAACTGTTTCGCCCCCCCGCCTCGCCGCTTGCATACCCAAGGCGCGGTACAGCGGTAGCGGTCAGACTATAGTACGACATAGTATCGCCGGTCTCTTGAAGGTCGTTATATCCGGATTCTACTGTATATATTTAACACTGCCTGTTACAGCAGCTGAAGGTGAACGATCCTTTTCAAAATTAAAATTAATATAAAATTATCTTCGGTCAACTATGACCTAAGACAGACTGACAAACTTAGCTAATAAAAGTATAGAATCCAAAATTGATATAAAAATAAATGATTTAATTAAAATCTTTGCCAACACAAAAGCAAGAAAAATTTAGTTTGTTTGATGTATGTACATACAGTAAATAGATATTTAACAATTAAATAATAATACAAACGAGAGTTGGGTTGCTGGTTTTTCGCCATTACAATGTAATTAACTCATAATTCTATTGATTTCTCAACTATTTGGTCCCTTCTTATTCTTTGTTTTTGCATCATGTTCTTATTCATGTTAAAATAAAAGTACCTATAATTTTTAGAAGGTTCATCGAAAAATCTTCACTATTTTGAAGAAGTAGGTAGGTACCTTTTAAAGATTGTTAATTCCAGAAAATGGACCATAATGTCTCGAATGAAGAATAGTTTTGTTTTTATTTGTATAATTGGGTTTAATTTGTATAATTTAAGCATATTTTAGTTTTGTATTTTAGAGAAATAAATAAATAAATAATCAAAATTACGTGTATTGTGTTTTCTTGGTTGACCCTTTCATACTGCAGTGTCGTCGCGTCGGTCGCGTCAGTCGCGTGCCACGCTTCAGTGTAAAAGAAAACGAGGGCGCAGGCTGAGCCCCGCACTCCGGCGCCTAATAGATTTAAGACGGCACTGGTCTGTACCTATGTGAGGGTAACGTTAATTAAGTAATTAGTTTATTGCAAAATGTACTAAAACAGAGGGGCTAACAAATAATAAGGCAGATGATAATAATAATAAGCTGTTGTATTCTTAATCTTTCTGAATATAGATTTGGACAGAATTTCCTCCAGGTAATTGGTCGGCAGACGAAAAAGGACCTAGATGAGGCTGGCAGTGGCTTTTATCGCTTCCTCCCCACGGCATGGCGGGGGCGCTGGCTTGGCGCGGTGGAATAGAGAATCTTTTCTTAGAATCTTATTTTATTTTACTATACGAGGGCCATTCAATAAATATTTAGCCTACAAAAGAAAAACGAAAATTATGAGAAAGTAGAGATTATTTTCAACAACATAGTCTCCTTTCAATTCAATACACTTGGCCCAGCGATGCTCCAACTTTTTTAACCCGTCCAAAAAATACGATTTCCCGAGGTCTTCAAAATAAGTGTCTGTGGCAGCGATGACCTCATCATTCGACCCAAATCATTTGCCAGCGAGTGACTTTTTCAGATTTGGAAACAAGAAGAAGTCACAGGGAGCCAAATCTGGAGAATACGGTGGATGGGGCAGCAATTCGTAGCGCAATTCGACCAATTTGGCCATGACGACGGCGGAGGTGAGAGCCGGCGCGTTGTCGTGGTGGAACAGCACTTTTTTCGTTGCCAAATGGGGCCGTTTTTTTATCAATTCGGCGTCGAATCGGCCTAATGAGTCGGAATAGTAGAGCCCCGTGATTGTTTTACCCTTCTCCAGGTAATCGATGTAGATCACACCTTGTGAGTCCCAAAAAACACTGGCCATCACCTGATTTGGCTGGCATCAACGGCTGATTGAACAGTCTTCGCCTTTGGAGCACGTTCGCCGGGTAAAGTCCACTGTTTCGACTGTTCCTTAGTCTCTGGTGTGTACCAGTGAACCCATGTTTCGTCGACGGTCACGACACAAGAACTCCGCCGAATTGCGTTGAAACACCGCCAAACATGTCGCCGATGTGGTCTCACGGTTGCGCTTGTTGTCTGGTGTGAGCAAACGCGGCACCCATCGCGCCGATAACTTTTTCATACCCAGTTCTTCGTTCAGAATATGATGCACTGTCCCTTCTGCGATGCCTACAGTCTCAGCTATCTCGCGAATCTTCAATCGCCGGTCTGCCAACACGAGATCGTAAATTTTTTTTACGTTTTCCTCCGTAGTAGCCGTTTTCGGTGCACCTGGGCGTGGCTCATCAAAAACCGACGTGCGGCCACGAGTAAACTCGTTGTACCAATTTTTGACGGTCGCCATCGAAGGAGAAGAGTCACCGTACACCAATGATGTTACAATAAAAAGAGGTAGATGTGTTACATGTGCCAAAAAGTGGCAACAGAAAACTATGCTAATTGGCTTACCATAAGCGTAGTCTTACAAAAGCGTTAGCAGTGTTGACACTTTGACAGTGTCAGTTTGCATGTATTTGTTTTCGAAAATTAATTAAAAATATGCTGTCCTGTGTCATGCGAACTACATAAAAGGTCATGAAATTATATATCATGAGTGGCATGCGTGAGTTTAAATTTTAATTGATTTAAGTTCTTATTATTTATCAACTACAAAATGTCAGAATAAATTGTGTCATAAAAATATAGAGAGTGCGACAGCAAATTGACATGTAATTCGAAATGACACAGCGCTACATGTATCTGTCTTTCCGGAGCATTTGACACTAATCTCAAAATACACCAATACTCAATACGACCCAATGTTTAAAAAAACTATTCTCATAACGAATGAAACCCGAATTAACTTACTACCAAAATGAACCGTTCTCGATTTCCATTTTTCTCAATATGAGCCAATTTCAAATAGATCGAAGCTCATAAAAACTGATACACAGAAAGTTCCATTCCCAAAATACCCTAAATTTTAAATTGCAGATCACCCGATTCCCGCAACGATTGATTCACAAAACGGCCTGTTCCCAAAATACACTATATTCTCGATATTTTGTCATATGGAAGGGTTTGAGCTGTAATTACATATTACATAGGTAATTAAATATGATATATGATGTAAAAGTTTCTTGTTAATCAAACCTTTCATCTAGCGAAGGGCGTAGACATTAAAATAACCAAGAGTAGTAATAAAACAGCTAAAACAATATTTAATAGGCTAATAAATAAAAAACATTTCTTCATAAACTTAAACCTTTCTTCTTTTTTGTAATCTTAATAATTTATTTCGTGCTTTTTCTGAGATCGATCACATTTTTTAATTTCACTGCTAGAACTGCTATTAGCCATTGCGAAGGTCAAGAAACAATAAATAATGACATCGATTCATTTTATGTCATTTGTAGTGGCAGTTGTTTACGCGAGGTTTTATTCTATTATAAAAGCTTTGGTATGACAATCGAGAATTTAGTGTATTTTGGGAACAGGCCGTTTTGTGAATCAATCGTTGCGGGAATCGGGTGATCTGCAATTTAAAATTTAGGGTATTTTGGGAATGGAGCTTTCTGTGTATCAGTTTTTATGAGCTTCGATCTATTTGAAATTGGCTCATATTGAGAAAAATGGAAATCGAGAACGGTTCATTTTGGTAGTAAGTTAATTCGGGTTTCATTCGTTATGAGAATAGTTTTTTTAAACATTGGGTCGTATTGAGTATTGGTGTATTTTGAGATTAGTGTCGAATGCTCCGGAAACGTATCTGTCTTGTTTACGCTCTTACTAGTTGTCATGCTATCTTGCTTACACTTTAGAATACGATCAAGTTAACTCGGCAGATGCGGCCATACGAGATCATCGACTAGAAGTGACAAGTTACCTCGGCCGTATAACATCGTAATATATAGTGAGTATAGCGCATGCTCAGGTTTTCGCACGTACGACGCTTCGGTCCATTATTGAAATCATATTAGTACTGACATAACCTATCTACCTCTTTTTAATATAATATCATTGCCGTACACAGCATCCAAGCGCTCTTTGATTTCGTAGCGCGTTTTCCCTTCCAAAAACAAGAATCTAATCACTGAACGATATTGTTCTTTTTCCATTTTTGTAAAACCGACCGACACGCTCGCTTCCAAAGGCTGTCAAAACAAAACAAATGAAGGGAAAAGATTGAAAACTACTTAGTAGACTTCAAAAAGTATTTACTGCACGATTGTAAAACTCTTTTACTATCGTGCATTTTACTATCGGGCGAGCCGGCTCAGTGCGTGCTGCAACGCAGCGTGGCCTTACACTGCTACGCGCGTCCATGGAATGGGCGGTAGCTATAAAAAAATGCTCTCAAAAAAACCAAATATAAATAAAAGTAGATTTGTGGTTTTTTTTAAATGTTTATTATGTATGATATAGTATTGTGTTACATTAAGATTCTTATGTATGAGCAATATTCTATATTACGACAACCTTTTAACCTGCCCTAAGATAAAGCAATATACATAAAATTTGATTATTAAAAAATAACGCAGTTTAAAGGATATCATATTCTTTTCCAAAATCAACGAATTTGATTCACAATAGTAGTAGTAGAATTAAATTTTAAGTTTACAATTTTATTTTTTTGTTTTTACATAGAACACTGCGTTTAGTGGTATCTAATATTACAATAATAATAAAGTTACCTGCATTTTCCATATCACTCTATAAAAATAGGAGTACCAAACTAAAAGATATGTACATTTTAATATTTAAAAAAATATAGTAAAAAAGATTTTCCAGAAACAGAAGTTCCATCTTATAGCGTTTCGTCCAACCTTTTAAAGCTAAATTGATTATATTCTTCTTTTTCAATTATTATTATTTTACACCAAATAATATCAACAAAAAGATAATTAATCTAAATTGATACATTCCTGTTGTAAATAACTACATATTTTAAATATTTATTTTGACATCCATGGATTTTAATTAAATCTACAAAAAATAATTATATATCTACATGTGGTCATGTCTATTCTAAGACAGTCGTTGGTAGGCCTATTTTATTTTGGCATAAATATAAATACGAGAAACATTGAAAGTGAATTAATAATAATAACCTATTATCAACAGTTAAGTGTGAAATTAACATTTTTATATTTTATTATTATGTATTTAGTATAAATTAATAAAATCCATATGCCCTTATGTAAAAAGTACGGATACTAAGAGAAGCATTGTAAAAAATCTGTTAGTGGTAATCAACTTATGAACACTCAATATTAAAATGTCATTGTTTTGGTTGGTGGTAGGACTTTTTATATGTCCGCCTGGCTAGCTACCATCTTCTATCTAAATAATATATCGCCATAACATCATCATGACAGTGTTCCGAACACGCACTATGTTGGACTCATCTGCGGAGTCGACTCAGCACCTTGCTTTTTAGTGTGGCTTCGACATTCACACGGCTTAGCCGCAGGCCACGCTGGCGCGACGCGTCTTGCGTCTGCGATGGGCGGGACGAGCAATAATGCGGGGCGAACGGGGGGCGCAATGTTGGTGTGACCGGCGGCGTGCGCGTCAGGCGACCAGCGGAGGGTATAGTACCGCGGAAAATTCAACAAAATTTAATATTTTATTATTATTACAAGACGCGCGAACTCGTACTATTCCCTCCGCTGGTCGCGGTCGCCTGGACGCGCACGCCGGCCGCGCCAACTTGGCGCCCTCTACTCGTCTCGTATTATTGCTTTTCCGCTCATCGCGTGTACCTACGCCTGGCGTACTCACCATGGAATTCTTTTATTTCAAGAATGCCAAAAAACTGTACCCAAATATTACCAAATAGTGCCCAAAGGAAATAAATAGTACCCTTATGGTTCAAAAGTTATAGACATAATTTGGTGAGTACGCTAGGCGTAGGTTACGCCTAGCGTACTCACCTTAGTTTGGGAAATCTGAGCAAGCTACAACTTTAATTAGTATGTCAAAAAACTGTACCCAAATAGTACCAAATAGTGCCCAAAGGAAATAAATAGTACTTTTATAATTAAAAAGTTATAGACATAGTTTGGTGAGTACGCTAGGCGTAGGTTCTACGCCTAGCGTACTCACCTCGTTGCGCGAAAACAGAACCAGCAATGGCTCTCATTTCTACCTCAATAAATAGTACCGGAAATAGTACCCTCTAAGAGTGTAATTGTTATTTGACTTTTACACTAGAAAGTTATTAAATTTGATAGCAAACTTCTACATACATTGACATGAGGTACAGGCGTACTCATAATAATTTTAATATTATTTAATTTCATACTATGTTAGCTACATACACATTACTTTCAGTTTTGTTGAAATCTAATATATAATATAATATAATCTTTATTACCATAAAAGAAATTAATAGATATACGTAACGAGGAAGTTTAATATCAGTTATATAATTGATTATAATTATTTTTCTTATAAATAAGATCCATGTTTTCCAAAATATTGGCTATCGTATTCTGTTCTGTTTTCGCGCAACGAGGTGAGTACGCTAGGCGTAGAACCTACGCCTAGCGTACTCACCAAACTATGTCTATAACTTTTTAACTATAAAGGTACTATTTATTTCCTTTGGGCACTATTTGGTACTATTTGGGTACAGTTTTTTGACATACTAATTAAAGTTGTAGCTTGCTCAGATTTCCCAAACTGAAGTGAGTACGCTAGGCTTAACCTACGCCTAGCGTACTCACCAAACTATGTCTATAACTTTTGAACCATAAGGGTACTATTTATTTCCTTTGGGCACTATTTGGTACTATTTGGGTACAGTTTTTTGGCATTCTTGAAATAACAGAATTTCATGGTGAGTACGCCAGGCGTAGGTACACCTCATCGCGGACGCAGGACGCGTCGCGCCAGCGTGGCTTGCGGCTTAGGCGCGTGGGGAGCGGCGAAAATAATTCTTTATTTCTTTTCAAAGTGTACACCTAGACGTGTACTTCAATTCAGTTGTCAAGTAAGTAAAATTAATTGTTATTCAAGTCATTACTATGTAGTTATATCGTAATAATAGAATAGAAAATATATTCTTTCATTTCTGTGCCACGGTTACCACAATCATAGACGCCATTCTGATACACACTACTTACGTTGTCTTTGACCGATCGGCGATCTAGCACTGCGATGTCTGTCTGTTGATTAGACGACATAAATGTTTAAGCGGCTGCAGCGTACTTAGGTCTCTCATTCCAGAATTGGAACAAATTGTTTGTATGAACGTTCTTGTCTATCTCTTCTAAGTCAATGGTGGCAGTAGTAGAATAGTCAGTTGTGTGTAAAGGTGGAAACGACATCGTCGAATACCAATCGAAATCGTCGACTAGTTAACATGTCATCTATTGTCAACCTATGTTGTTTCCGTCTAGTTGTGTGCAGACGTCAACCCTCTCCCGTCGCCCCCCCCCCCCCCCCATGTGACGGCCACTCACGAATTTGCCAGCCTATAGCATTGTTTTTTCAGAGTGTTAGAGATAAGTTAGCCAATTCCGCCTTATCATCATCACCTAACATCAGCTCTCAGCTGGCCAATCTTTGCCCGTAGAAGAATAAATAAAAATATAAAATCAATGCTTCCGGATAGTTATTTGAGCGGGTGAATAAGTCTCATTCTTATTAAAATAACGACCAATCTTAAAATTTTTATACTAAGCTGTAAAATCTGCCGTTTAAAGTCGTTTAAAGTTCAGTAAATCAAAATGTTGAGTTCAGTCTATATTTCACTAAGAATGCGAAGTTTGATATAAATTATAATAGGTATTAATTATACATAATTATATAATATAAATTATAACAGTTTAGTACGATATCTAATTAATATAAAAGACAACAATCACTCACGAACTTTGGCATGTACTTACTCGAATGTGCGTTTATTATAATATTAGGAATATAGAGGCGGGTTCACACAAACGAGGGCTTCTAGAAAAGTAAAAAACATCATACGATGTTAATTTTGAAATACAAGCAATGGCAGTTATAATGTAATACAATCAGTGTTGCCAACTCTGCATTTGGGAAGAGAGCTAAGAGGTTGTGAAAAAGAGCTAAAATACAGCCAAATATTTTAGTCGAAAAGAGCTAAATAAAAATATTTATGAATCTGCCTTTTTAATCATATATGGAAACGTCTTTTGTTAATTTTTAAACAGTGAGAAATAAAGTGGAATACTTTTTACTACATTGTAGAGTTTTATTTTAGTCCTGAAGTTTCGAACCCTCGAAGTTTTTTGGAGCTGACACGTAGTAAAAAGGCAAACTTTCCTCTAAAAGAGCTGAGTTCGCAACCTTAAATACAATGATAGGCAGTACGAGAAATACTTATTCGTCTTTTCGTTTTTGTGTGAAATAATATTTGTTTATCATAATATTTAAATCGTCAAAAACATTAAGTATTACCTTTTTTGTGTTATCTAATAGGCCTTTTCTGTGATCTTGAATTATTAAATTTTGTATTTTATCGGTAGCTCACTTGCATCAAGAGTTAAGGGTCAATGTTAAGACACGTCATTACATGTCAAGTCAAGGTCATGTCAGCAAGTATTAACTGTAATCGATAAAGTATTTTGTGCTATTTAGGACACCAAAAAATACGCTTTTTTTAAAACTAGTGTTGTGTTTGAACCCGCCTCCCGCGTTTAGTCCTTAACGGACTGAAAGTAGAAAAATTTAAATGGGTAAGTATAATATTTACATTTAAATAATTTCAACGATTAATGAACAGGAAAGAAGATGAAATAATAAAAAAAATTAAAAATACCAAACAAAATATTGACTAGGCAATATTTATTTAATCATATTATACAGACGACAGCAGGTCAACCTAAAAAATGACAAATTTCTTCAGTAAAGGACATCATTTTTTTGGGCTCTTTCTGAAAGTGCCGGCTAACAAAAAAAATGGTACGTATTGATAGAACCATTTGGAGAAATAGTTAATAAGGCACAAAAGTTGTAGAATTGCTCCGAGCCAAGTTATACAAGTTCGAAGATTCATAATTTTCATACATTTATTGATTCCTATTTTTTTTTCGTATAAACAGAACAGATGATGACCCCACAGCTTTTGCACTGCAATGACAATTGCTTCAGATCATTAGTTCTAGCAATATCTATCATTATTTTATGTTTCCCAGTTCCAGCACTTTCAGAAATCAATAAATGTATGAAAATGATGAATCATCGAACTTGTATAACTTGGCTCAGAGCAATCTTACAACTTTTGTGCCATATTAACTATTACTCCAAATGGCTAGTTCTAACAATACGTACTATTTTTTTTGTTGGCCGGCACGTTCAGAAAATGCTTAAATGTATGGAGCCCGAATGATCTCCTTTGAAAATGTATTGTTTGGGTTAATATAGATTAGAGAAATTTGACTGTTTTGGGTAGTTTGACCTGCCTGCATAAAATTTTATTTACAATTCGTATTTAAACAAAAAATGTATATTAAAACAGTTTTTTTAAAATTGTAATTAACCCCTTGCCACATTGGGATATAACAATTTTCAAGATGTTATTTAAATTGGGTGCATGATTTTTTCCTGCGGCAACATTAAATGAAAAGCCGGAAACTACATGCTAGGCAGTAAGGGGTTAACTATAAAAAGATTTAATTATCATTATAGTACAGTCATTGAAACGATTTTCAATTCTGGGCTGTTTGGTATTATGATACTCATAAAAAGTTGAGAATTAAATAAATTATTATATTCCAATAACCAAGGAAAAAAAAGTAACTTAGGATGAAAAAATATTTCTATTTTTAAAACCTGTCTATTATATTTTTTCCTAGGTCGTTACCATCTCCCCTTCCCGTAATTACATAGCACCCAATATCTAAATCCATTTATTTTGCAATATTAGAGTACCTATTGCAAAAAGATTGAAAGAATTTCATTGCGGATATTTTACTAGATATAAAAAAACAAAGACTGATTTGATTAATGTGAAAGCAGTTGCATAAACCATTAATTACAAGACAATTAGAAAAAGATTTGTATAAATAATCGAGTCGCAATAAAACTATAATGTCATTTTCAGCTTGTGTGCGTTTTCATACGAAAACAAACTTTAAGATGTGAGCAATAAAAATCAGTTTAGCACTTGAATAAGTTGTTGACTTTTTAATGTCATAATAAATATTTATTTAATCTTTACTGACATAGTAAATTAATTATAAATAATTAAATTTATTTTGAAATATTGAGAGCATTTCCATTCTATTTGTTATAGTTTGATTTCATTTTATTATAGGTATATTTAAAAAAGTACATAATTGCATAATAAAATTACCAATAGTACACAATAAAATTATCAATACAAGTCGGATGTCTCTACAATATTATATCTTTATTCACAAAATCAAAGTTACTTTATTAGTAGCAAAATATTTATTTAGAGCAACCGCACACATGATACTTTTAGCATCGGTGGCGGCGATCGGCGATTTCGCGACTGGCATCGCGTTTTGGCGACTCTCTGCGTTCGATTGCAGTATCGGAACCGCGCGTTTTAACGATTCAGTCGCTACATTCAGCTTTTAAAAAGCGTCTAAAACGATGAACGCCGCTGTTAAAAATAGCATCTGCTCTGGCCCTTAGCGTTTAAATTTTAAGTTTTAAAAACTTCGATCATAACATAAACAATAGATACACAATCCTTTACTAAATCGTAGCAAAATAGTGTCACCTGTGATATACATTTGATGTACATGTGTTTTTGGCGAATAGCATGGTTTTGAAACGGTTTATTTAACAAAATGAGCATTTTAAATAAGCCTTTAGCCTGAACGAAATTGTGAAAATTCTATTTATAGGAGGACTATTACATCTCAAATGTGATTTTTGCGTAAAACGCCCATTTTTGCATTTAGTAGTATTTATGCAGTTGTATTTATCGTTTTTATCAAAATAGAATAATAAATTCATGCAATATATTACAGGTCTCCACTCAGCGAGAGTAAGTTGAGTTCGGACGGACGGCGCATCGCATTTTGCAGTAATTTTGCAGTTGTATTTATCGGTTTTATCGAAATAGGATAATAAATGTATTATAAAATCTATATTTCTCATGAAGTAACAATTATTCTGGTATAAATTTTACTTAATAATAATGTCGTAGATAGGAGAAATTCACTGTTAACTTAAAGCGATTATCGAAGTTTTTTGGTTTAGAATAAGACTTTTTTTCTACATAAAATCAATGATATCTAAAAATTCCGAGGCCGCTACGCACTATACGACTATATAAAAGATAACATTAATTTTTTTTTATTTCATTTGTTTAGAACAGCAGTTCAATCGATGAGCTCAAAAAAGTGCCTTCGCGCATTTTATGAAAATCTTTCTCAGCAATTTTGGGTTTCATTAAAAAATTAAGCAAAATTTACAAAAAGCGAGGCCGCTACGCACTATACGACTATATAAAAGATAACATTAATTTTTTTTTATTTCATTTGTTTAGAACAGCAGTTCAATCGATGAGCTCAAAAAAGTGCCTTCGCGCATTTTATGAAAATCTTTCTCAGCAATTTTGGGTTTCATTAAAAAATTAAGCAAAATTTACAAAAAGCGAGGCCGCTACGAACTATTCCAATAGCTATTCTACACTATTCAATAAGTCAAAACTGTCAATGTATTTTTGTTTCTGAGATCGAGAATTGGCCATTTTACGCAAAAATCACAGTCGAAACGTAATAGGGCCCTTAAGTCACTTGTACTATGCTCTGAATAGTTAAATACATTAAAAGAACTTATGTAAGTCAGCCTGATCATTGAACACGGTCATGGTCTTGTTGAAATTTGAAACAAATTCTTTAAACAATAACAAACAATTCTGAAACTTCAAAGCAGAATTGTTCTAATAATAAATATCAATATGATTGATTTTGCTTTGAAGTTCATTATGAGACTTATGTTAGTTTTTGCGATCGCCCGGCACCCCCTTAACAAAATGAGCATTTCAAATAAGCCTAAACAATATGCGACGAGTTATAATTTACATATTATTTAAACATTGCAATTGCGTTCTTTTGATTCTTCGCGGGGACATGACGAGGACAGACATACGCAGATAACATAATGCTGAACAATTATGAAAAAATATTCTTTATTTTAAAATTTGATTTTGAGTAAAGCGTCAGTCGGTATGCCGTTGACCGAACAGTCTATGATCAGAGAAAAGAGTCGTATTTGAAAAGGCTGTCTTTTTTTCTCCTAAATCCTTTCTTCGTCAAATACATGTCATCTTTGTTCCCTGTAGTCCTGGACCAAGAATAAGGCTACGGTATTTCCTGCCTGTCGTAGAAGGCGACTAAAAGGCTATGGCGGGGAAGGCAGCTCACAGCAGATATGCTACCGATGATGGTGAAACCGGCGAAGTAGGCAAGGTGGATGGCCTAGAGGGCGGCGGTAGTTAGCATAGCTGCTACCGTCGGCCAGACACATCATCCGAACACTCTACTAGTCGTAGCGGTCTTCCGTTCCACTAGGTTAAGGAGGAATAGGACGAGTGGGTGCACCTGCGTTTGCGCGTACGTCTCTCACATCCAAATATTTCCTGCGCATTTGGCCGCTTCCGTATCAGGACTCCGATTCCTTGAAGTCCTATGGCGATGGGATAAGGTAAAGAGATCCAGTATGATGCAAACCGGGCTTTGTCCGAGTCCTGCACATAGGCGGTCCCAGAGGGGTGTTGTATAACGCCGTGGTCGTTTCTGCACTGCAAAAAAGCAGAGAACAGGGTCGTCAGCTTTACCTCTGTTTTGTTGACCTAGAGAAGGCTTTCGATAGTGTATCTCGTGAAGCCCTTGGGTTGGTGCTGAGAAAGCTGGGATGCTCGGAGAGGTTTGTGAGGCTTATAAGACTCCTGCATGACAGCATGCAGTGCAGCGTCACAGTAGACGGAGAACAGTCCGATTTTTCCCAGAATTACCTGTGGGGTCAAACAAGGGTGCGTATTAGCACCTGTAACACTGTTCACGTTATACTTTGCAGTTGTAGTCAAGGAGGTCTTACAAACCTCTTGGGAAGGGGTTCGTATCCGCTTCCGTACAGACGGCAATCTTTTAATCTGGCCAGGTTCAAAGCGTATCGAACGAATGATCACTGAGATCTTGTATGCCGACGACCTGTGCTTTTTAGCGGAATCCCCGGATGGACTTCAAAAGCTGATGTCACGCTTTAGCCAGATTTGCTGCAAGTTCGGCCTGAAGTGTCAAAAAGACGAAAGTGATGTCCCTAGACATTCATGTCATGAAACTATGACGATAAAGCTTGATGAAGATGTGTTGAAGCAAGTTGATATATTTCGCTATCTGGGGAGCACGATAACATCCAAGTGTGACCTTGATGCTGAGATCAACAGCAGGATCGGTGCTGCTGCCGCGGCGTTTGGGAAGCTGTGCTCCAGGGTCTTCTGCTCGCACGACTTAAAGCTGGCCTCAAAAATCTCCGTATATATGGCTATTGTATTGCCGAATCTCCTATACTCCTCTGAGACGTGGTGTGTGTACCGCCACCACATACGCACGCTACATGGATTCCACCTTAAATGTCTTCGGAGCATCATGAAGATCAGATGGTCTGATCGCGTGCGTAATACCGAAGTTCTGCGACGGGCCAATGTTGGTGGCATTGAGACTTACTTAATGCGTCGGCAGCTTCGGTGGAGCGGACACATCTCACGCATACCCGAGGAGCGTGTGGCTAAGCGCATCTTCTTTTCTGAACTGAAGGAGGGTAAGCGCAAACGCGGTGGCCATCTCCTTAGATATAAGGATGTTCAGAAAAGGCATATGAAAAGGTGCAATATCGAGCCATCCACGTGAAAGGATTTGGCGGCGCAGCGTTCTGAATGGCGCGGGCTTGTACACGATTTCGAGGAGCAGCGTAAAACTGACTGAGACACAAGACGAGACGAGTTGAAAGCCCGCCAGCCCGCATCTATTCATTACAATTACGTTCGAGGAGAAGCTCGATAGCGCAGCGGCTAGCGCGTTCGGCTTGCGATCGTGCTCGCTAAGCCACTTTCGCAATGCCGGGTCGCTGGATGGATGACCAAATTAAAAACATCTCGAGCTCCTCCGTGCTTCGGAAGGCACGTTAAGCCGTTGGCCGCGGTTGTTGTCGTAAGATGACAGTCGTTAAAACACACCAACCCGCATTGGGCCAGCGTGGTGGGTTATGGCCCAATATCCCCACCTGCTATTGTCCACGTGGGAGGCCTGTGCCCAGTAGTTGGACGTTAATAGGCTGATGATGATGACGTTCGAGGAAAACTTACGTGCGCTCGGCGTGCACGCCAGTTTACAAGGAAGATCGGCTATATTAGCCACATTAGGGCACACCAGCGTCGTACCGACTAGGAGTGAAAGTGGTCGCCATGACCGAAATCAGTTGGAATAAATCATCAATCACATGTCATCTTCCCAAAAATAATTTGAACAAATCACACTTAAGTCATTTGGTTTATAAATATCTTCTTTTCTATCACGCGCTATGATGACTCTCCAGTTTTCTCTTTGTATTTATTTAGTTTGGAAAATTAAAATTACATAATACTTTAATACGTCGATAAGAAAAAATATTGACTATATTCCACAATTTTTCATTACCCAAAAAAACGATAGCGACTCCATGTATTTTCCTGCCGACTGTGTTTTAAATTAGCAAGTGATAGAAAGAGATTAAAATCAATTATAATACGTTATTATATAGCAAAATTATTGAACAATATTGCAGATAAATAAAATCCACAACAATACTTACTGAAAATACGACACACCGTCTTTCTGTTTCACTTTCAAAGTGTTGTTTTTGCAATTTTTTACGGAGTACCCCGGCGTCGGTCGTTGACTTCCGCTGTCAGTTACCGATTGAGAGCAAAACAAGGCATCTTTCTGATTCAAGCCTTGTTTTCGTGGTGCCGTATTTCAACCAGCAAACGTGTAAGTATCTATAGTTTTTATGATCGAAGTTTAAAATATATTATTTTGCGTTTATATTGACACTACAATTATATTGAAACTGGAAATAGCATACGAAAACGACAAATTACTGCTTTAGGCGAAAGGTCGTGTACTTGAGCCCCATTTTTTTTAAAACGTATAACAAAAACGTTCTAAACATAACCTTTATCAAGTGCTATTACTAGTCTCGATTAAAACAATTTGTCTATGAAGGTTATTATGTTATAATGAAATGTTGAATTCGTACTAAATGTTGGTAGAACCGTTAACAAACCGATCTTTTGATCAGTCACAATTGTTTTCTCTTATTAAATTATTTTACAGAGTTAAATAATAATATAATAAAAAAAATCTGTTTTTAGAGTGCATAATTCACATTTTGCATTACCATTTTTCTGTTTTTTTTTAAATTATACTAATATCAAATTTTGAAGCACTTACGAATTGTTCTCAAAGTCGAATTTCTCCAATCGATTTTGATTCTTATAACCTAGTGATAAAGTTCAAAATGTATTGAAGATTGACATTTTGTGGTAGGTTAAAGTTCTGGCGTCTGTTCCTTACCAGTTTCAGGTCTAAAGTATTTCTCTTTCAGCCATACGTCAATTCAGCCAACATTTCAACTGGCAGTGGAGGCGTAGCGCGATAGCTCTGGCAACACCATCCCGACCGCCTGAAAGAATTGCGCGATCTAACGTTAGCGTGTTCACAACACCGTCCGATTAGTGGAACATGCAGGAAAGAGGGGGGATAGGAGCGGCGGGGGGTACAAATAAGTGGTGATGTGAGATTTAGAGAGACATGAGTGTTAGAGTGATGAGAGCTTTGAGAGTTAGAGATACATGAGTGTTAGAACGGTGAGAGCTTTGAGAGTGACAAGAGAGTTAAAGTGATGAGAACTTTGAGAGTGACGAGTATTAGTACAATGAGAGGGTTACAATGATGAGAGCGTTAAGAGTGACAAGAGTGTTAGAATGATGAGAGCGTTAGAGTAACAAGAGTGAGAGAGAATTTTTAGATAATGAGAGCGAGTGAAGCTTTGTTAATGGCAGTCATTTTCAATGAGGGGGCAGAGTGATAGGACAGGTTTGCACAAAAAGATCCCATTGGCTCGACGTGCTACTGTGAGAGGGAGAGCTCTGCAGGCCCCACTAAGGTAAGCTAAGATCACGAAACGTGGAATGAAATGAAATTAATGTGACAATGCCCTGCTTTTGCGGTTCTCATTTGTCTAGTCTCTGTCTTATATAGAGTCCCCGCAGACTGCAAACTTTATATCGGCCGATAGTTTGGTTGGCTTTTTAATCAGTATGCGAAGATGTGCGCATTTACATACTTCCTCATACTGATTATAAAGCCAACCAAACTATCGGCCGATATAAAGTTGCAGTCTGCGGGGAATCTTATTCTTTTGGAATACTTAGTACCGATTTTTCAATTGTCAGATAAAACTTATTCTTTTGGTAAAGTATTACACGATCATTTTGAAATGTATTGTTAAATCACGTCTTTTCTATTTTACAAGTGACATTTTAAGTTGACCGCGTCATACTTTATCAGGCTGATAAGTTTTATCCAAGGATTGAAAAATTAGCCCTTAGTAGTCGTAAGTGTACGTAGTCACGAGCACCAATATGTATACACTTTGACCCTTATTCCATTGTATTAAGAGTTACAATTGTTTACATATTTTCGCCCGTGACTGTACAATCGAGCAACTTTCCAGTCTACCACTTTTCGACGACATTAGACGGCCGGGTGGTCGAGTGGTCAGCGACCCTGACTACGCAACCCACGGTCCCGGGTTCGAATCCCGGTGGGGGCAAACTTTTGTTTGATGAGCACGAGCATTTCCAACCGAGTCATGGATGTTTACTAGTATTTATGTATGTTTTTCCGTTATTCAGTCACCATAGAACTACGGAATCCTCAACCACTGAGGAACTGGCTATCTTATCTCAAACTGTCGGAACACAACAAAGCTATAAACATCGTTGTTATGGCGACAGACTTAGATAAGATGGTGGTAGCTAGCCAGGCGGACTTAACAACCGCCAACAACCAAACCGAGCACACAAAGATGTACCCCCCGCTAGGAATCGAACCCGGGACCTCTGGGTCTGAAACCGGTGGCGTAGCCACTAGACCACAGAGGCGGTTAAATTATTATTAATTAAGTTATTGCTCAGTATGGGGCTGTATTGTATGATTGGTGTGACAGTTGTGAAATTTATCATTATTTTTATATTCACTTGCGTTTAGGGTTACCATTTAAGAATTTGAAAAGTCCTGACAAAAAGCCTGACATTTCGATACAAGTCCGGACTTTTTAGTCACAAAATGAAAACATTAATCACTTTTGTTTTATTTTTAGATAAATGAGAAGTTAATAAAGATTAAAGACTTATTTTATATTACTTTAAATGTAGTTTTGTTACTCATATTCCAAAAATCCGGTCAAATTAACCTTTTGGGCGCCACGCCATAAACGCATTCCTGTGTCCTGCACGCCAGAGCATAAAATAGACAAAAATACCTACGAAAAATATAGTGCTGCCAAGAGTCGATAAATGGTAACACACGGCGACCTGTTTTTGTTGTTTTTATATGCAATAAATGACTACTTCTAATCTGGGATGTTTAATTTAATCTTGTGCCATCTTCCACTCTTTGTATATATGTACTTAGTACGTAAATAAAAGCATAGCATTGAAAATAAAATGGTGGTAAACCACAGCACTATTATCTATAGTGATGTCTTCATTGTCACGACTGGACGACAACGGCGCAGCTGGCCATCCTATAATGCCTCTTCCATAGAGATGTACCCGTGTCGCACGTAATGTATCAATTTCAAAATCGATACCTAGAAAGACATCGATTAACCTTTTCACTGCCCAATTATCCGTATTAATACTCTGTTGTATTTACTTATGTTACTATGTGCTTTGCTTATATTAAGTAAGTGCAGACGGCAACAGATTTTGTGAAAGGTTAAATTCTTATCTTTAAATTTCGTGTTAGTGCATCCGAATGCAGAACAGTAACGCTTTTGTTTCACCATCCTGTGAATATCCACTTGCGAAAATAAAGTTAACGTGAAACAAACTGCCGCGTCGGTCGCTTTCTGCGTACTGCGTGCGTGACACTCGACTAAATTGTCTCCGCGCGCGGACCGAGCGTGTAGGTATATAAATCGTCCGAATTACGTATTGACACGGGCCTGCTGATACGCTATTTTAGATCTTAAATCCTTATCAATATATCGTTTTTAGTCTACTCACAATACTTTTCAGAACGAGCGTAATGCCGAAAGTTAGCAAGTCGATATACCTACTTACCCGCTATTTTAGACCTTAATGCTTACTCACGGTTACTTACCTATTTTTTTTGAAGGATTGATTATGTTGAACTATGGTTTTAGAGATTTATTTCTGTAAAGAATGTTACGCTATTATATTATACCTATATATACTTTAACTATCGTTGAATGGGCGATTTTCTGACAGCCCAAATTAAAAAGTAAAAATTAGTTCAAAAACACTCGATAGATGTCGTTTTATGAAAGCCGTACCTACCTAAGGGCTGTAATAAATTCTACACTTTTACTTGTCTACCAAAAGAATAAAAAAATAGTATTTACTTACCTGTTTATATTCAGGACATCCAGAACCTATTTCTATTTTGGAATAGAATAAATATTACGCAGCCATACACGTGCTCTTCATGAACTCGCCTTTTACCATGCGCCATACTAATCTATGCTAAACGCCATCTATGAAGTCATTTACGAACCAATTTCTTTTTTTTTTTTTGATTTTGGAAAATCATCCATTATAAAAATACACCAAACACATTGAGAATTATCCGCTCGGGTGATCGAGATCACGCGAGCGGATCCTAAACATAATTATGATGATACCTAAACATCTTTATGGTGGTTTCGTCTTTTTTTTCGCAACCGTTACGAACTAAAATTGCGGCTCGCCTTAGAAAAACCTTTGTTATGATTTATAAGTTGATATTGGTTATTTTAAACTCGAAAACAAAAACTTTAATAATGTAGGTAATTAGCGGAGTGTAATACGTAATTTCAAAACACACTATCTCGATGCACGTTAGCGCGACAAATTGCGACAAACTAAATCTCAATGCACGAAATCGCAACAAACCAAATCTCGATGCCATCTATCTAAACATGATGATATCTATCTATACATATAAACAAAACTGAGAAGGTACCTACTTGGTATTAACCATGGTATATAAAAAAAACATACATAG
This sequence comes from Scoparia ambigualis, assembly GCA_963921215.1. NCBI lineage: Eukaryota > Metazoa > Arthropoda > Insecta > Lepidoptera > Crambidae > Scoparia > Scoparia ambigualis. The sequence goes on from OY992526.1 coordinate 9,921,143, forward strand.
AAAGTGTGAATTTTAACCGGTGCAAAACAGTCCAAAATATTTTTATAAATAAAAACAAACATATTTTAGTAAACAATATAATATAATATTAATAATATTATTGTGATTCATTTTGTTATTTATTATTAAATTACTTGTAATTAAACTACAATTAAATTATATCACCGTGCACATGTGTTGTATGCATATGATCCATAGTAGATGTCGGTACCTACCGCTACCCTAAGTAAAAATAAAATTAATCTACCCGCAATAGCTATGTTGCCGCAAAATAGCTAATGCCTTAAAGAGACTCGATGACGCAGTGGATGACGTTCTGTTTACAGTCACAAAAGTTAAGCAAATTTGGGCAGGTTGAGTAATTGATGGGTGACCAGAAAGCGACCTCGGCGAACATTGCTTAACTTTCGCGATCGAAAACATCGAGATTTTATGAACCTACGGTCACCCATCCCTTTGGTGACCTCGGCGAACATTGCTTAACTTTCGCGATCGAAAACCTCGAGATTTTATGAACTTACGGTCACCCATCCCCTTGACGACCTCGGCAAACATTGCTTAACTTTCGCGATCGAAAACCTCGTGATTTTATGAACCTACGGTCACCCATCCTCTTGGCGATCTCGGCGAACATTACTTAACTTTCACGATCGAAAACTCGAGATTTCTATGTATATAAGCATCTTCCATTTATTCGCATAAAACGATTAAAAACAAAATTCCTATGTTGTGTCGCGATTTTGTGCGTCGATATTACGTATTACACTCTAATTAGCGAAATAACCTAGGCTTACAAGAGTTGCAAGGAGTTATTTTGTTTCGAATATTAATTATAATTACTTACATTACATACAATTAAACAAAATGTAATAAAACAATTGTTAACAAAAATAATAATTTATTTAAAGTCTAGTATAGTATAGTATAATAACAGAAATAAAGTTAATTTATTAAGATTTTGCATACACTTACTTACCTCTAAATCTTTTTCAATAATTGAATCAGATTCCGAAAATTCATCGTTTTCATCGACGCCTTCCAAAATGCGAAGAAGTTAAATTGAATCGCTCATGTTGCACTGCACTACTTTCCTCACTATGCGCTTATGACGTCATCAGGCTATCGTCTATCCGTGACCACGGCGCCCAGAGAACTGCTTATTGATGACGCGCTAGGGATGCGCCAGAGTTGCCATATTGGATTTATTAGGTGAAGTTGATTTGACGATTCTTTATTCATGTAGCTGAGCTACGGTACGCTATGGCAGTGTTTTTTTCTTACATTTCATTTTATTAAAATAGCAATAGTAATAAAATAAAATAACACGTTTTAGTTGAATTTTGAATAGGTAATTTACATTAAAACTACCTTCCGCAGTACAGCACTAGCAGTCAAGAGTAGACGACCTTGGCGTGTTGAACATAGTATTTGCTTAGATAAAAATCCATGTTTTATAGTTCAATATTTCTCAGTTCTTATGGCTCTAAGAGACTTGTTTTTATACTCATATGTTGCAGGGATATTCTTTATTGCCAAATGTAGAAAAAAAATACCAGTAATAGTGTTTCAACACATTTATTTAATATTTTTGTAAGCCGGGTTTTTTTGTCAACTATAGATGTCGTTGGCGCACAGAGCCCGCAAGTGCTGGTCAAGTATAGACGACTTTGGCGCTCAAAAGGTTAAAGAGACGGATGGTAGCCCTAGTCGACCGGGAACTTTCTCGACTGTGTGTGTGTATGCATGTGTATGTATGAATGCATGTATGTGACCTCACCTCGTTCTCGGCCCGCTCCTCGTCGCTCTGGTACTGCACATCCAGCTCGGAGCTATTCACACTGTTCTCCCAGTCCTCGGACGATTCCACCGATGACGCGTCGAGCTCCATCTCCGCTGCGATTGCAAAGTCAAACTCAAATCATTCGATCACTGTAAAGCTGGGCATCAGAGGGCGTATTGTCTAATTCTATCTTATCTTATCTTAGTAGCACGTCGACCCATTAGGATAATTTGTGCAATAGTCTAATTTGTAACACCTTTACACGCAATAACTTTCAAGTAGAAGTAGATTGCTTTGCTAGTTAGATTTAGAGTCCGACCGAAAAAGTCCGCCACGCCCTCAATTTCGGCCGAAACCGAGACTTCTTAAAATGTCTATTGTGTACTGAAATGAGTGAAAATCTAGTATATTTTTTACACACACATACAAATATTTAGTTAAACCCCTTGCGCACCGTAAAACTAGACACAATTGAAAATTAATTGTTTCACGACCGCCGGCGGTCTTAAGATACTTGACCTATTACAGGGTATTAAACATTCCCTTGGGTGTCGTAAAAGGCGACTAACGGACCAAAGACTGCACATACATCCAACAGCATAGAGCGGCGATGGACTCACCAGCTGTCACGCACGCAGTTGTAACTTGGTGAAACGTGGACTATGGGCTGGCAGTGGACTGCTTCTGCGGTCTAGTCTCATTGCCTAGTCATCTGCTAACCCTTTGGGGGTAATAGCACAGAATGACTAATAGTTACTACCGTACAGAAGGATCACACCCTAACAAAATTCAAGTTTAGGTATAAAAAATTGCCTACTCTTACGACTTCCAAGCGAAATTGAAACTTATCGTGTGACCCGAGCGTTCATATTCCGTTAGGCAACGCTGACTCGATATCGATTTGACGTCAGGAGCGCAGGGTTCCCACTATTAAGTATCTATTTATTAAAATTAATCAGATTCGTTGTTCTTTATTTTATTTATACACCCGTAAACACAACAGTATCTTTAATACGCATTATAAGATCGTTTAGTAGTCATTGTTCGGTGCACAAAAGTCACAGAAATGATCGTTTGTTTTACGCGCGACGTGGAGCGTGCGTCGCGAGCGGCAACCAACTGCCATACGCCGGCCCGGAGGCGCGCCGGCCGAACGTACCTAAACTGCGGAGTGACACCCCTGGTAATAATCGTGAATCTGTTGTTGCTGTTGTTGTTGTTGTTGTTGTAGTGCACATACCTAAGGCGAATGGGTCTTGCTGCCGTGGCGCGGGAGCCGGCAGCCGCACGCGAGCTACGTCCACCGTCAGCTCGTTGGCCGCGGCTGCCGGGGGAAGGGAGAGCAGGGGATGTTAACCATAGGCAGTTAGTAGGGGAAGTTAGAGGTCTTAAACATACAGTTAACTTATTAGTTATTACCAGTGATCGGAGTAGCTAGATTGGTTGTTCGTACTTGCATCATTAATGTTCATATTGGAACGCAACCAGTTTTAATAGTTCACTTAGTTCCTAAAATGACCGCTTGGTGGCGCTATTGTATTAACCACTCGTGTTGGCCGTTAGCTCTTCTCTTCTGCCACGGACTTGTAATGCGAGCATGTGTAACTAAACTCCATAATAAATTGTTTCTAATTAGCATGATCTGCTGTTATTTTGCCCTTATCCCATCAGTTTATAGATAGCTTAACATGGATTAGCCATTTTCCAAAAAGTCTCCGGTATTTCGGGATTCAATAAAATATAAAACCTATTAATCTATCTATTTCTATTGTGGCCCATTTTATACTTAGGTGAATACCATAGTTTTTTTACTATAAAAATCCTGTCACTTATACCACCAGCTTGGCGTTGTAAGTGTTAAGAAAATGACCTTGTTCATTTTAATATGTTTCATACGAAATAAATTATAAATGCCGGAAAAAGTCTTATTATGTAACAAATTACGGAGTTCGAGGGTAATGTCGTGTCCATATTAATATTATGTTCCAGAACATTGACCCTAAATCAATTTACCTACTCCGATCACTGCTTATTAGTTATTACACGTTGTGTGTAGTGAGTTGGGTGTAGAGGTATATGCGTGTAGGAAAATAACGTATTGTGTGGGGCTATGTGTGTGAAGTGCCGGTTGCTGCTGGACGCCTGCGGGCTGAGACCCTCGGTGGCAGGAAGCTCCGGTATCGGACTAGGGGCTAGAGTGTATAGGATGTATAATTATATACATATTTTGCCAAATTATCCCAAATTATGCCAAAGTTTGTTATGATTTTTTTCGAAATTCTTTGTGCGAATATCAATAATTGTCACTCGAATTTTAAAATATTTTGTCGTTTTTGAGGCGACGTATGTGTGAATGCGTGCTGCGTGCGTAAGTACGTAAGTTTGTGCATGCGTGTGCGTGCGTGCGTGTGGGCGTGTGTGTGCGTGTCTGGATATAGGTGGGTGGGAGGGATTTTGTGTATACAGGATATTTCTCGTAAGGTGTCAAGCCGATGTGTGGTATAGGGAACTACCATACCTATCTATTGAACCTCCATGTATGTTCAGCGATTTTTGGTAGTTTTTGAGCTATAATTTTTTCTTCTAAGTAAGTATTTTATGACGAATTTAAAGTAGGTATCTTTTTTTACTAAGTAATCATCTTCCTAATATCAATACAAGCTACAAAAAAGTAATTTAAACTGATGTCGTAATAAAATACTCAAAAAAGAACAAAATTCTATATCTCGTAAAATCGCTGAATATACATAGAGGTTCAATAGATAGTCAAGTCAAATTATTTATTCAATGTAAACCTTTACAGGCACTTATTGACGTCAATACTAATAATAATAAAAAAACAGTTAACTAACTTTTAGTTAAGACTTAACAACTAATCTAACGAGCTATAGTCTGTGCCAGACAAATGCGCATCGCTACCCCCAGTACCACTGCACGCCGAAATAGAATCGCGTCGAGCCGAAATATAAGCCGTGGTCATAGAATTGTGTAAACAAACGTATCCTGGTACGAGACAAAAATAGCGACACAAACGGCTAAAATTTATAGGTAATTTATCGTTTTTTTTAGGATGAAAGGTGAAGAATGATAAATCAAAATGAATTGTTAACTTAAGTTATTACTTTAAGGAATAAAATTAAATGTGATTTCCAATTATCGTATTGATATTGTGGTAAGTAATAGAAATTGCAGATAACTGAGTTTTTAAATTAAAATAAAGTAACGGTTGAAATGAGTATGTAGGTATGGTAGTCCCCTATCACCACGCATCGGCTTGACACCTTACAAGAAACTCTCTGTATACGACAAGCTTTAAAAAAAGCTCGTGTTAGAACAAGCCCATTATCACTCACCCGCCGCGGCGTCGTTGTGCCGCGCGTTGGGCACTGCGGGCAGCCGCAGCGCCGTCGCGTTGGCGGCGAGCGCCTGCGCCCCGTGCCGCCCGCTGCTGGACGCTTGGGACAGATCCTCGGTGGGAGGGAGCTCTTCCGCGTACCGTACTAGGGGGTGATCCTGGTAGTACAGTAGTTAAGTTAGAGTGACTAACGCTTGGGGGGACAGATCGTCGGTGGGAGGGAGCTCTTCTGCGTACCGTACTAGGGGATGATCCTGGTGGTACAGTAGTTAAGTTAGAATGACTAACGCTTGGGGGGACAGATCCTCGGCTGGAGGGAGCTCTTCTGCGTACCGTACTAGGGGGTGATCCTAGTGGTATAGTATTTGAGTTAGAGTGACTAACGCTAGGGGGGACAGATCCTCGGTGGCAGGGAGGTCTTCTGCGTACCGTACTAAGGGGTGATCCTGGTGGTATAGTAGTTAAGTTAGAGTAACTAACGCTTGGGGGGACAGATCCTCGGTGGGAGGGAGCTCTTTCGCGTACCGTACTAGGGGGTGATCCTGGTGGTACAGTAGTTAAGTTAGAATGACTAACGCTTGGGGGGACAGATCCTCGGCTGGATGGAGCTCTTCTGCGTACCGTACTAGGGGGTGATCCTAGTGGTATAGTAGTTAAGGTAGAGTAACTAACGCTTGGGGGGACAGATCCTCGTTGGGAGGGAGCTCTTTCGCGTACCGTACTAGGGGGTGATCCTGGTGGTATAGTAGTTAAGTTAGAGTAACTAACGCTTGGGGGGACAGATCCTCGGCTGGAAGGAGCTCTTCTGCGTACCGTACTAGGGGGTGATTCTAGTGGTACAGTAGTTGAGTTAGGGTGGGCACTAAATAAGAGAAATTCTTTATTGCACATACATTAGATATAGTTTTTGTGTGCGATCTTAAGTCAAGCATAAGCACAGGCGGTCATATAGCTAAAAGCGATCTCTTCGTGACAACCTTTGGTAACCATTTACCTTGGGTCCATACCCAAGAAGGAGAAAAAGGAAGGGCGCAAGTATTGGTTGATAATAAATCAAAATATATTTGTTACAGACATACATAGGTATGAGTAAGGCGACAAACGGACCAAAGACTGCACATACATCCCACAGCATATAGCGGCGATGGGCTCTCACCACCTGTCACGCTGAACACATGTGCAAACATGTGAACACATCATTTGGTAAAACGTAGACTGTGGCAGTTGACAGCTCATTGCCTCATTGCCTGGTCTCTGACTAAAGGTACGTTTCCAAGACGGACCGCAAACTGCAAACTGCAGCTGCAGGCTGCAAGCGACACTACTAGGTTTCTATGCATCTCTATGAAATTGATTCCAAGCGCGGCAACACTGGGGCCTGGGGCCGCGGTGCTGCACTGCAGCACCAGTGGTGTCGCGAACCGCAGAAAGTTTACACGTGTCACGTACAAAAATGGCGACTTTTACTCTACATTCTGTCTCGCACAAAGGTACTGGAGTGACTGAGGCATTGTTCTATGCATTGTGCAGCCGCGGCATGCCGTCGCACTTAGAAATAGAAGCAACCGCGACCGCAGGCAGCACTCGGTCAACCGCAGCCGCCAGCCGCAATGTCGCCTGCGGTTGCAGTCTGCGGCCCGTTCGGAAACGTACCTTGACCTTTCGGGGATAATAATTGTAAATGTGTGTATGTATGTTTATAATAATAATGCCAGTTAACATTACATGAATCAGCCTGACAGTCAGCAACACGCCAACATTGAGTGCCAAGATTGATCACATGTTAGCAAAGAAATATGAAAATTAAAAGAAACTAGAAAATCACTCACCGGATGGGACAGCTCACAGATGGGGTTTAACCGCAAATCAATCATTTCTAATGCAGTCAGGAAACTGGTGTCAAAGTCGGCTGGTAAACAAGATATCTGGAAAATTATGTAAGATTAACAAAATAATAATGAGTTAATGAATTAACCATTGAGGAGCTCGATAGCGCAGCAGCTAGCGCGTTCGGCTTGCGATCTTGCCCGCTAAGAAACTCTCGCAATGCCGGGTCGCTAGATGGGTGACCAAATTAAAAACATAACGCCAGAGTGGTGGGTTATGGTCCAATATCCCCATGTGCTATTGCTCACGTGGGAGGCCTGTGCACAGCAGTGGGACGTTTGATGACGATTAGTGTTGCCGCTCGATAGTCCACTATTGATAGTCAATTGATAGACTATCGATAGTTGAGCAAAAGCAATAGTATCAATAGGTTTATCATTAGTATCGATATTTTCGATAGTATCGACAATATCGACAGCCCTGTAACTGTCAATACTATCGAGTTATCGACACACAAATACTATCGATAATATCGATACTATCGAAACTCAATACCGAAGGCACTATTAATAGTATCGATAGCTCAGAGCTTTAGAAGTAAACTCTCTAAAGTTACCAGCACGGAAACTGTAATAACGGCTTACCGTGGTCATGTAGAGTGTATTATGCGATACGGAATCATCTTGTGGGATAATTCGACAAATAAAGTTCTACTATTTAAGACCCAGAAGAGATGTATCAGAGCTATGAAAGGGCTCAAATTTTTAAAATTCAAAATTTACTTAGTTTTTAGAGTTTGTAATTATTTATAAGTCTTAAATTTATTTATTAGTATAATTTGTATGTGGACATGTTTTAATTTTATATTTTCATAATTGATTTTTTTTATTCGTAATTATTTTGTATTTGGACATAATATCATTGTGTAATTAATTATTATTATTAGATTTTTTGTATGCCAAACAATTAGATATTTGTATGCCTTGACGAAGGTGGAAATGTAGTGAAACTTAAATAAGTCTAACACCTATGATATTGTAACTAACCTGCATTTCACAAATAAATACTATTCTATTCTATTCTATTCTCAGTTTGGTACAATAGTATCGGTATACTGCAATACAATCGATATTATAAATGATTTCCGACGTCAACTATTGATAGTCAAACTATCGATAGTTCGGCAACACTAATGATGATGATGAATTAAACATACATACATACTTTCACGATTATTGTTAGTCAGTGACAAGGCCTGAGTGGTAGAGCCACGCTGCGTTGCAGCACGCATTGGGGAGGCTCGCCCCGCGTAATACCACCCTCTCACGAATATCCGGCGTGAAATAATGGCACTTGGTGCTGTTGTGTTTCGTTCGGCCAGTGAGGGTTCCGGAGGCCCATTCCACCTCTCCCCTCTCACAATTCCTATTCCTTCCTTAACCCTATTCCATCCTTAAAGGACGGCAACGCGCCTGCGATTCTTCTGGTTTTGCGAGTGTCCATGGGCGGCGGTGATTACTCTCCATCAGGTGACCCGCCTGCTCGTTGGCCTCCTTCTTTTATTTAAAAAAAAAGGCAATGAGGACCGCAAAGTCCTCTGCCAAAGTCCATGTAACACCATATAACAACTGCACTATGTGTACATTCTTTATTCCATTAGTCGCATTTTCCTCAGTCCTCATTGCCTGGTCTCTGGTCCTCTTTGGGGTTCATCATCAGCCCCACAAACGCCCCACTGCAGGGCACAGGCCTCCCACGTGGGCCATAACGCGCCTCCTATACAGGATTTTCGCCTGATATACAGATTTTCCTAGTTCGGGCTAAAATTTAATATGTTTTATCTATAATAATATATCTGTTCTGTTTATATGTGTGATTTTGTATGAAAAATAAATAAATATGATATGATATGATAACCCACCACAATGGCCCAATGCGGGTTGGTGGGTTTTAACAACTGCCATTTTACGACAACAACCGGGACCAACGGCTTTACATGCCTTCCGAAGCACGGAGGAGCTCGAGATGTTTTTAAATGGTCACCCATCAGGCGACCCGGCATTGCGAAAGTTGCTTAGCGGGCAAGATCGCAAGTCGAACGCGCTAGCCGCTGCGCCATCGAGCTCCCGTTGGGGTTAATAGTCGTAAATCGATGTAGAGCCGTGTAGCGTAGTCTCATTATAAGAATACTACCACCCCCTCTCTTCTGTTGGGTGTTGTAGAACTAACGAAATAAAGACTGCATATACATCCAACAGCATAGAACGGGAAGGGCCCCACCACCTGTAGCGCTCAGCACCTGTGCAGTTGTAATTTGGTGAAATGTGGACTATTTGCGGTCCTCATAACCTAGTCTCTGACTAACCGTTTGGATTTAAGGTTTGTGAATCTTTGTATGTTAAAAAGAATATTTACCTGGTTGTTATTGAGTTGCAAAAACATCAGCTCAGCACAACGCAGCACCGAGTCCGGGAACTCTTGGATCCTATTGTTTCTTAGGTTGCAGTGCACCAATGCTTCCATGCCGTCCATCGTGCTTGGCAGAGTTTCTATTTGATTGTTTTCTAAAGTAAGCCATCTAAAAACAATAATGGAGTATTAACAATGTTGCTTGCTACTACACTCCTTGACTTCGACTTGCCGACTATCGGCAAAGACAATTAAAAATTCTATTGTGTCTGACGCGTGACGCGCAGGTAGATATTCAACAACTAAAAAAACAAAATCAAACTTAGGCTCATATTCTAAAACCAAACTCACACTCAAATCTCTGCTTGAGTACAGTTAGAAAGGGATGGTGCTATTCATCGCATATATCACCATCCCTTTCGAACTGTACTTAGGCATGGATTTGATTTGGAGTTGGTTTTAGAATACAAGCCTTAGTCTTGGTTTTGATGTAGCACTTACATCAAATAAATAATCGGCATTTCTGAGACCTTGAGACCACATTGGGCCAGCGCGGTGGGTTATGGTCCAATATCCCCACGTGCTATAGTCCACGTGGGAGGCCTGTGCCCAGCAATGGGATGTTTAGAGGCTGATGATGATGATGATTATACCATTTCTGATGGAATATCAGATGCTGAATAATTCTAGTTGTTGATTTGTTTTTCAATTTCACAAAGGAATTATTGGTTTTCTTGGTGTAAAATGAGTCATAGAAATGGTACAGAATTGAATTTATTCATTAAATAATAGGTATTAACAGGTTCACTGTCCAAGAAATATAACAATAGGTAATCAATTGTTATGGTCCATATGTGGTCTGCGGAACTGTGAACCGGTCAAGTATCCTAGTGCATTGCGCTAAATGTGAAATCAACTAATAGTAGTAACGCACAATTCATAAAGATATTTTGCTACGATGCTCCTACACTCCAGTTGTAATGAGTTAAAGAAGAATTATTATGTCATAAATTTTCTGTTTCCACTATTATTGATTTTTAAACAATAAAAAAATTCTCCTAATCCGTTTGACACAAAAGTACCAATTCAGAGTCTAAGTGATTGAATTGAAGCATGAAATATAATTTAAAATGTAACTATGATGAAAGCAATACACCAGTATTACAGTACAATGATTTATAATTTTATGAGCAAGCATGAAGAGTTATTTTTCAATGAAATAATATTTCTTCACTATTGTTATCATTATTAGATGTTAAAGTTAAATGTTAAAATGTTAGAGTTAAATGTATTTAAATTCAAAACTTTTTATTTGGCTTAGAATACATTTTCAGCTCTTTATAAGTCACTAATTTACCAGTTTGCAAATCTACATCAGAAGACCTTAGACTGAGAAGTATTAGAAATAAAATCAGTGAGGCCACGTTTTTTGAAGCATAAAGTTTAGTTATAGAAAAATAGCAATATGCAAGTGATATCCCTGGGTTTTCATGACTGTAAAGCTGGGGTAAACTATTTTCCAAAAGGCATATAATATAACAACTTTAAAGCTGCCATTTTAAATACATTATTTACCTTAGTTTTGATAGTTTGGTCATTTCATTTGGAATGGTTCTAAGCTCGTTTCCTCTCGCTCCAAAAGTGTCAAGCTTTTCCAACTTGCCGATCTCCTTGGGTATCTCCCGCAGCCCTATCCTGTTACACCAGAAGGCCTCCAAGTTTTCTAGATCCCCTATTTCCGGTATCAACACTTTTAAAGGATTGTAACTGATGTTCAGGTTAACTAGGTTTTTCAAATTGCCTATCTCAGCTGGCAACGAACTAATGTTATTATAGTCTAGGGTTAGCGTGGTCAGGTTCACTAGTTGGGTTATTTGCACTGGGACATTGTTAATTTTGTTTCTATGTAAATACAGATGTTCAACTTCCAGGCAGGTGTATAAAAGGTTGGGTATTTCGGTGATTTCGTACGCGTTCAGACTCAAACGCGACTTCTTCTTGGCAATGGTCTGTTCTATAAGTGCTAATATATGGTTTTCACGGATAAATTTTAATATTGCACTCATTTTGATTCTATTTTTGGTTACATTGCAAAAAAACTATTGCGTTTTGAGTTGATGCAAAAACATGACAGTCGGGCTGTCAATGTTGACATTGCCAGTCTGTCAGTTATGTGGATGGAACAGGTGGACATGACCTTTGAAGTTTTGAGATAAGAAATGTATGGATATTAGAGCTCTATTCAATTCAGTATTGCCAAAATATATGTCTTTTTACGTCTACCAAAAATAGGCATATTATTTTATTATCTTATGCTAATTAATAGTTTTTATAATGTTTGCTATTAGGCGGAATTAAATAAGTTTTAAACTTTCTTCTTTAAAATTGTAATAACCTTTCACTAAACAATTAAGCTACATGCTTGAAACGGAACACAGGTTGTTCTATCGATTTTCCGCGGAAAACTTAGTGCGACTGAAAATATCGAGTTCTTGTGAATGAAATAAACAAATCCATTTTCGCAACAGTTGCGATTGACAAAATGAGAGATAGATAATGTTTTGAAGTGAAAACTAAACATCATTATTGAAGTGCGTTTGCAAGAAAATAAAATGTGCAATGTTTTTAAATTAATATTTCTCGTACTTCTATTGGGACAGAGACATTTGATTGTAGAGTGCAGTGGTAAGGATCAACTTTTATACACTTTTAAGTCTTGAATTCTCACATGATACTACTCCATAAATAGTTTCGTTCACAGGATACCAGCAAAACAGAACTCATCATGCGCGTAGGGCGAACGTCGACGATTTCTTCAAGAACAAGATACTGTCTTCTTATCGCTCATATCAGCCTGTTGCTGTAAAGTACCACAAGGCTTCGTACCCTAGGGCAGACGACAGGCCTGACTACGATATAACTTCGTATGACTCTGAATACGGTGGTGTGGTATCAAACTTCACGTCTTCCATTTACGATGATAACCCGCCGCTGTATCCGAACCCTGAGTTAGTGGCGCGGAGTAACCAAGGTCAGTTTTTTTTTAAAGAAATAATAAACAATATTTATCTACGTAATACGTATTATACATCGAGAGGACAACACACACAACACAGGACGACAGGATTAAACACAGGACTATAATTTAAACGTTTTTTCTCACTTTTGTTTTTTTTTATGTTCTTTCTAATACGCTGACTGCAACTCTTTAGATTTTTTATGTAACTAACTAGAATTACTGTTTTCTGAATTAAAAGATTTTAATATGAATTATTATTATAATAGAAGGTCCACAGCCCGCCAGCAGGCGTGGTGGCGTTCTATCGGCTTTGATAAAATCTATAGTTACTGTTATGGCTCCTCTACACAATCGGCGATTACTGACGATTACGGGTGAGCACGATTGTGTGGAAGGCATACTCGGCTGTACTCGCCGATCATCATCTATGATCGCTTACAACCCGTTATTTGTTGGTTTTTCGGGCACGCATCAAAGGGAATCGTGCCGGGTGGTTGTGGAGGCCCACACGATCGCCGATCATTCATTTGCCTTTGGACAGTGAAGCGTTGCACACGTGCGTCTGTAATTTACTTAAAAATACGCACTAAAACGGCTAGTGGGTGGTCTAATGAAGAGATTTTAATATAATTTAATAAGCTGTACCTAATATAATTTAATAAATGGTAGCAGCAGCAACACACTCTTGTCCATCTTGTACGCTTGCCGTTCGACCAACTCCACAACAAGAAGACTACAGACGAATATATGTTGATGCTTGCACGATGATCGTGCCGATTAAAGACGTCACACGATCAACGATCATCGCCGATTGTGTAATGGAGGCTTTAGGTATCCTTAATTGTTACTATTATTCATGTCAGATATATCTTTGTTAAACATGATTAGTAAATTACCTTTTTTTAAAATGATAACTATTACCTGTATAGTTATAAAAACATGTATTAAAGAAAAAAAAAAGATTTGTTAGAACTTGTCATTTGAAGTGTGTTTTAGTTTTGCTCAACCTGTTGATTCATTTGCTATTCATTTTAACAGACATCTTAATTGGTAGAGTAATCGGTTCGACTTCCGCACACGATGCTAGAAGCTAACTCTATTATTAATCAATATTGAACATGGTTCTGTTTTGTAATTAATCAATTTGGATTATGTAATTTATTGGATATAGTAAAACGGCAAATACGGGCTTAAAATAGGGAAATACTTTAACCTCCCTGCATCGCCTTTATAAGTGGTCCTTCGAACCGGATAGAACTAGCTACATAGCATTACAAATGCATCGCTCACATAATTGGTCCTTCGACTTGAAAATACACATAAATACACATACAGCGACATAGCAAACTCACCTATATAGCATAAAATTGGTCCATTCAACCGGCATAGACCAGCACTAAGTACATGAAAAACAAATGAAATAAATATAGCTTTGAGGTTTTACATACGACTCTATAGTTTTCTTTATCACTGTCAATAGTCAGCAAAACGGAGAGCAAACAATCGGATGTAGAAGTGGATTTACCGGACGACTCGCTCGCCGACGCCGACCTTAAAGAGCGCAATATTATCGACAGCGTTACCTATCTGTACGGTTTCAACGGATGCCATGGTATGAGGAACGAATGGATGATACTGGTGAGATTTTTATAAAGTTAAAATTATTTTGTATAGAGCTGTGTGTGTGGCGGCTCATTAACCCTTTTAACTGCTTGGCAGCTCAGTAATACAAAAATAAAAAACCTACTACAAAGTGGATTGTTTACGTAGTTTACTTAAGATTACAATATCGATAAAACTTACACAGGTAAAACCCATAGAATATTTCACATCTATTTAAAATTAGGAAACCATACAATAAATCATGCATTTAAGGGTACAGTACAGTATTAATTCGAGCTAGTGGCTGTCTAAAATAATATATATCTACCTACATGTTGACTTATTTTACTATTACTAATACTGTTCCAACCATGGAACACCAGGTCACTGATCATGGCCTGCTTGGAATTAGCTGCAATTCGCAGCGTTAATGTTTTAACTAACTTCTTAATAACTAAACTCACCGAATGATGAAAGTTGACCCGCCTTGCAACCTGAGGAGAGGGCAGAGGTAAGGAAGGAAATAGGACGGTTTGCAAATCAGCTGCTGTGATGGCTCCTGGCTTCTGGCGGCGTTGCCACGCCGGTCGACTCCTAGAGGCTGTCCAGATGGCCCCGTCCCACTCGCCGAGCAGCCGCCTCCTCCACGATATCGCCGGGAACTGGTTCCCACCAGCTCACCACGCGAGGCTAACCGTGCCTGCTAACGCGAGGTAGCGAGCATTCGCAATATACCGTCTGCCGTCGCGTTTGTTCGTCCGATTAATCACACACAGCAGCCTCCGATGGCTGTTTAGAAGGAGATTATTGAGATATTATCCGATTAACTGTTGATTCACAACTAAGGCATGTGGCCATGTACCGACATGCACAACTTACATGAATTCTGCCGTCAGAAATATAAACGCGTACAACCCGCGGTTGTTTTCACACCATATAATGAGGTCTGAGCTGTCCCGTACCGTGTGAAAATCAAAAACAGCACCGAAACTTAACAGACCTCCGCCATTACGTGTTGTTCCGAAAACCGAACCGATACTGAACTGACCTGACATACGAATGTCAATGTCAACCGCCATGACACTTTTATTATCCTTCCCTGTTCATTGCTGGTTTTAAACAGTCACCCGCCCGGAAAGGTCCCGACCTATCCCCTAAACAACAGGCAGTCGTGACACCGTCGCTACAAATACCGTAGTTAATGCCTCAAAGTTGGCGCGGTTTGTCCGATCACGCGAGCTAAATGTCTTGCCGACTTAACAACAGCTTCCTAATCTCACCCCAGTGGGGACATCTTGGAGGACTGACGGTCCAGTTGATGCCCCGACAGGAGGGGGCTGTTCCGATATCCACCCGTTTTACATTAAGAACTCAACTACCTCTCGTAAGTAACGTTCCGCACCCACATATAATTGGTTCCGTTAACAGAACGGTTCCGCGACGGCAGTCCCCTACGGGAAACAACTCTGTCGAAGTTAGCAATAAAAGCTTTCCGTCGCCAGATTAGCAACTACCTCGAGATGAACCGCCTTGGTAGATAGACAGACAAACGGGTGGCAGGCTGCGTCGTGGCTGCCTTGAGCCGATAACAAGGCACGCCGAAACACGACGCTCCGAACCGTACGACGTCCCGATAACGCGTATGAATGAAAATATTTTATTAATATAGGTATTACTTGATAATTGTGTTGCCCAACCCGCTCGCATGCCAGTGCGCAGTGGAAGCAAAACCGTCTCTTGGTTTGTGAGCAACGCGCGGTTGGGCAACAATCTCCTATTGTGGACCCGAGTCCCCCTGAGTCCCACCGGTGGGAGAGGGGGCGGCGACGAAGGTAAGGAGTTCTCCCGACCCATGCCACGAGCATGGGCGCGTGCGGGGTGGTGACTGAACCACCCCACCGTAGGTTGACGGTGCCCAATGGCACCCGCCCGCTGCAGGCCGATTTTCGCCCCTACTGGCCCTACCTCTCCTTGACGTCCTCCCCGTAGGGACAGGAGCATACGTTACCAAACAAGAATTGGCCCCCCGATCGGGCCCCTCATCATAATATTGGTTGTTGGGTCCCGAACCGTCTGGGGTCGACCCCCCAGGCCCAACATGGTAGGGGGTCCCCTGATGGGACCTCTCCTCCAACCGGTGGGGATCTACTTCCGTCAGCCTGTGGCTGTTCCCGTACAGGACTCCTAAGTCCTTGCTGGTGGTCTGACATCCCGGGCATATTTAGACAGAGAAGGTCATGATACCGACCACCACAAAAATTGCAAGCCCCAGCTTGTGAGTACTGCTGTGCCATGTGTGGACCTAAACACATGTAGCACCAGCCCCGTTGCCGTACAATAATCCGCCGTCCTTGCACCCGTTGTGCACTGAACCCGTCGCACCGAGTGACGTCATGCCCAGGCTTCCGACAATACGAGCACCAAGTTTGCTCCGCCTGCGTCACTAGCGCATGCAAGCGCTGAGTAGGTCCCGTACGTCCACCCTCTCTTGAGGCACCCGACATCACGTGACTCCTCCGAGAGTCACGTGGCCCCAAGGGGTGTGATCCTACTGTCACGTTGTCAGCCCGTCTACATTCTCCCTCCAGAAACGACAACAACTCAGTCAACGTAGGAAGGCCTTCGTTGTCCCCGGTACGCTGCTGTTCGAATCTGGTCTGCATGTCCATTGGGAGCCGACCAAAACAATATAAAATAATATATATGACCACTGGTCAATGGGCAGGCCCAAATTAGCTAAGGCCTTAGTGGCTGTCGTCATCGGGTTCAAAATCTCTGACCGAATTTCAGAGACCCGAGCCACATAAGGCATAGTGAAAATCCGTGTCAGTTGGGCATCTACCAACCGCCGTTCGTTTTGATACCGATCGAACAGTATCTGCCGAGCCGTAAGATAGCTGTCCTCCGTTACTGGCAGGTGAGCCACCAACTCCGCAGGTTCACCGGTGAGGGCACCCCGCAGCTGTGCCATCTTGTACGATGCCGTTAGGTCCTTCCGATCATGGACCAGGCTGTCAAATAAATTTATGACCCCCCCCACTGGTTCAGGTCACCATCGAACACCGGTAGCTCGATGCTAGGCAGGCGTGACAAAATGCCAGATGAAGATGGTTGCTCAGCTTTGTCTCCACCGGTGGAGCGAGCATTCAAAATCTCCATCTTCCTCTGCACTATGTCATCAGCATACTGCTGCCAATGGTCAAGGTCCTTCTCCGAAGACAGCAGCACATCACTGTCATCAGCCGCCAACTCCGTGAGGTCCGTGATGCACTGATACACCACTGTCATACGTGGGTCAACAACCGAAGCCCGTGCTAAGAATGCCTCTTGTATGTCCGGTCTATCCATCAAGGCACGAGCTGACGCAAAACATCGCAGCTCACTTCCTATTCTAGCTTTAATCGCCGCGACCGTGGTTAGCGGCATGTTACTTACGATTTACAACACAATAAAAAATAAAATACCTAACTCCGATTAGGTCTATAAGCCTAACTAAATATCTAACTACCTAAATACCTAACTCCGATTAGGTCTATATACCCAACTCCGATTACGTCTATAAGCAATAACAACCGAACAAAAATAAAAAATATACTTATTATCAAATTACAAGTCCTTCCCGAGGCGAACAAATCACTAAGTCCGAACTAGTTATGTATACTAACTTATACAACAAACAACAATAACACATGTTCAAACAACCGTAGTGCTATACCAAATTAACCGAATGAAGTTATTTATATCCACATAACAAGAAATAAAATTATAACTGCCTACATCAAGTACATCAAGCCCGTTGCTTGGGAGTAAACACTATATTACTAATAGTATTTACCGTACCGTATTATTCAAATAACTAGCAACATATGTTATGTTATACCTATATGAAGTCCTAATTAACTTCATAATAAAGGTTGCACTTACTGTAGGTAAGAAAATACAATTAGTGTGACAGACCTTATTCTGTTAATTCACAACAATTAATAAAGATACCGACTCAACACGATTCCATGTTGTGATGTGATAAACATTGATTGAGTACTTGTTGTCAATGACCGAGGCAGTAACATTTCAAAGACACCTCCGTCAAGCACTACAAAACAACAAAAATCAATGATTACACATTTAATGTAATAATCTTAATTACTTACTTATTAAATGTAATTAACTAATCTTAAGCTAATTCAGGTGGATATATTTATGTTACCTACCTACCCGAACTACAATGGAAGAAACAGGTTACTCGGACTGGCCCGAGCTGCACAAAACGGTTCCAAGGAACCAGCTGGTCCGTGTCGTTTAAATTTAAAGAACCACGCTCTGCTACCACAATGTTCCAACCAGACCATGGACCACCAGTCACTGACCATGGCCTGCTTGGAATTAGCTGCGATTCGCAGCGTTAATGTTTTAACTAACTTCTTAATAACTAAACTCACCGAATGATGAAGGTTGACCCCGCCTTGCAACCTGAGGAGAGGGCAGAGGTAAGGAAGGAAATAGGACGGTTGCAGATCAGCTGCTGTGATGGCTCCTGGCCTCTAGCGGCGTTGCCACGCCGGCAGACTCCTAGAGGCTGTCCAGATGGCCCCGTCCCACTCACTGAGCAGCCGCCTCCTCCACGATATCGCCGGGAACCGGTTCCCACCAGCTCACCACGCGAGGCTAACCGTGCCTGCTAACGCGAGGTAATGTTCGCAATATACGCGCTGCCGTCGCGTTTGTTCGTCCGATTAATCACACACAGCAGCCTCCGATGGCTGCTTAGAAGGAGATTATTGAGATATTATCCGATTAACTGTTGATTCACAAGTAAGGCATATGGCCATATACCGACATGGGCGACATGCACAACTCACTCAACGCGACGCGAATTCTGCCGTCAGAAATATAAACGCGTACAACCCGCGGTTGTTTTTACACCATATAATGAGGTTTGAGCTGTCCCGTACCGTGGGAAAATCAAAAACAGCACCGAAACTTAACAGACCTCCGCCATTACGTGTTGTTCCGAAAACCGAGCCGACCTGACATACGAATGTCAATGTCAACCGCCATGACACTTTTATTATCCTACCCTCATTGCTGGTTTTAAACAAATACTATGAATAAAAACCGCAATAACAAAACAACAACATAACTTTTTAATAATAACCAAAAAAACTTAATTACATAGGTATTTTGTCGGATATTTACGACCTAGGCAAAATGGACACGATGACCTTTGTCGGAATAATCCACAGACGTAATACGTCTGTGGATTAATCCGACTCTGACGGGAAAAGTGTTAAAATAAAATTACCAACCCATCTCTTTCCTTGGGTGTTGAAAAAGGTCCCCACCCACGTAGTCATAGGGTTGAGTAATCTTTTAGTGAGTCGCCACACCTACAGCTCTATAATATTAACTAAAAAACACTAAATTAAATTAAATTCGAATCAAAGATCTAAGTATTCATAATAATACAAAACGCCCACCAGATATTCATAACCTGCGGCATCGCGGTCGTGATGCTGCTATCGGCAGTTATGTGGCTGATGTGGAGCGAGTATGCTGCGGAGTTCCGGCGCAGCAGCAAGCTGTACCCGATCAACATCAACCTGTGCTGCTGCCTCATAGCCTGCACGCTGATATACATCCAGGCTGTGGTGGTAAGTGTCACTGTTAGTCCTACACACTTTAGAACTCAGCTAATAGAAAAGACGCATAATTTCCGAAATAAATAAATATATATATAAGTCAGTCAAGTCGAAAATTCTCAAAATTAAAAAAATCATAGCTTGAACACTACAAAAAATCGCGGAACATAAGTACATGTGGTATTTCCGGGTACACCTATATGTCAGGAATCCAATTTTTTTTATGACACCGTTTGGGCCACCCTGTTTAACCTTTCACAAACTAACATAAAATACACAGGGTCTTCAGTTCTTCACCACTTGTCTAGCGTTTTGACGTTTTTAACAGTTTTTTTAAATCCTTTTTACCATAAGGCGTTTCATCCCCGTCGCAGTGCGAGCGCATCGCCCTCCTGCTTCACTACACTCACGTATCGTGCGTTCGTGCGCTATGTGGATAGTGGCGTTAGCAGCTGTAGTGGCGGAGCCTTGTCTACAATTTACTTTTCGCAAACGCTAACGAATAGACAAGGTTTTCACCACTTGCCTAGCTTTTTCTTTACGTTTTTAACAGTTTTTTAAAATCCTTTTTACCATAGGGCGTTTCATCCCCGTCGCAGTGCGAGCGCATCGCCCTCTTGCTTCACTACACTCACGTATCCTGTGCTATGTGGATTGTGGCGTTAGCTGCTGCAGTGGCGGAGTACTGTGCGTGTGATACACTACTGCCGCTGAAGTATAACTACCTGTTGGCGTATGGGGTGCCGGCTTTGGTCGTCATGGTAAGTGTATCTCATCATCAGCATATGAAGGCTTATCCTTTAGACTCTCGTAGATACCTACAATCGCAGTCTCGGTCGTGTCGTGTTTCAATAACGCGTGTTTGTATCGTTACAAAAAGAAACAGCTTATAAAGGACCATAAAGTAGAACCTTAAAAAATTGAACTACCTATAGTTACCTATTTACATAAAGTATTATTACTTATCGTTTACAGTTCAATTACGCATTATCGATGGAGCATTACGAGATAAAACATTACTGTTGGATGTCCATTGAAAAGGGGATGGTGATGGGTTTCATGATTCCCGCTATGGTTCTGATCATTATCAACACTGCCATCATAATTCTCGGTTTGCAAAGCGTCAACAAGAAACAGGCTGAGATGTTGACAGCGAAGATTCAGGAGTTGGTGGACCATCATATTGCTAATTGGCCGAAGAATGAGCCGATGGAAACTATGATTGATAACAAGGGAAGCATTGATAATCTCGACATTTATACTCCGGGCAGTAGCAGGAAAAATACTGATAGTTCGGACACTTTGGACAAGGAGTACAATTTCAGTGAAGATGAGTGTCAAAATGGGGACGCAATGGAGGTAAGCTTTTTTGGTAATCGTTTAAAAGTTACATATTGGATTCTTGTGATTTAGGGCCGATTTATTCTAGTTGAGTGCTTCGCTAATTTGATTATTTGAACTTCGTTTTAAATAAACAAAGTAGCGATGCAATGTATTGTTACTCGACAAAATTAGCACAGCACAGTGGCAAACACTCACCCCCCTGTTTTTCCACAAATCGTCGTACAATGTTGCGTAATGTGCCAATAATAAATTGTTGTGAAAAATACAGCAGCGCGGGCATTAGATAGGAGGTGTCTGATTGCCACATGTCTAGGGAGGCACGTTCGAATTATTATGCTTTAGGAGCTCTACACAATGGGATTTTTCAAGATCAAAAAAAAAATGGTTCCTAATGACTTCATAGATGGCGCTTAGTATAAGGCGAGTCCATTTAGAGCACGTGTATGGCTGCGTAATGTAGTACTATTAGTTATTCTGAGGTAATGGTATCAGAAAATATAATTATTGTGCAACTGTCAAACTGTGAACGAAACTCAGAACAATAACTAAATATTGTTCTAAGGAACGAAGTTATGGAAAATAGAAATAGGTCCTGAAATGAAAATACCATAGAATAATAATTAATGCTGGATTTACACGAAGCCAATTCTTGAGACAACCCCCTAAGCTAGTCCAATATTGGCATCGTGTAAATAGAGACAGTCCACTACATTGGATTGTCCTCAAGCCATTTTTGCATAGCATTAGCATTGGCTTATTGGATTGTCTCAAGTATTGCCTCCGTGTAAATCCAGCATTAAGCATAGAAGGAAAGCTATGACATTTGAGTGTGTACTCCGTTTGACAACAAACAATGCGTTAATAAGTGACATGCACACGGAAAAATATAACCTAAATTACACGGGAGCGTTTGTCTTTGCCAGGTATATAAAGTCAAATATTACACTTAGAATTACATTTTACATTTGACGTTTTTAGCAAGTTATTTTGTCTCATTCCTTTCAATGTTTATGGCCCATTTAAAAAAAATAGGACAACCATACTAGTCTCATTTGGACTCCTTCTATGCATAAGCTATTATTCTGAGAAAAATACAATTTTTTTATTTTTTGGGTTGTCAGAAAATCGCCATTTCCCGCCCTAATTTTCAGTATTACCAACCTAAAATATATATATGTCCATCCAGTGACCCGGCATTCAAAACTTGCATAACCACGGCAATATTACAAATGGAATGCACTAGCTGCGCTATCGAGCTTCTCATAACTGTTGTACAGTATAATTATTTTCAGACATCCCACGCGAAGACCATTCAAGACAAGGGCATCCTCAACATGCTGTACATGGACAATCTATCGTGGAAGTGGAGCTGGAACACAGAAGGCAACGAGCTTAAGACTTACCTGAACCTGTGTTTGGTACTGGAGCCGTTCTTCGCAATTAACTGGGTGATGGGTGTGGTGGCGATAGAGAACGCCACCCACTGGTCAACCCCCACCATTTACTTGATACTCGTCGTTGCTATGGTGTGGTTTTAAAATACTTACTAGTTACACTTAATTACAGTTAAACGTTATTCAACGCTTACTATTAAATTAAATAGTAATTAAGTAGATTTAAACTTAGGCTCGTATTCTAAAACCATACTCACACTCAAATCTCTGCTTGAGTACAGTTAGAAAGGGATGGATTTGATTTTGAGTTTGGTTTTAGAATACGAACTAGTTTTTACATTACGTTACATTCAGTCACGACTCACGACCACATTATTATCCCCTAAGGGTTAGTCAGACTATAAGCAATGAGGACCGCAAAATTAATCCTCATACGTCCAATTTTCAAAACAACTGCACATGTGCTCAGCGTGACAGGTGGTGAGCCTATCGTTGTTGGTTGTATGTGCAGTCTTTAGTCCGTTAGTCGCCTTATACGACACCCAAGGGACGAGAGCTCAAGACATACCTGAAGCTGTGTTTGATACTGGAGCCGTTCTTCGCTATCAACTAGGTCTTATGGTTATTGTTGCGATAGAAAACGCGACACATTGGTACATGCCGGCATTTACTAGATACTAGTCGTTGCTATAGTGAGATAGTATTTTTATAAAAGTATTTTACCGATTACTACTTAAAGAATCACCTTACTATCTGTGAATTAACTTTTTATGAGCCTCATGTATCCCACCTAATAAAAAAGGGGGCGGGGGTAATGAAGTGTAAAAGATTCCCACATAAAAGTCCAAAGACTTTTTAACACACACGTTTGGGGTCCCTGTTACCCCAGGGTAGGGGTGGTAGGGGGGTAAGGGTTACCAGTAACCCTTATTATTGATACGGCCAAGGAATACCCGCTGATACCGCAGTAGCTATACCCCTGCTAGGCTGGCCAACTCTAAAAAAAAAGTAAGTAAGGTAATTTAAGAAACAGTATTTTAGAAAAATGGACAGTATTTTATATTTTCAATATGGCTGCGCTGCACCGCGCGGACAACGTTCGCATCTTTTTTACTTTTTATACAGGTATATGGTTACCAGTGCACAGTGATACTAAAACATAATTTTGGATACTTTATTTTTGTTCAACAGTAAAAAGTATGATGTAGTGAAAAACAGTATAATAGACCTAGCCCCTGTGTTTAAATTAAGTTAGTGCCGAATCAAAGTCCGTATAAATAAGTGACATTGTTCCAGTACGTGTACCTCACGGCGACTATTTGCACCACCTTGCCGATCGTGCGCAACAAGAATGCGCCGGCGCCGTGCTGCGAGGAGGTCGTCACTGAACCGACGCTCACCAGGACAAGGTACCGGCTCCCTAAAGGTCAATTTACACATCTGTGAAGCCACAGTTGCGACACAGACCGGAACAGTGCGAAATATTCTTCCACTATGAACGCATCCCCTCTTGTCAGTGTCAGTGACGGACGACACATTGCTCTTAGAGTGCGTTCCGTCGTTCTGGGTGTGGTTGTTTAGTTAAAGTTTAACTCGTTTGAGTTGCAACTGAGCCACGGAACGATCGAGTTGTTTCTTCTGAAGTATTCCTGTCCAAAACTAGAGAAAACTCTTGTTTTGTCTACTTTTTTTCCACTTTTATACAATATTTAAACCTAATTATTAAAAAGTAAAACAATACGAAACAAACAGGCCGAATTTTTCGAGACGTTTTGACATAAATTGCAAAATTTGACACTTTAACAATGATATAAACGTCAAATAGCTGTCAGAGTGAAAAACAACCATCCGATTTGATGGTTGTTTGGTTGCTGCGCTCTGAGCCACAGAACGGCTGAAACTACGCTCTGACAGCCGTCAGAGTAAAATGTCACCAAGCCACGGAACGGGTAGAGCGCGCGCCGGAGTGCGCTCGAGTGCACTCGAGTGAAGCCACGGAACGCAGCCTAGCTCTTCATGCTGCTCTTCTTCTTTGTATAGAGCAATAGCTGTCATTGCTATCATTGATTCATAAATCCTAACAAAGTTCAAAATTTATTGATGAAATTTGACATTCTGTGGTAGTGCTCATTTTGACTTTTAATAGTAAGTTGATCTGCTGACGTCTGTACGTTGAATTACGAATAGACGGGGGATGAGCGTTTGCCAATTGTCTAGGAGGGGAGGGGGGCTGGTCTGCAACCCTACACAATTGGCAAACGCTCCACATGTCCTGTATGACGTATCATTGACATAAATGAAGTCCTATACATTCTTAATTATATTCCATACGCCATTACGCCACTTGTCTGGGTCCACTGAGCACTATAGCTAAGTCAAATATGCTTAGTAGAGTTAATAATTTTACTCAGCTCCATAAAAATTATGTCAAATTCCTAGCCATGGCAAATTGTAACATATCAGGATGCATAATATTGACGATAGTTTATTTTTCAGGACAACCGACAGCATTCCACTATTGGACCCCGCGATTCAGCAACCGAACGTGACGCCCGCACCAGCCGATACCATCAGCACAATTAGCATTTAAAATAACGATAACCGCGTGTTAAAATATACTCTCTTTTGAAATACCTTTCGAAACTATACGAAATTACGAACAACGGAATATTTAATAACCGTTTGTATGTTTCAAGTTACCGGAAGGATCACTTTGTTAAGCAGCGGTACCATAAACGCTGGCAACATTTTATTGTTAAGCGGTTGGAAACGGTCAAATGAAAGAAGCGTAAGCGCTTACGAGCTTGAACTTGGCGTTCTTTGGCGTTACAAATGACGTATGGTACGATCTAAACGTCCAAATTCTGCGATTGATTTTGTGATGATTTATAATAGAGCGGGCCGTGCACGGGGCGTGCCCCATCCGGGCCCGGAAGGGACACCCCCGTTCAATAGTTTTATGCCTGTTGCGGTAGTCATGCATGCACTACATGTATGGTACGCACAAAGCGTGGCTCAAAGCTGGCTACCTTCCGGTTTTGGTTCTAATTACCTACTGAAGATGTACTAGTTAATATAATTTTTCAGCATATACATTACATGTAAACGCTCTCGAATAAAATGCTAGTATAGTGCGAATCAGGCATTATGGACTATTCAATCTCCGAAAGCACCGCGCAACCAATTAACCCACGAAATGTTATGAATTATTCTTAATTAATTGGGCACTGAATCATACAACTTTAAAATAAGCATTTTGAATCGTCTAAAATTAACTTTACTACTCTTAAGGATGGGTAGGTAAACCTACAAAGTACTTTTTTACAAGTACATGACGAGCAATGCATTTTAACGATGTTAATAAGATTTTGTTGTATGGCGGCTCCACATTAGTGCCGTGAAGCTCCGTAAACAGGCGTGAACGTGAACGTGGATGGTTTTCGCGGGATTCACGTGCATTTACGCTTGTTCCCCGGTCTGATTGGGGAACAGAACAGTCGCGCGCGTGTTCTGTCCCGCGACAAAGGGTTCGCGCGGCGTTCATGCGTACAAATCCACATTCACGGTCACGTGCCAGTTTACCAAAAAGGAAATTAATCAGTTTACTCCAGCCAGACTATACTTTGATCGGATAAAATGTATTTCAGTCATCCACCATCTTCTTTTTTTCCAAAGCTTTATAATAATGTTTTGGACGTCTAAATAGTATGTTGCCACAGCAAACAAAGTTATTGCAGCAGCAGCTTCTACGTCCATTTCGCGGCGGGTTTCACGAACGATTGTGAGCATTCCGTGAATGTGGAGGGCACGACTTGTGCCATGAATTTCGCGCGTGTATTCACGGCACTGATGTGGAGCCGATAGTACGGTTGCATTGCTTTGGATGAACCATGATGAACCATGAGGTTTTTGGAGTTCTTGAAAGAAGGATAAAAATTAACTAAACGGGTCACTTACGACTCGTAAATACTTTTCTTGAAAATTTAGATTCGCTGTAAACGTCAATGGAATGGGTCCCGACTGCTACAATTTTTCTTTGCAACTTTGGCGATTATTGAGTTAAGTGCAATCGGGTATGAAAACTTTCTTGTTTTAGGGTTTTTTCATTTCCAAATTATTTTTAATGTGAATTTAACTGCTAAATGGGTGATTTTCTGACAGCCCAAATTTAAAAATAAAAATTAGTTCAAAAATACTCGATAGGTGGCGTTTTATGAAAGCCGACCCGTTCCTACATAAGGACTGTAATAAATTCTACACTTTGGCTTGTCTATCAAAAAAATAAAAAAGTAGTACTTACAAATTTTTATTCAGGATCTCCAGGACCTATTTCTATTTTGGAATGGAATACATATTACGTAGCCATACACGTGTTCTTCATGGACTCGCCTTTTACTAAGCGCCATACTAATCTATGCTAAGCGCCATCTATGAAGTCATTTACGAACCAATTTCTTTTTTTTGTGATCTCGGAAAATCGCTTATTGAGTTTTTAGGACTGAAGGCCTAAAATAATTACTTACCACATACTTGAAATAAGGAATTGAAACACGAACCAACAAACTTTCTTATTATTGATATTATCATCAGCATGAATATGGAATTGATTGAATTTTGTTTACTAACATTTTATCATAATTAGTATGAAGGTACTTATTTACGTACCTATACTCTTTATCTCAAAGCGACACCAAAAATTCTAATTCTAACGAAAAATTATATACTTACTTACTTACCTAATTAACTCTATACTTAATGAATAAAAAAATAAATCTATGGTTTTTTAAAAGAAATAGCTGAATTATTTGTAATTTTAACAATACAATTCTAGGTAATCAGTGTAATCATAATCAAACGAAATTATATGAAAAGCAATTTGCACTTTTTAATACAAGGTGTTCTAATTTAATTTTAAAAATGTTAGAAAAATAATGTTTAATCTCAATAAAATTGTTGTCGCAACTTTGCAATCGTTAAATAAAACATACCAAATACCAACCCTCATTGTACTCCTGTTACGATGTAATGACAAATGTAGCAGACAGCGAATCCTCAAGCAAAAGAGTAACTGAAGATCTACAACAATTTTTCATTGACACCATATTTTGAACTTTATGCGATTGAGATAAGGTTGAAAACCAATGAAAAATTTCAACATTGCTGTGCCTGTTAAAGGGTTACACTACACATCACTATAAAGGCCATATACAGCCAATAACAAGATATTTTTTTACTAATCAAAGTCAGTTGCAAAGTTCATAATATATAAACCTTTAGACGGAGCGAAATAATATTAATATAAAATTATTATAAAGAAGAACACCTTGTATAAAAATTACGTTTAGAAAGAAAACCGAACTATAATCGGCAAACAACTATTTACACATATCTTCCACAATAATAAATAAAAAGTTTTACTACTCTTCAATGTGATTTTAATGTTAAGAATAAAATATGAAAATAATACATTAGTCATGTAAATAGTGGGTAGGTGACGATTTTAAAGATTTTTCTCTCGAACTCTACGTAATAGGCTTAGGTTTAAAAAACATCTAAAAAGCTTTTACTATGAAGATTTTGGCGTTTTACGAAAACAAAAACTGCACAATCTTTTTCAGACTTTCTAGTTTTCTATACAAAAATGAAGAGAAATGTACTTATTAGCGAAATGATTTTCGTACGATATTTCGACACTTTTTAATTATTGGCTTTTTTTGGCCTGGCTTTTGAGTCACTTTATCTCTGATAATTATATGAACGTAATACACTGGCATATTTTAATATAACTATAATCGATTGATTACATACATTTTGTATAAGAAAATATATAAGTGTTAGATATTTATCCAGGCAATAAACTAACTCTGAAACTAGTAATAACTATATCTTTGAGACGAATACCTTATACTTACTATTTATTTTCAGAGCAAATATAAATACTTATTGAAATGAGTAAAGGTACTTATTTAATTAAAATGTAGTAATGCGATTTCTCTTTATAAAATACCAGGAATCTTCTCATTTTATGTATTATTTCAATTATCCATCAATTTATACCTAAGACATTAAATAAATTATTACCGATTTGGCAAACATGAACGATAGAATGCTAAAAAAGGCCATTACTTACCCATAACTTGTAGTGAAAACTTGATTTAAATGATGGGGTCTCTACCCAGCTGTGGGTAGAGATTAAACTTTACATATTTACTTAAAACTTGTTAAAAGTACTTGTAACAAAATCAATCTTAGGTACTTACTATTTTATTTTCCGAATATGTGAGCTCCTTACAATATTGCTTAGAATAAAAAAAACTGCTTTTCCTTCTTGAGTAGTTGTTCTTTGTGATGTTCATAAATCAATAACTCATAGTGTGATAGAAATATTGTTAAGAAGTTTTAATAAATGTTTTAAACGGAATGTTGATTTTGATTTTGTAAACCCTTACACTTACAATTTTACTTAGGTACCTACCTATATACTATCTATAGTAGTAGATACCCTCGATAGTATTGACAAAACCGCAAGTCGGAACAAAAAAAATCGATTCTATCGATTGCTTTGTACAATCGATACTATATTTTTTTTGTCGATAGTTTCAAATGCAATATTATCGATAGTATTGAGGCTCACAGACACAGAGTGCTATCGATACTATCATTGGTATTGATAACGATACTATCAGTTGTACAGACAGACGCCAGCACTAAAACTCATCCTACAACCAACCAGAAAATGTTTAATTAAGAGGCCTATTACATCTCGACTGTGATTTTTGCAAAAAAAAAGCCATTTTTGGCGTTATGGATCTCACAAACAAAAATACATTAACAATTTTGACTCATTGAATAGTGTAGAATAGCTATTGGAATAGTGCGTAGTACTGCGTAGCGGCCTCGCTTTTTGGAAATTTGGCTAACTTTTAAATTAAACCCAAAATTGCAGGGAAAGACTTTCATAAAATGCGTGAAGGCACTATTTTGAGCTCCTTAAATTGAACTACTGTTCCAAACAAATGAAATAAAAAAAATTGAATGTCATCTCCTAAATAGTCGTTTACCTACATGCGTAGCGGCCTCGGAAAATTTTTCTATCATTGATTTTAGATAGAAAAAAAATCTTATTCTAAGCCAAAAAACTTCGAAAATCGCTTTAAGTTATCTGTGAATTTCTCCTATCTACGATAATAATAATGAGAAAAATTTATACCAGAATAATCGTTACTTCATGATGAATCATTGGTACGTAGTACATTCTAACTCAATGTGATGAATAAAGATTTAAAAATGAATTTAGTATCCCATTTCGATAAAAACGTTAAATACAGCTGTAAAATTACAACAAAATACGAAAATGAGCATTTTACGCAAAAATCACAGTCGAGATGTAATAGGCCTCCTAATAGACTGAACTTAGAATCGAATCGAAGGTGAAAGAATATTATTATAACACGCGCCAAAGATCTAGCTCGCTGTGAACACAAGGCGATTCGCGTCGCAGTAGCAAAATAAGCATAGAGAAAAGTAAATATACCAAAAGGAAACAATAAGGATCAGAGATGGGAAAAAGTGCTTATTTTTTTTCACGTTTATTCGTTGTACGATTTTCAAAAATCATGCTTAAAAAAATGCTTTTTTACTTTTTTGCTTTTTTGCATATTACTTACAAAACGTTGTGTTGAAACGAAAAATGTAAAGCTTTTTATTACATTTTTCGTTGTTAACACAATTGTATTTCGTTGTCATTGAAACAAAAATTTTATATTAAGTTGTACGACGTAAATCACGTAAATATTACATAACATGTAGAATTAATGTTTTTTTTAATCAACGAACTTTCCTTCATACTTTTAATTACATACAGGCTTAAGACTGTCTGGAAACAACACTCGTGTCGTGATCCAGGCGTACTTATAAGTTAATTTTTTTCCGTTATTTTTTTTTTTTTAAATATTTATTTACATTAATTCTATACAGGTATTAGTTTTCTTACTATTTAAAAAATTACATTTTTTTTGTTGTCATTTGTACATAATTGTTTTTTTTAATTTTTTTTTATTTAAGTACTTACCATTGTTTATATTTTTTTATTAACATGATTAAGAAACATAAGTTTTTTTTACAACATTTATTTAAACAAAATTTATTTACACTGAATGAGTTATCTATTTACACTAAACAGTATCTAATACCGACTTACACAAAATTTTAAAACTTTTTATGTTATGTACACAGTACACATCTCCAAGACACGTAACGTATTCGTATTTAAGCAGACAAGCAAGCACACCAGACGGCGGACACCATACAAGAAAACGCACTTACCGCTTCACACTGAAAAACGTACTACTTTTGACTTACAAAAGCAAGACAAAATCGTTAACAATAAACCGACCAAAATAAGTACAATTCTGTGCAATACGTTTCGTTGCATAATAATACGCATACACGGCGCTGGAAATACTGGAAGTATTTGAAGTAGTTTTAGAGATTTCTCATAGATGGCGGGACGTGCACTTTTTTAAGTGAAAAGCATAATTCGTGTAAACCTAAAAGCATGCTTATTACTTTTGTATAAAAGTATACTTTTTTAAGTGCTTTTGCTTTTAACGCCCAACTCTAAATAAGGATATCATCAGTAAGCGGTTAGGGAGGGCGGGGCACACACCCGCCCAACCCTGCGCTGTACCGCGCTCGCCATGTGTATTCGTTTGTTTTGGTTTAGCAGTGGAAAGTACAATCACAAGCTTTTTTTTTGGTCGCGTCGCGATATTAGGTGTTTGTTATTGTTTGTTGTTACGTTACTGTTTTAAGTTGTCGATTTATGTTTATTTGTTACTGTTATTGTAGGAGTAGTTAGGTACTGTTTTGTTTTGTTTTTGAAAGGCTGTAAAATGCACAGACGTAATACAGTTTTCGTCGGCAAGCTAGAAAAAATATTTATAACGTATCGGAGTTTATGAAGAAAGAAGCTGACAAAGGTATACAAATGGACCTCAAAAATGAATTTCGGCTGCTACTGGCAAAGAGGATTTAATCGCTACTGGATTCAGTAGGTATAGACTATGGACGGTGCGCAGAATTAATGAAGAAGCAAATAAGTCGGATCTTTGGACAGTTTTCCGTACTCCTGATAAGGTAACACTCAGCTTCCACAGCTTCTTAAAATGTTATTTTTTGAAATATATGTATGCTTATAATTTAATTGTAGTTATTAATTTATTCTGGTTAATTTTGGGTATTAAAAAATAAATAAAACGCCTAATTTATAAATTATCTTGATGTGTTATTGTATAAATATCTTCTTCGTCGTATCGATGGTTTAACATCCACGCAAAAAACCCTTAAATAGGTTTAGCCCAATATTCTGCTGTTGCCACCCCAGGAGGAGAAGCCTCATTTAGATCAAACCAGCTTGTTCTGGGATGAGTTTTGGTTTGGTTAGGTCCCCCGTGCTTACACAAGATTTTACAAAAAAGAATACTTATTTAAATTCGTTTATTCATAAAAAAGTATTAAGCCATTTGATGTGGGTCGCAAGCAGGTGTTACCTTTGGCTTAGTCCTATTATTTATTACAACAAAATTCTCAATAGGTCCCCCGTGCTTACACAAAATTTTACAAAAAAAGAATATTTAATTTATTTTATTCATAAAAAAATATTAAGCCGTATTGATGTGGGTCGAAAGCAGATGTTACCTTTGGTTTAGTCCTATTCTTTTTTAAATATATATAAATCTAAATTAACTACTATAATAATATTACAAAAACAAGTCTAATCAAATTCAATTTGTGTGTATGAGTTGTGTGTGTGCGTGTGTGCGCCAGCCTGAATATGTCCTGTGCGGGGTACTGGTTGCCGTAGAATACGCCATATCTCCTACTGGTACTGACACGCCTAGGCGCGCGGGAGTCCTGGAAAGAGACAGAGGATCAGTCCCACCACACTGTAAGTATTGCTATGACCTTAAAAATTAAAACACGTCTGCTTTACAGGACGTTAGGATAGGTTGCTTACCCTGTCTTCTAGGCCTTCGTTCTAGTTCAGGTTCTGCGTCAATTTTTGCGTTAATTTTGTAGTGAACCAGCAACAACCAACCAGCTGAAAAGATGATATAAAAATATGATATAAAATGGAATTACATATAATGCAGAACGGGCGGGTAGTACCTAGGTACACTTTGCTCCTATTAATAGTAATTTGAATCTGAAAAATACACGAGTATTAGATATACATACCAAGTACTTACCGAATAAATTTATCCCTTCACTATTTAACATCATCATTTTATTTATTTCACCATAATGTGTTTTCAACTTTTTCCTTATCTACTTATTTGAACAGTGTTTTTTTTTAAATCTATATTTTGTTAAACTGTGATTGTTGTAACTGTCTCGTGTGTTGTAGCTAAATAAACTAGTTTTCATTTTCATTTTCAAATATCAAGTTAGTGGTTTCACTATCATTTACAAAAAAATGAATATTCACATTCTTTGATTTATAATCAATCAGTCTTAAATGTTATATGAATTACCATAACTTCAAGTACTAATAATAAAGAGTAATTGTGACCACGAAACTCGGCTAGCAATGTTATTAATACTCAAGATTGCTCGCGTGTTTTGTCTAGGCGTGTGTTAAAATAATATACTGAATCACCCCCTAAGCTATGGCATGCATTCAAATTAATATCCTGGTAATCATTATCCACACCACGAGTTGTAAAAAAATATAAATGGGACGAGCTGCGAATAGGACGACTTGCGAACGGGACGATCCGCGAATGGGACGAGTTTCGAATGTGTGACGAGTTGCGAATGGGACGACCTGCTTCCGACCCAGGTTAAACATAGCAAGGAGCCAGGACACAGCGACTGGGCCTAGGTGTTTAATTGTATGAATATTATAAAGCTCTAATTAAATTCTTGCTAACTGTACACCTGCGAGTCGCAACTTCAGAGCGAGCTAGAAGTTTGACACTACCTATACCACTCCCTCTCTTCCCTTAGGCGCAGGACAAACACAAGCGGCGTCGGGCGCGGCGCGGGCGAGGCGTATGAGCACCCCGCCCGCGCCACGCCGCCGCATGTATATAAGGTGACTGCTAGAAACCGCAAAAAACTTCAAAGGTAACGCTTTTGTTTCACCATCCTATGAACTATCCACTTGCGAAAATAAAGTTAACGTGAAACTAACTGCTGCGTCGGTCGCTTTCTGCGTACGGCGTGCGTGACACTCGACTAAATTGTCTCCGCGCGCGGACCGAGAGTGTAGGTATATAAATCGACCGAATTATGTAGTGACACGGGCCTGCTGATACGCTATTTTAGATCTTAAATACTTATCAATATATCGTTTTTAGTCTACTCACAATACTTTTCGGAACGAGCGTAATGCCGAAAGTTAGCAAGTCGATATACCTGCTTACCTGCTATTTTAGACCTTAATGTTTACTCACGGTTACTTACCTATTTTTTTTGAAGGATTGATTATGTTGAACTATGGTTTTAGAGATTTATTTCTGTAAAAAATATTACGTATTATATTATAAGCTATATTATTATGTACTTTAACTATCGTTGAATTATAAAAATATACCAAACACATTGAGAATTATCCGCTCGCGTGATCTCGAGATGATACCTAAACATCTTTATAGTGATTTTGTCCTTTTTTTCGCAACCGTTACGAACTAAAATTGCGGCTCGCCTTAGAAAAACCTTTGTTATGATTTATAAGTTGATATTGGTTATTTTAAACTCGAAAACAAAAACTTTAAAAATGTAGGTAATTAGCGGAGTGTAATACGTAATTTAGAAACACACTATCTCGATGCACATTAGCGCGACATTGCGACAAACCAAATCTCGATGCACGAAATCGCGACAAACCAAATATCGATGCCATCTATCTAAACATGATGATATCTATCTATATAAGCAAAACAGAGAAGGTACCTACTTGGTATTAACCATGGGATATAAAAAACATACATAGAAAGTGTCAATTTTAACCGGTGCAAAACAGTACAAAAATATTTTTATAAATAAAAAACAAACAAATTTTAGTAAACAACATAATATAATATAAATTATATTTTAATATAATATTATTGTGAATCATTTTTTATTTATTATTAAATTACAAAGCTAACTTTCTAGTTAGCTTTGTAATTAAACTACAATTAAATTATATCACCGTGCACACGTGTTGTATGCATATGATCCATAGTAGATGACGGTACCTACCGCTACCCTAAGTAAAAATAAA
The DNA here is from genome assembly GCA_963921215.1 of Scoparia ambigualis. Lineage (NCBI taxonomy): Eukaryota > Metazoa > Arthropoda > Insecta > Lepidoptera > Crambidae > Scoparia > Scoparia ambigualis. The sequence continues at coordinate 9,955,783 of OY992526.1, forward strand.
ATTAATCTACCCGCAATAGTTATGTTGCCGCAAAATAGCTAATGCCTTAAAGAGAATCCATGACGCAGTGGATGACGTTCTGTTTACAGTCACAAAAGTCAAGCAAATTTGAGCAGGTCGAGTAATTGATGGGTGACCAGTCAGCGACCTCGGCGAACATTGCTTAACTTTCGCGATCGGAACCCTCGAGATTTTAAGAACCTACGGTCACCCATCCCTTTGGCGACCTCGGCGAACGTTGCTTAACTTTCGCGATCGAAAACCTCGAGATTTTATGAACTTACGGTCACCCATCCCCTTGACGACCTCGGCGAACATTGCTTAACTTTCGCGATCGAAAACCTCGTGATTTTATGAACCTACGGTCACCCATCCTCTTGACGACCTCGGCGAACATTGCTTTACTTTCGCGATCGAAAACCTCGTGATTTTATGAACCTACGGTCACCCGTCCTCTTGGCAACCTCGGCGAACATTACTTAACTTTCACGATCGAAAACTCGAGATTTCTATGTACCTACGAGTGATGTATAGTGTAAAAATAGATAAAAATTGTATAAGCATCTTTCATTTATTCGCATAAAACGATTACAAACAAAATTCCTATGTTGTGTCGCGATTTCGTGCGTCAATATTACGTATTACTCTAATTAGCGAAATAACCTAGGCTTACAAGAGTTGCAAGGAGTTATTTTGTTTCGAATATTAATTATAATTACTTACATTACATACAATTAAACAAAATGTAATAAAACAATTGTTAACATAAAAAAATTGGTTGCCTGTAAAGTCGGTATACGGGCGAAAGTTTTACGTGACAACGACTTTGAGTGGTAAAATAATTTTAATGTGAATATTCATTCGTATGGTAGGAAGAAGGATGAAATCTCTCTCGCTCTTAGGCGGGCTAACTGTGCTCGAGTGGAAGGGACGCGTGCCTTTCACTTTTTATGTCTGTCTCTCTCGCTCTTAGGCGGGCTAACCATGCCCGAGTGGAAGGGACGCGTGCCTCTCACTCGCTCTCATTGTGAGCGCATAACGTGAGCGGAGCGTAACGCAGTTTCTTGAAGTGTCACCCGGCAAACCAATTTATAAGACGTTGTCACGTCAAAATAATATATTTAAAGTCCAGTATAATATAAGTATAATAACAGAAATAAAGTTTAATTTATTAAGAATTTGCATACACTTACTGTTGGCGCTTAAGGCACCAACATGCGACGAGGTTAAAGGCTGAAGGCAGGAAGGCTGAAGGAAGGAAGTACTTACAGGGATGATGAGTCAGGAACCGTCGGGCGAGCTGACCACGGGCGGCGAGGCTTGAGGGCGGCGATGTAGGTTGGTTTCCTGGCGCACAGTCACTACACGAAACTATTCACTAGGGCAGTTCGTTAGGCGTAACTTTACACATATGCTATGAGTGGTACTGCTTATTTCGAAGGCTGAGTTCAAGGGCGCGCGACGCGTGATTATGTCTTGAGATCTCAAAAGCCACTAACTCTTGCGCGGCGCCGGCCGTCAACATGGCGGCGCGACGGCTTAGTGCATTCTAATATGCACTCTATTCCGTTGCGCTGTGGCGCAAACATCTTCCCGGGGCCCAGGGGTGGTCTCATCCAGAGGGAGCCTGGCAATCTTGAACACAGGCCTCCGGAGGTGTCCATTGGCGGTGTCCAGGTCCACCACCCGCACGACGCCATCCTTCCCAGGCAGGGTGCGAGTAATGCGCCCCAGTCTCCATTGAAGGGCAGGCAGGTTGTCCTCCTTGATGAGGACGAGCTCGCCGATTCGGGGAGGGGAGGATGGGGACAACCATTTGGAGCGGGTTTGAAGGGTATGCAGGTAGGACTGGGTCCACAGCGTCCAGAAGCGCTGGGAAAGGGCCTGTACCATCTGGAATCGCCTACGTGTGGAGATCGGCCTATCTTCCACGGATAGTTCGGGAAGGGCCGTTAGTGGGCGGCCTATAAGGAAATGTCCGGCTGTAAGCGGCTCAAAGTCTGAAGGATCAGACGAAAGTGGGCAGAGAGGTCTTGAGTTGAGGACCGCTTCAATTCGAACTAAAAGTGTGGAGAATTCCTCGAATGTGAGGTGCTGTTCGCCAATTACGCGATATAAAAGTTGCTTTGTTGATTTTACGTTGATCTCATGTAACGCACCGAACCATGGTCCCTTAGGGACGTTTAACAACCAAGTAATGTGCTGACCAGCGAGCTTGTGCGCAATCGTGTCATTGTTTAAGGCAAGAAAGTTTTGTACTTCGATGAGCTGATTTTTAGCGCCTACATAATTTGTACCGCAGTCCGAGCGGATGAGAACCGGGGCACCGCGGCGTGCTATAAAACGCTGTAATGCCGCGAGTAACGCTTCCGTGCTGAGGTCCGAGACCGGTTCCAAATGAACCGCCTTAGTCGAGAGGCACACGAATATACAAAAGTACGCTTTTAAGAGTTTAACATTACGTAGGGTACTAGATTTAACGAGGAATGGTCCGGCAAAATCGGTCGTGACTTGACTAAATACTGGCTGAGGCGTAACTCTATCGGCTGGCAGGTCGGCCATGAAGGGCGCTTGCGGCTGGGCCCGGCATCGAAAGCATCTAATGCATTTAAAAACTCGGTGTCTAATAATGCGGCGCGCGGACAATATCCAAAATTGTTGGCGTAGGATAGCGTGTAAAGTGTCAGCGCCAGGATGGCAGTGTATTTTGTGGTAGTGGTCAATGATAAGGTCTACAAGTGGGCTAGAGCTGGGAAGTATGAGCGGGTGCTGCGCGTCATATCGGATAGACGCATGGGACAGACGTCCACCAACTCTAAGGAGCTCATCTTTAATGAGAGGTGACAGCCGCTGGAGTCTGACGGAGCAGATTTTGCCAGTTTGAAGGCGGTGGATTTCCTCCGCAAACTCATTGTGCTGGACACTGCGCACCCAGTAAAGTAGGGCCTCTCTTCGTTCACTGACGTACAAGTGGCCTGAGCGTCGCGAATCTGGGTGGTGTCTGCAGTTGTGCAGAAAGCGTTTTAGACAAGCTGTCACTCCGACGAGCTTGTCTAGTGAACTGAACCGAGTGAGCAGGTCAAAGTCAAGACCGGGCACTGTGACCAGTGACGGGACGTGTTTGGGCTTAAGGCCGGGCAGGGCGTGATGGCCCAGAGCTAAGGGCATTGCAGGCCAAGACTCACAAGGCTGTCCAAGCCACGTGGGAAACCACCATAGGTCGTGGGCTGACAGGGATTGCGCAGACATCCCTCTGCTTGCGCAATCTGCCGGGTTGAGCTCGGAGGGTACGTGTCGCCAGGTACATTCTGGTGAGCCTGAGCTGATTTTGACTACCCTGTTGGCTTCAAAGGGTTGAAGACGGTGAGGCGGTGTATTGAGCCAGGCCAGGACTATCGTACTGTCTGACCAACATATATGTTGTTGTATACTGATATGGGCCGATAACTGAACCGACACACGGATCATGAGCTGGGAGAGTAGGGTGGCGGCCGACAACTCTAACTTGGGGATTGTGAGGCGATTCTTGATTGGTGCGACTCGCGACTTGGCGACAATCAAGTGTACTAAAGTATCTCCGGAGGCATCGAGCTCATGGAGGTAAACAACGGCGGCAAACCCGGCTTCAGAGGCATCTGCAAACCCGTGAAGCGAGTATGCAGCTGAGCCTTTGCTTGCACAAACGTGCCGAGGGAAGCGAATGCTAGACAACAGCGGCAGATCCTCTGAGATGTGGTGCCACTCCGTTTGCACTTCAGAGGGAGTGGGCTCATCCCATTCCAGCTTCAGTAGCCACAATTCCTGAAGCAGCAGCTTTGCGCGGAAGATAACGGGGGAAACCCAGCCGTTTGGGTCATAAAGTGAGGCTACGGTGCTTAAAATAGACCGCTTTGTGACATGTGTGATGGGGGGCAGAGAGATGCGGTAAGTGAACTCGTCTGACTGAGGGCTCCACTGTATACCCAAGACCTTAATGGACGTGGATTCTGGGTTCATGTCGAAGTCCTTGGGCATGTCACATTGGTTGTCGGGAAATCTCTCGAGCAGCTTAGGCGAGTTAGATGTCCACTTACTGAGCTGAAAGCCGCCTAGGTCTAGCAGACTTATCAACTCGTCCTGAAGTGCTTGGGCGGATTCAACCGTGTCATGACCACACAAGATGTCATCAACGAAGATAGACTTGCGAAGAACCTGAGCGGCTCCAGGGTAGCGATGGCCTTCATCATCAGCCAGCTGGAGCAGGGTGCGGATTGCATGATATGGGCTTGATCTTAAGCCGTACGTGACTGTATTGAGGGCGTAGGTGAGCAGAGGGTGATCTGGTGAGGACCGCCATAGTATCAGCTGATACCGTCTCTGGTCTGGGGCAACCAGCACATTTCTGAACATCCTCTGGATGTCAGTGCTGAAAACGACTGGATGCGTTCTGAAGGACATGATGATGTCCACAATGTCCTGTTGAAGGGCGGGGCCTGTGTGTAGGCATTCATTTATGCTGACACCATTGGAGCTTTTGCAGCTACCATCAAAAACAATGCGCAGCTTGTCCGACCCTGACTTAAATACGCCATGGTGAGGGATGTAGAAGTGAGGTTTATGGGCAAATGTATTTGGGTGACAGGGAGCCATGTGCCCTAAGTCGATGTATTCGGCCATAAAGTCGACGTATTTAGAACGCAGAGACGGGTTCGCCATTAGCTTCTTCTCAATATTGAGGAATCTGCGTAATGCGATAGGGTGAGTTTTGCCTAGTTGAGGGGCGTCCTTTAGAAAGGGCAGAGCGACCGTATATCTGCCTGAGGGATCGCGTGTAGTGGTAGAGCGGAAGATTTCCTCGCATTGTTCCTCCAGGGGATCATTATGAGTGTGAGATTGAGGGAGGGGCTCCTCAGACTCCCAGAACCTTTCCAGACTCTGACGTATGTCCTGGGCTGATTCAGCTGAGTCTGGTTGTGAGCTGACGACGTGAGCTGAGTTAACCTGCTGCGCCGGCTGCGCATACAAGTCCTCAATGGGTCCTATCAACGCGAAGTCGAAAATCGTGCCGAAGGCTATGGGCTTGCCCGGGCCCAACGAGACCTTAGTCCCGTCCAACACTTGACCAAGAACGTCCGACCCCAATAAGAGGTCGATCGGGGCTGGTGTGTGGTAAAGCTGGTCAGCCAATGGCACGGGTGGCTGGCCTAGTACGTGGGAAATGTTTGGTACCTTCTCTAAGGGAAGGTAGCCAGTGACGTTTTTTAAAATGTGAGCTGTGGCAGTAATTGTAGGAGTATCATTGTGAGTGGGTCGGCACACTATTGTTATTGCCGCCTTTGACTCATGTTTGTGCTGATTCCCAACTCCTGTAATTTTTAAAGAAGTGGGTTTTGATGGCAGGTTCAAAAGTCGTGCCATGCGTGACGTTATTAACGTCAGCATACTGCCACAGTCCAATAAAGCTCTGACTGTGTGAAGATGGCCATGTACGTCCGCGACTCTTAGTGAGACGGTTGGCAACAAAATGGGTGTGCCAGTGGGCACAGAAGGTGAGTGAGCTGATTGAGTATCAGCTGAAATTGTATGAGCTGAGTATGTATCAGCTGTGTGGGCATGGGTTGACTGGGCATGGGCTAAATCTACCTCTTCGCTAGGGTGCTCTGTGATAGTAGGGAGTCATAATTGCTGGCGGCGTTCGCGGGGCCTACCTGGCGAACCGGACCTGGGCGGGCTGGCTCTGTGAGCAGAGCTGGGTTGCGCCTGTTTGGCATGTGCGGGTTCGTGCCGCCTGCTGTTTCTGGGATGCTCCCTCGAGTGCTCTGTCAGCTGTGGTGGGGGCACATGTACAGACGACGAATGAGCTGAGTGCGTTGGGCCGTCTGGTCGATGGAGGGACGTGTGGTGGTTCGTACTCCCACAGTTCTTGCATGCCCCCCTTGACCTGCACTCGCTCTCGTAGTGACGGCCGAGACAACGCTGGCAGCGCTCGCGTGCCTGTACAAAGTCCCAACGGCCCTGTGTTGGCTGGGCATTGTACCATCTGCACGTCATGAGCGTATGTCCCCTAGTGGCACAATAGGGACAGTAGGACGTCGAGCGTGAGGAAGAGGACGAGGACGATGATGAGGAGCAGCTTTGCTGGAAGGCCGAGTATACGGGGAAGGGCTGACTGCGAGCCGGGGAGGTGGATGGGCGGTGACGCATTTGCTGCGCTGGGCGGAACGGTTGGTGAGTAGGCTGCTCATGGGCGCGGTGAGGCGATGGAGCTGAGGAACGGCCACGGTAATGGTCGGGTTGTTGCTGAGCCATCTGAGCATAAGTGCGGTGGGGCAACTGAGGAGGCGCGCGGCTACGAGAAGGGCCGGGCTGGGGCTGAATGGGTTGAGCCATGGCTATGTTGGAGAACTCTGTCTCCACACAGCGCGCGTGCTCCTCGAGGCAGGAGATAAGGTCCCTTAACGTGGGCAGGGTGTTACTAGACCCGTGCCTGCGTTCAAATAGCGTGCGGAGCTCGCCCTTGAGCTTCCGCACCACTATTGACACAAACACGTAATCGTCTCCTATGGGCAAATCTAAATTGTTGAGGGCACACTGAGCCGATATGAGCGGCGTGAGGAACAGTGTGCGGATGTTCGAGCGCGTATGGATGCTTGGCAGCCCCAGGATGATGTCCACAAAACTATCAATGAGAACCCGGCGGTTCTCGTACCGCTTGGTGAGAATGTCCATGGCCACGGCAAAATTTTCATTGGTGACCTTTAAGTGGGACACCATACTTAATGCCTCACCGCTGAGACTTGAGAATAGGTAGTGGAGCTTGACTGCGTCCGACAGGGTCGCCATGTCGTCAGTCAGACTCCTAAACAGCGCAATGAAGGAAGGCCAGTCCTCCACTTTTGAGCTGAACCTGGGCAGCGCTATCTTGGGGAGGACGGCTGTGGGCGTATTGACGCCGAAACTGGGCTGAGCGCTATGGGTTGGGGATGACGTGGAAGAGGGTAAGATTTCCTCCCTGGCCACAAGAATCCCAAGGTACGCCCCGGAGGCTTTTGTGTGGTTCTCAGTGTATGCCTTCTCGGTCTTCTCGTCCAGGTCCTCCTCGTCAAGAATGCTATAATACACTGAGTCCAGCTTCTCCTTTATGGCCTGTATCTGTGCGAAACGCACGTTGAATTCCGTTATGGAATGTTTGGTGTCGCCAGCAATGATCAGTGATCCCATCTCTAGGAGCTGGTGTAAAGCTTTGGCGGCCTCCCTAAATATCGCGGCTTGTGACTTGGTCGGCATCGCGAAGAATAAAAGGAGACAAAAAAAATAATAAAAAATTAAACAAATTTAAAGGCAGTAAAAAGAACAACACCCTGTATATATTCTATAGTTGGGCTGGAGGTATTTGTTTACTAAGGTAAGGGCAAATGGGCTAAAATTAACGCAACAATAAAGAAAGGAAAACTATGTTGGGGCGCCTTGTATATGGCCTACGGGTGGGCAAACGCGTGTATGTGTAGGTATGTCTGTGTATATGTATGTATGCTTATTGAACGCGCGTACGTAACATTAGCCGACCGCAAAGCAAAAGGCAAACAAAACAACAAAAACAAAAAAGAATCACGTTATCCGTAGCCCACTGTTGGGCAAGGCGCTCACAATCGGGCAGACCTGTTGCCGACACTGGCGCGAAGAATGAGTCAGTCGCAAACAAAAAAAAATTAAAAATAAACTAATAATAAAAACTTAATTAAAAAGGTTGGGACACTCTGTCTGTGTCCCACAAGTGGGCAAACGTGTGAACGTGTGTAGAAGTACTGTGCTCTTGTGGTGAGCACGCACAAGAATGAGCCGATTGCCAAGGCAAAAATTAAAACCAAAAAAAAATATAAAATTAATACTAGCGAAAAATAAAGCACGCTACTTGACACGCGTGGTGAGCATGCACGAGATCTGAGCCGATTTAACACGACAAGAACATAAAAAATTCCTTAAAAAATAAAACGGGAAAAACAACAATATCGTCGTCTAGATGCGGGTGTGTTATACGTACCCAAAGTTATATGTGCAACCGATAAACGTAAAACGCAAACGTAACGCAATAATTTAACTACTAAACTTAATGTATCATTAGACAACGATCTTATAGGTAGGTACAAGTATTACACAATTAGTACACTAGCTCGCTCAAATCACAACAACATTACAACATTGCATCACACTTTCGATTGCATACACAAAATCAACAATAAAAATAAAATAATATAAGTGTACGTTGGCCAGCCATACTAACACAAATGATTCATAACTACCTCATCAAATTTTTATTGGGACTGGGTAAAGTTATGTGAACAATCAATTTAGAAATGATGGCACGAATTAGATATAAGATTTGGAAATAGAATAAGAATATGGGCGGAAACAATTATTTATTAGTGGACTGTAATTAATTAATCAAAGTTAAGGGCTGATTCGGGGCTGATTATGGTCGAAAGACCATGAAATTTAGAGGTATTCCGCGCTCGATGGACCAGAAATGTTGGCGCTTAAGGCACCAACATGCGACGAGGTTAAAGGCTGAAGGCAGGAAGGCTGAAGGAAGGAAGTACTTACAGGGATGATGAGTCAGGAACCGTCGGGCGAGCTGACCACGGGCGGCGAGGCTTGAGGGCGGCGATGTAGGTTGGTTTCCTGGCGCACAGTCACTACACGAAACTATTCACTAGGGCAGTTCGTTAGGCGTAACTTTACACATATGCTATGAGTGGTACTGCTTATTTCGAAGGCTGAGTTCAAGGGCGCGAGACGCGTGATTTCGTCTTGAGATCTCAAAAGCCACTAACTCTTGCGCGGCGCCGGCCGTCAACATGGCGGCGCGACGGCTTAGTGCATTCTAATATGCACTCTATTCCGTTGCGCTGTGGCGCAAACACTTACTTACCTCTTAATCTCAATAATTGAATCAGATTCCGAAAATTCGTCGTCATCATCGTCGCCTTCCAAAATGCGAAGAAGTTCAATTGAATCGCTCGTGTTGCACTGCACAACGTTCTTCACTATGCGCTTATGACGTCATCAGGCTATCGTCTATCCGTGACCACGGCGCCCAGAGAACTGATTATTGATGACGCGCTAGGGATGCGCCAGAGTTGCCATATTGGATTTATTAGGTGAAGTTGATTTGACGATTCTTTATTCATGTAGCTGAGCCACGGTACGCTATGGTAGTGTTAGTTTTCTTACAATTGTTTTTATTAAAATAGCAATAATAATAAAATAAAATAACACGTTTTAGTTGAATTTTGAATAGATAATTAACGATAAAACTACCTTCCGCAGCACTAGCGGTCAAGACTAGACGACTTTGGCGTGTTGGACATAGTATTTGATTAGATAAAAATCCATGTTTTATAGTTCAATATTTCTCAGTTCTTATGGCTCCAAGAGACTTGTTTTTATACTCATATGTTGCAGGGATATTCTTTATTGCCGAATGTAGAAAAAAAAATACCAGTAATAGTTTTTCCAACACATTTATTTAATATTTTTGTAAGCCGGGTTTTTTGTCAACTATAGAGGTCGTTGGCGCACAGGGCCCGCAAGTGCTGGTCAGATATAGACGACTTTGGCGCTCAAAAGGTAGCAGAAACATAAGAAAAAAAGAAAACAATTAAAAATAACGATTATTTACAACGCGCGGGCAACGGCCGGCCGGCCGACCGTCTGTTGACCCGTTCGCGTCAGCTGTGCGATAAGTACCTACCATGATGAGACCATTTTTGTCATGTTTAAATCACTTGACCTGACCAGCCCTTGAAGTTTCTTGCGGTTTCTAGCAGTCACCTTATATGTCCCGCGCCCCGCCGCTTCTATACGATTCATATGAAATACGAATGAGCGGGCGCCTCGCCCGCGCCCGACGCCGCTTGTTTGTCCTGCGCTTTAGGTGTCGTAAAAGGCGACGGACTAAAATGACTGCACATACTTCCAACAGCATCGAGCGGCGATGGGCTCACCACCTGTCACCTGTTACGCTTAGCAGATGTGCAGTGTATTTGATGAAAAGTGGACAATGAAGACTGCTTTTGCTGTCCTCATTGCCTTGTCTTCGACTTTAGCCCTCCGGGGATAATAGTCGTGATTATATGTATGTACATTTTGAACTTCGTCACTAGGGTATAAGGTTTAATATCCATTGGAGTTCTGGACCCTTATTCTGTAACGATTCCTTGTTTCAAAACCACGTTAATTCCTTAAAAAGATACGATATCTTCCCAAAAACGTACCTATGCGTTAGACGTTTGTGCGCGGTAAGGTTTAGGTGGAATCTATAGATTGCGATACAGAATCAGGGCCCTGGATAGATTGATCTGCAGGCGTGTACAATTAGATATCCTGAATAGTTTTCGAGGACAACAATCGATTGTACAGCAACTGCTCATTTAAACGTCATCATAAGATTTTGTCTTCTTCGGCACGGAAACGTCCGTCTTCTATAGAAGACCGCGGCGCTCAGAAGGTACTGTCACAATTCATACAGTATTGCCATAGTTAAATTAATCTTTTATATACCAGATAGTACGAATGACACGAAAATCTTTCTTCTTTTGGATTTTATATAGGTACATAAACTAACACATGTTAGCTCTTAATCTAATACGACTGCTTTGATTGATTGTTTACTTAATATTGTTATTACTTCTTATTATGTTTTTGTTTTTTGTGATGCTCTAAGCATCCGTACAAACCGACAAACGGTTTTTGTAATGCTTATCAAACAAACATTGTAATTATTATGTAACAAATAAATTAAAAAAAAAGGTAAAGTCTGGCTAACGAAAGCTGAACCAGGAAAAACACGGCAATTTAAAAAAAATCATGACTGGGTAATTCAGGGTCACTCACACAGCTGCAATATTCTCAGAAATAACCAATTTGACATAGTTACGACATAAAACATCAGATAGACACACAGAGACAAAGTGTTGCCAATCGAATAACTACGAGGTTCAGCTTTCTTTGGCCAGACTTTACGCAATATTGAAAGCGAGAAAGGAAAGGTACAAATCGTATGATTACACAATAAAACAACCACATTACTTATACAGAGTGTATTTCAGAATATTGGGTATAAAATACTTATTCAACGTATGCCATTGCGTGGTACAAAGCTTACAACGTTAGCAAGTTGAAGTCTCAAACGAAAATCTAGGCGACTGTATAAAACCGTACATTAATATTACAATCTAAATAGTATAAAAAGCCGACCGGCGTTCGCATCCTGTATTTATAAAAGAACGATTTCGCGGCGCTGCATTTAAATTTAGTTTGAGCTTAACTTACTCTTTAGTTATTTTATAGGAAAAAAAATATAGATATAATAAGTATAATTTAAATTATTATATAAGAACCCTTATTGCTATGCCGCGTCGCCTGGATACAGTCTACATCTGTACAGGGTCCCGACGACCGTTGTTGACTGAAGCTAAGGATTAAATGATACATGTAAGAACCTATCTGAATGTGCAGCGCGCTCGGCTGACGCTGGAATCGTAGACTTCACATCACTAGCGCGGCTAGACCGACACAGCCGCAGCAATCACACAACACGATAAATGCGCGATCACTTTTAACGTTTATCACGACTAACTAACCAACGAAAACAAATGGTTCAATTACAAAAAAAAACAGTAAAAGCTCCTTGGAAAGAACATAGTAATATATAAAAAAAAGTATTTAAAACAAAAGCATAACTCCTTGATAAATTTTCAAATAAAGAACAAGGAATAGAAACTCTATCAGAAAAAGCAAAGGATTGCCATCCTCGTCTGTATTACAAAAATAGAACAAGGAGCTAACGATAAATGCCGACCAATCCGTGTACGCGGTCTATTTATGGTAAAAAAACGCACTTCCGGACAAGGCAAAGGGATTTGACCCATGCAGCCTCATCTTTTCATGCAGCATGAATAAATAATGATTTGTTTCTAATAGCTGTGTCCATCTATTCGCGTTATTCGGCCACTGCATTAGCTCAGCGCGCGTCGGTACGTAAATGCAGCATTACTGGCGGTCGGTGGCTCGCAGCTTCTCCTCGACCGCTTCCTGCGAGGCTTCAGAGAGATCGGTCGCTTGAATGTACTTCTGCACGCCGACCAGCGACTTCTTGAGCGCGTCGAATGAGCTGCAACGGGAGACAAAGGTTTATTATAAGTGTTTTAGAATGACTAATTACATAATACCCCATACTTAACGTGAACTATGGCAGTGGACTGAATTCTGCAGTCCTCATTGCTCTGACTAACCCTCTGGGGATAATAAGCGTGCATCTATATATTACCATTACATTTTTTTTTAAATATATTAGTTCCGTGAAGGAACAGGCTAAGGTCAGAGACCATACTGCCTAGTCATTAGTTTTTTTTATTTATTTTTTTCCCTGGATGATAATGAGTGCCGGATAAGATAATGAATGATAAATGATATTCCCCCAAACCCCTCGAGTCCTCAGTAAAGATGTGGGGCTTTACTGAGATATCTCTATTTCACATTAATGTTCGAAAAAATACAAATATTAGAAAATAAAACAAAACTGCATATATGTCGCTTCACTTTCCCGCCAAGAAGTTCTCCATTACATATTATAAAGTAAAGTCGCCGTTTTCCTCTGTCTGTGGCACCGCACTATTCTCCTAAACCACGCAATGGATTTTATGCGGTTTTCACTAAAAGATAGAGCGTTAACTGCGGATGGCTTTTGTTAATCTTTTGTAGATATATTTTTTTAAATGGCTGAACTATGACGGTATTTCTAAGTTAGCGAGGACGAAGGCGCGGGCGGGCCGCTAGTTATGTATATACAATATATGTACATACTTGCACATATAAAACTTTAACTCATTTATAATAGTAAAGTCTAAGCTTATTTTATTTATTTCAGTCTTTTTTAGGCGGTAATCCAACTACTAGATCACGAAGGCGAGAAATATATCTGCTATTACTAAATCTAAAGTCTGATAACGTGTCTGCCTGCATTCATAAATGTATAACAAAATAATGAGTTCGAAAAAAAAGGAAAAAATTTGGTAAAAAATATTATTATTGGCGTACTTTGCTAAGCATAGAAAAAAAATAAGACAATAAATACTGCCGACATTAAAATCTATTCGCTTAACCATATCCTGCTGCAAAACTGCCGTTGTCAACTAATTTCTACCTGAGACTATTATGTTTAGGTATGTATCGTCACGGTTATTTAAGTTTTGTTGCATCATGTTTTGTTACTTTTTGCTTATGACCTCAGCTCAGCTGTCGTAATACCAGTCACAAATAGAAATTAAATTGTTAGCAACCTCTAGTAGTCTTCGTGAAAGACAAAGGGATTATAGGTTCTTATTTTTTTTAATGTTGTTTGCTTATATTTTAGATTAGATTAGATAATGTTTTTATTGCAACAATTTACATGTATACAAATACACACAAAACATGAAAATAGGTACAATTCATAGTTACAATTTGGCTATCTTATCGCTATGAAGCGATTTCTTCCAGACAACTAGTCGGATGGAGAGATCTTATAAAAACGAAAATCGGAGGTGTAAACATTTTAAATAAAAGTGCAATAAGTAGCAATAAATAAATAATGTATACATACATAAGTGTGTGTGTAATAAATATTATTACATAATATGTTTGCACTTTTATTTAAAATGTTTACACCTCCGATTTTCGTTTTTATAAGATCTCTCCATCCGACTGATTGTCTGGAAGAAATCGCTTCATAGCGATAAGACCGCCAAATTGTAACTATGAATTGTACCTATTTTCATGCTTTGTGTGTATTTGTATATGTAAATTGTTGCAATAAAAGCATTATCTAATCTAATCTAAAATCTAAGCAAACAACATTTAAAAAAATAAGAATCTATAATCCCTTCGTCTTTCACGAAGACTACTAGAGGTTGTTAACAATTGAATTTCTATTGTCTATGGTATAACGAGAGCAGAGCTGAGCTCATAAGCATAAAGTAACAAAAACATGGTGCAACCAAACTTAAATAACCGTGACGCGAAATAGGCAAGGGGATTACCTATCGAGCCACACTCCCAATCGTTACAGATAAGACAAATTCTGTTTACAGATAGATAACGAGCACACAGGATATCACACGGTGATATCATGTTTCTGAAAAATTGTTTGAATTACTCAAACAGCATGATATGCATCAACAACTAATTGTGGCCCAGTTGTACTGATTGTTAGTTCTTGTTAGCGGTCTCCAATATTTTAGTTTATAAGTATACATACATACTACGAAATCAGAATAAACTGAATCCTTCACAATAGCCATATATAACGTGACTGCTAGAAACCGCAAGAAACTTCAAGGGGTGGTCAGGTCAAGTGTTTTAAACATGACAAAAAAAGGAATTCGTGTTTTGAAATAATTCATTTTCTGTATTTTAATTGGATAGTCTTTGACAGAAAACAGAAAACTCCTCTACCAAAAGTGACTCTAAAGGCTAATGTCGGTGTAATAGAATCAGTCTCTAACATTAAATTTCTGGGTGTCCAAATTGACTACCAAATGAACTGGAAGTCACATACTGAAATGCTTTGTAAAAGACTCAGTACGTCTACTTATATCTTATACAAGCTTTCCAAAAATGCAAACACAGAAACTGTTGTTATGGCCTATCATGGATACATAGAATCCATATTACGATATGGCATAATGTTTTGGGGTAATTCCTGTAACAAAAATCTGGTCTTTAAAGCACAAAAAAGATGTATTCTAATAAAGCCTACTGATAGTTGCAAACCAGTTTTTAAACAACTTAATATTTTGACGCTCTCATCCTTATATATTTTTGAAGTTTCGGTATTTGTCAAAAAAAATCAACATGCTTTTTCCACTTTTTCAGAAATAAATGCTCATAGAAACCATAGACCAGGACGTGGGAATAAATTGTGTGCCCTTAAATATAAAACTACATTATTTTGAAATGGTTTTTTTGGTATGGCTAGTAAAATATTTAATAAAATCCCGAATGACATTAAAATGTTAGGTTCCAATTAATCAGTTCAAGAAAAGACTATTAAATCTTCTAATTGACAAAGTCTATTATAAAACCGAAGACTTCCTTACTGACTTTTCCAAGAAAATATAGGTACTTACTTGAATAAAATTTTGACATGAATGTATTATTTTTTTTGACATTATAGCACAATTTAATATTAATTTTAATTTAATGATGACATTGCATGTAATTTGACATTTTTATACCTAATCAACACAATTTAATACTGTAATTTAATATAATCAATTATGTCATATTAACTTAATATTACTTTTTCTATTAATTTTAAATGTATTAGATTTTCCAAACCTAACTATATCAAATTATTGTATACCTTGTAAAAGGTGGAAATGTAGTGAAACACCAAAAACCCAACAACAGCAATCTATGTATACTAACCTACATTTCACAATAAAGAGATTTGTATTTGTATTATTTGAGTATCTAATTTATTTTAAAGCATACGGTCGTCTGTTGACCCGTCCGCGTCAGCTGGAGGATAAGTACCTACGAAAAAACACGATTCCTTTTTTGTCATTTTTGCCATGTATAAAACACTTGACCTGACCAGCCTTTGAAATTTCTTGCAGTTTCTAGCAGTCATCTTATATTGTATTAATTACAATATTATTAATTACAAAGTACTTTCACTTAACAACAGCAACGGGTGCCATTGTATCAGAAAAAGTTAATTCTTATGAGAATATATGTCTTAATTACTGATATACATATAAATGTACAGCTATACAAAGTCAACACGCTTACATGTTACGATCATAACAACAAAAAATATTACCTTGAAAGAATACTACCACCCCTTCTCTTCCCTTGGGTGTCGTAAAAGGCGACTAACGGACTAAAGACTGCACATACTTCTAACAGCATAGACGGCGATGGGCTCACGACCTGTCACGCTGAGCAAATATGCAGTCGCTATTTGATGAAAAGTGGACTATGGCAAAGGATTACTTTTGCGGTCCTCATTGCCTAGTCTCTGACTAACCCTTCGAGGATAAATAGTCTATATATGTATGAACCACTGACCTAGAGTACAACATCTTCTTCTTGACCTTGGCGGTGTCCGGGCACCACGACATCAGGAACAGCTTCTGTTTCTTGCTAGCCTCCGACGTGCCCTGGCACTGGTGCGTGTATTCGAAATCGAACAGGCCATATCTGGAAACGGACAGGTGGTTCGTTAGGTGATGGATGGATGGTGAACAGTTTTGATGTTCTAGATAAAAATTTTGACCGGCACAGCATAGACACGTCGCCGTGTTCGTACGCCAATCATTCTATTCTGAGTAAAATCTTGTCGCGTGGCGGTAAAAGAATACTACCTACCAACTCTCTTCCCTTGGTTGCCGTAAAAGGCGACTAACGGACTAAAGACTACACATACATCTAACAGCATAGAGCGGCGATGGGCTCACCACCTGTCTCGCTGAGCACATGTGCAGTCGATATTTGGTGAAAAGTGGACTATGGCAGAGGACTGCTTTTGCTGTCCTCATTGCCTAGTCTCTGACTAAGCGGGGTGGGGTGGGTGGGCGGGTGCTCGTCCATCCATTAAGTTTAGATGATTCAATATGCTTATTTTAAGTTAACTGAATAAAGGAATTTTGATTTGATTTGAACCCTTCGGGGATAATAGTCGGATTATATTATGTATGTATGTACCAGTCGTCTACACCTAAAGGAGCACCCTCACTAAGAGCATTCTTACCCGAGCATTTGTAAACGAGCAATCGCCAGCGAGTAACAAATTCTGCCTAGCAAACTAAACTTCACCTTCGTGCAAAACTATAAACGTTCGAGTCGTAGATCCGAGCCCGGAGCATTCGAATACAGGAGCGTCCTCACTGAGATCATTTGTTGTTTTAATAAATTGACATTGACAATAACACAATAGACCAAGAAGGTTACGATCAAGGAACTGTCCCTTGCCTACAAGTGTCCAGTAATATTCCTACATACATACTCATTCATTTAATTATCTGAGTACTCGCTATCGAGCGTTTTGTTTGTGTGAACATTCGAATGCGAGCCCTTTCCGCGAAAAGCGTTTAATGAGTTTCAAAAGAAGCATAACAGCGTACAGATGCGACAGTGCTGCCCTCATTGAGTTTTACCTTATTTATAATGATTGTAAAAGCAAATTCACAAAAAACGATCTGTAGTGCACTCAAGAAACAACTTTAGGTATTTTTGAGACATATTGTATTTATTATCTAAGTGTAAGTTGCATTTATCTAAGTGTAAAGAGCCGTTTACACGTATCAAGTTGTCAAGTAGGTAACTTAATTTTAAGTTAATTTTAACTAAATTCTTGCGTGTAAACAGTCACTTATAAGCTCTTTAGTAGCAAGTGGTAAGTAAACGATTTAGTGGGCAAGTGAACAAGTAGAATAGAATCGAGTCTATTTTTTGAGTAAGTAACCTCCCCTCCCGCTCCGCTTGCATTCCCCGGTAGGCGTGGCTTCTACTAAATTGTCATTTAGTTGACGTGTGGACGCAACAATTTAGTGAAGTATTTAGTGAAGTCGTGAAGTCTCGTGTGTGACGAGAGCCGGTCTTGCCGCGATGTGTCGCCGCCGTATGCACTAAAGAGTGCATAAGTAAATACACGTGTAAACGATCGACAACTTAAAATTAAGTTAAAATTAACTTAAAATTTAGTTACCTACTTGACAACTTAATACGTGTAAACGGCCCATTAGTTGCATTTATCTAAGTGTAAGTTGCATTTATCTAAGTGTAAGTTGCATCTATTTAGATTATTGCCTAAAGTGACCACTTTTAGAAATCAACAAAAAAAAGTATTTGTACATCGACAATAATTAAAATATATGTCTCAAAAATATCTTATGATGTTTCTTGAGTGTACTACAGAGCGTCTTTTGTGAATTTGGTTCTAATATTATTATAAATAAGGTAATACTCAGCACCACCGTGGCAGCACTGTCGCGTCTGTACGCTCTTAACTAGGCTCTTAACTTAACTAGGTTAACTTAACTAGGTAGATAATTGATGAGAACGTTGAAAATTATTTATTATTACCTGCACTCCCCGGTGCCGCCCTTCTGCAGGTCCTCCAAGAACTGGTCATACTCGGCGTTCCGCTCGCCGACCGTCTCCACGTCGATCTGCTTCTCGTCCCGGATGTAGAACACCACGTAGCGGTGCTTCTTGTCCTTTTTGATCTCTTCATAGGTGGTTTTGCATGCGTCCGACACGGTCACACCAGACGCCTGAAAGGGGGAAAGGAAAACGAATGAGACTTTGAATGGTGCAATAATACTATAAAGAAGTTCTACATTTAACCATAGACTTTGGTTTGGGTTATACCATTGTAGACAGAGACAAAGGGAGATTGGACTAAATGTTTAATTTAATTTTATTTATTAGGACAACCAACCAGACAAATACAAATAGGGACTTTAAGCTATGTGTCGTCTAACTTAAAGGCTGCCACCAGACGCCTGGAAGGGGGAAAGGAAAACGAATGAGACTTTGAATAGTGAAATAATAGTATAAAAAAGTTCTACATTTAACCATAGACTTCGGTTTGAGTTATACCATTGTAGACAGAAACATGGGTAGATTAGACATGTTTAATTTTTTTTTACAACCAACCAGACAAACACAAATACAAATAGGGACTTTAAGCTATGTGTCGTCTAACTTAACTATGTGTCGTCTAACTTAAAGGCTGCCGTGCAATGGTACGCAATGTGAACTATAATTTTAAAACCTTATTCTGAAGTTATTATAAAAACATCCTACTAATATTATAAACGCGAAAGTTTGTAAGAATGTATGGTAACAAATATTTGTTACTCTTTCACGTAAAAACTACTAATGTATTTAGATGAAATTCGGCATACAGATAGTTTATAACCTGGATTGACACATAGGATACTTTTTTATCCGATATTCCCACGGGAACGTATGGATGGATGTTTGTTACTCTTTCACGTAAAAACTACTGAATGGATTTGGATGAAATTCTGCATACAGATAGTTTATAACCTGGATTAACGCATAGAATACTTTTTATCTCGATATTCCCACGGAAAAGGAGAACCACGCGGGTGAAACCGCGAGCGGCCGCTTGTATAAATATAAAAGCTGTAAAGTACAGATTGCTGTACTTTAGAGCTTTTATATTTAAGTATCTAATAATAGTCCATGCTATATTTTCAATTCCATATTTTTTTTTTACTATCAATTAATATTTACGGAAAGAGTAATAAATAACGGCGTGGCGAGACAGAGCAATACCACTTACGCATTACACAATCTGTGGCCGCTTTAAAAATAACATCATGCAATTATTGCAGCGCTATAAAAGGATTAGACCGCTTCTCGGCTGGAATCGTTTCAAAAGAGCTTAGGGTAAACGCGTTGGTGGATGTTTATACCTACCTTACTTAGTGTCCATGCAGATATTATTATTAGGTCCTTTCTGATATCATTTGTTAAAATTAAATATCAGAAAGTATAATGATCATAAAAATTTTATTATGGAATAAAAAAAAGTTTAAGTATAAAAAACCTTCATGTAAACTTTAAAATTAGTCTCTGTACGACTGTACATCATCATCAGTTGAAAGACGTCCACTGCTAGACAAAAGCCTCTCCCCAAGGAACTCCACCACGTCCGATGTGGTGCCTGTTCGCATCCAACAGTAGTAGAATCAAAACTTTTTAAAAGTGTTACTGAGAATGAGTTTATTTAAATAACACATTAAAACTTTTATTTTACTATTACCCATCCACATTAGCGATGTTCGGTTGATGTTTTTAAAATTAAACTTTCGCTCAGAAAAATTATTTTAAAGTGCAAGTAAGAGCTTCCACATAGAGTTGTCAACATAATGAAGGCTATTACATAAAAGCATACATAACGTATAAATAAACATGCCCCATTTGGCACAGTGCGTGTACACTGTTTTATAATGTTTGTGCACTTGAGATCTGCAGACTCCGTTAAAAGCATGTAATAACAATTTCTGTCACATTTGCCAAACGGCGTGGTATAGTCGGAGAAATTATTAAAGCTAGTAGGGCCGCCAAAAAACTAGTTTTTTTTTGGAGTAAGCTAATTGAAGTCTTTTAAAGCAAGTTTTGTACAGTACAAAACTTGCTTTGAAATAAACTTTAAAATCCGTTGGTAGGTCCTGGTTGTTGTCGTAAGATGGCAAGTATTAAAACATATCCACGAAAAACTATTTTTTTTGCACTTGAATGTAGCGTAGGTGTTAGGTTGAAATGACGATACACAAGCAATTGGCACAGTACACAGTATTGTACGACGTACAGTTTTAGTCTTATTTTCTATAATTTGTGTTTTGTGGAATAATAATGTGAAATAATGGTGGATTATTTTTAAGTGTTCGCGAACGTGAATGACTGTTAGTTAATAAAACAAAACAGTGGAACGTCACTTTTCAAATTCTCCCAAAAAATACGTGTGAGATCTCAATAAAGTCCCATAAGCTTTATCGAGTCTCGAGGGGTTAAGGGGAATATAATTTACCATTAAACGTTCATTATCTTATCAGTTATCATCACTCATTATCATCTACTTAATGCAATGAAAATAAAAACTATTATATCTTACTTGACACTGGCTAAATGTGCTGATCGCACGAAGCCATTATTTATAAGGAATAAATATATACGGTCGGTAACCCTACGCAAAAGCGAGCGTTGGTGGTGCGCTTAAATACGTCGCAGGCAGCTGGCGAGGTATTTCAATTTGGTGCTATTTTAGATGACTCCATGGTCGGAGCCAGAGTACTTCTAAAGCAAACAAAGTGTAGTGAGCATACAGTTTGGAAAACGCTACGGACGGCGGACATCTTCATTCATTTGTTTTATCCTATGAAGGTAGATTCACACATTTCAGTGAAGTCACAGTTCCGACACAGTACCGGCACAGTGCCGAAATATTCTTTAATTTTTTTTTTATTCGGCAACTTTTTTTTTTAAGCGCTTCGCCTTCATCTCACATGATGGTAAGTGACGTTAAGGCCGAAGGTGGAAGCGCGCGAACCCGGAATCCTCAACCACTGAGGAACTGGCTGTCTCATCTCAAACTGTCGTAAAACGACAATGCTATAAACATCGTTGTTATTTATGGCGACAGACTTAGATAAGATGGTGGTAGCTAGCCAGGCGGACTTAACAGCCCTACCACCAACCAAACCGAGCGCACAAAGATGTGCCTCCGCTGGGAATCGAACCCGGGACCTCTGGGTCTGAAACCGGTGGCTTAGCCACTAGACCACAGAGGCGGTCGAAAATTTATTATTGATTGTTGCTTGATTATTGCTAGTTGAATACATTCTCTATAAACGCATCCCCACTTGTCAGTGTCAGTGACGACACAGTGCTCTCAGTGCGTTCATAGAGAATGTATGAAAGAATATTTCGCACTGTGCCAGTACTGTGTCGGAAGTGTGACTTCACTGATACGTGCGAATCGACCTTTATCCTCGCGTCTGTGAGAAAACCTACTAACAATCGAATTACTACTGTCTGGCTTTACGGCAGTAGGCAGCTTATTTTCTCAAATTGAGCAACTTTCGCAGTAACTAGCTGCCAGTTAAAAAAAACCCATCGAGCTCCTCCGTCTGCATATAAATCCAATGGCTCGGGTTGTTGTAAGGTGGTAATAAGCAAGGTTAAAATAAAAACCTAAAACCTTAAAATTTGACGACCTCCTTGGTCGAGTGGTTTGTACACCGGTTTTCATGGTGTCGCCATCTCTGAGGTCCCGGGTTCGATCCCCGGTCGGGTCAATTTAGAAATTATTGTTTTTCTAAATTGTCTCGGGTCTGGGTGTTTTCTATGTATAATAAGTATGTATTTAAGTATTTTAAGTATGTTTATCCGTTGTCTAGTAACCATTTAACGAGTTTCTTCGAAGCTTCTCTTGGGCTAGATAATTGGTGTGATTGTAGGAAAGATTTATTTATTTATTTTTTTTATTTTTAAAAACACATCCACCATCATTGCGCCACCATGGTGGCGTCGTTTCAAGTCCCTGGATCCCACGTTGATTCCACACTGATTGCGATTCCCCCAGGGTTTAGTGGGTATTTTCCAGGGCAAAAGCCAGATCTTTTTTATCTTAGGCTCGTATCTAAAACCTAACTCACACTCAAATCTATGCTTGAGTTAGAAAGGGATGGTGCTATTCATCGCATATATCGCCATGCCTTTTTAACTGTATTCAAGCATGGATTTGATTGAGTTTGGTTTTGGAATAAAAGCCTTAGTGAGGCCTGGAGAGGTCTCCCTCTCGCAGCAACACGTCGACCCATTGGGATCTTTTGTGCAACCCCGTCCTATCACTCAGCCTCCTCAGTGAAGTAACTGACAAAAGCTTGGCAATGCCTGAGGGCGATGAGGATAAAATCTTCTGGTTTCGGGTAGACCAAAGCCAGGAGATTTATTGTTTTCATAAAGCCAACTAGATGGAGGGAGGGGCCGTGTATCTGTAGGCTTTTGCCCTGAAGACGGGAGAGTTGTCACATAAATGTGCCAAAGACAATTCTTAATGAAAACAAAAGAAAGTAAGATAAGTCTCTAGACTTCATGTTATCAGCCAGTCTCATTTTCAGGGTGAATGCCATTGCAATCCAATAGGAACGTCAAACTAGATAATTATGTTATCTCGGGGCGGTCGCGAGACGTCTGCCTGCACTCTACAACGGATCGGTCAATGTTTATATACAGATCTGAGCACTTATGTTTATTTCACGAGAGCGGATTGTTTGAACAGGTGGTTATGGCGAGTGTGATACCAGTTTTAATTGTAGAAGTTTGGTGAGTCATGCTCATTCAAATGGAATGACTTGGAAAGAGTAATCCTCAGCTCAGAATCAAATACAACCGTCATTCTGGTTGCGTTATGTGCCGATTCTTATTCTGTCCGACTGACATATCACATGGAATAACTACTAAATAAACTCCTCGAAGATTCCGCACAGAACTCAAAACAAAGAAATGGAACTGTACCTAGTATTCGTATTCATGTAATCTCTAAATTGGTAACATTTCCACGACACAAAATACCTAACATGAGTGTCCATTCAAAACTAACGTTAAAAGATTAGGGTTTGTTTGCGTCATACACTAACGAAATAGCGTCATGCATGACGTTATTATTACAATTAGGTATTGCGTGACGCAGCAGAAATGTAAATTATTCACGATCACGATACATTTTTTTAATAGTTTAGGTTGCAACCTCTTTATATTCCTCATCGGGTCTTAATCGATGGTAGGAAGTGATGATAAGGCCGATGGTAGAAGCGCACTTCACAAGGAATTCTCAACTACTGAGGGGCTGGCTATTAGGGCATGCAAACCGGTTAACCGGATAACCGACAGTTTTGAACCCGGTTTTTTAGTCATAAAACCGGATTTTTCGGTTATTTACTTAACACACAGATCACATAAAAATTTCTCCATCGGCCGTCCCTCAGGGTACAATGCCCGATCTTGGTTTAATGCGGACTGTGCAAGCGCAGAAGCAGAAGCAAAGAATCCGCTTACAAGCATGGGTAGTGGCTATCTTATGTCTAGCTGTCCGGTCACAACAATGCTTACTAGCACAGTGAGATATGGCACATAATTTAGATAAGATGATGGTAGCTGGCCAGGCGGAATTAAAACACGCCATACCACCGACCAAACCGATAAAACGGTTTAGTTACTGTGGGTCTGAGATCGTAGACTAAGAGTCGATCAACAATATTAAAAATGCAAGCCTTTGAATTATTTGATATACCACTTGGCTGGAAGATTATAAGTATTTAACATGATTAACTGTATTTTTAAACAATTCGAAGCCCGACTCATTTGGACGGACCGCTAACTTTAGCAAGTATAATGCGATGCCTAGATAAGCATTGATTAACTTAACAGTTTTCACAAATAATGAGAAATTCGATTGGAACTTTGATATTAATTATAGAAAGAAAAATAACAAGTAGGTAATTTCTAGCTATCATTATAATCATAATTTACTTTAAAAATTTTACGCAGCTTTACAGGTTTAAAATTACTAACGCAAAAAAATAGCACGATTGATTATTGCGCTAAACCACGGAATACAAAGTAGTACAAGTACTAAACTACCGGTTTCAGAACCTGAGGCCCAGGGTTCATTTCGCAGCGAGGATCCTTATTAGTGGTTTACTTAAGACTGCCTTGCTAGCTACCACCACTTTTCAACGTCTCTGTCGCTATAACACTTAACATACATCAGTGAAGCTTGCTGCTTCACATATATCAGTGAAGCCACAGTTCCGAAACACTACCGGCAGTGTTTTTCATACATTCTCTATGCACGCATCCCCACTTGTCAGTGATAATGCTCTCAGTGTCAGTGCCGCCACCGGCAAATCACGGACGTATTCGTTTTGACAAAATTCATAGAGAATGCATGAAATAATATTTTTCACTGTGCCGGTACTGCGTCGGAACTGTGACTTCACTGATATGTGTGAAGCAACCTTTAGAACGTGACGAAACTAGACACACTACAAATTCTATTCATTGAGTACTGATCAGTGTGCGGCCGCAGTTAAAAGGTTAATAAGCTTCCTACTCTTTTGTTTTCCAAAATATTACTTTCCAAAACTTGTATCACTTACAATGTACATTAATACCTCTAAAACGTAACGTTCATTGACAGATCAACAAAAAGTATCCCCTGTGGGTTATAAAAATAGATGGGACTATCGAGACATTGGCCGTTGCACCGAAATAGAACGCACATGAACCCGACTAAACACGTGTGCTCATTACTGCGCCTATAAGGGTTGGGATACCCATCGATCTTTATGTAGAGAATTAACATTCTAGATCATCATATTATTAACGATAGATTTATTTAAGAAATTACACAATACTAGACATAGCAACGAATTCTACAGAATAAGACGAAGAATGTGGAAACCAAAAAAAATATGAGAAACATGAATAGTGGAGGTCAAAATAGACTACCCTGAAAGCTTTATTCCGAACAAGCACTAGCACTAGGAAGTTTTTAATAAATTATCATTATCTGGCATTGGCAAACGCATTACACAAATGAATTACGAATATTATAGAGATGCAGTAGATGTTCCTTAAAATGTTGATTGACTACATGACACTAATAGCCAAATTTTTGAAAAATATGTATAAATTCATTCAGGGTGAAGTTTTTCACAGACATATTTCTGTTCTCCGACTCAAGAACGGCATTTGAATACATTCGCACTGACGCCATTTAAGTACCCATTGAGGTGGTGAATTGTAATGGTTTCATTATACGAATTTCAAGGCATACGATCTATACGAATCCAGAGATTTTGGTGTTGAGTACGAGTTTCATACCTACGAATTCGCTTGCGGTGAATGCACTATCCCACAGGAACCTGTTTTTCTGCTAGCCTATACTGTCCTAAACTATAAACTGCTGGGCAAAACCTCTATAGGAACCTGTCACCGGGATAAAAAAGTATCCAAAATGAGTCCGGGTTATTGTCGGTTTATGTGCAAAATTACATCCGAATCCGTTCAGCCGCTATCAGGTGATACGCTAACTAATCTTATCTTAATCTCTCGAGCGTCGCGCGCCAGACACTTCTTCTTCTTGTCGTACACTCCTGGCTGGTCGTGGTCATGGGTAATCTTGAATACACACTTGAATTTTAATTGTCGTTGGCGATAGTCGGCGTGCCGACACCGCGGGGCCCACAGAGGTCTCCCTCTCGCAGCAGCACGTCGACCCATTGGGATCTTTTGTGCAACCCCGTCCTATCACTGTTTCCTCAGTGAAAATGACTGCCATAAGCTTGGCAATGTCTCTGAGGGCGAAGAGCCTAAAATCTTCTGGTTTTGGGTAGGCCAATCCTAGGAGATTCATTATTTTCCTAGCAAGGGAGTCATAGTCACACAGTAAGTGTTACATGGACTCCGTTTTCTCTCCACATGCCCTGCACAAGCTGTCTGTTGCTAGCTGCATTCTATGGAGCATTTGTTTTGTGCCTGCCTTTTACTACCTCCGCATATGATTTTATTCCGTCCTAGGGCGTCTCCGCCTATGAAGAATTTTGAGTGTTTCATACCGGGTAGCTTTTCCCATTCGGGTTTATGCGTTTTGGATTTGGTCTTTAAAGGCCTTGTTGCGCTAACTAAAAAACAACATTATTGTCAATTTTATTTATACTACTATAGAAGATTTGATTACGAAACATACAGTCACGACACGAGTATAATTCCTCGTATTATACTCCTGAAGGATTAGTCAGACTAGGCAATGAGGACCGCAAAAGTAGTGCATTGCCAGCCACAGTCCACGATTCATTAAATAACAACTGCATGGTCTGCATGTGCTCAGCGTGACAGTTGGTTAACCCATCGCCGCTTTATGCTGTAAAATGTATGAGCAGTCTTTAGTCAGTCAGTCACCTTTTACGACACCCAAGGGCACAGATTAGTTGATAAAGTCTGGCCAACGAAAGCTAAAATTTCAATTTGCCATACGACATGACACCTCAGATAGACACACATAGAGACAAAGTGTTGCCAATCAAATAACTACGAGGTTCAGCTTTCGTTGGCCAGACTCTAGTATGCTAGAGCCGCCACCATCCAGCTCCCGATTGATCACAAAAACGAGAATTTAATGGCAAAACTGCAACTCACTACGAGAAGGCGTTTCTTCAATGCCATACATTCACAAGGCGGTGAGCGCATTTCTAAAGAAATCGCTGTTTGACTCATCATCAAGTTTATTTATACCACGCTCGATTGTAATAGAACGGTAGAGGACTATTTTTGATAAGCTCTCGCGATAATTTTGGCACTAAACCGAATTGATGGTGCATAAAAACTAACATTCGTCTTTTACGTAAAAACGTAGGGAATACACGTTGATTTATAGTTTCACGTTATGTCCGACATAAAGACTCGTAACTTGCTAAAAATAAACACGACATTTTTATTATGATTTTGTCATTGACAGTATTGTGTGTGAGGAATTATTAAAAACAAAAATTGTGTGCAATCATTGCTTCCAGAGTCCAGACTCTATTTGCGAGTTCAAATTGACGAGATCGATATTTAGATGCAACGACATAAAAGAGAATTTCAACATTCAAAGAGTGAACATTGGATTATGTATTTGGAAAGCATGTTGGACATACCAGAATAAAATTCAGAATCCTTAACCCGCGTTTCCCTGTTATTTTTAAAAGAATATCGGCTAAGTACGCATATTAAACTGATGATATTAGGATCAAAATCGTCTAAATGCACAGCCAATAGCATCAACAAATGTTTGTGTAACAGGAAACCATTCGTATTCCAGTTACAAGGTTACCGACTACAATATGAAAGATATTGTCAACATTTCTGAGGCTATAAATTGTTGGCTTACCTATTATACATAGTTACCTAGGTACATGTATCTGTTGGGAGCAATCGGAAATTAGTCAATACAAGTTATTGTGACTCACATAGACGGATTTACAATTATTATTACATCCGTGAAGCAGGAAAATGTTGTCATGGGGCTAATGTAATGAAATAAATCACTCATTAGGTTGCGTATCTTTGCCACGTAAATAAAATAATGCTGTAGTAGGCAACTGTACATGCCATGGACTTTATATGGATTGAAGTGATCTATACAAAGATCGCTAGTCAGAGAATCAATTAGTTTTATGGTTTGTTTCATGTCTACTTAATCAGGCTAGTTTAGGCCATTACAATTTTATCTTAAGAACTACCTAACTACAATCTGTAAAGTCAGTAGTTTCAAAATCTCTTATTTAAATGCCGTAATTTTAAGCTCAACATCATCGTATCATTGTTTAAGTAAAGTACAAAACGAACTGTCCTTTTTAGGCACTCGAGTAGGAAAAACAAACTTAATCACTACTACTAAACGTAGGGTTCCCTCTTCCCTGCGTCGTCGGTATTTCACTAAACGAGCAAACGTTTTTGGCGTGACACCGAGAGGGATGGGGGGTGAATGACCTCGCGGCGGGTCTGTCTATGCGTCACTCTCAGACTGACTCAGGTACTCACTGTTTCACTGGCCGTCTCAGTGACGAATAGAACACTTTATAAGCAACGTAAAGTGCAAAGGTAGCGAGCCGATGCTATCGACGGATGTTATTGACCATCAACAATTATAATTATCGCCAATTAAGTAGGTATAAGTACAACCCTATATGAACTTACAACGTTCCGAACATTTTTAATCAGCAAAAGACATTTCTTTATAATTAGTCCTACCTATAGTTACTATAGTTACAACCTACCTACCTATAGTTACAACAATTTTATAAAATGTCGTTCACAAACTTTAGAAGCTAGGTAAATGTAGTTTAAAAATTACGAATACGCAAAAAATTACACTTTAGAAATACAAAGCCTCACGTGGGTATCGAAACTACAATACAACCATTTTTAATATGGCAGCTGCTCCTTCAACAATGATAATTTCAAATTAAGTAATAAAGTTTAACAAAAATAATTTAAAAAAATTTTTGCAATATGTGATTGACCTCATTAGCTACTAATGTTGACGTCGTCGTGTCGCGTCGCGATTCATTATCATATCAATAATTAATCATTCATCACAATAACAGGAGACAAATCTTCGAAGGTAGATTGTTAAAATCTTGCTAAAAGAGCAATTTCAACCACCATGTGGTTAAACCATTGATTTGACTCAGGTAAGTGGTCAGACCACTGATCTGAGACTGATGTATTGGTTTTGAATACCAGCGAAGGGTTGGTGGTAGTCTCATTAGGTCCGCTTAGTTAATTACTACCTATTATCTTATCTTATGAGCTGTGTGGAAGGATACTCATTAAAATAATACTGCCAACTTATGTCTTCCCTTGGTATTGTAAAAGGAGACTTAACGGACCAAAGACTGTACATACATCCAACATCATAGAGCGGCGATGGGCTCACCACCTGTCATGCTGACACAGCACATGATTTTAATCTGTGACAGGTGCAGTTACCCTTTGGTTAAACATGGACCTAGGCAAAAGAACTGGTTTTGCGGTCCTCGTTGATTAGAAGACACAGAAGCAAAGGACCATTATAGAACAAATTCGAGGAACCCACGTAGGTTAGTATTGGACACAATCCCAAAATTATTTAAATAATTGTTACGCAATGAGCATAAAAATTTATAATAAAAATCCCATTATTTATAACAGAGCTCCCATATACTAGGTTTTAAGCTAACGCTCAGAAAATGGTTAGTATCTGTTTTTTATACAATTGATTAATTTATTAACAATGATTGTAATGTGTTATGAATAAGTAATTATGTATTTTATTATTAAATTTTAGCTTTTATTATATTGATTGAATATTTGTATGCTAATACTTTAGCTAAATGTGCGATGTTCAACCTAACCTGTTCCACCTATGTAATGTACCACATTTATTACAAATAAAATCATTTGAATTTGAATTTAGTCTCGGACTAACCCTTAGGCGATAATAGTTGTGGTGTGAATGTGAGTGCATGTACATGTTTTATCTTATCTTTCCCCCATAGCAACAGCAATGCATTCTGTTACCTAAACGCTGTCTAGCTGTTGCCTAAAATGACCCAAATTGTAAGTTTTAGCTTGTCTGTAGTTTGGTTGACAGGAGCTCTCAATAAAAGCTGGTTTCGTAAGATGTCAGTTTACAATATCAGTCAGTGTGATAGCGGATTTTATTAATGTGCTATGTGCCACTGCCTAAGAATAAACCGTTTAAGCTTCGATCAACAATACAACTAGATGTCAGGTCGGCGCTAAAAATGTGTTTCGGTAAATAAGAGCGCACTTGAGAAGTGAGCTCTATTTTCTAGCGAGACATAACAGGAAAAAGTACTTTATTTGTAATTTATTGCTTTGAAAAAGTATTTATTCACGTGGACAGAACTTAGCTTTGATTTTGTACGTGACGCGTTATCTAGTTGGTATTGTTGATCAAAGCATACGAGTGTTAAAACTTGTGATGGTAATTTATTTATCACAAACAAAAGCCTGATCTAGTCAGTTAATTAGTTCTAATAATGTCACAGTCCACAGTGTCAGTCACTATCAAATAGACAGATACTATTGGTATTTATTCTTGTTTCGTCTACAAAGCAGAGTTGGAAAAAATCATGATTTTTTTTATTTTTTGATTTTTTTATGTCACCAAACCAAATATTATTACTGACAATTGAATAAGCTGTATGACACAAATACTTTTAAAATTATTAAAATAAAATAATATTTTAAAGATTATTTTAAATTACTTTAAAAATTAATATTGATAAATCTTGACCAATTATTGTTACTAACCAACTTTACAAGACTTATTTCGGATTTGTTTTGCTACAATTGAAGACAAATTTTAAGTAGATGTATGCATGCAAGTCTTTTTTTTTATTTTATTTTTGAGACTGCTAATTCTGTGTAAGCCCTTAGACAGTATTTTATTGTTAGTAACTACTAAGTAGATAGATAGATAACACTTTTATTGTAACAGTTTACATTTATAACACGAAACATAAAAATACAAGTACAATACACAGTTACAATTTGGTGGTCTTATCGCTATAAAGCGATTTCTTCCAGACAACAAGTATACTTATTTATTGTTATTTTCATTATTTTATTCATTCATTATTTATATTCATTACTAACATTAACATTTGAAAAAAAATCACCTGATTTAAATTCAGCCATCCCTACAAAGCCACCTTTATCATCAAGCAGCATAGTAAAAAGTTTGCAGACACACTAATACACTTGCAAACTTTTGCATGCATACTTATTTATTGTTATTTTCATTATTTTATTCATTCATTATTTATATTCATTACTAACATTAACATTTGAAAAAAAATCACCTGATTTAAATTCAGCCATCCCTACAAAGCCACCTTTATCATCAAGCAGCATAGTAAAAAGTTTGCAGACACACTAATACACTTGCAAACTTTTGCATGCAGTATACAAAACATGTACCCTGCTATTAATAAACGTTGATTAAAGTTACACTTATGAATTAATTGACGCTGTCTCTATCTGTCTTCTTTAACAAAAACGAGACAGCGTCACTTCAAACCAAGGTGTAACATTTGGCAATTTTTTATTAATAAGACAGGTAGAGTAGAAAGGTTGCGGGTAGTCACTGGATGCGACCAGCACAATACTGGATATAGTTGGGGGAAACCTTTCACCCTCAGTGTATCGGCTGATGATGATGAATATGATAATTTTACTTAAAATTACCTATTCGTACATTTTGTGTTAAAATTAAAAGTATAGAATTTGAAACCTATAATGTGGGTAGAATACAAAATAATATAACCAGTTTGCATTATCTTACTAATATAATAAATGCGAATGTTTGTGAGGATGGATATATTAAAAGTTACAAAAATAATGCCATAAGAGAAAAAGTCTGCTGACTGGAGGTTTCTTTGCAGAATGATTGTGGCTGAAGTAATGACGTTACAAGAATGTTTTTTGTTTTGGTGAACAGAACAACTACAGATCTAAAAGTTAATACCAATTTATACTTCATCAGACGTAACTTTGGTAAATCTCCCACTGGCTGGAGTTCGGTTAGAAAAGCTATATTTCCGTTGTTTATACGGAACAAATTCTGTCTTCAGCATAAGGTGATCCTGCTGCGTGTAAACACATGAGGGTTTGTTATAATATTGTCATAAATTATAAACGTCCAATAATAATGTCCAATAATAAAAATGTTCAATAATAAAATTGTCCAATACATAAAATGTTCAATAATAAAAATGTCCAATGCAAAAAATTTCCAATTTTAATGTCCAATTCTGAAATCGTTAAAATATACAAATGACCAATACGAAAAACATCTATTTTTATAATTGCCCATTACGAAATACGTCCATTTCGAAAAATTAAGAGCTTCACATTATATTACCCTGCTACTAGCTTTTTGAAGCAGGTTATTATTTTGTGAGAGGTGTAACACTTTTTCGTAATAAACGTTTTTCGCACTCTTTTGTAAAATAAAAATAAATATTTAAAAAACATTTATTAGTTGGCATTATCATTTACAAAATATGAACAACAACTGCTAAGGCCAAACGGAAAGTTTTGGAGGAGGCCTTTGCCAAGAGGCACACAAACCAACATATAGATAATACAAAAGATAATGGATGAAAATAATGCTCTGATTTAAAAAAAAGTATTGTAGTAATAAACCTCTTGCAGTACGTCTGGACTTTTACCATATTTAAATCCAGACGAATTGCGATAAAAATAATATCAGTTTGTCTGGAAGACCAAGTAGATCGTATATATACACTGGTAGGCAGGAAAATATCGTAATGGATGACTAATGATTAGAATTCTCAGGTTGGGCAAAGTGCATCACCACCAACCCGTGATAGCATTTGCAGGTAGACAGTATTCAGGTTGCACTTTACTAAAAAGTAAAAGTAGACTATGTTTTTTTTAAATCTATTTTTTCTGTACAGAAAATGCCAAAAGTGGACTATGTATGGCAGAGGACTGCTTTGCTGTCCTCATTGTCTAGTCTCCGACTAACATTTCGGGGATAATAGTCGTGATTATATGCATGTATTTATTTTTATATTAGGGAATTTTTATTTTGGGACAATATTATTTTTGGATATTTTTATTTTTGGACAATTTTATTTTTGTACTTTTTTATTTTTAGACATTTTTATTTTTGGACATTTTTATTTTGGACAATGTTAGTTATTATTGGACATTATTATGATTTGGACATTAGTATTGCAAACCGTTAAGAGTAACCCAGAGGTAAATGAGTGGCATAAAACTTGGTGGTTCATAAATCGTTGTGAACAATCAAAACTCCACAGGTTAAATAATAGCAAGCAAGTACATTATCTTAACCTAGTGGAGTCTGCCAAGGTCCCATCACGAGGTAACATGGCGACCCATCAGGATCTTTTATGTAAAAGCAAATAAGTACTTATCATGCTATATAAATATGTATAGGTACATAGAATAACAATTTCCGTAACATACAAATTAGTAATCAAGGAAAAACACACTAAGTATTTAGGTAATTATACTCTTCCCCAATAGAGGTAAAACAGAATTTAATTCTAACCACAGTTTAGTCACTAACCAAAACACTAAATGGGAGATGCTCTGGTTCTGTAATGCTAGTAATAATTACAATATCAACTTTCTCTGACTTCATAATTAATTACAGAATCTGTATTAATCATGTGGGGTAGCAGTGAAAGAATACTACTCACTCACCCCACTCTTCCCTTGGGTGATGTAAAAGGCGTCTAACAGACTAAAGACTGCACATACATCCAACAGCAAAGTGCAGCGATGGGCTTACCACCTGTCACTCTAGAGTCACTATTTAGTGAAAACTGGACAATGGTAGAGGACTGCTTTTGCTGTCCTCATTGCCTAGTCTCTTTTCTTAAAAGATTATTATTAATCTGCGTTTAACACATTAATAATAGTCCTGTTAACCCATCCCATAATCTAAAATGACTGTAAAGGAGTGGGGGTTCACACCAGTAGTCTAACAGAGCTATGGGGATTAACCTCGATTTCTCGCATTCAACCCAAGCATCTATCCGCTCGGCTACCGACACCAAAGTCTCTAACTAACCCTTCAGAGATAATAGTCGTGATTATATGTATGTATGAATCTGTATTTCACTACATCATCATCATCATAATAAGTTCTCTCACATAGATTTAAATGAGTAATATGCAAGACTCTTGCATATTACTCATTTAAATTCATTATATAATTTTGTGGTATATTTTAGCAGGGACTTTAGTGTTGGTTGTCCATAATAATATTAACTAACACTGAATACAACGTACCTATGCCTCAACTAAGCTATTTTGAAGCTTCCAAACCAAATTCTCAGTGGCCTGATTCTGTAATTTTTGTGTATTTTAAATCAAATATTGCAATTATTTATTGTGTAAATAAAATATTCCCAAGCCTTCCCAAACCACTAAGCCCTAGATGGGTGAGAAGACTATAAGAGTTAATTCATAGCCCTAATTCATATCATGATTCATTCAATATCATATTCATGTAGTCATTCATCTACATGAACATGTATTTTTTAATATGTTTAGCATATTATTTTGTTTTTCTTATTGTGAAATTAAGTGAGATTAATCAATTTGCACATCTGCAAATAGGAGATTTATGATTCTGTTGGTTGCATATTGTCATCAGTTCTAGATTGGAATACATTTGGTGAGTTATTCTAAGCGATTCATTCCACAGTACCTACCTTCTTCTAGAAGAATGACTCATAACAAACATTAATATTATTATTAATTCAACATTGAGAATTCTATATTGCAGGACTGGGTATACTCAGTCACAGTGATTAAAAAGATAATATTCGGATAAGAATTAATTTGTAGGGTGTGTCAATAAAAACAGAGCCTTATTACCGCTCAATAAGGACTATGATAACATTTAATTTTAATCAGATCTGATTGGACATTGTAACTACAGGTGTTAGTTCTTTGACATGAAACTGTTGACCTTGACATTAAGTGATGGGAGCAATACCCGAATTTGCCTCATTATGCCAGTTTTCGAGATGAAGGCGCGCCCAAAACCAGTAGCGGCTCTATGCACCCCAAAATAGACTCGAATTGTATGTGACAGTCGGCCGCGCGACCGCTATACCATATATGGTCAAACAGAAATGCGATTGCGCGGCGTTGCATTGGCCAGGTTCGATGCCCTCACCACTGTCGGTCACTGATAATAGTCGAAAATACATAATGAGGCTCTCCAGCAGGCACACAGCACACTTTACGGCTTTCGAGCTACGTGTTTTGTCAAAAAAGGCGTTGCAGGAATAACCTTTCGAACATAGGTACGTGAAATCCAACACCGCTATTACTGACCCTGTTTCATTTACATTCACCAAGCACGTCGTTGCAGATAAACCTTTTTAGGGGTCACGCTCATAGCACAACACGTGGCATAAAATCACTGAACGGTGACAACTATTTTTACGAAAAGGCGTGCGAACTCTGCGGAGGGTTGTGCGAAATATGGCGGCACCGGTCGCAGAACGAACAAATCCATTGTAATTGCGACGTTTCCAATAATTTTGCACCAACACAATAATTGAAAATCACATCACGTCAATGAAACACTGCAATTTATTATCTTCACTTACCATTTTTTGATGTTACACACGTAAAAATTCCACCACTAAACTTCACCAACACACGACAACGGCGACCGGAACGACACTGTTCGGAATGTTGGCGACTCGTATTTTCTGACGACCAATCAGCGCATGTGTCAAAATTGCGAGTATGAGTCAATGCACTATTTTTTATTGGAAATGAGAGAATATTGCACTCTAGAAAATTCTATAGCCTAAATTAGTTTCACTTGATTTGCAATATCTAATTATTTAAAATAAAAACCAATATAAATTGATATTTTGTTATTTGAAAAATAAGGTAGTGATTTGGAAGTTTCGACTAAAACACCACAGCGTTGGCAACTTTTAGAAAATAAACAAATAGGAGCAGCTTCGTTGCTTACGCGATAATAATGCAAAGGAGAATATTATATTCAATTTATAAGAGTCACTCTTAGCCTTTTTAAGATAAGATAAGAAAAATACTATCACTCCTTTCAACGTAGCAGATAACACAATTTTTTAACAACAAGCTCTCCTCGAAAAGTGACTCACAGCTGTAATGACTGAATGCAGGCAGCAGGCAGCCAATCGTACTTCATTATTCAGTAAATGCCCATAAATGGAGTGGCGGAAACTGACTGAAAGCTGTCAGTAGAAATATGAATTTTCGCGCCTTGACTTTTACTATTTTATTTATGTACTCAATGATATTATAATAAAAAGAGGATGTACTATTTTCCATGAGACGGTAGTGTATATATTCTGCATGAGAGGAGAGACGTTCTCAATAAAATAACATAGTTTTACTATGTAACATGTTTCATTGTCTATAATTAAGTTTCTTCACCTTCAGAATTATGTTCCATATTATCAGCAATATTACACAATAACGTGACATAGACACAGGCACTTAGTTGTTTCCTAATAAGGACCTATGTAATAACAATAGATATGTTTTTTAAGTGTCTGTGTGGGTGTGGGCAATTTAAAAGCTGATAGATATTATTAGTATGACATACGGGAACGCTGTTTTACGAGAAATTGCTAGGTACATATATGGTGCTATTCATCGCACATATGTACATATATGCGATGAATAGCACCATCCCTTTCTAACTGTACTCAAGCAGAGATTTGAGTATAAGTTTGGTTTTAGAATACGAGCCTAAGTCTTAACGTTGATCAAGTAAAATTTGGTAATTTCACTATTCCCACTCACTCTCGTAATACTAATTGGTAATTGGTGAAACACCTTGGTGGGTGAGTAGCTAAGAAAGAGCTCAGCCGGATATCCGGATTTTCCGGAATAGAACCTTCTAGTCCCAGGTATGGCAGCGTTCCGATTTGTCGAGATTGTAATCACCAACCCTCAATTATTAAAGGAGGTAAGTCACTCGCGTCCGTAGGTTTACCCTTGAGACCCTACACGTGACCCCTGGGTGGTGCTAAATGAGTGACACTGACTGAGTGGTAGAGCCACGCAGTGTTGCAGCACGCATTGGACGGCTCGCCCGGGGTAATACCACCCTCTCACGAATATTCGGCGTGAAATAATGGCTCTTGGTGCTATCGTGTTTCGTCCGGCCAGTGAGAGTTCCGGAGCCCCCCCCCCCCCCCCTCTGGTGTCCATGGGCGGCGGTGATTACTTAAATTCACAATAAAGGTATCAATCAATCAATCAATCATACTCTCCATCAGGTGACCCGCCTGCTCGTTAAAAAAAATTGTCAAGCGTAAAGCTGGAAACAAACTATCGGACGCGACTGACGGACGCGGCTGACAGCCGCGACTGATAAGTGTGCACAGCCTTCAAACATCCAGCACGCCAGATTTCTGTCGGACGTCCGAACGCCCAAGGTCACGTCCGCGACTTACGTCCGATAGTTTGCACAACTGTACATTCATTGACTAGATTACCTATAAGTCGCGGCTGTCAGCCGCGTCCGTCAGCCGCGTCCGATCCGTCCATCCACCATGGATGATGGTTAAGCCAATACCTATCAATTGCAGCGAAGACGTGCTGTCAATAATGGAGGCCTTTGTCCAGCAGTGGAACATTGTATACCAAATAGGCTGTACTTTCCTTACTGCACCAGAACCGTCAAACCAGGGGGGCGATCACGCTAAATAATCTCCTGAACCGCAGTCGTTAGACGTACTTTTATAGTGCTATCGCGTTTGACACACGCGATAGCACTATACGAAGTCGGCAGAACGGCTGCGGTTCAGTTGAGATTATTTATTGTGATCGCTCCCCTGTAAACGACCCGCTTGCTACTCTAGAAAGTGGTCACGCAGCCTTTGGCGTTGGATAAAAAAACTATATCCTGTAATTTCACTGGACCATACAAACCGGAACACAGCAATCATTATCATTATGATCAGTCAGATCACTGTCAAATTTCTACAACCAATTTTGAACTTTATTGTTTGTAGCTAAGGATCAATATTCATTGGAGAAATTTGACAGTTTAGGGTAGGTTGATCTGACGCCGCGAAGTGTTTAAAAAAGTAAAGTCGCCCATTTCCTCTCCTTCTAAACCACGCAATGGATTTTTACGCGGTTTTTTTATATTGCTTGTGGATATTTTGTACAAAATAGCAAGCATGACGGAGTTTCTAAGTTAGCGTGAACGAAGGCGAGGATGGGCCGTTTTAGTCAAATTATAAAGTAAAGTCCTTTTTGCCTGTGTTCCTGTGTCTATGGCTCCGTTTTCTTCTTCTAAACCACGCAACTTACGCAATGGAGTTTTACGTGGTTTTCACTAATAAAAGGATCGATAAAGGATGATGGTTTTTATAAATATGATGTGTAGGATATTATGTAAGCTCAGACCAAATAAAAAGTATTTATTTGGTCTGAGTATGTAAGTACAAAATAATAGTAGCCGTATTTTATTCAATTGCTGAAATGTTTGTACGCGCATCACTTCAAAACGGCCCGACCGATTTGGCGGATTGTTTTTTGTTGTGTTCGTTATTGTCAGGACAAGGTTTGTGTGTAAACATATTTTTGGAAATCTGTCACGGGATATAGGGTGTTTACGCATTTTGGTTTCCCATACAAAAATCCAAGTCAAATTTTTTTTAAAAGACTAAGCCTACTTGACAGTTTTCGAAAAAGTATTTAAAAATTTCAAATGGATTAATGTTTTATATTTTAGCGTTTTATTAACCCATAAATATACTTAACAGGTTCACAGTCCACAGACCACATGCGGTCTGTAGACGGAGAGTACTATCAGTCCACAGGCCATATGTGGTCTGTTCGTCGATACAATTTTAAGGCTTTATAGAGCTGTGGACGTAGATGGAACGGCGTTTATTTGACATGGACTTGACAGGACATATCCTATGGAACACAAAAAGTGCTGGGACATGGAGAAAAGTTGTATAATTTTCTGAGGAAATGTTATTTTCTGATATTTTTTTTTAGACTATACAGACTTTACTACATTTTATTGCTATTTTCACTATTTTTTACTAACTTATCGTGGGAAGGTAGAAAAAAAAACATACGGAATATGAAACAGAAAACTATTTATTGAAAAAAATATTTGAAAAAAAGTACCTACTTACTTACTTACTTGAAATTTTTTTTTATATAATTTTACATGTTGCTATGAGATTTTGTAAAACACTGTAGACAGTATGGTTTTGTACAAATATTACATATTTGTGAAACTCTTTTGCTTTTCTTCTCGTCTGTGGACTTAGGAGGAAGTTTTTAAGTCTCTTTTGTTCTAACGAGTCCACAGGCCATATGTGGTATGTTTAAAAAAAACTACATTTTCGTTATATACATATATTTAATTTACCAAATATATATCTTTACCCAAACCCCTAGATAAACGCTTTTAATGAAAAAATTAATTGGACGTGGGGGGTTGTTTCCTATGTGAAGCTTTGAACCTGTTAAGTAAAATTTTAAACACTGAAAAAAACGACAACCTCAGGCGGGAATCGAACCACGCATCTTCCGCATTCCGGGCGGCTGCCTTAACCACTTGGTTAATTTTACTTAAATTACAAATGCTTATTTTATAGCCTGAAGAATATTTTCTTTCTCGAAAAAGCTTTATTTTAACAGAAAAAAAACATATTTTTCTGTATTGATTTCAAATTTCGTGCGAAAACGGTTGGTCACGTGACATTTGGCTCTGTGACGTCACATTTCATTAAATATAGAAACATGTCTTGAAACCTGACAGATAGTTTCTGTATATTTTGTGAAATGTGACGTCACATGAAGCTCAATCATGGCCGCCCGTGTTTCGGGTCTCGTAATCCACAGATGAAAATCGCAATTTTTTTTGAAAAAATTAAATATTTTCAAATTATCATAATAAAAAAAACTATTGGATAATTATCGTTAAATCATATTCTACCATTTCCGATATATTTCATATTTTATTGCTACAACTGTCAAATAGCCAATTTTAATAAAACTTTGCATGCTAAAGTAAAATACAGGGATCTAAATAGTTTGTTGAAAACAATTTTAAAAAACGTTTATTTAAGTGAGTTATTGCGATTTTAAACTTTCTATAGTGGACTTTAAATCGCAATAACTCAGCTAAATAAACGTTTTTTTAAAATGTTTTCAACAAACTATTTAGATCCCTGAGAAAACTCCGGGAAAGTAAAAACTTTAGCATGCAAAGTTTCAACAAAACTTAAGCTTAATGGTTTTTAAAAATATCGACTTTGAAGTTTGTATGGGAAACCGAAATGCGTAAACCATCTTAAGATTTGGCGCCGAACACATCTAGGTTACTACCTACCACTCTCATGCCTCAAAAACAAAGCTCTGTATTTGCTTTAATTGCTCAAAAACATTAGGCATAAAAGGCGTTTGAAGATTACGCCGCCTCCCTTATATCCGCCATTATGTTTTTGTTTTCAAAATGGCGGCCAGTCAATTTGTTTGACTGGTTGGCAATAGTTATACTAGAGTTATGTTAATTGCCTTAATTATTATTCTCTTTTTAACTTATTCTCTTTATTTAACTAAAATCTCAAGTTAATTTTTTTTATAATATTTGATATAAAAATATATTTTCTTACAATCAATGACATTCTGTGTATGTATGTCATTGTTTACAATAAAACATATTTTAAAAGACTTAACCTAGCCTTAACTTAACATAACTTACACTAATAAATTACATCATATATAATAATTTAGCGGTTGACATAAACCAATTTTAAATGGTATATTGACATTTGACAATGTCTAAACGTGCAAATCGCACCAAAAGAATCCACCATAAAAAAAAAACAAGTATAAAAATTAAAACATTTCTTTAATCAAATTGAAATCACTTACAATCTAAGCGTTACCAACATATTTATGGTACCTTTTATACATTGTATACATATTCGTCATTGTGGTTTGACCAGGAGACCCGGCAAGAGCCCTTCGTAAAAATGTCATTGCATGGGATGTGTCTCCAGCTTGTATGAAGAGTGCCGTTGCATTTTCTAGATGCTGTCTCACGTTTCTTGGCGGCGCTGCTTGCTCTAGAGTAGAGCAAATATCGCCTACCGAGTATGCAGCTATATGAGACACGTGACTCTTCCTTTTGCATATAGCTTGTGTCAATCTGGAAATGGAAAACATTTATTTAATTATTTTTTTATTTGAAATCTTTACGACTGATATCCGAAAGCCGTTGGTCCCGGTTGTTGTCGTAAGATGGCAGTCGTTAAAACCCACCAACCCGCATTGGGCCAGCGCGGTGGGTTATGGCCCAATCATCCAAAGGATAGTTCAGTCCGCCTGGCTAGCTACCACCACCAAGCCTGGCGCGATAACAACAATGAAGATTATGCCGCCTCCCTTTATCCGCCATTATGTTTTTGTTCTTAAGAAGGCACCTGACCCTAACTTAACTACCTACATTGACCTAAATCTCAAAATCTATAAGGTCTAGGAAACTGATTTTTTTACACAAGTAACTTCAGTTCATGAAGATTTAATGCTCAAGACGAAAACACGATTACTGAAAAAATGTTCGATTGTTTTTTTTTTACAAATAGCCTTGTTTTAATCACATTTTAACTTGGATGTTTTAAGTTTGCTGTATTTTCTTTAATATTTTTTAATATCTAAAAAGGCAATGATAAAACCTACAATTGCTCAACATACTTTTTTCATAATCATTATAGTTCGTCTTTAATTCATAGTTTTTATTTTGTCGCTTACGTAAAATTTTTGAGAACGCGCACTAGACCCGCGAACTCTGTCTGTTCCTTGGAAAGTATATATCGCTATCCTTCACTCGAGTCCTTTTAGTCTGGCTGAGCGCCTCCTAGGAAGCGCATCTATGCTCGATCGCGCTCCGTGAAAGCTAAGAAAGATCGATCGACTTTTTGTATTGTGAATATTTTATTTGTGTAAATATTTGTATAATATATATAGGAAATTTTATTTTTGTTTGTATAATAGTGAAAATAGTAGGTACATAAGTTTAAAGACTAAATAAGTGTAAATATGAAGCCCAAAAAAATGGATAAAAAAGCTCGTAAAAAATATTTACAAGAAGTTGCCTTTAAAATGAGAAAAAAAACGAGGTAAGTAATTATTTATATAATATTAGTAAGTAAGGATTATAAGTAAGTACACACGGCGTCAGATCGTCCTATCCATCCTAAACTGTCTTTCTCCAAAGAATATTGATCCTTAGGACTTACCAATAAAGTGCGAAATTGATTGTAGAAGTTTGATTTTACATCTTGCATAGGTATTGTATTATTTATTTAAAATGTAAAATCAATTTATTGGGCAAATAATTTAACGTTACACCAAATTGTTATAAATCTTTCTTTAGTTTGTCCAACAAACTTTCACAATTATTGTTCAATAATTGAAATGAATACATTGCAGCAACAAGAGAAATACAACAGATAATGCCGCCATCGCCAGTACTAGCACTGAGTCTGTGCGGGAACAAAGTACAACGGAGTCGTCTTGTTCATTTATACATTTGGACACGGTGTAAGTTTAAGTTTAATTGTCGTTGTGAGAATATTT
This sequence comes from Scoparia ambigualis, assembly GCA_963921215.1. NCBI lineage: Eukaryota > Metazoa > Arthropoda > Insecta > Lepidoptera > Crambidae > Scoparia > Scoparia ambigualis. Next base: position 9,998,098 of record OY992526.1, read on the forward strand.
TTTTAAACTTTAAACTGATGAATTTAAATGTGAAAAGACATATAATTAAATGTAATTACCTGCAACAAAAAGCAAGTACAATGGAACAGAGTTATCTAATAAAAAATGTTTAATTTACAGGAATCAAACACAATTTATCTTAAAAGTTAACACCGATAACAGTGAAAATCATACTGGTGATCAAGAAAAAATCAGCCAAAAAAGCGAATCGTCACAATTGATTGAAAATATAGATAACGAGTAAGTAAAAACAACCCTTTCGATGGCATATTTTGGTAAGTTTCATCGAAATTTTCGAAAGTATACGTGTGAGAAAAAAACTTTATAGGGTGATTAGGAATTATTTCAGAAAAAAAAGTTATGTATCTACTTGTGATTACAAACATTCGGCTTTAGTTAGGAGACATCGTTATTGTTTGTTCTGATATGGTGTTTTGGCCAATGCAGCCAATAAAGTTCACCTCCTTAAAATTGTCATACACTTTCTCGTACACTTTCACCTTCTATAATTTGTTGAGAAGTTATTTTAGATTTAAGTAGATGAAACTGAATCAACTCGACAAGGAGGTAAAATTTATTGGTTGAATTTCCTAATGGTCATAATAACATTATATCAGAACAAACAGTTATAAGGACTTCCAACTCGAGTAAAAAAGAGCAGGATTTCTTGTGGGCACCCTCTAGTTCTTTTATATAATTTTTTTTTATCTTTTTCTTTCAGATTTACAGAACAAGAACATAGTTTTAATGAAAGTGCAAATGAAAGGAGAATCGTCGATTTACAAAATTTCCTAGCACAGCTAAAAGAAATCAGTTCTCACTCAAAAGCATTTGGTTGTACTTTGAATAATTTGGAATTATTAGGAGAAAAAAGACATGGTTTAATTTCAAAACTGACATTTAAGTGCAATATGTGTAATAAGAAATTATACATCAATACATCTGAACCAAATCCTAAAGAAAATTTAAATTTAAATACTGCTATAGTAACAAGTGCTGCCACTACTGGGGTGGGGTACACACAACTACAAGAAATATTTGCGTCAATAAATGTTCCGTTTTTATCAGAGCGGTTTTATAAAAAAACAGATAACCAAGTCAGTGACGAGTGGGAAAAAGTAGCCACATTTAAAATGGAAGCAGCTGCTGCGCGTGAAAAACAGTGTGCTTTAGATGAAGGTAGAGTAAATGCCGAAGGGATCCCATATCATAGATGTGGTCGTAGATGGTTGCTGGGCAAAGAGGTCTTACAAGAAAAACTATTCATCTCTCTCAGGCGCTGCTGCCATTATTGGCAAAAAATTCGGTGAAGTATTGTATCTCGGTGTTAAAAACAAATACTGTTTTGTATGTGCACGTGCCGAAAATAGAAAAACATCACCAAACGAACATCAATGCTTTAAAAATTATTCAGGATCATCAACCAATATGGAATCTGAAATTTTAGTGGAGGGATTTAGACAGTCTATAAATATGTATGGGATAATTTATGGCAAAATGATTGCAGATGGTGACGCATCAACATATAAAAAATTTTTAGAAGCCCGACCTTATGCAAATTACACAGTTGAAAAGATAGAGTGTAGAAATCACCTACTTCGAAACTTATGTAACAAATTACAGGCACTCATTAAAGATACGAAATACAAACTACAATACCGAAAATACTTGAACACACAAAGGATTTTGGCTATTAGAAAAGTTATTTGCTTGTCCATAAAATTCATAAAATAAACAAATGTTCACCGATCACAACAAATTAATGATTTGTATAATGCTATAACTAATTCATACAATCATGCCTTTGGTTGCCATACAGATTGCCAAGATTTTTATTGTCAAAGTGAGAAAAAAAGTGAAGATGTTACAGCACTCCTTAAAGATACGACACTAGAAAATCAAATGAAATTAATTATAGGATACACTGCGGCGAATTCACGTAGTCTTATTGAAGACATGGATAGCAATCGCTGCGAACAGTTTAACTCAATAATAGCAAAAACTGTCGGCGGTAAACGCATAAATTTTTGTCTTCGCCGATCATATTAGACCAGGTGTTCTGCTGCAGTTATATCGTTTAATACTAAAAGGCCTTTGTACAACCTACAAAAATCAATGTTGGGTAAGAGCCCAAGGTCAAAATCGAAACTCCTGGAATTACAAAAAATAAAGAAAAGGTGTATAAATTCAAACGTTCGACGTAAAAGATTATTTTTCAAGCAGGTTGGGAAACGAACAGAAGACGAAAATTATGGTGAGAATTGTCAGAAACCTGATTTGCCTAGTGATGATTTAGAAAGATTAAAACAAACGTTTTTGAAAAATCTGGAAAAGAGCGATGAAGAACTAGTAAATATAGAAAGAGAGACGATTCTTCAAAGCGACAGTAGCAAGTGGTTGGAAATGCGAAGAAATTTAATCACAGCATCCAATTTTGGTAAAATTTTTAATAAAAAGACTTCAACATCAGGGAGCATAGTTAAAGCTTTATTATATAAAAAAGATTTGTCGGATGTTGCTTCAATTAAACATGGTAAAATGAATAAAAAGACTGCTCTCAGGCAATTAGAGGAGCAAGAAAAGATAAAAATAATGCCGTGTGGCTTATTTATTGATAAGTATTACCCATTTTTAGGTGCATCTCCTGATGGAGTGATCGACGACGATCAGATAGTTGAAATAAAGTATCCCATATCCGCATATAAAACAACGTTAGAAGATGCCGTGATCAAAAAGAAAATACCTTTCTGGAAGGTTATTAATGATGAATTTATCATTAATAAAAAGCACCCGTGGTTCTGGCAAGTTCAGGGGCAATTAAATATAACCAAAAGAGTAGAGTGCATATTTGCTGTATGGTCAGGTCAAAACCGCCCCATCAAAATAGAAAGAATGAAACGCGATCAGGAATTATGGGATGAATTTATGGTTCCCAAACTAAAAATTTTTTATCTCGAGTCATTTCTCCGAATTGTTAGATTCCAGATACTCACGAAACATGCCCCTGAGAGTAATTGAATCTGCTTCGAAAAATAAGGGAAATGCTAAGAAAAGAAAAAAAGATGCAATACAATCCAATAAGAATAATTCCACCAAAATTAAAAAGACTGAAGAAATGAATGATGTCACGCAAAGTGTTATCACCTTTAAAAATATGTAACTTTGATACACGAAGTAACAAAAAACCTGTTCAAATAACAAAAAACCGACTTCAATGAAATCTTCGCTTTTATTAGTTGACTCCTACTTCATTGTACTTAGTCGCTTTTTTTTATTTGAACAGATTTTATTTTAACTTTTATTTATTTTTGATTACTTATTACTTTTAAATTATTGTACTAATTCTGATAAAACTAAAATGAGACCAACTCGAAAGTAAACCATTTCAAACGAAAAACTATGTTATTTAGTTTCATGGGTACTTTCACCTCCTTAAATATTGTTCCACCTTTTTGTTACACCCTGTTTGAAATAAACATAAGGAGTTAAGTAGCTGTTAATGTTTATGGTGCGTGGGAACTAATATTTGTTTTCTTTTTAAATAAATAAAAACTTTTACTTTTACTCACTGTTACTTTTCATCCAATACTGTTAAGTTTTTTGTCTTCTAAAAATCTATCCACTTATTTAACCATCCACACCTTAGATCCATCCTCACAAAAATTTATTTAAATGACAAATGAAAATTTATTATTATCTAAAACTTTATTGTTTCTCATAATCTATAAAGTAGGAAATGACATAGACAAAGTGTAAATGACATAATCAATCATTAAGTATGACAATACAAAATAACATATTGAATTATAATATGTTTAAGTAATACAAAATATAAAGTCGACTTCTATAATTTTAAATTATATCAAAAAAATCTAAAAGTTAAATGACTACTCCACTCCATTCATTTCGTTGTTCGCTGTGCGCGAGCGACGACGGCAAGTTTACGCGTGTTGCCGCCTAGCGCGCTGACCAAACCGATCTTGCGCGCGTAATGCAGGAAAGGGGAGCGGGGTTAGCGGTATCGAATCGGGCGAATTGATTAGGCTCAGGTGCCTTCTTAAAATGGCGGCCAGTCAATTTTTTTGACCCGTGCCAATACTACAGTTATGCCAACGGCTTTAATTATTATTCTTTTTATTCAACTAAATTCTAAAAATATTTTTTTTTACAATATTTTACATAAAAGATATAATTATAGTTATTTAAATATTATAACAAAACTTAACCTTGCCTTAACTTAACCCACATATTCCCACGGGATATTCCCACGGGAACAGGAACCACGCGGGTGAAACCGCGAGCGGCCGCTAGTAAATAAATAAAGTTATCTTTAAAATATCTAACGAATGGTTAACAAGCTTACTTTTCAATAGCGTGCGCCATGTCTCCCAACGAGTCTGAGACTTCTTGCTTTAATTGCGCTTGTGACGACGACCTCTCGCACAAACAGTATATCAAAGGTCGGTAGCACTGCATGAAGCACGGCCATCTGAAGACGAAAGCAAATTGGATATCAGTACATACATACATATAAGCTTACTGCTAGAAACCGCAAGAAACTTCAAGGGCTGCAGTGCGATTCTCTAAGTTAAAGACATATAAGGTGACTGCTAGAAACCGCAAGAAACTTCAAGGGCTGCAGTGCGATTCTCTAAGTTAAAGACATATAAGGTGACTGCTAGACACCGGAAGAAACTTCAAGGGCTGCAGTGCGATTCTCTAAGTTAAGACATATAAGGTTACTGCTAGAAACCGGAAGAAACTTCAAGGGCTGCAGTGCGATTCTCTAAGTTAAAGACATATAAGCTTACTGCTAGAAACCGGAAGAAACTTCAAGGGCTGCAGTGCGATTCTCTAAGTTAAAGACATATAAGGTTACTGCTAGAAAACGGAAGAAACTTCAAGGGCTGCGGTGCAATTCTCTAAGTTAAAGACATATAAGGTGACTGCTAGAAACCGCAAGAAACTTCAAGGGCTGCAGTGCGATTCTCTAAGTTAAAGCCTTGGTAGCAGCCGCTGTCGCAGCGCTGAGTATTGACTCTGTCTCTATCATATTCATAGAATTGGAAAGAGACAGCACATCACAGCCATGCGCGCAGCGTCTATGTGTCACTTAGAGAATCGCATAGCTGGTCAGTGTCGCGTAACGGTGAAAGAATACTACCACCCCCTCTCTTCCCTTGGGTGCCGTAAAAGGCGACTAACGGACTAAAGACTGCACATACATCCAACAGCATAGAGCGGCGATGGGCTCACCACCTGTCAAGCTGAGCACATGTGCAGTCGCTATTTGGTGAAAAGTGGACTATGGCAGAGGATTACTTTTGCGGTCCTCATTGCCTAGTCTCTGACTAATCCTTCGGGATAATAGTCGTGATTATATAAGGTGACTGCTAGAAACCGCAAAAAACTTCAAGGGCTGGTCAGGTCAAGTGTTTTAAACATAACAAAAATAGTATTCGTGTCTTTTTCATTTTTAATTATATAATTATTTTTGTTAATTTTAATTGGATATAGTCTACGAGTATCTTATTTATTTTAAAGCAATAATATAATAAAAATAAAATGAAAAACAATTAAAAATAACGATTATTTACAACGCGCGGGCAACGGCCGGCCGGCCGACCGTCTGTTGACCCGTTCGCGTCAGCTGTGCGATAAGTACCTACGTTAGTCTGCAATCAGACCATTTTTGTCATGTTTAAAACACTTGACCTGACCAACCCTTAAAGTTTCTAGCGGTTTCTAGCAGTTACTTTATATAATCACGACTATTTTCTTCGAAGGATTAGTCAGAGACTAGGCAATGAGGACTGCAAAAGCAGTCCTCTATCATAGTCCACTTTTTACCAAATATTGCACATGTGTGCTTAAAGTGTCAGGTGGTGAGCCCATCGCCGCTCTATGCTGTTGGGTGTATGTGCAGTCTTTAGTCCGTTAGTCGCCTTTTACGACACCCAAGGGAAGAGAGGGGGTGGTAGTATTCTTTCACCGCTGCGCGACACGGTTATCAATCCTACTAATATTATAAACGCGAAAGTTTGTCAGTATGGATGGATGTTTGTCACTCTTTCACGTAAAAACTACTGAATGGATTTGGATGAAATTCGGCATACAGATAGTTTATAACCTGGATTAACACATAGGATACTTTTTATCCCGTTATTCCCACGGGAACGGGAACCACGCGGGTAAAACCTCGGCCGCTAGTACATACATAAATAGATTCACGGCTCTTGAGGCAATGAGGACTGCAAAAGTTAACTTGTTCGTAGTTTAGTTTAATTCATTTATAACAGTGTCGCGTAGCGGTGAAAGAATAGCACCACCCCCTCTCTTCCCTTGGGTGTCGTAAAAGGCGACTAACGGACTAAAGACTGCACATACATCCAACAGCATAGAGAGGCGATGGGTTCATCACCTGTCACGTTGAGCACACATGTGCAGTATTTGGTAAAAAGTGGACTATGATAGAGGACTGCTTTTGCGGTTCTCATTGCCTAGTCTCTGACTGACCCTTCGGGGATACTAGTCGTGAGTATAATGTGTTATGTTTTTCTTTTTTCTTACCTATCTTCGAGTAATTCTTCTCTGGAAACCAGCAAACTGTTCAAAACTGCCACAGAACTCTTGAACAACTTGAAGAACGACTGCCAAGTTATTTCGCACCTTGCGCTCATCGTGTTACGGCCCATAATGAATTGCACTGAATGTTGTACCTCAAATATACTGTCAAGGAATTTGTAGTCTACGTTCATCTGAAATTCAATAATACAAATTGTTAAGTCTAAGCCCCTTCGTACACAAGGCTACGCAAATCGCCGATACTCGACGATTTTAGTCTCCAAGCGACTCCCGCCATACAAATCCATTGAGGTTCGTACACTAGTCGCGTCGCCGACATTTGTCTCGCGACTCGCGTCGCGCCAGTCGCGCGCTACCTGCCAGTCGAGATCTTCGCTACTTAAGTCGCGGCGATTTCCAAGATGGCAGAGCAATCATTAAATATTAAATTTGTTTCTGAGGTGGAGACATATCCTTGCCTATATATACAACATTAGTATCGGAGATTTGCGTAGCCTTGTGTACGGACTGTGCGTTACTCGATACTCGCGACGTGATACTAAGTCTGAAGTTTATTATTAAAAAAAATATATTTTTAACTCTTTTCAATCTTTAAGGTAAAGGTAAGGCCGTGGATACAATTTAGTGTTGACTATAGATAGTTCAGTATCGATAGTCAATCGACAGTCGCTGTTATTCTTAGAAAACTTCTGAACCGTCTACTGTAATTTTTCATGGGGCCAACTTGAAACTTTGGTCTATCAGATAAAAAAAGAATGATCAAAATCGGTTCACAATTTGCGGAGCTGTCGTGGAACATACATAAAAAATTCAGACAACTTGAGAACCTCCTCGTTTCTTTGAAGTCGGTTAATAAATCAGATTCATTGTTCTTTCTTTTATTTAGACATCCTTAAACACAACAGTATCTTTTATACGGATTATAAGATCGTTTAGTAGTCATTGTTCGGTGCACAAAAATCACAGAAACGATCGTTCGTTTTACGCGCGACGACGCGCTCGATGGAGCGTGCGTCGCGAGCGGCAACCTACTCATACGCCAGCCCGGGAGATGCGCCGCCCGAACGTACCTAAACTGCGGAGTGACACCCTCCTGGCTCTATGCATAGACAAATCCGAAAACACACTGGTTTATTTTGCTCTGGTTGAGTCCAAACTTCGCTAGAGTATTATGTTCTGAGGCAATAGTTATAAGTACCTATAATATAGTGGTAGCATTCGTCTTACATAAGCGAGCAATCCGTACCATGATGCGTATTTCCAAGATGACTTTTTGAAATCCATAATATTTTGACAGTCCCTTCTTTGTACATATTAGTTTTGCTTATTCATTTAATCAAAAATTTTGACAAATTTGAATGTTATGAGGAAAGGAAAAAGCTAGAATTTACGCGTCGAAAGAATCTGAGATGTAATTTCATACCTAAATTGAACGTTGCTAGTCACTGCGTAAGATACCAGTCCATCAAGCTGTATAATGCTCTGCCTATAACTCTTAAATACATTTATGACGTATATAAACTTCAAAATAAACTCAGGGCGTTCTTATTAAAAAAGTGCTATTACTCAGTTGATGAATTTCTAAGTGATCCTATTAAGTTTTAATATTTGACATACCATTTTTAATTTCTTATTAAGTTAATTATGAATTCTTGTTTGTTTGCAAACTTATTTATAATAATTTGTCAATGTAATAAATTTTCTTTATTGTATATTATTTTGTTTTTATGTAATTTCCAATGCAATGTAAATTATTTGACATACGATTTTACATCAGTTATTAAGTTTATTATGAATTCTTGTTTATTTCCTAATTTATTTATAATAATTTGTCAATGTAATTAATTTTCTTTTTCTAATCTGTATCATTTTATTTTTTATGTAATTTCCAATACAATGTAAATTTTATTTTATTTGGTTTAGGTACACATACAGGTTACAGTCATATAATATATGACAACATACTTGGCATTTCAGATTGATTAATGAATTAATCATTTCAAATTGTTTTATGGAATAAATAACTATGAACTTCTATCGACCTGGGAATTGAACCGGGATACCTCTGGGTATCGAGTCGAGCGCTACACCACTGGGCCACCGAGGACCTGTCCTGGGCCTGCTAGTTAACAAATAAATAAACAACTTACTCTTTTAGCTGCCAAAATTGCTTCAGACATCGTCTCCACATAGATTTGTATCATTTCACAAATAGCATCGTTCACTCTCACAACTTTAACTTCCACGCGGTCTTCATTCTCAATCTGGAACTCTACAGATATTTTTTTCTTTTTGCTTTTAATAACAACACTTGTATCTTCCACTTCGAAGTTGTCGTGTACGTAGCTCTTGAGATTTCTACTATTTTGGTACATTAATTTCGATAGGGCAACACATTTCGGGCCGACTATATTCGCCTTCAGGATTTGCACCCACAAGTATTTGGCTATTGTGTGTGATATGATAAGGGAATGTGATTGAGTCTCTTCCTCCAACGCTTTAGAAGGATCCTGATAATAAATTGCAAGCATTTTATTTTTTATTTAGTTAAGTTAAAACGAGAACCGGCGTTTTATGCTTAAGTTGTATACTTTTTTAATTCTTTAATCTGTATTTCATAATCTGGCAATATCTAATGACAGTTGTACAGCCGCTAGCTGTCAAATCAAACATGACGTGACGGGAATTTCTCCCGTGTTCTTTTAACAACAACACGTGTTGTGAGACTCCATTTTATTCCTATACAATATACTAAACATAATAAAAAAAATTAAAACACTGGAAATTAGCTTAATGCTACACGCGATAGCCATTAATTAAGAATACTCACTTTTTTAAAAGCAAAAGAATTATGGTTTATGCAGCCACGTTAGACATTTTTAAAGTAACCTGTCTGCCTTTTGAAGACTCAGTGTTTCCATATTAAAAAATATTAAGATTTAAATAACTATTATTCGCGATTCGATAAAATAAGACAAAACTTGGTTTAGGTAGCAAATAATGTTAGCTTTACTTTATGACCAAATTCTATTGTAAGTATACAAGTTTAGCTATGCAATTTTTTTCTATGAAAAGTGCCGGTTTTCCTTTTATGACGTGCGTGAGTGAATAAAGTGTGTCCAGGCTTCGATCACATATAAAAACTAGATGCACAATCATACATATAATCACGACTATTATCCCCGAAGAGTTAGTCAGAGACTATGAGGACAGCAAAAGCAGTCCTCTACCATAGTCCACTATTCACTAAACAGCGACTGCACATGTGCTTAGCGTGACAGGTGGTAAGCCCATCGCCGCTCTATGCTGCTGGATGTATGTGCAGCGTTTAGTCCGTTAGTCGCCTTTTACGACAACCAAAGAAAGAGAGGGGGTGGCGCGGTGGTTTGGTTGCGCGGATATTGAGTGAACTAAATGCAAAACTCAATACCATTTAGTTCACCCAATATAAATTCAAATTAGCGCTGGTGTCGTAAGTCAAAAGTACGAAAATTTACAATACCAATCTAGATCGATCGGGATCGAACTCGAAATCGAGGGCTAAAATTGTATAAGTGGTCTTATACAATTATTAGAACCTAGCATAAAATGAGAAAATAATTGAAGTAAAAATTGTAATACAATATAAGATAAATAGTAAGTAAATTGAAACAAAAGCAAGGCCTAAGATAGGATAAAATAAGACATAGCTATAAGAAATTGTACTAGTAATAAGAACCCTGTATAGAATAAGATCAAATAAAAATAACAAACTTGTAACAAGCAGAACAAAGAGAAAAATAGCGATAATAAAATCTCCAACTTTGTGGGAGGCGTAGAATTAAAAAAAACCTTACCTTCAAAGGCGCTAAAGTATTCAAATCTCCTACAAAATGGGTCACAAATCCCTCCACCGACACCCATTCGCTTATAAACTTGATAGTGACAGCTACATCTTCCAGAATAGAACAACCCCACATATAACTAGATTTCTCATCCTCGTCAAGTACTATAGTCAATATTGGTTTGAGACTACTCCATATTTGTAGGAACAGTTTGTCTTTGGTCTGAAAGACTTCTTTTACGTCGAGTTTCTTTAAATACCGCAACACAAAGTTTAGAAACTCTATTGCGGATACGACGTTTGCATAATTTGCAATTATGAATTCACGATTCTGTATTGACTGCACCTGGAAACAATTAATTAGAAATAAAAAATATGGAATAGGTAAACTAATGAATAAATTAACTAGTGTGTTAATATAACAATTGGTTTAAGGTGGACTTAAGTGCACTCTTTAAAAAAAAATGTAGTCCCCAAAGGGTTAGTCAGAGAGGCAACGAGGAGCGCAGAAGTAGTCCACTGCCATAATCCACGTTTCACCATATGACAACTGCACATGTGCTCAGCGTGATAAGTGGTGAGCCCATCGCCGCTAAATGCTGTTGGATGTATGTGCAGTTTTTAGTCCATAAGTAGCCATTTAAAACATCCAAGGGAGGAGAGGGGTTGGATTATTTTAGTAATCCCTTATACCACACGGAAAATATTAAATACTTATCAAATTTCCTAACTACTGATACTGATGTTAGTTAACATGTAATAGAATTGGTCCTTCGACCCGGATAATGTCATCTACAAAGCATTGCACACTCTTTTTCTTAATAATTTATACTTGTTTTATTGAATAATTACTTACAGCATTTTGTACAAAAAACTCCAAGCCAGGCCACAAACATTCCAGATTCTTAATTTCTTCACCATCGTTCGATTCGCAGTACTTCGACAATATTATCGAATACGCGCTCAGTGCTGCCATAGTTTTTTTACATACCGTAAGGTCAGGGTTGCCATCTCCATCGATAGTTAAACTACTAATCTCTTTAAAATTTATTTTCTTAAAATATTCTAATAAAGACTTCCGTAATTTCTCTTGTAAATCAGCTAAAATTGACCTGGGCGCACTTAAAGTTATAACTTTCTTTTGCTTGACTATAAGAGGCAGTATTATGCAAATCATTTGAAAAGCTGGATCACTGAAGAATTCTATGCTGGTAGAGTTATCTTTTGATAATTGCATTAATAATAGTTCAACGATATTTATTACAATGTCTTTCTCCATTTTAACTCTTTTCACAGCAGATTCTATTATACATTTTATAATAATAGAAGTGTTGGATGTCCCTATCTCTAATGTCAGTAAATCTATGAAAATGCAATCTTTCAAAGAAAATATGTATTTCACAGGAAAGATTTTGTACAAATCGGGCGGTAGTAAATTAACACAGAATATACTTTCTAACGCATAATCTATGGTTACACGAAGTTTCTTCTGTGCGTCCTTTTTCGTTGCTAGCAACACAAAAATGGCCAGTAACCGGTAATTATCATCCAAATGGTAGATTTGCAAATCCCTCATAATGTTCACACAAACTTGTCTATTGTCTATGTTGCCTTCTGTAAATTGTAACTGGCCAAACAGTTGTACCACATCCCTTTCCCTTGCAAAACATAAAAAGTCAAAATCAGATTTATTTAAAGCTTTAGCCAAAGGCTCTGTGTTGTCCAAACATTTTAGTAGATTTTTAACTGTCTGCAATACCAATGCTTCTAATAACAATTTGTTTTCTGGAATCTCACGGTTTTCAAAGATATAATTGTGAACATTAGAGTCAGCAGCTAAACAATGTTTGACTATGGTCTTAGCTACTTGCCTTCGTTGGCTCTTCTCCAGGTTGTTAAATAGAATCTGAGTCAAATAACTATCGGGTTGTAGCATTTGAGCAGCACTCATTTGTTTGATGAGATAACTTTTGGTTTGCGATACTGCTTCATTGTTATATTCTGGCTTTCTAAATGTAGCTGCCTGTATTGCCATAGTCTTGACTAACAGTATTTCATTCTGAAATGTAAAATAGTTTGTTGAATATTTATTTATTTCTTAAAGGTACACCAACAGATTTATAGTCACTACAAGAACACATATGCTAGAAACAGCAAGAAACTTTAAGGGCTGGTCAGGTCAAGTGTTTTAAACATGACAAAATGCCCGTGAGATCGCCTGATATCATATCAGGCGATCTCGCGGGCAATTTGATGGGGCCATCTGTACCCATCCAGTTATGTTAAAAATTTTTGTCTAAGGTCTACCTACACAAGATTTCTTAGCAAGATTTGGTCATTATGTTCACAGGGTCAACCATAATAACGAATACGGAAATTAGGAAAACAAAAAAATTTGGAATTTAGTCACGGATTTATTAGGTGTTCACGCGGACAAAGTTGCGGGCGGGCTGCTAGTATCCGAAATAATTCCTAAATATACATATAATTGTTTGAATTGCAAAATTACATATTTATAATAACTTACCAATACTAATGTTGCATCATCAGCTGTTATTTTAGATGCTAGCTCTGTCCATTGCTCGTTCGACAAGCAAGGCAGTACACACGACACGTCAAAGACTTCCGATGAACTGTTATCCAAAGGTATATCTAACTTAGTGTTACTGTATTTTATGTTCAGAACCTTTAAGTGGGAAACGCTTAAGCAAAGCTTCAAGAGTGAAAGAGTTAACCGTGAATCCTGAAATGGAACAACAGACAACTATTTAAAAATAAAATTAAAACTAAAGACAATTATTACAAAGTGTCTGACTAAACAGAAGACAGAACAGCTTGGGTCTAAAATTTTCCAACTACTCAAACAGCAGTTTCTGTTTTAGAAACCGGGCATGATGTAAGTATGTAAAGTCAAAGTCAAAGTCAAATTATTTATTCAATGTAAACCTTTACATGCACTTATTGACGTCAATACTAATTATAATAAAAAAACAGTTAACTAACTTATAGTTAAGACTTAACAACTTATCTAACGAGCTATAGTCTGTGCCAGACAAATGCACATCGCTACCCCGAGTACTACTGCACGCCGAAACAGAATCGCGTCGAACCGAAATATAAGCCACTTAAGTTATTACTTAATCTGTAAAAAAGGTTTAAGATAAATCATAATGAATTGTTAACTTAAGTTATTACTTTATGGAATAAAATTAAATATGATTTCCAATTATCGTATTGATATTGTGGTAAGTAATAGAAATTGGAAATAACTGAGTTTTTGAAGTAAAATAAAGTAACGGCTGAAATGAGTTTTGGAAAACATTAGTACCTAACCAATAAGGTTGACATTTTTAATCATTCAAATATCTTTTTTTATAAAAACTTAAGCATAAAAAACGTCAAAAATTAATAAGCATAAATTTGAGTGTTTTAAAATTGTTTCGTTTTTCGTCTTGGTACAAGCACAGAATAACTAATATTACTACCGTACAGAAGGTTCACCCTCCAACGACCCCCACGCGAAACCGAAACCCATCGCGTGACCCGGGCGTTCATATTCCGATAAGCAAAGCCGACTCGATATCGATTTGACGTCCGTCAGGAGCGCAGGGTTTACGCACGCGCGTAGGGATTACGAGTTAAGGCTAGATAGATCGCGCTTTGAGTTTTTTCAAACCATCTGAGACATAGAAAATAATGGTTTAAATTCTGTAAAAAAAGTATGTATTAGTTAAGGATCCAATCTATTCAAAGTCTCATTCAGTTACAAGATCCAATGAACTTCACTCGATAGAAAAAAAAACCCAAAGTTACCCCTTTTTGTAATGTTTTTTCAATATTATGACTAAACTACTGATACTTTACATTTAATTTTTGTACTCAACGAAAGACACAAATAATTCGCAGATAAATTAGCAGAGAATCCTATAAAGTCTATACATATAGGCAATAAAATCTATAAAACGCGCCGCTTCGCTGTTATACCCGTCCCGTACCGTCGTACCATCGAGAGAGCGAGAGAGAAATAAGTGGCCTTAAGCGACGACGCGCGACGTGGAGCGTGCAAGCCGAGCGGCAACCTTTACTGCCATACGCCTAGGCGGCCTTCCTGGGAGGCACGCCGGCCGAACGTACCTAAACTGCAGCACCCCACTGGTACAAGTGGGGTGCTGCAGTGTAAATGAATGATGTATAAGTGTAAATGACCCTTCTTGCACATCTAGCTGGCACAGACCATAATCTACTCTACCTACCTAGTTGAAGCTGTTCGTCTCTGGAACTCGCTTCCAGTTGCGATCAGGCGTGCTAAAACAATTCACGCATTTAAGGTGCACGTGAAGAATTTCTACCTTTCCCTTTAACCCTATCCTGCTGCATAGCTGTCATTGTCCGCTACATCCTACCTGAGACTATTATATTTAAGTATTTATATGTATGTATATATAATTGTTACACCCTATTATTTATTTATTTTATAATGTTATGTATTATGTTTTGGTTCTTATTAATTTGCTTTTGTTTTTAATTGTTTTACTGTGGTATGCACCTCCGATCTTTGAGTGTATAAGTTCTCTCCATCCGAATGGTTGTCTGGCAGAGATCGCTTTAAAGCGATAAGACCGCCAAATTGTAACTTTGTATTTGTGCTCATTGTTATGTGTTTTGTAAATGTTTGTGGTGTTAAGTTACAATAAAAGTATTGTCTATCTATCTATCTACCTAACCAATCTACCACCAGTTCGGATTTTGGGAGAGCCTTCGACCGAAAAGAAGCTGGCAAGAAACTCAGGAGGCGTTACTTTTTTCTCCCTCTAAGTAACAATGTTACTTTACAGTGTCATAGATCTAAGGTACAATTTATTAAACATAATTAAGTACAATTTGTACGCATAAATAAAATTAATAATAACTAAATTAAATAATTTCAATATACAATTCATAATAATTGAATGAAAGAATAGTAATAATAGACTAAAAATACTAATAATAAACACTAGTACAGAGTAGACTTATTTCCATGCATTTTTGTCTGCAACATAGTCATTGATCTTATAATAAGCTTTCCCAATTAACACACGTTTAATGTGCGTTTTGAATTTGTTGTCTGTCAATGCAGTGATGTCGTCAGGTATTTTGTTATAAAAACGAATTGAATTGCATATAAAAGATTTACTACTTTTGCTAAGTCAGAACTTCGGAGCACAGTTTGTTCCTGTTCCTTGTGTTATATCCGTGAACCTCATTGTTTCTGGTATAAAGGTGTAGATTTTTACGAGCGTACATAATATTTAAAAATATGTACAAGGACGGTAAAGTAATGATATCTATATCTTTAAATAATTCCTTCAACGAATCACGTGCTTTTAACTGATATATAAACCGAACTGCTCTTTTCTGGAGAATGAAAATTCTACTAACGTCTGCTGCCGTTCCCCATAGTAGTAATCCATATGACATAACGCTATGGAAATAAGCAAAATAAACCAGCCTAGCAGTAGACTGATTTGTAATTTTTCTTATATTTTTAACAGCAAAAGCAGCCGAACTGAGCCTCTTTGCCAGACCCTCGATATGAGAATCCCACTGTAATTTAGAGTCTATCCTAATACCAAGAAAAGACGTTTCATTAACGATTTCTAACGTTTCCGAATCTAATTTAATATTTATCTGACTGAGCCATGTATTATGTGGAAAAAATTTAAGAAATTTAGTTTTATTTATTAACAAAAACCATTGTGATACTTTGTTAAGTGTTTCGTTAATTTTTTTCTCCAACCTTTGGGTCTTTCCTATCTAAAGAAAATATTAAAGAAGTGTCGTCAGCGAATAACGCTATTTCCGACATTTCCTTAACCATGAATGGAAAAATTTTTTTGGAAGGTCATTAAGATAAACAAGAAACAGAAAGGGACCGAGAATAGATCCCTGGGGTACCCCCATTTTGACTATCGAACCTCTTGATACTACATTATTTATACCTACTTTCTGACTTCTATTGTGCAGATAAGATTTTATTAATTTTAGTGCATTACCACGAACGCCATATTGAAATAATTTACCAATTAAAGTTGAATGATCAACACAATCAAAGGCTTTAGAGAGGTCGCAGAAAATACCTACTGTATCCTGCGAAGATTCCCAAGTGTCAAGTACGTTTTTGACCAGTTTTGCTCCAGCATCTATAGTTGACCGTCCTTTCGTGAAACCAAACTGATCACTGTGTAAAATTTTATTGATTCTAAAGTGTGCAATCGTTTGCGTATAGATTATAGATTCGAAAATTTTACAAAGTGCAGGAAGAACAGAAACCGGTCCATAGTTAGCAGCGTTAAATTTATCACCTGATTCAATGGGAGTTACTTTACTATTTTTCATTAAATCTGGAAATGAATTACCTACTTCGATACATTTATTAAATATTCCTGCTAAAAACGGTGTGATTACTTCTATAATAGGCTCCAAAACTGTCACAGAGAGACCCCATAAATCTTCCGTTCTTTTCTTTTTAAAGCTTTGTACGTTTTTATTATGTCTAAATATGTTATATCTCTAAAATTAAAGATCGGTACTTTTTTATTAAAATTAAGTTTTAATAAACTTTGTGCTACAGTAGAGGACGATTCTAAATGTCTAGTTGTTTCAATAGGTATATTGGCAAAAAAGGAATCAAAAATGTCAGCAACTTTAAGATTATCTTTAATAAGCTCATCATTCAACTTAAGCAGAAAGCCTGACTCATTTTTACTCACTTTGCCAGTTTCTGAATTAATAATTTTCCAAGTAGTCTTGACTTTATCTTTAGACTTTATAATTTTGTTGCTAATAAATTGAGATTTTGCAATAAAACATACATTTTTAAATATTTAGGAATATCGTCTAACATAATCACGAAAAGCTGGATTAGAATTGAAAGATTTCTTGTCATACAGATCATAAAAGAAAATCCCTACTTTTTCTTATTCCCTTCGTAGCCCAGTCAATTACTTTATTTTTCGACAATTTTTCCTTGCAAAATAACTCTATCTTTTGAGCTTTATGGTCAGAGGGTACCCATTTCAGGTCAGAGGCAACCCAAGAGCGATAACGCTAACACACCGGTGCGAGCTACTACCGAAGCCGTCACTCTTCGCAGGGGAGCGAGAATACTGGACAGCCCCTTAGCCCAAATGGATATTTCGGTACTAGATGCTCACAACACAGCACTGAGTTTTACTGCTCATGATAACACCTTAGATAAGTCGGATCAACTCATGACTGAATTGCGATTGTTCCGAGAGGAAATGGCTGCAACAAGGGTCCAAATGGAGAGACTAAATGACAACATGTCAAGGCTCACTACCAGACTGGAAGCTTGCGAATATCGGGTTAACCAACTCGATGAACGCATGGGAGCTTTGGAGAACCGTGTCGAGGGATGTTGGAAAGCGATGCAGATGGATCTCTTTTGGCCACTATCGAACAACTAAAGTCTGATCTGAGCGAGCGCGACCAGGAGGTGCTCATAAACGATATTGAGATGTCCGGTATCCCGGAGCAGAAAGGGGAAAATGTGACGCACATAGTATTGACGCTGGCGAAGAAACTGGACGTCGACCTCAAGGAGCAAGACATTGTGAGCGCTACTCGTGTGAGGCGGCCTAAAGAAGCAATAAATGTGTCAACCCGGCCACGGCTCGTTGTGGTGAGGTTTACACGGCGAACGGTGCGCGATCAGCTGCTGCAGGCGGCTCGTGTGCGCCGCGGCGCTACAACTGAGGGCACGGGTTTATATGGCCCTCCATGCCGCTTTTATGTCAACGAGCGGCTAACACGGGCGAACAGAATGGTATTTCGCCGTGCCCGCGAGCTGGCGGCACAACGCAACTGGCGATATGTCTGGACTAAAGATGGTCGAGTCTTTGCACCCCAGCATCAGAATGGTGATTCCCCACGCTACCGTCTGCGAACGGAAGCTGATATACTGCGTGTTTTTGGACCTGCTACAGTTGGTTCTCGTGAATATCCAAATATTAATATCAGAGTCGAATAACTTGTGTATTTATAACTATGACTGCTTGCATTCGCTTCTTGTAACAATAATTGTTATTATTAATTTGAAACCGATTCTTTGTAACTTTTGCTGTTTCTACTTTATCTCTAAGCAATGTTTTAATACTGAAATTATTAATAGGTGTTTTTTAATTAATATTTTTCAATTGATTCTTTGCCGTTTTGGTATGTGTTTAGCATACAATGTAATCAAAGATGGGTCACAAAAAGGCCTCATGACTTTCAAAGCCTGCATACAATCTATTAACCTACACTTTGTCGCACTTGTATTTTTATTCTTTTTTAAAATATTTAATAATAGAAGAGAAAAGTAATAAGAAAAATAAGTATTTGAAATTGGGGCTAATAAATGCGAGATCTTTAAATGCAGGGCAGGATGAATTGATCGCTACGGTTATAAAACACGCTCCCGACATTTTAGCGGTAAATGAAACATGGTTAAGGGAAGGGCAGGAAGTGCTTGCACCAAGGATACCAAACTATAAATTTATACATAGACCTAGAAAAGATAGACGAGGTGGTGGAGTAGGTTTTTATATAAAACAAGAACTTAAAGTTCGCAAACAACAACATCCAAACTCCAACTTGGAACAAATGTGGCTTGAAGTGAAGCTCCCTGGATCCACCATGGCGGTTGGCACCGCATATAGACCAGAAAGTGTATAACCACATGTAGGATATGACGCCTTGAGCGAATCTTTGAGTTGTTTCTCCGCTTGTGATTATACATGTATCATGGGAGATCTAAACATCAATTTGTGGAATACCGAAACGTCACGGTCTAGAGAATTTAAGCTATTCTGCGACCAGCACAACTTACAACAGATGGTATATGAACCAACTAGAGTGACTGACAAAACAGAAACACTTATTGATGTCGTAATGACTGACGCTCCAACTCGTTGTAAAAAAGTAACGGTTATACACAATAGAAGCTTGAGTGACCATGCGATGGTGCTAGTTGAATTCAATATCAGAAAACCGAAACCCATAAAAAAATTTAGATTGTCAAGATCGTTGTTGGATATTGATTCCGAACTATTAAGAAAGGACTGAGAAACTGTTGATTGGGAGAATGTTGTCAATATAGTTGATGTAAACGTTATGGTGCAGACCTTTAATGATAATATCATAGCTTTGTTCGACAAACATGCTCCGGTGCAGAAAAAAATAATTAGGTCGGAATCCAAACCTTGGGTTACAGATATGGTGAAGTATATGATGGAGCTGCGAGATGAAGCACTCTTTGTAGCACAAAAGCAAAAACAGATGGTTCCAAAGAATATTATCGCAGTCTTAGAAATCTTGTTACTGCTACCATTGAAAGGGAAAAGACGGCCTACTTCAATTACTACATCAATAGTAACTTGAAAAGCCCTCAGAAACTGTGGAAACAAATAAGAAAGACTACTGCAATCCTCGACTCTAATCTATGCTCAATCCCAGACCATCTTACTGATCCTAACAAAATTAATACTCATTTTTTGACGCTGCCAGGTAGTGGAGACGTAGACAAGAATGTGATGCAATACTTCAGAGAGAATTTGCATAACTGTAATAACAGTTTTAATTTAAGGCCCGTAGCTGAGGAAGAAGTTATCAGAGTCATAAAAAACATTAAAACTAAAGCTATAGGGTCTGATGAAATAAGCATTGACATGATATTTTTAACATCTGATGTTACTGTACCTATAATTACTAAAATCGTTAACAGATCAATTGAAACTAATGTATTCCCTACCTGTTGGAAAAAAGCTCTAGTACGTCCTTTGCCAAAAGCCAATACGATTAAAGATCTTAAAGATCTTCGGCCGATTTCCATACTACCAGTTTTATCTAAAGTTTTGGAAAAAGTTGTCTTGGATCAAATGCAAAATTACTTACACACAATAGACATAATACCGAAATTGCAGTCTGGATTCCGTAAAGGTCATGGCACAGAAACTGCTCTAATAAAAGTCACAGATGACCTTACAGAAGCTTCGGACAGTGGGCAAAGCAGTGTTATGGTTCTTCTTGACTACTCTAGGGCGTTCGACTGTTTACACCAAGAGTTACTTATCAATAAATTGCACCACTATGGGTTCTCTGAAGATACTCTGCAATGGTTTAAGTCATTTCTAACGGATAGAGAACAAGTGGTTGTAGTTGAGGCTCCTGACGGTGAGAAAAAGATTTCCACAGTTCAGAAACTACAGCGAGGTGTGCCACAGGGTTCAATTTTAAGTCCAATTCTGTTCTCAATATTTACGTCTGACCTCCCAAGACATATACAAGCGTGTCAATATCATCTTTGTGCTGACGATACACAAATATATTATTCTTTTTACACCACAGACGTACAAGAAGCCATTATAAAAATTAATAGCGACTTACAGCGCATTTGGGAATGGTCTCAACAGAATTCATTATCATTGAACCCTGACAAGTCCAAAATGCTTATTTTGGGAACAAAAAACCAAATCAAAGGAGTTGTCGATTGTGGCATAACTATAAAAATAAATAACACGGTCGTGGAGAATGTTACAGATATACGTAATCTAGGCATAATATTGGACGGAGAGCAAAAATACTCCCAAAACATTAACAGCAAAATTAAAGGAGCTTTCTTCAAATTAAAAGCGCTTTACAAAATTAGGCCTTATATTAAAGAGCAGTTACGGATACAGTTGGTTGACCTACTTGTGTTGTCTCCATTTAACTACTGCAGTACCGTCTACGGAACCAGGCTGAACGCTATTTCAGAGAGAGCTGTACAACGGGTGCAAAACTCTTGTGTCCGGTTCTGTTTTACAATACCGAAACGTGAGCACATAACTCCGTATTTAAATAAGTATAAAATACTTAATATGAATGCTCGACGACAGCTACAGTATGCAAGCTTGGTTCAAAAAGTCGTATGGAACAAGGATCCAATATACTTGTTTGAAAAATTAACTTTCAGTAAGGACACTTGCAAAAGGAATCTGCGTTCTACCACTCAAAATCAGCTTAAGATCCCAGCTCATAAAACAGCACGATATAGAGGATGTTTTAGGTTTAACGCGGCAAAAATATGGAACGATCTCCCCCCGCCTCTCCGTAAGAAAGTTAGTACATCAACATTTAAAAGGTACTATAAAATGGCTTTACTTAGTAAACAAATTGCCGCGGAAGATTTAAAAAGATCTTACCACAACAACCTAGCCCTAAAAGACTTCTTCTCTTTACCCCTAGCAAATCCAGCGACATGTACGGAATGATATTTTCTTGCAGGATGCGGCACATAGACCTATTGCTGTTGACACACGCGAGCACTTATTTATTGTTGTTTTTTAGATTAATGTAAAATCTGCATAAATTGATGTGGAATTATGTATGTCCTCTTGTCAAACAGCTCAACTGACATCTCAGAGTAGGGAGTGGCTGAAAAACAGCGTTGGTTAAGGTCCAGACCTCAACTAACTTAGGCTGAGCTATTTCCTTTTGTCTTTTTTTAATGAGTTATTTTTATCTTTATAGGTTTTTTTTAATGTATTAATTGCACTATTTGTACTGTTGATTGTTCTCATCTTTTATTTAAAAATGTAGAAAGACAATAAATATATTTCTATTCTATTCTATTCTATTTATCAGTTCCTTACTTTTGATTTTACAATTTACAAAAATATTATCAATACATGTCTCTGATTGAGGTGTGATTCGAGTTGGCGCATTGAAAACATAATCTAAGTCAACATTTTAGCAATGAAATAAAGTTTTCATTATCCCCATTATCCTCAGCAAGTAAATCTATGTTAAAATCACCACATACAACAATGGATTTATTGCAGGCAAATTTCTTGTCAAGTAAATTTTCTAATATTCTAATGAAAGACATAAAATTTCCTGAAGGCGGTCGATAAATACATATTATAAGAAAAGCGTCTATCTCTGCACTAGCTATCTCGCAAACGCGTTCAACGGAATAACTTACTATATCTTTTCGTTCTTTACATTTAATGGAGTCTATGACCAGAATTATGCAACCTTTACAATTATTTACTGAAAAGCACATAGTTTCAGATTTCAACCAGGTTTCTGTTAAACATAATATGTCCACATTATATTTGTCTAGCATTAATTCAACATGTAATATTTTGCCAGAGAAGCGATTTACATTTTGGTGAACTAAAGTAAAATTATTATTACACTTCTCTTTAGTGAACCTTACATTCCTAAAAAAGAATTTGCCTCAGTGCCTTTAGTGATACTACTATTGGTCACTGTCTTGTCATTGCATTCTATGTTGATATTATTTGCTAATAGAGTAGCTATATTATGTTTACATCGTCTAGACAGATACATATTATCCTTAGTCAAGAAAAAGTTTTTAATAAATAAATTGCTATCAAATAGCTGGAGTCAGTCAGTTAGGAAGTCACCACTGTGATTGACTGTAAATATAATCAATCTAGAGAAATATAAATTACTTACACAATCCGTCCTTAAGAGGATCTTGCCGAGTTTCTTTAAGCATTTCCTTTCAAAATCCTTAAATGACAGCCAAAATTCTTCTGCAATCTGTAATGGCACTGTCTGATCCGCCATCTTACAATGTTTGAAGAATGAAGACAAAATGGCTGATACAAGTTCTGTGAGAATTAAGGTGGATGGACCTGAAAATACAAAATGGTAAATATTGTAAAAAAATTAAGTGAGATAAATCACACATTGTTGAAGAGTAAAAATATATTTTTCTCATCTTACATTAAAAAAAAAACAATCGAATTCAATTATTATTAGTGTAGGTTAGAAAAAATTGGTTGTTGTTGGTATTAATCTCAACATAATCTCTACATACTCTTTTTATTTTGTTAGTATGGGTTCTCCATTAAAAAAACTTACTAAGATCTCCCCCACTTAGATTGTTTAGAGCAAGCTCTTCAAAGTCCTTTTGTAAAGATAAAAGCATATCTTTACTTTGCCTAAACATCAATTGAGATGTTAATTTTCCATACAAATCTAAACTTTCATTAGCAAAAATATCACTTGCAGTGATAATTTTATTTTTGAACTTCTCACAACCCTGATCGCTATCTACAGTTTCTTCAAATTTTTCTTTATAATCTGTTTGCTCAGTGTTACTAGCTTCCAAACTAGTTTTTAAAAATGGTAGTAATTCATTAACAAATATTGTCCCTCGGCTTAATTTAAATACAGTTTCTAAAACGGAATTTATCATTTGCGTATATGACTCCTTCACACTTGCGCTTTTCTTTGCAGTCATCAAGTATGGTAGTATTTCATTCATTTTAGGTTCAATCAAGCTTGGATCTAGTTTCAAAGCCGTTTTTATTATTTCAAAGGTTGTTCTGTCCGGTTTCCCTTCCATTTTCAATTGTCCTCTCATCAAAGCTTCGAGAAACAATAAAAAAGTCTTCTTTGTCTCAAATTTAGCTATTTTACCACCTAATGTATCACTCAACTTCACATTAACATCTACTTCATTCATTAAAATAGCATCCAGCATCTTCAAAAATATATTTCTTTTGAATTTTTTACCATTATCATCAAGACTGATTGGATTCATATTCATAGCAGGTGTAACATAATCTTGTTCCAAGTTGAGACAATTTGCTACCACAACGTAAAAAGCGAATATTAGTTGACTCTCACTGCAATAACAACTGACAAATATGTCAATAAAATCATACAGAAAAGTGTGTTCAACACAAGTTCTTCCTTTTGGGAATGCGAAAAATGTGTCCATGATTTTCAATACCGATTGTATATTGTTGCCTTTTTGAGCAATCAAATCATCTATGTTGTTTTTTCTTACTAGAGTAAGGAGGTAACTGGCAAAGGAACTTTTCTTGCTCTCCGGAAACAATATGTTCTGACACACATTTAAAACCGCACTGCGTTCTATGTCCAAGTAACTGAATACTGTCTCTAAATTGTCCTCATCAATAAATTTTGTAATGAATTCCAGTTTCTTTTTAGATTCTCTATAACATTTAATAATGTTATTGAATACTCTTTGCGATAGTTGACGATTTGATGGTGATTCTTCAGATTTCAAGAATTGCAATAGTGTCACCGATATAAATAAATAATAATCAATATGTATACTCAGCTGTAAGGAAAGTTTTTGATTTTCTAGAAACAATAGCATGCCTTGCACATCTTCATTTTGCAATGGATTCCTTTTTAAATATTGCGCCACAATCTGTAATGAAAGCAGTACAGATTTTGTTTAATATTATTTATTTTCCAAATATATAATTGAAATAAAGTGGTAAGTAGTAACAAAAATACAGAAAAAAAAGCAGCACAACTTGGTCTTTAAAAAAATTCTAATTTAAGCTGTACTTTTATTATTAATTAGTTAAAACTTAAAATATATATAAAGAATAAAAATGGTTTTAAAGTTATTAAACAAAAATTCCTGCACCTTTAAACATACACCCTAGAAGATCATTGCAGTTCTTATTTCTAAGTATGTTTACAATATAACAGTAAAAAAATAGAAAAATAGTACTGACTGTTTCTGAATAAGTATTAACCAAAATATGAATTTCTTTTTTAAATTGGTTTACTAACAAAGTTGTAGTTATGGGAATATCTTGCAGAGACAGTTACTTTTTTGAAGATATTTTTATAGAACCTACTTACTTCAAAGTTATTTTTTACATAATATATGTTTGTTTGTACTCGAAGAGAAGCAGAGTAAAAAAATAAAGTATGTATATTTAAACTGAAAATATAACTTACCTGAGTTATTTTACTCTTCAATTCATTAGTCAAATTGTCTGCAACATTGATCCACCCGATAAGACTTCTAAAGTCTTCGCCGGATAGTTTGTTTTTCTTTGTAAGAGCCTGCAGCCAGTCAGCTACAAGTCTTTCTTTAGGTGCAGATGGAAAATGGTGGGACTGAATCACATTCTTGGCTAAGCACAGACGTTTTTGTAAAGGTACATCATGATCATCCAATTTGCGCTTCAACTCTGAAAACAAATACTTAAATAATAGAGAATATCTAAGGAAAGTAATAAAATCAGTAACCGCTAAAATTATTTTGTATGATGCGGAAACTGGCTGTCAGTGTAATGTAAGCTTAGATTGAAATAAAAATTTATTGTTCCAGTTTTTTATTTGAAATACATTAAGTATAGCGATTAATTTTAATTAATTGAACGATAATATTTATTTTCATGTATTTGGAGGTTAGGCATTCAAACTTACAATAGGTATGAATTTAATGAGACACTTACCATTTAATGGATTTAAGGACATTGTAAAAATATTTTCTATATTGTAATAAGAAACCAATTGTATAGATTAATTGTGAAAGCAAGTAAAAATTTATGAAATTTAATACTAAACACGCACTTGACACATGGTATTTATTTGTTATGACTTTTTTTTTCATCAGTGCCACTGTCAGTCGGCGTCATAAAAAGGCAAAGGGATTTAGTCTATACAACCATGTCTTAAATTTTGATTGTGATAAAAGGTGATTATTTTACAATGATTAATGGAAATCCATATCTAAAGTGGAAATCCAATGTGTAAGCCTGATGACAACTAGAGAAAAAGTTAGAGAAAGCAACGTTTATAATGAAACAATAACGAAACACCCAAATTACAAAACTTATATTATTGAATTAGCTTTTAAGAAGTTGGTTAAAAATAGGCGCAATATGCGTGTCCATGTCTACAGCTTCCTCATTCGACATAGAGAAATTCTAAGCATGCCATATTTTCTGTGCATATTATGTGCAATCAAACGTTTCAGTCCTAATTTTTGTGCCACCACATCTTCGTTACTATGAGTTGTTTTATGTGTGTAAGCTGGAGACACGTGTCACCAGCTCGCACACGCCCGTTAAGACAAACCAGTGAGGTTAGGGTTTTGGACTATAGCTAGAAATTTTGTGCATAATTTGTGCACTAGGAACAAAAAAAACTAACCATCACACTCAAATACTGTTGAAACTACGATCATAAAACTGTGTGCGAGCTGGAGACACGGGTCTCCAGCTCGCACAGCTGTATCTTCGTAATTGTTCAAGCTACGTTTATGAATTATACCTCAAAATTTTGTGCAGAATTGGTGCATAAGGCACAAAAATTTTCAAAACTTTAACTCTAAAGGTTTTTGAGCTACGAACTATTATTGTAACTGTATAAGATAGCGCTTCGTTTTAAAGATCAAATAATATGTTATAATTTGTGCACACACGAGGCAAAATTTCAAATCTCGTGGCCTCTTACTTTATAAATTATAAGCCAAAAACTGTTTTCCCGCCAAAAAATTCAAAATAATGGCTCGGAAGCGGCTAAGCGCGCCGTTGCCGTTCCGTGCGCTACACTATTGCCACTTTTAGACTAGGAGCCGTCTGTTAAAGCGATGCGCGACGCGATTAATTTAGTTTTACTATAGGCAGGTACCTAATAACCTACCCTACTTTTTATTTTAGATATCTCACACACGAATGTCTTAGTTATTTTTTGTTGTTGAGACAATTAAATAATTAGATTTGGCATAATGATAAACATTATGGAGGAGTGCAGAACGACAAAATGGTTGAATACTTGAGCCTAATTCGATAAAGAACGGATGCTTTCCAGCAAACTAATCGCTATCGACCGTCACAGAATAAATTTTAACCATTGAAAGTAATTTATTTTAATATTAGATTGTATTACTTCCCATGGTTAAATGTAAATAAATAAATAAAAATAAATGTACTCTATGGTGATCGATGACTTTGCGATTAGTCTGCAGGGGCATCCCAATGTAATGCTAGGGCCACATTATCGCGCTAGCGCGAAGATTTGCGTTTTCGCGACACGTCTGGCCAAACACTTCGCGTTAGCGCGTTGTATCATGGCGTTGACGCGCCGCGCTGTTAGTAAATTGCCGCACATCAAGGATTTTGTTCGATAATGTTCGTGCGGCCACATTTCCTTCGCACACTTTAGTTGACTGCTAGACAACTAGAGGTGTGAACGTGTTGCAAATACGACTATCGATATTATTCTGTTTCAATAATTATGGATTGGAGTAACGATAAAGTATTAAAAGTAATACAATATTACGAATTAATAATTAATAAAAATAATAAAGATGCAATAAATAGTCATTATTTGCCGACATGTAATAAAACGCAATCACCTCTTCCATTTTTTCCGATAAAATTAGGAGTAGGCGATACAAATCGTATAAGGTTACTGAAACGTATTTATTGCATCATTATCGTCAAATCCGATATCGATGCGTTCTGAAACTATACCTATTTTGGAAAACACTATATCGCGTCAGGAATGCGGTGTGCGTTGAGATCACTATATTGTACGTGATCGAATTCAAGAATATTGTACCGTATCCCTGATATTTATTGAGTTATCATTAATCTGTAGTTTTTAACAAACAAATGTGCTTGTAAAAGTTTAATAAAATAAAATTATTATAAACGTTCGATGCGTTCTGAAACTATATAGTGGAAAAAACACGATATTGCATGAATTTTTAATAGTCCGTAGATATGGTCGATACTGTTATCACCAATATTAAATTTATGTAGCTATAGTTTAACACTTTGCAAGCGGGAATTTTATTACGCGCATCTTCCTGTGCGCCGGCCTTTTTCGTCATTATTGTAAATTCTATAGAAAAAGAACTATAATAAAAATTAATTTAATTGTGTTCTATCTAATCGTTCTGCTGCTTACCTATACTAACCTCCAGTTATGGCTTCTTTATGTAGATGTTGTCCATCCGCAGTAGATCACCTAGATTCAATAGTAGGCGTACCTTTGTTATCTTATGAGTAAGTACCTAAAGTTATTTTCAAATGCTAGTAAGTAGGTAGATGTTAAATTTTATATGTACCTATTTCAAACCCAATCCACAGATAACGAAAAAAAAGATACTTTTATTATTTTTAATAAAGCTATTTCAAATTTTTATTTTACCAGTAGTAAGTAATTCTTACTTTTTCTATTTACAAGTTAAAAAGTTTGCAAGTTACCAATTCTTCTATGTGTTGATGGCTGACCGAGCCCTTGTCAGAATGGTTGATGGTTTAGTTATCGTAGCGTAGTAACTGTTTTTTAGTTAACGTGCCATAACTAAAAATTCTTCATCTCCTATGGGAGTAGTTGTCAAGACGAATCAAACGAGCGCAAACTCGATGGGGTTGTGTGGTATTATTATAAAGTTCCTGTGTCCTTTTTCCGGCTCCATCATCAGACCCTGAACACTATTTCTTGATAAAGTACTCGTCAAGGCGATTCAAACGACCCCGAACTCGTTGGGGTAGCATGGTTTTATTATAGAGTTCCTGTGGGCTTTTTCCGGCTTCATCGTCAAACCCTAAACACTATTTCCCAACAGAGTACTCGTCAAGACGATTCAAACGAGCCCAAACTCGATGGGGTTGCATGGTTTCAATACCGAGTTCCTGTGGCCTTCTTCTGGCTCCATCATCAGACCCTGGACCCTTTTTTCTAACAGAGTATTCGTCAAGATGAATCAAACGAGCCCAAACTTGATGGGGTTGCATGGTTTCAATACTGAGTTCCTGTGGCCTTCCTTCGGGTTCATCATCAGACCATGGACCTCGTCTAGTCGTCTCCCGTCAGAGTGCTCATCAAAACTAATCAAATGAGCCTGAATGGGGTTTCATGGTTTTCTTACAGAGATCCTGTGGCCTTCTTCCGGCTGAATCATCAGATCAGCTCAATGACACCATAATATTGCATTGTCATCCTGTTCTGACCTATGTTCAAAGTTGCAAGTCTAGCTCATCGGGAAGCTAGTATAAAATCGTTTGCATTTGTCGACAAATAAATAAACAAATAAACGAGAAAGCTACCTAATAAAAACGTGGTAATAAAAACATACAGGCAGACTAATTTTATCACTACTTATCATATTAATGAGGTTATTGTAAATACTTAAAACTAAGCATAGCGATATTTTATGAACATTCATAAATAAAATAGACTGCTTTTATTTTAATTTAACCAATTTCCTATATCAGTCTCAGACTCTCCTAGTCTAAAATTCTCGGTATAGAAACGAAACGATCGAGAGCGCAAATTAAAATGACACTAAATTAAGCTAGCTCTCAAGTTCAAACTCGATTGCAATAGTGTAGCGCACGGAACGGCAACGGCGCGGTCGGCGCGCGTTTAGCCGCTTCCGAGCCATTATTTTGAATTTTTTGGCGGGAAAACAGTTTTTGGCTTATAATTTATAAAGTAAGAGGCCACGAGATTTGAAATTTTGCCTCGTGTGTGCACAAATTATAACGTATTATTTGATCTTTAAAACGAAGCGCTATCTTATACAGTTACAATAATTCACCATGTGTTAGCCCGTGTTACGTGTCACCAGCTTACACATACTTATCGGTTCGTAGCTCAAAAACCTTTTGAGTTAAAGGTTTGAAAATTTTTGTGCCTTATGCACAAATTCTGCACAAAATTTTGAGGTATAATTCATAACCGTAGCTTGAACAATTACGAAGATACAGCTGTGCGAGCTGGAGACCCGTGTCTCCAGCTCGCACACAGTTTTATGATCGTAGTTTCAACAGTATTTGAGTGTGATGGTTAGTTTTTTTTGTTCCTAGTGCACAAATTATGCACAAAATTTCTAGCTATAGTCCAAAACCCTAACCTCACTGGTTTGTCTTTACGGGCGTGTGCGAGCTGGTGACACGTGTCTCCAGCTTACACACATAAAACAACTCATAGTAACGAAGTTGTGGTGGCACAAAAATTAGGACTGAAACGTTTGATTGCACATAATATGCACAAAAATATGGCATGCTTAGAATTTCTCTATATCGAATGAGGAAGCTCTACAGCTTCCATGTCTACTCATGGACACGCAATATGGGACGATTTCAGAAATATATACATACAGGCCTCCACAATCAAACTGCCTCTGTGGTCTAGTGGCTAAGCCACGTCTTAGGAACTCCGAAACTACGTTAAAATGCCATTGTTAGTTAGCCGCGCGCCGTCGCCGCCGCCGCCGTGGGTTGTACGGGTTGTACCTGTGGTTGTACTACTAACTGATAGGCCGATACCTGCCGGCGAACTGATCGTGTGTGGGGCTCTTAAGCCGGTACCCGCGCGGCTAATTAATGCTAAGCATCGCTGGCCCATACAAATGCGCCCGCGAATGGCCCCACTACGAGCCCTTAGAGAGGCCCGGAGATCTCAGGTTCGTTTCCCAGGGCGATAGATCTTTGTGTACTTTGATTTGATTAGTTGGTGGGGCTTGTTAAGTGCGCATGGCAAGATACCTATCACTATATTGTCTAAACAACAATGATTATAGTATTGTTGTGTTCCGAAAGTTTAGAGATAAGATAGCCAGTTCCTCAGTGGTTAAGGATTCCGGGTGAAGCGCGCTTCCACCCTTGGGCGTTATCCTCATTACCATCAGGTGAGATGAAGATCAAATGCTTACCCGTAGTCTGCCACAATGGACTAATTAATAATTAAAATCTACCTAGTTAGGTATATTGATTTTTTTATTGTGAAATAAAGTTTGTTTACGCTCACGCACTGACGTAATTTTCAAAATACTTTTCCGAAAACTGTCAAGTAGCCAATTTGTTTTTCTACTATATATCATACATTACTGATAATTAAGGATTATTAATGTTTTTTCTTTTAATGAATTAGGTTTCTGAGTGATTAGGTCATATCGTGAACAAATAAGCGAATTTGTCATAAAATCTCATTTAAATGAAAAAGGGTTTCATTTTGCTAGCAATGAAGACGTAGAGAAATTAAAGTGCCGCATTTTAAAAAACGTTTGTATTCTAATGTTTTGACTCATTTTTAAACAATCATCAGACACCCATTTTCAATCATCGATTACATTTCATTAAAACCATAATTGATAAATACATAAATATTCGTCGCCATTCTGCACATAAAAATAATCCCGAAATACAAAAACTTTCTAAAAGACAAAATAGAAATAAATTAAATCTTTTTGAAGTAAGCATTTAAAATATGTATTTTATTTCGTTTCTTATAAAGTGTATAGAGTGCCGCTAGCGGCACTGTATCTCCATCGGTTAGGGAACCGTAAGTTTTGCGGTATAATAGTGACGCCGCCTAAGCTGCCGTAAAGTTTTTGTTAGACAACAGAAATACTAGCTGCCCTACTCCTGTAGGACACGTGATAGGTTAGAAATTTAAGACAATCTTGAAGCGCAGCGTAGCGATTGTCTTGAATTTCGAGGTTATTTTTTTTAATTAGACAACAGAAATGTAACTCCCTGCAAAAATTATTTTTGAATATTATGTCGTCTGAACATTACGACAAATAAAAAATATGTTACGGTTCCCTAACCGATTGAGATAGAATGCCGCTTGTGGCACTCTATACGCTTCGTACTAGGATGCCGTCAATTTACGGCATCGTAACCGATCGTACTATGTTGCCGCTTGTGGCACTCTATTCACTGCCTACACTTTGTACTAGGATGCCGTAATGACGGCATCGTAACCGACCGTACTAGAATGCCGTTAGCCGCACTCTATCCACAGCCTTCTTTTATTATTAATTATTTCATTGTTCAAATTTCCAATAAATATGATTTACCTACTTTTGTAAGAAGTTTTATTTCTTACCTATGTACTGACTTTTCAATCAAGTGTCCACTCTACGACTAAGTGCCGTCTTACACGACGCTACTCAAAACTGACGGAACCAGTTAAAACACATATTTATTAGTTGGTTATTCATTTTACCGCAGCACAGTTTCCAGTTTTCAACAGAAACCAGTAGCGCGCGACTAGCATGACTAGTCGCGAGTGATTTGTTACTAACGCGTTACAACCAGCCAACCAGTTTGTGATTGGTTGCGTCGTGTACGAACTGCCATTGAAATACTAGTGCTGTGATATTTTGGATACTCATTGGTGATTATGGTTTGTAACTAGTTTTTTTTGAGTAGCGTCGTGTAAGAAGGGCCTTAATGTTACTCTAACCTCGTGCGTGTGGAGAGCCGGTTGCGTATCTACTTGTAAGTGTGTGTAGTTTTGGATTGCTCGGAACAGATTTTATACGCAAATTACTATGAACGTAACGTATCTATAGTTTATAATATCATTGTTTGTAGGTATGTATGTTGCATCAACAATGTTGTAAACTGCAGCCTATCCGCGACTTCGTCGTCCGCGTGGAGCCCGTACCACAGTATAAATATGAGCTAAAGCAGTAAGGAAGCTACGTACAAACGCTCGAATCGACGCACGCCCACAGACGCACGTCTTTACAGGGCCCCTAAGCGGACATCGCAGTGCTCTCAGTAGCGCGTGTGGCGTCGAACCGAGTGTTCGCTGTTGCATATTACGGGCGCTGTGCGCGCGATTTTTAAAAATGCCGCGAGTGTATTGCGTAGTATACGGCTGTTTCAAAACCGGAGCGAGCTTTTGTTTTTTAAAGTTCCTGCCGATATTGAAAGGTAAGAATGTTTTATTATTACTAAATAAAAAGCTTTTTCTTTTAAATAAATCGTTTGGTTGTTTAGGTTATATTTGGAGTACTTACCTAGGTACTTAAGTATATTTTTTGAGCGCGAGAGCCATATTAAACTTTTTAGTTATTTAACCGATTGCTTTAAAAATCGATATCAGGGGATCTGTGGTTTCCGACAATGAATTTGATAATAGAATCAGTGGTGCCAGATTAGGCGAATTATCGCCATTTAGGCTACCTTGAGGGGTCAAATGGCGACCAAAAAATCCAATCGGCTACCAGTAGCCATTTAGGCTACCTAGAAAAATAGAATTGGCTATTTTAGGCTACTTCAGGATTACCCCAAAATTAAATAATTTCTTGATGATAATTAAATTAGGTAAATAATATTTAATAATCACGATCAGTTTTGTTAATATTAATGTTACTAATATTTATTTGTGTACATTGCATGCTGATCATGGGCAAACTGGTGATATAATATATTTTTTTAAGAACTCGTTACACAGTTTAAGCAATTAAGGAATTCTATTCTATTCTATTTCTTGTTGATAATTGTATGTTGTAAAGAAACGTAATATTCACGTCCACCGTTCTTTCCTTGCATGCAGTGCATGCTGCTTGCTTTCATTTTATTTCATATTGCATTTACTATTTGTAGGAATGAGATAGAGATAGACAAACGCGCATATGACGGCATGACACAACTTGAAAATGTTGTACCGCGGCTGGGCTGGGCTATGCCATCTATTTCCTAGTAGGAATGAGGATTCTCCCGCTGAAAGTGATAGTAAACTTTGCAGGAAGTTATTATTTTATTACAAGAGGGTTTGTAAAAAATATATTATTATTACCTAGTAAGTAAGTAAGTACTACTACTTACCTACCTAAATTATTTAAATATAAAATGTTTTTTGCTTTACGTTGTCTTTTTTACGTTTTGTCTTTGGGCTTAGTTTAAGCTACTTAGCTCAAAATATTAGGCGAATTAGGCTACTTGTCAAAATAAAAAATATTAGGCGATTTAGGCTACTTGGTAGGCAAAATTAGGCGAATTGAGTTAGCTCATATCTGGCAACCCTGAATAGAATGAGGAAAGTAGCCGCCATCTTTAACTTATTAGTTATTCAACCGATTGCTTTGAAAATCGATATCTAAGGATCTGTGTGGTTTCTGACAACGACTCCGTTATTAGTATGAGACAAAAGAGCCTACATCTTGAACTTTTTAGTTATTCTTCCGATTGCTTTAAAAATCGATATCAGGGGTTTTCAAAGAGAACACATTAATTGTAAAGTAGCTGTATTAATTTATAAAGAAGTAGACAAAATCAGTTTTATAGTGCCGTGTCCATGTTTTCCGATAATTTATTTAAAAAAGCTATTCATTAGAATGAGAATTTTTTACACTATAAAATTTAATAATAAAGCTTTTCGAACGTGTCGTAGCGCGAAAGTATTTTTCAGTGAGTAATTTATAATAACTAACGAAAAATAAAGACTTCTTAAAATGTTAAAGATTTTTTAATTAAGTACACAATTTTGTTTGTAAACTAGTCAATTCATTCGATTATTTGATCATTATGGAACCCAAACAAACGTTTTGATAAATAATAGAAAAATTACCTTTTAATTTTATAAAAATTAAAAGTGACAAACCTTAAGCTTTGCTAGTTATCTCAAAAAAAGCGCTAACTAGCTGAGAGACATCGCTTACTAAACATATTTTTTTTCAATTTTACAAAAATAAGAAGACAACCCTAACGCTCAATTGGCGCGTAGGTATATAAAACAAGAAACAGGCCCAGCTTCCGTACTGCTTTAGCTCATATTTATACTGTACCCGTACCCTGTACCCCGTGACAAATTTCCAAAAATTCTCATGTCCTGACAACGGGCGATTTTATGACAGCCCAAATTAAAAAGTAAAAATTAGTTCAAAAACACTCGATAGATGGCGTTTGAAAGCCGAGCCGTACCTACCTAACGCCGGTTTCACACAAGGGCAGAACAGTGTCAGTGAGGCAGAACAGTGGGCAGCACAGTACTGATACTGTTTGAACGCACAGAAAAGTAGAAAAGTACTGTCTTGACAGTAACCAAGGCGGAATAGTACTGTTCTGTGCGTTCAAACAGTAGCAGTACTGTGCTGCCCGCTGTTCTGCCTCACTGTTCTGCTCTCGTGTGAAACCTGCATTAGGGCTGTAATAAATTCTACACTTTTGCTTGTCTACCAAAAAAAAAAAAAGTACTTACCTATTTCCATTCAGGACATCCAGGACCTATTTCTATTTTGGAATGGAATAAATATTACGCAGCCATACTCGTGCTCTTCATGGTGTCGCCTTTTACTAAGCGCCATACTAATCTATGCTAAGCGCCATCTTTGAGGTCATTACGAACTAATTTCTTTTCTTTTTTGATCTCGGAAAATCGCCCGTTACGAAGAATCAGCCAAATAGGTGAAGCCGTTCTGAAGTGATGCGCCTACAAACATTCGTGGCAATTGATTGTTTTTTTTAAAATAAAATACGTAAGATGTGCTAACCACTTAAGCGTCCGAGCCCCTATATACAACATGGCGCCCAGCGTCCAGCTGTTTTCAGAGCTGCTAGAAGAGTGTACAGAAGAATACGAACCCTGACTGAGCTGACAAAAAAAATTAGAACTAAACAACTACTCAGGCTATATCAAAACTTTATATACGTACGGAATGCTTAGAAAACGCAGTATTTTAATAAATTAACAGTTAATTACGAAAATCTATTACAAAAATTACAAAAATAAACATTCCAAGACAAAAAAAAATAATACGTAAAAATATATCGACATGTAGAAATTATTATTACTTGGAAGTCACTGTTTGAAACTATAAAGAATCATACCATGTTCGATAGCTAAAACCATAACGATTGTTTTGATGTGCACATTATTAAGAAGAAGGATGATTACGAAGAGTAATAACAACATTTTTAGCACCAAAAAAATCCTATGCAAAAAAAATGGCGAACCGTCAAAATTGTCAACAATTTTATTTTTTTACTAAAGGTTCTCGTACACTATGCCATAGTTTCAATTGCTCTACGGATCAATTGATATCCATACAGCCACCTCAAATTTTCTTGCGGAACTACGAACTAGGTGCAGTGGGCAACAACCTTATCAAAGAACGTTGCCGTGTTTATGGCGCTTGGTCAGAAAAAAAAATTAGTTGCAATGTCACTGTCTACGAATGTAAACAAACTTATCCAATCTTTAACGATAATTAGTTTGCGATTGTTTTGATGTGCACTTATTTAGGAAATATGGTAAGTAGAAGAGTATTTCGACATTTTTAAAGACGCTTACGCTGCAAAATTCCGTTTTGGCGAACTGTCAATTTCGTCAATTTCATTATTTTTTTCTGTGAAATTTTCTGTGGCAATATATAGATTTCTTTTACTTGTATAATGAATTAGTAACCACAGAACCACCTCAAATTTTTTCACGGACCTACGTACTACGTGCTTTGACCTATTAAACTGGTGACTAAAGTTACCATGGACGTTTCGCACTTTTTTTGTCGGGTGACTAAAGTCACCGTGGACGTTTCGCACTTATTTTTGCCGGGTGACTAAAGTCACCGTGGACGTTTGAGTGGTCTAATGAACATGTGGGAATGCGTATGCCCAGCAGTGTGACGTTTATAGGCTGATGATGATGATTATACAACCTTAATTTTTCTTTATACAAAAACAATTAAGGGTGAGTTCCACCCATAAAACTGAACAACACAAAATGACAAAAAAAATTCGACCTCCCATACAAAACTGTCCGATCAGACAACAATAGTACGGGAGATCGATTTTTTTTTGTCATTTTTGCACATAGGTTTCTTGGGGAAACTTGTTCAGTTACATGGGTGGAACTTACCCTTAATTATTTTTGTAATAAGAAAAATTAAGGTTGTATAATTAACAAATATTATAGCTATGTCGCACTTTCAATGGGATAAGGCTGCAGATAAATGATATTTACCTAGTTAACCGATCGCCGCTCTATTCCGTTCAATGTATGTGCAGTCCGGGAAGAGAGGGGGTGGTAGTATTCTTTCACCGCTACGCGACAATGTTACACCTAACCATTAGGGCTCTGTTTCATTAGGTTCCATGGTGTTTCCGGAACCAGTCGCTGTCACCAACGATGCAACGATACAGCTTTAGCGCAACCAACGATCACCGGGTGAGATATCCTTCATACAGCAGTAGGTATATATATATATAAATTTTAGAACTGTATGTTTTATATTGGTGGCTGTACAATCAATCGAAAATGTTAAAAATAGGAAAAGGGCGCCGCTCAAGAGGGAGTCGCGGAGTAATATTTTTTAGGATATGGGTTGTAGTCTTTTGAAATAACGTTGTAGCAGTGTCTATATTAAATGTACTGTTTGGCAAACGTACGAATGTAAGTAAGCAAAATACGTAATGTGTAAGGCACAAATGACAGTTAAATAAAATGATTAACATCCAAGAAAATTCGCCGTACATTGCGCGCGCGCTCTGTATTTTTCACTAGCAATGGGCGATTTTCTGACAACCCAAATTAAAAAGTAAAAATTAAGTATTAGTTAGTATTAAGTTCAAAAATACTCGATGGATGTCGTTTTATGAAAGCCGAGCCGTACCTACCTAAGGGCTGTAATAAATTCTACAGTTTTACTTGTCTACCAAAAAAATAAAAAAAAGTAGGTACTTACCTATTTTTATTGAGGACACCCAGGACCTATTTCTATTTTGGAATAGAATAAATATTACGCAGCCAAACACGTGCTCTTCATGAACTCGCCTTTTACTAAGCGCCATACTGATCTATGCTAAGCGCCATCAATGAAGTCATTTACGAACCAATTTCTTTTTTTTTTTGATCTCGGAAAATCGCCCATTGGCACAGTACACAGCAGTGTATGTATCTAACAGGAATAAAAGCGTAGTTTTATTAAAAGTATCTCTACGGGGAAAGTGTATCTCTGGAGAATATTTCCAGTGTAAGACGAAGTTCCTTGGGTGTTCATCACTTTAACTGTCAGTCGAGTTAGAGAATAGACCTAGGCCTATTCTCTAACTCGATGCACATTTTTTTTTATTTATTTTAACTTTTGCAACATTATATATTACATGGCGGACTTAATGCCTGAGGCATTTTCTACCAGTCAACCTTAGGGTGGTGCAGAGATAACATGGTACGTGCATTTATTTGTAGTAACAAAAAGTGGAAGAGAGCGTGAATGTAATTTTTAACTTTTAAATATAATACTAAAAATAAACATACTTTATGTATGTTTATTTTTAGTATTCAAAAATTTACAAGTTTAATTTGTATATACAAATTCACAAATAAATAAATAATTATAAAAATATATAAATATATCTACATACACTACATAATATATAATAGATAGGACGTTACAGAGATGATTCTGCCATGGTTTTATCAAACAGGAGCATGTGGACTTGCTTTTCGTAGCCATCGTATTTCCTGAGGTAGCGCGTTCCACAGGAGTATGGATTGATTAGAGAAGGACGAGTGAACAAAGCCAGAAGAATGGGAAGGAGAGAAAAGGAGAAGGTTATTTAAAGACCTGAGATTTCTGTCGTGAGAGGTGCAGAGATATTGGAAATGGGGAGTAAGGTAGGGAGGAGCGTTTGGTGAATTTATAAAGGAGAAAAGTGTAGTAAGGGCACGCAAACATCTCCGCTGACGAATGGGTAACCATTTCAGATCAGACCTATGCTTTGAGATGTGGTCGTACTTCCTTAGGTTAAAGATAAATCGAATACCTACCATTGTTGAGCAGTCTGTCAAGCTTATTAAGCCAGTCGGCATTGAGATCGTAATAACACACATGTGCTCAGCGTAACAGGTGGTGAGCCCATTGCCGCCCTATGTTGTTGGATGTATGTGCTGTCTTTAGTCCTTTAGTCGCCCTTTACGATTCAGAAGGGAAGAGAGGGGGTGGTAGTATTCTTTCACCGCTACGCGATACGGTTGTGCTATTAACACTGTCATTACGGAGCCAAACTTTAGATAAGATGCTATGAAAGAAGCCAGACTGATTTATTAAACCTACCAAGTACACAACCGCTGGGAATCAAACCCATGACCTTTGGGTCTAAGACCGTTGGCTTAGCCACCAGACCACAAAAGAGGTAAAAGCTAAAGTATGCTCTATTCTCGTTTCGAAACATTTTGGGTGATTAATTGATTACCTATCGATTTTTCAAAAACAGCATTGTTATTAGGTACTTATAACATTATCAGTGGATTTATGAAAAGCCATTTATTGCACGGTAATGTGATTACCTAGCAGTCGATCTCGGCCATCGTGATTTTTCTTACCGTGATTTGCAATTTGCATGTGCGCGGTGGGTTGGGCAATCGCCCAATCTCCCAATCAATCGTCAGCAGTGCGACGATTACAGGCTGATAAGGCGGTACAACCCAAACACAATAATGAATGAGCAGACATCAGGTTTTCATTCATAAAAAATGTCTGCCATCTTGAGTTGGCACAAATTCGTCCAGTCATGGTCAGCGCACAAAATGGGCCAAGGAGAAAACTCGCGCGTGCGCCATTCGATTGATTTTACCCGCGTGACGTCATAACATGGCTGCCCCACACGACGCGCCGTTAACGTAAAAAAGGCACTCTCGGCTTATCCCTAAGGCTAGATGTTAATTTCAGGCTGAAACAGTGACTGACAAACCAATAGATCTCCGACTAATGGTATAGATATTGTATAAGTGTTTAACATCAGTGTGACCGTAAATTAGGAGAATGCTGAAACGCGCCTTAGAATATTTCCAAGCAACATTCAAGACCACAAGTGGAGTGATGAGGCTACTGTGTTTATGTAAGTCTGTTTTTTTACATTTTGATTTTTGTGGAAACTGTTGGTTTAATTGAAAATGTAGGATATACTTTTAGCGTTTAAAGGGATTAAGGGACAATAATAAAGGACTATAATAATGCTCCTACTCTACCTTCGTAGAGCCTCTTTTTATTACTTACAAAAGGCCTAGCTGACAATGCGAAAAAATTACTGTTGTTATGGTTTACTGCGAGTCTATTAGTTTCTAAAATGATGTAATCATTTTAATTTGTCCATTGCTAGCGTTTGTTTTCAATGGAAACACAAAAAAACACGATGTGTTATTTTTTTATAAAACGTTTAATAACTTTAAGTATTTCTTTTTTTATATTGTCTGTTTTTGGAATTTTTCAACTTGTGTTCATTTTGAAAGGAACGACAATTACTTATTTTGCACGGTTACAATTTTAAGTTGAACACTTTAGATAGGTAGAACCTCATTTTTTTATTGTGTATCCTGGAAAAGATTTGTAGGTAAATTAAACGATTTCTTACTTACAATTTATGGAGTAAGAAAGAAAAAAAAAAAAAAAAAAGTATTTACGAAATTATCAGTGTTATCTATAACGAATATATCCTCTTTGTTTCAACGGGGAAGGACACCTCTTATATACTGTTACAAATTCTTCAACTAAAAATAAGTAAAGTTGTTAATAAAATTATGCATTATCATGTACTACTAAAGTACTAGCTAATCAAACAGAAACATTGTGCTTTTGTAAAAAAAAATAACATTCCAATTTTATACTCCGGTTTATCCAAATTATCCTGACCTTGCATTGAACCGATCATTCCATAAAATGCAAAATATTCGCAATGCAAATTATATAGAAATTTCTTGCCTCGAACTACAGTGTTGTGGAACCAGCTCTCGGCGGCGGTATTTCCGGACCGTTACGACTTACGGATCTTCAAGAAACGCGCCTGCGATTCCTCTGGTTTTGCGGGTGTCCATGGGCGGCGGTGATTATTTTCCATCAGGTGACCCGCTTGCTCGTTTGCCTCCTTCTGTTATATTTTCTTTTGTTAAAATACAATGTGCCCAGCCCAGCGTTGTATTGTAGCACTTTGTAACTTTAAGGGGATCCTGCACGAAAATGTGTAAATTTACGTATTTTTAAGTTACTTGTAGGCACTATGCGATGAATTAGTTAAATAAATTAAAAGAACTTACGTAAGTTAGCCTGATCATTGCACAAGGTCGGGGCCTTGTTGAAATCTAAAACAAATCCTTTAAACAATAACAAACAATACAAAAATCTAATGTTTCCTAAAAACATTTTTTTCGACAACTTTCCTTCCCTTTACTCATGCGTAAACAATAATTCTTACATGAAAATATTTGTATTGATATTCCGCAGGTCTTAATCTTAAAAAAGTAAATTTTAATTTTTAACACAAGCGCGTGATGGTTTTCTACATTTAATTTTCGCATAATAAAAACATTGGTCTAATCAAATTACTAGGTATGAAACTTCAAAGCAGAATTGTTCTAATTTTAAATATCAATATGATTGATTTTGCTTTGAACCCATTTGGCTATTTCTTTTTTGTTGTATTTGTAATGGTCAGGATAAGGTTTGTATTTACTTTATTTACAACCGTGTCGCGTGGCGGTGAAAGAATACTACCACCCCCTCTCTTCCCTTGGGTGTCGTAAAAGGCGACTAACGGACTACAGACTGCACATACATCCAACAGCTAAGAGCGGCGATGAGATCACCACCTGTCAAGCTGAGCACATGTGCAGTCGCTATATGGTAAAAAGTGGACTATGGCAGAGGACTGCTTTTGCGGTCCTCATTGCCTAGTCTCTATCGATCTTATGATACAAAAACAGCTCACAAACTAATTATAATTACAGTTGTACAGAAAGTTGAGTGTTTAGCCTTACATTGTACACAACATACATAATTATATTAAAAAGAATAAGAAAATTAAAATGATAAAGACAAGATATAAAACTTTAATACTATTTAAAAGTTAAATATTTCAGGAAAGAGCATTGGAATTTGGTTGGTATGA
Organism: Scoparia ambigualis; assembly: GCA_963921215.1. Taxonomy (NCBI): domain Eukaryota; kingdom Metazoa; phylum Arthropoda; class Insecta; order Lepidoptera; family Crambidae; genus Scoparia; species Scoparia ambigualis. The sequence goes on from OY992526.1 coordinate 10,039,975, forward strand.
AAGAAAATTCTAAGACCCGTCCCGTGCCCGTGACAAATGTCACGGGCACGGGACGTGTTTTTTTTAAATTCACAACGGGTAAGCGCTTGGCCTTCATCTTACCTGATGGTAAGTGACGATAAGGCCGGTGAAAGCGCACGAACCCGGAATCCTCAACCACTGAGGAACTGGCTATCTTATCTCAAACTGTCGGAACACAACAATGCTATAAACATCGTTGTTATAGCGACAGACTTAGATAAGATGGTGGTAGCTAGCCAGGCGGACTTAACAGCCCTACCACCAACCAAGCCGAGCACACAAAGATGTACCCCCCGCTGGGAATCGAACCCGAGACCTCTGGGTCTGAAACCGGTGGCTTAGCCACTAGACCACAGAAGCGGTTAAAATGTGAATGATAAGAACATTTCATTATTGGTGGCAGAGCTGTTCAACTACATTAATGCTACCATTACAGATAAAAACCCAAGACGACAGTACAAGCACTTAGAAAAATTTCTAACCTAACCTATTTGCACTTGTAGCAAATGACAAGCAGTGCAGTCCCCTTTAGGCACGGAACTAATTACCTGAATGTCCAGTCGGTTCATAAGGTCTATTTCCCTAAACGTCCACTTATCTGAACGCCCACTTACCTGAACATCCACTTCATTAAACGTCCTCTTCCTTGAACGTCCACTTTTTTGAACGTCCACTATCTTGAATGTACATTACTCTGAAGATTCCGGCTTTCGCCACACGTTAAAGCCTTCTTTAAAAAATGTAATAGATAACCCTTCAACTTTTTTTTAATTAATGTCATATTTTTACATTTATATATTAGAAAGAATACTACCACCCCCAAATAGAATAGAAATAAATTTATTCAGCATCAAAACACAACATAAAATTACAAATAACAATATTATGTGACACTGAAAAGGCATCTACTCAGCATTGTGTCGTAACATCTCAGTAATGCCACGACGCTGGTCTCTCTCTCGTAGATACCTACACTAAAACTAAATGCTAAAGCTAAAGCTAAAGAGCGCACTGCTACGCACAACAATTTGGTGATTTATCAACATTATATTAACAACCTACATTAAAATTTATTTACAAACACAAATATTAAGCCAAACCAAAATTTATACAAAGTATACATCATTAAATTATAATTGCAATATATAAAACTGACACATTTAGGAAGCTTTCGGAAGAAACTCAACACCGACTAAACCAATTTACAATGATTTCACCAAAGTTTTGAATAAACCCTCAATGATGGACATAGTATTTTGACGTGGGAAAGCCGTGGCCAAAGTGCAACAGCTAAATTTCAATTCAAAATTCAATTCAATCCAAAGGACTAAAGACTTTTCATTTGGTGAAAAGTGGACTATGGTAGGGGGCTTCTTTTGCTGTCCTCATTGCCTAGTCTCTGACTATACCTTTCGGGGATAATAGTCGCGATATTTCATCCAAGTCAGAGAATTCCAAGTCGCTTTGCTTAGAGAAGCGAGGATTACCCGTCTTCCTTTAGCTAAGCGCCCATGGAAGGTGCCCAGGGTAAGACTTTAGCACATTTTTTTTTAGTTAAATAGATTAATTGTGTGTGCTTCACTCGACTACCACTCAAAATAATGAGGATTTAACACCATAATTATTACACTGTGTGCCATTATTACTTAGTGTTGTACGAGACTTGAGTCTTTTAGCCCTAAGAGCAATCACCGCCGCCCATGGACACCCGCAAAACCAGAAGAGTCGCAGATGCGTTGCCGATCTTTACGAAAGGAATAGGGTTGTTAAGGAAGGAATAGGAATTGTAAGAAAGGGGGGGGGGGGGGGTGTCCTCCGAAACTCTCACTGGCCAGACGAAACACAACAGCACCAAGTGCCATTATTTCACGCCGGATATTTGTGAAAGGATAGTTGCAACGCAGCGTGGCTCTCACTCAGTCAGTGTCACTCATTTAGCACCACCCTTTTTGCAGAACTCTAGATTATTAATCTTACGAGTCATGAGCTCTTTAATTTCTTTGGAGTATATTAACTCAAATCGAGTCCTTAGCCCTAATTAATTTCGAGACTACAGCTGTACCGTACTAGGTACTTATGTACTGAAGATAATTACTATATCGTCAATTAAATACGAATGAGAGCTAAAACCACTTGTTTACTACAGCATTTTGTTTCTGAGCCATTTACAGTTAAATATCACTGGAAACCGAACTACATATCTCTAACACATGAATATCGATTTAACATTAGTACACTCAAATCTAGAGTGGTCAGGTATTTACTTGGTGTGATTTTGTTAGTAAGTAGTAGAGTTAATATGCTTTAAGTATTATCCGTGTCACCACCCCCTCTCTTCCCTTGGGTGTCGTAAAAGGCGACTAACGGACTAAACATACATCCAGAAGCTTAGAGCGACGATAGGCTCACCACCTGTCACGCTGAGCACATGTGCAGTCGCTATTTCGTGAAAAGTGGACTATGGCAGAGCACTGCTTTTGCTGTCCTCATTGCCTAGTCTCTGACTAACCCTTCGGGGATAATAGTCGTGATTATATGCATGAATTCATGCATGTATGGTATATTGTCCCACTGCTGGGCAACGTCCATAATCGAAAATAATTCATCGCTATTCTTACGAACTTATATACAACCTTAACTTTTATTTGTTTAAATTAAATTAGGGGTGAACCCCACCCATGAAACTGAACAACTTTCCTCCCATACTATTGTCGTCAGCTTACCGGACACAGTTTTGTATGGAAGGTCAATATTTTTTTTGTCATTTTTGCACAAAGATATCTTGGGGACAGATGTTAAGTTTCATAGGTGGAACTCACCCTTAATTTCTTTTAAGCGAGTGAAAATTAAGGGTGTATACTTTGACTATTATTCCCGAAGACTTAGTCAGAGACTAGGCAATGGGAACCGCAGAAACAGTCCATGTTTCACCAAATAACAACTGCACATGTGCTCAGCATGTTACGTGGTGAGCCCATTGCCGCTCTATGCTGTTGAATGTATGTGCAATCTTAGTTCGTTAGCCTTGAGCCGCCACGACACAGTTAAAACCTAATTCGATCAAAACTTATTCAAAGGCCGACTTTTCTTTCATGACTATGGAAAAAATCGTACTTTTATTCTGTGGCAGTATTATGGTAGTTGAGTGAGTCTGTAATAATATTATTACATGAACGAAATATGTCTGCAACAAGAAACTTTTAGGTATAAATTCCTTGGTCTGCAAATACGGCACTGTTTCTGATATTAGGTTTTCTTATACGCCGTAATTTATCTTATTCTCATCTGATAGTATACAGAACCTAATATGCTTTGGGTAATGTATTAGCTCTTATGAATATAAATATGTTATTTTTCTGTTTTTCCGTTCCATATGTTTTCCATTGCTTTGTTGTTCTTACGAGTATCTAATTGCCTATTTTTTTGTACTTATACGTAAACAAGGTGGAAACACAACAAACCTTAGACAACAAACATAATATGTTTTTGGTCAGTTAGTAATAGTTGTTTTTCAGTTTAGTTTAGTTATATTGATAATATAATACTGGTACTTATTTAGAACACCATGACTGCCTTATCTATTTTTTAGTAAAAAATCGGCCAAGTGCGAGTCGGACTCGCCCATCATGGGTTCCGTAGCAGCAAGTAACATCATATAAAAGTTCTTGTAGTTAGTTGTAACTTTGATACATGTTTTAATAATATATTAATTTACGACGTATAAAAAAAACTACTTACTAGATCTTGTTCAATCCAATTTTCGGTGGAAGTTTGCATGGTAATGTACCTACATCATATATTTTTTTAGTTTTATCATTCTCTTATTTTAGAAGTTACAGGGGGGGGGGGGGGGCACATTTTACCACTTTGGAAGTGTCTCTCGCGCAAACTATTCAGATTAGAAAAAAAATGATATTAGATACCTCAATATCATTTTTGAAGACCTATCACCTATCCATAGATACCCCACACGGATGGGTTAGATGAAAAAAAATAATTGGAGTTTCAGTTCTAAGTATTAGCCCCTAAATTTATTGTTTTTTTTTCTATTTTTGTGAGAAAATTTTAATGCGTTTCACAGAATACTTATATCTACTTACCAAGTTTCAACAGTATAGTGCTTATAGTTTCGAAAAAAAAGTGGCTGTGACATACGGACGGACAGACAGACATGACGAATCCATACGGGTTCCTTTTTTTGCCATTTGGCTACGGAACCCTAAAAACAGATAAAAAAAAAGGTTTACATACATACACTCGAGAGCAATGAATCCGGATCACATAAAGAAACCTAATAAATCTAGGAAACTAAGAATGCTAGCTTAATAAAATAAATTGCGTTTAATTTAAGGAGTATTTAATTGTCTATTGACAATTAAATACTCCTCTAATGAAAGTAATAAAATTCGTGCTTCCTTTAATGCATTTGCGCGGTTTGGCATGCTGTACACCAAGTTCCTTATCCTCTCGTCTGTGGGGTGGCTCAATTGAGCCACAATTTTCTAGCGCCTGTCTGTGGGCTGGCTCAATTGAGCCACGCCACAGACGGCGAAAATGGGTGTCATATTTCGGCTCTGTGTTCCTTTGTTTTTTATTTGTTAGTGACATGCCGTACATATTTGGAATCACCATGAACTAGGCTCCATGATTCAAAAGTTCCTTTGTCGCGTCCCGAGGGATAAAAATAAAATATCGTCGTTTGAAACGTAGGGTTGTTTTAGCGCGTATATTGAAATCGGAATAATCGATTTATTATCGAGTTGATAGTATTATGAGCTGATTTATGTTATAACATGTTTTTTGATGCTTATGTTATGCTTTATTTCAATAAAATACGTGTTTTCCTTATATTTTATTTTTATTTTACTATGAAAAAAAAAAGATTAAAAAAAATAAAATCATATCTTTATTCTTACAATATTTTAGGTATTGGGAATGGTTTTAATAGATTAAGGAACTAATGCAGAGTTACTAGTTATCATATTAAAGCTTAATTAAGAATAGAACGGACGGTAGCAACGTATTTAGCGGTAGGTAGCTAAAAAAACCCCTGTCTGTGGAGATGGCTCAATTGAGCCACACAGACTAGGGGCCGCGGCAATACTTATACGATTTTGGGGAGTGTTGTCCCATTCCTCTGTGAAAGCAATTTTGAGCTCACGAAGCGTGATTGGGGGAGGTTTTCGTTGTGGTTTCGTTGTTTTACGCATCTCCCTCGTCTCAAGCACGCTCGATCGAGTTGATATCAGCCCCCTTACCCCTTACCCTTGAAACCGATCGCTATTGGATCGGATTGGTATTGTGAATTTTCGTATTTTTAAGTTATGACACCAGCGATCATTTGGATTCAATAGCGATCGGTTTCAAGAGTAAGGATGCTGAGCTGCGTGCTGGTCATACTCCATACGAGTAATGTTACTTTACAATAACAAAGAAGTTTTAATACCTTCGTTTAAGGAGTATTTAATTGCCTATTAAACACAATTTATTTCATGAAGTTAGCATTCTTAGTTCCGGGATTTATAGGTTTCTTTATGTGACCCGGATTCATTGCTTTCGAGTGTACATATTATACTCCCGACTATTATCCCCGAAGGGTTAGTCAGAGACCAGGCAATGAGGACAGCAAAAGCAATCCACTGCCACAGTACATCATCATCATCAGCCAGAAGACGTCCACTGCTGGACAAAAGTACACATTTCAGTACACATCATCATCATCAGCCTATAAACGTCCCACTGCTGGGCACAGGCCTTCCACGTGGACACTGCACGAGGGGATATTGGGCCATAACCCACCACGCTGGCCCAATGCGGGTTGGTGGGTTTAACGACTGTCATCTTACGACAACAACCGGGACCAACGGCTTAACGTGCCTTCCGAAGCACGGAGGAGCTCGAGATGTTTTATATTTGGTCACCCATCCAGTGACCCGGCATTGCGAAAGTTGCTTAACGGGCAAGTTCGCAAGCCGAACGCGCTAGCCGCTGCGCCATCAAGCCCTCCCCCATTTCAGTACACATTTCACCAAAAAACATCCGCACAATGTGCTCATCGTGAGAAGTGATTAGCCTATTGCCGCGGCGGTAATTTTACTTTACAGCCAACGTGTTAGGCTGATTCATTTAGCATTGAAAAAAAACCAAAACTGTTTAAAAACAAAGCGGATTTAACTTTTAAAAATTAAAAATGTAACGAATCGAAAGTCTAGAAATGGTAGGAAGAAATTAACGATTGAATTGAATCATGGCGGAAAGTGGCGGCACTCTGTCGCAGGCGTTTGAACTGAAGTGGTTAGACGTGTTGGAGAAAGAACTGAATTCACCGAGAAACTGTACCTATGTCGATAATAAATTGTGATGTAGGTACCTTGAGTAAGGAGTTTTATTACAAACGTTTCACATACTATTCATTTTAATAACAACTTGTTCCGCAAATGTTTCATTTTAGAATGAATCACTTGATGTCTCATACATTTGACAAATCTTTCTATTTACGAATGTTTTTGATTATATCTGATTAGTTAGACATTTTGATTGAACATTTCGATTCTTATGGAAAATTTAGATTTATAAAAAATTACATTTATTTAGTTTGACAAGTTTTCCTTCCTTTATTAGTTTAGTACTGCTCAGGTGGGGGTCAGGGGACCTACCGCCCCCCTCCGGTTTTTGCCATTAGTCTAACCGACAGATTTTTTTTTTGTTTTTCGCCTGTGAAGCAGACACCCTCCCGGACACCGAGAGGAGGGAGGAGGTGAACTCTACATGAGTACGACACCAGGCGGCTGGCGAAGTTATGTCAGACTCCTACTGACTAAACACCCCCATGAACTTGCCATGAACCTGGAGAGATTCATATAGGCTTCATATGATGCGATCGCCCCGTGGGGGGGGGGGGGACGACGCAAGCGCTACTCAATAAACATGAGCGTAACGCGCTTTAGAATAAAACTGCGCGCCCTCTATTAGGACGCGCTATGTCTGCAGTGAAGCTGCGCGAGCGGAAGGCTCGCAATGTAAGTGCGACTATAAGTCTAGTGCGACTATAAATCTAGTGCCTCTAATAGGCGATTGAGATCGACTGATAACTGATTGGGAGGGTCCGAAAGAATATTTTTCGGCCTACGATAATGGGGCTTGTTCGCGGGCGCCGGCTCATAGTCCGACGCCTCGCGAATTAAATTATTGGGGTGATCTCTGTGGATTTGAAGAATCGCTCAGAGATGTCTTTGATATGTTGCTGTAGAGTTGGAAGTTCCAAATCTCTATGTAAGTCAGCATTCCTAACATATAGCGGCGCGTCGGTCGCTCTACGGCAAAAAGATTTTGAACCACTTGTAATTTATTAAGTGCTGAAGGCTTAATGTGGCCAAAGATGGGAGAGCTATAGTTTTGTATATGACAATGGTTGGTTGTAAAACGAAAATGTGTCATTTAATAATTGGTGAAATGGAGGGACCCCCTTTCCATCCGCAACGTTACTGAAACACATACTTTGCTTCACTTTCTGTCATTATCTACAGTAGAACAGTCACAATAGAATTTTTAATTGTAATTTGCCGATAGTCGGCAAGTCGACGCTGTTATCTAAGTACGATCGCCGAGCGGTCTTCCCTTTCTCACTATCCCATTGACTCTCGCCTCATGAACCTTTTTTGTTATTCTTTTTTCATCCATCCTCTCTACACCAGCAGTGGGACGTTTATAGGCTGTTGATAGTGCAAGCGTTTCCTATTCCTTACTAGATACTCCGAGGCGTTAATATCAGAAATGTTACAAAATATCAAGTGACGTGAGTTAGATACTTGTTGTCCCCACCCTGTTTACGTGTCGTTCTGTTCCAATAATATTTGAATTAAACGTGCTTAGAATAACGCAGGTCCTCTTTGTTGTCATGGAAACAATACGTAGTCACCTCACTTCTGTCAATTTAATGTTATTATCTTTGTATAGCATTGAGAAGCTCGTTATTATTCTGAGTTGAGAAGGAAGGCCATAGATTTAGAATATCAAAGGCATTAAAGCGGTGTTTGGTAATAAATAGGTAATTCAACAAAACAATAGGACACACCCTATTAAGACGGTGAAAACTGAAAAATTGGCTGTTTTTTATTAGCTGTTATTCAAAATATTATAGGTATTTCGCACTGAAATTTTCAATTTGTATTACAGAAAGAACGTATGTGTGTGGGGATGTCTGTTTCCAAAAGACGATTTGGAACATTTTGCTCGGTAGAAAAAAAAATCTGACGTTACCTTTAAATTTTTATATAAATGCACATTACGACCGTGTTTACAATAATAATTCCTATAAAATCATAAACAGATACTTAGGTATTTACCTTATTGATTTCTTGACTGATTTGGATTTCCAAAAAACTAAAGATTTTTATTAACTTTTTGATAAAAATGTGAATGGCGCTTACAAAAGAACTGCAAAGAACAAAAGTAGGTACCTAACAACTATCTATTATGAGAACAACACTAAATTGCGAAAAATAACAGTTGTTCCATACAATCGGGTCGAATAGTATTTGCAGTGTTGTGTTATTTTAACACCTGTTATTTTTTTTCGGAGTTTCATTATTGAAATACAAATACTTAGTTGTTCTGTAGAATTAAAATTCACATATTCTATTATGAGAACAACACTAAATTGCGAAAAATAACAGTTGTTCCATACAATCGGGTAGAATAGTATTTGCAGTGTTGTGTTATTTTAACATCTGTTATTTTTTCGCAATTTTATAATTGAAATACAAATACTTAGTTATTCTGTAGAATTAAAATTCACATATTCACATTTTCAAGGCAAGGGTGAACAGGCATTATCTAGGCAAGTATGCTACATCCTAGGCCGCATCGTCACTTATCATCAGGTGAGATCGCGGTCAAATACTTGCCTTTAAAGAATTTAAAAAAAAAATCAACTCGTATGGGATCTAGTTTTGACAATGCAAAGAAAACAACGGTTTCTTAACGGGAAAGATTATTGTTTTGATTTTTTTTTAATATTCTATGAAACCTCGGCGTATCATACTTATTTCAAGGCATTCTTTTCTTAGAGCGTAGTGCGCACGGAGAAAGCTCCGTGGTAGCCGCCTCACAGTTCAAGAAGTCTCTTTTACGCTTTCATTAAGTTTCGAATAGAGATACCTGCAATTAAGCTGTTCTAGCCTTTACTTTAATTTAATTAAAAATAGGTTAGGTTGTGTGTGAGGAATGTAGCTAATCTAAAACTTTGGTTTCCCCAAGGAACTTATATGTAGTTCCTTGGGTTTCTGCCTCCCCCGCGTATCATTTCTATTCTAACTTTATATCCTTTTTGTTGCATTCCAACACAAATTAATAACTAAATTAAAATAAATTATCCAGTTTCACACTTATACACACGAAAAATAAGGTTAAAATTAAAACAGGATTCTTCTATTCCATTGTATACGTAGAGTGTATGACACAGACTAACGTCTGAGGGTATTTCCACCAAAATCTGTCTTTTGCAGGTCTTCAACGTTTTGTCTTTCTGTTTTATTTATTATGTTTAAAAATAATTTATTGAGCTTAACACATTGCTTCCCTAGTTTGCTTATTTAATGCGAATTTTATAATAACCAAACTAGCGAAGCAATTTACTTTTACTACGACTAAACCTACTTCTTTGCGAACAAGGATTGAACTCATATTGCACAACCTCTATGTTGCGGATCGCAGGCTGTCTCACTCGGCTGAGTTTTTAATTTCTCGGTCCGCAAACTCACAACTGGCGGCCAACTCAGTTTTAAATTGAAAGTTGGAAGATAGGGGCGGTGCCATCTGGACCGTGTTTCTCTGATCTATGCATACAGTATTTTGCAAGCAGAAATAAATGGGATGTACGTTCAGATGTTGTAGACTTTGGATTAAGAATGCATTTTGAGATAATTTGATTTATAAGCTTTTAATTAAATCATAACGGTGGTCACCCTTAAGACACATTAAAAACTCCTCTAAGTATAAGTTTACTTTACATTTTGGATTAAAATGGATTAGGCGGACCTCTTTCAAATAATAAACGTAATAATAATAATAATAATTCAAATCATCACTCACTCCGACATATTATTTCCGGTTGTTCTCATCTTGCTAACGAAGAGTATTTGCACAGACACAACCAAGTAACCAGAATAATTCACCAGCAAATTGCTCTTCGATATGGCCTTGTTGAATCAGAGGTGCCGTACTATAAGTACGCACCTGCGCCAGTTCTCGAAAATGGTCATGCAACGCTCTACTGGGATCGCTCTATCATCACGGACAGGACTATTGTCGCTAATAAGCCTGATATCGTGGTGATCGACCGATCTCAGCGCCAAGCAATGTTGGTTGATATTCACCATACCTCATGACGAGAACCTCGTGAAAGCCGAGAAGGACAAGCTCAGTAAGTACCTTGACTTGGCTCACAAGGTTACCGCCATGTGGGATGTGGATTCAACCATTATTGTACCGATAGTCGTTTCGGCACACGGCCTTATAGCGAAGAGCCTCGATCAACACCTAGAGAGGCTCTCGCTGAAAGGTTGGGTCAAGGGTCAGATACAGAAGGCAGTACTCCTTGACACGGCACGTATTGTCAGGAGGTTTCTCACTCTGCAGCCCTAACCACCGATAGCTTGGGTCTATCCCCGCTGCCGGTGGCAACCTAGGTTAATTTTTTATAATATTTTATATTGTAAATAGGTTTCTATATAAAATATTGTAAAAAATTAAACCTAAGAATTATGTTAAATAAAGAGGATAATAATGATAATAAATCTTTATTGCAGGCAACAAACAATGTACAAGATGGTAAAAATACAGAGAGGCCCATATAATAAATACCTTACAGACTAACATACATACAATATAAATCATTTTTTGTTAGTATATAACTTATAACTATGTTAGTATTTATTAAGCACCATAATGTGCTGCTCCGGTGATGTTGTCGGGTAATCTCCCGCGAAAACGCCGGTACACCACGCCCTTCGGCCAGAAGTCCTCCTTCATAAAGGTGTCAACCAGCTTGGATGTCGGGACTCGCACCACAAATGCCCTGAAGCTGACATTGTGTGACTTCTAGCGGCTCCACCCTCAGAAGGAAGTTGGTTTTCGTCTTGATGTACTCTATCACATCTTGCACGGTGATGGTGTGGTGCAGGCGCGACAGGTACATCGGCGTGGTCGGCGTCGTCGTCGTCAGCAGGAACTGGGGCCCTGTCAGTGCGGTGCCGCAACGGTTTTGGTTCGGCCGGTTATGGCGTGCTCTCTTCCTTTGGACCTTAACGAAACCGTCGTCATCTCGATCCATGGCATCACGCTGAGCTTTTAAGCTGGATGCAGCAACAGAGGCGTAGTCACGACGGATGGGCTTCGCTTGTTTGGTGACAGGCTCCAGCGAAGCTGTCACGTGCGGCACCACGGGCGATGGCGCGGGGCGGGACGGCGGTGGCGGCGCGCGGGGTGCGGCGTCAGCTTGCTGCACGGCACGGGGGGCTGGCGGCTGCGGGGCGCGGGGGGCCGGCAGCTGCGGGGTGCGGGGGGCCGGCGCCGGCGACCGCGGGGCGCGCGGGGGCCACGGCTGCGTCAGCGCTGCACGGCGCGGGCGACGAGGTGGGCGTCGAGAATGCTGACTCGAAACTCAGTCGCGGCGCATTGACGAATGCACCGCGCCGCGTGTTGACGTTTGAGTCATCAACGGCTGACCTAGTTACTGCGAGTGATGCGCGCAAACTGTCAACCTCCTTGCGCAACTCACTCACAGCAATCTGTGATGCCTCGTATTTCAGCACCACGTCCGCCAAGCCCGCCTTCATGGTCACAATGTCCTTCAGGAGGCTGGTTACGTCGACGTGATCGAACGTGACAGGGCGGAGCTTATTTAGGTCCCTCGCCACAAACGTTGGCACGTCGTCAGGGTCGGTCTCTTCCAGCAGCGTGATAATCTCCTGAAGGCTCTTCGGTGTCCCGTCGCGCCGATGAGACACCATTCGATCGCTTTTGTTCAGTAACCCAAACAAAAGTTTCTTGGCTGCAGATATGTCTTCCTCGCTGAAGCTGGACTTGCAGATCTGCACTGCACTCACTTCGTCCATCACGTCCAGCTTCTGTTGCAGGAAGGCGAGGAGCTCGTTTACCACGCGTTTGTCGCTCATGGTGACTGTTCGAGCGGCGTCACGCGCCGCGATACGTGTCCAATTTACACTTTTAAAAATTGCAATCGACGCACGACCGCACAGTACGTTGCATACTGCGAGAATGCTAGGTAAGTACGTAATGCTCTAAGCATCAGCGTTTTTAGGGTTCCGTACCACAAAAGGATAAACAGAACCCTTAAAGAATCACTTTGTTGTCCGTCTGTCTGTCAAGACCCTTTTTTCGGGAACGCTTGGAGGTACCATTTTGAAATTTTCTTCTTCATCTTTAACTAATACTTATGTCAGCGGTCCTTTGAAGCTGTAAAGAAATCAAGTTTCTAAATCAACACAATATCGAAGATACCGGCTATTTGAGCCTTATTTTCAACCATTTTGCAGGGGAATCAATTAAACGTTACTTCCCACAGACCTAGAATCATGAAATTTGGCAAGAAGGAAGGTCTTGCGGCACAAGTAGGTATGTAAAATAATCCGAAAATCGTTAATTTATTGTTTCATCAAAAAAAGGTGTCTTTTTGCGAAAAATCTTCGAGACTCGATCACGTGATGGACGAACATACAAGTTTGTACGGAACCCTCGGTGCGTACATAGGAATACTGTTACCTATTACTAACTCCCCCTATACCGATATTTTTTTTTTTTTTTTAACCTTTTGTGTCCCACTGCTGGGCAAAGGTCTCCCCCAAATTCTTCCACAGATCTCGATCCAGAGCCAAAGACTGCCAATCCCTTGTGTAGTTCACAAAGTCGTCGCACCATCTCTTTTTGGGTCTTCCTCTTTGACGGCACCCGTCCGTGGGTATCGACCGAGTAACAATATGAGCCCACTTGTTAGGGTGCATCCTGCATACGTGACCCGCCCACTCCCACCTCAGCTTGGCAGCTTTCTCACCTACATCTGCTATTCCGGTCCTGGAGCGAATAACTGTATTTCTGACTTTATCTATTAGTTTGATTTTCAGAATACTTCGCTCCATCGCCCTTTGGCAAACCTTGAGTTTGGACTTCTGATGTTCAGTAAGTGACCAGGTCTGTGCACCATAGGTTAGGATAGGCAGAATGCAAACGTCAACAAGTTTCCGCTTCAGTGAGATAGGAAGGTCTCCCTTCATAAACGCTTTCATGGACCAGAAGCTCTTCCAGGCATTACCTATGCGGCGTTCTACTTCCTTGTCTTGCCTGTTTTCAAACGAGACTATCTGGCCCAAATATATGTACTCGTCAACGTATTGCACTTCCTGTCCGTCGATCACTATCCCATTCCTTGTGCCATTAGTCATTACTTTGGTTTTCGACCTATTCATCATAAGTCCAACTTCAAGGCTTGCCGCACTCAGTTGTTCGAGCATTATTTTTAGCTCGGCAGATGTATTGGCGAACAGAACAATATCGTCAGCGAAACGCAAATTAGTAAGTATTTTTTCACCGATGACCACTCCGCTCGATATCCAGGAACTAGCCAGGCCTCTGAATACTTGTTCCAGTGTACTCGTGAAGAGCTTGGGAGAAAGCGGATCACCCTGTTTGACTCCCTTAAAAATCTTAAAAGGTGGTCCGGCACTATGCAATTTTATATTGGCCGTGCTTTGCTGATAAATGATTTGAAGCAGGTCTATGTATGTGGGCTCTATTTGTTGTCGGCGAAGAGCGTCAAAAATAGCGGCATGTGTCAGACTGTCAAATGCTTTTGAGTAGTCGACGAAAGCTAGATAAAGAGGCTTGTTGAACTCATTAAACTTCTCTATCAACTGATTGACGGCATGCAAGTGGTCTGTGGTTGAGAAGTTCGATCGAAATCCTGCTTGTTCTGGAGGCTGATTTTCGTCTAGTCTAAAGGTGATTCTGTTCAAAATTATTTTTGTGAGCAACTTATAGACATGTGAGGTAAGGCTAATTGGTCTATAATTATTGACATCTGTCTTTTTACCTTTCTTGAACAGCAGGATTATATTGGAGTGAGAAAGGTTGTGAGGCATGTCTCCCGTTAACAAAATATTGTTTAGTAAATCCGCCAGATAGGGTCGCAGGATTCGCTTTCCTAGCTTAAGAACCTCCGTAGTTACACCATCCTCTCCGGGACTTTTGCTGTATTTCATGGATTTGATGGCAGTGTCCACTTCAAGTTCCGTTATGAGAGGAACGTCATCACCACAGCGGTACTCTACAAATGGTGCGGAGTTTGAATCATCAGAATACAGGGTCTTATAGTAATCAGAACAGATACTCATAATCTTGGCACGACTGCTATGCTTTTTACCTTCTCCGTCTTGCAAACTAGTGATCCAGGTTTTTGTTCTTGTATATCCCTCTTTTGCTGTTTTCAATGAAGTGCTTTTTTGTAATGCTGTTTTGACAAGATGTGTGTTATAATTTCTTATGTCTGATCTGATACTCCGTTTAGTTTTTTTGTCTATAGATTTGTATTCCGTTAAACAAATATCTGTAGCTAGTCTTTTATTAATGAGGTCTTGTGTACCTTTCGTCAGTTTCCCTTCTTTCCTTTCTTCTTGCTTTATTTTACTGCTAGCAAGTTTTATTCCGGATAAGATTATCTTGTATCGGGCATCGGCACTTTTAGGAATATCATCTACTGTTAGGTTCTTAAAATAGTTTGAAAGTTCCAAGTTGAAAGTTTCGAAATTATTTGATAGGCAATTGTAATCCAGTCGTTTAATCCGATCTTTAAATATTATTTTTCTATGTAGTTTGAAATGAAATGTTATCCTAGCTCTTACAGGTCTATGATCAGAACTGAATTTAATTTGGTTTATTGCTGTTAAATCTTTAATGACATTGAGATCCGAGGAAAGCATAAAATCTATCTCGTTTCTATATCTATTAGCAGGTGAAGTCCATGTCCAACGGCGGTGAGGCTTTTTGTAAAAGAAACTATTAGCTACTCTTAAGTTTTGACCAAAAGCAAAAGATAACAGACGAGTTCCGCGGTCATTTCGTACTCCTAGTCCGTGAGGTCCTACCACTTGAAAGCTATCGGTTACTTGTCTAGTTCCGATTTTCGCATTGAAATCTCCGAGTACGAACGTCCACGTCCCCCGCTGCTCGTCACAGGCTTTATTTAAAAGGTCGTAAAAATCCTCTACGTCATCGTCACTATGATTGGTTGTTGGAGCATAAGCTTGGATAAGAGTAACGAACTTTTTTGGTGTCAACCGCAACTTAACTGCTGCGACTCTTTCCGAATAGCCAACAAATTCTATGATATTGTTCTTCCACTTTCTCGACACCAGAAACCCCACTCCATGCAGACCATCGGTTTCACCAAAATGATAGAATACATTACCGTTCCTCTCTTCAGTCTGTTCGCCATTTCTTCTCACCTCCGACATGCCCACCACATCCCAGTTGATGTCATTTAGTGCGTTTTCAAGTTCAACAAGCCGGTCGTCGGATAGTAACGTGCGAACGTTGTAAGTCAAAATGTTGAGTGTGTCAGTATCCGTTATTACTTTTGCCTGGGTCGTTTGACGGATGATCGATCTCGCTCGGAGATTTTTCGCACCCCTGGCGCCAGGACTGCCCTGGCTACCGTCATTGCTCGGAAAGTCTCTGGCACCGCCGAGCACTTGGGGCCTTTGATTTAGTTGTGTAGTCATTTCTGTTTGGGGGGATTTGGACCTTGACCCACCACGCTGGTCCAATGCGGGTTGGTGGGTTCAGATGGTGCCAGAGCCTCGTTCGCTGTTTGGCAGGATGTACCGCGTGCAGGTGAGGTTGACTTGGACTTCAAAGATGTTATGAAGCCCCTTACATCCCTTACCGATACTATACAGTAATTATTATTATGTATTATTATATGTATGTATATATAATTTAGATATGTGTGTGTATTTATTAAACACTATTGTGTACCTATTGTTTTATAATGTTGTTCTTTTTTTAATTTTTTGCTTTTTGTTGTGTAAGTAACTAAATATGTTTTCAATGTTTGCACCTCCGATCTTAGAGTGTATTATAGTTCTCTCCATCCGACTGGTTGTCTGGCAGAAAT
Organism: Scoparia ambigualis; assembly: GCA_963921215.1. Lineage (NCBI taxonomy): Eukaryota > Metazoa > Arthropoda > Insecta > Lepidoptera > Crambidae > Scoparia > Scoparia ambigualis. The sequence goes on from OY992526.1 coordinate 10,056,185, forward strand.
CGCTTTTAGCGATAAGACCGCCAAATTGTAACATTGTTTTTCTTTTTTTTTGTTTGCTCTTTTATGTAAATATTTGTGTTATTATGTTACAATAAAAGTATTATCTATCTATCTATCTACAGTGAAGGAAAATTGCTAAATGCACATAATAAAAGATTAGCGTTAGTTAATAACTCCTGCAATAAGGTTTTAATTTAACAACCACAACACTAATAAGTTAAGCAACAATAAAATTAAGAAATATGTTAAAATCCATAGATTTATAAGGAAAACTGAAAAATTAATCAAAAAGAACAACTGTTTTTACAAAAATATTGCTCTTAGGAAAGAACGTATGAGCCTTTTAGATTCTTTAGAGATTTATAATAATAAATTAATTAAAAGTAGGGAAATGTATGACCGGGACACTCAGCAATTACAATCAGATATTCAGGGGTTGCATGAGACACTTGATAGTGTAAACAATAAATATTCAACTGCACAAAAGGAAATCGAAGAGCATATTCAATCAGCTACAGAGTTGATTGATTTATGCAAATACAATGCTGATCGGTACGACTCTTTAGTTAATAATGAGATAAACAGATGTGAAAGTCCTTTATTATCAAACTCAAGTATTCAGTCGACTAACTTGTCTGTCATGGATCCCAGTCCGTTAACGGCCTGTACAGAAATTATACCTACTTATGATTTAAATAGCTTGATCATAAACAATGCTAATGAATTAAAAAGAAAAACAGTTGTTCTCTGATAGACTGGGTCAGGGGTTGGGGTTGCTTTTGAATGGAAGTTTAAATCAACAAGTAACGAATGTCTGTGCCCCAGGTTTATCAATGAATGCTATAGTACGTAGCATATCTCAGCAGTCATTGAGCAGTTCCACTAATGTAATTATTTTATGTGGTGACAGTTCACAAATTAAGAAACGTGACATAATAGAAAACATAACTTATTTGTTACAATTTCAAGCGAATACAAATTGCATTTTAATTGTTAGTGCTTTTCCCTACTGTAAAAACTTAACCTGGGAACAAAACAAACGGATTTTTGACTTAAATTTATTATTATATAATTTATTATGGCGTCATAGTGACAATATTTTATTTTTTGACATTAATAAATTTATTAATAATTTTATTTTGACTTCAGATACTATGTATTTGCCAAAGAAATATAAGACCCAGATAGCTAATTTATTAGCTTATAATATACAAGACCCAGTTATACCTGGTATAACAAAGTCTATTGATAATAATGTCATCATTAGTAGTTCTACTAATGCATCTTTTATAACTAGTAGTAAGGTGACTACCTCTAGTTTAAACTGAGGTCTAAGACAAAAGCCAAGTCCACATCCATTAATATTATAAATCAAAACATTCAGGGTTTGGCTGGCAAGGACTAGAATTAGAATTAATTGCAAAAAGTCAGGCTATTCATATATTTTGTATAACTGAGCATTGGCTAAAAACACATGACACGTCTTTCCATGTAAATAATTTCCAACTAGCAAGTGCGTACGTACGAAGCACAGCTATTCACGGCGGTTCTTTAATACTTGTTAGTAATAATATTAAATACAAAGAGCGAAATGATATTGTATGTCTTTCAAAGGAGCGTAATATTGAGCTATCATGCGTAGAGTTAAATAGGTTTATAATAGTGTGTGTATACCGACCCCCCTCTGGCAATTTCGATGTTTTTGAATCAGTAATGGAAGATGTACTAAATAAAATAAAATTAAAAAATAAATTTGTTTTAGTATGTGGGGATTTTAATGTAAATATTTTAGAAAACACTTCAGTGAGTGTTAGTCTTCTAGCTTAATTTAAATGTTTTAATTTAAAAAATCTATTTCTTGAACCCACTAGAATAACTTCACATTCGGCCACTTGTCTCGATAATATTTTTACAGACTATGACCCTGTATCTAAGTCAGTTATTAGTAGTCTTACATCTGACCATTGCGGTTTGAAGGTGAGCTATGATATTGATGTTAAGGAGGAGCCTAAAACTGTAACATGTAAACCAGTTACAAAAAAGCGAATAGAGTATTTTAAAAACAATGTAGCTTGTAAAATTGATACTTTGCTCTTTGTACAAGATGATCCGGATGAACTATATAGTAATCTCTTTGATTTAATAAAGACAGAATACAACCAAGTGTTTACCTCTAAAACAATAAAGTTTTCACAAAAACTTAAGTTCTGTGACTGGGCCACGCCTGGTATTTATAAAAGTAGAAATAAACTGTTTGAGCTTTATAATCTAAGACAATATAACCATAATTTAAATTTTACAGAATATGTAAAAAAATACTCTAAATTGTTTAAGAAAGTGTGCATACTAGCAAAATCAAATTTCATTAAAGATAAAATTAAAAAGTCTAATAATAAAATAAAAGCCACTTGGGATATCATCAACCGTGAAACTGGTAAATTAAAACCACGGGACAACACTTTTACTCTAAAAGTTAATGACAACCTTGTCAATTCGGATGCACAAATTGCTAATATTTTTGATGATTTCTTCATAAATATACCTGTGGTAACAACCTCTAATTTAAATTCATCACCAGTGGCGGCACAATCTTTTCTCGAAGAACATGTACCCAAATGTAATTTTTCTTTTAATTTTCAATATATTAACTCTAATAATATTATTAAAAGTTTCAAATTACTAAAAATGAAAAACACAGGTGATTTGTGGGGCATGTCTATAAAGATAATTAAGAATATTATATATTCTATTGCACCCTATCTTGCTGACATATTAAATAACTGTATTGATAAGGGAATCTTTCCTGATCTTATGAAGTTTAGTAAGGTTATACCTTTATTTAAATCGGGAAATAAAGAAGACCCCAGTAACTATCGACCAATTTCAATACTACCAGCACTTAGTAAGATTTATGAAAAAATTATTCTCGAACAGTTAGTAGAATACTTTAACTTAAATAATCTTTTATATAGTAAGCAATTTGGTTTTACAAAGGGTCGTTCCACTACTGATGCAGGTGTTGCTCTAATAAAACATATATTTGATGCCTGGGAGGGGTCTCAGAACGCTCTTGGAGTTTTCTGCGACCTGTCCAAGGCTTTCGATTGCGTTGAGCACCGAACACTGGCGATGAAGTTAAATTATTATGGTCTCAAAGGTTTTGCGCTTAAATTGATACAGTCTTATCTTAGTTCTAGAACACAAACTGTCGATGTTAATGGAACTAAGTCATCCGGTTCTCATGTAAAAATGGGAGTTCCACAAGGGTCAATTCTTGGCCCTTTCTTATTTTTGATATATATCAATGACTTGCCATTCTTTGTAGAAAACTTCTGTGATATTGTATTGTTTGCAGATGATACTTCACTCATTTTTAATGTGACTAGGAATAAGAATAATTTTGACGATGTAAACAATGCTCTCTCAGAGGTACTTAGTTGGTTTACTGCTAACAATTTACAGCTAAACGCTAAAAAAACGAAATGTATTAAATTTACACTACCAAATGTCAAGACCGAACAAACCGATGTTAGAATGAATGGTGATAAATTAGATTTGGTAGATTCGATAGTTTTCCTAGGGATAACCCTGGACTCAAAACTCCAATGGAATCCGCATATATCGAATTTGGCCGGCAAACTCAGTTCAGCAGCTTACGCCATTAGAAAAATTAGACAATTAACAGATGTTGAAACTGCTAGGACTGTTTACTTTAGTTATTTTCACAGTGTCATGTCGTATGGCGTCCTTTTGTGGGGAACAGCGGCTGATATTAAAACTATATTTATTTTACAGAAACGAGCAATAAGAACCATTTATAGACTGGGATCACAAACTTCTCTGAGAAATATTTTTAAGGAAGTTGGTGTTCTTACTGTTGCATCGCAATATATTTATAATTGTATAGTTTTTGTGCGGTGCAATATTAACTCTTTTTCTAAACACGGTGATGTACACAATTTCAATACTAGAAGTAAGTCAAAACTAGTAATGCCACTGTTTAGGTTACAAAAGGTTCTTGGCTCTTTCTTGGGGCAAGGTATACACTATTATAATAAAATACCAAGTACTGTACAAGATTTACCTTTAGATAAGTTTAAGAATCATGTAAAATCTTGTTTACATAAGAAAGGTTATTATACAGCCAAAGAATATTTAGAAGACAAAACAGCCTGGTTATAATAATATTTTCACATTTTATTTTCTTAGCAATATTTTTTTTTTTTAATAATTAATTTTACGCTGGTATGATAGCCTTTAACAGCAGTGTCTTACAGACAAAGGTACCCACTCAAAATTTATGTTGCGTTTAAAGTTGTCTTATTGTTCTCTTGCTTTCGTTGGAGTTGCTCGAGTGTGTCATGCTCTCTTAAAGTGTCTCTGAGTGTCTCTGCGGTGGTGGCATGTGCGTCGGGTCGTTACGTTCCCTAAAACATGGTTGAGCGAAGCGATGGCTGATTCACATGTCTCGTGAACGGGTGCCGCCTGTGGAGGCTGGTCTGCTCTTGCAATCTTATTTTTTTTATTGGTAGTATTTAATAGTTTTTCTTTTTATTTCAAAGATACTGTAAGACGTTGTTCGTTTTATTTAAAATAGAGCAATACCTGTTTTTTGTAATCGTATCAAATGTTTTTTTTTTGTTGTAATGGAAAATGTCCTTCTATGACAGGGAGGGCATGTTCCAACTTGTATTGACGCTCATAATTTGTTTAATTGTATGTTGTATGATTTGGTAACGACATATTGTTTTGTAAATGTCGTTACTTCTATATTATTATAAACCTGTGGAGTTTCTTGCGCCCGTTCTTCTCCACAGTTAAAAGACTTCCTGAATGGGCGGGGTGGGTGGGCGGGTGCCCGTCCATTCTTTAACTTTTGACGATTCAAAATGCTTATTCTAAGTTTACTGAATAAAGAGATATTGATTTGATTTGATTTGATTTGATTAATATAAAAAAGATTTGTAGGATAATTTAAGTTAGAAAACAGTATAGGCATACATATTTTGGAATTACATGAACTTTTCGGCTTTCCACTCCACAGCATTAGTGTTTATCCCTTTCAGGCTGTAATCACAGCCAAAGGTCGACAGCTGATCTTTAATAAAAGGTCATTGTAGTTTGTGTGATTACATGCCGCCTACAAGTCGCCGACGAGTGAAAGATAACATTCTAACTTTAGATGCCTAGAACCTTTGAGTCAATAGATAAATAAGGGTTTAAGGTCTTAGGGTGGATTCGACCAAACTGGAATAAGACTTACTCCGAGATTAGTCTATACAAATTCGGCGTTTAATCTAGGTATAAGACCTTATTCTAGTTTGGTCGAATCCACCCTTAGGCTGGATTCGACCAAACTGGAATAAACTTACTCCGAGATTAGTATAGACAAATTCGGCGTTTAATCTAGGTATAAGACCTTATTCCAGTTTGGTCGAATCCACCCTTAGTGCCTTACAAATAAACAAAGAATAAGCTACGAATAGTTATTCTGTTTTTTCTTCCTGTCATGTAAACGTAATTTCAAATTAGAGTAAAAAAGACAAAACACGGAATAACTATATTCCGACCTTAAAGGGAAATTCTGAAAATGCGTTGATATTTTTTCCTCAATCTTGATTCGAACTTGCGACCTCTAACATTGATATGTGGTATACATACGTACAACGTGTTAATGAAATTTGAATCCTACTAATATTATAAACGCGAAAGTTTGTAAGTATGTATATTTGTAAAAACTACTGAATGTATTTGGATGAAATTCGGCATACAGATAGTTTATAACCTGGATTAACACATAGGATACTTCTTATCCCGATATTCCCACGGGAACGGGAACTACGCGAGTGAAAACGCGAGCGGCCGCTAGTATAAAATATATTTATAATAATAATCAGGCACGCATCGTCAGGAGGTTCCTCTCTCTGCAGCCCTAACCACCGTTAGCTTGGGCCTGCCCCGCTGCCGGCGGCACCCTAGGTTTAGGTTTTTTATAATGTTAAATGTTTTATTTTTTATAGTAGTTTTGTTTATTATTTTTATATGGAATATTATAAAAAACCTAGATTTAAGAAAATAAATAAATACGAGAATAATAATAAAATATACTTTTATTGCACACATGAACATATAACAGAAAACATTTATACGGTGACAAAGTACAAAACAGGCGGCCTTATTGCTAACAAGCAATCTCTTCCAGGCAATATTTGATTAACGCTCAAATAAACTATAAGATGACGAAAAGTTGATTTAATTAATGTGGTTATTGTAGTGTCCCACAGCAGAGAAAAAGATACATATGTACATACTACAAACATCTAATCACCACTATTACACAACAAAAACACACACAAAAGCAGTCCTCTGCCATAGTCCACTTTTCACCAAAGAGTTACCTTATACGAGTATAAAGAGAATATAATGAATACTCTTTTAAACTTGTTTAATGATGTACTTACCCCCTATAAGTAAGGACAATCTAATTTGTAAGTCTATGCTATAACTAAGGTTTTTAAATTGAGTTGGACTGAATTTAAAATACTAAAATAAGTAATGATAAAAAAATGTTTAAGTATTCAACTTGAGAATGTTCACCTATATGCGCTGCTTATATATTTTTTTTCTTTATCCCTAGTTTAAATTATTTATGAATTAAGACGAGTTATAATAATGTTGCCATCTCTTTTTTTCAGTGAGTGTTTCAGTATTACATTTCATAAAAAGAACACTTTGTTCTACACTTTAAAGTTCATCTAATCAGCTAAGCAAAACAACGTTAACCGCTGACCAAAGTTATAATTAAGACGTAAATTTCACGACTTCTGTATGTGCAGACTCTTGGCAATTCTACCAAAGCATTATGATTGGCGCAAACCACATAGCCTTAAAGCGGCTGCAAATATTTAAACAGTATTGTAATGAAAGTGGGGGGGTAAGGTTATCTTCCCCCTCCACGTCACAGGGGAATGCCATTTCAAAGACTCTTGCCTCGAGTTGAATATGTCAAACACAAGATTTTACATACCTACATATAATCACGATATTATCCTCGAAGGGTTAGTCAGGGACTAGGCAATGAAGACAGCAAAGGCAGTCCTTTACCAAAGTCTACTTTTCACCAAATAGCGACTGCACATGTGCTCAGCGTGACAGGTGGTGAGCCAAGATTTTACCATATAAAATTTTCTGATCTGGCGGTGCTTCGTATCAGTTGGACAGATAAAGTTAGACACGTAGGTGTCCTTAAACGCATAGGGAAAAAGGTAGAGCTGTTACGCACCTGCAAGGAATTTAAGCTTGCCAACTTAGGCCATGCTTTGCGTTATAAGAGGTATTAACATGCTCGGTATGGATATCCGCTGCGATCTGAACCAAAAGGACTTCATCGAAACCGTGATTAAAAATGCCTCACGTAAACTCGGTGTCCTGAACAAGGTGCGGCGGTTCTTCACGCCTGATCAGTTGTGTCTATTATACAAGAGGTGCGGTCTTGCGTGGAGTATTGTTCTCACCTTTGGGACGGCTCCGCAAAGTACCTTCTCGATGCCTTGGACAGATTGCAGCGCCGCGCTGTGCGCATTATCGGCAATGCAGAGGTCACTAAAACTCTCGAGCCTTTGCAATTGCGTAGAGATATTGCGTCACTCAGCGTCTTTTACCGTTTATACCATGGCGGGTGCTCTGAAGAACTCTTTGACCTCATCCCTCCTTCTCCCTTCCTCCATAGGAGTACGCGTGCTGCTCTGCGGAGTCACCAATTTACAGTCTCTAACATTCCATCTCGCACAAAGAAATTTGGTGACTCGTTTCTTTGCCGCACTTCCAAAAGATGGAATAGTCTACCAGCACACGTATTCCCTCCTACCTATGACATAGGGTCCTTCAAACGAGGCGTGAAGAAGCACTTTGTGGGCCGGCAGAGTGAGGATGACTGATGCTACGTCTCTTACGCTGCACCAGTTGTCCTCGCGCCTGGACCTCATTTCCACTTAACATCAGGTGGAGTGGGGTCATTTGCCGGGCTTAGTATAAAAAAAAAAAAGATATCGGGTCAAACGGTTTACCACACTGTACTTTTTTCTTTAAAAAGATTAATAATAACCCGTTCTGTTGGGTTAGGGGTTTGGTCATGGTGTCGTTTCGTCATTGCTATTTAAAATTAATTATTTTTAGTGTCGTTTGGTCATTTGCTTAAAGTTTTCTTCGGAATATTTTTACCTGTGTAACTAACCACCTTTTCTGGGATTGTTAGTCAAATACAAATGACGAAACGACCACCAAATATTTTTTAATTATATCATTAATGACGAAACGACACGACATCTATGAAAGTTAAAAACAATGACGAAACTACACCAGCCCTAACCCATCCCGTAATCTAAAATGAATGTGCAGGGGTGGGTTCACGTCAGCAGTCTAACGGAGCTATGGGGGTTGAACCACGATTTCTCGCATTCAACCCGAGCATCTATCCGCTCGGCTACCGACGCTTACGTACTATTTATCTATGTACAATGGCGGACTCCGTCGCTTTACCAGTCTAAAGGTCAAAATCCCTTGCACACCGCGTCGTCTATTTGGTACGGGCACGTACCCGGGCGGTCGGTGCGCTTCATACGAAAATCGCTGCAAAGTGGTAAAGCGACGGTGACCTCGACCGTACACATTAACCTTCGCAAAACTACCAGATTTCTATAATCAATAATGATCTTTATGTGTATCTAAAACCATAGACATAAAACATAAAGTTCAAATCAATTGAATGAACATTTATTATACGATCCTCTTGCCTCTGTCTGTACGATAGATAAATCTCCAGGATCGTTACACAAAACAAAAGTTCGGAATCCTTGAAAAGTTTTTCGCTCAGCTACGCTTATGCTGCTACGATGTGGCTCCAAACGGTCTCAATTGGATTGAATGTAGTTTATTCCAGTTACGTTATTTGTTTTCAGTTAGTTTTATCTAGCAAAAGAGAATAGATTGTGAGTTGGTCATGTTGTTTACTCAATACCGTATAAAATGCATGTACATTTAAGATAGGTATAAATTTAAAAAAAAATAACAAAAGATACTGTATCAAAGTAACGGCCAACCTCATCAAGCTGGCTCTAAAATCATATTATGGTAGTCGCATATTGACTGATTTACACAATTATTTAACGAAGCATAGGATGGAACAATATGATCACACCGAGCTTATAAAAGAATTTTCCGCAAGAGATGACTCTTTATTCGGAAATACCTCTTCCTCCTCCTCCTTGCGTCGTATTCCTCAATGCTGAGGGTCGTGACCTTCTGGATATGCTACTTTCTCCCTCACGATGTTACGCCATTTGTTTCTGTCCGAGGCAATGTGGAGAGCATTGTGAAATATGTAGTCGAGAGTGGTGCGGATCTGGTCAGACCATCGCATTGAACTGCGCCCCCTCGGTCTTTTGCCGTTTACTGTGCCAGTAACAAGTAGACGTTCGAAGTTGTCACCGTTTTTCCTAGCTATGTGACCGATAAACTTAAAGATCCTTCGAAGGCGAAGGAAGGAAAGATGGTGGATAGCCTCATTTTGATGTTGAGGATCCTCCTTGAGGATCGATGCGTTTGTCCGACGTGCTGTCCAGAGACTCCGCAGCATTTTCCTCCAGCACCACATCTCGAAGTGATCGATGCGTGCGCGGTCAGCTTTCTTCAGTGTCCAAGGCATCGCCGCCGTACAGAAAGATGGAGGTTGAACACTAAGGTTGTCACTAGCTTGGACTTAGTTTTCAGTGTTATGTTTCTCTTCGCCCATATTCTGTGCAGTTGTCACATAGCAATTTTCGCCAATTCGGAATTACATTATCAGAAAAATAAAAGTCAGTAATGCAATTTTATTGAACGATAAGGTTCGTAGATACAAAAAGCGATCACCGTAGTCTACAGCCTGAACATTTTTACACTAGAAGAATCACTCACGTCACGTCCTATAAAAACCTTTTCACGCCCTTTTTGAAGAATCCTGAACCATCCAACCATCTAGGGGGTTGAAGTCACTCGCGTCTGTATAACTACAGACTACGTCTCCGTAGACATCGCGTCCCATAAAATCCTACACGAGATCCCTGGGTGGTGCTGTAGACATTGTCTGAGTGGTAGAGCCACGCTGCGTTGCAGCACGAATTGGGCCGGCTCGCCCGGCGTAATACTCGTTGCTATTTGTGTTTCATCCGGTGAATGACAGCACCATCTCTCCCCTTCGCCCCTGTCCACAATTCCTCATTAACATCATCACCAGCCAGAGGACATCCACTGCTGGACAAAGGCCTCCCCAAGATCTCCACCACTCGCGGTGTGCTCGCATCCAGCGGCTACCCGCGACCTTCACCAGATCGTCGGACCACCTTATTGGAGGCCTGCCTGCGGTCGCCACTCGAGAACCGTTCTGCTCCAACGACCATCGGTTCTACGGGCGATGTGCGTTTCCCATTGCTACTTGAGCTTAGCGACTCTTTGGGCTATGTCGGTTACTTTATTTCTTTTACGAATCTCCTCATTTCTGATTCGATCACGTAGAGAAACCCCGAGCATAGCCCTCTCCATTGCTCTTTGCGTGACTTTGAGCCTGCCTATCAGGCCCATAGTGAGCGACCACGGCACGTTTCGGTACCGTATGTCATCACTGGCAACACACACTTGCCGTCTAGGAAAACTGACTTAATGCCCGACTGACTGACAACGCGCAGCCCAAACTACTAGAAACTTGGAAACTTGACATTTTGTACAATGCTTTTATAGTGAAGGTGATGAGGTGGTGAGCCTATCGCGGCTCTATGATGTTGGATGTATGTGCAGTCTTGAGTCCGTTAGTCGCCTTTTACGACACCCAAGGGAATAGAGGGGATGGTAGTATTCTTTCACCGCTGCGCGACACGGTTATTACTCCGTCAATTTTGAAGCTAAATCATTAAAAATTCTTTTTTAGCTATTTGGTTAGAAATTAAGAATGACGTTTTTCATGACTTTTTAAGAGGTAACACTACGTCGACGTGACATGCAAAATTCTTATACAAAACACAGAAAAACGACGTTTCGTAGTCCCCTGTTTCCTCCTTCAGAACTGGACCAATTTTTATTACTTTTCAGCATCGGTTAAAGAAAGAGATTTTCTATGTCTGTATGTTTGACTTTTTTGCATTAAGTCATTTATTTAATAACCAGGAGCCTTCAAAATTTAACGAAATCACTCCGTTTTAAGGCGTCTTCAGAAACATTAAGTGGCTGGTTTAAAAGAAAAATCAAACATACAGACATAGAAAATCTCTTTCTTTAACCGATGCTGAAAAAGTAATAAAAATTGGTCCAGTTCTGAAGGAGGAAACAGGGGACTACGAAACGTCGTTTTTCTGTGTTTTGTATAAGAATTTTGCATGTCACGTCGACGTAGTATAAGAGTAAAAAAGGGTGGCAAAGGTTGTATGCATCATTTTTGTATGACGTTAGGCTAACTTAATAGTTTGTCTCGATATTTTTTGAAAATATTGTTTATAAAATATTATCAACGCGAGTGAATCCGCGGGGCACAGCTAGTTTAACATAAATAGAGTAAGTACGTCCGCTCAATCACAATCATTCGTAGTACTAATTCCTGTAAATAGATTCCTAATAAGCCGACGCTCCGTAGCGTGGGTAGTTTGCATGTCTGGATGACGTCACCCCGCCGTATGACGTCACTAAACGACCGCCATATTAAATTAGATGGAAATGTCGCAGTCTATAACGGTATTGAATGAATGACCTTTCATTCATAATAGGTACGGTTGTAAAATTCGTGCGCTCGTTCAATGTGTTTCGTGAATTGTTAGCGTAAAATAAACAACGGAGCTGTGTGTTGTCGGCTCATTGAAAGAATACTAGCTACCAACCCATCTCTTTAGTTTAGTGTTGTAAAAGGCGACTAAAGGACTAAAGAATGCATAAACATCCAACGGCATGAAACAACAATGGGCTTACTGCTTTGTTAAGCACATGTGTCGTTGTTATTAAGTGAAATGTGAATTATGGCAGGACTGATTTTGAAGACTGCACATACATCCAACAGTCTAAAGCGGCGATGAGCTCACCACCTATTACGCTGAGCACATCGCATTCTTACTAAAATACTGACCTAACTTAAAATTTTCTTCTTTAAACTAAGTAATAAACTCTGCTGCTTATAAGTAGTTGACATTCCAGTAAATTTAAATGATATATTAGTTAGGTTTAATATAAGCGCACCCGTTGGGTGCGCTTCAGAATAGGTATTGTGCGATCAGCACATTTAGCCAGTGTCAAGTTTTTAATAGTAATTATTATGTTCTTTACATTAAGTGGATGATAATGAGTGGTAACGAACGTTTAATGGTAAATGATTTTCCCCCAAACCCCTCGAGACTCAATAAAGCTGTGGGACTTTATTGAGGTCTCACACAGACTTCTTGAGAGAATTTGAAAAGTGATGTTGCACTGTTTTGGTTTATTTGCTAATACTCATGCACGTTTACGATCACTTAACAGTAAATAATCCACCATTATTTCACATTAATATTCGACAAAACATAATTTATAGAAAATAATACAAAACTGCAGACATGACGCTTCACTTTCCCGCCAAGAAGTCAGTTAGTTAGGTTAGGTCTATGTTTTATTAAGAATGCGACATGTTTCGGTGAAACGTGAATATAACGGAGGACTGATTTTGCATCATCATCAGCCTATAAACGTCCCACTGCTGGGCACAGGCCTCCCACGTGGACAATAGCACGTGGGGATATTGGGCCATAACCCACCACGCTGGCCCAATGCGGGTGGGTGATTTTGCACACCTACCTATAGTTTTAATAACCTTGTCGTGTAGCGGTAAAAGAATACTACCATCCCCTCTCTTCCATAGGGTGTCGTAAAAGGCTTCTAACGGACTAAAGACTTCAGATACCTAACAGCATAGAGCGGCGAAGGGCTCACCACCTGTCACTTCTTCTGCGTTCTTCATTAGTCGCGGATTAGTCCCTAGTCGCGGACTAACCCTTAGGAGATAATAGTCGTGAGTCTATGTATGTATTTATGGTTTTAGAGCCCTGAATATTGCTATAATGTAATAGTCACCTATAATATAGAGCAAGCAAACGAAACGCCCCATAAATATTTTATATGCAATTTACAAAGTTCAAACGTAACAGGCTTATCTTAAAACTTTGTGCTGACAAACTCTTAAAATGTCCAATGTGTTTTAACGACAGTTTCCTTATCTTTGTTACACGATACTGTACCCGTAACTTTCACGCTGCACGGAGCTTTTGTCATCATCATCATCATCAATTCTATAAGTCTATAGACGGGATCGAAGAAATATTATATAACTAACTGTACCCGGCATGCGTTGTAGTGCCACAATTTTTTACGATTTAGTTTCAAAACTGACGGAGTTTCATATAAACTTCCCCCCCCACCCCCCCTTTTTTTGCTCCTTAAAGGGCGAAATTACAAAAATCCTTTCTTAGTACTCACCCACACTATAAAAGGAAGAAAGAATACATACATACAATAATCACGACTATTATCCCCGAAGGGTTAGTCAGAGACTAGGCAATGAGGACCGCAAAAGGACTCTACATTGTCCGCTTTTCACCAATTAGCCACTGCACATGTGGTCAGCCTGACAGATGGTGAGCCAATCGCCGCTCTAAGCTGTTGGATGTATGTGCAGTTTTTAGTCCGTTAGTCGCCTTTTACGACACCCAAGGGAAGAGAGGGGGTGGTATTATTTTTTCACCGCTACGCGACAAGGTTGTAAGAAAGAAGCATGGTGTTAATTTCATTTTTTTTAATCTTAGTAGTTAGGGCTGTGCGGTGATATGTCAATCAGACATTACTATTTTATAGAGATGTATTTAGATTGTATTACATCGCCATTCAGGACAGGGGCGTGCCAATCGTTTGACCAATGAGGAGGTGGAGCGGAGGTCGTCAAAATAGATAAAACATGATTTTAAACAGGGCACGCGAATGATGATCTCCAACTAGTCTAACTACATTGTTAACAAAATGGGTGTCAAAACACAAACTTATAGGAAAGCAAACTTATGGTAACGCTTGGTAACGAGCCTTCTTGTTTGTTATTAGGGTTGCCACCCGTACTCTAAATTGGAGTATTTGTCCTATTTTTCATGTAGGCGTACTTTTTTATATTTTTTTTTTACATTTTTTGCAATGTGAGAAACATACAGCACATAATAATACATATAAACAGAACATCAAGTATGTTACATACGCCAATAAAGTTTCTACAAAAATACAAAACAACCTGAGTTTACTTTATAATCTACGACACCAATAAAGTACGCTAAACTACTCTATACACCGAGACATTTTAGTGGTTGTTTTCCCGCGGCAGAACGATTTACCTTTAGTAGTACTATCGAATCATGCAAGTTATTTTTGACAAAATTGACAAAAAAAATTCGACCTCCCATACAAAACGGTCCGATCAGCTGACGGCATTAGTATGGGAGATCGAGTTTTTTTTGACATTTTTATCAAAAATAACTTGTATGATTCGATAGTACTATTAAAGGTAAATCGTTCTGCCGCAACACATGAAATGCATGTGGAAAACAACCACTAAAATGTCTCGGTGTATACGTAAAACTATTTACGTAAAAGACAAATATTTGTTAAATGTCGCAAAGAGCAACAAAAAATACGTTTTTACGGACAAATAAATAAATACTTACTCTTTTTTTATTCTATGTACTTTATTTTTAACCGACTTCAAAAACTTCAAAAACAAAGACTTGAGGAGCTCGATGGCGCAGCGGCTAGCGCGTTCGGCTTGAGATCTTGCTCGCTAAGCAACTTTCGCAATGCCGGGTCGCTGAATGGGTGACCATATTTAAAAACATCTCGAGCTCCTCCGTGCTTCGGAAGGCACGTTAAGCCGTTGGTCCCGGTTGTTGTCGTAAGATGGCAGTCGTTAAAACCCACCAACCCGCATTGGGCCAGCGTGGTGGGTTATGGCCCAATATCCCCACGTGCTATTGTCCACGTGGGAGGCCTGTGCCCAGCAGTGGGACGTTAATAGGCTGATGATGATGATGATGATGACTTCAAAAAAGGAAGAGGTTCTCAATTCGGTTGTATGTTTTTGTTCTAACAAAATGAAAAAATACTTTATACGTCTTCTAAAAAGATGGCATTACCCTATTCGTGATCCACAATAATTTATCTAATCTAGCTTTAACAGTTGAAGTGTGGACTAACCCACCGTAAATGTGTAATCACTTGATGTTGATGGGGGTTCACCCTCTCCGGCATTCCATACAAATGTTTACCTTTAATATATACATTAAATACCAGAGATGTACTTACAAGATACTTACCACAAAATTGTTCAAAGCTTTTGATTTTCTGTTGCTAGCAACAGTGTCTCAATACTTGTAATTAGCATTTCTTTGGCAAAACTTGTAAAATCTAGTTTAACACTGTTTTAACATAAGTTCTAAGATAAACTGTTTCTAACAAAATTAAATATGGATCATTTGTAATCTGAGTAAAAATAAATTTATTTATTTATTCATAAATAATTAGTATTACAAATACAAGAAAGGTCCTACCTTTTGAGCAACTTATTGGAGAAATTGGATAAGTACAAGATATACTTTAGGAAATAGTACCTATTTGCATTAAAAAATATGTACTTTCTTATGATAAAATACTTGCATTATTTGTAAGTAAGATTATGTACTTTCTTAAAATAAAATACTTGCATTATTCGTAAGTATTGTTTTTTGGAAAGAAAATTATAAATTACAAATGCAAAACGATATAGCTACAAAACAAAAGAAAACGTTATGTTCCTTTTTATTATCTTCTATCTATCTTAATAATAAACAAATACCTACCATTGGTATTAGTTTTTGGTATTAAAAAGGAATAGATCTTATTTTCAGTCTCTAAAGCGGACTCTCAACCAATATAGCCGTTAAACTTAGTTCGTTAAAATAGTGAGTAGTCTAGGTCAATATTAATACCTTTGTTATCCTCTATCTAAGCATATATGAAGCTTTGACGTTGCTATGAATGGATAAGCTTCGCGGTATGTGGCTTACATTATGGAGTCGGTTGGAGTGAGGCTTCAAGGGGGCTTCAATAGATCTTTATATATCTATCTGTCTGGATAAAATTGCAATCTTTTAAGTACAAGTTCATTGGTTTACTAGTCTGTTTTAAAACTAGTTTTAAAATAATTAAACTAGAGAAGTCGTGTCGCGTTGCGGTGAAGGAATACTACACCCCCTCTCTTCCCTTGGGTGTCGTAAAGGAGACTAACTGACTAAAGACTTCACATACATCCAATGAGCGATGAGTTCACCACATGTCTGAGCACATGAGTCAATTGTGCAGTCGCTATTTGGTGAAAAGTGGACTATGGTAGAGGACTGCTTTAGCTTTCTTTATTGCCTATGTCTCTGACTAACCCTTCAGGGATAATAATCGTGCGTGATTATAATAAAATGTATTATATGGATGTTCGAGTTATACAATAAAGCTCCACATTTTGTCTATCTTAACGATAACTTGAATACAAATAAAGAAAGATAGTAAAAATATTGGCGTTTAACACACAACGCAAGTACTTAGTTGAATTAAATACCTACCATAACCAAACGTAACAAGAAAGGAAACGCCTTTGCTAA
Organism: Scoparia ambigualis; assembly: GCA_963921215.1. NCBI lineage: Eukaryota > Metazoa > Arthropoda > Insecta > Lepidoptera > Crambidae > Scoparia > Scoparia ambigualis. The sequence continues at coordinate 10,072,894 of OY992526.1, forward strand.
TTTTCTTAATGTAACTCCTCAGTATAAGATGGAAGTAAAGTCACAGAATAAATAATAGGTAAATTTTTTTGTGTATTACTTGTTTCGAATATGATAGTAAGAAGGTAGGAGAAGGAGGGCAGGCAGAAGGAAGGAAAAAGGGAGAAGATCGATGGCGTAGCGGCTAAGATCAGTTGCGTTGCGAATTGCGAATATTAGCGATTCGTGGTATTACTTGTACTATGCGCTGAATTAGTTAAATACATTAAAAAAACTATTACGTAAGTTAGCCTGATCATTGCACAAGGTCGTGGCCTTGTTGAAATTTGATACAAATTCTTTAAACAATAACAAACAATACATAAATGTAATGACTCCTAAAAACATTTATTTTCGACAACTTTCTTAATTTTACGCATGAAACAATAATTCTTACATGAAAATATTTGTATTGATATTCCGCAGGTCACCCCCATCTTCATGGTTTTGTACATTTCGCAGAATAAAAACATTGCTCTAATCAAATTACTAGGTCTGAAACTTCAAAGCAGAAATGTTCTAATTATAATATCAATATGATTGATTTTGCTTTGAAGTTTATTAAGAAACATAATTATGTCAGTTTTGTTTGTAAAAATATTAAGATCGGATGTTGATAACGTTTTGTTGACATTGAATGGACGCCTTTGGCTTACAAAGTAAAAAATAAAAATGGTGTTGATTAATTTCGGTGGGCTGGACAAGTTCCACGGTAGCTTAACTGACAGCACCCGACCCGAATTGCTAGAAGGGTGCGGGTTCGAATCCTGCTCATGCAAAAATTTTTGACACTGTCTTTTTCAATTTGTAATTATTTATCGAATTTGGCTGAAGTATAGTACAGTCACCAGTAGGGCGTGCACCCGGTTCTACCCGGTTCCGAAAAGACCTTGTTTTACCCGGTTCTTTTAATCTTCAAAGAACCGGTTCTTAAAATTGTATTACCCGGTTTTTTCGGTTCTTTCGGTTCTTATAAATGTCGTCAAATAAATCAAAATTTTCCATTAAGTAGGTAGGTATTAAGTAAATTGTTTATTTTGCATGAAAATATATTAGTCTATTAGTAGTTTTTAAGACTGAGACATTTTATTATACTGTGATTTGGCGTGGAAAAAAAATAAGACTGTTTTATTCCCATCGCTGTAACTTCTGTGATGTGCAAGGTGTTTGTGCGGATAATTAATTCTCAGCTCATTCACTACCTAGAGGATCACTCGCTGCTCCATGATCGCCAGTATGGGTTCAGACCCAAGCGATCAACGGGTGATCTTCTAGCGTACGTTACTCACGCATGGGGTGACGCGATGGGTAAGCATGGCCAATGCCTGGCAGTTAGCCTTGATATCGCCAAAGCTTTCGATAGAGTGTGGCATCGTTCCCTTCTTTCCAAGTTAACGGCCTTCGGTGTGCCGCCCCGTTTGCGCGCCTGTGCATGAGCGGTACTTGGGACATCCTGCGGCAAAGCAAGCCGATATCGTGGTGAAAAGGCAAGAACTGGCTGCCAAACTGAACCTGGCTCTCGATCGTGTCTCTAAGTGGGGATCTAAAAACTTGGTCGAGTTTAATGCCAGCAAAACCCAGGTTTGTGCATTCTCGTCCAAGGTAACTCCCTTCCTTACTCCTCCCTCTCTTCAGAACTCTCCGTTACCCATATCGGTGAACCTCGGAATTCTCGGCAATGGACATCGGCCAGTAACTGAATCCAAAATGCTACATCGAGAGTGTTATTTTAACTGCCTCCTTTAAGTTGGGGATTCTCAATAAGGTGAGGCGGTTTTCACTCCCGGGCAGCGCTGTTTGCTGTACAAGACTCAGCTGCAATCGAGTATGGAGTATTGTTCCCATCTATGGGACGGCTCCGCTAAATACCTCCTCGATGCACTTGATAGACTGCAAAAGCGAGCGGTACGCATTTTTGGAGATTCTGAGGTTACAGTCTCTCTTTGGACCTCCAGCTGCGTAGAGACATTGCTTCTCTGAGTGTCTTCTACCGGAATTACTACGGACAATGAAACTCTACTAATATTATAATTGACATTATTGATTATTTGATAACTTTATTGTAATTTGTTTGCTAGTCGAATTCCTAACTGTAATTAATAGACTTCCTAAATAAAAGCATTGGTAAAAAATTAAACATTCTTTTATTTTACGGACCCAAAAGCACCGAAAAAACCGGGTACCCGGTTCATCGGTAAAATGGAACCGAAAAACCCGGTTCCTAAATAAGGTCCGGTCCTGCATCCTCTAGTCACCAGCATTAACATGTGAATCTCAACGGCCTACAAAAATATCTGATCATTTGTGGAAGGCATATACATATTATGCCTATATATGCCTTCCACCAATGATCAGATATTTTTGCACATTACATCTTAATGCTGGTGACTGTACCATCCCATTTATGCCATGGGGATGTCTCGGGAGTCGGGACTCGGCAAGCGCCGAGTATAAACAGTTACCCTATCCATTCAGCTATAATAGCAATCGTATCCTACTCGTTCCAATTTAGATTCTATAAATTGAATTTTTCCAACACAAAAAGATACAAAAAATTCTGGATTTACCATGACAAATTGAAATACAAGACAAGACGTTTATGGATCCAATGACGCTTTACAAATGTAGACTTATTCCATTAAGGATTACGGTTGGAATTTAAACAAATCGGATTTAACTGGGCTTCACTGCACGACGGAGTGTGCGCTCCACAATTTTCCATTCATAACGAACGTAGGGATGTGACGGTGGCCCCATTTTGATATCGATAGATTTTATACAATTACGTTAATATTTTACTGGCATTGAATTTTCTTCTTTCGAAGTGTACATAGTGTTAATAAAATTGTACAGTGTCACGATGGCATATTGAATAGTGCACCTAACCCGAAGTATCAGAAAGGTGTAGGTTCGAATCGTGCAGTTTGATTTTGTTAAACATTTTCCAAATAAAAATTTTTAAACACTGAAAAAAGATGACAACCTAAGGCGGTAATCGAACCACGCAGCTTCCGCATTCCGGGCGGCTGCCTTAACCACTTAGCTACCGAGGTCTTAAGTATATTTAAGCGTTAATAAAACGCTAAAATATATATAAAAAAACATTAATTTTCCAAGTTATTTAATGTGACATAATCAGAGATCGGTATAGGTATCTGTGCTAATTCACCTAAAGTTTTCATTATTTTCATTTGCAATTTCTCACCTGGGAATGCTGCGCTGGTACTATGAAATCATATAGTGTAAGTAATCTCATGAATACGAGTATGTATTTAAAAACTATTTCCGGAATTTAGAGATATATAAAATTAAAAAAAAATAATGGATATATAAAATTAAAGAAATAATGGATATATAAAATTAAAGAAATAATGGATACTTTAGGTGAATCAGCATTACCTATTTCTTCCGATCACTGGCCAAATGGCTCTCTTCTGAGAGAGAGGTCTAACACTTTAAACTGGTTTTTATAATAGGACGATGCGTAAAAACGTGCCCCCAAACAAACAACTTCCAACAGATTAAAAATTTATTAAGTACCTGTCATTCAAAACATCTTAGCAATATTATTACACAATTTCATCGACAGACGACCCATACCGGTGACATCTCTAAACGAATCAGTCGTTTCATTGTATGCATACTGGCTTTTTGTCTGTTGAATTGATCAAACGCGACATATATTTTGTTTGTGACTGCAGCGACAGTTTACTGAATAATTCCATTGTAACAAAAAAGTTTCTAATAAAAGTTTTTAATTGGCCGCATCACTAATCATAGCCCTCGATGCAGACTGAAAGCAGTTTTTACTACTTTATCATCGATCTTATATCTGAAATAACAGTTAACAGCTAAAGTTAACAGCTAAACAAATAACAGTTCTATCGATATTCGATTAGTTTCAAAGCAACAAACAACGTAACAAGTTTTTGAATGAAGAAATGTAAACGATTAAAGTTTATCTATTATCTATGTTGTTTGTTATAGTTGTGGCCATTTGCTCTGTGGAGTGTCTACAGCTGGACAGTCAGGCCTCCACGCGAAGGCCGAGGGTGACCAAATACAGTAAGACGACGATAGCGCCCGGCGGATCCACGGTAAGCTGATTATCATATACCATTTTTTTACTTTACCCATTTTTCTTACCACGACTAAGGGTGGATTCGACCAAACTGGAATAAGGTCTTATACCTAGATTAAACGCCGAATTTGTATAGACTAATCTCGGAGTAAGTCTTATTCCAGTTTGGTCGAATCCACCCTAACTATTATCCCCGAAGGCTTAGTCTAAGACCAGGCAACGAGGACAACAAATGCAGTCTAAGACCAGGCAACGAGGACAACAAATGCAGTCCACTGCCACCAAAAAAAAACTTTTCAATTCCTTTTTTTAATAATTAACCGCGTCTGTGTTCTAGTGGTCTGTGATCTTTGCTTTGATAAGATAGCTAGTTCCTCAGTGGTTGAGGATTCCGGGTGAAGCACGCTTCCACGACTTACCGTCTAACTTACCATCAGGTGAAATGAAAGCCAAGCGCTTACCCGTAGAAGATAAAAAAAAAATTGAATGCAGGATGTTCCCTCCCACAAACAAAATTGTAAATGCAAGAAGTTCCCAGTCATGATTATTAATATTTATAGTTGTTATACTGTATCCCGTGTGCTGTTCTCTATATGGGAAGGTCTGTGCTCAGCTGTTGGACATTTAGGCTGCGTTTCCACCAAAGCTATGCGAGGTAGCTAAGCGGTGCGCGAGAAAGAATATAAAAATAGAATGACTCGAGACTTTTTCTAGTAAACATTTAATCCTATACCTACAGGGTTAAAGGTTAAGTCAACCTATATCCTTTAAGGGGAGTTTCCATCATTTCTGACTGATTTGAGTAATAAACATCGTAACCCAAACTTAACCGTTCTCAAGTTATAGTACTTTGATAATTTTTTATAAAAATTGTCGTTTTTTTTGTCTATTGTCCTCTTTTTTTGTGTTTAGTGCCCTTTAATTTATTTTGTTTTGGTATCTCTGTGTAGTTAAGATTAGATGCCTAATTATTCTTTACACTAAAATTGCAAGTAGTTGTACCAACTGAGTCGTAGTAGACGATGAACAATATAAAAAAGAAATAAATTCGGAAAAAATATTATATCTTTCTTCGATATTAAAAAAAAGTCTATGACAGTTGTGCTGTAGATAATCGTTAAATATCTACGGTTCCTTAGCTTTCTATCAAGGTATAACAAGCTAGGGTATTATCTGGATTCTCGGAAAAACTTTGATGAAAGACTCCAAGGTAGTAATCAAAACCCTGCCTCTAAGCCTATTGTCCTTTATGGAATTTGTACGGTGATTTGGGATAAGGTGTTTCATAGTCAAATCAGTCAGACTCAGAAATGATGGAAACTACCGCTCGTATTCTAAAACCAAACTCAGAATCAAATCAATGCTTGAATACAGTTAGGAAGAGATGGCGATATATGAGATGAATAGCACCATCCCTTTCTAACTGTACTCAAGCAGAGATTTGAGTATGAGTTTGGTTTTAGAATACGAGCCTACATCCCCTTAAACATTGAGGGGATACCATAAACTAGAGAAGACACCGTGAAGCAAGTTTGTGCGCAACTAAGGTGCAGCCGCAAGGTCCACAATCACTTAAATCACGCGCAATCACTGAGGCGTTTGCAGCCCATGGGCTGCACCTTAGTGCGCACAAACCTTTAACCCTGTATATAGCATTGTGAATGCAAAATTTTAATAATAAAGATAGAATGACTCCATTTTACAACGCCTTAGGATTAGCTTAACCACCACACGGATACCACGCTTGCCAATGCGGAAAAGTGATCACAAACTTTTAAAAAAACACTTTTCAAGAAATGGTATTTGAACCCGGGACATCCGGATATCGAGCTGAGTGTTTGGCCACTCGGGCAATCCTATTGGTGGATTTTTTTAAAGGTTTCTCTGGTATCTTCTTCTTCTTCTCGTCGTGCCATATCCTCAACGGATGTCGGCGACCATCTTCCGGAACTTGTTTCTATCCTGTGCCAGTCTGCAAAGACTGGCAGCGTCATTAATGTTGGACCAGCTCTTGATGTTGTCTAACCAGGTTAGCCTTCTCCTGCCTCTGCCTCTTTTACCGTCGATTCTTCCTTCCAAGATTTTCCGGATAATGTTATATTTCTCGTGTCTATAGATATGTCCCAAATAAGATGTTTTCCTTTTCTTTACTGTGTTCAGAAGTTCCAAGTCCTTGTTCATTCTATTCAAAACTTCAATGTTTGTTACTCTATCCTTCCAGGAAATTTTCAACATTCTTCGATATAGCCACATTTCGAATGCACTGATCTTAGCCTCCATGCTCTTACTAATGGTCCATCCTTCGACACCATAGAGAAATATCGACAACACGTAGCATTTGACCATTCGTTATCTTAGCTTTAAATTAATTTTTTTTGTTTGTATAAAGTTTCTGCATTTTCACGAACGTACTTCTGGCAATTTCAATTCTGATACGTATTTCTTTTTCTGAATCCCATTTTTCATTAAGTGCGAGCTACCCAAATATTTATAATGTTTTACTTTTTCTACTATGTCACCGTTTATAGACAGTGAGTTAGGTTCAGTTGCATTCCTACTCACAATCATACATTTGGTCTTTGCTATATTCATTTTCAGGCCGTATTCCTCTACCACAGAGTTGAGGCGATCTAATAGTTGCTGAAGTTCTTCCATTGAGTGAGCAAGAACAACAGTGTCATCAGCATATCTAAGGTTATTAATCACCGTTCCGTTGACTCTGATGCCAGTTTCTACGTCTTCAAAAGCTTTTTGAAATATGGATTCAGAATAATCTCTGTTATCTCTGGTATCTAAAGAACATAAATGAACTCTACCTTTACTCTACTAAGTTTCAGCGCCATCTACCTTTTGATACCGGCAACTTTTTTGTGAAACTCGTTTCTCATTCGCACTCCGTCCGCTCCAAATCCATTGTTCATAAAAGGCGGCAACATATTACAAAACAACATTTCATGAAACTAAATAACCATGGCCTAATGGTGAAAAACCATAAATGTGGATTTGCTATTATTTTGAACAGTAATAGTCACTGCTTAGCCGTCCGGGAAATGGGCGAAGTATATGCATGTATTGTAATTTGTATCCTCCGTAGTTGCGTTACTTATCACTAGGGTTACCCAATGATGTAGGGTTACCACCTTTTTTTAGGACGAATAGAGTATTTTTCATTTTGTTAGAACAAAAATAGAGTACATAGCATAAAAAAATATTTATTTATTTTCCATAAAAAAACGTATTTTATATTGCTCTTTGCGACATTGAACAAATATTTGTCTTTCTTGAAGATATTTAAAATTATAAAATCAACTGGTTTTTTCTTAAATTTAGGGTAGCTCTATTCCTTTCGTCTCTCCATTTTACATTCGTAAGGGAGAAGACTCTCTCAGTGAACTCTGAAGTACTCATAACCAGTAACGACCAGTTTTTTGTAAATAGAGTATTTTAGCGTACTCTATTGGTGTCGTAGATTATTGAGTACGCCTACATGAAAAAGAGTACAATACTCTATTTTAGAGTACGGGTGGCAACCCTACTTATCACTGAGGTGGTGTCTCCCAAGCAGAATTAACTTCTCTGTCTATTTTCGCCCAGCTGTTTCGATGTTAAGCTATATAATCGGTGCTCTACACAATTCTATAGAGCGCCGACTATTTAAAATGTTCTTCTTACCACCTGTATTTTGATATAACTAAGTGTAACACACAATAAAAAATTGTTCCCCGTGATTGGGAAGGCGCGTTGGAAAGGCCGTTGGTATCAGTTGTTGTTTTAAGACTCATGTTAAAGACCAGCCCCCTGATTCTGTATCGCAATCTATAGATTCCACACCTAAAACCTTGCCGCGCACAAACGTCAAACGCATACGTTTTTGGGAAGATATCGTAACTTTTTAAGGAATTAACGTAGTTTTGAAACAAGGAATCGTTACAGAATAAAGGCCCAGCGTGGTGCTTCATCGCGCGATATGTCCATTTACCGAAAAATAAAATGTGTTTCAATATTACCCTCAAGCAAGTGAAAAATGCTCCGTCCTTTTTATTCCTAATTCGTTGTACACTGTCTATGAACGTGCTAATTGCTAGTGAAAAATACAGGAGAGCACTCACATTCCAATACGAAGTACGAATAGACAAAGGGAAACGTCTGCTACTTGTCTAGGGTAGCTGAGCTCAGCTGTAGAATAGATTATAGGTGGATTAATGATGATGATGATGAATTTTTTTACACTCTCTTATTACAGGAACCTGCGACGGAGCGCAGTTTGATGACAGCCACGTACCGGCTGAGGGTGAACGACGAAACATGCATCCTACTCACAGTGGACGCCCTGCTAGACATTTCGTATCTCACCAAGCTAAACGAGCGCGCTGTAAGTGATCTTATAATATTAATTTTGGCGCTTAGCCTTCATCTCACCAGATGGTAAGTGACGATAAGGCCGAAGGTGGAAGCGCGCTTCACCCGGAATCCTCAACCACTGAGGAACTGGCTATCTTATCTCAAACTGCCGGAACACAACAATGCTATAAACATCGTTGTTATGGCGACAGACTTAGATAAGATGGTGGTAGCTAGCCAGGCGGACTTAACAGCCCTACCACCAACCAAACCGAGCACACAAAGATGTACCCCCCGCTGGGAATCGAACCCGGGACCTCTGGGTCTGAAACCGGTAGCTTAGCCACTAGACCACAGAGGCGGTTAAAATATAATATCATCAAATATAGCGTCTGATTATCCGTGTGCTCTTTAAAATAATACTACCAACCCCTTTCTTCCTTAATTGGGTGTTGTAGAAGGCGACTAACGGTATAAAAACTGCATATACACATCCAACAGCATAGAGCGGCGATGGGCTCACCACCTGATGGCATAGAGGACTGTTTCAGCAGTTGCCTATATAGTCTCTGACTAACCCTTTGGGGATAACAGTCGTGTAACTACGTATGCATATGTATCCTCTTGTTTTTCTTGAGCTTTAATTCCTCCAGACGTAACTACTCGTAGAGGTACATTAAATGAAATTTATAAAATAGCAAAATAGTTTGACGACCTCCTTGGTCGAGTGGTTTGTACACCGGTTTTCATGGTGTCGCCATCTCTGAGGTCGATTCGATCACCAGTGGGGTCAATTTAGATATTATTGTTTTTCTAAATTGTCTCCGGTCTAGGTGTTTTCTATGTATAATAAGTATGTATTTAAGTATTTTAAGTATGTTTATCCGTTGTCTAGTAACCATTAAACGAGTTTCTTCGAAGCTTCTCTTGGGCTAGATAATTTGGTGTGATTGTAAAAAAGATAGATAGATAGGTATAACGGACCATAACGTCCTGAAAAACTAAGGAATACTCAGCATAAACCACAGAACAGCAAATGAAAATGCTTATACGGAGGAACTAAGATAAGAAAGCGTTTTCCAACAAATACCTTCACCTGCACAATGTAACTTTTTTTTATGTACATTATGCCTATATTTCGCCATTCATGTATCTACATGATGACATTGATGTAAATACAAAATAACTATATTAGATGTGATAAAAGTTTTTACTTACACCCCGACCGCCGCCTGGCTTTCCTCGCTAAATTAAAAAAAAACTGAATTTAAGGTCACGAAATAAAGCGCATACGATAAACGTTGCATAATACTTAACTAGGTACTTGTAAATATACAAAGAAAATATCTTAATTTATTGATAAATCACATTACTTAGTTAGTTAGGTACATTATTTGGTTTATGTACATACCATTAACCTTGGCGGTCCTGGAGGCTATAAATTAAATTAACATACATTAAAGACTTTTTGTGTGCTCGGTTTGGTTGGTGGTAGGGCTGTTAAGTCCGCCTGGCTAGCTACCACCATCTTATCTAAGTCTGTCGCCATAACAACGATGTTTATAGCATAGTTGTGTTTCGACAGTTAGAGATAAGATAGCCAGTTCCTCAGTGGTTGAGGATCCACCTTCGGCCTTATCGTCACTTACCATCAGGTGAGATGAAGGATAAGTATGTATTTAAGTATTTTAAGTATGTTTATCCGTTGTCTAGTAACCATTTAACGAGTTTCTTCGAAGCTTCTCTTGGACTAGAGAATTGGTGTGAGTGTAGGAAAGATAAAGTTATAGTTAGTTAATAACTGTGTCGCGTGGCGGTGAAAGAAAACTACCACGACCCCTCTCTTCCCTTGGGTGTCGTAAAAGGCGACTATTGGACTAAAGACTGCACGTATATCCATCAGCATAGAGCGGCGATGGGCTCACCACCTGTCACGCTAAGCACAATGTGCATTCGTTATTTGGTGAAAAGTAGATTATGGTAAAGAACTGCTTTAGCTGTCCTCATTGCCTAGTCTCTTAACCCTTCGGGGATAATAGTCGTGGTTATATGTATGCATGTATGTATAAAATAGTCTGACTGTGAGACCTGTAATGGTACGTTTACACGCTTGCCGAGGCTTGGCAAGCGTCCACAAACACAAACGTGTGAACGGGCTGATTGGCGTGGCTTGCATGAGCCTGCAAAAGCTTGTCGCTGATCCGGACTGGTGTCGGTTTTTGAACACAGATCAAAGGAAGCTTGCGGCAAGCGTTTGCGACGCATTTCACGTTGGCGTTTGTTTGGTGTCGCTCACGAGCTCGTGCTGTACGGTGTTTTAACATTCACCATCTATTCGGCCGAAATTTTCGCTTCTTTTGTTTTTGTTAATATTTTAAATAAAAATAATAATATTATGTTAAACCAAATGCAAGCGCCGAATCAATTTCGACATCTGTTACCACAGAAAACATTTTCTGTTACATCCGCGTCTGCCATGGTTGCCTGTCTGAAATACACTAACGCACTCGCAAGCGTGTAAATGACACGCAAGCGTTTATATAAGTTTGGAGCTTGTGGACGTTTGCTAAGCCTCGGCAAGCGTGTAAACGTACCATTAAAAAGGCTTTCACAAACCCATTCGTCGTACGCTGCTGTGCCCATTGCTAGCGATGTTTGGTTTCAAAGATAGCGGGTTTGCCTGGCAGTGTACGACTAATTACAAATAGACAGTATGTGCTATACTTTGACTATTATGATCTTTCTGTTTTCAGGATGCCAACACGTTCGTTCCCAACAACGCAAACGTGGCCGGTGTCTGCAAGGAGGGCGACGCTGAGACTCTAGTGCTGTCGTTCAAGGAGTTCGCCTTAGAATGGTCGTTTGCTAAGGTGAGATATTGACTAAACTGTAATTCAATTCTTTTTTTTTATACTAAGCCCGGCAAATGACCCCACTCCACCTGATGTTAAGTGGAAATGAAGTCCAACTTATAACGAGGACAACTGGTGCAGCGTAAGAGACGTAGCATCAGTCACCCTCACTCTGCCGGCCCACAAAGTGCTTCTTCACGCCTTGTTTGAAGGACCCTATGTCATAGCTAGGAGGGAATACGTGTGCTGGTAGACTATTCCATCTTTTGGAAGTGCGGCAAAGAAACGAGTCACCAAATTTCTTTGTGCGTGATGGAATGTTAGAGACTGTAAATTGGTGACTCCGGAGAGCAGCACGCGTACTCCTATGGAGGAAGGGAGAAGGAGGGATGAGGTCAAAGAGTTCTTCAGAGCACTCGCCATGGTATAAACGGTAAAAGACGCTGAGTGACGCAATATCTCTACGCAATTGCAAAGGCTCGAGAGTTTTAGTGATCTCCGCATTGCCGATAATGCGCACAGCGCGGCGCTGCAATCTGTCCAAGGCATCGAGAAGATACTTTGCGGAGCCGTCCCAAAGATGAGAGCAATACTCCACGCAAGACCGCACCTGTGTCTTGTATAATAGACACAACTGATCAGGCGTGAAGAATCGCCGCACCTTGTTCAGGACACCGAGTTTACGTGAGGGATTTTTAATCACGGTTTCGATGTAGTCCTTTTGGTTCAGATCGCAGCGGATATCCATACTGAGCATGTTAATACTGCTCTGCAGGCCTAGAGATGTACCCTGAAGAGAAGGAAGGGGAAGGAATGGCGACTTTTTCGCTGTGAACGCGCATACCTGTGTTTTCTTGGCATTGAACTCCACCAGATTATCGGAGCCCCATTTAGAAATGAGGTCCAACACCCGATCGAGCTCAATGACAAGATTTGCTTGCATCATTTCGGTGTCTACCCGCCCAGCCGTTGGGTGACCGTTATATCCCCTATGCACTGTGCTATCATCTGCATAGCAATGAATGTTTCTTTACACAGACTGAAATAAACTGTTATTATGCTTTCACAATTGATGTATTTATATGGAAACTGAAAGCATTTGTTTGACGTTTATAAGCTGATGCTGATGACGTATTTTTTTCTCCAGACGCCTGGCGGTGAACGTTGGTACGTGGACAGCATGAGACTGACATACAACTCCAGCGCACGCATATTAGAGCATGCTGCCAAACAGGGTCGCAAGGTCACCCTCAGCACGGACCCGAGATCGTTGCTGTTCCCAACGCCGGTAGGGAAGTCGTTTTACTGTCCAGAAGAAACTATTGTCGAGTTGGCTGAGAGTGAAGCAAGGTTGGTACCTACACATTAAATCGTTTTGTAATTTATGATCTTTTGGGTCGGTGCATACCTCCTAACTGTAGTTTGAGCTGTAGTTCAGAGATTACTTCTATTACATTTAGAAAGTTACAAATTGACGATAACAGCAATTTCAAAAACTTACTTATAGGTACCTAGGTACTTCTATACTAATATTATAAAGAGGAAAGATTTGATTGTTTGTTTGTTTGGATTGAATAGGCTCCGAAACTACTAAACCGATTTGATAAATTCTTTCACCGTTGGGAAGCTACACTATCTCCGGGTGACACACTTCCCTACATAGGCTATAACATTTTCAAAAAGTCACGGGGTACGGGGTCCACGCGGACGAAGTCGCGAGCGGTCCGCTAGTAGGTACTTCATAAAATAATTAGTTAATAAGAAAAAAAAGCGGACCGCGAAATCAAAAGTGTACCTACATACCTTAATAAGATAGAGGATCTTAATGGCTTAAGATAGATTTTTGTGAAAAAATTAAATGTTTTGGGTCAAACGCTCAGCCGCTCTGTTAGCGTTTATCAATAGTTAATTGGTAGAAAATTTCACAGACGTTGGCGAATGCTCATTCTATTATTGGAAACATTGATCTTACCACTAGAGTCACAGGGACAACTGTTAATTTAAATCTTTTCTTCGCAACAGCACAGCGACAGCGCACCGTGCGAAGCTCTACCTCCGCCAGATGCGTCTGCAAGCGTTCATGTATAAACGGGACGGTGAGTTCGGCCCCCCCTGGCACTGCTCGGACTCATCCCGCGCCCGCTCTGAAGCCGCCCCTGTGGCAGTTGGCGCAGCACTAGCCATAGCTACCGCGGGCACTTTAGTAGGCTACGCCATCTGGCGGTATTTGAAGGTCAAGAAGGTGCAGTACGACACGATGGAGTGAGCCGGTCGTTGCGTCGCTGCGAGCTCTCTCCACTCCACCGAGTTGTAAAACAACAAGAACGATTACAGCGTGCCACTTAGTTTCTTCAAATGCGTCAGAGATGGCGCCACTTAGTTTCCTCAAGTGCGCCAGAGATGGCGTTGTTTTGAAATTCTACGGTTTTATCAAGAGATGGCGCTGTTGATTCGATCCTATACAAATAGTTGTTTACGGTAATTCGATGGCTGTAAAGAAAACTCGCAGTCGACACTATTGAACTCGTTTCTGTTAGGAAAATGTTTTAAGGCCTTTTCAAAGTCCCTGTTGTTGTAAAACGGAGACTAAAGTTTATTCTGGTTTATGTGGATTAAGGTTTTACTAGGTTTAACTTGAAAGTGACTCCATTTTGTGAATTAAAGGTTTTCCTTTAAGAAATTAAAGAGACAACATCAGTGTTGAACGGATTTTAATTTATTTCGCGTTTTAGAACAACAGGGTATATGTTTTGTTGAATATGTAATAAGTAACGCTGGCTCATAGCGTAAGAAACAGGCACTTGAAAAATTCTTGTGGATTGTATAAGGTCAACGGTTCAAGTCTCACTAAGGCAGTCTCTTTTAGTGTTGTATAATTTTGATTAAAGATATATCTGAATCATCATTATTAAATATGTTTTCTTACGTTTGAATATTTCAATATTTTAATAAAAAATATTGGTTCAATTTTATGGATTTATGTATTGATTTAAAGTTCGGTTCGTTTCGAGTTCAGATCGCCAAAATTGTTGAAACGTCTAGTGAGAGTTCTTGTAAAAGAATAAATATATAAAAAATGCCAATGTCGAAAAAATTTCTTAGAGCGGTAGACCAAGTTGTTGTTATCTACAAAATTATTGAAGTGTGATCAAAACGCAGATTATTGTATTAATACTCACTCATTTATAGTGTTTTAAAACATCAACGGAGAGTGATGAAGTAATTTTTATAGGCGAGAGATGGGATTATGAATCATATAATTATATAAGAAATAGTGAATACTGCAATGTTGTTTATTAAAAAGAAAAAGTAAAATTTTGGGCAAAGTATGTATTGTCTTAGCAAGCATTACTCAAATAGAAATAGCAAAAATGTATTAAAAAGTTTTTCACATGTCAAAGTTTTGAAATAATGTAAAATAGTTCTATTTGCCTTTATTTGTTAATTCTGAAGGTAATTTCAATCACTGTATGTTCGAATTAACCCATAATACGTACTTTGCCCGAAAACTCTTTTCACCAGAAAGAAATCAAATACCTATATTTAAAAAAGTACAGTTAAGGTTGAAATGTTTAAATAATTGATAAAAGTGTGCTCTTAAAAATATACTGCTTGATGCACACAAAATCTGTTTCGATAGAAGAAGTAGGATAAATACGAATCGCCTAATAATACAACTATTTATTTTAAGTTTTTTATAATCATTAATGTTAGGGCATTAAACATTGTATTGACCACCCATCGCTTGTGATAGAAGTTATAAGGTAGATGTTAACAAAAACATGTCAGTTGCCCAACTAGGATAGATGATAATGTGCATTCAAAAGTAAAAAACGAATTTCTTGCCTTTATAATTTTTTTTATGTTTGTCTGTTTTTTCCACACTCTGTATCCCACGCGACAAATTCCAAAAATTTAATTTCACCAAATCTATTCCTGAAAATTACGAACACATAAAAAAAAATAACCAAATAGGAGCAGCCGTTCTGAAGTGATGTGCGTACAAACATTTCGGATTTCGGCAATTGATTTTTAATAATATAGATACTTATACAAAAGTTCCTTTTTGAAGCTTCTTCTATTAAAACAGATTTTAAAGTATAATTGTTTAATAATGTTGTTGACGGTTGATTATAATGTAAAAATGTATTTAATCCCCATATAACCCCAACTATTCCATAGGATAGTTTTTTTGTATTTTTCTCTTGACTTTGATTATCGAGAAAGATGGCTTACTGTTGATCGATTATATTGTAGGTAGGGAGAGAGGTTCACAAACGTTTTATTTGTTAAGTGAAAGTAAGTATTAGAAATTATCATATCATGTGCCGCTGTGGTTATTTTGACAAACTTTGCTAGATTTGTGGTGTATTTAACACTAATTTGATATTTAAACAGTTCCATTTTACATGTTGACAGCGAATACGTATGGTCAAAGTTTAAATAGTTAAAGTCAAAATTGAATAGGTACTTACTAAATTTTATCGATATCGATAGTTTCACGTAAACTTTTATTTAATTGAATCAACACAATTGAAACATCATTGTGGTTAAAAGTACGATTTTGACAATCGTTTTCAAACATTATTGACTACCTAACTGCTTATAAAATAAAAATAGTCACGATGATATTTTTTTGGGTTAAGTACCACAAATTTTGTGTATTTATTATGATATTGTTTTTTAAAGTATTTGATTTTTTATTAAATTGTAAGTGTCAATACAGGACAAAGCTTCTCAAAATTACTACAGCATCAATTATACTATCATAATACATATCAGATGATAATAAAGCATAATCTATGGACAATGATTATTATAATTGTTATTATTATATAAAGAAAAAAAAATAATTAATTTGAGATCGTTTGCTACGTAGCGGACACTTATATCGAAATATTACGTGTACAAGCAATAAATACGTTTTTATGCCGTCTTTATGACAGAAATGGCTGGAATTGATGTTGTATTTGTGCGCAAAACTTGGCAAGACTAGTGTTGTTCTAGCGTTAAGTGTATACTCAGTATTTTGATAAGTGATATATTTTGAATGTTAAAAAGTATTTTACTTCGCAAATTTCTTCTTATCGACCTCGCGGTCAATTAAATTCTTTTGTACTTTAACGCTAAATAATACATATAAACACTATGTAATACAAGAAGAGTTCGTTTGTAGTGTTTTAAATGTTTTGTCATCTGTGGTGAAGAATTTTTGTGTAAGTAATCCATTATGAGAAACGTAAACAGTATTTTAAAACTGACAAAAGACGCAGATAAAAAGCGGGAAGAAAGATAAATTTAAAACACTGAAAAAAGTAAAAAGAAATCAGTAGAAAGAAAAACAGAAAATAAATAACAAACTACCAGATTTATATTATAAAATTGTCACTGAAACAGAACAGTAAAGTTTGATTTGAAAGTGTTGGTGAAGTGACATTGTCTAATGATTTCTTGGAGTAGGTAATTAAAGTTACACTAATATACATAATTAAATACTACAATTTAATAAAAACTCAAATCTAATTAACCAGTCGCTTGTAAAGGCTTTAAAATATTTACAAAAAAAGAAGTAAATACGAGTAATTAAGTATCGAAAAGAAAGCCTAAATTTACAATTAAATCCTAAACTACCTCTACCGGCTTCCAACAAAATATTTTAAGCATATTTTTGTACATTCCACTACCTTTACCTGCCTTTCTTTATACAACAGATATTATTAACTGTACATCAATATAGATATTGATTATACATATCGAATATGTTTTAGCATATTTTCATACTTCCTGTAAAGCATTCTCAGGTTTTTGTAGGTTATTTATTATAAAAATGTATAGTAATTACATATCAGTTTTATTGTATATTTATGTGATGGACACTAGTATCCAAGTTTTGCTAGTTAAGATGCGCTGTGTGTGTTCGCTTTCGATTAGGTCGTGGGCTAATGATGCTTTATTACGATTGGGGAAGTTGACAATTATTGCAACTTATAAAAAACAACATTAATATAAGAAATGAGACTCTGCAAAATATTAACCAAAATATCGGTTTTTAGTATAATGTTTTGCAATCCAAAAATGTTTTAACAATAATACCTGTGTGTAAAGAAATCATTTATTTTGGTATTGAATAAAGTTTATCACAAATTCATGTTAAACCTTTAAAAGATGGAGCGTGATGCTAGCTTCATTTCCATACTAATTTATATCCGAAATGACGTGTCAAATGCTGTTTTCAAATTTGGCGTTGAGGTGTAATTGTAGGTAAAACAAGTACTGAAAAACTGAAAGTAAGTAGTATAGTCTCGCATCAGAGCGAGATTGATTATAAAGTTATGCAACATTTTTGAGATGGAAGACATGAGTATAATAATTAATGCTCGAAAGCTATACTTTTTTCACTCTGAATACGTTTGGGCGCTGAGATGCGTTTTGTTTTGGGAAGGTGAAACATTTCCATGTTTGGTTACAAAATGAATTAGTACACCAATTATCATGTACTATCTATTAGTCTATGAGCGTAATGATAATGAAAAATGTTAATTTTTAAAAGCCATTGATCAAGTTAAGGAATTTATGTTACTTATTGAATTAAATAAGTGTCGGTAATTATCGATAGAATAATATCAACCCCTCTCACGATATAGCATCACTAGCTAGGCTAGTAATAATTTATTTATATACCTAATACTCATCAATTATTATTAACATATCGTTTGTTAAACTAAGTTGTGAATGGTATATTCGTTTTGTGATCATTCTTAGTGTCGTAAGTTTATATCTTATTTGTGTGAGGTTAGAATTGGATTTAGCTTAAGTTAGTCATAGAGTCCGATCTATGCTTGCCTCTCGCTGTATATACCTAGGGTTTAGCTTTTGTTTCGCGTAAACCTACATTCAAGTCTATTTCAAGCTTGTTTTTAAGTATGAAATTTTCGATATATTTATACATATATATAAACCATACGGCACTGTTTAATGTAAATAATGATATTATCTCTTGACTATATGTAAGCCACTTTTCAGATTTTATAAATTACGTATTATAATATTTTAAACGCACTATTGTTTCGTTCTCAAATGATTCTAAGTATACCTATGTCTTGAACGTTCGATGTTTTAAGTATTCTTAAAATATTTCTGAAACTTTTTCTACTAGTCGAGATTATAATTCTATTTTCCTAATATTTTGTATTGTAAGCTCCTGGTAGAACTCTTTTGTCAATAGGTTTTAGCGTTACATACATATCGGTGCATATGTATTAAAATAATGTCGTACTAATGTTATTATATGCCATACGATTTGTCTTCCAATAACATTGATCTTAAAACAATAGCGTAAAGTATTGTAGCTTATTATTATATACATAATTATGAATATAAATTAAAAAAGGTGATGATGTTGCGCCGTTAATTATTTTAAGATAACCACTGTAATTAATCTTCTATGAACTTACTGTTATGTCAGCTAGTCATTGGCAATTTAATTATTTTTATACATTTATAAAACATTTTTTGCATATTGTTTGGATAGCCCGTTCATTTTGTAATACTTACGGAAATGAATAACAGATTGCGCTGGTGCGCTTTAGGTGTACAACGCCATCTGTCAAAAAAATATGAACTAACATTTTTAAAACCAATAACCTCGTTAGTAGATAGGTCTTTTGGCTTTTAAAATTAATGATAGTTGGCATAATGATAAATTCAAAATACTATAGTTCCCCGCAAACGAAAATCTGTGTGTTTAGCTGTTCCAAAGACATCCCCCCTTGTGTGCACTTTGAATGTTAGGGTTTATTGAATAAAAGCAGAACACCAATGTAATGCTACGGGAATAACAGCGCAACAGCCACCACCGAATAACAACTAAGAGACATATCTCAAAATTATTGTAATTTAGTGCGTTCATTTATTGAAATTGTCTTTATGAATAAATGACGTCGAAATCAGATTTTGTTTTTATTTCTCAATAAGGCTTTAACGTCAGTGACTCCATGATACGTTATCCACATTGCTGAAGGTCGTGAACTCGTGACCACCTTCATCAAATGATGAAGGTGGTCACGAGATGCGGCACTTGGATGATGGAGCGCCATCTGCTATGCGATTCCCTAAGCGACACATAGACGCTGCGCGCATGACTATGATCAGATTATAGATGTTACAGCCGTCACATCGTTCGCTGCAGTCCCGTTTGTGGTCAAACTTGAGACCGTTTCACTTACAGAATACCGATTTTTTACCTACAAGAAATGTTAAAGAAGTGATTTCCCATCACGCCGCTTACAGTCGTGCGGAGCTTGCCGCCCCGTTGGTTAAAGTTACCCCTTTATTTTTAAGTTTGTGTAATAATACAGTATTTTTTTTTTTTTAAATTTTATAATGTTATAGAAAAAGGTCTCGAAATTGCAAAAAGTCTCTAGGAAGTAGTAATTATGAAAATTATACGGAATATTATGTTACAGAAAAATGTCTCGCAATTACAAAAAGTCACTGGGTTATTCTCACATAGCTCAAATTTGATGGTCACACAGTTATATTTCCAAAACGGTATCAGTTATACACATAAAACATTAATTGGAGGATAAAACAACTATTAATGTACAAAATGAATAAAGTTATTCGTAATAAAAGCAAACATACATATAAAAAAAATACAACAGGTCAAAAACGGGACCATTTCGTGCATTCTCATAGTGTCATACTTCCCGTTGCATTGAAACATTTGGTTACTGCTTTACCAGTCAGCCTTAGGGCTAGGCAGAAAGAGTTGTAGGCGGTGCAATACAAAATAGTAAATGTGAACTTCTTCTTCTTCGTCGTGTCGATGGTTCAGCATCCACGTAACAAACCCTAAATAGTTTTAGCCCAATATTCTGATGTTGCCACCCCAGTAGGAGTAGCCTCATTTAAATCTTTTAACGTGCAGATGTAAGGGCAACACGGGCATGACAGCAGATGTCGCATGTCTTGCTCTGGAGCGCCACACTCGCACTGGGCAGAGTTCAGAGCAGTATAACCCCACCTGACCATGTTCGATCTGCAGCGGCCCACTTGGGTCCGGAGTCGGTTAAGCGACTTCCATATGGGCCACGCAAGTTCATTGCCAGGGGGAAGGTTTTCGGAAGGTGCAATGGAGTTTGGTGGTGGAGCACAAATTTCCTGCCATAGTTTGCAGCGGGCTTCTCTTGGGTGTTCTTTTAGCGCTTTTGTGGACTTCAGGAAGCTACTACGACTTTTGAGGCGACTTTCAGGCGGTTGGTGCTCAAACAGAGAGTGCTGTTGTCGGATTCCTGTTTTTGCTTTTCCAGAGAGCAAGCAACACCTCTGCGAACTTGTGGCGGTGCAATACTAGATAATGGGATAAACAGATGAACTAACGAATAAACAGACAAATCAACTTACATAGATAAGTTCGCGGACTTTACCAGTCTAACGGTCAAAATCCCTTGCACACCGCGTCGTCTATTTGGTACGGGCACGTACCCGGGCGAGCGGTGCGCTACATACGAAAATCGCTGCAAAGTGGTAAAGCGACGGTGACCCCGACCGTACGTATGTCTTGTATGCTTTGGTCCCAAGAAGAAGGTATAAATCTTGGCTCAGTAAAAGTACGTCCTGGGATTCAGAAGGCCTACTCTCTTTCTCCGAAACGAAATTTTTTACAATTTTTGATTGGTATTTACAGCGGTTTTCATTCCTTCCGGAAATTTTGTTCAAACAAATTAGGTTTGGCTAAATACCAGATTACTAATTTTTAGGTAATTTTATTGTTTGGAAGGAGGTCATTAATTCATTTTGGGCCCTTGGGATTCGCGAACATTTCATGTTACTTTTATACACCCTCATTTTTTACTCGTGCAAAAATGACAAAAAAATTTCGACCTCCTATACTATTGCCGTCAGCTGATCAGACAGTTTTGTATGGGTGATCGAATTTTTTTTGTCATTTTTGCACACAGGTTTCTTGGGGAAAGTTGTTCAGTTCCATGGGTAGAACTCACCCTTAATTTCATTAAAACGAATTAAAAATGAGGGTGTTTAACTATTTTGTAATGTAATCCATCTCTTTAAGTATGTTATATATAGCTAAGCTTTGTTGATGTTAATAAAAGATTGAACTGCAAAAGTATTCCTTTATTTAGCTCTTGAAAATACACCTACAACCCTAACCCCATTATTTTTACGCCAGTAAAATGAATTTATTTTTAATTAATTTGATAAAAAAATAGACATTTACACTTCGATTATCAGAACTAGGACTAGTTGTTGAGGTTTACTGTCATAGTAAAAAATGTTCGGAATTACTGCCCCTACAATAATAACCCATTTTTTTCGTTGGCCGGCACTTTGACTTTTGTGCCTAGACTTGAATGAAACGTGAAAGACCTCCTTTCAAAAATTATGGAAAGTGTTAAACGAAAAACTGCCGTAATTTCGTGTCGGAGAATGAGAGTAGGCCTTCAGGTCAAGGCAGTGCATCAGATTTCTCGGAAAACTTACACTCACCTATCACGCTTACTCTCTAAGTATAATAAAAATAAATAATATCAGTATAGTGATTGATTGTCGACATCACAAGGTCCATTACCCGACCCCTTGTCCTGTCTTTGTGAACTAACAAACCAATTTAATAAGCTAAACCCAAAAAAGCGGAATTATCTACTAACAATTTGTCGCGACACACTTGTTAATGGAAGGGGATCCATTGTTAGGGCTAATAGGGTTGTCACAAATAGTAAAATCTGTGAAATGATAATACATTTTACGTAATGTAATAATTTTAAAGAGCTGTGTGATGGCGGCTTATTTATAGAATACTACCAACCTATTTCGTCCCTTGGGTGTCGTGAAAGGCGACTAATGGACTAAAGACTGCATGCACATACATTCTACAGCATAGAGCGGCGATGGACTCACCACCTATCAAGCTAAGCACATGTGTTAATGTTATTTGGTGAAATATGGTATTATATAGTATGGTATTTGCTGTCCTCATTGCCTAGTACAATTCATATATTAGACGTGCGTATAATGTGTGCAGTTAATAATTTCAAATGTTTATTACCTACTCGTTTTACTTCATATGAAGGTTTTTAACATCGAATTCTCAAAAATGCATGTCGCTGATCTTTATGCCATCTCCAATCAAATGTTCCCTTTTGTAGTACTTTTCATGAGTTAGTATAGGACCCTCGTGCCGACTTTTCCTTTTCATATACTTAGATAAAAATCAATTGCAACGAATTTATTATGTTCGCGTATCACTTCTGAACAGCTGCATCTAGGTATTGGCTGTTAGTTTTGACAAGGTTTGTATAAGTTACTTGTACTATGCGCTAAAAGCTTACGTAAGTTAGCCTGATCATTGCACCAGGACGTGGCCTTGTTGAAATTTGAAACAAATTCTCTAAACAATAACAAACAATAAATAAATGTAATGACTCGTAAAAACATTTTGTTTCGACAACTTTCTAAATTTTACACTTGAAACAATAATTCTTACATGAAAATATTTGTATTGGTTTTCCGCAGGTCACCCCCCCATCTTAAAAAAGTAAATTTTAGCGTCTGATGGTTTTGTACATTTCTCAGCATAAAAACATTGCTCTAATCAAATTTCTAGGTCTAAAACTTCAAAACAGAATTGTTCTAATAATAAATATCAATATGATTGATTTTGCTTTGAAGTTCATTAAGAGACTTATGTCAGTTTTTGCCATCGCGCGGCACCCCCTTAATGTTTTCATGTAAAAATCGGAGGCCAAGACCTTGGTTACGTTAAAAGAAAAAAAAAGAAAAAAACAAATAGCTCCTGCGCCAACATAAATGTAAAATATTTTTACGATGTAGAGCTTGTTTTGGTGTAATTGTTTTTATTTAACTAAGGTACACCTGACATTAATATTTATAAAAAAATATATTCTTTCCCACCTGAGCCCAGTAATATTTTTGTCAAAAATTTTATTGTCTTCGTGTTTATTTGAGCGTTAATAAAGCAAAAAAAATCAAATATTACGAATATAAAAATATATTTACCTTTTTTTATAGTTTATCAAATTATTGAATCCTTTGTGTGACCCTACTTCACTACAACGCTGTCCTGCAGTTTGCACATACAGGGGGCTTACCGAATCGCAAATTAAGCAGAAAACAACTTAATTGCATTATTAACTGAGGGGAGGTCTTGATACTGCAATAAGAATTTATATTTTTCGTCACCTGACATGCTGAGTAAAAAATAAAGTAAAACACTAACTTCAAAGCTGCAATTGCGGGCATTCTTAAATGCGGATTGGACCAGAGGGCCTACTTTACCGAAACGACATTTCCGCCGATTTTCGTATGCTAATTTTACAGCCGTTTCCATTCCTTCCGAAGAGTCGTTCATACAAAATAGGTTTGGGCATTTAGATTATTAATTTTTAGAAAATTGTTTGAAATTTTAAATAGTAGGTATAATGGAAAGCCTTATACCTAATCGTTTCGGAGAAAGAGAGTAGGTAGGCCCTCTGGATTTGGATTGGCTTGCGAACGCGTAGTCTTACAAGACAATAGCTTTATTTATTAATTATTTTTTAGATTTGAGGAGCTCAATGGCGCAGTGGCTCCCCGCGTTCGGCTTGCGATCTTGCCCGCTAAGCAACTTTCACAATGCCGGGTCGCTGGATGGGTGACTAAATTAAAAAACATCTCGAGCTCCTCCGTACTTCGTAAGGCACTTGAAGCCTTTGGTACCGGTTGTCGTCGAAAGATGACCGTCGTTAAAACCCATTAAACCCACCAACCCGCGTTGGCGTGGTGGGTTATGTATCTATGGCCGAACTTCCGCATGCGATGTTGTTCATGTGGGAAACAATGCAAATGCAAACAACAATGCAAACATCGTTTAAGCTTTGGTAGCAGGGCTGCAACAGCGGTGAGCGTACCATTGGTATTCTTCTAAATAATTTTCAACGATGTTCGACACTAGCTCCGCACTGCTGTAACCGCGGTGATAAGGAATCACTTCTTTGACATTTCTTGTGGGTATAAAATCGATATTCTGTAAGTAAAACAGCCTCAACTTTGACCACAGCCGTGGCTGCAGCGTAAGATGTGACGTCTGTAATAGAAGAGGATCCGAGTATACAACGACCTTCAGAAAAGTATTTTTTATCAAATTTAATGTGTTAAAAAATATATTGCGCGTGGGTTGACTGAAAAATTTCATTCCATTAAATGATTAAATAAATATTTAAAAAAAAAATTTTTAAACATTGGCACTTGTTTCGACAATAGATAAATTACATAGGTACCAATAATAGCAAGTATGAAGCCTATAGAATATGCAAACGTTTTTTCCCGTCATAACATTGGGTAGGCAGGTGTAAACAGGCAAGTCAATATTAGTAATTTGCAACCGTCTGGTTAAATAAATAAAATTTATGTTTGTATAAAGATAAGCTCATTACAAACATACACACACACCAAACCAGTGCAATGTAAAAAAAATAAAAATAAAATAAATATTAATTAATATTAATTATTATTATAATTAATATTAAATTAATCATTAAAAGTACTGGACTGAAATTTTTCAGCCAACCAACTCGCGATATATTACGAGTATTTAACATATGAAATTTGATATAAAATACTTTTCATCCATTAACTAATACCAATATCATCCAATAGACTATAACATTTATGATCATCACAGCCATGCGCGCAACGCCTTCCCTTACTCTTGAAACCGATCGCTATTGGATCGGATTGGTATTGTGAACTTTCATACTCCTAAGTTACGACACCAGAGCTAATATGGATTCATATTGCGTGGATATTGAGTGAAGAAACTACAAAACTCAATGCCATTTAGTTTACCCAATATGAATCCAAATTAGCGCTGGTGTCGTAACTTAAAAATACGAAAATTTACAGTACCAATCCGTTCCAAGAGCGATCGGTTTCGAGAGTAAGGAGGCTGTGCCTGTACGTTTATAGGTGGATGATATGATGATTATTTAATTCAATTATTTATAATGCTTATTAGTGAGGAGGTTCTTTTCAAAACTTGACTATTCCACTTTTCTATTTTGTTCAGAATTTAAGAAAAATGTAAATGGGTAATGTCATTTCGAAGAGGATTTATCAACTTTTGACCAAATCGTGTGTTTTGTTATTTATTTTTTTAGTGGATCTATCGCGTTTAGCTAAATTCTCGTTTTCGAATCGTGTAGATTTCAATGTTACCAACCCAAAAAAAAAAAAAAAATCATATTTTGTCAAAAGCGGAATACTCAAGTTTTGAAAAGAACCTCCTCAGTTAGTTCACGACGGCGATCAATAAAAGAAATGGAGGAAGGCCTTTTGCAAGCAATGGCACAGTGAAGATTACATAAATAAATAAACTTTCCTACACTCACACCATTATCTAGCCCATGAGAAGCTTCGTTATGAAACTCGTTAAATGGTTACTAAACAACGGATAAACGTACTTAAAATACTTAAATACATACTTATATTATACATATAAAACACCCAGACCCGAGACAATTTAGAAAAACAATAGTTTTTAAATTGACCCGACCAGGGATCGAACCCTCAGAGATGGCGACACCATGAAAACCGGTGTACAAACCACTTGACCAAGGAGGTCTTCGAAATTAATACAATAATGCATATTATTACATTTTAACCGTGTCGCATAGCGCTACCACCCTCTCTCTTCCCTTGGGTGTCGTAAAAGGCGACTAACGGACTACCTACCTACGCACACGGTTAAATGTTACAGACAATATATCAAACAAAATAGGAATATTCTGCAACATATCTATCATTTTGGAGAGAGATTTTAAAAAAAAACGACAAAAGACTACACATACTTCCAACGGCATAGAGTGGCGATGGGCTCAACACCTGCTGTCACGCTGAGCACATGTGCAGTCGCTATTTAGTGAAAAGTGGACTATGGCAGAGGACTGCTTTTGCGGTCTCTGACTAACCCTTCGGGGATAATAGTCGTGATTACCTACATGTGTGTACATTTTGAGTTTTTAATTACATTACATAGAACCCGAGACTAGGTCAGTAACAAAATTTGTCTGACCTGAGAACTGAACCCGGGACCTCCGAATATATAAGGCGACTGCTAGAAACAGCAAGAAACTTCAAGGGCTGTTCAGGTCAAGTGTTTTAAAGATGACAAAAATGACAAAAAGGAATTCGTTTTCTTCAATATCATATCATATCATAGCAATATCATAAGAAAAATACAAATAAAACAATTGACAACCGTCCGCGTCAGTACCTACTTGACGGGTCAATGGCCGGCCGTCTGTTGACCCGTCCGCGTTGTAAATAATCGTTATTTTTGATTGTTTTTAATTTAATTTTTTTTTTATGTTATTGCTTTAAAATAAATTACTTAGATACTTAGCGACTATCCAATTAAAATTCACAAAATAAATTATTTAATTCAAAAGGAAAAAAAAACAAATTCCTTTTTTGTAATTTTTGCCCTTGCCCTTGCCCTTGAAGTTTCTTGCGGTTTCTAGCAGTCATCTTATAGAGCCGACCGACCATTTGACCAATCGGCCAACGAAGCGTAAATGTGTTTATTTAAATTAAATTAGAACACTGGACCTCTACCTCTATATGTCTTAGAAATGGCTAGACCACAGAGGCACAAGAGTAACATATTTATTCATGTGACAAAGGCTTAGCTTAAAACATTCGCCCCGACTCAAAAACAATAATTATCGCCAGCAATATTTCAAGCGACTCCCGAGGGTGCCAATTAGTCCACACAGTATGTCTACTAACTCTTGCTGTACTGTACATAATTGGAGGGGGCCCAAATTGCGAGGAAATTTGCCTCGGATCGCATTACTTAATTGGGATGCTACCAATTTTCCACAATATTAGAACATACGCTCTTCAAAGACGGTCGAACAGAAGTAGACAATTTTGTATCATCACACCAAAGAGATTTAATAGTTTAATGTCTTTGCATCACACCAACTGTAGCGTTCATACGTTATACAAGACATGGCTGCTTCTGAGACCGATCGCTATTGGATCGGATTGGTATTGTGAATTTTTGTACTTTTAAGTTACGACACCAGCGCTAATTTGGATTCATATTGGGTGAATTAAATGGCATGGTGTTTTGTATTTTTTCACTCAATATCCGCGCAATATGAATCCATATTCGCTCTGGTGTGTAACTTAGGAGTACGAAACTTCACAATACCAATTTCGATCGATCGGGATCGGTTTCAAGAGTAAGGGAGCAGGAGCCCTACGGACACCTCTTACAACAATATCACTTTTTTTTTTTTTTACTGGCAACGAGTAAGCGCTTGGCCTTCATCTCACCTGATAGTAAGTGACGATAAGGCCGAAGGTGGAAGCGCGCTTCACCCGGAATCCTCAACCTCTGAGGAACTGGCTATCTTATCTCAAACTGCCGGAACACAACAATGCTATAAACAACGTTGTTATGGCGACAGACTTAGATAAGATGGTGGTAGCTAGCCAGGCGGACTTAACAGCCCTACCACCAACCAAACCGAGCACACAAAGATGTACTCCCCGCTGGGAATCGAACCCGGGGCCTCTGGGTCTGAAACAGGTAGCTTAGCCACTAGACCACAGAGGTGGTTGAAAACTTTAATCTTACTAAGCAAAATTTGTATTGGAATCTGCAAAGTAAGTTTAGAGTAGTTTCTTTATTACCTACTAAAATCTATACTTAACTTGTTAACCAAAAAACCATGTACCTACATGTATCATGTACAAACTATTTACAACAACTAAATTGAATGTTTACTGCATAACTATACCGTATACGAATTATGCATGTTACAGCTTAAAATTCAGATGAATAGTAGGTATTCAAATTAGTTTTAAAGTGGGCATTCACGGTAGCGCCATCGCGTCAAATGGCGTGATACAAATCCAAAGTTTGATCATGAGTGTGAAACCCGTTTGGGCTGATGTAAAACTCTGGATTTCCATTCGCGCCAAAATCCACCGCTCTGGGTCGTGGCGTCGCGCCGCGGTTGCTCGTGAATGCCCGAACCCACATCCATTTTGAACTCATATCAAACGTCTTTCGGCCCTGTCAAACACGTAAATGAAAGATAAGTGGAGTGATGGTGAATGGGATAAATGTTTGGCGTCCATCCATTTGACTCAAGTCGTTTGGATTCACGCCAAATGGCGCTACCGTGAATGTCCACCTTTAGCTTAATTTCTGTGAACTACTACTTATCTGTTATGCTGTAGTCGCTAGTATTTATAGCACAGGGTTTCGACACACAGGGAACTTAAGTACCAGCAACTATTTAACTATGTTTCATCATCATCATCATCACCAGCCTATACTCGTCCACTGCTGCACACACGCCTCTCCAAGAACACGCCACTGAGCACGATCCGCGGCCACTCTTATCCAGCTCTAAACAACTAGGTAACTTTAACTACTTATGTTTAAAATTGTACAAATATCCTTGTTAAATGTTACGTAATTGTTTTTGTGAAATAAATACATTATTATTATGCTCTTTATTTAAAATATTATTATATTATCTGTAAAACTTTTTACAATATTTTATATAAAAAACATATTTACAATATAAAATATTATAAAAAACTTAACCTAGGTTGCCACCGGCAGCGGGGATAGACCCAAGCTATCGGTGGTTAGGGCTGCAGAGTGAGGAACCTCCTGACAAATACGTGCCGTGTCAAGGAGTACTCCTTCTTATTATTATTATTATTAAAGTAATACGTGGTAATACGGCTCCAAGAGTTATGGTAAGGCCCCTGTACGTATATACCCTCAGATCATAGAAGTCTATGATCTGAGTATATACCCTATTATAGTAGGGAACAAAACTTGCAAGTCAACGTCAACACACTGTTTGTGTAAAATAATATCAATCGAGTGCCGTCATCATTAGCACAGAATCAGTGTGTTAGCGTTTAAGCCCACGGAGTGCCTAGACATATGGCATAAACGCTTTTAAAACAGAATGATAAATTAATGTGATAAGTTATAGGAACAACCGTGTCGTGTAGCGGTGAAAGAATACTACCACCCCCTTTTTCCCTTGGTTGTCTTAAAAGGCGGCTAACGGACTAAAGACTGCACATACATCCAACAGCTTAGAGCGGCGATGGACTCACCACCTGTCACGCTAAGCACAATGTGCAGTCGCTATTTGGTGAAAGGTGGACTATGACAGAGGACTGCTTTTACGGCGGTCCTCATTGCCTAGTCTCTAAATAACCCTTCCGGGATAATAGTCGTGATTATATGTATGAATGTAATTAGCCAAAACGATCGAGCTGTTCTCAGGTGGTGCGCTTACCAACGAACTGCATTTCATTTGTATTTAAATAAAATAATTTAAATAAAAAGAAGACTGGCTGGACTGGCTATCATTAAACACTAAGCACACATGGCAGAATAAAGTAATGGGTTCGACTTCAAAAAGTGGTGTTTAACCTTTAATTAAGACACCACGGGCTGATGCGACTGCAGAGACACCTAGTGACAGATTTATTGCCACAAAAACGACTGTCACTGAAATGAGACACTCTTTCTCTTTTTAGAATAGAGTGGATATGTTCCACTTATACCCTTTTTTGTTTTGTAGTCAACAAAAACTGGGATTATGATATGATTGATTATTATAACAATGTTTTTTTTATAAAATGAGGATGCGTCCGTTCAGTTTCTAAAAATATTTCATACTCCTTGACCACTTACTTAATGTTAACTATCATCATGAGAAAAGAGAGTAGAATCGATTCCACTGTAAAAAATATTCCAATATAAAAATATACTAACACATTTAAAAATAAAAATATATTAGCTCTGCCGCTTTTTAAATTGACATAAGGGGATCCTGCACGAAATTGTGAAATATTACGTATTTTTAAGTTAAAGCGCTGAATTAGTTAAATACATTTAAAGAACTTACGTAAGTTAGCCTGATCATTGCACAAGGTCGTGGCCCTGTTGAAATTTGAAACAAATTCTTTAAACAATAACAAACAAAAATACAAAAATAAAACTCCTAAAAACATTTTTTTTCGACAACTTTCTTAGTTTTACGCATGAAACAATAATTCGTCACCCCCATCTTAATAAAGTAAATTTTAATTTTTAAACCAAGCGCGTGATGGTTTTGTACATTTCGCAGAATAAAAACATTGCTCTAATCAAATTACTAGGTCTTAAACTTCAAAGCAGAATTGTTTTAAATTTAAATATCAATAAGATTGATTTTGGTTTGAAGTTCATTAAGAGACTTAGGTATGTCAGTTTTTGCGATCGCGCGGCACCCTCTTAACTCTATCGTCTTATAAGCAACGATGCACTCGTGTAATATTATTTTTATTACCGAAAAAGTGTTGATTTTCTTTAGTCTTCCGGGTCACCGTGCACTACCAATAAATTAGGATATGGTGATCACTCACTCACTACCTTTTTAGGGTTCCGCAGCCAAATGGCAAAAAAACGGAACCCTTATGGATTTGTCATGTATGTCTGTCTGTCTGTCCGTCCATATGTCACAGCCACTTTTTTCCGAAACTGTAAGAACTATACTGTTAAAACTTAGTAAGTAGATGTATTCTGTGAACCGCATTAAGATATTCATACAAAAATAGAAAAAAAAACAATAAATTTTGGGGGTTCCCCATACTTAGAACTGAAACTCAATTTTTTTTATACGTGTGGGGTATCTATGGGTAGGTCTTCAAAAATGATATTGGGGTATCGAATAAATATATGATGTACATTTAAAAAAAAAATACACTATTATTAAAACATCGATCAAAGTTTTATAGATAATAATAGTACGGAACCCTTTGTGCGCGAGTGCGACTCTTAACTTACTCGAACGAACAGTAAATTAAACAAGAGTTAATCCGTAAAAAAGTGTTTCATTTCAATTACTCGAAGGAGTTAGGATCTTTGAAAATGGAGTAGGAATTGTATGGAGGGTGTAGGGTCACAAGAGGAGGAGGACATGTGAATCCCACCCCACCCCCCAAAACCTTTTTCCAAAACTTTGGTAGAGTACTGATTAGATTTGAGACAATAAAAATGTCCAGTTCAAGCCAAAGCTATAAAAATTTGGCCCATTCCACACTATTGATAACGTCACCCTCGTTTAAAGTTAAAAAAAAACAAGTCAGTAGCCATAACGAGGTGTCGCGTATCCGTAAAAAGTGTCCGTAAAAAGTATCCGCACCCGAAATGTGCCATCTTTTTTATTTGTTTTTTGTATGACCGCGTGTGACATGCTTTTTTTCATGTCCTTCCTTTATCAATGTGCGAAGACATATTTGTTGAATGTGTGAAAAAAACACTGTTTCTTTTGCATCTTTTGAAAAATTCTTGTA
This sequence comes from Scoparia ambigualis, assembly GCA_963921215.1. Classification (NCBI taxonomy): domain Eukaryota; kingdom Metazoa; phylum Arthropoda; class Insecta; order Lepidoptera; family Crambidae; genus Scoparia; species Scoparia ambigualis. The sequence goes on from OY992526.1 coordinate 10,104,592, forward strand.
CCTCTTTTGAATTTTGACACTTAATGTCGGCTTCTTCAATAGATTAATATAATAATAAGTAAATGTTTTTTAAGTATAGTGGCGTACAGTTAGCAACATTTACATACATATAATCACGACTATTATCCCGAAGGTAAGAGAGAGAGAGAGAGAGTCTCTCTCCCGTTAGTCAGAGACTAGGCAATGAGGACCGCAAAAGCAGTCCTCTACCATACTCCACTTTTTACCAAATAGCGACTGCACATGTGCTCAGCGTAATAGGTGAGCCTATCGCCGCTCTATGCTGTTGGATGTATGTGCAGTCTTTAGTCCGTTAGTCGCCTTTTACGACACCGAAGAGAAGAGAGGGGGTAGTAGTATTCTTTCACTGCTACGCGGCAAGGTTAAGTAGTAACATTTAACAGTAGTATTTAGTAGTATTTATAATAAACTTTATACTCAGTAACATTTAATAATGTTATTAATTATTATGAACTAGCGGCCCGTTACCCCGAGACGAATGTAACAATAATTAATGAATATTTTTAATCGTGTAACACGGAAACATCTTACAATATTCGGCGGCGTTATCGCTAGAAAGCAATTTTTCTAAACGACCACGTCGGATACATTAAGGTACAATAAACTAGAGAAGACACGGCGAAGCAAGTTTGTGCGCACTAAGGTGCGATTGGCTGGATTGCGCGTGATTCAAGCGATTATGGACCTTGCGCTTGCGGCTGCATCTTAGTTGCGCACAAACTTGCTTCGCGGTGTCTTCTCTAGTTTATTGTACCTCAATGGTCGGATTGAATGAAAAACAAATACATAATTCAAAGGGCATATTATGTTGTTTTATTATTTATTAAGTTCTAGTAGCTAGTGATTCATTTCTACTAGAATTTTTCTCATTTCCTTAGTCGAGAATCACGTCGCTCACCTGACGGAAATATATAATATTATAATTCAAAGAACTCATAGTAAATGACGAATGGAAACATCAATATATAAATAACTCCGGTGTCATGTTGTATTGTGACAGACAGACAAGCTTATTTCACGATACGTCGGCAGCAAGTGATGTGGAAAGCCGGTACGATTGACTTGTATAGAAATTTGAGTGTTACCCGAAGAAAACCTTTGTTTATTAATAAAGATTTGTATTCAAATGGAGAAAGGGATGGGAGTGAGTTATTCGTCGATCGTCTTTTTCATTCTATTTATCCTTTAAAACTGGCGAACTTCAGGTTTTATTTAATTAATTAATTTTATCTGCCTTATAAATTCCATACGCAAGTCCAAAGTTAATTATAGCCGATTACGTAATTACAGTGTTATATAATCATAATAATACAGGACACCGAGACGGGTACCTCGAAACCTAACACCATACAGATAAGCAAAGCTCCATTGGCGCATAACTACCGCTTTGTGAGAATACTGATATGCGACCTTATTTTAATGGTTACACATTTCATTACCATACTTCACGGTTGAATAACCCTTTCAGTTTTGTTTATAGTTTCCAATGAATCCTAATCATTATTGGGCCAATTTATCAATCCTCAAATAAAATCCTATTATCCATCTGATAAACTATGACACGATCAACCTAAAATGTCACTTGTAAAAAAATAAAAGATGTCATTAGACAATACTTTCAAAATGGTTGTGTAATACTGTAACAAACGAAGGAATAAGTTTTATCTGACAATTGAAAAATCGGCCCTTAAATAAATAAAAATCAATTAGGTACCTACCACGAATTTGCTAATCTGTAAAGGCTCGATCCAAAACTCGATCCCAAATCCGCCTTGTGTCATCCGCCACGGTAATATAGATAATAATACCGTGGTTAAGCTATCAACTGCCGTAAAGCCACATACAATATATTATTCTAAGCAATAGTAATTAAATTGTTAGTTGGCTTCTCACAGAGAAAGACGAGTATAGTTATCAAATATGCATTCTTTTATTTTGACTCTACACAAACATCACAAAGGTGCTTGGTCGGAAATGTCGGAATTGAAAGGAATGGGAGAGTCGAAGTGAGAGGCGAGTTTACAATCGAATTTTAGAGAATTGACATCTGGAAGGCTTTCTTCTCCTGTCTCCTGGCATGTTGATAGGTCATGCCCTCGTCATACCGTAAAACGTGGAGGCTTTGCCCCATAGGTCTCGCTTTGCCCACTTAGGTATTTTTTTGTTTATTTATAAGTATTGAATATGCTTTATTTTTTTACTTTTTTTTAAGCAATGGTAGAAAAATTCGTTATACTGTGGCAACACTAGTGTAACAGACTTCTTCTCACTTCACGTCAGTTACTTGTCAGACGTTGCCAAAGTCAGTACTGTTTTTGCGGGCCAAAGTCGCAGTGAGAAACATTGGGAGAAACTCATATTTTGAGTTGCTGTAGGTAAGTGATTTTTTAAATATCGTTTATTTGTGAAATATATACAATGAAGGTTGACAATTTAACGCAATAACGTTCATAGATTCGAATTTATAACCATGGGCAAAGTCAATTATGTCCAAAGCACTGTTGTCAACTTTGCCCATCAAAATATTACTGTTAAACCCTAACATCAATAAAATAATCTGTATGTGTACTAATATTTTTGTCAATTATTAGTATTTTAGCCTTTATAACGCTGAAATATTATACTTTACACGAACCAAACACCTTCCGCTATCCGGGCGGCTGCCTTAAGGTTTCCCGCTCGAGGTGTAGTCTTCTTTCTGTCTTATTTTTATATATTTATTAAACTAATATTTTTAATAAAATGGGAAGTTTGGATAGAGAAATGAATATTTACAGGGTGTCTCAGAAAACCTTTTAAATCTGAATCATTAATAAATTCGCGGACAACAGGGTTAGCGCGGGGAGAGGGGCAGCATTCGAAAGCTGACCATTCAGAATTATTTTAAAAGCGCCATGTTGTGGTCGGAAATGCACCGTGCGTTCGTTTCCGCTTTTCAACATGGCGCTGATAAAAAAGTGTATAGAAACTTATTTTAGCAACGGACATTAGTACACACGAAAGCGATAAATCATCATCATCGGCCTATCTTAGTCCACTGCTGGACATAATAGACCTCCCCTAATGAGCGCCATAGCGCCCTGTCCTCAGCGACAAATATTTTGCATTTTAATATCAGGTAATTACGTTGCTGTGTGGGTGTGTGGTTTGATTTCCACCCAAGGTGTAGTCATTTTTCTGTCTTATTTTTCAGTTTATTTCTTATCTATTTTTGTTTTGTTTTTTTTGTTTTGTCTTATTTTTTATAAAAGATTCAGTTTTGTGTTAATTGTTTAAAATAACATATTTTTAAGAACAGGAACTTCAGATTAGTGCTACCTAGTAGGAAGTTGAAACTCCTATATAGCTCTTTATTGACATTACAGTTGGAATAATAAAAACTTTCGATAACAATAAAAATGCATTACTATTTTCATACGTACCTACTTACTGCAGTAACGGTGACAACCCTAAGACATTGTATTTTTGTATGAAAAATGCTCTTAACAGCTTTGTGACTTTGCCCACTAAATTTTGATGTTCTATAGATATGCCTAGAAAAGCTATAATCTGTTATACTGTGACATTGCCAAGTTCAGTTTTTATAGTTTTTAAGACCAGGGAATAAGGTTGATTTCAGCAGAATTTTAGAACTAAAATGGTATGTGGGCAATTTTGCTAAATATTCATATCTTTTAGGCCGCCTTAAAATTTTACTTTTTCTTAGGTAAACATACTTTTTTTTAGCTATTAATATGAATGTATGCAAAGAAAAGTAAATTTGTGTTTGTGTGATCAAAAGAGATTGTAAAATTAATGTATATTTAAAACAATATTTAGTCAGACCTAAAAAAAGCGGGCAAAGTCGCCACATTTTACGGTACGCATTACCTATCTAATTTCGACTCTACACAGACGTCACAAAGGTCACCACTCTTGATCGATATCGAAGGGAACGTAAGGGACGAAGTGAGAGGCGACTTTACGATCGAGTTTTAGAAAATCGACATGCTGCTTTCTTGTAGGCGTTTTTCACCTGTCTTATATGACACATGTTGATAGGTGAAGCTTAATAATGTTAGATGTTACAAATGTATTTTTTTTTAAATATTGCACAATGGTTATTTGTTGTAATTGCCTGCCTGCTAGGGTTGCTATCGATTCGTTCACAACCAATAATATCATTGTTCACAACTATGCAATAATGTAATTTTGGAATTGCCGTAAATAAAATCATCTGTTAGCAATACACAACCGCAAATTGTTTTTTTTTTCTAGTGTATTCTCACTTGAATGTTTAAATGTTTTCGTAAAATATAATATATTTTTGTTATAGTCCCAATCATAATATGTGTTAAGCACGTTTAGATCAGCGATATATACCTACGTTACACTAGATAGGCCCTTCCGCACTCGCACTATGTTCCACTCATCTGCGGAGTCGACTCGGCACCTTGCTTTAGTGTGGCTTTGACATTCGCGCGTGCGGAGCGGCGAAAATAATTCGTTATTTCTTTTCAAGTGTACACACTACAACGTGTAGGACGTTTACTACAATTCAGTTGTCAAGAAAGTGAATTAATTGTTATTTAAGTCATTATTATGTAGTTATATCGTATTATTAGAATAGAAAAGATATTTTTTCAATTAATGTTATTAACAATATTTTTGGGACGCCATCTTGATACACATTACTTTGTCTTTGACCGATCTGGCGCTGCGGCGCTGCGACGTTTGTCTGCAGCGGCTGCAACGAACTTTAGGTCTCTCATTTCAAAATTTGAACGAATGGTTTGTATGAACGTTCTTGTCTATACTTCTAGGTCAATGGTTTAGATAGGTACTCAGTTTAACTCTCAACGTCTAAAATGTAAATTTAAGTTTTGTTAAATGATGCTGGTGTTGAAATTAATACTACTTATTATCTAACATTCTAAGCAACATTGTCTTCAACATTGTTTTACCCAAATAAAGTAAAAAAAATACTTTATTCAACCTAAGTAAATATCTTTGATTATTTACAGTAAATATATACCTACATACATAAATCCATGACTATTATTCCCTTCCCGAAAAGGTTAGTCAGACACTACGCAAAGAAGACCGCAGAGAGAGACCAGTAATTATATTCTTCTTCAATAAATTCGGAATACCATACAATATTATTGTTTTATCTAAGATACCCAGAAGCATTGACCTAGAAGTATAGACAAGAACGTTCATACAAACCATTTGTTCAAATTCTGGAATGAGAAACCTAAAGTTCGCTGCAGCCGCTGCAGCGTCTAATCAACAGACAGACATCGCAGCGCCGCAGCGCCAGATCGGTCAAAGACAAGGTAGTGTGTATCAATATCAAGATGGCGTCCTAAATAGATTGTCATTAACAATAATTTTATAAAATTTCTTTTTTAATCTAATAATACGATATAACTACATAAAAATGATTTGAATAACAATTAATTTCACTTACTTGACAACTGAATTGTAGTAAAGGTCTAGGTGTACACTTTAAAAAGAATTAAAGAATTATTTTTGCCGCTCCGCACGCGCGAATTTCAAAGCCACACTAAAGCAAGGTGCCGAGTCGTCTCCGCAGATGAGTGGAACATAGTGGATGTTCGGAAGGGCCTATCTAGTGTAACGTATATATCGCTGCCCAGAAGTATGTTATTTATATTTTAAAAATCTGGAATTCCTTCACTGTTCATTCACTGGTGCACTTACCCTAGGTCTGAAACTTCAAAGCAGAACTGTTCTAATTATAAATATCAATATGATTGATTTTGTTTTGAAGTTCATGAGACTTATGTCAGTTTTTGCGATCGCGCGTCACCCTATTAACTCGCACACTAATAAGCGAAATGATTAGGTAAGTACCTACCTAAACATCCCGCTGGTTACTCTTTTTGTTCAGACGTTTTAAGAGCGTTGACTGTGCATCTAGTTTTAGTTTTCATACTGATCGAAGGTGATGATAGAAATGAAGCATTATAAGTTTTCCCCGCCAACCCCTTGATTTTCAATACATACAATCAGTTGGTAGCCCTGACGACTATGGAGTATAAGTCTATTATCTATGTTGCAGCTCTACGGGGGCTGAAATGCGCAACGACCGATCCAACGACACATTTGTACAAATTGGGCGGTAAATCGCAGCCATTGTTGGAAGAGCTCAACACGGTTGTAACTCGGATTGGGGATTTGAGGGACTCGTTACTCGAACGTGTATGAAGTTGAATAACGTTATCTTGAGAGTAAGTGAAGCGATGGACACACGCATTGTAAGAGTTTAGAAAATAATATCTCTCGGTGTACGAAAACTAATACATATTACATACATCCAATCACGACTATTATCCCCGAATAGTTAGTCACTTTTCACCAAATAGCGACTGCACATGTGCTTAACGTGACAGGTGGTGAGCCCATCGCCGCTCTATGATGTTGGAAGTATAAAAAATATTCAAAATTCAAAATTTCTTTATTCAATAAACTTAAAATAAGCATTTTGAATCGAAAGTATGTGCAGTCTTTAGGCCGTTAGCCTTTTATTACACCCAAGGGAAGAGAGAGGGTTGTAGTATTCTTTCACCGCTACGCGACATGGTTCTATTGAGCTCTTTCATTGAACCAGGAGATTCGTAGCCGCGTACGTAAAAGCAAGCCTTCAGCTTGTGCAGCCTCACCACAGACGTATAATAAGCACCACTGCAGACAGAGTGCGTCTTACTCACAGAAAACAATTACTAGAGAGCGCGCCCTGTATTGTTCTTGCGCATTACATCTCATGATTATTGGTAGCGCTTGCATCATCCCCCCTCCTCCGAGCACCGGGGGAGTGACCGCTTCCCATTTGAACCGCATAGATCTCTCCAGGTCTAAGGTTTTCTAGAGGGAGTTTAGTCAGTAGGAGTCTGACATAACTTCGCCAGCCGCTTGGTGTCGTACTCATGTAGAGTTCACCTCCTCCCCCCTCGGTGTCCGGGAGGGTGCCTGCTTACTTAACAGGCGAAAAAAAACTTGTTTGTTTTTGTTTCGTTTCAGTTTTAAGTTTATATTATTTTTTATTTTGTATAATAAAAAATTAATTAGCAATTTTATCGCGACTATACCGTCACCGAGTATAGAGTCTGGCCAAAGCCAAAAAAACTGACCCAGGAAAAACGCGGCAATTTCAAAAAACATGAGAGGGTAACACAGGGTCACTCACACAGCTGCAATTTTCACAGAAAAAATTTCAATTTGACATACGATTTGACACCTCAGATAGACACACATAGAGACAAAGTGTTGCCAATCAAATAACTACGAGATTCAACTTTCGTTGGCCAGACTAAAGTAATCAAGTTACAACTGTGTGCCGCTCATTCAGCCAAGTGTTAGCATTCCAAAACCAACTATTGCATGTTGAGTGTCAAAGCACAAAGGGCTGTTCATTTCGCTCCCCAAACTAAAGCCCTTTGTTCCGATACTCGTAACTGCGGATTAACAGTGTCACGCCTTTGCCCCATTATACGAATTTAAGAGTAATAATAACATGTTAAAATTCAACCTTGAAACCGTTGATACAAAGTTTAATTTCCATTAAACTGAAGTAACGTTGCAGCAGCATTCGAATTTTAAAAATTGAAGATGTAAACAAAATATTTTGTTTGTCCGAATTTGACTAATTCGGAATTCGACTCTGTATTTCGAAAGCGTTAAGATTTAACTCAAAACCTTCGTAACTTTACCAAGAGTATGTTTGTGCAAAAAATATATGTCTATGGTACGTTTTGACGCTTTTGCAATATTAACGCGGATTATCGCATATTTGAGCAATGCCATTCAACCAAAATACGATAGAGATCGTAAGGAAATTTTGTAGTAAGCACCATTGTTGTTCAGTTGTAATCTAGCGTGGGATTTGGTTAGCTTCTGATGCGTTTAGTCGAGTGGAGATAAATAGATAATGCGTGTAAGCAAATATTGTAAGTAGATGTAGGCGAAGGATTCAAATAAGGATCTTTATACCTACCATAGATACGTAATGCTAATATTTTATAGGCAAAGCAAAGTAGGTTGCATTCATATTTGTGTATCTAGGTAAGTACCTACCTTAGAGCATTGGTTGAATGCTCTAAGGTACCTACTAATGAAAAGTTTACAGGAATACCTACTTAATATATAAGAATTAAAAGTGTTATTGTGCTTAAAAAAATAGATAATTTTTTTGTGAGGATTTCTATAGATAAATAGACGGACGGATAATAATTTAAAATAAATGTATTCTCTCCTGAGAATTTCGATTCCAAAACCGGCTCACTTTTCCAGCCAGGGGCCCATATCGTACTAAAACACTCTGGCCCCTGATTCTGTATCGCAATCTATAGATTCCACACCTAAACCTTACCGCGCACAAACGTCAAGCGCATACGTTTTTGGGAAGATATCGTAACTTTATAAGGAATTAACGTGGTTTTGAAACAAGGAATCGTTACAGAATAAGGGCCCCGGTGCATAGTTTGTTATCCGTGTATCCGATCTAGGGGTTAATCCAAGCAAGGAGATTGAATACCAGATAGTGCCTTCACTATGCCCTGGTGATAAGGTGACGTTTTAGTACTATCTCGATGTTATACTTGGAAATGGTTTGAGCCTGTGCCTCCCGATATAATCGGGGTCCCACTTTTATAAACTTTTATAAATATCACAATAAATATAAGTAGACAATTTTTTTTCCAGTCATTATCCATATTATGGTCATGCCATTCTCGCAGTTACGCAGAAAAGGTCATGGATAGTATAAAACTTTTATAAATATCACAATAAATATAAGTAGACAAAATTTTTTTTCCAGTTGTTATCCATATTATGGGCATGCCATTCTTGCAGTTACGCAGAAAAGGTCATGGATGGTATCTTTTATTTTTATTTTAACGCAAACCAATAAACTTTTATTCAATCGTTTATTCATTCAAATAAAATAATCGCTACAATATTGATCTTCAAAAAATTTACGATTATTTAGGTGTACCTACTTAAATTTAGAGTACCTACCTACATAACGGATTTTAATACCCTGGCATTGTAAATCTGAAATATACTTTGTCCGACCTGGGAATTAAACGGGTTATTCCACTTGACTCCAAAGTCGTTGTTCTCAAAACTTCACCGTCCATACATTGTTTCGATTTTAGGCATTTAAATATGTACGTATTTCAATTCCACTTGACTCCGAAATTAATTTTGGTAGAGTCAACAGGAAAATTGCATTATTTTAGTGTCGAGTCGGTTAGAGTATGATGTACCTACCTATTACCTTTTTACCTAGTTAATTGACGGGACTCATTATTACTTGAGGATTCTGTCAAAAAATATTCACTAAAAAGTATTTTGGAGTTAACCCTACTAAACCCATATATGACCGCCAGATCCGAATTTCGGGCGGAACGCTTTGACAAAATTGTCTAAGTACCGATGAGGTAAAGGAAAACAAGGCCCTGATTCTGTATCGCAATCTATAGATTCCTCACCTAAACCTTACCGCGTACAAACGTCAAACGCATACGTTTTTGGGAAGATATCGTAACTTTTTAAGGAATTAACGTGGTTTTGAAACAAGGAATCGTTACAGAATAAGGGCCCAGATCAGGTAGTTGGCAAAAAGGCGATATCAATGACAAAAATTACTTCATCATCATCATCATCAGCCTATAAACGTCCTACTGCTGGGCACAGGCCACCTACGTAAAAAAACAAAACGTATTACTTTTCAAAAACAATTTCCTCAAAAACGAAAACTATGCTAAAAGAAAAAATCGCCCAAGTGTGAGTCAGACTCGCGCACGAAGGGCAAAAAAAACTATTATAAACTTTATTTTATTCTGTTTTTAGAATTTCTTGTTATAGCGGCAACAGAAATACATCATGATTCATATGTAAAAATTTCAACTGTCTAGCTATCATGGTTCATGAGATAAATATAGCCTGGTGACAGACAGACGTACGAACAGTGGAGTCTTACTTAGTAATAGGGTCCCGTTTTTACCCTTGGGTACGGAACCTTAAAACACTCGAAATGTCTGATTATAGTCAAAAACAATAAACCTTTACGGCAGTACCGACAAAAATTTCGTAAACCTAATAACGAATGAAAAAAAAGTTGAAAATCGGCGCTATTCAATAAAACGTCGTTCCTTTTTTAAAAGCATCCTTCTAGTAACCCTAAACCGTAGCACACCTGAATAATGGGCCGCTGTGATTGGCTCACGCCGGCGGCGGGGTGAGCGGGAGTCGCTGTGATTGGTGGAAACCAGACGGGGGTGGAACTGCGCCGGTGTCGCGTTACCGGCCCTTATTAACTGTGATTCCAGTGATTTAGGGATTCCGATGTGTGACAGAGGAGCTCTGTCGAGGGTGCTCCGACAATTTGGTGTTTTAATTAATTTGAATTATAAACGAGCGTTTTAGAAAACTCACAATAGTTTATTCAATATAAGCAAGCCTTCACAGGCACTTGACGTCAGTACTAAAAGGACAATGCCCATTTTGGACCTGTTTGTTTTTGAGAATGTATAAATATAAATCGTATTGACAAAAATAGCAATCAATCTATCGATAGATGTTTCTCTATAAAGTCAGGAAAAAATACAATTACTAGATATTACTTACTTACTTAGTTTAATTTTCGTATGGCAGTAACCAATTTAAAATAGGTATCTAACTTAATTTGATCTTTTAAAAACTATAATTATATATGATCTATACTACTGGGTGTTTACTGACGCCTCGGTGGCCGAATAGTCAAGCGCTCGGCTCGATATACGGAGGTCCCGGGTTCATACATACATACCTACATATAATCACGACTATTATCCCCGAAGGGTTAGTCAGAGACTAAGTAGGTCAGCAAAAGCAGTCCTCTACTATAGTCCACTTTTCACCAAATAGCGACTGCACATTGTGCTCAGAGTGACAGGTGGTGAGCCCATCGCCGCTCTATGCTGTTGGATGTATGTGCAGTCTTTAGTCCGTTAGTCGCCTTTTACGACACCCAAGGGAAGAGAGGGGGTGGTAGTATTTTTTCACCGCTACGTGACACGGTTATCAATCCTACTAATATTATAAACGCGAAAGTTTGTAAGTATGGATGGATGTTTGTTACTCTCTTTCATCTCACCTGATGGTAAGTGACGATAAGGCAGTTAGTGGAAGCGCGCTTCACCCGGAATCCTCAACCACTGAGGAACTCACGAATATCGGCGTGAAATAACGGCACTTGGTGCTGTTGTGTTTCGTCCGACCAGTGAGGGTTCCGGAGGCCCCTTCCACCCCCTCCCCCCTCACAATTCCTATTCCTTCCTTAACCTTATTCCTTAATAAAGGCCGGCAACGCGTCTGCGATTCCTCTGGTGTTGCGGTTGTCCATGGGCGGCGGTGATTACTCTCCATCAGGTGACCCGCCGGCTCGTTTGCCTCCCTCTATTATAAAAAAAAAACTTGCTATCTTATCTCTAAACTTGTTGTGCCAACAACGCTTTTAACATTGGTTTCGCAACCAAAGACTACGAGTAAGTATACACTTAGTCCTCAGAACAAGAAATTCTTATGCGAGCCCATATCACAATCTAATTAAATCTACTCGATCCTTTTTTAGCAGCTACTCGGATTACCAACGTCTAAGTGTCGCTAGTACACACGCCTGCGAATCAAACTATGCAAAACTGTCAAAATTCAATTGATATTGATCCTTATACCCTAGGCACTAAGTTCAAAATGTGTAAAAGAAATTTGACATTTTGTGGTAAGGTGAAGTGGCTGGCGTCTGTACCTCAGACCTCCTGTGAGGTCGGTCTATCTCTTTGACTGAATACAGCCTAATTTTAATGCTACAGATTACAATCTTATTGCAATGCCATAAGGTTCAATTTAAGGTGGCACTGACGGCTAAAGAGTGTACAAAGCGAGCCCGCTCTCTGTATTATTGTTACAAAATAATAAACAATATTGTTATTATAAGTACCGATTTTATATATATGGTGCGGCGTCTGTGTCAAGTTGTGTTTTGATTATCTTTGTTTATGTAGGCTTTTGTGTTTTGTTGTTTAATACTTGGTTGAAGTTATGCCATAGACCATAGAGTGAGAGGTAATGAATGGAAGCTTGATAACAAAATAGCGCTTTACAATGGCGCCGTTCATAATTTTAAAGATTTAATAGTCACTCGCGTCCGTAGGTTTACCCTTGAAACCCTACACGTGACCCCTGGGTGGTGCTAAATGAGTGACACTGTCTGAGTGGTAGAGCCACGCTGCGTTGCAGCACGTATTGGGCCGGCTCGCCCGGCGTAACACCACCTTCTCACGGAATTTTGCGTGAAACAATGGCACTCTTTGCTGTTGTGTTTCGGCCGGTGAGCGAAAGTACCGGAGGGCCATATCCCCATTATCCCACCTCACAATTCCTACTCCTTCCTCAAGGCTGGCAACGCATCTACGACTCCACTGGTTTTGTGGGTGTCCATGGGCGGCCGGCGGTTATAACTTCCCATCAGGTGACCAGCCTGCTCATTTGCCTTCTTTCAGGCTAGGTGTTAGTGAAAAATTTACATAACACGTTCTTAGAATTAATTTTTGAAGAAGTAAACAGTAAAATTTAAATCTGCAAAAATTATGAAATATTTTTGAGGCTTTATTCTGTAGAATATACCCGATGGAAACAAGATTTGATAACGTTGGCTTGATAAAATAAATTCACAAAGTTACATATTTTTGTGTCATTTTATCTTCTTTTCTAGATTTGATCCTTATAATAAGTGATTTGATATTATGAGTCATTTACTAAAATGAAGTTCATCAGGGGCGTTTCGCTGTTATAAATAAATTTAATAAATTTTGTTTACGCTCACACCAATTATCTAGACCAAGATGAGTATTCTTGTGAAACTCGTTTATATGGTAAGATAACGGATAAATATACATAAACATAGAAAAAACACCCAGACCCGAAATAAATTTAGAAAAACAGTTTTTCTCTAAATTGCCCCGACCGGGGCTCGAACCCGGGACCTCAGAGATGGCGACACCATGAAAACCGGTGTACAAACCACTCGACCAAGGAGGTCGTCGGATACCCGTCCCTTACCGTCGTACCGTCGAGAGTCTCGAGAGAGCGAGAGAGAAGCGCTCGAAATTAAGTATTTATAGAGAATAACAGCAGCCCCATAGACAAGTGACAACGACTCCATATCATTCGATAGCGTTTCATCATCACCATCATCATCAGCCTGTACACGTCCACTACTGGACATAAGCCTCTCCAAGAACACGCCACTGAGCACGATCAGTGGCCACTCTCATCCAGCTCTTGCCAGCCACCTTGCGAAGATCGTCGCTCCACCTTGTCTGAGGGCGTCCTACAATACGCGATAGCGTTTGTCCTTTGATTATATAAATACTAGCGGCTTGTATTATTATGTATTCTATGCTAGTGGTTAGCACGCGCCTTTATCCATGCTAACTTATAAACTTATAATATATCAGCGATTTTGTACAAAATATAAACAAAAACGTTAACCATCCGCTGTTAACGCTCTATCTAATCTATCTTTTAGTGAAAACCGCATAAACATCCATTGCGTGGTTTAGGAGAATAGTGTGGTGCTACAGACAGAGGAAAACGGCGACTTTGCTTTATAATATGTAATGATATCAAACCGTTTGTCAATAGTAAATTGGTAGACATGTTTACAGATGTCGAGCTCCTATCATACATACTTACATAAGTATAATCACAACTATTATCCCCTAAGGGTTAGTCAGAGACTTATGGGCAATGAGGACCGCAAAAGTAGTCCTCTGACACAGTCCACGTTTCACCAAACAATAATAACTTTCACCAATCAAATTTTATTTATTTATTTATTTATTTTAATTGGTACACAAACAGATTACAGTCAATGCCTGCGTACAGTAGCACTTTATTGACTTTTATTTGCTAGACGGTAATCCTTAATCAGTGTACACACGGCGTCAGATCAACCTACCCAAAACTGTCAAATTTCTACAATCAATTTTGAACTTTATTATCTAGTATTAAGGATCAATATTCATTGGAGAAATTTGACAGTTTAGGGTAGGTTGATCTGACGCCGTGTGTACACAGCATGATATTTGTATTATGTTTCGAACGTTACGTTACAACAGTATCTACCGGTCTTGAATAAACCAATACTTACTTAAAACTAATATTTATAAAAATTACAAAAAAAAAATATGCAAAAACTATTAATTAGGTATTACTTATAAAAAACAAACGAAATAAGGTGGGTGACCCTTACAATCAGACAAATAAATCCATGACTGGACTATCCATGACTCGACTATCTGCTATAAGGTGGTGACTTGTAAGGGTGATTGTAAGGGTCACTCGACTATAAGGTGGGTGGCCCTTACAATCGAGACAAATAAATCCATGACTCGACTATCTGCTACATTGAGCAGACGGAGGAGGAGGCTGAGAACACTTGGCTTTCATAATGTTAGTGACCATCTTTTTATATTGAGTAAAGCTGATGCAACAAATGTTTGCACCTCCGATTTTAAAGTTTATGGTTCTCTCCTTTCGACTGGTTGTCTGGAGGAGATTGCTTGGAGCGATAAGACCACCAAATTTTAACTGTTTTTTAATCGTTTTATTGCTTAGATTTTTGTTTTAATCTAAGTTTTATTGTAATAGTTTTTTATTTTTATTTTTAATCGCTAATTTTTAAGTTCCATGTAAATCTTTTTGGTGTTGCAATTGAAGTGTTGTCTATCTATCTATCTAATAACTGCCCATGTGCTCAGCTTTATAGGTTGTGAGCTCAACACCACTTTATGCTGTTCGATGTATGTGGTCTTTTGTATAATGTGGGATGGCCATTTAATATTAGCTAAGATAATAATTTCGCAATAAAGCTTATCTTCGTAAAAGAAATAGGTTACGATTAATCAAAACAATAACATGAGTTCACACGAGTTTTGCTAACTCCTATAAAAAAAACATTTATTACTACAAATTTTTATCAATAAAGTAACTCGTACGAACATTCATTGGTCTAATGTCAACCTTAACGCTTTGTTATAAGGTGGTTTGTTAAAATGTGTAAGCATTATATTTATTACGGTGATTTTAAAGGCAGATTATTGCATAAGTCCAAATATGATTATGCAGTTTGATTCCCACGCGACTCTGAGTTTCAAATTAATGGAATGACAATAAGTATTTATCATTTGATTCAGCTACTTTCATATCACATTCAATTCATTCCCTACTTCTTACTCGGTACAGTCAAGAGTAATTATCTTATCTTAATAATTATTATAAACGCGAATGTTTGTAAGAATGTATGGATATTTGTTACTCTTTCACGTAAAAACTACTGAATGGATTTGGATGAAATTCGGCATACAGATAGTTTAAAACCTGGATTAACACATAGGATACTTTTTATCCCGATATTCCTACGGGAACGGGAACCACGCAGGTGAAACCGCGAGCGGCCGCTTATTATTAATAACTTTAATAATTAATAATATTTTCTTGTAACATAGATACAAGTACATATTATTATATTCAAAACTATTATCCCCAAAGGGTTAGTCAGAGACTAGGCAATGGGGACCGCAGAAGTAGTCCACTGCCATAGTCCACGTTTCACCAAATCAGAGCTGCACATGTGCTCAGCGTACGGCGACGTAACCCCGTTGTCGCCTATGAATGTATGAGCAGTCTTCAGTACGTTAGTCGCCTTTTACGGAACCTAAGGGAAGAGATGAGTTGGTAGTATTCTTTTAATGACCACCACACAGCACTTAAGAGGGTTACGCATTTCGGTTTCCCATACAATCTTCCAAGTCGAAATTTTTAAAGACCAATAAGCCAATTTTAATGAAACTTTCCATGCTAAAGTAAAATACAGGGATCTAAATAGTTTGTTGAAAACTTAAAAAAAAAAGGTTTATTTGGCTGAGTTATTGCAATTTAAAGTCCACTATGTAGAAAGTTTAAAATCGCAATAACTATGTTAAAAAAACGCTTTTTAGAAATGTTTTTAACAAACTGTTTAGATCTCTATATTTTACTTCAGCATGCCGAGTTTCAGCAAAATTGGCTTACTGGTTTTTACAAATTTCAACTTGGTAATTTGTATGGGAAACCGAAATGCGTAAACCATATTATGTTTGGTAAATGCTTGCGAGATACCTATACTTTACCTATACTTAGCTGATTGTAATCTAAATGTTTGTTTCGTAAAAATTTATAATTTCAAAGCCAATGTTGGCAGTTATGGCTGATACTACGATTAGGACACATAGTTTGGTTTATCGTCTAGTAGTAGGTAGTAGTTAGTCTAAATTATTTATTGTAACTTGTTTAGGCTGTAATTATACTGTTTTGTGTCTTTATTAAATAAATATGTCCAATTTCTAACTCTGTAGGCAAAGCAAAACAATCAAAGAACATTGAAAACAATAGACTCCGCCCGCAACTTCGTCCCCGTATCTCGTTCACGTGACCATACTTACCTAAGAGGCCTATTACATATCGACTGTGATTTTTGCGTAAAATGCCCATTTTCGCAATTTGTTGTAATTTAGCAGTTGTATTTATCGTTTTTATCGAAATAGGATAATAAATTCATGCTTAATATTACAAATGTCCACTCTGCGAGGATAAGCTAAGTTCGGACGGCCGGCGCATCGCATTTTGAAGTAATTTTACAGTCTTATTTATCATTTTTATCGAAATAGGATAATAAATTAATTCTAAAATCTTTATTAATCATGAAGTAACTATTATTCTAGTATAAATTTTGCTCAATAATATTGTCGTAGATAGGAGAAATTCTCAGTTAACTTAAAGCGATTTTCGAAGTGTTTTGGTTTAGAATAAGTTTTTTATTCTATAAAAAATCAATAATATCTAAAAATTCCGAGGCCGCTACGCACTCACTATACGACTATAAAAGAGATAACATACAAATTTCTTATTTCATTTGTTTAGAACAACATTGAACAGTAGTTCAATCTAGGAGCTCAAAAAAGTGCCTTCGCGCATTTTATGAAAATCTTTCTCTGCGATGTTGGGTTTAATTATAAAGTTAAGCAAAATTTTCTAAAAGCGAGGCCGCTACGCACTATTTTAAATAGATATTGTACACTATTCAATAAGTCAACATTGTTTCATCGTTATCGTTTCAATCGAGATGTTACACAACAAAAAAGAATCTGTCAAATCGGTCAAGCCGGTCTCAAGTTTCGAGTTTTGCGCTTTTTGCAGAAACACTTTTGTTTGTCGATTAATTTTTATTTATACAGATTAGTTTCGGCCGTAATTAGGCCTACTACCACAGAAGCAGTTGAAAAATAAAATGGCCAATTCCACAAGTTTTGTTTTAATCTAAACAAGTAAGTACCTAATTTGTTAACAGAGAAGTATTTAGAAAATCTTTAGAGTCACGTGAACCTCCTTTAGTATTTAGTTAGTTAGTTAATATTTTAAGTATTAGATTTTAGATTACCTATTATATTAGTTTTATTAATGATTTAACCGCCGTGGTCTAGTGGCTAAGCCTCCGGTTTTAGACCCAGAGGTCCCGGGTTCGATTCCCAATGGGGGGTACATCTTTGTGTGCTCGGTTTGGTTGGTGGTAGGGCTGTTAAGTCCGCCTGGCTAGCTACCACCATCTTATCTAAGTCTGTCGCCATAACAACGATGTTTATAGCATTGTTGTGTTCCGACAGTTTGAGATAAGATAGCCAGTTCCTCAGTGGTTGAGGATTCCGGGTGAAGTGCGCTTTCACCTTCGGCCTTATCGTCACTTACCATCAGATGAGATGAAGGCCAAGCGCTTACCCGTTGTGTAATACAAAAAAATAGTAAAGGCCACAACGTGGCTACAACGCATGCCGTGGCTGTCAATAATTAAAAACTGTGCTTAGATAAATAAGGCTTATGTTTGTAACAGTATCATTGTTATTGCTAAGTAGTATAATATGTTTTTGTAGACTGTCCAAATAGTAAATAAATAAATTAGCGTAAAGTAGAACAACTCCGCTTTCCCCCCATTTTCGGTAGACGGCGACTGGCGTCCATCTTGCAAAATGGCGTCATTTTAAGAAACACACCGCATTGTTCCCATGGCGCGCCGGTTCCAGTAACTGGGCCCGTCATACGACACTGTGGAAAATATTACTGTTTATTGCGTTGCTACCTTACTAACGGTGGAATATGAAGAGATTAACTGTCTGCGTGTGTGTCACATTAATTCTAGGGTAACCAGGCAGAAAACATGCAAAATTTTGCTTTTAAATCATTAAAATTGTATGTACCTATGTATGAGTGATGTCTGATGGCGTTTCAATATTAAAAGAGTTCTCCAGCCCATCTCTTCCCTTAGGTATCGTAATAGGCGACTAACGGACTAAAGATTGCACATACTTACTTCCAAGTCGCATGAATGGCGACGGGTCCACATTTGGTAAATTGTGGGCTACGAAAGAGGACTGATTTTGCGGTCCTCATTGCCTTGCCTAACCCTTTTAACCCTCTGACCAATAGGGATAATAACTATTATCCCCTAAGGGTTAGCAACTGCTAACCCTTAGGGGTCAATAACCGAGAGTGTATGAATGTAATTTTAAGTCAAACTAAGCTCTAGTAGGCAAAGTATCAAATTGAATGGATTATTAAATGGACTCTAATCCGCCCATAAGCTAACACTTCGGAGATAACAGTCGTCATGCAGTATATCATCATCATCATCAGCCTATAAACGTCCCACTGCTGGGCACAGGCCTCCCACGTGGACAATAACACGTGGGGGTATAAGGCCATAACTCACCACACTGGCCCAATGCGGGTTGGTGGGTTTTAACGACTGCCATCTTACGACAACAACCGGGACCAACGGCACGTTAAGCCGTCCGAAGCACGGAGGATCTCGAGATGTTTTTTTTAATTGGTCACCCATCGGGCGACCCGGCATTGTCTCGTGAGTACATGTATGTATGTAATTTGCACATTGGTGGTTAGACCTTCAGACTCAAACCCGAGGAGATGTGGGTGCGATTTCCAGCGGAGGGGCACATTGTTCTTGTTTTGGTTGGTGGTAGAGCTTGCTTTAAGTCCACCTGCTTTGGATTGCCGGTCCACTGCTCTAACCGCTAAGCTACCAAAAAGGCCATGGGTTCGAATCCCAGTCGAGCTTTCCTGAAACTGGTTGATTCTTGCTAGCAAACATTTTATCCCATATCTACTTATAGCATTGTGAATGCAAACATTTCAGTAATAAAGATACATACATATAATCACGACTATTATCCCCGAAGGGTTAGTCAGAGACTAGGCAATGATGACAGCAAAGGCAATCCTCTACCATAGTCCACTTTTTACCAAATAGCGACTGCACATGTGCTTAGCGTGACCGGTGGTGAGCCATCGCCGCTCTATGCTGTTGAGTATGCAGTCTTTAGTCCGTTAGTCGCCTTTTACGACACCCTAGGGAAGAGATAGGGTGGTAATATTCTTTCACCGCTACCAGACACATTAAATTTAAATAATATGGCTAATATTATCAAAGTTTCTAGTATCGTAGTCACATCGAAAGATAGAACAAATCATTGATAGCAGTGAATAATCATATGATTTAGTTTTTCATATGACATCCCTGCTATTGTAATTTGCAATCACAGTGATTATGATATCTCATTAGTGCGTGTATGAATGAAATGAAATACAATTTTATTTCACTTTTCATATGATTTTTATAGAAACTAACGAAATGAAGTGACATTTCACCTGCGCGGGGGCGGTCGTCCTCGCCAAACGTGTCCTGTTACATCATAATCATTATTCCATTACCATATCATTTCATTTCAATATTAGGAAAATCACTCTCAGTGAAAAATAGCAGGTGTGAAAAATAGCAGGTGATATCACTGTGATAAAAAAATCATATGATCATATGATTATGATTTCTAAATACCAATCATTTCCATCTCAGTGTTTTGACAGTTAGGATGGCAATGCAGGCAGAGTCAGCCGTGACCACGTCCGGTGCAATTCGGTCGAAACGCGTCGGGTGAAAAAATTAAAAAGGTATGGGTAGGATGCTAAATGCCTTCACTAAGTAGTTTTGCGTAAAAACCCGTTCAAATATTTTGGAACGCGAAAGTTGAAAAGTGTATTGCATGTAGAGATAAAATAGCCAATCACGCATTGGTTCAGGAAACACGGTGAATTGCCGTTCTACCGTCTCGGCCTTATCGTAACTTTACATCATTACTATCAATGAGGTACAATAAACTAGAGAAGACGCCGCGAAGCAAGTTTGTGCGCACTAAGGTGCAGTCCATGGGCTGCAAACGCCTCATATCAGTGATTGCGCGTGATTCAAGCGATTGTGGACCTTGCGGCTGCACTATAGTTGCGCACAAACTTGCTTCGCGGTGTCTTCTCTAGTTTATTGTACCTCAATGATTACTATGAACTAATTCTTTAATTCACTACTTCATCATCAGCCTATAAACGTCCCCCTGCTGGGCACAGGCCTCCCACGTGAACAATAGCGCGTGGAGATATTAGGCCATAACCCACCACGCTGGCCCAATGCGGGTTGGTGGGAATTAACGACTGCCATCTTACGACAACAACCGGGACCAACGGCTTAACGTGCCTTCCGAAGCACGGAGGAGCTCGAGATGTTATAATGGTCACCCATCAGGCGACCCGGCATTGCGAAAGTTGCTTAGCGGGCAAGATCGCAAGCCGAACGCGTTAGCCGCTGCGCCATCGAGCTCCTCAACTACTTACATAATTAATATCCAATTTTGATAATATACTAAACAACTTTCGTTTTTATAGTAGGTAACGTCTGTGGTTTATACAAACCAACAATACCACCGTGTCGTGAAAGGCGTTGAACGGACTAAAGACTGCACATAAATCCAACAGCATAGAGCGGCGATGGACTCACCACCTGTCACGCTGAGCACATGTGCAGTCGCTATTTGGTGAAAAGTGGCCTATGGCAGAGGACTGCTTTTGCTGTCCTCATTGCCTAGTCTCTGACTAACCCTTCGGGGATAATAGTCGTGAATATTGTGTAATAATAATGTAACAATATCTCACCAGCCATTAAATGTCTCACTGCTGGAAACAGGCCTTCTCACATGGACAACTTATCCACGTAGTGAGATACAGCCATCATAACCATAACCCACCACGCTGGCCCAATGCGGGTTGGTGGGTTTTAAGACGAAACACTATGTCGAAGTGGCATGCAAAAATCTCATACAAAACACAGATCTAAAACAAAAAACGACGTTTCGTAGTGCTTCCTCCTTCAGAACTAAATCAATTTATATGTTTTTTTCAGCGTCGGTTGAAGAAAGAGATTTTCTACGTCTGTATGTTTAATTTTTTGCGATAAGTAGTTTAATGCTCCGTTTTAAGGCGTCTTCAGAAACATTAAAAGGCTGGTTTAAAAAAAAACGTACAGACATAGAAAATCTCTTTCTTTAACTGATGCTGAAAAAGTAATAAAAATTGGTCCAGTTCTGAAGGAAGAAACAGGGGACTACGAAACGTCATTTTTCTGTTTTAGATCTGTTTTGTATGAGAATTTTGCATGCCACTTTCACGTAGTGTTTCCTCTTAACGACTGCCTTCTTACGACAACAATGAGGACCATCGGCTTTACCAGGGTAGCTTCACCATGGCTTTACGTGGCTACCGAAGCACAGAGAAACTCGAGCTGTTATTAATTTGACCACTCATCCAGTTACCCCGGCATGATTTTTAAGTTTTACGCAAAAGGAGGCCCTCTTTCAACCTTAATACTAAAACCGGTTCCGAAAAGGCGGAATACGAATTATCAGAAACAAAATAAACAATAGAGAAAAATCAAAATTCAGGCGCGCCGAACGCAAGCCCCGCCCTCCTCACCTATTACGTCTCTGTCTGACGCGTTGTCTCTCTTTCTCCTCCACTTTTGTAACGCAATCCTTGGTGTTATTTGATTCCCGTCTGCGCTGTGAGAGGGTGTGCTATAGTTTTAATTGTCATTTTTTTGCGGGAAATATAAAACTCTACTGTGAAAAGTGTTAGTGAACTGTGCTTTGTGTTTTTTGGGAAAGTTTAAAGAGGTAAGCGTTTAGTTATTAAAATACACTTAATAAAATAATATTCTTACAAAATAATGGATTAAGTAGTAATTTTGACTACTCGTTTGAACATGGACTCTCGCCACAGAATAAATAATAGTACTACGCTCTCGCGCTACGTAAATTACGAAATGATGGAAAGTAATTGCGCGCCCTATTACGTTCTTTTATATTAAAAGTTTTTAATTATAGTGATACCACAGAATAAATAATAGTACTGTGATACAGGTTTACGGTATACTTGACACACACCCTTAGAGCATTGCTCTAAGCACACACCACACGTAGGTACTATTAAACATAATACTTATAGAGTTTGCGAAGTTTTACATGAAAAAACCAAACTTACTGGTTTAATAATTATTCCCTACGCGTCGTTGTTATTTTGATTCTAACTAGAACTATTTATTCATATTAAGTGATAAAACCTAATTAGAGCACGATTTACCAACCATTACTAGATTAAAGTACCTACTTACTGCGATTTACAAAACCGAATGTGGATTTAATTTTGCACATAGACATAGACGTGCCATGGTCCGAATTACTACATATTATTAAAATTTCGAAACTTTGCACAAAGACAGACCACAGCTTGAAGTAGGACCAGGTACTCATGATACTTTTTATCTCGGTAACAGGGGACTTATTGTCTAACTTCAAAACCTAATCGCAATATCTATCTCTCAAGTACAAGTACATTGCTTTTGCTGGGTTGCTTATTAAAATCTATTATTTTTAATAATTAAAATAAAGAAGCTATGTTTCTAAGGTATTGCGATACATTCCAGGGCCCTTATTCTGTAACGATTCCTTGTTTCGAAACCACGTCAATTCCTTAAAAAGTTACGATATCTTGCCAAAAACGTATGCGTTTGACGTTTGTGCGCGGTAAGGTATAGGTGTGGAATCTATAGATTGTGATACAGAATCAGGGCCCTGTAAGACGTGTAGTAGTCCTCGCGAACGAAGTCGCGGGCAACAAACAACAGCTAGTAAACAATAAAACAAAGAGTCAAACTGATTTCTCAATTGAATAATATAATTTAAGAGTGTCGCGTAGCGGTGAAATAATATTACCACCCCATCTCTTCCCTTGGGTGTCGTAAAAGGCGACTAACGGACTAAATACTGCATATACTTCTAACAGCATAGAGCGGCGATGGGTTCACCACCTGTCACGCACATGTGCAGTCGCTATAAGGTAAAAAGTGGACTTTGCTGTCCTGATTGCCTAGTCTCTGACTAACCCTTCGGGGATAATAGTCGTGATTATATTGTATATACCTACCTATGTATATAATAATTTACATTTAATGTTTTCTATTCACTACCTAAATGAATACTTTAGTTTCAAGACTAATTAATTATTAAATTCACGATGAATTTTGTTAATATTAATGTTAATATTATTGATTTGTGTACATTGCATGCCTGATCATGGGCAAACTGTTGATACTAAGTATATATTCTATTGAGTCCTCCGTGGCGAAGTGGCTTAGCGCTTAGCGCTCGGTTCGATAACCGGAAGTTTAGTCCCAGGTCGGGCAAAGTGGGTTTCGGATCTTTCGTTACATAGAGTTAGGTTAGTTTTTTTTTTATTTTTTTAGTTAGTTTTGCATAGCCCGAGTTTGTGATCACTACCTACTAACTGATCACCAACCCGCATTAAGCAAGCTTGGTCCTAAACTTCCTGCCTTTTCAACTATAGGTTTAAACCTATAGTTGAAAAGGCAGAGTGATAGGACGGTTGCACAAAAGATCCCAATGGGTCGACGTGCTACGAGTGGGAGACCTCGCTTTTCGAACTCATTCCACCATCGCCCTTTTACCACCGAACCTCCAGACGTACTGAAGGATATCATCCCCACCTAGTAGAAGTTTCACTATGTCGCACTAAACGCTTCATGTCATCATTTTTGCTGCGCACTGGCAAGGAGTGGAATTCTCTGCCATCGTCTGTGTTCCCAAAAACTTATAAGCTGAATGCCTTCAAGGCGATAGTTAATAGGCATCTTCTGGGGCAGCTCGCTCCATCGTAGACCTCATCTACGCTCACCATCAGGCGAGATTGAGGTCAAGAGCTCTGTCTTATTAAGCATAAAAAAAACCTCGGCAGGCCCCACTAAGATAAGATAAGATAAGAAGAAGAAAGACTTGATAATGATTGAGTCCATTGCCCAGCAGTCGGACATTATAATAGGTAATTCCTATTTTTAATAAAGCAATAAATAAAAAAGATATTTTTTCTCTTTGCGAAAACATAACAATATTCAAGTATTTTAGGGGAAATGTCACGATGGCGTTTGTAAACTTTTTCTTGATTACGTTGATTTAAGTTTAAACAACGACTGGCGTTTGTTGTGGTTAAAAACTGGAATTTTCTAGTTCAGTAGGGTACATAATTGCCTAATATAATTAGATGTATAGATAAGATGTAAGTACATAAATTTGCAATACCTAAGCGGCAACTAAGTTTGAAAGTAATAAGTGTCTTTTTATATTCAACCACTTTAAGTATTGTTTTATTTATAGTACTTACACAAAAAGTCGATGAACTACAAAGTTTTTGCACAGCGTAGCAGCTTGACATTAGATAAAATCTAGATAGGTATACTCTCGAGACTCGCGTAGCTGTTGCGATCTTGTAAAAGGATATTTTATTAAAGTTTTATAAAAAAAAGTCCCATAAGTAATGCCGCGTCACTGGGTTGCCTGGAAACATAGGTAAATAATATCGTCTCTGTGTTAAGAAAGCGATCTTGTAAACCAACCAACCAACCCAAACAAGAACATTATGTAGGTACTTATACGAACGCTAGTTTCATCATCAGCCTATAAACTTCCCATTGCTGAGCAGATACCTTCCCACGTGAACAATAGCTAATTTGGTGACCTTTTCAGTAAGTCCACTTTACTGCGTGAACCCCCGGCATACATTACGAAAATTGCAAGAACACAAATCGTACGTTCTAACCACTGTGCCATCGATATGAATATAAACTCCTTTCAAACTAAAAAAACTATTGTTACTCTGAGGAAACTACTCGTATTACGACTCTCTTCATTAGAAAAAAAAGAGAATCCGCCGCTGATGACAGCTTTACCCGATTTTTAGGGGCGCCACGAGGCGGCGGCAGTCGGCGCGAAAATTTATGATGTAGATATTTGCGTAAACTGTAGGTCTTCATCTCACCTAATTTATATAAGTGACGTTAAGGGAACAAATGGGGTCCTTATGTGGTGAAAACGGAAAAAAGGCTGTTAGCTGTTATTCAAAATATATCAGATATTTTGCACTAAAATTTTGAATGCGTATTACAGAACGTATGTGTGAGGGGATAAACGAAGCCAAAACACAATTGGAAACATTTTGCTCGACGGAAAAAAATCCTGAAGTTACCTCTAAAATTTCATATAAATGCCCATTACGACTGTGTCTTACAATAATAATTCCTATAAAATCAATGTAAACACATATGTACCTTTTCGATTTCTTGACTGATTTGGATTTCCAAAAAACTAAACTTTTTTATTAACTTTTTGATATAAATGTGAATGGCGCTTACGAATGACCGCGGACCCCGCCCCGCGCAACACCCGCAAGGCCCCGCGCAACATCCAAATTTTCGCTGACTGCCTAACCTCCCTTAAGAGGAAACACTACGTTGCAGTGGCATGCAAAATTCCCATTCTCAAGGCTCCTGGTTATTAAATAAATGACTTAAATCAAAAAAATTCAAACATACAGACATAAAAAAACTCTTTCCTAAACCGATGCTGAAAAAGTAATAAAAATTGGTCCAGTTCTGAAGGAGGAAACTGGGGACAACAAAACGTCGTTTTTCTGTGTTTAGTATGAGAATTTTGCATACCACGTCGACGTAGTGTTTCCTCTAAGGCCGAAATAAGAAACGCGATTCACCCGGAATCCTCAACCGCAGAGCAACTGGCTATCTTATCTCGAGATTGATATTGTTGTTAAGGCGCCAGACTTTAACGGTCCGGGTGCACCTTAGTGTACTTGGTTTGGTATTTATTCTGTGGTAGAGCTCGTTAAGAGGAAACACTACGTCGAAGTGCATGCAAAATTCTCATACAAAACGTAGAAAAACGACGTTTCGTAGTCCCCTGTTTCCTCCTTCAGAACTGGACCAATTTTTATTACTTTTTCAGCATCGGTTAAGTAAGAGATATTCTATGTCTGTATGTTTGATTTTTTTTAAACCACCCACTTCATGTTTCTGAAGACGGAGTTATTTCGCTAAATATTGAAGGCTCCTGGTTAATAAATGAGTTAATGCAAAAAAATCAATCGACGCCCGCCTGGCTAGCTACCACCATCTTATCTAAACTCCTGGCACCGCCGTTAATAATAACACTGTTATGTTCCGGCAGCTTAGAGATATGATAGCCAATTCCTCAGTGGTTGAGGATTGAAGATGAAGCGCTTTTACCTTCGGCCTTGTCGTCACTTACCATTAGATTAGATGAAGTCAAAGTGGATACCTTTTAATGTTTTTTTAATATACTTTAGCGTTTTATTAACGCTTAAGTAAAATTTTTAAACACTGAAAAAAGACGGCAACCTCAGGCGGAAAAAATTAAATTAAAAAATTTAGATATCTTTGTTGTTGTTGAAACTGTAATATTGCATTTATAGCTCCTTTATCTGAAATCTGTCTGGGTAGATTCCTGGAAACCTGTAGTTTCTGGTTTCTTTTTGGAAACCCATATCAGGCTCCAGTCCTTCACAATCTTGGGAATTTTTACTAATGTTTATTTAAAAATAGCTTTAGCCTTAAGAACCGAATTGTGAAGGATAGATCAATGATTTTTGTTTATTTATATTATTTAAAGTGTTTACACGAAGTAGATAAAAAAACTTATTGCAAAAAAGGGAAGTGAAGGAAAGATGAGCAAAGCGGAGGTATGATTAAAGTAAAGAGATGATGATTTCTATGACACAAAAAAGGAACCTACCTAGTAACATCATATATATCGCTGAGTAACATACAGTCAGTCGTTACATAATAATTATGACGACGTTTACAACTGCGTAAAAGAAAAAAAAAATATTGCAAAAAATAATGCCTAATCAATGGAAAAGTGTTATTTACTGACATCGTATTATACATTGTGCAATTTCACTTCATTCATTAAATAAGCCACATCTTATCTAGGTAGTAGGTATACCTACTTTAATTAAGAAAAAGTTGCTTAAACAAATACTTAAATGACGGCTTCGCCGTCGCAGAGGTCCCGGTTTCTATTCCCGGTCGCATAATTTTGAAATAACTGTTTTTGTAAATTGATTTAGTGCCTGGGTGTTCCGTATGTATAATAAGTACCTAGTATGTTATAAATCCGGTAAGTATCTAACAAAAAGAAGCAAGTTTCAAAAGAAGATTAACTTGGGCAAAAAATTGATATTAGAGTGGAAAAGTTATTAGAAGAGAGCTGAGAGCAGTAATTAGTATAGTAATTAGAATTTTCAAAATCATACTTTTGGATAGAGAATTTATTGTAGTTTTAAGAAATACTTAGTTGCTATTTAATCATAATTATACATACCATGTGTTCATGGGTTTGATAGAATAAAAAAGGACAGAAATTGTGACTTGGGTAAAAGGTCTCCTAATTTGAGATACTAGGGGTTCCTATTCTGAGATAGTATCTCAAATTAGGTTCTATAGGGTTTACAAAATTATGGCAGGTAGGTAATAAGCAAAACAAGCAAGTGATAATCAGACTTTTATACAGTTTTCTTGATAACAAATATCAGTCGGCAGATGTCTGCTGTCAGACAAATAGAGATCACAATAGTTTGTTAATTAACATTATTTTAACAACTAAAATTATTAAAAGTAGTCTTGTTCATACTTTTCTTACTTATTCATTTATAGTTTTGTAATATAATTACAGTAATTTCATTGTGGTCCCAGGTTTTCCTTTTGATGAGAGGCATAAAACAAAAATTAAAATTTATTCACGTGCCGCCAAAATCCTAATAAGAGATATCTCTTGTTAGCCCCAGCGTGTCTCATATTAGGGAAAACCCGAAATTGAACAAAATACGAGTAAGCACCTAGTTTTGTTTTTGATGAAGAAAACAGTATTTATGGTAGGTACCTGTTTCGTAAAATTGAGTATAAAACTAACACAATGGCGTTAAACACATAATATTTAGCTTAATAATAACATTCTTACATTCTTACATACCTCGTAAAGATTTGTTAGAAAAAAAAATTATTTTGATAAAATCACCGTTTGCACATTTTTGCATCGCTGGCTGAGCGGGGCTACTGGCGTTTGATAACGTTTCGCGAGATACTAGTGCCAGGTGGCTGCCGTCAGTAAGTTGGCCAATACCCTGCTATCTCAAATTGGGCGCCTATCTCATTAAAGGCATCCTCACCCTACCAACAGCATAGAGCGGCGATGGGCTTCATCACCTGTCACGCTGAGCTTGCAGTTTGTTATTTGGTGAAAAGCGGACTATGGTGGAGGGCTGGACTAACCCTTCGGGGATAATAGTCGTGATTATATGAATGTATAAGAGCAGTTATAGTTGTTTTTGGCTTCTAAGCAGAAATACTTACTTAAATCTGTAACTATACAATGCCATCATACTACTTATACTACACGGAAGAGCTTCAATGACACTAACTAAATGAAGAAAATTACCGGAGACGCATTTTTAGTTGCTCAAAAAATATAGCCAGTTCCTCAGTAGTTGAGGATTCCGGCTGAAGTGCGCTTTGACCTTCGGTCTTATAATCACTTAATTAAATTAAATTAAATTAAATTTGTGTACGCTCCAAAGAGTATTCTTTTGAAACTGGGTCAATATGGTAATATAACGGATAAATATACATAAACATAGAAAAACACCCAGACCCAAAATCAATATAGAAAAGCGGCTCTTCTCTAAATTACCCGACCGGGAATTGAAACCGGGACCTCAGAGTTGGCTCGACGCCAGACCCGGCGTGCTAACCACTGGACCACTGAGGTCATCGTACTTAATGTAAAGCTTACCCGTAAAATAAAACTTATTACAAATAATAAGCTGGAGCTATGTGTGTGACACTACCAACCCATGTATTCTCTTGGGTGTCGAAAAGACGACTAACGGACTAACCATTTACTATAATTTTCATTTTGACTGTGTCGCGTAAGGGCCGCTTGCACGGAAATGTTGAGTTAAATAAATAACTCCGAGTTAACTAACTCAGGGTTAATTTGTAAAATCTTTAACTCGGACCTTGCATTGCATCCATGACAATAAACCCGGAGTTAACTAACCCGGCAATTCGGTTTTGAAGGTTGGCATCTGTTGACAGTTATTTTCACATTCATTCATTCTATTCACATGCGGCCAAATGAAACAGAGCGAACGATGAATGAATTAAGTATACATCTCTCTTTTACTCTTCAGTAAATAGCTTATGTTGGTTTCGCTTGGTCGGATTTAAAATTACCATGCCGTTTTAGTCGTGTTTGTGTTTATTGTCATTCGGTGTTTGGTTTGGATGTTTTGTTTCTTTCTCGCCTTGTGTGTTTATTTGTGATATTATTACTGATTCTCTTTACAATGCATATGAAAAAATATCGTTTACGTGAACCATATTTTTCTAGTAGTGACAGTTCGCTACTTTGTGGTATTAATTATTAAATACATACTTTATAGGTTACAAACACATACAACATGAAACAAGATGAAGATGGTTTACCTGTTGTGTGTAGGCTGTTTTAATTTATGTTCAATTTTAGTTAATAAATATGAATAATTTTCTTTTTCTATTCGAAAGCGTCGATGAAACGCTTTGTCTCGTTGTAAATTGAAATTGTCAATCCTTTTAGACACTCTCCGATTAAAAAAGTTAGAACTTTATACATTCAATAATTTCTTCATCGTCGTCGGAAAATAATTATTAGTCTAGAAGTCACTCATGGTTACATTTAGTACTAAAAAACTATTTTATATCTTGCACCGACCGACAACAAACTTACTCTAACCTCACAAATTTAACATTTGGCATAAATAACCCAGAGTTAAAGACCTTAACCCTTCGATTTGGCCGGGTTAAATATTTAACGTTTTAACCTGGAGTTAACTGTTAACCCTTAGCAGTGCAAGACAAATTTTTGAATTAACCTTGGGTTAGCACCTAACCCTGAGTTAAATATTTTAACTCTGGAATGCGCAAGTGGCCCTAAGTGGTCAAAGAATACGACCACCCCTCTCTTCCCTTGGGTGTCAAAAAAGGCGACTAAAAACTGCACATACCTCCAACAGCATAGAGCGGCGATGGGCTCACCATCTGTCACGCTGAGCTTGCAGTTTGTTATTTAGTGAAACGTGGACTATGGAGGACTACTTTTGCGGTCGTTATTGCCGAGGGTCTACTCTCTTTCTCCGAAACGAAATTTTGGCCGATATTCGTCTGCTATTTATTTATAGCTATTTTCATTATTATTGGAATTTCAAACAATTTTCTATAAATTAATAATCTAAATGCCAAACCTATTTTGTATGAACGAAATTTCGGAAGGAACGGAAACTGCTGTAAATAGCAAACAAAAACCGGCCAAGTGCGAGTCGGACTCGCCCATAAAGGGTTCCGTAGCAGCAAGTAACATCACATAAAAGTTCTTGTAGTTCGTTGTAACTTTGATCGATGTTTTAACAATAGTGTATTTTTTTTTAAATTAATTCATTTATGACGTATTAAAAAAAAACTACTTACTAGATCTCGTTCAAACCAATTTTCGGTGGAAGTTTGCATGGAATGAATGAATGTACATCATATATTTTTTTAGTTTTATCATTCTCTTATTTTAGAAGTTACAGGGGGGGGGGACACACACACACACACACACATTTTACCATTTTGGAAGTGTCTCTCGCGCAAACTATTCAGTTTAGAAAAAAATATATTAGATACCTTAATATTATTTTTGAAGACCTCCATAGATATCCCACACGGATAAGTTAGAGTATAGTTTTTATAGTTTCGGAAAAAAGTGGATGTGACATACGGACGGACAGACAGACATGACGAATCCATAAGAGTTCCGTTTTTTGCCATTTGGCTACGGAACCCTAAAAATCGACCGAAATTTCGTTTCAGAGAAAGAGAGTAGGTACCTTACCTACCTAGGTCCTGGTTTACCCCTACGCTGGTAGTAGTCGTGACCTGTATACGTATGTACCTATAAATAAATAATACAAAATACAGCTCATAGATCGCTCCAATTACTCGTGCTACGGTTGATGAGACTGCTTTGTTTTGCAGCCGATGTCCGGTGCCAATGTTATTTTATGGATGTTTGTATTTCTTTACCGCGTCGTTGGATTTCTCTTTACTTTTTTTTATTCTTTATTATGAAACTTGTCTTCCGGCGGGTGGTGTTACAGTGGACACGCTAAAAATTACAAGATTTTTTTTAACTCATTCTATCTATGTATAAGCGCACCTTTTTGTTTTGTTTGTATAACAGTTCGAATTAGATTTGAAAAGTTTCCGAGAATATATTTAACCTCTTTTTGTCTCTTGAAAACGCGGCTGAACCTTCTATTATATGTCTGTGGGCTGAACCTTCTTATTATACGTCTGTGGGCTGAACAGTACCTAGACATTTTTTTTAAATGAAGCCTTGCGAATTACTCCACTCAACCTGATGTTAAGTGGAAGTGTAGTCCAGGCGCGAAGACAACTAGGAAGGAGAAAAAAGTGTGCTGGTACTTGGTATTAGACTGTTTCATCTGTTGGACAGACAAAGACAGACCATGAGCTGAATAAGATACTTTATTTTTAACCGACATCAAAAAAAGGAGGAGGTTCTCTAGTCGTCTGAATTTTTTATGTATGTTCCACGATAGCTCCGCCAAATTGTGAACCGATTTTGATCATTCTTTTTTTATCTGATAGACCAAAATTTCAATTTAGTCCCATGAAAAATTTACAGTAGACGGTTAAGAAGTTTTTTCAGAATCCTGAAAAAACACGTTGTTGTCGACTGGTTGTTCCTACTTTACGCGTCAATATCTTGGCGAACTATCGACCAATTTCAATGACTCTTTTTTTATTCTAAAGAGTATACTCCTGAGGTGGTGCCATTGTAACCAAGTTAGGATCTGATGGTAGAATCCAGGGGAAATCGAGGATATGTGATTACTGTGCCGTTGAGTAAGTCCCTCCTCACTCTCATGCGACAAACTATAAGAGGCGTAAGCTCTCATTTTGTGAAAGTCTGTTCTCACGCTGGACTATGTTCTCAAGGGCACGATTGTTTCCGTTACGCTCTCTGTTCATCTGAAGCCGCTTAGCTTTTTTACACCAGTCTCTTTATGACGCTGTTTTCTCATAGCAGCTACTTTCGCTGAAGGTCTACCCATTTTAAATAAAACCTTCAAAAAGATTAAAATAAAAAATAGTTTTTAATCAAAAACAAAACCGAGGCCTAGGTAATACCTACATCTCGACTGTGATTTTTGCGTAAAATGGCCAATTTTGGCGTCCTCGATCTCAGATACAAAAATACAATAACAATTTTCACCTAGTGAATAGTATAGAATAGCTATTGAAATAGTGCGTAGCAGCCTGGCTTTTTGTAAATTTTGCTTAACTTTTTAATTAAACTCAAAATTGCAGAGAAAGATTTTCATAAAATTCGCGAAGCCACTTTTTTGAGCTCCTGGATTGAAATACTGTTGAATTGAATAAACAAATGAAATAAAAATAATAAAATGTTATCTCATAAATAGTCGTATAGTGCGTAGCGGCCTACAGCGTGCGAATGCCAAATTTCATTCAAATTCATTCAGTAGTTTTTACGTGAAAGAGTAACAAATGTCCATACATACAAACTTTCGCGTTTATAATATTAGTAGGAAGTATATCATATATCTATCCAATTTGGCCCTGGTATAGAGTAGGAACTTCCCTAGTAAGTAAGTACTTTTTACCTGTAAATATTTGGCCGTACAGTTTTGTTTTCTTTACAGCACCATAAAGATTTATGCGGCAAGAAACTTGAAATATTTCGTCATGAAATCGACGAACATGGAAGCTTCTTCAGACCGGCTGAGTCCATCGAGCGACTCTACCAGCGAGTCCGAAACGTCGCTTCCACCGTTCCCGTATGACAATCAAAGCAATTTTTATTCACAACCAGATTTGAACGAAAAACAGTATTATTCATGCAAACAAAAGTCACCGAGAAACGATGAAAGAACGAAAGAGGCTTATCTTCAAGAGAGTAACAAATTCGAGAACTATCTATCGCCACAGAGGAATAAGAAATATTTGAATTTCGAACTCAAGTTACCACAGAACGACAACTTTTTTAATCAAATCGAAACAGATGATCGTTCGATGCGCACTGCTTACTTTAACGATGTTCAGAATTTAAAAAGTTGTCAAAACGAGAACAATCCAAACTTGCCAGATGTAAAAATTCTAAATCAACATGTAGCTTTTGAAAATGCTAACAACGTGAATAGCAATAGAGAGAGGCCGTCGTTTTTCAACGAAAATGACAATGGAAATGTAAGGAGGTGTCTGAATTTCAATTCTGAGCAAGTGCAGTGTGTTTGTGAAGCGCTGCAACAGAAGGGCGACATAGAAAAATTGGCAGCATTTTTGTGGAGTTTGCCGCCAAGTGAACTGCTCAGAGGAAATGAAACGGTCTTGAGGTAACTGTCTATTTCTATTATTTGTTTAAAAACGTGTAAGTTTACTTTTAAGTGTTGTTTATAACAATACCTATTAGAAAACATTAAGTTTGTGTGAAGCAGATGTGACACCATCAACCCGCATAATTGGGCCAGGGTAATGGGCTATGGCCTATTCTAACCATGTGCCGTCTGCCGTTGTCCATGAGGGAAGGCCTGGAGCCAGCAGTGGACGTATAAAGGCTGATGATAAAGTTTGTGTTCTAAGAACGACGACCTCCGTGGTCGAGTGGTTAGCACGCTGGGTCTGGCGTCGCGCAATCTCTGAGGTCCTGGGTTCAATACCCGGTCGAGTCAATTTAGAAAAAAACTGTTTTTCTAAATTGATTACGGGTCTGGGTTCTGGTTATGTATATTTATTGAAACTTATCTTAGTCTAGATAATGTGTGTAAGCGTAAACAAATTTAATATAAAAAAAGGAAGATTTTCTATGTGTCACTCTTTGATGCATGATTGGTCTCGCTGCGCTCGACTAGATCGACCTCCGCCGTACTTCTAAAATGCGGCAACAAATACTACACCGAAATCGGCGTACCCGAGAGCCAGTCACACTGATAGCTGTGTGTAAAGTGTACGTACCGAATTTTTTATTAAAGTTTGGGCATAATTCAAAGTAAAATGCCAGTTTGCGTAATAAAACTGTGTAAAAATAATACTACAAAAAAATAAGAAGGACCGCATCCTTGCAAATTGTCATAAATGAGTTGCCGTATTTACGGAGCTGTGGTTTTTAGATAGGGCGGTATCTAGTCGAGAGACCAATCATTAATCTAAGGTGTCGCTGTTGGTTCCACCTAACTTCTTTTTAATTTTCAGAGCTCGAGCAGTGGTAGCGTACCATCGGGGTGTGTTCCAGGAGTTGTACTCCATATTGGAAGCCCACACTTTCCCCCCACGGCATCACACCTCCTTACAGAATCTGTGGTTCAAGGCGCACTACGATGAAGCTGAGAAAGTGAGGGGTAGACCACTAGGTAAGCTTTTTGTTTATTTCACGCCATTTTTATCAACCGCGTCGCGTAGCGGTGGAGGAATACTAACCACCCCCTCTCTTCGTAAAAGGCGATTAACGGACCAAAAGACTGCACATACATCCAACACCTTAGAGCTTCGATGGGCTCACCACCTCTCACGCTGAGCACATGTGCAGTCACTATTTGGTGAAAGTAGACTATGGTAGTGGACTGCTTTTGCAGTCCTCATTGCCTAGTCTCTGACTAACCCTTTGAGGATAAAGTCATGATTATATGTATGTATGTATTATTTCTTCCTTTTAAAGTGTGAGTGAGCAATAAGAAAGAATTTTTGGAATTTCGCCCTTTAAGGAGCAAAAAAGAGGGTGTAAATTTGTATGAAACTCCGTCAGTTTTGAAGCTAAATCCTAAATATATGTATGTATATTTACATGAGTTTAAAAGGAACGGTTTTTTATGTATCGGCAAATTGTACATTTGGTTGACAAAATTAAGAAT
Source organism: Scoparia ambigualis (assembly GCA_963921215.1). NCBI lineage: Eukaryota > Metazoa > Arthropoda > Insecta > Lepidoptera > Crambidae > Scoparia > Scoparia ambigualis. The sequence goes on from OY992526.1 coordinate 10,140,001, forward strand.
TACTTTGAGCTCCCGAGCCATAGGAGTACGGTTCTGTAGTGACGCTTAAATTATAACTTTGCTTGAGTTATTATTGTATATGCCTCTATTACTATAAAGAGGAAACACTTCGTCTACGAAACACAGAAAAACGACGTTTCGTAGTCCTCTGTTTCCTCCTTCAGAACTGGACCAATTTTTATTACGTTTTCAGCATCGGTTAAAGAAAGAGATTTCATAAGACTGTATGTTTGATTTTTTTTTCAAACCAGCCACTTAATGTTTCTGAAGACGCCTTAAAACGGAATGATTTTGCTAAATTTTGAAGGCACCTGGTTATTAAATAAATGATCTAATGCAAAATAATCAAACATGCAGACATAGATACATAAATCTCTTTCTTTAACCGATGCTGAAAAATTTACAAAAGTGGTCCAGTTCTGAAGAAGGAAACAGAGGACCACGAAACGTCATTTTTCTGTGTTTTGTAAGAGAATTTTGCATGCCATTTCGACGTAGTGTTTCCTCTTTTAAGGTATAAAAAACTAAATTATTTGTTTCAGGAGCCGTAGACAAATATAGGCTAAGAAAAAAGTATCCATTGCCAAAGACAATCTGGGACGGAGAGGAGACTGTGTATTGTTTCAAAGAGAAGAGCAGAAACGCCCTTAAAGACTGTTACTTTAGAAATAGGTCAGTTAAAAAATATTTTACACCTTTTATTATGCCGAGTGTTTTTTGCCTCCTGGCCACCCATTTTATACCAAATACTCACCGTTTTAATAATATCATCATGACATGGCACATGGGTCAACTTCTTTGCTACTCCTAATAAAAATAAAAATTCCTTTATATTGCTCATTAATCCTTTTATATTCCGTTTTAAAATGGTATTCATAGCCTATTTCGTAACTTTTTAGTCAATTTTTGTTTAAATTACTCTTTTTAATTGTCTCCAGGTACCCAACCCCTGATGAGAAACGAGCGTTAGCCAAGAAGACTGGTTTGACTCTCACTCAAGTCTCCAACTGGTTCAAGAACCGGAGGCAGAGGGATCGCACTCCGCAGCAACCTAATAGGCCGTGAGTACATTTTTTCATATGGCAACGATTACAATTTAGTACCTTCTTACGTTTTAAGGCCTATAAAGGTAGTTAGATAGTTCTAGGACTTGGCGGTGTTTCTCAAAATAATAATTGCAGTTGTGAGTTAAACTTTAATAAAATGAAATAACACACACATACCTACATATAATCACGACTATTATCCCCGAAGGGTTAGTCAGAGACTAAGGCAATGAGTACAGCAGAGGTAGTCCTCTACCATAGACTACTTTTCACCAAATAGCGACTGCACTGTCTGCACTCATGTACTCAGCGTGACAGGATGGTGAGCCCATCGCCGCTCTATGCTGTTGGATGTATGTGTAATGTAGTCCGTTAGTCGCCTTTTACGACACCCAAGGGAAGAAAGGGGGTGGTAGTATTCTTACTCATTTAAAATTCATTACTTAATACAGTGGCATACCCAAAGTGTATTTTTATTGATATTGATACCTGCAAACAAATCAAAAGTCGTTCAACAATACGCCTAAAAAAAAGCAATTTCAGACGACCGCGACCTCGAGACGAAAAACGCATAACTTTTGAAACAAAGGACCGTGTTGTAGACGAAACAAAACACGACGGCGACGGACGGCTCTTTCAAGTGTGCGACCGCGCCATTGCGGGCGAACTTTTCACGTTTCATAATACTTTTTACGTTTCGAACACCACGGTGGCCTAGAGGTCAAGCGCTCGGTTCAATATCCGGAGGTCCCGGGTTCAATTCTCAGGTTGTGCATAGTGTTTTAGATTGGTTTGTGATTACTAAACCGCATTCAGCAGAGCGTGGTGATCGAACCAACCCCTAAATAGACTGAGATTGTAAACAGAACCTAACAATAACAAACAATCTATACTATACAGCGTGTTAGTTAACACGAGGGCATATTTAATTCTATGGTAGTTTATGCCTGGGTAAACATAAACAAATAAAAAATACTACTCGAAGCATCCTACTAATATTATAAACGCAAAAGTTTGTAAGTATGGATGGATGCTTATGCAGTAATGAAGATCCGTCAGTTAACTGACGTTGATACAGCTAGATTGGTTTACTTCAGTTACTTTCATAGTGTAATGTCGTACGCCATTTTACTGTGGGGAAATGCTGCCGACATTCAAACTATCTTTGTGCTGCAGAAGAGGGCTATTCGAGCAATATATAACCTACAGGCTGGTGACTCTCTCAGAGAGAGATTTAAGGATATAAGTATAATGACAGTTGCATCACAATATATTTATGAAAATCTTGTGTATGTTCATAAAAATATTGAAATGTTTTCAAAAAACAGTGATATTTACAAATTAAATACTAGAAGTAAGAACAAATTAGCAGTGCCTTATACTAGGCTCCATAAAATAAATAATTCTTTTAAGGGTCTGTGTGTACGATTATACAACAAAGTACCAAATGATATTCAGAAATTAGATCTTGATAAATTTAAAATCAAAATCAAAGAAAAGCTTTATAAAAAAGCTTATTATAAAGTGTCGGATTATACAGAAGACAAAACAGCTTGGGTCTGAAATGCTCCAAGTACCTACTCCAACAGCTATTTCTAATTGCCTATAATTAATTTATATAGAGCACCATATTTAATCAAAGTATTTACATTCAAATTTATATTTTGTATTTTGTGACCTGGTAACGACATATAATATATATATTTTTTGTAAATGTCGTTGCTTCTGTGCGCTGTGGTTTCTTGCGCCCGTTCTTTGCCACAGATAAAAAATGATGTCCTGAATGGGTGGTAGGTTAAAAAATATTTGGACGTTTCAAAGTGCTTATTGATTGAGTTTATTGAATAAATATATTTTGACTATTGACTATTGATGTTTGTTACTCTTTCACGTAAAAACTACTGAATGGATTTGGATGAAATTCGGCAAACAGATAGTTTATAACCTGGATTAACACATAGGATACTTTTTATCCCGATATTCCCACGGGAATGGGAACCACGTGGGCGAAACCGCGAGCGGCCGCTAGTATAAAATAATTCAGAAAATCGATATTAAAGTTTCATGAAATTTCCCGTCATGTTTGGGCACCCCAGTGCTTTCGACTCATTTACGCGTATGGTATTGAATAAGTAGCTGTCGTGGTTGGTGTGACCCATTTTCCTTCATACTTGATCATATTTGATCTTTTCCCACGCTTAGTGTATACGCTAACATTATACTTAAATTAGAATGATTATGCAAAAAATTAAGATTTCTTTAGCATATTGGATCGGGAATCGATTACCTAATGTCCTCCCTTAATATGTCCCTCGGTTGAACTAACGCGTTGTATAATAATATCATAAAGATGAAAGATTTGATTGTTTGTTTGCATTGAATATTCTCCGAAACTACTAGACCGCTTTGAAAAATTCTTTCACCGTTGGGAAGCTACACCACATGAATAACTATGCTACATACATATCTCCGGGTGACATAGGCATTATTATATTTTCAAAATAATTAGGTAGGGATCCTTACTAAAACTCCAATAAATGACTTAAAAAATCCTTACATCGCGTGTGCTACGAAAACTATTGATGATAGAACAAAATAATGTATTACGACTTTGCAGAACACATTATTATCTACAAAAAGTGTCGCGACAGCATATTATGTCTAACTATTCTAATTACATCACAAGATGTTATTTTATTTTAAAAATTTAATTGATTTTCCGCCGCTAGTAATGGCTCTTTATTTGTGCCTAAATTACTTCATATTCAAGACGTCTTTATATAACTTTTTGAATAACTTACTTATACAATTTGGACATTTCTTTCGAAAGATATCACGAGTTTAAAAAGTAAGTATTGGAAGTATTAGAGCTAGGCAGCACCAAATATGCGATGTAGGCTGTAGGCGTCACTGGGGCACCTACGGGAGGGAGGCCAAATGAATTATTTTTGGAAAATCGTCTCGGGGTACGGGGTCCACGCGGACGATGGCGCGAGCAGGCCGATAGTGTTTTAATAAAAGTGAATAGTGTTGAACTAACACTATAATGTCTTAACATGTGGTTGATGCGTATTGTCTTAAGGGTCGAGGGGACCCCATTATAGCTCATTAATCAAATGTAACAAAGGGACCGATATGCCACCGAACACGTGTGTAACACCAGTGGCCACTGACCATTAAAAAAACAACACACTAACCGCTTTAAATGAAGACCGCCCGCCGACCTACGGAGGTCCTGGGTTCGATGGCAATGCTAGGATCAGCCACACCCCAGGGCTAATTGTCTAACATCAACATCTATAAATTTATTTCTATTCTATTCTATAACAATACTTTTCAAGTACAAGTATCTACTTACATTGCTTTGCTAGCTTGACACTGTTGCTATAAAAAAACAAAGTCAAAAGCGTTGAAAAATTTCGTCAGTCTAACCAATACCTCGGAGGTGGAGTGGTCAATGCAGCCGCCCGGATTGCGGAGGACGCGGGTTCGATTCCCGCCTGAGGTAGACATTTTTCAACGTTGATTTGAGAGATTTTCTACGCAAATAATCAAATATTACGAATTTGCAAGCTTTTAAAAACTAATTTTAAAATATTCAAACTAGCGAAGCCATGTAGGTATATACTTCTACTTGAACGGAATTGTTGCAATAGGCGTTGAAATTATACAATAAGCCCCCGGTTGCGGGGTTAGATACTTGCCTGCTACTACCAAACTGTAGAACTTTAATTTGATAATAGATTAAAACAAATAAGGTTGCCAGTTATTATTCGTCTGATGAATACAATACTTAGGTACCAAACACGTCCCGAAATAAGGAAAAAGGGCAAAGCATTTACTTACGTATTTTTTTAATTACAGAGAAATGCTCGTGCAAGCTCAATACGCGGGCCCCCAAGGAGGTTTGGCTCAAGCATTGTTGCCGAACGCCTATTATCACCAGCTGCAAGACCCAACACATTATTTGCACGGGAACGCGCCATAAGTTAGTGTTGCCATTCGTGAAAAATATAGGTTGTTTATTTTTTATTGAGATTTCTTTGTTCAGACTGATTATTATGATTATGACAAATTATTTTTGTGTTAAATGTATGTATGTACGTAAAGTAGTTTAGTGGTAAATAGTTATTTTGTGAGTTTTAAAGATTAAAATAAAGTTAGTTTTCTTAAAAATGAGAAAATATCTGTAAAATCTTACCTGCTAAGAAAAAGATTTTTTTTACTAAACACTATTAGAAAGCCAAACTTTGCACATTTGTCGTAGGTACATTTTTACCTACGTTTATTTTTAAGTTATTAAGTGATTAGATTTGATCATTTTCAGTGTGGCCATAAGAAAACTAAAGTTAATTATTGATTTTACCAACTTTAAAACATTAACCATATTATTAATATGACTACTTACTTAAAACAAAATATTTTTAACTAATCTATAGTTAAGTACCTACTTTGTTACAAAAAGTGTTAAGAAAGAGTTTAATGTTTTTATGTAATTTAATAACCACTTTGTTGAATGATGAATTATTATTGTTAGGCGACGAATGGTAGCCAATAATTATCATAATCATGAATCATCTGCATCAATTGACAGATTAGTAGAAAACGTTGCGTTGCGTGCGTCCCATCTTTTTTGCGCACCGTCTTGGGTCATATATAAAACAATAGATGCACGGTCTCATGCAAAAAGCAAACTCAAATAATGTCCCCGCGTCAATACATAATACATACATATCTAGTATATATTATTGGTCCTAATAATTAAAGATTTATTAGAATATACCTTACTAGGATACAGATAGGGTTTTAAGTCATTTTGTGTATGCTTCCTACTTATTACGCTTAGACTCCGACAGTAAAAAAAAAATGTAAAATAAAAATTACCTAGAAATGAAACGAGAATAGATTTATTGTAAAGTAAAACTTTAGGCACTAGAGTACAAATTCTTAAAAATATTATTGGAGTTACATAAGTATATCACTTGGAACTAGGCTCGCTAGATTCAAGCAAGTTGGAACAAAGTTCTAAATTCAAGAAAACAAACTCAAACAAATTTACGATTTTGAGAGCAAAGTAAAGCATATTTCTGATTAGTTTATGCCTTGTTTCGTAGTGTCAGTTTTCAAACAGCAATCGTGTATCTTTTGTACCTATATATGATCGAAGTGCACCATGGACGCTTTGTCTTTACCGCGCAATGTCTTATTTAAATAATTATGTCATGTCGAACTACCTACCATTCACCCAAGTTTGTAGTTGGAGTTTGCCGACAGATATACACTTGTATGTTTGCAAGTGAAGTGGAATAACATAACATGTTCAGTCTCATCGTCACTCACTATCTTGTAAAAAGAAGGACAAGCGATTTTCCGGCCTGTTCCCCTAGACAAGTGGCAAACGCTCACCCTATGTCTATTCGTAATTCGTCATACACTGCTGTGTACTGTGCTAATTGGTAGTGAAAAATACAGCAGCGCGCGCGCTTTCTGCGACGAATTACGAATAGACAGGGGTTGAGCGTTTGACACTTTTGTCTAGGCCCTCTGAAATTAAAAAGATAGGTACCTAACTTTTATATTAAAATTATACGGTTTATAGTTGGTATGGATCTACTCGCGTTAATTAACATATTTACATGCCTGGCCCCTGTTGTGACCACGGATTTGGCATTGAGTTTTACACGTAAAGTTAAAATAAACGCTTGTAGATTCTTTAGAAGAGTTTTATTTTAATGACAACTTTCTGATGATAAGTTTTCAATTCGCAGTGATTTAGTAAACTAAGTATGTTTTTGTGAATTATGTTCCTTTAACTCATATTACGAGACTGTAATAGGTAATTATTCATAGTATTAAGAAAAAAAATTGCATATCGTTTTGTAAATATACAATAAGGTGCTGTTTCAGTTTAAATCATTGTATTCTAGTCTACAAGTGAAATAAAGTTCTATGAGAATTGTTTGTAGCATTTAATTTTTTTAACGCCTGACCGTATTATACTTACGAGCTGGAACTAGGGCGGCAAGAGTGGCTTATGTTATTATAACGCACCACCCATCAATGTGGGTACCATTTAGCTGTTATTAATTTTGAACTCTTGAACGTTTTCCAGCTGGTTTCAGACCTTTCTTGTGAACAAGTCACATAGGGAAACCGGGGGACTATAACATCAACACTATCGCAATCACAATACCTTTCAAGTAAAAGTAAGAACATTTGTTTAGCTAATTTGATTATTTTAAAATTAGCAAATAAGACCAATGGACTACTACTTTGAATGGTATTGCGATAAATGTTCAAATTAGACAATAAGGCCTAGGCCATAATCTAAACTAATCACGATGTCGATACTACTTAAGACTTATTCCTGTTTGTGGTTAAGAGGCCTATTACATCTCGACTGTGATTTTTGGGTAAAATGCCCATTTTCACATTTTTTAAATAATTTTGCAAACCTTGTTACATAATGACCTTCATGCTTAATATTACAAATCTCCACTCTGCGAGAATAAGCTGAGGTCGGATGGCGGAATTTTGCAGTTGTTTTTATCGTTTTTTATCGAAATAGGATTATAAATTAATTATAAAATCATTAGCCCTCGTGAAGTAACAATTATTTTGGTAAAAATTCTGCTCAATAATATTATCGTAGATAAGAGAAATACACAGTTAACTTAAAGCTATTTTCGAAGTTTTTTGGTTTGGAATAACTACTTATATAAAATCAATGATATCTAAAAATTCCAAAGCCGCTACGAAGTATACAACTATATAAGAGACGCAGACGTATAGGGATTTATTATGTATTTATTATTTGGACAGACAACAAAAACATATATTAGCAAAAACATTGATCACATTTTATTCATTCATTTATTTTAGGAGCTCAAAAACGCACCTTCGCGCATTTTATTAAAATCTTTCTCTGCAATTTTGGGTTTAATTAAAAAGTTAAGCAAAATTTAAAAAAAGCGAGGCCGCTACGAACTAGTAAGTCAAAATTGTTAATGTTATTTTTGTTTCCGAGATCAAGGACGTCAAAATTGGCCTTTTACGCAAAAATCACAGTTGAGATGTAATAGGGCTCTTAAGGCAAAAAAATAATTGTTTAAATTGCAGCAAATACTGCTAGTAATATTAATAACTACTCATACATAACTCTTTTATTTCTTTGTTTTTTTTACAAAACAATTTTTTTAATAAACAAGCAAAATATTCTAAACCTTGTCCCGAGAAGTGTTACAATTACATTTTTTTATTTTAGTCTACTACGGGTAAGCTCTTGGCCTGCATCTTACCTGATGGTAAGTGACGATAGGGCCGAAGGTGGAAGCGCGCTTCACCCGGAATCCTTAACCACTGAGGAACAATGCTAAAAACATTGTTGTTATGGCGACAGACTTAGATAAGACGGTGGTAACTAGCCAGGCGGACTTAACAGCCCTACCACCAACCAAACCAAGTAGGTACACAAAGATTACTCCCGCTGGGAATCGAACCCGGGACCTCTGGTTCTGAGACCGGTGGCTAAGCCACTAGACCATAGAGGCGGATAAATAAATAGAACAAGTTTTATAAAATTTATAAATGCATGCAAACCACAGACGTATCTTTTTTTATACGTCTGTAATGCAAAGAATAAATATTGTTTTTGGCGATTATGCAATAATATGCAAATCAATAAAATTTTAAACACTGAAAAAAGACGACAACCTCATGCGGGAATCGAACCACGCACCTTCCGCATTCCGGGCGGCTGAAATGCGGAAGGTGCGTGGTTCGATTCCCGCCTGAGGTTGTCGTCTTTTTTCAGTGTTTAAAATTTTACCTAAGTATATTTAAGCGTTAATAAAAACGCTAAAATATAAAACATTTTTTGGCAACATATTCATTTTTACATTGGCAATAAATGTATTACCTGCCAAAGTCAAGATGCCAACCAACTTTGACAGTTGACAGTTTACCAAAAGAAAGGGAAAAGTTCTTTGTTTGTTTGTTTCTCAACTCGTAATAATTTCAGTGAATTTCGTAACACTCAATTAATGTATAGATTAAAATATCTGAACATAATGATTATCGTTCTTTAATCCATTTTTAAATAACACGTTACAGTGCAAGCGTTATCTCAACAGTGTTAATGACGTAATTATTTGTGTAGCAAAAATGACGGACTCTAAATCTTTCGTGAACTTCTCGTGCCAAAGGTGTTTGCAGCCTCTAAAGCTGGATGAGTCGCTAAACAACTTAGGGGAGCACACTATAGCGGACTTAACGCTACAGATACGTCGGAACAATGAAGCTGACTTAGAATTGCAATCATCTAGCTTGGAGCACTACGTCCCACCGTTTCGCATGTCAGAGTCAGGTAATGGAGCTAACGGCTTCATGGTCATCTCCGACGGATGGGAGACCACCTCGCTAGGTCACCAGTTGCATGTCAAAGGGACGCTATTCGATTTGCTGTCAAACAACTCTGATGTCGACCACCCTTTGTGCGATGAGTGCACAGACACACTGTTGGAGCTAATGGATAACCAATTACGGCAGACGGAAGCCGAATGGAAGGACTATAACGATTATTTGAAAAAGTTGGAGGACGATAAGGAGGATTTGAATTTGGAAGGTCTTGAAAAAGAGCTAGATGATTGGAAACAGGAGCAAGAGAGGTTGCTTCAAGAGTTGTCGGCGTTGCAAAAAGAGGAAAGGGCTATGAAGGAAGAGATAGAGATACAGGAAAGGGAGAAGGAACGCTTGGAGAAAGAGCAAGATGTATACTGGAGAGAGTACACCCGGCATCGGAAGGATTTAATGACAACCGAGGATCAAATGAAGTTTTATGAGTGTCAGCTAGCTTACACGCAGTCACAGTTAGAGAAGCTAAAGAAAATGAATGTGTTCAAAGCTACATTTCATATATCGGATTCAGGACAGTTTGGGATTATAAACAATTTCCGTCTCGGTCGTTTGCCTACAGCCCCCGTTGATTGGTCGGAAATCAATGCAGCGTGGGGTCAGACTGTCTTACTCCTGTCTTCGTTGGCAAGGAAGATAAATTTTGCATTCCAACGGTACCGCCTAGTGCCATACGGCAACCACTCATACGTAGAAGTTTTAGAAGACCAAAAAGTTTTGCCGCTGTACGGTTCAGGCGGTTTCCGGTTTCTCTGGGATACTAAGTTCGATGCTGCCATGGTTGCGTTCTTAGATTGCTTACAACAATTCAAGGAGCAGGTTGAGAAAGGTAATACTGGCTTTTGCTTGCCGTACAGAATAGATAAAGGCAAGATTGAGGACACTGCATCACCTCCACATGCATATTCGATAAAGATTCAGTTTAATTCGGAGGAGCATTGGACAAAAGCCCTGAAGTATATGTTGACTAATTTAAAATGGGCACTGACATGGATCTCTTCGCAGTTCAGTGAGGATAAGATTGAGAGTTAGTTTAAAAAACTGACTTACAATTCATCAAACACTTATGTTGTTATTTGTTATGGTATTGTGAATTATTATTACACAGGAAATGTTGAAAAAATTTCTACAAGCGGGATCCGTACCTGTACCCTTTTGATATTACGGGTCTACTCCAGAAAGCCGAAATACATACAATTATTAACACCATTTACAAAAAGCACCCATTCAATGACAACAACTACATCATCGTCATTGGAAGAGCACAAGGTGCAGGTTCAAACCCCGCTTGTATAATTTTTTTCAACATTTTCCAATTTGGAATTTGTTTGCAACAAAATTTGTATAAAAATGATATAAACATGTATATACTTAAAATAGTGAGTTATGTTGCAATTTCTGTATGTTACTCTTGTATGCCCCTTTTTATTTGAGAGTTGGTTAATGAGAAGGTAATATTTGGTACGTTGCAAACTTTAAAACAGGCACTAGATCAAAGCCCTTGTAATGAAACAGTTAATACAGATCTAACCAAACAATGGTCAAAGCCCTTGTAATGAAACAGTTAATACAGATCTAACTAAACAATGGTTAAAGCCCTTGTAATGAAACAGTTAATACAAATCTAAACAAACAATGGTCGTCAATAATTCACTTGCAACACTCTTTTTCCATGCGTCCTCAGAAACTGCAAAGAAAACAATCAAAGAAAATAATTTGTGAAATAAACACTAGTATTCCTGTAGTAAGCGTTTCATATAAATGTGTTTTGTTTGTGTTAACTTAGAAAACAATGTTTTTATGTTTGCCACCTATCCAGAAAATCTTGAATAAGTTACATTATACTTTTTTAAATTATATGTTTCAATAAAAATGTTGTTTCCATTATTGCCATTTTTTAGTGTGTATGTATCGATAGCACTCTGAGTAATTAATACTATTGATAACACCGATACAATCAACAGTATTGCAAAAACTGCTAGTTTTAACCAAAAAAATCGACTGTTATCGATCAATCGACCTTGCTATCGATTGTACAAAACTACCAATAACTACCTACTATTATTTAAAGTAGTATCCATAGTTTTGTACAATAAATAATAAGTCAAACACTGGTTCATTTACTGTCACAAAAAATGTATCAATTGATAATACTGTAGAAGTCTTATTCCTATCCTAAATGTAATTATGTAATTTATGCAATGTAAATATTACAGACACTAAAAATAATGTTAGCATAATTAATTATTTCATTATGTAGACTACTTTATTATTGACAAATAAAACTATTGTTATTCAACATCTGTTTTACAGTACAATCTGCACATCAAGTGTAATGTTTAATATCTTTTATTTTAATGCCTTATCGCAATCGCAATAGAGTTGGATTTCGCAATACTACTGTTAAACTGTTGTTGAGTGTAAGCAATGATGTTACAATATCTTTAATATAATATCATTGAGTGTAAGCATACATATTTTTGTCTAGGTCATATAAAATGGAATATTTACAATGGCGTTAGGTACATTTAGTTCCAAATTCGATAAAGAATATTTTATAAACAAATTATTCACAATTATTAGTGCACATTCTAGTGTCACTTAGATTTTTGCAGTTTCTTGAGAGCTATTAACTAGAAAACATTTAACGTGGTCATTCCATTATGAAACAGTAAAAAATCGAGTGACACAAGTTGTCTGCACTACAAATTGTGAATAATTGGTTTATAAGTAAGCATTTTTCATCCAATTTGGCTCTAGTTTATGATGCGATTTATTTATTGATGATAAGAATTTTCACACCATTAGGTATATCAATTATTGGTCCCTCCCCTTAGAACTTCCTCATTCTATTTTGTTTGACACTGAATATTCTCAAACTTAATAGAAATCGTAAAGTGTACTGTAAAGTAGAAAAAAGTTGTAAATACCTAATACAAAAACTATAAATTTAGTGTTTAGTTATTGCATTTTTAATTTCTAGATCATTGGTGAGATTCTAAAATTGCATTCTTGTTCTCATGTTTTGAAAGTTATTTCCCAATTACTAGCTAAAACAATGCAAAAGTTTTAAAATAATAATCTGTTATCGAAGAGCCATTAAAAATGCTATAAATAATAGAGAATAAAATGATTTTAAAATACTATTGTAAGAAATCAAGATGTTGGTTAAATTAGAACAAATTTGCAATTATTTTGTGGTTTTATGTTAACAAAATACTGATAACTCTATTCTACTATTATTATTGTGATATGTTAATGCTGTGATTAAATCGTTAGTTATATAAATCGAAATGTTTTAGGCCTTTATCTTGCTTACAATAGCTGTAAATAATTGTTTAAAGGGGTTCAATGTGAACTATATAATATAGGTATTCTAGGCAGTTCGCGTTTATATTCCGTTGTTCATATTATTTATATTATATCGCGGAAATTTTAAAATGTAAGTATAAAATTAAACTTAACGAATTCCTTCTTCATCACTTATCTATGCTCTCAAGTCCATATTGTACTACCGATTGTTTTTATCTGATAATTTGTAAATACATTAAATTAATACACAATTAAAATATGATAAGTAGTTATAGTTTTGGTTGTTAATTTTTATTCAGGTAACTCCTCAAATTGGAATGTAATAAACTATAAATTACCTTATTTTTTATTATTTCTATCGAGTACAGCGTTAAATGTATTGTTTAAGGAAAAATAAACATATTATTGATAAAACTGAACTACTTTAAAAAAAAGAAAAATTTGACGCCAGCAACATACTATTAAATATCAATATACTGTTAGATAGGATTGAGGCGTCGGTCGGTAGCCGAGCGGATAGATGCTCGGGTTGAACACGAGAAATCGTGGTTCAACCCCCATAGCTCTGTTAGACTACTGACGTGAACCCACTCCGGCACAATCATTTAGATTAAAGGTAGGACCGCACTAGGCGGAACTGCACCGCAGCGGAACTGAGCGACACGACGCGTCAAAATATTCTTTATATGAAATTATATGAGACAAACGCACTAAGCGGCAGCGGAACTACACTGCAGCAGAACTCCGCGTCTCATATAATTTCATATAAAGAATATTTTGACGCGTCGTACTCGTGTCGCTCAGTTCCGCTGCGGTGCAGTTCCGCCTAGTGCGGTCCTACCTTAACAGGATAAGTTAACAGGACTTTTATTAATGTGCTAAACGCACATTAATAATAATCTTTAAAAAAATAAAATACTGTAAGTAATAGAATAATGGAATGGAACTAAAAAGTAAACGTAAACAATGACTTAATCATAACTCACTAACAAAGTTCACCCGCCTGATACTCTAGTAACGCCATCTATGGCGCTGCGAGCAAGTTACATCGTGCTAACGGAAACGGAATCTCATAACCGGTGTTTATTACTAAATACCCGATCGGGGTCGATCTTTGTTAATTAATTCAGTTCGGTACACTGGTCTCGGCGCTTAGCTTGTCACTATCCTCCTGGAGGGTCCTCGCAGAACCTGGTGACGGGTTGCTTCATTGAATTGACCGCGACGTATCCACTACTATACCTACATGTTATACCTACGGTTCGCTTAATAAATATTTGAAGCCTTTGCCCGACTTACTCTTCTCATCGCCGACCTGCAAACAGCCGACGCGCCCCTCCCCAACTCCGTCACAAAGAGTAAAACATCTACACGTTACAATGTTAATATAATTATTCTTCTAGTTTAGGGTTTTACAGCTTTACTACTGCTACCGAAAAGGATATTAATATTCTCAGAATTTGTTCAGTATTCGGAGATAATAGGTATTAGAACAAAATATGTTTTGCCACCCAGAGCCATCTAGCGTAAGCTGTAAGAAACGAGTATTTGTGTCATGGCCGACGAAATATATAATGATTCTGCTACCTCCACATAGATGTCGCTTTTTTTAATTAATAATACATGATAATACGAAATACCTACCAATAATTCTGTTATTATTTCTTTTTATGAAACTATCAGGGCTCTATTTCATTAGGATACCATGGTGGTGCAACCAGTCGCTGTCTGTCACCAACGAAATGTATACATGCTTAGCGTAACCAACGATCACCGGTAGACCGATAGCGCTAGGCTATTTTGGGGTCATAAGTTTAAAAAATTCTAAAGTTACTTTTTTTCTTGCTTGTCGATACAGTCGTACATACGCACGCACACACGTTCGTTCGGTATGATCTTTCATGTAAATTACATACCTATCATATGAAGTATTGATTGACTCTTATTTATCTCCGCTACGTAATTAACAAATGTGTACCTACCTATAGAGATTACAATAATGACGTGCTAATTTTGAACAAAGCGCGTCTGCAATCCCATTACCTACGAATGGCAATGGTCATAATGTGGTCAATACTTTGCTCTGATGCTACTTCCACACTAGACGGCGAAAATACTGGTTCCGTTTTCGCGATAAAAACTTCGTGTTCCGTTGTCGCGATAAAGCTTAGCCACATCAAAAAAAACTTAGCGACCGACGCCGACGTCGCGATAATCTTGAACTTTGTCGCGTTATTGCAATTTACTTTAATACCTAGTGGTGGGTAATATATTCAAAACATATATCGATATTTGATATCGGATTATTAAACTATGGTAGGTACATAATTATATTTTAATATCGGTATCGACCATATCAGCGGACTATTAAAAATTCATGCAATATTGTGTTTTTTCCACTATTTAGTTTCAGAACGCATCGAATCGATATTGAATTTTGATGCAATATAGGTAGGTACTTATAAGTTTCTTTTCAATAGATTTAGACGACTCAGTCAGTTTACCCACGTTCTAAGTGAGTGAGTGCCTATTAATTAAGAGATAATGATTTAGTTAAGTGAGGAGCTCGATGGCGCAGCGGCTAGCGCGTTTGGCATGCGATCTTGCTCGCTAAGCAAATTTCGCAATGCCGGGTCGCTGGATGGGTGACCAAATTTAAAAACATCTCGAGCTCCTCCGTGCTTCGGAAGGCACGTTAAGCCGTTGGTCCCGGTTGTTGTCTTAAGATGGCAGCCGTTAAAACCCACCAACCCGCACTGGGCCAGCGTGGTGGGTTATGGCCCAATATCCCCACGTGCCATTGTTCACGTGGGAGGCCTGTGCCCAGCAGTGGGACATTTATAGGCTGATGATGATGATGATGATAGTTAAGTAAGTTAAATTTTTCTAAAATAAAATGTAGGTAAGTAGGTACCCATAATAATTTTATTTCATTAAACATTTACAAGCACAGTTATTTGTTAAAAACTACCGATCAATGATAATTTCAATAAATATAAGCGACAATATTCTTTAATCGGACCACGTACAATATAGTGATCTCAACGCACACCGCATTCCTAACGCGATATAGTGTTTTCCAAAATATATAGATTCAGACCGCAACGATATCGGATTTGACGAAATTTGATGCAATAATTATACGTTTCAATAACTATATACGATTTGTATCGCCCACTTCTAATTTCAATGGAAAAATTGGAAGAGGCAGTTGCGCTTTATTACATGTCGGCAAATAATGATTTACTGCATCTTTATTATTTGAACAAAATAAATACAAGGGTGAAAATAAAAGACGATGGTGGATGTTATCTATCTATACACAAAAATCGGACAAAGTTAGTACTTTTATATTGTTTAACTTTGCATAAGTTTGCTAGTTTTCAATACTAGTTTAATTGTAATATTGATTATTTGCTTACAAATAAAAACTTTTTAAAATGTGTTTTTAAATTGGGAATAGGAAGGTTATAATTTCTTCCTAATAAACTTGGAAAAGAGTTTGAATAACTATTTGCTAGTTATTTTATGTACTCTATGGATTGGTCTATGGTTTTATATGTTTTGCCGTCACTTTGATACTTCAGGTGTTCGTGATAACTAACTTTTGTTCATTTTAAAATTATTGTTACCAATTTATTCTTAGGAGAATTCACTTCTTTAATTTTTATTTTATTAAAATTGATAACATATAAAAGTTAATATTTAAAAGGCGGTTTGATGGCCGGGTGGTCTAGCGGTCAGTGCCAAATGCTTGTGTGGTGAGCACGAGCATGTGTGACCGAGGCATGGATGTTTATTAGTATTTATGTATGTTTGTTTATCCGTTATTCAGTCACCATAGTTCGGGATATGCTTAGTTTGGGGCTGAATAATTGGTGTGATAGTTGTGATTTTTTTGTGATTTGGGTCTTGGGGGTTCCATAAAACCGGTTCTAATTCGTAATATTGTATTACTTCTAATACTTTATCGAATCTAAATCAATCCATAAATTATCGAAACCGAATAATTTCGATAGTCGTATTTGCAATACGTTCACACCTCTAGTTGTCTCGCAGTCAACTAAAGTGTGCGATGGAAGTATAACCGCACGAAATTTATCGCGACAAAATCCTTTGATGTGCGGCAATTAACCGACAGCGGCGCGTTAATGCTACGGCCACACTATTTTCAAGATTCGCTTTGTCGCAACACGTCTGGCCAAACACTTCGTCTTAAAGCGATGCATCATTGCGTTAACGCGCTGCTGTCGGTAAATTTCCGCTCATCAAAGAATTTTGTCGAGATAAAGTTCGTGCAGCTACACTTTATTCGCACACTTTAGTTGACCTAAGAGGAGTTGACTGCGAGACAACTAGAGGTGTGAACTCTGTGAACGTGTTGCAAATACGACTATTGAAATGATTCTGTTTCGATTATTATGGATTGGAGTAACGATAAAGTATTAGAAGTAATTAAATATTACAAATAAGAACCGGTTTTATGTTACCCCAAAACACAAAAAAAAAAAAAAAAAAAAAAAAAAACAACTATCACACCAATCATTCAGCCCCAAACTAAGCATAACCCGAACTATGGTGACTGAATAACGGATGCACAAACATACATAAATACTAATAATCATCCATGGCTCGCTCACAAAATGCTCGTGCTCACCACACAAACATTTGTCGCTGACCACTAAACCACCCGCCCGCCAAACCGCCTATTTGTGCAACCCCGTCCTATCATTCTGCCTCCTCAGTGAAGGTAATTGCCATAAGCTTGGTAATGTCCGTGAGGGCGAAGAGCCTAAAATCAACTGGTTTCGGGTAGGCCGATCCCAGAAGATTCATTCTTTTCCTGGCAAAAGAGTCGCAGTCACACAGTAGGTGCTCATGGACTCCGTTTCCCCTCCACATGCCCTGCACAGGTTGTCTGTTGCTAGTTGCATTTGTTTTATAGCACAGTGCCCAGTCAGGGCACTGGTGATTAATCGGCCTGCCTTCGCCTATGAAGGATTTTGAGTGTCTTATGCCGGGTAGCTCTTTCCATTCGGTTCTATGCCTGTTTTGGATGTGGTCTTTGAAGGCTTTGTTGATGGTACTCGATGCTAGTGCCACAAACAGCTCAGGACCAATATATGGGGTCCCTGAGCCCTCTCTAGCAAGTGCATCGGCCATTTTATTGGCTTGGATTCCCATGTGGTTCGTTAAAATCAACGTATCCAGATCAACCTCACCCTGTTGTGCCTACCTAGCTTGTTTAAGGCTTTAGTGGTTTCAAGCACAAGGCTGGAGTAGATTCGAGGCGATATAAGTGACTTGAGCGCGGCTTGGCTGTCGCTCAGGATGAATATGTTACGCTTCTTGGGAGCAAGTTCTAGATTATTTTTAACGCACAGGAGAATTGCGAAAGTTTCTGCCTGAAAAACAGAAGCGAACTTTCCTATACTCTGACTGTGCTTAAAGTCATTGCTAAAGATACCTGCTCCAGTGTCTGACTCCATTTTGGATCCGTCGGTGTACAAGATCAGGCTGTTTTTCTCTGGAGACAGTGGTCGGTGTCCCGAGTTGGGACATGTATACTGAATTTAGCTTTTTATGACTCTGTCTCTTTCATATCGCAGTCATGCGCGCAGCGTCTATGTGTCGAGAATCGCATAGCTGAAACTATATATTTTAAAAACACTAAGTATCGCGTCAGAAAAGCGGTGTGCGTTGAGATCACTAATTTATATTGTACGTGATCCGATTCAAGAATATTGTACCGTATCGCTTATATTTATTGAAATTATCATTGATCGGTAGTTTTTAACAAATAACTGTGCTTGTAAATGTTTAATGAAATAAAACTATTATGGGTACCTACTACCTACCTACTTACCTACATTTTATCTTAGAAAAAATCAACTTACTTAACTAAATCATTATCTCTTAATTAATAGGCACTCATTCACTTAGAACAAGGTAAACTGACTGAGTCATCTAAATTTATTGAAAAGAAACTTATAAGTACCTATATTGCATCAAAATCCGATATTGATTCGATGCGTTCTGAAACTATATAGTGAAAAAAACACGATATTGCATGAATTTTTAATAGTCAGTAGAAATGATCGATACCGATATCACGAATATTAAAATATATGTTAGCTATAGTTTTGGAATCTGATATCAAATATCGATATATAGTTTCGAATATATTACCCACCACTAGTTGAAATGCATTATCGCGACAAAGTTCACAATTATCGCGACGTCGTCGCGAAGTTTTTTATGATGTGGCCAAACTTTATCGCGACAACGGAACATGAAGTTTTTACCGCGAAAACGGAAAAAGAATTTTACCGCGATAGTGTGGCCGTAGCATAACGCGATAATGCATCGCGTTATTAAGACGAAGTGTTTGGCCAGACGTGTCGCGACCACGCGAATCTTCGCACTAGCGCGATAGTGTGGCCGTAGCATAAGGGTCAATATTATTTTAGATTGAGGGATGAATTATATTAGACCGGGCCGTGCATGGGGCGTGCCGTATGCGTGGCCTGGACGGAGAACTGATTTGAGACGTTGCATACAGCATACATTTTGTATATAAATTAGGCTCAGGGCCCTGACGCGAGCATGACGCTTCGATTCGCTTCGAATTTTGCCCGCCGCGCGCCGGCACCGCCGTCCGCGCCCGCGCTCTTCCCCGCGCTCGCCCTACACGTGCTTAGAAGTCTGTTTTTATTAAAATAATAAGAATTCGTGGATAAAAACGACACAAATTATGAATAGTGTTTTGTTACACCATAATAATCAAAAACACTTAAACTCTAATAACTTGCACTTTCTTTTGTGGCTTTTACAGGGTTTTGTAATAAAAAAATGAAATATCTATAAATGTCGTGGATGAATTCGACACAAAATATTTTGAACAACAGATTTCAGTACTCTAAGACGCGTAACACCTATTTAACATTTTGTAATATTCTTTCAGAGCTAGTTGGGCGACGTGATAAGTACTGGTTAAATATCAGGATTTTCGTGGACAGAAATGACACAAATTGCGTATGTACATCAGTTACTACTTCGTTATTATCATGACAGTAAAATTTTTATCTCTAATTTTCTTTTCATCCAATACTGATCGAAGCGACAAATACCTAAATTTCTACCTACGCGAGTACCTAGGATGACACAAACTAATATATTAGGTTGGGCAAAAGGTCCGGAAACTATATGTGAAATATAAACAACTTTAATATTTTTGAAACCTCAAAACCTAGCGCTATCGGTCTACGGGTGAGATACCCTCCTTACAGCAGTACCTACCTATCCATTTGCTTGGTGGCGGAAATTGGTAGCGCCACCATGGTGTACCAATGAAATAGGGCGGTTAGAGGCCTGCCCGTGACGCGTAAACGACAAAAAAAATCTTGTTAAAATCTTAGATGAATGATTGTGTCCCGACAATTAAAAACCCAACAATAAAAATAATTATTAGCCTAACAGCCCTGTTGTTGCAGCCGTTCTGAAGTGATGCACGAACAAACATTTGCGGCATTTGATTTTTATATAATAATAATAATAATAATATATCTTTATTAACATAAACATATAACATTGATTTTGACAAACATGAAACAAACAAGATTACAAGAAAAAATTATATATAGGTACTTACAATTATGCCAAAATTAAATAATTATCGGTGGTTTCCACACTAGGACGAGCCTGACTTGTGTTGCTTGTGACAAACCATACAGGTGCGAAAGTATAATTGTATAGTAAATCCAAAAAATGATTTTTATTCAAAATTAAACAATTATTAATAATTATTAATATTTTTGTGCAACTTCATGCTTAGTACGTATGTGTGATTGTATGTGTGTGTGTGTGTTTGTTTTAAGTACTATACGAGGACGTGGGCCTGAATACACAAGGCACATCCGAGGACGTTTTCAATCCGAGGACTTTTTCGTGGGTCCTCGGTTTGACTTGACTACGGCATCGTACTCTACGTGCGATTGTGAACCTTCCTGTATACTTAATAAGGAAAAGTCAAGGAATCCTCGGATTGGTCTTGAAAATTTCGGTTCACACACCGACAGAGTGTGAACACTAGGCGGCGCCACTATCAATTTGTACACACTCGCTATACACTCGACTCATGTTTGTTGTACTGTGTGAGGACTTATGTGTAAATTTTACACTCAAGACCTCGTATTGGTGTCAGTACCTGACAGTGTGTATTTAGGTCGTCATATGGATACATTTTCACGTCGTGATCAAAGAGTGTTGTTTTTCCGTCTTTGTTTTGTAAGAACGTAAGCAAAGTAAGTATTTTTACAAGCTTTTATTTAGTTTCACCTGTCCGTTTGCAAATTAAATTTCATCCACTTCCCGGTTACCGATAGAGCTGAAATTTTGCATACATGTGTAAATCGCGTGACAATGCAATATTATGATGACATGGTGCTGATCTGATGATGGAGCTGGAAGGTGGCCATAGGAACTTTGCAAAAAAACGACACAATCTCATCGAGTTTGGGCTCGTTTGAATCGTCTTGACGAGTAGTTTGTCTTTCAATGGTAACCACGGTCTGATGATGGACCTGGAAGGTGGTCATAGGAACTCTGTAATGAAACGACGCAACCCCATCGAGTTTCGGCTCGTTTCATTCGTCTTGATGAGTACATGCTTTTTAGATTGTTACCAGGGTCTGATCTGATGATAGAGCTGGAAGATGGTCATAGGAACTCAGTAAAAAAACGACGCAACCTCATCGAGTCTCGGCTCGTTTGATTCGTCTTGACGAGTACTTTTGTGCTAGATGGTAACCAGGGTCTGATGATAGAGCTGGAAGATGGCCATAGCAACTCAGTAAATAAACAACATAACCCCATCGAGTATGGGCTCGTTTGAATTGTCTTGACGAGTACTTTTGTGCTAGTATAAGTTTAATACAAACTAATAATAGGTAATGTACCTATCTCACGATATGGGATTATTGTGACGTAGACGAATATGGTTAATTATCGTTAAAGATTGCAATGTAGGTACTTATACAATGATATTTTTCTTATCAGGTTTAAATTATTATTTTATAAAAAGCATTTTTTCTTTAATTTTAAACCGTTTTATTTAGCTTGCCCTGTTTATTTCTTTGGGTCAAACCTAGTAATTAAAATTAGACCCACTTCCTGTTGACGGATTGATCTGAAATTTGGTACGCACCTTTAGTTCTAATAAGAATATAATTTAATTCATTTGGTATCATTGTAAATCCAAGATGGCCGCCGCTACAAAATGGCAAATTACATATATTATCACTACATCCTCAATAGGGGTATCAAATGAAAGGGCTTGATTAGTAGAACAGAGTTCTCTATGAAATAAAATGAGAATCCAATATGGCCGCCAAAAAAATAGCAGGTTCATTTTTCTTATGACAACCCCTTCAATATTGGTATTAAATAAAAGGTCTTGCCTAGTAGAATAGATTACACTATGAAAAAAATTAAAATCCAATTTGGCCGCCAACAAAATGGCAGGCATATTTTTTTTTACTACCCCTTGAATATGGGTATCAAATGAAAGGGCTTGAGTAATAGAATACTGTTTAAAAGTTTTGATATATTTTTAAATCTAAGATGGCCGCCGGAAATGCCAGATTTCATATTTGTTTCAATATGGGTGATAGATATCAAATGAAAGGGCAAGTTGAATGAATTAAAAATAATGAGAAGTATGATATACTTTTCATTCTTTTTAAATCGTTATAACAAAATTAAAATAAGAAATAAAGATTAAAATGATGTAGACAATGTACTAAAAGCTAAAACATAATTCTGTAGGTCTTAGGTACCAGTCATCAAACTGCTCTCCTCATCATTCTAGAACATTTATCAGACAAAAAAATAAAATCGTTGGGCGTGTGAAATTTCTATCAAGTGAACGATTTTTTTTTGTCTGATCAATGCCCTAGAATGCCCTAGATTGATGAGGAGAGTGGTGTGATGACTGGTACCTAGGACCTACCGAATGCTTTTTTAGCTTTTCGTACATTGTCAACATCATTTTAATCTTTATTTTTAATAATAACTTCAAAAATTTATTTACTATATTTTTTTAAATAGACGATCATAACTTTTAGTTCAATTTTCATTATTGACGACCGCTCTAGTCGAGTGGCTCGCACTCCGGCGGACTCTTATGTCGCCATCTCTGAGGTCCCAGGTTCGATTCCCGGCTGGGTCAATGCAGAATCAGAGCAATGTATGTGATGTTGTCTAATATTTTTATCGGACTTCTGAAAGGAGTAGGTTATCAATTCGGTTGTATATACTATGTTTCTTTAATGTATTTTCAGGTTACACTGATTTGAATGATTTTTTTTGTATCGATAGGTTTTAATCGTTACATTTAAAATATGGTGAAGATATGATGAAGACCTTTGGCGACAGGCAACAAAACTCCTCAATGACAAATTATCAAGTTGTGATTGGTTATTGTATTAAATACAAAGAAAGTAGCTGGTACCTATGAGTAGACAAGGGATCACAGACTTCGTAGATACCTTATGGAACTCCTTAATAACCGACGTACATATATTGTGATTGATTATTATGTTGAGTACGAAGAAAAGTAGCTGATTAGGTAACTATCAACGAGCTAAGTATCCCAGACTTCATAGATACCATATGGAACTCCTCAATGACCGACAGTACACATATTGTGATTGGTTATTATGTTGACTACGAGGAGAAGTAGCTGGTTAGGTAACTATCAATGAGCAAAGGATCTCAGACTTCACAGATACCATATGAAACTCCTCAATTACCGACAGTACACATATTGTGATTGGTTATCATGTTGAGTACGAAAAAAAGTAGCTAGTTAAGTAACTTTCAACGAGCAAAGGATCACAGATACTCTATAGAACTCCTTAATGACCGACAGTACACATATTGTAATTTATTATAATGTTGAATACGAAGAAAAGTAGCTGGTTAAGTAACTATCAATCAGCAAAGGATCACAGACTTCAGAGAAACCCTATAGAACTCCTCAATCACCAATAGTACACATATTGTGATTGATTATTATGTTGAGTACGAAGAAAAGTAGCTGCTTATGTAACTATCGATGCGCAAAGGATCACAGACTTCAGAGATACCCTATAGAACTCCTCAAAGACCAACAGTACTCATATTATAATTGGTTATTATGTTGAATACAAAAAAAAGTAGCTGGTTAGGTAACATTCAACGAGCAAAGGATCCCAGACATCAGAGATAGCATATGGAACTCCTCAATGACCGACAGTAGACATATTTGGATTTATTATTATATTAAGTACGAAAAAAAGTAGCTGGTTAGGTAACTATCAATGAGCAAAGGATCCCAGACTTCACAGATACCATATGGAACTCCTCAATCACCAACAGTACACATATTGTGATTAGTTATCATGTTAAGTTCGAAGAGAAGTAGCTAATTAAGTAACTATCAATGAGCAAAAGATCCCAGACTTCACAGATACCATATAGAACTTCTCAATCACCAACAGTACATATATTGTGATTTATTATTATGTTGAGTACGAAGAAAAGTAGCTGCTTATATAACTATTAATTCGCAAAGGATCACAGACTTCAGAGATACCCTATAGAACTCCTCAAAGACCAACAGTACACATATTATAATTGGTTATTATGTTGAATACAAAAAAAAGTAGCTGGTTAGGTAACATTCAACGAGCAAAGGATCCCAGACATCAGAGATAGCATATGGAACTCCTCAATGACCGACAGTAGACATATTTGGATTTATTATTATATTAAGTACGAAAAAAAGTAGCTGGTTAGGTAACTATCAATGAGCAAAGGATCCCAGACTTCACAGATACCATATGGAACTCCTCAATCACCAACAGTACACATATTGTGATTAGTTATCATGTTAAGTTCGAAGAGAAGTAGCTAATTAAGTAACTATCAATGAGCAAAAGATCCCAGACTTCACAGATACCATATAGAACTTCTCAATCACCAACAGTACATATATTGTGATTTATTATTATGTTGAGTACGAAGAAAAGAACTTGGTAAGGTAACTATGAATGAGCAAAGGATCCCAGATTTCAAAGATACCATGTGGAACTCCTCAATGACCAACAGTACACATATCGTCATGGGTTATCATGTTAAGTACAAAGAGAAGTAAATGGTTAGGTAACTATTAATGAGCAAAAGATCTCAGACTTTACAGATACCATATAGAACTCCTCAATGACCGACAGTACACATATTGTGATTGATTATTATGTTGAGTACGAAGAAAAGTAGTTGGTTAAGTAACTATCAAAGAGCAAATTATCACAGACTTCACAGATACCATATGAAACTCCTCAATGACCAACAGTGCACATATTGTGATTGGTTATCATGTTGAGTACGAAGAAAAGTAGCTGGTTAAGTAACTATCAATGAGCAAAGGATCACAGACTTCACAGATACCCTATGAAACTCCTCAATGACCGACAGTACCCATATTGTGATGATTATTATGTTGAGTACGAAGAAAAGTAGCTGGTTTTCGTACCTATCATTGGAAGAAAGTTTATAAAGTCATAGTCAAAATATGTTTATTTAATAAACTCAATTAATAATTACTTTAAATCGTATAAATCTTTTTAACCTACCACCAATTCAGGACATCATTTTTAACTGTTTCAAAGAACGGGCGCAAAAAACCATAGCGCACAGAAGTAACGACATTTACAAAAAAAATGTCGTTACCAGGTCATAAAATACAATACATACTCATCATATACCAGGTCATATAATATTTATATAGATACAAAATACAATAAATATATAATAGACTTCAATGGTAACTTATGGAACCAAATAATTAGCTATTGTACAAAATATATAACAACGTCGGTGGTTAGTAGTAGTAGTGGACTACCTAGCCGTAGTCAACTAACAATCACTACGACGAAAGCATATGCATAAGTTCGCAATGTAGAAAACAACAATGCTAATAACATAGTCGTCATGGCGACATACTTAGATAAGATGGTAGCGGTAAAACTGGTGGTAGAATGTCATAGCCTGTCATAAAAAATATCAACATTTTTAGTAATTTTAACCGCCTCTGTGGTCTAGCGGTAAGACCTTAAACCATGAGGTCCCAGGTTCGATTCCCAGCGGGGGTACTAACTATGCTCGGTTTGGTTAGTGGTAGGTGTGGCGGCCTGCGTCGCCACATAATTTATTATCCTCACGTATGGTTAAAGAGTTTGTAAGCGCATTCCTAAACGCGTGTAGATCCAATAAAGATAAGACGGCATCCTCCCTCCAACATCTACGTAATATAAATCGTCTTGTATGTTTTAGAGACAATAAGTTAGTTACAATGTAGTCACTATAAATATACAATATCACATAAAGAGACGCAGTCGTTATTAAACATCACCAAGGAACTTTCCATCATCACAACCTCCTATAACTCGCCAGACGGAACAGTAGGCCTTGTTCTAAGTCCGCCTGGCTATAGCTACCACCAACTTATCTTAGTATGTCGCGTCGCCGTAACAATAATGTTATCAGCAGTTCGAGGTAAGATAGCCAGTTCCTTAGTGGTTAAGGATACCGGGAATAACGCGATTTCACATGCCTTATCATCACTTAACATAAATCAGGTCCGGTCAAGTAAAGAGCTTATGTACATAGGGCCACATCGAATGTAAATTACAAAATAAATGTTCTCGAATGGTACTTAAAACATGTTATGTTTACACATTAGTGGTCCTCGCTTTGTACATGCGGGACGCGGAAAAACGTCCTCATATTGTTTCTGTACAGTCAAACACACGGTCCTCGAATTGTATTGGATTCAAGAGAAAGTGTGTGAAAATTAGTCCCCGGATTGCCATCTGTAGTCAGGCGATTGGGTCCTCGAAAGGTACACACAGACGTCCTCGGAAAGATGTCTCCACAAGCGTTGGCAGTGTATAATAAGTCCACGCATTGGTCAAGAACAGTTAATAAATAAAATGCTGCAATAACGTTAGACAAATAGACCTGTTCATTAACAAAGTGTTTTCTGTTTCTTTCTATCGTTTTAAAGTAACAATACAAGGTCATTATCATGGTTTTTGAGAGAGTCCTCGGATGGGTCATATAAAACCATAGTCCTCGAAAGGCCGTCTGTACAAACAGGGGTGTGTGTGTGTGTGTGTGTGTGTGTGTGGGGGGGTGTGTGTGTGTGTGTGGAAAGGTGTGAGTGAGTGTGTGTGTATGTGTGTGTATGTGTCTGGCTGGGTGTATGCGTGTAAGGGTTGGTATTATTATTGTGTTATTCTTAACAAGTTTTCGGTTTCAGTGTAGGATAAGGTTAAAAGATACTCCAGAACCCTTTTTTTAGCTTCAGTTACTGAACATGACTTTATATCACAGCCTCGTGCAATCACATTGTAAATGTATGGCAATTTAAAGTAAAGATGGTTTTTACCAAAGGCCGTTTTGACCGTGGTTTGCGGAAAACGGAAAACCCTCCTTTCGTATAAGGCCTGCGTATTCAGGAGAATTAAGAGTCGCCTGCTGTCCTAGAACGAACACCTTGATTATGTAAAGTTGTCGTACATTCAAGACAGAAGCCTCCCGGTATAGGTCTCTAGTAGGAAATAGAAAATGTTTTTTCAGCATTATATATAGATACATACATACATTTACATATAATCAGGACCAGTGGCGAAGCGTGAAATATTGAGAGAGGTAAGCCGGAGCAAAAAAAAAAATGCTTACCTACTCCGAGCGCGGGCACGCAGTCTTGAGTCCTTACCGAAAATCTGTGATTGGCATCCTGGCTTCAGTCTTGTATAGGCAGATGTATCTTCAGTCCACTTTTACTATACGTGTAAGCACTGAGATATTGAAACAGTCAAGCATAATAGAAGTGGCTTTGATAAAAGCCGTTTGTGGTGAAATTATGATATGATGTAAATTAAACAAAACTTAATCGACTAAGTACTAATAATACTACTTACTTATACTCAAAACTTAACTTTGCAAAGCATGTTACCTCACTAAGCAAATAATCTGTCAAACAACAATCTAAAGCTATTAATGCCGGCATCTTACAATTCTACCGATTACTTAAATCTACTTACTCTAAATACGTAATTTCAACTTATTACAATATCTACTTACCGCAAATACCTAATTACAACGTACGTCTTCGTAACTACACACACATCACTACACTACACACAACACAAATAAACAAAGTCCAACTACAATACTAACACTATTTTATACCAAGAAATAAATTCTAATAGGTGAAACTAACTAATAAATTCAAATATTAATTTAAAAACACAGTCATGCATTCAAAGATGGATGGTGAATTGCAATTACGTCAAATTATCTGTCAACAGAACGACCGAAAACGATATTTCTCCATCTCGCTCACCCGCACGCAAATTGTATTATTTTCTCTATCAAGTAAAGCTGCCAATACGCTACCCGCGTATTACGGTTTATTGACCTATGTGACGTCATGACGTATATTTTGTATTAGAAGTTTAACTGCCAAAAAGCCGATCGCGCCTGCGGCTTATTTTATAGCAATATGTTGTTGAAAAGCAAATGTTGTTGATAAGCAAATGTTGTTGATTTAATGTCCATAGTGTAGGCGTTTTGTAATGTTTATCTATTTTTATAATTACTGATTGTGCCATTTCTCAATTACGGTAGAGACTGGTTGTGTTCTAAACTTCTGAAGGGAAGCCGGTGGGAATCGAGTTGTATGGAACCTTCGTCACTGATCAGGACTATTATCCCCGAAGGGTTAGTCAGATACTGGCAATGAGGACCGCAAAAGCAGTCCTCTTAGTTATTATGTGGTCATAGTCCACTTTTCACCAAATAGCGACTGCACATATGCTTTGCGTGACACCCAAGGGAAGAGAGGGGTGGTAGTATTCTTTCACCGCTATGCGACACGGTTATATGAAAAATTAGAATTATCATTTGCCTAATTGGCCTTCCTACATGCACATAGTGACGTTTTGCCCTAATTCACCACCCTTGTTTCTATCTACAGTAGCTTGAGCTACCATCTAAACGCTTCGATCATCTAAATTCTAAACACTATACGGCATAGTGTATGTAAATAGAACTCATTAGACATTGCCGTCCAAATTTAAGGGGGTCCTGCACGAAATTGTGAAATTTAACGTATAGGTAGGGTGACATGGTAAACAGTGAACCACCAAAAGTTTAAACATTTATAAATCCACCGTACGTTAATGTAATTAAGAACTATTGACATTAGACAAAAGGAAATTTATTTAACTTGTGTTTTGCATATCAATTTCAGCACCAATTCTAATAGTTTATTGGTAATATTGTTGTTTTTAAAAGATGGCGAATGGTTCATTGTGTACCAGTATAAGTACACAGTGAATCGGGGGGTGAGTCGACAGTGGACCAATGTGTACACAGTGAACCATCACTATAATTACCTACCTTTATCGCAAATTTAAAAATATTTTTTGATAGAAATATCGTTAAATAAAACTATAGTAATGTAATATTTAATAATTTGTTAATAGATTTGTATACGTCAGCAACAATCACATAAAATACATAGACTTAAATCACTGTGCCATTTTCTGAACGATCCCAGCCGATCAACTCCTGCCATTTGGTTGGACAACCAAGAAGATGGTACTTTTAACTTGTTTGCAAGTGCCAGTTGATAAGCTAATTGCCTTTTCTCCTTAGCTGTAAGCCTGTAGAACATAAGAGCACATTCGCTATTAGGGCATGTAGTATCGGAAAGTTTTCAGTATCGATACTGATTTCCGATACTGGATCTTAGTATCGGAATTCCGATACTAGTATCGGAACTACACACAGCTAAATCCATGGCCTATCCATGACCTATTAAGGTCCATTGTGAAATCAAATTGTTTAATAATTAAAAAATCGACTTTGAATAAAAGTCTCTCGCTCCTCACAATCACATAAATCACAAAACAATTAAATAATATTCCAATATTAAATGTACCTTGTATGCAATGCAATTGACTAGCTAGCACTGTCAGATATGTTCAAAATTAACTGGAAAAAATATCTATTCTGTTTAAAACTAGGTAAGTACATACATAAGTACTCAGGTACTTAGTTTAATAATTTTTATTTTTCTTAAATAATATAATTTAACGATACGAACAATATTTAACAATACGAAAAAAAGTCTTATTTCCAAATCAGTCTAGTATCCATCCGGATCACGTGCCTTCTGGTCTCTCGCCAAGGCTGCTGAAAACAATTTTTGTCGGTCCAGCCTCCCCCCACTGCGTACATCTGAAACTGATTTGGCCAGTGCAAGAGAGAAAAGCCGATCTTTCGGGAAGGCTCTTCGCCTCAAACTCGGCTTTGAATGACAAGGGAACTATGCCACCAAACATCCTGGGTCAAAAAAGTTCTATGCCAGAGATTCGATTTAGACGAAAGGCAATTAAACGTGTACTCTCTGCCCTTGATATCCGAAAGTCGAGTGGGCCTGACGGTGTACCTGCAGTAGTACTGAAAATGTGCGCTCCCGAGTTGACATCAGTAACAGCACGCCTATGTCGATTGTCATACCAAGTCCATAGTGTTCCTCCTTCGTAGAAGTTAATTCTTGTGCACCCGATTCCTAAAAAAGGAGATCGATCAGACCCTTTGAACTGCAGGCCCATAGCAATCACATCCCTCCTCTCAAAGGTCACGGAGCGCATCATTAACAAGCAGCTCCTAGGATATCTCCACCAGTTGATTTCCGACCGCAAATACGGCTTACGTCATGGGCGGTTAACGGGTGATCTTCTGGTATATCTCACACACCGTTGGGCAGAGGCCATAGAGAGTCGAGTTGAAACTCTAGCGGTTAGCTTAGACATTGCAAAAGCATTCGATAGGGTCTCTATGTCTGTGGGTCTGCCACAGAGCGCTTCTCGCGAAGTTACCAGCATACATACGGAATACCCGAGAAACTATGTAAATGGGTCGCTAGTTTCTTTGTGGGCGCAGCATTAAGGTCTCTGTCGACGGTTGCTGCTCTGATGGCATGCCCATAAATGCTCGCGTTTCCCAGGGCTCGGTTCTGTCTCCCACGCTTTTTCTGCTGCATATCACTATATGGCTAACATTGATGCATACTGCATTGCTATGCGGATGAAAGTACGGGAGACGCCCTGTACATCGGAAGACCTAATGTGCCTCGGACTTTCACACAGGAGAATCGGCTGAAACTTGTGTCCAAAGTTGAGAACTCCCTGGAACGGGTCTCAAAATGAGGTGAATCGAACTTAGTTCAGTTCAACCACTCCAAGACACAGGTTTGCGTGTTCACCGCCAAAAAGGATCCATTTCTCGTAGCACCACAGTTCCAAAGCACTCCACTTAACATCTCAAGCAGCATTGGGATCCTTGGTGTTGACATATCAAGTAATGTACAGTTCCGCATGTATCTAGAGGACAAAACGAAGATGGCATCCAAGAAATTAGGCGTTCTTAGAAAAGCGAGACGGTACTTCACGTCTAACCAGCTTTTACAGTTGTACAAAGTCCAAGTTAGACCTCACTTGGAGTACAGTTCTCATCAATCTCAAGTAAGAGACGGTTACGCTTTATATGAAAATTTTCAAATAAATCTTACTTCGACTTTTATCTAACACTTCTTCGAACTGTTAAATCGTACCTAATACAATTATATGATTACGAATAAAAAGTTAAAGTATAGTTCTGCTGTTTCCGATATTACGTATTACGATACTGGACCACTCAGTATCGGAACTGTAGTATCGGATCTAGTGGTCCGAGATTTCGATACTACGATACTACGAGATTCCGATATCACATGCCCTATTCGCTATAAGCTTTTAATATTTCTTCCTGTTTCCGTGAAAAAATAGCATTTACCTCGTAATTGGGAACAAATCCAGCATTATCTTGAGTCTCGTATTTTTTTTACATATCTTCTCACAGTTGAATATTTAAAATTACATTTTTGTGCTGCTTTGTTAATACTCATTCCGTTCTTTACAAGATCTACAGCTTTTTTCATATATTTTGCAATATATCCGCCAATTCTTCTGTTTTCTGCTTTAGTTCGACCCATCCTAAAACAAAAAGATTACTATTATTAGTATTAGATGTTCTATTAAGGCCTATTTTTAATTACAATCACCGTTGAAAAGTTTATGCATAAATTGTATCGGACATAATAAACAAAGTGAACCATGTTCCTGTGGACCCTACGATTTTGAGCCACTGTGTGCAGACACCATACTTTAACCAAAAAGGTTACATAACTATTAAACATGCCAAATTCAAAGGATATTTATATATCTAAGTGATTAAGAAATAGTTACTTTATACATGGAAACAGTGCAATATAATGAAACTAAATATACAACGATTCTAGAAAGAAAATAAATGAAAACACGTACCTATACTTACTTTTTTTGGCTCCAAGGACAAAACCATGCACTGTGCGAACGTTACAGGCACAGTATAAATATTTATACTGTGTTACAGGTGAGATGAGAGCGCGCCGCCGTCGACTGGGTAGTGCGGGCGATGGTAGAAGCACAGTATAAACTTTAGCTTATATTTATACTGTGGTAGAAGGCTAATTGTTTTGCGTTTGCAGTACGGTTTGGGAACGTCGCGTTTTTGGGATATGAGTGGTGGTGCACTGTGTACTACTGGGCCACTGTTTACCACCTGACCCTACACACAATACATAAATTTAATGACTCTTAAAAACAATACAACAACAACAACAAAATAATATTTCTTCGACAACTTTCTTAATTTTACGCATGAAACAATAATTTTAACATGAAAATATTTGTACTGATATTCCGTCTTAAAGAGTAAAATTTAATTTTTATCACAAGCGCGTGATGGGTTTGCACATTTCGCAGAATAAAAACATTGCTCTAGTTTCTTGATAGAATGACCATGTTAACTAAATGTTTTCTAGCGCGATCGCAAAAACTGACAGCCCCTCAGGCCCCAAGCGGTCGCATGAGACCGCACCTACAAAAACACACTTGACTTTGTACCGTGTATTCATAGACTTACAGACTACTTTTGTATGAACAAGTTTGATTATTTCGGTTCTGTGGTACATCTTATGTATTGTGATAGCAAAATATCGCATAGTCTATGCTCGATTCTGTCAAATTTGACGTTGACAGTTGCGCCAATTTTTTTGTTAGAAAAGTGCCACGAGTGCAAGCAAAACAATCACGCGCTTGTGTTTAACTTTTAACTTTAAATTTACTTTTTATAGAAGGGGGTACCCTGCGGAATATCAATACAAATATTTTCATGTAAGAATTATTGTTTCATGCGTAAAATTAAGAAAGTTGTCAAAAAAAAAATATTTTTAGGAGTCATTAGATTTATGTATTGTTTGTTATTGTTTAAAGCATTTGTTTCAAATTTCAACAAGGCCATGACCTTGTGCAATGATCAGGCTAAACTTACATAAGTTCTTTTTATGGATTTAATTAATTCAGCGCCTAGTACAAGTGACTTAAAAATACTGAAATTTTCACAATTTCGTGCAGGACCCCCTAATACCTTGGTAGTGATAGGGCAGAGTATAAAAATTAGTTGTGATTATTCGAAAACAAAATAGTTGGAACCATTTTTTCAAACGTATTTTATACAGGATCGCGTATCTAGTGTTACGATGATCGAAGAGAAAACGTGAACAAGTTATATCATGACATGACATACTTAGTCGTAAACTAGCAAATCCCTCGGCTTGCTCCGTAAAAGTTTTGTAGACTTTGTAGTACTTATAACGTGTCTCGGGCGCATGGTGGCTGGATTATACTGGATTAGGCAGCAGAGACAGCGCTTAAGCTTATTTAGTACACGGAGCTGTGTAATTATGAAAATGTCTGAGGAACGCTGAAATAAATTTTACAGCGACTTAATGCTTTTATGTAATAACTTATATAATTTTATCTTGCTGCGTTGTTATGACTTTTACATTAGTAGAGGCATATTCTTTATCTTTTAAAAGTAACTAATAACCATTTTACTTTAATTTTAATTCTAACGCGTGGCGGTGAAAGAATACTACCACCCCCTCTCTTCCCTTGGGTGTCGTAAAAGGCGACTAACGGACTAAAGACTGCACATACATCCAACAGCATAGAGCGGCGATGGGCTCACCACCTGTCACAATGACCACATGTGCAGTCGCTATTTGGGTGAAAAGTGGACTATGGTAGAGGAATGCTTATGCTGTCCTCATTGCTTAGTCTCTGACTAACCCTTCGGGGATAATAGTCGTGATTATATGTAGGCAAGTATAGTATACATAATGTTCAGTATAGCATTTTACAACAACTAACAAAAGCCTATCTCAACTGTCAAACTTAGGCAACTTATAGTGCTGGGCTGGGATATATACGGTGACATTAGGGATGCCGGATGTGCTGATCGATATGATCTGATACGTCTAACAGTAAGTACTAATCACGGACCTGAAAAAATTCAGGTCCGTGGTACTAATGTCTAAATGAGACAAACAGCCCATACTACATATCTTTTCATTTATAGGCAGCGATATATACGTTACACTATACATCTGCGGAGTCGACTCGGCACCTTGCTTTATTTTTTTATTTCTTTTCAAAGTGTACACTTAAACGTTTACTACAATTCAGTTGTCAAGTAAGTGAAAGTACACACATCAAAAGTGTCTAGGGATCAAGCATTTTTATGCGGATTTCTTGAGATTGAGATGTGGCTTTGTAATAAATTTATGATTTTATAAATTTATATGGATCCTTTTTGGTGCATTTCATAATTTGAAACAGGAACTTTCAATCAATTTCTAGTAAAAGATGAAAATCAGCTGTCAATATTTTCCCTATAAAAACATACAACGCATTGAAGACATTATTAGTGCTACTGTTTCCCTACTACTGATTAAAACCAACGTTATTATGGAGCGGCGACGTCATTTAAGCAGGGAAGAAATGCTCAGAGCCGTGGGAATGATAGAAGCTGGTTCCCGGCAACGTACTGTGGCTTTAGCTCTGAATACAAGTCAGAGTGTTATCAGTCGACTTTGGACACGTTACCGAAGCACTGGTACCGTGGCTGAGCGCCATGGAGGACGGTATCGCTGCACCACACGGAGACAAGACCGATACATTCAAATCACAACTCGAAGAGCTCCAACAATAACCGCCATGATGTTAGCCGTGAGGCTTCATCACTCTTCAGGGAACTTAATTAGCGACCAAACAGTCAGAAACCGCTTGCATGAAGTGAACCTTCATTCCCGAAGACCGCTAAGGGTACCTATAGCAATGCACAATCGTAGGATTCGATATCAATGGGCTCTTGAACACAGAAATTGGGCAGAAGAACAATGGCGTTTCGTGTGCTTTTCTGATGAGTCTCGTTTTGGTATGAGACCGGATACAAGACGTATACGACACTGGAGAACCCCTGGACGCCAACAGCGATTAAAATCCTGCCAGGAAGTCCATCCTTATAGTGGTGGAACCATCATGGTATGGGCGGGTATTTGGATCGGCGGAAGAACTGAGTTGATTTGGATCAGAGGCAACCTCAACGCTCAAATTTATGCTGAGACGATTGTATCAGACGTCATCGTTCCTCTACAAGTGCAAATCGGTCCCTTATTTCAGTTAATGCATGATAATGCACGACCGCACACCGCAAGAGTTGTAAGACAGACTCTCGCCGCAGCTAACATCAATGTCATGCCCTGGCCTGCTAAGTCGCCAGACTTGAACCCGATTGAGCATGCATGGGATATGCTACAGAGAAGAGCTCTGCCGAATATGGAGGGTATCCAGTCGCAAGAAGACCTTTTTTTGTTGTTCCAACGAACATGGGCGGCCATTCCACAGCGTGATTTGGATGAACTCATTTTGAGTATGCCAAACCGATGTTCTTGTGTTATTAGTGTTCGCGGTAGAAACACGGATTATTAATTGTTTAAGTTACCCAATAAAATTTTAAAGAAAACTGTTATTTCAGTCTTTTTTTCGAACTTTAATGTTAGTGGTTCAAATGTCAAAAATCCCTTTATTAGGAAAATGGCAAATTTCTTTATTAATGCAAAGGTGACTTGGTTTATCGTTACTGTAGACAAACGAAAACACTTTATTTGATGAATCCTTAAAGAAAATTTTAATTAATATCAATCAGGAGAAAAGTTATTGCAAAAATATATGTTGATCCCTAGACACTTTTGATGTGTGTAATTGTTATTAAAGTCATTATTATGTAGTTATATCGTATTATAAGAATAGAAAAGATATTTTTTCTATTATTGTTATTGACAATCAATTTATTGGGACGCCATCTTGATACACACTACGTTGTCTTTGACCGATCTGACGCTGCGATGTCTGTCTGTTGATTAGACGACATTAAATGTTTGGCGAAGCTCTAACAGGGGCCCAAGTCTGCTAATTTACGAATGGCATAATTGAATCGCAATTGGATCGCATTGTATATAATTGTTTGACACATTTGGTATTCTTAAATGAGTAAGAGAATACCAAATGTGTCAAACAATTACAATGCGATCCAATTGCGAATCAATTAAGCCATTCGTAAATTAGCAGACTTGGGCCCCTGGGTACGTAAAGGTCATCATATTTTTATAATTATTGTATTGTTTAAGATAGTGATACTGCAAACATAAGTGCAATAAATAAATCCTTCCTACTTCCTACTAATATTATAAATGCGAAAGTTTGTAAGTATGGATGGATGTTTGTTACTCTTTCACGTAAAAACTACTGAATGGATTTGGATGAAATTCGGCATACATATAGTTTATAACCTGGATTAACACATAGGATACTTTAATCACGATATTCTCACGGGAACGGGAATCACGCGGGTGAAACCGCAAGCGGCCGCTAGTTAATAAATAATTGTGCTTAGCTTTGTAGTAGCGGTTTATTATTAAAAAAAAACTACTTTTTAAATATAGAATAGAATATAGAAAAAAACGGGATTTTTACCATTTTTGAGTTGTTGACCCACATGAACTGCTGTTACTCCGTGATCATGGTGCATGCAGCTGCGCCGAAATATCGGGAACTCAAAACCAACAGCTCAAACATGTTAAAAATTCCGTTCTTTTCATAAAAATAATTGTAGTGACCATGAAAGTTTTAGAATACTACTAGTTACTATACTAATAGTGCCGTTATAGAGATTGACAGACTGTAGACTGCTCATACATACGACAGTTAAACGGCGACGGGCGCTCGACCAGTTACCCTATCGGCTAAAAAATATGAATATGGACATGGGCTTCATTTGACTTTTGAAGCCCATAATATGCCCATATAAGGACAAAATATGGGCTTCAAATGTCAAATGAAGCCCATGTCCATATCCATATTTTTTAGCCGATAGACCCGCTGCACTGAAACTGCGGCACTAGCACTGCTTGCTTTTGCGGTCCTCATTACCTAGGATAAAATGATTACTAGAAAAAAACAAGCAGTCTCAGGAAAGCTCAAAAGGGATTCAAACTCATGACATTTAGTTTGCTGGTCTACCCTAACCGCTAAGCTACCGAGACTAGAAGACTCGCTGATTTTTTTCTAGTAGTTTGTGTTTATACTGCAAGCCAGCGGTATAAACACTGTGAAGTCTACCCTCGATTCGAGCTTTCCTGAGACTGGTTGTTTTTTTCTAGTAAACATTTTATCCTATAACTAGCATTGTGAATGCAAAAATTTCAGTAATAAAGATATCCTCATTACCTAGTCTTTCGCTAACGTAAGTCATAAGTCGTGACTGTATCTATGTCAATAGAATAGCTTCACTGATAACGCTTTAAGCCCATTTCAGGTGTTACTTGTAACAGTAGGTAAATCTGTACGGTGGAAAGGCAGATTATAACAAATGCTCTGGCTGTGTTTGTCGCCGACTCTTCTCAGTACAAGGTTTCCTACCTTGTACTGAGAAGACTAGAGACTCTATACCTTGTATTATTATGTATTCTATGCCTATACCCCTCCGGTCAAGGTAGTGTATATATTCTCTGTGATTCTCTGTCTCTGGGAAGCAGGCGTGATGTATTGTATGTAGGTATGTGGAGCTCGATGGCGCAGCGGCTAGCGCGTTCGGCTTGCGATCTTGCTCGTTAAACCACTTTCGCAATGGCGCGCGGGTCGCTGGATGGGTGACCAATTAAAAAAGATGTTGAGCTCCTCCGTGCTTCGGAAGGCACGTTAAGCCGTTGGTCCCGGTTGTTGTCGTAAGATGACAGTCGTTAAAACCTACCAACCCGCATTGGGCTAGCGTGGTGGGTTATGGCCTAATATCCCCACGTGCTATTGTCCACGTGGGAGGCCTGTGCCCAGCAGTGGCGTTTATAGGCTGATGATAATGATGATGTAGCGTTCACAAGTACTCAGCTTTTGTAGCCTAGACTTAATACTTAGTACTAGACTAACTTTGTAGCACGGGGGTCCTGCACGAAATTGTGAAAATTTACGTATTTTTAAGTCACTTGTACTATGCGCTGAATTAGTTAAACACATTAAAAGAACCTTAGTAAGTTAGCCTGATCATTGCACAAGGTCATAAGCCTTGATAAAATTTGAAACAAATTCTATGAACAATAACAAACAATACATAAATCTAATGACTCCTAAACACATATTTTTATGACAACTTTCTTAATTTTACGCATGAAGCAATAATACTTACATGAAAAATATGGGTTTGTATTGATATTCCGCAGGGCACCCCCTCCTTAAAAAGTAAATTGTAATTTTTAACACAAGCGCGTGATGGTTTCGCACATCTCGCAAAATAATAATAATAATAATAATTTATTTATTTGTTGCAAGTATTACAAATTATCCTTAATTCTAGCGGCCTCTGCACTAAGACAAGCTTGATACGCAGCAGCCAGACAAAATTTACAAAACCACTTTTTTGGTAGACACACAGTTCAAACATTGTTATGTTGTAATAGCTAAACAATAAAAATTTTGAAAAAGAAAAGTAAGCTTAAAAAAAAATCTAAAAACTTAAATAATGTAAAACGTTATTACTATAAAAAGGAAAAAAATAGTGTGATGGATGTGTGTATCTGTGTGTGTAAGTGTGACTGTGTATGAATAGAGTATGTGTGTGAGGGGATGTGTTGAGTGTGGGTGAGTGAAAGGAGGCTGTTAATTAAATAGGTTTTCTGTCTTCTGATAATCTAGCCCTTCAACCAAGACTCAATTGCTCGCTTTGCTTCGGCAATCCGAGGCAAGAGAAACAATGGCTGACGTTTAGCGAAAGTTGTGTGTATCGTGGGGGTTGGGAATTTAAATATACGCTGACTAATCAGACGTTCCCGGTCAGGGGAGATCAGAGTGGTGAATAGACACCGCAGCTTTTAACAAGTATAACTGTCTCACGCGTAGCACATTGGACTCTTGGTAGAGCAGGTCAGTGGGGAATTTAAAGGGTTTGCGCAGCATCACCTTTAGAACACTGCGTTGGGCTCTTTGGAGTTCAATAAAAGTTGATTTAGCTGCTCCTCCCCAGGTTTTGATACAGTACGTTAAAATTGATTCACAGAGGGCTTTGTACACTAAGATGAGAGTATCCTTGGTGGCTGATCGACTTAAGCGTTTCAGTATAAATAAAAACATTGCTCTAATTTAATTACTGTCTGAAACTTCAAAGCAGAATTTTTGTTTTAATTATAAATATTAATTGGATTGGTTTTGCTTTGAAGTTCATCAAGAGACTTATGTCAGTTTTTGCGATCGCGCGTCACTCTCGAATGT
Source organism: Scoparia ambigualis (assembly GCA_963921215.1). Lineage (NCBI taxonomy): Eukaryota > Metazoa > Arthropoda > Insecta > Lepidoptera > Crambidae > Scoparia > Scoparia ambigualis. The sequence continues at coordinate 10,179,629 of OY992526.1, forward strand.
TGAGTTTTATATCATTTTGACTGTGTTGCGTAGCAGTGAAAGAATACTACCACCCCCTCTCTTCCCTTAATTGTCTTAAAAGGCAACTAACGGACTAAAGACTGCACATACATCCAACAGCTTAGAGAGGCGATGGGCTCACCACCTGTCACGCTGAGCACATGCGCAGTCGCTATTTGGTGAAAAGTGGACTATGGCAGAGGACTGATTTTGCGGTTTTTATTGCCTATAGTCTCTGACTAACCCTTCGAGGATATAGTCGTGATTATATGTATGTATATACATATAAGCTAGAAAAAGCTTGAAACTGCAAGAAACTTCAATGGCTGGTCAGGTCTAGTTTTTTAAACATGACAAAAATGACAAAAAGATTGCAGACTAACGTACGTAGGTACCTACTTATCAGCCAGCTGACGCGGACGGGTTAACAAACGGGTAGGTCAACGGCAGGCCGCTGCCCGCGCGTAGTAAATAATCGTTATTTAATAGTTAATTCTTTCATTTTATTTTTCTTATGCCATTGCTTTAAAATAAATAAGATACTAAAAGACTATTAAGTTAAAATTCATAAAATGAATTATTTAATGAAAAATAAAAAGGCACGAATTTCTTTTTTGTCATTTTTGTCATGTCTAAAACACGTGACCTGACCAGCCCTTGAAGTTTCTTGCGGTTTCTAGCAGTCGCCTTATATAAAAAATCCTCAGAAAACAAGTGCAATTGTGCAGGTAAGTTTTGACAATACAACTTCGATATCAGGCCATTTTTATCGCCAAAAGTAGGTACCACGTACTAGTTATTCTCAACAAAAGTCGTTATAACTCCCATTTCAGACGACATATTATTATGATACAACTTTGCTGCTTTAGATTTCACAAAACTTTTAGTTTTATATTTTGAATTTCACATTTCGGAGTAGGTATAGTAAGTATTGAAATGAAACACTTTTTTACGGATTAACTCGCGTTTAATTTACTATTTATTTTTTATATTATCCTGACGTTGGGACGATACGTCTGAAAGGGTTCGACCCTTTACTTACAGGGTCCGTGGTCACAGGGAGACTGAGGTGTAGGTCGTCTCATAGTTAATTATTTAGTCAACGCGAGTTAATCCGTAAAAAGTGTTTCATTTCAATGTGTTGTGCTCGCTTAAACCTCAGAAAACAATATAGTAAGTATATTCTGTGAAACAGCCAGTATACTGTCTAGGGTTGCCACCCGTACTCTAAACTAGAGTATTGTCCTCTTTTTCATGTATTTCATATTTTATTGTTACAACTGTCAAATAGGCAATTGGCTATTTGACAGTTGTAACAATAAAGTATATATATGGATACATATATGGTAAAGTATAAATATGGTACTGATATGATAAGTAGTTCATAATTTAACAATAATTATCCAATAGTTTTTTTTATTATAATAATTTGTAAAAGTTTTATTATATTTACAAAATAAATTTGCGATTTTTTATCTGTAGATAGACCCGAAACACACAATGGGCCTTCGTGCGAAGTCACATTTCACAAAATTATCAAAAACTATCTGTCAGGTTTCAAGATAAATTAGTTTGTTTAAGAAATCTTTGCCCAGCTGTGGGACAGTAAAAGTACTTACATAAATTACTTAAGATACAAGTCACCACACAATCTAGAATTTATATTTCGCTGCAAGTCAACCTAAACTTAAAGCGCCTGTTCCATATCCCTAATGTGTTGTGCTCGCTTAAACCTCAGAAAACAATATAGTAAGTATATTCTGTGAAACAGCCAGTATACTGTCTAGGGTTGCCACCCGTACTCTAAGCTAGAGTATTGTCCTCTTTTTCATGTATTTCATATTTTATTGTTACAACTGTCAAATAGGCAATTGGCTATTTGACAGTTGTAACAATAAAGTATATATATGGATACATATATGGTAAAGTATAAATATGGTACTGATATGATAAGTAGTTCATAATTTAACAATAATTATCCAATAGTTTTTTTTATTATGATAATTTGTAAAAGTTTTATATATATTTACAAAATAAATTTGCGATTTTTTATCTGTAGATAGACCCGAAACACACAATGGGCCTTCGTGCGAAGTCACATTTCACAAAATTATCAAAAACTATCTGTCAGGTTTCAAGATAAATTAGTTTGTTTAATGAAATCTTTGCCCAGCTGTGGGACAGTAAAAGTACTTACATAAATTACTTAAGATACAAGTCACCACACAATCTAGAATTTATATTTCGCTGCAAGTCAACCTAAACTTAAAGCGCCTGTTCCATATCCCTACCAGGCTATCTCCTCTGGTAGGGATAGGTGGATTTTTTTTCCACCTGCCCCCACTGGTAGAGATAAATAATCCATCTATCTCTACTAACTATCCTTATTTTTCCATTATTCCCTACTAGTAGGGCCAAGTGGACGTCTTATCTCTATCTATCCCCTATTCCATTTTGCCCTTCTGCCACATCCCTCCTGGTAGGGAAATGTGAATTTTTTCCCTTTCTTTTCTAGGGTGTAGGGATATTTATCCACTTATCCCTCCTAGGACGCAATTCCGTAGGTACAGATGGAACTTTTTCCACCTTTCCCATGGTTCGCCCATCTGGTAGGGATAGATAGAACTTAAAAAAATAAAATTAGAATTTACGTTCTATGAGATCTGAATGAAAATATTTTACAATTTTTTTTTATTTTTTTTATTCGGCAACGGGTACGCGCTTGGCCTTTATCTCACCTGATGGTAAGTGATGATAAGGCCGAAGGTGGAAGCGCGCTTCACCCGGAATCCTCAACCACTGAAGAACTGGCTATCTTATCTCGAACTGTCGGAACACAACAATGCTATAAACATCGTTGTTATGGCGACAGACTTAGATAAGATGGTGGTAGCTAGCCAGGCGGACATAACAGCCCTACCACCAACCAAACCGAGCACACAAAGATAAGACTGCTGTATAGATCCGTAATATTTGATTATTTGCGTTAATAAGGCTCAAATAAACTCTAAGATAACGAAACTCCTCCATATCAGAAGGACAAACAAGCAAAATGACCTTGAGGCATTAACGACGTAAAAGTAAAACGACCTACTAGTAAAACGTCTGAAATCTGAAATAGTCATATAAGTAGAACGTCTGATTTGAAAAATCGTCATGTTAGGTAAAAGGACTTGACTAAGCCATAAAGTACATTCAAGTGTATTGTATGTGTAGAAAAAAAAAGAAAGTAGATCAAATTAAATTGACTAAGTCGCCTAACTTGTCGTTGGCAAAACAATTTTTTTTTTTACCTTTTGTGTCCCACTGCTGGGCAAAGGTCCCCCTCAAACTCTTCCACAGATCTCGATTCTGGCCAAAGACTGCCAATCCCTTGTGTAGTTCACAAGGTCGTCGCACCATCTCTTTTTGGGTCATCCTCTTTGACGGCACCCGTTCGTGGGTATCCACCGAGTAACAATATGAGCCCACTTGTTAGGGTGCATCCTGCATACGTGACCCGCCCACTCCCACCTCAGCTTGGCAGCTTTTTCACCTACATCTGCTATTCCGGTCCGAATAACCGCATTTCTGACTTTATCGATTAGTTTGATTTTCGGAATACTTCGCTCCATCGCCCTTTGGCAAACCTTGAGTTTGGACTTCTGATGTTCAGTAAGTGACCAGGTCTGTGCACCATAGGTTAGGATAGGCAGAATGCAAACGTCAACAAGTTTCCGCTTCAGTGAGATAGGAAGGTCTCCCTTCATAAACGCATTCATGGACCAGAAGCTCTTCCAGGCATTACCTATGCGGCGTTCTACTTCCTTGTCTTGCCTGTTTTCAAACGAGACTATCTGGCCCAGATATATGTACTCGTCAACGTATTGTACTTCCTGTCCGTCGATCACTATCCCATTCCTTGTGCCATTAGTCATTACTTTTTCACAAAATAATAATAATATTTAAAGATCGGATTAAACGACTGGATTACAATTGCCTCTCAAATAATTTCGAAACTTTCAACTTGGAACTTTAAAACTATTTTAAGAACCTAACAGTAGATGATATTCCTAAAAGTGCCGATGCCCAATACAAGACAATCTTATCCGAAATAAAACATGCTAGCAGTAACATAAAGTAAGAAAAAAGGAAAGAAGGAAAACTGACGAAAGGTACACAGGAATGAAATCATGAAAGAAATAATGAAAGACAAGCTACAGATATTTGTTCAACGGAATACAAATATATAGACAGAAAAACTAAACGGAGTATCAGATCAGACATAAGAAATAATAACACACATCTTGTCAAAACAGCATTACAAAAAAGCACTTCATTGAAAACAGCGAAAGAGGGATATACAAGAACAAAAGCCTGGATCACTAGTTTGCAAGACGGAGAAGGTAAAAAGCATAGTAGTCGTGCCAAGATTATGAGTATATGTTTTGATTACTACATATAAGACCCTGTATTCTGATCATTCAAACTCCGCACCATCTGTAGAGTACCGCTGTGGTGATGACGTTCCTCTCATAACGGAACTTGAAGTGGACACTGCCATCAAATCCATGAAATACAGCAAAAGTCCCGGAGAGGACGGTGTAACTACAGAGGTTCTTAAGCTAGGAAAGCGAATCCTGCGACCCTATCTGGCGGATTTACTAAACAATATTTTGTTAACGGGAGTCATGCCTCACAACTTTTGTCACTCCAATATAATCCTGCTGTTCAAGAAGGGTGAAAAGACAGATGTCAATAATTATAGACCAATTAGCCTTACCTCACATGTCTATAAGTTGCTCACAAAAATAATTTTGAACAGAATCACCTTTAGACTAGACCAAAATCAGCCTCTCGAACAAGCAGGATTTCGATCGAACTTCTCAACCACAGACCACTTGCATGCCGTCAATCAGTTGATAGAGAAGTTTAATGAGTTCAACAAGCCTTTTTATCTAGCTTTCGTCGACTACCTGAAAGCATTTGACAGTCTGACACATGCCGCTGTTTTTGACGCTCTTCGCCGACAACAATTAGAACCCACATACATAGACCTGCTTCAAATAAATTATCAGCAAAGCATGGCCAATATAAAATTGCATAGTGCCGGACCACCTTTTAAGATTTTTAAGGGAGTCAAACAGGGTGATCCGCTTTCTCCCAAACTCTTCACGAGTACACTGGAACAAGTATTCAGAGGCTATGTTATATAGCTATGGCTAGTTCCTGGATATCGAGCGGAGTGGTCGTCGGTGAAAAAAGACTTACTAATTTGCGTTTCGCTGACGATATTGTTCTGTTCGCCAATACATCGGCCGAGCTAAAAACAATGCTCGAACAACTGCGTGCGGCAAGCCTTGAAGTTGGACTTATGATGAATAGGTCGAAAACCAAAGTGGCAAAACAATGACATTAAAAAATATATAGAAAGTAATCAAAATCATCATACTTACTATATTAGAAAGAGTTTTTAAGTCATATCTAGACACTCAAGAAAACACTTCGTGCTCAGTAGAGATAGGTGAAATTATTTTGTGTAACTGTCCCTACCAGTGGAGATAAAAAGCCATAATATTTCCACGTATCTCCACCAAAAATAAAAGCGTTTAAAGAGGTTCCAGCTATCTCTACCAGTGGGGACAGGTGGAAAAAAAATCCACCTATCCTTACTAGTGGAGATACGACTAAAAGTACTAAGAGGGTTCACGCATTTCGATGATAAGGCCGAAGGTGGAAGCGCGCTTCACCCGGAATCCTCAACCACTGAAGAACTGGCTATCTTATCTCGAACTGTCGGAACACAACAATGCTATAAACATCGTTGTTATGGCGACAGACTTAGATAAGATGGTGGTAGCTAGCCAGGCGGACATAACAGCCCTACCACCAACCAAACCGAGCACACAAAGATAAGACTGCTGTATAGATCCGTAATATTTGATTATTTGCGTTAATAAGGCTCAAATAAACTCTAAGATAACGAAACTCCTCCATATCAGAAGGACAAACAAGCAAAATGACCTTGAGGCATTAACGACGTAAAAGTAAAACGACCTACTAGTAAAACGTCTGAAATCTGAAATAGTCATATAAGTAGAACGTCTGATTTGAAAAATCGTCATGTTAGGTAAAAGGACTTGACTAAGCCATAAAGTACATTCAAGTGTATTGTATGTGTAGAAAAAAAAAGAAAGTAGATCAAATTAAATTGACTAAGTCGCCTAACTTGTCGTTGGCAAAACAATTTTTTTTTTTACCTTTTGTGTCCCACTGCTGGGCAAAGGTCCCCCTCAAACTCTTCCACAGATCTCGATTCTGGCCAAAGACTGCCAATCCCTTGTGTAGTTCACAAGGTCGTCGCACCATCTCTTTTTGGGTCTTCCTCTTTGACGGCACCCGTTCGTGGGTATCCACCGAGTAACAATATGAGCCCACTTGTTAGGGTGCATCCTGCATACGTGACCCGCCCACTCCCACCTCAGCTTGGCAGCTTTTTCACCTACATCTGCTATTCCGGTCCGAATAACCGCATTTCTGACTTTATCGATTAGTTTGATTTTCGGAATACTTCGCTCCATCGCCCTTTGGCAAACCTTGAGTTTGGACTTCTGATGTTCAGTAAGTGACCAGGTCTGTGCACCATAGGTTAGGATAGGCAGAATGCAAACGTCAACAAGTTTCCGCTTCAGTGAGATAGGAAGGTCTCCCTTCATAAACGCATTCATGGACCAGAAGCTCTTCCAGGCATTACCTATGCGGCGTTCTACTTCCTTGTCTTGCCTGTTTTCAAACGAGACTATCTGGCCCAGATATATGTACTCGTCAACGTATTGTACTTCCTGTCCGTCGATCACTATCCCATTCCTTGTGCCATTAGTCATTACTTTTTCACAAAATAATAATAATATTTAAAGATCGGATTAAACGACTGGATTACAATTGCCTCTCAAATAATTTCGAAACTTTCAACTTGGAACTTTAAAACTATTTTAAGAACCTAACAGTAGATGATATTCCTAAAAGTGCCGATGCCCAATACAAGACAATCTTATCCGAAATAAAACATGCTAGCAGTAACATAAAGTAAGAAAAAAGGAAAGAAGGAAAACTGACGAAAGGTACACAGGAATGAAATCATGAAAGAAATAATGAAAGACAAGCTACAGATATTTGTTCAACGGAATACAAATATATAGACAGAAAAACTAAACGGAGTATCAGATCAGACATAAGAAATAATAACACACATCTTGTCAAAACAGCATTACAAAAAAGCACTTCATTGAAAACAGCGAAAGAGGGATATACAAGAACAAAAGCCTGGATCACTAGTTTGCAAGACGGAGAAGGTAAAAAGCATAGTAGTCGTGCCAAGATTATGAGTATATGTTTTGATTACTACATATAAGACCCTGTATTCTGATCATTCAAACTCCGCACCATCTGTAGAGTACCGCTGTGGTGATGACGTTCCTCTCATAACGGAACTTGAAGTGGACACTGCCATCAAATCCATGAAATACAGCAAAAGTCCCGGAGAGGACGGTGTAACTACAGAGGTTCTTAAGCTAGGAAAGCGAATCCTGCGACCCTATCTGGCGGATTTACTAAACAATATTTTGTTAACGGGAGTCATGCCTCACAACTTTTGTCACTCCAATATAATCCTGCTGTTCAAGAAGGGTGAAAAGACAGATGTCAATAATTATAGACCAATTAGCCTTACCTCACATGTCTATAAGTTGCTCACAAAAATAATTTTGAACAGAATCACCTTTAGACTAGACCAAAATCAGCCTCTCGAACAAGCAGGATTTCGATCGAACTTCTCAACCACAGACCACTTGCATGCCGTCAATCAGTTGATAGAGAAGTTTAATGAGTTCAACAAGCCTTTTTATCTAGCTTTCGTCGACTACCTGAAAGCATTTGACAGTCTGACACATGCCGCTGTTTTTGACGCTCTTCGCCGACAATAATTAGAACCCACATACATAGACCTGCTTCAAATAAATTATCAGCAAAGCATGGCCAATATAAAATTGCATAGTGCCGGACCACCTTTTAAGATTTTTAAGGGAGTCAAACAGGGTGATCCGCTTTCTCCCAAACTCTTCACGAGTACACTGGAACAAGTATTCAGAGGCTATGTTATATAGCTATGGCTAGTTCCTGGATATCGAGCGGAGTGGTTGTCGGTGAAAAAAGACTTACTAATTTGCGTTTCGCTGACGATATTGTTCTGTTCGCCAATACATCGGCCGAGCTAAAAACAATGCTCGAACAACTGCGTGCGGCAAGCCTTGAAGTTGGACTTATGATGAATAGGTCGAAAACCAAAGTGGCAAAACAATGACATTAAAAAATATATAGAAAGTAATCAAAATCATCATACTTACTATATTAGAAAGAGTTTTTAAGTCATATCTAGACACTCAAGAAAACACTTCGTGCTCAGTAGAGATAGGTGAAATTATTTTGTGTAACTGTCCCTACCAGTGGAGATAAAAAGCCATAATATTTCCACGTATCTCCACTAAAATAAAAGCGTTTAAAGAGGTTCCAGCTATCTCTACCAGTGGGGACAGGTGGAAAAAAAATCCACCTATCCTTACTAGTGGAGATACGACTAAAAGTACTAAGAGGGTTCACGCATTTCGGTTTTCCATACATACTTCCAAGTCGAAATTTTTAAAAACCGATAAGCCAATTTTGATGAAACTTTACATGCTGAAGTAAAACACAGGGATCTAAATAGTTTGTTGAAAACATTTAAAAAAAAAATATTTAACTGAGTTATTGCGATTTTTAACTTTCTATAGTAGACTTTAAATCGCAATAACTCAGCTACAAAACATTTTTTATTTATTTACAGTAAAACACAGGGATCTAAATAGTTTGTTGAAAACATTAAAAAAAATGTTTATTTAACTGAGTTATTGCGATTTTTAACTTTCTATAGTAGACTTTAAATCGCAATAACTCAGCTACAAAACATTTTTTATAAATGTTTTCAACAAACTATTTAGATCCATGTGTTTTACTTCAGCATGCAAAGTTTCATCAAAATTGGCTTATCGGTATTAAAAAAATTCGTCTTGGAAGTTTGTATGGGAAACCGAAATGCGTAAACCCTATTATATCGTCCTTGGTATAACATAAGTAAGGTTATAACCTATCAACTTAGGTCTCGGTGGCCGATGGGTTGAATTCCTTAGTCGGCAAAGTGTGTTTTCGGATTTATTGAGTTCATGATCACCAAACCATAATTGGCAAATGTGTTGATTAAGCCAATATCCGTTAATTCTAGCGATGAATCGATTTAAATGATCTAGGCCCTTGCCGTGCAGTGGGACAGGCTGGCTACAGGCCAGTGTTGCCACAACCAAGTGCCCAAAAGGTATATATATATCCAGCGCTGAAAAGGTTTTTGAGGAAAAATGGAACATAAGAATTTTTTACTCAATTTATTAAATTAGCATCTAAAAAAGCTCGTCGCCAGGTGGGTATAGCCAGTTTGTACTATTAAAATAATACTGCATGACTGCTTTACGTTCCGTTACATGCACTGTTCACAATATCATTTTTGGCGGCAGTTTAAATATATCAATGTTTTTGGATGAGATCAAAAGGTATGTCAGCTGGTTCCCGTTACACATGACACATTGGAGGCTAAAGAGGTACGTCAAATGTGTAAATAAAATGCATGTTTACGGCAACGTTGATACAGGCGTACTTTACTTTACTAGATGATAGGAGTGGCAACCTTAAACTCTAACTACAATTTAAACTTTATAAGAAAGCGAACAAGTCCAATATTGTATTGTGCAAGTGCTTAAAATGCAAATAAGCACAAACAGTCCCCAACTTAGATGTAACTTTGGTTGTTTTGGAACACAGACTGAAATAATAATTAATGTTTGTATTGTACCTCTGTTTTGAAATAGAATTTTGCAACGCTACTGTAGATAAGTCTATAGTTGTCAGTTGATTCAGTAAAAAATCACATAGAAAATACATACATACAACAAACAAATCACGACTATTATCCCCGAAGGGTAGTCAGAGACTAGGCAATGAGGACCGCAAAAGCAGTCCTCTGCCATAGTCCACTTTTCACAATAAGGCGACAGCACATGTGCTCAGCGTGACAAGTGGTGTGCCCACCGCCGCTCTTTGCCGTTGGAGGTATGTGCAGCCTTTAGTCGCCTTTTACGACACCAAAGGGAAGAGAGGGTTTGGTAGTATTCTTTGGATGAGCCGCTACGCGACACGGCTTTAGAAATTGATGAACTTCAAATAGGCATAGTCTCCTCGGTGGTCAATGGGAACGGTATTTGAAGGTCTCAGGTTCAATTCCCAGGTTTAAGTGTTTTTTCGGATTTTTCGATGTATGCTCGGGCTATGGCCCGAGGTTGTGATACATTACGGTAAGACAGGGCGGGATTAGCTTGCCCACCCTTTTTAACCTCTACATCAATCAGCTGATCGAGGAGCTCAGCGGCATCCATCTCGGCTGTTACATTGACGGACAGTGTGTCAACAACTTGAGCTATGCTGATGACATGGTGCTGCTGAGCCCCTCGATCGGGGGGTTGAGAAAGTTAGTGGCTATATGCGAGTCGTATGCGGGGGCCCATGGCCTGGTGTATAATGCCAAAAAGAGTGAAATCCTTGTGTTTAAGGCTGGAAAACGTACACCGGGCTATGTGCCTCCAATTACTCTAAATGGGTCATTGTTGAACAATGTATGTAAATTTAGGTATCTGGGTCATATTGTCACAACAAATTTAAATGATGATGAGGATATTGAGAGAGAGCTTAGGGCGCTGGCGGTAAGGGGCAACATGCTTGCACGCAGGTTCACTCGATGTGCGGCGGAGGTCAAAATTACCCTTTTTAGGGCATTTTGTCAATCGTTTTACTCGAGTGGTCTGTGGGTGAGTTATACGCGCCGAGCCTACAGCACACTACGGGTGCAGTATAACAACGCATTCAGAGCGCTGCTGCGGCTGCCGCGGTTCTGCAGCGCCTCGGGAATGTTCGCGGACGCACGGATTGACGGATTCCACGCGATTATGCGCAAAAAAGCCGCATCCCTACTGCGACGCATGAGGGCCAGCAGCAACAGCGTTCTGAAGACAAATAATGCTCGTCCTGACTGTTCTATTCAACAACACTGGATAGAAATAGTAACTGGCCAAATAAAATAATTTATTTTTAAAATATGTAACTAATAATTTTCCACACTAACCTAGCCAACTAACATACTTTATAAGAAAAATTGTTACTAACACACTAAATAAAATATGGATGTAAAGTCTGAAATAAAACATTTTTATTTTTTATTTATTTTATTTATTACTTTTTAAATTTGTTTACTGCTTGATGGCAAAGGTTTTTTACCCTTGAGACCCTACACGTGACCCCTGGGTGTTGCTAAATGAGTGATACTGAGTGGTAGAGCCACTCTTAAGAGGCTTTACGCATTTCGGTTTTCCATACAAACTTCCAAGTCGAAATTTTTAAAAACCAATAAGTTAATTTTGATGAAACTTTGCATGCTGAAGTAAAACACAGGGATCTAAATAGTTTGTTGAAAACATTAAAAAAAAATGTTTATTTAACTGAGTTATTGCGATTTTTGACTTTCTATAGTGGAGTTCAAATCGCAATAACTCAGCTACAATAACGTTTTTTAAAAATGTTTTCAACAAACTATACAGATCCCTGTGTTTCACTTTAGCATGTAAAGTTTCATCAAAATTGGCTTATATTGGCTTATTGGTTTTTAAAAATTTCGACTTGGTAGTTTGTATGGAAAACCGAAATACGTAAACCCTCTTAAAGAAAACACATCTTAGGATTAAGCAAGCCTATGATAATCTATCGAAGATGGAGGCTTTGCCCAGCAGTAGGACAGTAGTTAACGATAGTTTCATGTAGCATTTAATAACTGTCGCCACCAATTACGTAAACACTAAAAGCTGGTCGAGACATTTAAGTACGTCAGAAAACCACCAAATCTTTACAGGACATCGTAAAAAGTAATTTATTATAGGAAAGCTTTATGCTCCGCAGAAAATACTTTTATATCGTCTGAAAGTGACTGGTGTGCACAATAATTTGGCGACTGCCTTTTAGGGTTTAGTACATATGGAGAATACTTAAGAGGGTTAACGCATTTCGGTTCCCCATACAAACTACCAAGTAATTTTTTTTACAAAGTATGAGACAATTTTTATGAAACTTGGCATGCTTGCATGCTGAGCTCTAAATACTTTGTAGAAAACATAAAAAAAAAGTTTTACTTAGGTGAGTTATTGCGATAAGTTCACTATAGAATCTCCCTGGCGATACAGCGCGGCAATGACAACGCTGCCGATATCATGGGAACCTTTGAGCCAGGGGCCGGGGGTAACTCGCGGTGGTCTGTTATTGTTTTTTTTTGGTTTGTCTTGTCTTGTTTTATTATTTATTGTATTTTACTAATATATATTTTAAGTCAAACTATAGAATGTATATATTATTTGTTTAAACATACCAATATGTACAATATGTGCACTACATCCTATCCTACTAATATTATAAACGCGAAAGTTTGTAAGTATGGATGGATGTTTGTTACTCTTTCACGTAAAAACTACTAAATGGATTTGGATAAAATTCGGCATACAGATAGTTTATAACCTGGATTAACACATAGAATACTTTTTATTCCGATATTCCCACGGCAACCAGAACCACGTCTATGGTAGAGCACTGCTTTTGCTGTCCTCATTGCCTAGTCTCTGACTAACCCTTCGGGGATAATAGTAGTGATTATAAGTATGTATGTTTTTTTTTATGATGCAGACCTTTGCATAGGCAAAGGTCCTACTGATAGCAGTAGGACAGTGGGATAGGCTTTACTTCGAAGCAATTAGCAGATAGCGAGGATCCTCCGCAAGCTTCCGACTCCCACTTGACCGTCCCCAGATTTTATAACCTAAAACCGTTTGCTAGTTCATTAGCTCAGTTACCATGTTTTATTGCTTTTGCGTTATTTCGTTACACATTTTTTTTGGTCACGTAACGTCGTCTACCTATAATGTTACTGACACTTCTTTTATTCATTACAAATCTACTAACTAGGTAGGTTCTTTTTGGAATAAATAAAAACTTGTCTCCTAAGCTTGTTTTTGTATGAAAATGTTACGATGACACTTTAGCACGCAAGCGTACATATGTACGCTACAGACTATCATGAGTGAGAACATGGTATATACCAAATTCTCACTATTGGAAGAAATCTTATATATCGTTATAAAATTGACGTGTCTGTGTCTGTGTGTCTGTATGTGTATCTGTCCGGCACCGTATAGCCTTAAACGGATGAACCGATTTAATTGCGATTTTTTAATTTAAAAGTAGTTTTACTAGCGATGGTTCTTATGGGATTGTTGTTATGATGCTACAGCCAGGATATCCAGCTCACTAGTACACTTTTAAAAAAGTAGTAGCAGATATGTCGTGTTTAGATTTGTTTTGATCAGTATTTAATTCTACATACAATACAATACAATGGTAGCAACAAGCTGAGCTGATGCTGCAGCCAGAATATCCAGCAGACTAGTATATACTCTTGAAAAAATATTAGCAGATATATCGTGTTCGAACTCGTTTAGATCAGTATTTGATTCTATATACAATGTAATGATGAGGCAACATGATAGGCTTTTCAGAAACCCCCTACACAAAAAACTCTAAAAAGTAAAAAAAAAAAATTCTCTCTCGGCCTTCTAACTTTATTAAATATCCTATTAAACGAGCCGAAACTCGATGGGGTTGCGTCGTTTCATTACAGAGTTCTTATGATCACCTTCCAACTCCATTATCAGACCCTGGTTACCATTGAAAGACAAACTACTTGTCAAGACGATTCAAACGAGCCCAAACTCGATGAGGTTGCGTCGTTTCATTGCAAAGTTCCTATCGCCACCTTCCATTTCCTTCATCAGCCCCCTTACTCTTGAAACCGATCGCTATTGGATCGGATTGGTATTGTGAATTTTTGTACTCCTAAGTTACGATACCAGAGCTAGTATGGATTCATATTGCGTGGATATTGAGTAAAAAAAATACAAAACTCAATGCCATTTAGTTCACCCAATATAAATCAAAATTAGCGCTGGTGTCGTAAATTAAAAATACGAAAATTCACAATACCAATCCGATCCAATAGCGATCGGTTTTGAGAGTAAGGGGGCTGATCAGCACTATATCATCATAATATTGCATTTTCACGCGATTTACACATGTATGCAAAATTTCAACTCAATCGGTTGAAGATATCTGCTTCAAAATTGAGTTGCAAAATTCCATCTAAACAAATGACATACATACATTTCAAGTTAAATTGTAGCTTAAAAAAAATTATACTATATGAGAAACGCATCAACACTTTTTTAAATGAATGAATTGGAGAAAAGTCGATTAAAGTGTCGACTAAGAGTTTTTTTTATGTTTACAGCTCTTGACCTCGACCTAAGTTCACGGTAGTGTATATTATATTCTCTGACCTAAGTCTCATTACTTAGCGGTCCCCACACGGCGACGCTCAACTTCAACATAATACCTACTCGTAACGTAATAGGTTATTTAATAAAGTTAGAAGGCCGAGAGAGAAAAAAATATTTTTTTTACTTTTTAGAGGTTTTATTTGTGTCGCGGGTTTCTTAAATATTTATTTCATTCTTTTCAAATTACTTGTGTACCATTGTCTAGACACTGATTAAATAATAGTTACTACGTAAGTCTAGAGGACTTTATACGAAAAACAAAGAAACATTTTTTACTAATATTTAATTTTAAACATAACCGTGTCGCCATAGAGCGACGATGGGCTCACCACCTGTCACGCTAAGCACATGTCGCCGTCCCCAACGAACAGTATGGTAATACATAGGAAAATACAGATTTTACAGGAAACGGCAAAAACTGGTTTATTGCGAATATCTCGGGAACTATGAAACCTATAAAGACCATTCTTTTACGAAAAAAAGTGAAAAAAAATTTACACATTATTCTTATAATTTATTGGTTAATAGTTATTTTTAAAAGGAGAAAACGATAAAAATATCCTTTACTGAAAATGTATTATAGGATTGTCACGATAAGTAGCTTTACGATAGTGCTCGACGGAAATCACAAAACAATGTTACCATAGTAATAGTGCATTATGATGACGTTCAATGATAAAAATGTGTTTACTTTCAAATTGTTAGATGATATTGCAATTTTATTCGCTGATGTATCTGATATCAATATTACAGTTTGTTCAACAAATTACTTGTTTGTTCAATGAAATTTTAAAAAGATCTAAAATAGGTAAGTATATTGTACGTAAATAAAAGCCCAACTACTTTTGTGTTAAAACTTCTTCTCCTCAACATATTTTGTAAATGAACTTGGGAGGGATCAATATTGTTTTGTCGATACATATGACGGACGTCGCATAGAGCTATAAACTCATATACCCGAAACAACACTAATATTTCAAATAGACTGCTGTGTACTGGTGGTTCATTTCGCAAAACACTATTAATCTAATTTTGTTTTTGCGTTCCCATCAAAGTCTAAGTTTTGTTGTAAGGCTATGCTCCCTTAAGATTGAATGAAGAGGCATAAAATAAAATAACGTTGATCAATATGTATTTCTGATGATGTTAAATCAATGATTTTTGCGTTACCCAGTTCTAGATACTCCTCAATAATTTCAGAGTAAGTCTTTTTCAGCTTGGGGTCCCTATCAAACCTTTTTGTAAGGCCATTCGATCGCTGCAATGCCAAATCAAATGATTTGCCGAACTTTAACTCCGCCATAGATACTTTAAGCGGTAGCCGAACCTGAAATCGATTACCGATTAACTGTACCGAGTTTTTAAATTCGGTCTCGCAAATATGCGGATTTGATGAATCGTCCCTTTTTATTTCAGGTATATGTTGCTCTTTCCAAAACATTGTAGGAGATCTACATCATCTTAATGTTTTATATTTTAGCGTTTTATTAACGCTTAAATATACTTAAGTAAAATTTTAAACACTGAAAAAAAGACGACAACCTCAGGCGGGAATCGAACCACGCACCTTCCGCATTCCGGGCGGCTGCCTTAACCACTTGGCTACCGAGGTCTGGCTTTCAACCGTCGAAATTTGTCAGTGTTTGATGCTTATGTGGTTTAGTCAACATTGCTTCATCAAATCTTAGAAGTTTTCACCTCTGAGATCCGAAAGAAATATTTTTACAAATATTTTAACATTCGGTTAAGATGAAGCTGCGTTTATAGATTAATGTTTTATATTTTAGCGTTTTATTAACGCTTAAATATACTTAAGTAAAATTTTAAACACTGAAAAAAAGACGACAACCTCAGGCGGGAATCGAACCACGCACCTTCCGCATTCCGGGCGGCTGCCTTAACCACTTGGCTACCGAGGTCTGGCTTTCAACCGTCGAAATTTGTCAGTGTTTGATGCTTATGTGGTTTAGTCAACATTGCTTCATCAAATCTTAGAAGTTTTCACCTCTGAGATCCGAAAGAAATATTTTTACAAATATTTTAACATTCGGTTAAGATGAAGCTGCGTTTATAGATTAATGTTTTATATTTTAGCGTTTTATTAACGCTTAAATATACTTAAGTAAAATTTTAAACACTGAAAAAAAAAGACGACAACCTCAGGCGGGAATCGAACCACGCCACTTCCGCATTCCGGGCGGCTGCCTTAACCACTTGGCTACCGAGGTCTGGCTTTCAACCGTCGAAATTTGTCAGTGTTTGATGCTTATGTGGTTTAGTCAACATTGCTTCATCAATTCTTAGAAGTTTTCACCTCTGAGATCCGAAAGAAATATTTTTACAAATATTTTAACATTCGGTTAAGATGAAGCTGCGTTTATAGATTAATGTTTTATATTTTAGCGTTTTATTAACGCTTAGATATACTTAAGTAAAATTTTAAACACTGAAAAAAAGACGACAACCTCAGGCGGGAATCGAACCACGCACCTTCCGCATTCCGGGCGGCTGCCTTAACCACTTGGCTACCGAGGTCTGGCTTTCAACCGTCGAAATTTGTCAGTGTTTGATGCTTATGTGGTTTAGTCAACATTGCTTCATCAAATCTTAGAAGTTTTCACCTCTGAGATCCGAAAGAAATATTTTTACAAATATTTGATGAAGCAATGTTGACTAAACCACATAAGCATCAAACACTGACAAATTTCGACGGTTGAAAGCCAGACCTCGGTAGCCAAGTGGTTAAGGCAGCCGCCCGGAATGCGGAAGGTGCGTGGTTCGATTCCCGCCTGAGGTTGTCGTCTTTTTTTCAGTGTTTAAAATTTTACTTAAGTATATTTAAGCGTTAATAAAACGCTAAAATATAAAACATTAATCTATAAACGCAGCTTCATCTTAACCGAATGTTAAAATATTTGTAAAAATATTTCTTTCGGATCTCAGAGGTGAAAACTTCTAAGATTTGATGAAGCAATGTTGACTAAACCACATAAGCATCAAACACTGACAAATTTCGACGGTTGAAAGCCAGACCTCGGTAGCCAAGTGGTTAAGGCAGCCGCCCGGAATGCGGAAGGTGCGTGGTTCGATTCCCGCCTGAGGTTGTCGTCTTTTTTTTCAGTGTTTAAAATTTTACTTAAGTATATTTAAGCGTTAATAAAACGCTAAAATATAAAACATTAATCTATAAACGCAGCTTCATCTTAACCGAATGTTAAAATATTTGTAAAAATATTTCTTTCGGATCTCAGAGGTGAAAACTTCTAAGATTTGATGAAGCAATGTTGACTAAACCACATAAGCATCAAACACTGACAAATTTCGACGGTTGAAAGCCAGACCTCGGTAGCCAAGTGGTTAAGGCAGCCGCCCGGAATGCGGAAGGTGCGTGGTTCGATTCCCGCCTGAGGTTGTCGTCTTTTTTTCAGTGTTTAAAATTTTACTACATCATCTTGATAAGAGACGCATTGCAAAACAACACTATCGTATTTAGTACTGGGGAGACAAATATTTTATTTTTATATTGCCAGATAATATGTAGCCGAATTTTGTTGATAACATGCAAAAGCTTCCTCTAGATAGATCTTTTTCTGGTAATACTTTTCAAAAAAATACTTCAGAAGAAAGCAAAAATGAAATTTGTCTTGGAATGTAAAATTCATTGTCGGCTAAATTGATATTACTGGGAAGATCAATGTTATTTAAATTAAACTTAGACTGTAGTAGAAATAATGTAAGTAATGTTGTCTACCACAAAGAATAATGCATTGCAATTATAATTATCGAGCAATGAATTGAGCATTTCATTCGCAGCCCTGGATAACAAATTTTCTTTTTAACCCAAGGCTGATATTTTTTGACCTTGTTCTTGAAGGTGGGTAAACCTAGCTTGCAAATTAAATCGAAGGTAATAAAAGAAGTTTAGCTTCCTGTGTCTAACAACCCTTTTGCAACATCAAAGGAACAATTTTTGTGATAAATCTTTATCTTGTTAGTAAGCAAAAGTACTATGTCAGAAGAAGCAGTGCTGTTTGACAAGTTATTTGTTGATAGATGATGATAAGAGACTTGCTTTTGCATATCCCACAATTCCACAAAAAAACTTGAATTTTTTGTTGTGAACGTTAAGGCAAGCCTTGCACAATTTATTATTGTCAACAAAATCTAACTTTTTATTGATACTCAAGAACTGAAACTTCGCTACGGAGACACATGACAACTATTTCAAGGTGAATGGCTCTCGGCACCAGGCAGGTAAATAGCGCCACCCAGCGCTTCTCTCGCCGGCGTCTCATAGCGACTGCTACAGGCCCGAAATAGTCAACACAGACGCAGTAAAGGGGCGCTGATTGTGAAGAAAGCCTAGCCTCAGGGAGATTTGCAATTGGTCGCTCGTCGCGGCACGCCCAGCGACATTTACTCTGACAATGGGACGGCGTTCGTCGGGGCCAGCCGCCAGCTTCGTACTCTATACAACGCAGCAGTCTCCCACTTTTCCGCTGACCAGAAAATTAAGTGGCATTTCATTCCCCCCTAGGCGCCATGGGTGGGGCGTGGGACCGGCTCGTCAGAAACGTGAAAATAGCCCTGAAGGTGATTTTCAGAGAGCGTCACCCTGCGAAGAAGTTATTTCCACCATGCTGGCCGAAGCAGAGGCAATCGTCAATATGCGCCCGTTTATTCACGTATCACCCGACGCAGACTACCCCGAAGCGCCGACTACTAGTCATTTTCTGATCGGGAGCTCATCAGGACGCTCGTTTCCTTATCAGGATCTGTCGGACGTGGCTCTGGTGGGTAGAAGCAGTTGGCGAAAGGCTCTACGACTGGCAGATCATTTTTGGAGCCACTGGGTCACGGAATATCTGCCAACTTTGGCTCCACGTCGCGTGCCGGAAATAGAAGTCGTGGTCACGGTTGGGGACCCGGTGCTCATCGGTGATTGAGATCTGCCGAGGGGTACCTGGCCTCGAGGCATGATCGCGGCTCTTTTCTAGGGTCGGGACGGCATAGTGAGAGTGGTAGATGTTCGTCCTCAATGGGGGGTTTTGCGGCGTCCATTAAGGAAGCAAGTTCTCTTATAAAAAAGGGGAGCATGTCCAAGACGTAGATACTTTTTTTTACGAATTTATGGTTTTTTAATAATTTTAATTTTATATCGATATGCTTTGTTTTTGATATGTCAATTGAATATTACACATTGCCACCGTACAAGTGCGGAGACTGGGCAGCGTGCTATCACTGTCTCTCACCTAACGTAGGTACGAGTGAATGCGATTACTCTTACAACAAGCGATGCGTTCCGGGTACGAGGTATGGTGCTATCACTATCTCTTACATAAGGTTAAAGAGAGAGTGTTGCATCTTGCGATAAATAACACAGTAAACAATTACCCGAACGATATTGTATTGACGATTACAGGAATCGGTTCAAACATTTTTCTGTCGAACATTATTGTAACGGCAGCTTACACTAAAAGATTATGTCTGAATGTTTGGTAATATATCAGTGCGTCATTATTCGTGTAAAATTTTCATTCATGTCCTTTATTGAATATAAACTTAAAGATCTTTACAAAATGTATAAATCTATAAGTGTCAAGAGCAATGTCTTAAAAAAACTACAATAATGTAATAGGGTCTCAGCATAGCGAATCTGCGATAAAACGGAATCTATCGTAATAGCTATTACCATAGTGTTTGTTGGGGACAGCGATGTGCAATCGCTATTTGGTGGAAAGTGGACTATGGTAGAGGACTGCTGTTTCGGTCCTCATTGTATTTAAAAATTAAAAAATGTGTTGGTGTTGCTGAAAGTATATCTTTATTAAATTTTTGACAGTTAGTTGTTGATTTTTAATTGTTATTTTTTTGTAAACAAACCTTATCAATTAGGAGTGGACAACATTTTCTAAGTAGACCTACGTTAAGTCCTGCGTACCTGCATTGTAAGTAAAGAAAATTGCTGTCTTCACTTTATCTTATACACGTCCGATTACTTTCGTCAATTGATTTACTCCAACAGCACAAGCATCACAAATCATTATCAACACAAAAGCAAACAACGTTACTGATAACACAATCGCAGTCCGTTGTCACTTTATTGCGACGAACGCAGACGAAAACACGCATTACAAGATGCCCAAAAAAGTGTACGTGGTCGGTGTGGGCATGACCAAGTTCGTTAAGCCCAACACTGGTGGTGACTACCCCGAGTTTGCGAAGCTAGCAGCCACAGACGCGTTGTCTGATGCTGGCATAAAATACGAGGATATCCAACAAGGTGTTTGTGCTTATGTGGCTGGAGATTCCACTAGTGGACAGAGGGTGCTTTACCAGATCGGGATGACAGGTATACCTATATACAACGTTCACAACAACTGTGCTACCGGATCCAGCGCTTTATTTCTTGCCAAACAGCTGATAGAAGGGAACTCATCTGATGTCGTACTAGTTTTGGGCTTCGAGAAAATGAGACCGGGAGCTTTGACGCGAAATTTTACTGATAGAACCTACCCTTTAGATAAGCATGTCGCTAAAATGGGGGAGATGACGAAGGTTTTGCCAGGGCCGCTGACACCTCAGTACTTTGGCAACGCTGGCTTAGAACACATGAGGAAGTATGGCACAACTGAATTGCATATCGCTAAAGTAGCAGCGAAGAACCATCGTCATGGTGCAAGGAATCCGAGAGCTCAGAGCAAGAAGGCATACAACGTCGACGAAATATTAAAGTCGAGGAAGATCTTTGGACCTCTGACTAAGTTGGAGTGTTGTCCTACAAGCGACGGTGCCGGTGCAGCTGTCCTTATGTCAGAAGAAGCTGTTCTAAAGTTCGGTCTTCAACACAAAGCTGTCGAAATTCTTGGTATGGAGATGGCGACTGACACACCTTCAGTGTTCAGAGAGAAGAGTTTCATCAAGATTGTGGGTTATGACATGACTTTAAACGCTTCCAAGCGTCTGTACGAGAAGACAGGGATTTCTCCGAAGCAGATAGACGTGGTGGAGCTTCACGACTGTTTTGCTACTAACGAGATTATAACGTATGAAGGTCTCCAGTTGTGCGGGGAAGGTGAAGCTGGGAAGTTCATCGACGCTGGAGATAACACGTATGGGGGTCGGGTGGTGGTGAACCCCAGTGGGGGGCTGATCGCTAAGGGGCATCCTCTGGGGGCGACGGGGCTGGCGCAGTGCGCTGAGCTGGTCTGGCAACTGAGAGGGGAGGCTGGAGAGAGACAGGTACCTACAGTGTTTACCTACGCTCACACTAATAATTATCTAGCCCAAGTTAACCTTTTTTTGAGATACATACATACAAACAATCATGACTATTATCCCCGCAGGGTTAGTCAGAGACCAGGCAATGAGGACAGCAAAAGCAGTTCACTCGCATAATCTACTTTTCACCAAATAGCGACTGCATATGTGCTTAGCGTGGTGAGCCCATCGCCACTCTATGCTGTTGGATGTATGTGCAGTCTTTAGTCCGTTAGTCACCTTTTACGACACCCAAGGGAAGAGAAGGGGTGGTAGTATTCTTACACCGCTACGCGACACCTCTTTTGAAACTTATTGTTAACTACATAACGGATAAACATAGAAAACAGGCAGAAACGTTAAACAGTGTTGTATTGTAACCTACATAATAATACTTCACTTCTGTTAGGGAAGACCGCCAAATTGTAACTGTGTGTTTATTATGGTTAGTGTATAAAGTAATGTAAGTATATGATTGTTGCAATAAAAGTATTATCTGATAATACTATATTATAATTTGAGTATCTAATTTATTTTTAAGCATACAGCCGTCAGTTGACCTGTCCGTGTCAGCTGGGCGATAAGTACCTACCTACCTACGTTGACGGGTCAACAGACGGCCGGCTGGCCGGCCATTGCCCCCGTCAGCTGGACGATAAGTACCTACAAAAAAACACGAATTCCTTTTTTGTAATTATTGTCATGTTTAAAACACTTGACCTGACCAGCCCTTGAAGTTTCTTGCGGTTTCTAGCAGTCATCTTATATACTTACATTACTTTATACACTAACCATAATAAACACACAGTAACAATTTGGAGGTCTTATTGCTATAAAGCGATTTCTTCCATACAACCAGTCTGATGGAGAGAACTTATACACTTTAGAATCTGAGGTGCAAACATTTTAATTTAATTTAAGTTTAAAAGCCTAAAATTAATCAAAAACTTAAATACGGACATAGTAAGGATTGTTGTCAAAACTTCTTAATGCCGGGTCCCTGGATTTGTAACCAAATTAAAAACATCTTGAGCTCCTCCGTGCTACGGAAGGAACGCAAAGCCGTTGGTCCCGGTTGTTGTTGTAAGATGGCAGTATTTTTTTCATTAACCCGCATTAGGCCAGCACGGTGGGTAATGGTGGACTTCCCATGTTCTGTTTTTAATGTGGGAAAGCCGGTGCTCAGCCGTGTGATATTTAAAGGTTGATAATGAAGGCATGTTCAAAGTCTATCTTGCTACTTACCACTTTCTTATCTAAGTTTGTCACTATAACAACAATGTTATGCCCGTATGTTATGTTATGCACGCTTGGCACTTGCCGCAACCTCCGAACCTCTACAAACGTTTGGATTTTTGATTTGTTCGACGGATCGACTACAAGCGCTTGCAAAGCTAAATACGCTCTATCCACACGTTTGAAATTGTCAGGGCTTGTTGATGTTTGCCAAGCGTGAGGTCGCGGCATTAGAAGTGTAGTTTGTTGTGTTTTTGAAAATAGGTAGGTATTTTTTTATCATAATGTTGAAAAATAAAGATAGTTATACGATCCAACTTAACACTGAAATATTTATACGTTTGTTTGTGAAAATACCATTATCTTAGTTTTTAATGCTAATACGATAAAAGCGTAATCGACCGATAAGATTCAACATTCAGAAAGCGTATCTATAAAGACTTACATAATACGTACCGACGACTATTATCCCCGAAGGGACTATAAGCAATGAGGACAGCAAACGCAATCCCCTACCATTAGTCCACTTATCACCAAATATGATAACTGCACGTACTCAGTGTGAGGTAGTGAACCTATGACAGTCTTTAGTTCCGATAGTCGCCTTTTACGACACCCAAGAATGGGTTGGAGATGGGTTGGTAGAATTCTATTATTGAGTCAGCGACTCAATACCACAGGTCATAAAAACCTACTCTACCTAACTACTGCCATCTTCGACAACAGCGGAACCAACAGTTTTAAGTGCATTCCAAAGCAAGGAGGAGCTCGAGATGTTTTCAATTTGGTCATCCATCGGCATTGCCTAAATTACTTGACTGGCAAGATCGCAAACGCCTTAGCCGTCACCATCGAGCTCATTATAGTCTTATTGATGTTGATTAACCACCTCTACCATTAGAGCTTGTTAAGTCCGCCATGTTAGCTACCACCATCTTATCTGAAGTCTGGCGCCTTAACAACAATGTTAAAACATTGTTGTGTTCCGACAGTTCAGAGATAAGATAGCCAGTTCTTCAGTAGTTGCGGATTCCGGGTGAAGAGCGCTTCCACCTTCGACCTTATCGTTACTTGCCGTCAGGGTAAGATGGAAGCCAAGAGTTAGTAAAATGAAAAAAAATGTTAAAAGAAATACTTTGTGCAATGTTTTTTTTATTTATAGGTATTTTAGCATTTTTATTTACGCTTAGGCGCAGAATTGAAAACTTCTAACATTAGAAGCAATGTTGACTTAAAATGTTGAAAAAAAAACCGCCTGGAATGCGGAAGGTGCGTGGTTCGATTCCCGCCTGAGGTCGTCGTCTTTTTTCAGTGTTTAAAAATTTTTCTTAAATATTTTTTTTATTTTACAGGTAAAGGATGCAAGAATAGCACTCCAACATAACCTAGGTCTGGGCGGAGCTGTGGTTGTAGCGATGTACAGAAAAGGATTTTCAACTGAAGCAAACAAGAATATGTCTAAATTGTAAAGAAACGAGATATAAGAAATAATATTGTACAGTTTAACCTTATTTGTAAATGTTTGGATGGTTGGTTCAATTCCCATTTAGATCTGGCAAAGTGTGTTGCAGATTTTTCGTTGCATAACCCCGGGTTTGGGATCACCAACACGTATATAAGGTGACTGCTAGAAACCACAAGATACTTCAATGGCTGGTCAGGTCAAGTGTGACAAAAATGACAAAAAAGAAATACGTGCTTTTTTAATTTTTAATTTTAAATAATTCATTTTGTGAATTTTAATTAGATAATCTATGAGTATCTTATTTATTTTAAAGCAATAACATAAGAAAAATAAAATGAAAAACAATTAAAAATAACGATTATTTACAATGCGCGGGCAGTGGCCGGCCGTTGACCCACCCGTCTGTTGACCCGTATGTTGTAGGTAATATTTTTTATTGCCAAAATGTTTTTGTTACTTGCTTATAAAATATTGTTAAAAATCTTAATAGTTTAATAGGTACAGAGAATAATAATAATAAATAAAAAAATATTACTATGGTGGATCATGGAATCTTCCATGCAGGATTAATTGACCCGAACATACTCGTACATACATCGCTGCCCTATTATTGCTCTGTACTAACTACACTCACCCTAGTTTCGAGTTATCGACATCCAAAGTTTTGAAAAATCATACTTCCTTTAAGTAATACTATTCTGAAGTTTAATATGCTCCATTGGCTAAACAGGTTTTTGAGGAGATATTCCATGTAAATTACACTTGTTTTTGAACATATTTAATAATAATAATGAAATAAAATATAAATGACAATTGTACCATGTAGTCCAAAATTAGCAAACCTGTTACAATATTGTTTTGTACTTTAAATTGTTTACTATTGTTTTGTTCTATATCCATACTTAGTACAAAGCAATATTAAATATAGTATTACCTCAGAGTAAATAATTTCAGTACCAAGTACATCTACCTATGTATGTATATAAATAAAAGGACTGATTGAAGAATATCAATTAAACACATTTTAAATGAGGCATGTTTTTAAAACAAACGAGAAAATATGTCGTTATTAAGTATAATTCTGTCAAAGAATTATTTCAAAAATAAACAAACATAATAGTAACTTACAAAAATAAAAGTACTTATAAAATATTATGTCAAAAAATTCGCAAACTTATTTATAAAAAGTAACAGGGTACAAGACCCAAAAGTTGACCATTAAAATTCTAAAATTAACACATAATCAAAGTACAAAATATTTCTGAATAAAATTAAGTCTTGTATGTTATTTTAAATAACCGGATCAGCTATGCTGACCTAAAGATGTCTACTTTATATTAAATAAGTGTGCATTGCTTAATTGATCGTACTTTTGTGTAGTTAGTAGTGGCGACTTTTGGTTCTACCTATTTAGTAACTACCCAAGCAACAAAATTTGGTACTATAAAAGTCCTGAGAACGTTTTGGAGCGTGCTAATTAGTGTACATGATTAGCACTATAACGATGTTAAGAACGTTTATAGAACCCCAAATAGGCCCTAGTTTTATCACTGTTTTATTCTATAAACATTACATAAAGGCTCTCACGGTAATAAATCAGCTCTGTAGTTGAAACCTAAAAGTGTCGAGAAACTCTTTTTGGTACTGAAATAGTGCTATCTGCAGCATTTATGTCACAAATTTACACTATAAAAGTAACCAAAACATGTTTAAATTGCTTTTTTGCACCGTAAACAATTCCAGTGATCTTTTTTATCACACTTATTCAATCATTTTATTCGTGTTGTGGTCATGTCGTGTGTTCTCCAACAAAAATCTACAAATAACATAAACAAATATGTATGCTTTATTTCATTCGCCGATGTAATAAAAAGGAAAAGGACACTACGTAGCTCTGTCGTAACTTGCACTTGCAAAATTAACTGTATTGATAAAATCATTAATTCAGATTTCAAATTTGACAATGCGCCCTCGTAATTTTCTTGTTTTAAATAAATTTAAATTAATTAAATAAGTACTTTTCCCGACTATGGCTGCTATAGTACACATTGGCACCAGCCGTGCTGCTAATGTGCTATCATGGCAGAAAACAGCAGCCATATTTGATTAATTATTTATGGCTGCTCTTTTAGTACCTTTTTGTCACGATTTAGTATCGTAAGAGAACAAACAAACTCACCTATAGAGCTATTTAGAATTGAAGTTATTTAGCAGCCGCACCAGGAGTAAAGGATTTAAGTTTTATTAAATATCGATTTGTGTTGTTAAATATCGGCCATTAGGAAAAGATTTGATATAAGTTGTTAAAAGTTTAAGCGACAGCAGAAGAGAGAACTCGAAATGGAAATAAAATACACCGAATTCCAGCTAAATGCGATGTGTACAAATGTGGTTTTTGCTGCATGTTTATAACTTCATATTAAACGTTTGGAGTAAGTAAGTACCTATATGTATATTTAAATACGTACATAATATAATCATGACTATTATCCCCTAAGGGTTAGTCAGAAACTATAATGAGGTCAGCAAAAGTCCACGTTTCACCAAAAAAGCAACTGCACATGTGCTCAGCGTGACAGGTGGTGAGCCCATCGCCGATTTGTGCTGTTTTATGTATATTTGGTCCATTAGTAGACACCTAAGGGAAGAGAGGGGGGTGGTAGTATTCTTTCACCGCAACGCGACACGGTATATTTCATTTGAAGAAATAATTACAACTTAGGCTGATTTCACAGTCACGCGCCGGCCACACGCGCGCGCTACTATGAAACGCAACTACTATCTAGTGTAATTGTAACCGCGCGCGTGTGGCCGGCGCTGATCAAACGCGTGACTGTGAAATCAGTCATAGATATTATGCAGGGATATAAAACAACAGGTTGCGTGCATAGTACCTAGGCAGGTTTCGAAACTCTTGACTGCGTATGACTGTGGTTTACTTATTGAAAACTTATATTAATTTCAATCACACTTAAACAAAACTGTCAATAAGGTCGTCTATAGTACTAAATAGTACCATAATCGCTTTTACCATATCTATTACTGTGCAACACTTTAATGATTCTTTTGTATAGTCCTGAAAGTGTTCTTAGAGCAAAATTATAGAACGTAAATGCTCATTAATTTTATAGAAGCAAAACGCTCTGTTAAAAACCTTTATGGTACAAGCAGTCACAATGATTACCATTATAGGCCTACTATATCACTGTTTGGTGATAAAATGCCTTGGTTATAGAAACTTTTGTTACTTGGGTATGGCAACCAATAATGAGGAATGAATAATTATTAATTAAATAGTATTTTGGTCAGCATAGTTAAGACAGTTCTTTAAAGAGTGATACAAATTCGAAATTATAAATAGTAGCTGTAGGTGGCCTTAGTTAAAGGTTAATCATGTGAGGAGGTTGAAGCATGGTCCATGCTTATAATTTCATTAAGTGATTTGAGAGCAATTGACACAAGCAGAAACCTTTTATTGTCACGCCCACCACCACCTAAGAAAATCACATTTCTATGTACCTAGGTAAAAACTTAAATTTACTTTACTTACGCCGCACATAGTTCGACACGAAGCAAACATCTTCCCAACCGTGTCAACAGATGGCGCCACAAAAACCAATTCAACGACATCTCCATACCGCTACAGAAAATAGTACGGGAAGCCTGCATCGCGGTAGCGAAGTTACACCACCTCCTTCGCCATATATAGCACCTCCAACTAACATCCGTTGGACCGAGGTCCAACGGATGTTAGTTGCCCGAACTATACCACCCAGCTCGGAGGAAGATCTTCCCTTTGCCTTCCTCAAGTTGTATCCATCCTACCCACCTTCGGCTTCCCTACAGTGGTGACCCCGACGTGATCCTGCATACATACACCACGGCTTCCCTACAAGTTGGATGTTATATTACATTGCTTATATATTTTATGCAACTTACGAGTAGGCTTTTGGGTTTGGGACAACTTGGTGGAGTATTTTCAATAATTTCTGAAACAAAACCAATACTTAGAAGTAGTTTCAGATGATTTTCACAGCAATCAATGCCAATTATTAACGTACCTACCTAATAAATTAGGTAAAAAGGTTAAGCTTTTTTGTAAATACTCACCATTTTTTCATCTGAAGTGTTCTCCATGGTGAAGGAACAAAATCGAATCAAAAAACACGTCCGTCTCATAAAACCCTACAACATAAAACAACGCCATTCGAACATTCCTCTCAACTCAAGGGAAGCGGAAGCTTTGTTTTTTCTTTTCTTTTTTTTCCGAAGGTCAAGGCAAATTATCTTTTGCCATAAATAGCTCATACAGCCTTGTACGCTACCACGCATGTTACTTCGTCCATTCTGCTAAAGTCATCTTTATTTGGCTTTCTCATAACATTCACATGGTTAGTTACAAAGTTTCCTAATATTATAGCTTTGTACCATCAGATTCAAAATAAACTGTTCATGGATTTAGTACATTTCAATACTTATCACATCTCTTCAATACCTGGAAACACCTGGACGTAGTACAATATCATATTGCGTATCTCAGTGACTATACAAATATTTTACGATCCGATCGGTGGTTATAGTACAGAAAAATTACTTCATTAGCGAGATGGCTAACTTTTGATTTTACCTATTATTTTAGTGACAACTCGCACATACGTACAAAGTACAGTGGAATAAAAATTGGAAAAAAGAAATTTTGTTTTATTTTGTACTCATAACTCATGTAACTGTCTGTAGGCCTAGCATGCGTAGCACAAGATATGTCGCGGACAAGAGACGACGAATCATTTTAAGTTGTCATGGTAAGGTTTGTAGACAAAATTACCACAGTTTATACAAAAACTACAATTCAATCTATTTTTAACATAGGTATTACGTAATTGAAATTGAAATTATTTATTTGCGTATGAATGGGGTACATGGGGGAGATGTTGTTAAAGTTGTTACATTTTTACGCTTATCCCATTCAGCCAACCACGGTAGCATGCAAAAAATAGGGATATTAAAATTAAAAATTAATGCAATGCAATTAAAATTGAATACAATACAATAAAATTAAATTCATAAATGGAAATAACCTAAAACAAATAAATTTATAAAATAAAAACACAACCAAAGAAACCACTTTGAGGTTGTATGGTGCAGAGGCTGTCGTAGAGTTCTAAGCGCATCTGTCTCTAGTGTCGATAGACATTAGAGATAAATGAATAAAACACGAGAAAACGGGTCGAGAAGAGTTATCGTGTTGCGCATGCTAGGCCGGCTGGTATTAAACATTTAAGGATTATAACTTTTTCCAAACCTTTTTGTAATTGACTGTACATGACTACCTCAGATTTTAACTGTTATACGGCAAAATCAAAATGTGCCCTCTCGCACATCTGTGCGAGTTTAAAGCGTTAGTAAAAAGTTGACGAATAACTCTCTTGTACACACGCCAGCAGGGCAACTTAGCCAAACTGTCAAATTTCTCCATTGATCCTCGTAGTTCTCCTGCTGACAAAAATCAAAAATTACATTTTGTGGTACCTATATGTTGAAGTGCTGGCGTCTGTACGATCCAACTACATACATACATGCATAATAATGACTATTATCCCTGAAGGGTTAGTTAGAGACCAGACAATGAGGACCGCAAGAGAAGTCCTCTGCCATTGTCCACTTTTCACCAAATAGCGTCTGCACATGTGCTCAGCGTGACAGATGGTGAGCCCATCGCCGCTCTAAGCTGTTGGATGTATGTGCAGTCTTTAGTCCGTTTGTCGCCTTTTACGACACCCAAGGGAAGAAAGAGGGTGGTAGTATTCTTTCACCGTTACGCGTCACGGTTAAATTCATTTCATCCAATTATCTGCGTCGTAATTCGATTGACATGGTCCTAATGTGTTATTACTAGTAGCCACATACAGTATCAAGACTAACGTCATTTTGCGTTGTGATGTTGGCCATCTTTATCGTTGTGATTTCTCTGGTGTGCGGTCAGAAGTACCCTGAGTTCTTTGACAATGAAGACTTGAAGGTCTGTGTAAATTAAAATAAGAATATGAGAAATAAATATTAGAACGGTGTTTAACGCTTTAAGGCATAAGTCAGCCGTAACCACGACTGGTGCAACTCGGTCGAAACGTTGGGTATAAAACATAATTATGCGTAGTAGGATGCCTTTCGTTAAACCCCGTTTAAATATTGAAGTGTGATGGAACGTGAAAGTAAAAGAGAGAATGCATAAAACATAAGTCTTTGCGTAAACCCTAACTCTACCAATCGTAGATCAACAGCGTGAAAGAAAAAATCTTAAAAGAAAACACAGCGTAATAATACTTACATAAAAGTCATTTAATATCAAGTAAACAGTCTTAACAAATACTCGTCTTTACTATAACTTATGCACCAACACCTTTACGTTATCGAGGGTGCAGTAAAAGTAGTAAGTTCTCGAGATAGTTTGCCGGCAATAAAAAATAGGTTTACATATAAGTTAAATGCAAATTATTTAGTTGCTTAGTAAGAATATGTATCTACGATAGTACTTTTCATGTTGTTAAGGTGGTTACATAATAAATTTAAGCATAAAATTCCTATTAGTAAATTAGGGAGGCTGACTTATTGGGTTTGACCCTAATTAAAATATATTTAACAATACTTATTGGCTTATTTAATTAAAAAACAATTGAAAATCATCATCATCATCATCAGAAAGAGGACGTCAACTGCTGAATAAAGGCCTGCCCCAAGGATCTCTACCACGACCGGTCACGTCCAGCGGCTACCTGCGACCTTCACCCGATCGCCGGACCACCTTGTTGAACCGTTCTGGCCCAACGGCCATCGGTTCTACGGACGATGTGCCCTGTCCATTGCCACTTGAGCTTGGCAATTCTTTGGGCTTTGTCGGTTACCTTAGTTCTTCTACGGATCTCCTCATTTCTAATTCGATCACGTAGAAAAACCCCAAGCATAGCCCTCTCCATTGGTCTTTGCGTGACTTTGAGCCTGCCTTATTAGGCCCATAGTGAGTGACCACGTGTATGTCATCACTGGCAACATAGACTGGTCGAAAACTTTCGTCTTAAGACACTGCGGTATTTTGGGCGAGAAGATATTTCGTAGCTTACCGCAATGCTGCCCAGCCGAGATGGATTTGACGATTGACCTCTTTCTTAAAATTGGACCTACCTAGCTAGACCGTTTGTCTCAGGTATAAATATTCGTTAACAACATCAAGAGCAGTGTCTCTAACCTGCAGAGAAATAGGTACGACACGTGAGTTAGACTTGATTTTATTATATAAAAATATATATAGATAGTTAAATTTTTCAAAAAAGGAGTTCATCATGAAGAGTCCCTCGCTTCCCAGAAAGTCCGCCAGAAGTTGACCACGGGGGTTCCGAATTCTACCTCAATCGTCGCGTGCCCAGTTTTGCGTTAAAGTCTCCTATGCCAACGGTGTAATGAGTCTTGGAGACTTGAATGGCTCAAGAGATGTCCTCATACGTGTCCTCCACCTCATCGTTGGGGTGTGCCGTAGTCGGAGTTTATGCCTGTATACCTGTCAACGAATACCGTTTGGTTATTCTGAGTATAAGCTACGCTACCCTCGACGACACACTTCCGGTTTTAACAACGTTTTTCAGGAGAGAGCTGTGGACGATAAACCCAACACCACCCTGGCACATATGTTCGCCCTCCCGAATATAAAGGAAGTTACCAGACTTCAAGATTATCGAGTCCTCCCCCTCTCTTTGGACCTCAGATAATTCCACAATGCCCCACCGTAACTATCTTGCTCAATTCTTCCTCCAATACGCAAACCTTCTCGTCGCAATGTACGTGTGGTGCTAGGGCCAAAATTCGTTGTTCGTTATTAGATTCTTCGCCGGACAAGCGTTGGAATAAAATGTTGACTATCGGATAGTACAAACACCCAGTAAGTAAACATAGGTACATGAATATTTACGATATTGATACGATAATAAAAATCAATAAATGTATTTTATCGGATTTCAAATCTTCATATTCCGTGTAGTCATGAAAAATAATTTAGAGCTAAAACCCAATAGTTTTTTGGGTCAGTATTTCTCTGTTACCTACACTTAATATTCGGCTTAACTAAGAAGACCAAAACATTTGATTTTAGTGACCTATAAAAACGAATTTGCGATGTTTTGCATTTATCGTGTTTTATTAACACTGCACCCTCATTATATACACTTATCAAAAGTGTCTAGGGATCAAGCATTTTTATGCGGATTTCTTGAGATTGAGATGTGGCTTTGTAATAAATTTATGATTTTATAAATTTATATGGATCCTTTTTGGTGCATTTCATAATTTGAAACAGGAACTTTCAATCAATTTCTAGTAAAAGATGAAAATCAGCTGTCAATATTTTCCCTATAAAAACATACAACGCATTGAAGACATTATTAGTGCTACTGTTTCCCTACTACTGATTAAAACCAACGTTATTATGGAGCGGCGACGTCATTTAAGCAGGGAAGAAATGCTCAGAGCCGTGGGAATGATAGAAGCTGGTTCCCGGCAACGTACTGTGGCTTTAGCTCTGAATACAAGTCAGAGTGTTATCAGTCGACTTTGGACACGTTACCGAAGCACTGGTACCGTGGCTGAGCGCCATGGAGGACGGTATCGCTGCACCACACGGAAACAAGACCGATACATTCAAATCAGAACTCGAAGAGCTCCAACAATAACCGCCATGATGTTAGCCGTGAGGCTTCATCACTCTTCAGGGAACTTAATTAGCGACCAAACAGTCAGAAACCGCTTGCATGAAGTGAACCTTCGTTCCCGAAGACCGCTAAGGGTACCACCTATAGCAATGCACAATCGTAGGATTCGATATCAATGGGCTCTTGAACACAGAAATTGGGCAGAAGAACAATGGCGTTTCGTGTGCTTTTCTGATGAGTCTCGTTTTGGTATGAGACCGGATACAAGACGTATACGACACTGGAGAACCCCTGGACGCCAACAGCGATTAAAATCCTGCCAGGAAGTCCATCCTTATAGTGGTGGAACCATCATGGTATGGGCGGGTATTTGGATCGGCGGAAGAACTGAGTTGATTTGGATCAGAGGCAACCTCAACGCTCAAATTTATGCTGAGACGATTGTATCAGACGTCATCGTTCCTCTACAAGTGCAAATCGGTCCCTTATTTCAGTTAATGCATGATAATGCACGACCGCACACCGCAAGAGTTGTAAGACAGACTCTCGCCGCAGCTAACATCAATGTCATGCCCTGGCCTGCGCAGTCGCCAGACTTGAACCCGATTGAGCATGCATGGGATATGCTACAGAGAAGAGCTCTGCCGAATATGGAGGGTATCCAGTCGCAAGAAGACCTTTTTTTGTTGTTGCAACGAACATGGGCGGCCATTCCACAGCGTGATTTGGATGAACTCATTTTGAGTATGCCAAACCGATGTTCTTGTGTTGTTAGTGTTCGCGGTAGAAACACGGATTATTAATTGTTTAAGTTACCCAATAAAATTTTAAAGAAAACTGTTATTTCAGTCTTTTTTTCGAACTTTAATGTTAGTGGTTCAAATGTCAAAAATCCCTTTATTAGGAAAATGGCAAATTTCTTTATTAATGCAAAGGTGACTTGGTTTATCGTTACTGTAGACAAACGAAAACACTTTATTTGATGAATCCTTAAAGAAAATTTTAATTAATATCAATCAGGAGAAAAGTTATTGAAAAAATATATGTTGATCCCTAGACACTTTTGATGTGTGTAGTTTCACTGCTGTTTACGAATTTAGAAATGCTTACAAAGAAACCGTGAAACGTATTTTTATGGGGTGTAAACTTTACTGCCATCTAGCGATGAGTAGCGAAACTATAAAGTTCAATTAGCGCTCAATTAGTTTCTGCTACTCGACACAGTGTCGCTAGTAAACATTTACTAATTTTACGATAACGAAGGGCGATTGGTTTATTTTTAGTTTATTCCTTTAATTAATGGGCAGTGCATGCCGGGCTTACAATTTTTTTAAAAATAAATATTTAGGAACGAACAGTTACATATTTTTAAATTAAATCGAACAAATTATTAGGTACCTACTTAAAAACCTTAAGTTCCCTAAATTAAAGATTTATATTACATAAGGCAAACAAACAGTACAAAGAATAACAGGCAAAATGGATAATACCTATAAAATAATAAAAAGAAACCTATAAACAATTTAACAATACTAAAATGACGCACAGCGAGCCCCGTCCGGCCATCGGCACAGCCAGTAAGGCACAGTCAGTAAGGCACGGCCAGTAAGGCTGGTTTCAGATAGTGCATGCAGTACCGGTTTACCGGTTTTGACTTTTACCGGTAAACCGTTCACTTTGGCAGCCGGTAAATTACCGGTAATATAAACCAATACCGGTATTTTACCGCTTAAATTGGTTAGCTTAATATTCTCTATTAGTGTTTGTTAGTACAGTTAGTCGGCGTGAAAAACGTAAAATAATTTAATTCAATTTATTATTTCAGTATTAATTTAATTAAGTCCATGTGATTTATTATGCTATAATTATCATTTCATATTTTTGCGTCGTGATGGCAAATGTTATCATATGACAAACAAAATAAAAACACAACTTTCGGCATACTATCCCTGCACTGAGCACGCTGTTGGTTTGCTAAAACCTCGCGCGAGTTGACAATTGACATACGTGACATTAAACATACGCATCTACTCATTGCAATTATTACAAAAACGCGGGCCTGCGGGCGCTAGGCGGGGTGGGGTGGGGTGTCGGCTCGCGGTGGACGACTCGCCGCTAGAGGATGCAGAACCGGACCTTATTTAGGAACCGGATTTTTCGGTTCCATTCTACAGAAGAACCGGGTACCCGGTTATTTTCGGTGCTTTTGGGTTCGTAAAATAATGTTTAATTTGTTACCTATGCTTTTATTTAGGAAGTATGTAGTAAACAGCACTATTTGGGAGTGAAAAACCGCCTCACCTTATTGAGAATACCCAACTTACGGGAGACAGTTAAAATAACACTCTCGATGTAGCATTTTGGATTCAGTTCCTGGCTGATGTTCATGCCGAGTATGCTGAGGTTTACCGAAATGGGTAACGGAGAGTTCTGAAGAGAGAGAGAAGTAAGGAAGGGATTTACCTTGGACAGAATGCACAAACTTGGGTTTAGCTGGCATTAAACTCGACCAGGTTTTCAGATCCCCACTTGGAGACACGATCGAGAGCCAGGTTCAGTTTGGCAGCCTGTTCTTGCTTTTCACCACGATATCAGCTTGCTCTGCCACAGGATGTCCCATGTACCGCTCATGCACCGTACTGTCATCCGCATAACAATGAATATTGCCCAAGGACTACATGTCATTATTATGCAGAAGAAATAGAGTAGGTGAGAGCACAGAACCCTGCGGCACTCCGGCATTGACTTTGTAGAACGCGGAGGAACTACCCTGACAAAGGACACGAATCCTCCGCTCTCCGCCCGCCGGTAACTTGGGAAGAAGGGAACGATGCCACACTCTATCGAAAGCCTTGGCGATATCAGGGATTCGCCATGCTTGTCCATCGGTTCACCCCATGCGTGAGTAACGTACGCTAGAAGATCACCCGTTGATCGCTTAGATCTGAACCCATACTGGCGATCCTGAAGCAGCGAGTGATCCTCTAGGTAGTGAATGAGCTGAGAATTAATTATCCGCACAAACTCTTTGCACAGCACAGAAGTTACAGTGCAGCAATGGGAATAAAACAGTCTAATATTTTTTCCCGAATAATTTTAAATCACAGTACAGTAATAAAATGTCTCAGTCTTAAAAACTACTAATAGACTAATATTTTTTTCATGCAAAATTAACAATTTGCTTATACCTACCTACTTAATCGAAAAATTTGATTTATTTTACGACATTGATAAGAACCGAAAGAACCAAAAAAACCGGGTAATACAATTTTAAGAACCGGTTCTTTGAAGATTAAAAGAACCGGGTAAAACCGGGTCTTTTCGGAACCGGGTAGAACCGGGTGCACGCCCTACTCGCCGTACTGTTCGCGTTCTCGCTTATTTAGTACCAAGTCACCTTTAGTGCAGTGAGGGTGGGCGTGCGCATGCCAAGTGACGACTCGGCAACGCAGTATAACACTCGCCTATTTCGTTCGGTAAGTCCATTTAAAATCATTTATACCATGAACACGCATTCCGCTCAAAAAATGACACCACACGGATCCCATCCAGGTGTGTGGGGTTAAAAAGTAGTTATTAAGTACCTTCAGGTGATCAGTAAGGGCGCAAACCAGCCATATACCTTTACGTTGAAATGTAATGTAAAACGTCATAGAAAGTCTCTTAAACTCTCTTAAGAAAAAAAATTAAACATATTAGCAAAAAACAGGTATTTACCGGTAATACCGGTTACCCGGTAACAAAAAATTTCATACCGGTAAATATACCGGTAATCAAATTAGCTGGTAATTGCAACCTCTAGTTTCAGAGTCACGGTGATCACCCGCGCGGATGTAAGCGACGCGGTCCACAAGCTAGGTGTTGTCTTGTACCGTTCCATATCAATCAATCAATCAATCAAAATTTCTTTATTCAGTAAGCTTAAAATAAGCATTTTGAATCGTCTAAATTTAATTTTACTTTTATGGATGGATGGATAGGCATAGGAACCCACCCACCCACCCCACCCATTCAGGACGTCTTTTGGCTGTGGAGAAGAACGGGCGCAAGAAACTTTATAATAATATAGAAGTAACGACATTTACAAAACAATATGTCGTTACCAAATTATACAATCAATAATCATAAAACAATTATATAATAAAAGAAAAGATAAAAACAAAAGTGAATCTAAAAGTTTTACTCGGGCACTATGAACGCATTAGAACAATATGTGTGCGAAACTAGAGGAATGTTAATTCCATGCATTTTTGTCATTGATGTAATCGCTTACAGTGTAATAGCCCTTTTCTAAAAGTCTGTCCTTGTGGCTTAAATTTGTCAATGGGCAAAATTATAACATCGTTCGGGATTTTATTGTAAATTATGACACTTTTCCCATGAATGATCCATAAACTTTCTGAAGTAGAAATTTAGGAATTACAAGTTTATACTTATTTCTTGTATTTAGTTTGCGTATATCGCATTTTTGATGAGAAGAGATGAGAGATGTTGATGAGAAATGTTTTGACGCACGTAAACAATACAGTTATAAATAAATTGTGATGCAACTGTAAGAATATTTATTTCTTTAAACAGCTCCTTAAGGGAGTCACGTGATCCTAGGTAATATATGGACCTTACTGCTCTTTTCTGCAAAATGAAAATGGTTTCTATATCTGCTGCTTTACCCTAAAGTAGAATACCATAGGACATAACACTGTGAAAGTAACTAAAATAGACTAATCGAGCAGTTTCCACGTTTGTAAAATGTCTAATTTTTCTAACAGCATCAGAGAATTTTGACGAAATTACTAATTTTATTCGTAGTTTTTCGCATAAAATGGTAAATCATTAAGATAAATTAAGAATAAAAATAGACCTACTACTGACCCTTGTGGAACAGAAGATTCAGATGATATGGATCTATTCACGCTAACTTTTTGGATTCTGCAGCTGAGATATGATTGAATCAATTTCAAGGCATCAGAGTGCACTCCATAGTGTTTTAGCTAAAGCTAAAACAAAATTGATTGCGTTGAATAAAAGCTTGTTGTAGTCAACGCAATCAAAAGCCTTGGAGAGATCACAAAACACCCCAAAAGCATTCTGCGATCCCTTCCAAGCCTCAAATATGTGTTTCAGCAGAGCTAAACCTCCATCAGTAGTAGACCTTCCCTTGGTAAAACCATACTGTTCACTGTGAAAAAGGTGGTTTAAAGCGAAGTGGGAGCTGAGTTGATCTAAAATAAGTTTTTCAAAAACTTTTCGCGCTTACCATGAGCGCGGGTGGTAAGCGTCACTATAAGCCCCTTTCAGAGCACCTAGCTCGTGGCCCGCGTCGCTTACACCCGCGCGGGCGGTCAGCGTGACTTTGAAACCACACTAACCTAACAGGTCACTGCGCTTAGGAACAGACGTGCTCGTTGTGACAGTACAAAACATTGATAAAAACACAGTTAAATTACCAATTACACTACAATATTTTGTGCAAAAGACACGAAGGCCTCAGTGAGAGACTAAGAAAATAACAAGAACTAATTTAATAACACATTTCTACGAGGTAAGTAGAGTAACATGGACACAGTGGATTTTTTTTTTCTAAAGCCATTTTGGATTCAGTTTCTGCTCTAATGACAGATGTTTTAACTAAATATATGAAAAAATGTTTAAACTTTAGTATTTTTTTTATATATCAGTTTTAATTAATATTTAATTTTACAAGATTTTTTTTCTAGCACAGCATATTGATCCATTGTGACCCATTAATGGGTCACATTGAATTAGGGTTTGAGTTACAGTGGATCGCATGGGGAACTGTGAATCACAAGTGTTTAGTAGTCAATAAAACATATTATAATAATTAAACTATTTATTTTTTTGCAAAAAATAATATTATCAGACATTATTTTAATCAGTTTTAGTTGTAAAATCACAATATTAAACTTACATTGAAATGAAATGATATAACAAAATCGGCTACCACTACGATTTGTTTAGTAGAACATAAAATTTACCTCTTTGGAAAAAACCTTCTAAAACAGGTGATTATAAAATAATAGAATAAAAATAGAAAACAATAGAATAAAAATGAACAAAACAATTATAAAAGAACTTAAATCGTCGTATAATTACACAAATATTTAAGCTTTAATATGATCTTCATTCCAATCGATTCATAAGTAAGGTGAATCGAATCCTTTAGATCGTATTCACAGACAATGTATTAATTTGTTATGATAAGAAAATTCTTAATGAAGAAAGAACGATTACAAACGAATGCCGACACTATATTTACATCATTAGACCCCAATGCATAAGTTGCAAAGTGAAGCAAGTTGATAGGCTTATGTAAAAGTATGAATATGAATATCCATATATTATGTACATGTTTATATTGTTTAATTTTTTTAAACTTTGGGGGTTAAGTTGCTCGCGTCCGTAGGTTTACCCTTGAGACCCTACACGTGACCCCTGGGTGGTGCTAAATGAGTGACACCAACTGAGTGGTAGAGCCACGCGTTGCAGCACGCATTGGGTCGGCTCGCCCGGCGTAATACCACCCCCTCACGAATTTTCGGCGTGAAACAATAGCACTCTGTGCTGTTGTGTTTCGTCCGGCGAGTGAGGGTTCCGGAGACCCCTCCCCCCCCCCCCCCCCTCACAATTGATATGGCAGCGAACTGTAATCTAGATTTACCCCAGGGGGGTACCGACACATCCAGTGTCGGAGAATCCCCCCCTGAGCGTTCTCGCTCAGGCTGCCCTACGTATTCTGGGGAGGGCAAAAGTTTGCTCGTGCCAAGGCATGCTGCTTGCAGGAGAAAGGCGGGACAATTGGCACCCCCTCCTACGCTTCGCGTGGACTTCTGCAATATCAGGGGAATCCACTCTAACTTGAGCGCCGTCCATTACCACCTCGAGACGGCGAAACCGGCCTTGCTCTTCCTCACTGAGACGCAGATATCCCCCCCTTCTGACATCTCGTACTTGCGCTACCCGGGATACAACCTGGAACATGCATTTGTGCCACGAGCCGGTGTTTGTGCCTATGTCAGGGAGGATATGTGCGTTCGTCGCCTTGGCAATCTTGAAGATAGGGACCTCTCCATCTTATGGCTGCACGTCGACTGCGGACGTCATCCTCGCGTCTACGCGTGCATGTATAGGTCCCACAGCGGTAACATCGGAACTGACCAACTCATCGAGACCGTCCAAACAGCGACAGACTCCCTTCTCCAACGGATCCCCTCGGCCGAGATTGTGGTATTGGGAGACTTCAATGCCCACCACGTCGAATGGCTTGGTTCACGCACAACTGACCACGCGGGTAGAGCCGTTCATGACTTCGCTTTGGCCTATAGTCTGTCCCAATTGGTAACCGAGCCAACGCGGGTTCCAGATGTGGAGGGCCATGCACCTTCTTTATTGGACCTTCTGCTGACCTCGCACCCAGACGGCTATCAAGTTTCTGTTGATGCACCACTAGGCTCATCAGACCACTGTCTGATTCGCAGCACTGTGCCTCTCACAGAAACTTCAAAACCGCAACCAGCGGCTAACCGTCGAGTCTGGCATTATAGGTCGGCGGACTGGGATGGGATGCGAAGCTTCTTTGCGTCCTACCCGTGGTGGCGAGTTTGCTTCTCGCTGGATGATCCTGATGTCGCCGCTGACTCTGTCGTTGATGTGATACTGCAGGGAATGGAACTTTTCATTCCAAACTCTGTGGTTCCCATTGGCGGCAAGTCTCAACCATGGTTTGGTCGTTGCTGCAAAGTGGCGTCTCGCCAAAAGCGACAGCATTACCAAGCCTGGGCTAATGCGGTGTCATCAAAGGATCCAAGCACCAGTGCGCTCAGAAAGAAGTACAACTTTGCCGCCAGATCCTTTAAGAAGGACATTGCCAAGGCGAAGTCATCATTCATAGGTAGAATTGGCGAGAGGCTAGTGCGTCTTCCTTCGGGGACGCGTGCGTTCTGGTCTCTCGCCAAAGCTATCTTAGGGAATTTTTGTCAGCCGTCCCTACCACCATTGCACAAGACCGATGACTGCCTGGTCTATACTGCAAAGGAGAAAGCCGATCTCTTGGGCTCTCTTTTCGCATCAAACTCGACCTTGGACGATGGGGAAAACTCTCCACCAACCATACCGCATTGCGCTTGTACAATGCTAAACGTTCAGTTCCTGCAAAGGTCAGTTCGTAAGGCTCTTTTTTCCCTTGATATCCATAAGGCGAGTGGGCCTGATGCAGTTCCACCCATTGTGCTTCGGACGTGTGCTCCTGAATTGGCACCAGTTCTAACGCGCCTTTTCCAGCTCTCTTACACCACTGGCGTCGTCCCGAGCTCTTGGAAGACAGCCCTTGTCCACCCGATTCCAAAAAAAGGCGATCGCTCAGATCCGTCTAACTACAGGCCAATAGCTATTACCTCTTTACTCTCCAAAGTAATGGAGTCCATTATAAACCGCCAGCTCTTAAGGTACCTAGAAGAGAACCAGCAACTAAGTGATCGCCAGTATGGTTTTCGTCGCGGTCGATCGGCTGGTGATCTTTTAGTGTACCTTACTCACCGATGGGCGGAGGCAGTCGAGAGTAAAGGGGAGGCACTGGCAGTTAGCTTGGACGTAGCGAAAGCTTTTGACAGGGTATGGCACAGGGCTCTTTTCTATAAACTTCCATCATACGGGCTTCCTGAGAAATTGTGTTCATGGGTTGCCAGCTTTCTTACTGGGCGTAGCATCAGGGCGTAGACATGAAGCCCGTGAATGCTGGAGTCCCGCAGGGGTGTGTGTTGTCCCCTACTTTGTTTCTTCTGCATGTCAATGACATGCTGCATAACAACAGCATTCATTGCTATGCGTATGACAGTACTGGGGATACGCTCTACACCGGGCGAGCTAATATTTCTCTGGAAAGCGTCATCGAGAGCCGGAATAAACTTGTGACTGACACCGAGAACATGTTAAGTCATGTCTCGGATTGGGGCCGACATAACCTAGTCCGCTTTAACCCCTCCAAAACACAAGTTTGCGCATTTACCGCGAAAAAACATCCCTTCGTCGTACCTCTGAACTTTGAGGGAGCTCCCCTTGATACCAATCCGATTATTGGAATCCTTAGCGTCGATATTTCGAGTGACGTTCAGTTTCGTGGTCATTTGGAAGGTAAAGCTAAATTAGCTTCGAAAAAGCTGGGTATGCTTAATAGAGCGGGTCAGTATTTCACACCGGCCCACCGTTTACAACTGTATAAAGCACAGGTCAGGCCGCATATGGAATACTGCTCCCATCTCTGGGCTGGAGCACCCCAATATCAACTCCTTCCATTTGACCGCATTCAACGCAGAGCTGCTCGAATTGTCGGCGACGTGGTTATTTCAGGTCGGCTCGATCCACTGGCTCTTCGGAGAGACGTTGCGTCTCTCTGTATATTGTACCGTATATATCATGGGGAGTGTTCTGAGGAATTGTTCGGCTTGATCCCTGCCGCTAATTTCCTTCACCGCACTACACGCAATCGACTGTCATTCCATCCATATCACCTTGATGGATGGCGGTCTACTACTGTGCGTTTTTCAAGAAATTTCTTGCCTCGAACTACAGTGTTGTGGAACCAGCTCTCGGCGGCGGTATTTCCGGACCGTTACGACTTAGGGATCTTCAAGAAACGAGCCTATTCCTTCCTTAAAGGCCGGCAACGCGCCTTACCTAAAAAAAACTTACCTACTGACTGATGCGCTGTCGCGCGACCTTCCGTTGTGATTCCGTGACGGCGACTAGTCGGGCGGCGCGGGGTAGGGGAGAACGTTAGTGAAGCCAATGCACGTATGCGTGACTGCAATAGGTACAGATTTTTAACAAACGATTCACTGTTCCCCGTGATCCACTGAGACCCATGTCCCCCTATATATTATGTAAGATTAAGATATTTAAAGTTTAAATTAAATGTTTTCCTAAATTTAAGTGGTTTTTCCAGTTGAAAAATAAAAGATTTGGCTACTTGAATCATCCTAGTGCATACATGATCGTATTTGCTTATAAGTATTATAACGCGGAAAGGATGCTGCCGATAAAACAAATAGGTACCACTACATGCCCATAGGCCAGAAACTTTGGGTAAGCTGTTAACAAAATTATGTAACTTATCTATCGTTTACATTGCAATACGGTACGTATTTATTAAAAAAAATATTTTTTAAAAATAAATACCTAACAAACCAAAACCAAACAGGCCACAAGTCCTAACTTTAAACAGTAAATTAAAAAATAAAAAATCAAAATAAGTAATAAATTATGATAAGTCAGGTGCACTAATATAATAATATTTTATTATTATTTTTATATTTATGTGCCAAGGTCATGGTCATGGATGAGTTCAGTGATGCGATGCTTAAACCTAACTTATGAGGTCTAATAAATATCGACATTGTTATATGTCATTATATACAATGCACACTTAGATTAAACCCTTTTTGGCACAGGATCGTTTTATAAAGCTGTTGCTTCCGTAACAGGTTTTACTCGATTTCACAGTAAACAATTCTTTCTTGCGGGTAGTTCTCTCTTGCTCTCTAGGCATACGAAAATATATATTCTCTAAAAGAAAAGGAGCGTCGACCATTATCATGTAATATTTTAAATAAATATGTTATATCTATAAGATCCCGTCGACGCCTCAGTGATACAAGTGAGGTCTCATAGTCAATATGTGGATTGCCAGTCCTGTAATCCAGTGATCTAATAAACTTTCGTTGTACCTTCTCAATTTTATCCTGATGTACTTGATGGTAAGGATTCCAGACAGGGCTTGCGAATTCTTGCCGACTAAGTGTGTAACTGTATGTTGCGGGATTTTTAAAAGGTCTACCTATGCGCAATATGTAGCCTAAGAACTTGAATGATTTGTTAACAATTTTATCAATGTGTGGAAGAAATGTAAGTCCATTATCACGCCTAGATCCCTGATTTCAGTTACACGGTTTAAGATCCTTCCACACAACTTATACGGGAATTTAATTAGATTTATTTTTCTAGTGAAAGTAATTGATGTCATTTGTCTGGATTTAAAAACAATTTGTTTCTATTACAGAAGTCCTCAAAGTCACTTAAGTCGTTTTGTAGTAATAAAGTGTCGGACGGGTCTCGTATAACTCTGAAAATTTTAGTGTTGTCTGCATAAAGGAGCACGTTGGAGTGACTTAATGCCCTGGTAATATCATTCACATACAAAACAAAAAGTAATGGCCCAGTGGGACCCTTGCGGGACTCCTGAGGTCATGTATTTGTATGTGGAACGATAGCCAGATAGTACAACAGCCTGACTACGATTTTCTACGTATGATTTCATCCAAATGAACAGATCGCCGTGAATAACGAGCTGAAAAAGTTTAGTGAGGAGAGTATTATGGCAGATTTTGTCAAAACACTTGGCAAAGTCTGTGTATATAGCATCCACTTGACCGTTTTTATCCATTGCCTCCAATATTTATGTCATATTTAACAAATCACTCTCCACTTTTACAGAAGCCATGTTGAGTAGGTGTAATAACTCGCTTAACAACGCCAAGTAATTGCTCAGTGACAATTTTTTTCTGTATTCTGCCGAATTGACACAGCTTTGAAATGGGTCGGTAGTATAATTATATATTGACTAACAGCACCTTTAGGTATCGGTGTTATCAAAACACGTCATCACGCCA
Source organism: Scoparia ambigualis (assembly GCA_963921215.1). NCBI lineage: Eukaryota > Metazoa > Arthropoda > Insecta > Lepidoptera > Crambidae > Scoparia > Scoparia ambigualis. Next base: position 10,224,507 of record OY992526.1, read on the forward strand.
GTACCTACTAAATGATTGCTTAAATAAATGCAACACAGGAGCAGTTAACGAATCGGAACAATTTCGTATGAATAGAGGGAGGGAAAGTCGGCACAAGGGTCCTAACTCACCTAGACCAGCTCCTTTGTTCGTATTAATATCTTTCAAATACTTATATAAATTATTATATATTAATTCAATGGAGCCAATGTCTAATAAATAAGGTATTTTCGGGCGTATCCGTTATGTCATAGGCTGCATTACCTGTGCTACTTACATAAATTGAGTGGAAAATATGTTCGCTTACAAATTTGTTTACCGTTATTACTGCTTTGTCCCTTAAAACTCCTATGAGCCCTGAAACTATTTTCAGGTAACCTATTTTTTACTTTTATAGCTTTTACATTCGTCTTAATTCAGTAAAGTAATTAATATTTAAACGGATTTCATTTAGAGTGTTTATCAAACTGTTACATCTCCCTTGTAATAACTTACTAGGAGTGCAACGTAATTGTTTTCTGTGAGTGCAACCATCTATCCATACGGCGTCGGTAATATTAAAATCACCTATTAACAAGAAAGTGTCTTCCGGGCGGTCATTTAAAATGTCACTGGCTATGGCGAAAAAGGACTCTAAATTGTCACGATAACTAGGACCATGCGGTATGTAAACACACGCGACGTTTAGATGCTCATTGTAAAATTTGTATTGAGAGGTATATAGATAGCCAAACGCAGTCGGAGGAGGCGCGCGGTGGGATCGGCCAGTCCCGGCGCTGGCACAGAATAAATAATAGTATGGCGCTGGGGCCGCAGGTAGAGATGGGATTTTACCGGTAAATTCCCGGTAAATACCCAAAACGGGTAAAAACGCGGGTAAATACCCGGGTAAATACCCATTTCATGGGTAAATTCATGATATGGCAAATATCTTTAACATTTTATGTATTTTTTACCTAAATCGTGTAATGTAGTCAATATAATAATCTTCAGTTATTTTAAACAGTGTTTATCGATACTTTATTTTATTTTATAGTATTTATTTGTGTCATCATCATGAGTTAGTTTGTCCTTTATTCTGCTGACCCTTGTGTAATAGCATTAGTCTAAAGCCGAGCGTGTCAAATTCAAAGAATATGGTATTGAGTGAGTAAGACATAGAATTGAAACGGTAAATTAGGCAAACTCGCGTCCATGCTAACGGCTAGATCGCTCGTGAACCATGTTACTAATTATTGTTCTTTTACGCACATATTTTTGTCATAACGTAGAAAACGTTTTGTTGACTTTTATATAAATAATTGGGTTGGCTTTTGAATCGAGTCGCCGGAATTTGAAGAAACTAACACTGTGGGGGGGTCTAAGGGGTTGTTAAATAAAGGTTTATTATTAACATTTTAGCTGCCGCAGTTGCGTTAGAATATTAAAAAAACCACTTGAAAGCTTTGTCAAAATTGGCCATAAACACGAAAAATGACACTTTTTAGGTTATAATAGTACCATCACATTCTATTAATTCTTACAGTCGGCCAACGGGCACGTCTAGACAGAGCAATCGTGAGGGGTGTGCGGGGCGGGCGGGGCGCGGCGCAACTGGGGCTGTCCATACACTCCACTGGGGACACAGTACGCGTCAGGGGTGGCGCATTGTATTAAATGAAAATTTTTTAAATGAAAATTTAAATGTAATGTTTAATGCATATCATGCGTTGCGATGCGTAAAGTCTTTTTCGATGTTTTTATATGGATAAACGCCATTTTAGAATTCGCTAATATTTAGGCAAGATTTAATTAGCTATTAAAATCGAGATCAAAAATGGTGGACGCAAGTTTTTGATATAAAATCAATATGGATATTATTTTGTTTTGGGGGGTGCCGATTTCGAATACAACATTACGAGATCCAAGATGGCGGACGTGACTTTTTTATGTTAAATCATTAGGGGTATCATTTCCATGTATATCAGCGGTGCTGATTTCGAATACATCATCTATTTCGAGAACCATGATGGCGGACGCGACTTTTTCTGTCCCCCCTTTAACCCCCCCCCTCCCGCGCAGGTCGTCAGTGTTTTGGGTGTCGGGTAAGTTTTTTCAATCTGAAGCAATAAGTTTTTTTTCCCGTTTTTTTAAACCCCAACAAAGTAGAAATAAAACCATTTTTTCATTCCATCTATTCGAAAAGGACGACTTGGTCCGCCTTTAAGTGCACCCAAAGGTGGTGTTTTCTATAAGAAACTTTAAGCGGGCAGTAATGAGTTTTTAATCCTCTTTATAAGTGCGCCGCACTTTTTGTACTATTATTTTGATGAGCCTAGCTCTATGCAGTTGGTTGTATGTGCAGTCTTTAGTCCGTTAGTCATTTTTTACGACACCCAAAGGAAGAAATGGGTTGGTAGTATTACCGCCCTACGGAGAATCGTTTTTGTGACAGGTACTGTCATGTGTAGTTGTGACTTATTATTAAAATAACACTAACAACCCATCTCTTTTCTTGGGTATCGTAAAAGGCGACTAACAGACTTAGGACTGCACATACATCCTACAGGATAGAGCGGCGGTGGGCTCATCAAAATAATACTACCAACCCCTCTCTTCCCTTGGGTCTCGTAAAAGGCGATTAACGTACTAAAGACTGCACATACATCCTACAGCATGAGCGGCGATGGGCTCATCAAAATAATACTACCAATCCCTCGCTTCCCTTAGGTATCATAAAAGGCGACTAACGGACTAAAGACTGCACACACATCCAATGCATAGATCGGCGATGGGCTCATCAAAATATTTTTTTCTTATAGTGGGTGATGAAAAGTAGAGTGTATTACTCGGGCGCAAATTATATTTTTGGCTCGGGCGACGTACTTTGAATCCCTCGCTACGTTCAGGATTCTACTCTAGAATCCCTCACTTCACTATGGATTAAAAAAAGCGCCCTCGCCGTCGCCCGCCGCGTGGGAGGAGCTCGGGGGGGCGAAAGCCCCTGCCATGACAAAAGTCTAAAGAGTTAATTAGGTTAGGTTAGGTTAGTATGTTGACCAAAAACGCGCTAGCCAAGCGAGCCAAGCGAGCGTACCGCCGGAGCGGCCGGCAAAACGCCAGAAACGACGTTTTTGTAAGTTTAAATACTCTCTCCCCTTTCGCCACCTAAATGAGGGGTTGCCCTTTCCCACTCCCCCAAATGTTGGTTACGCGGTTGTACAGTTTTACCAAAATCTCAATTGTTACATAACCTCAAAATACGAAAAATAACATAACTCTAAAAAATAACATAACAAATAACATAACTCGACTCGATTCAAAAGTTTTACCAAATAATTATATTTTTATTATTACTAGTTTAGTCAACAATCAAGATCATATTCATTATTTGTACCAAAACATACAAACCACAACGTGCTTATTGTTTTTACCCATGTTTTGGGTATTTACCCGGTAAATACCCGGGTAAATACCCAAATTGGGAATTTTTTAATATATAATTAGTATATTAAATAATAGAACTCGAACTAACATAGACTAAACGGTTTACCAGCAGGACCAAGATGAACAATCTTATGGAAACGGTATAAAGTTTAAATGATAGTGTCAAATATGTGAAAAGAAAAGATTTCTTAAGAATCTTTAAAGTCTATTTTAGTTAGGAACCTAATACTTTACAATATTACACAATACAATTTTACATTACAACTTGGAGAGGTTCTTCGGCGTTACGTTAGAGAAGCCTTTCTTGTACATAACTATGACGACAGCGCCTCCAAGACCCAAGTTATGTTGCAGCGCGATGCGCGCGTCTTTCACCTGAGAAACGAAGAGACAAGATATAAAGGACATCATTTTTTTGGGCCTTTTCTGAAAGTGCCGACCATCAAAAAAAAATGGTACGTATTGTTAGAACTAGCCAATTGGAGAAATAGTTAATTTGGTACAAAAGTTGTAGGATTGCTCCGAGCCAAGTTATACAAGTTCGAAGATTCATCATTTTCATACATTTATTGATTCCTAATTTTTTTTTGCATGAACGGAACAGATGATGACCCCACAGCTTTTGCGCTGCAATGACAATTGCTTCAGATCATTAGTTCTAGCAATATCTATCATTATTTTATGTTTCCCAGTTCCAGCACTTTCAGAAATCAATAAATGTATGAAAATGATGAATCATCGAACTTGTATTACTTGGCTCAGAGCAACCCTACAACTTTTGTGCCATATTAACTATTACTCCAAATGGCTAGTTCTAACAAAACGTACTATTTTTTTTTGTTGGCCGGCACTTTCAGAAAAGGTCCAAAAATTTATGGAGCCTGAATGATCTCCTTTATGGGTGTCTTTTCTAACGTGACCAAATTAAAAAAAGTAACTGTACAGTTTCGATCACTTATAACTAAACGTACATAATCCTTTAATATTTCGTAGCGGAATAGTGGCCGGCCCTCAGACTATATACATGTAGATATAATCACGACTATCAAGAATAATAAGTTAAAGTTGTTATTCTGAGGGCCGCCTGTCGCTTTGACCTATACACATACATTTGACTTAAATATAACGGAGGTGTATGTGATTTAACAGTATAGCAATTTTTGAAGGAGGAGTCAATGTCTGACCTAATTAGCACCTTGGGACTCAAAGCCTCAAAGCTTCCGGGTTCCGTTTCTTCTGAAGCATCTTTTCGTGTGTTGACAAATATATTGACTAAATTGAACGCTAACTTTAAATTAGAATCGTTGATGTATTTTATTTATCTTATCTCGGTCGTAAAATCTCATTTGAATCTATCTTACTTACGTGGTGGTATCATATCATATCAGTACCAGCTAGCTTAATTGCTCTCTGTTGTGTACATATTTTGTACAGTCAGCATGATTTTATTTAATTTGAATTGTCATAGTGACTATCCTGCCTGATGGTAAGCAGCCGATGTAGTCCAAAATAATGAGAGCGTTCCTCACCGTGGAACAAGCACGGTAACAAGCGCACCCAATCATGATGGCCAGCGTAAATGTCGTTTCACGCCATGCTTAGAAGAACCGGGACTAAACACCCTCATTTTTTATTCGAATAAAATTAAGGGTGAGTTCCACTCATTAAACTAAACAACTTTTGCTAAGAAACCTATGTGCAAAAATGACAAAAAAATTTCGACCTCCCATACTATTGTCGTCAGCTGATCGGACAGTTTTGTATGGGAGGTCAAATTTTTTTTATAGGTTTATTGGGGAAAGTTGTTCAGTTTCATGGGTGGAACTCATTAAAACGAATAAAAAATGAGGGTGTATTAGGAGCTGGGAAACACATGCGCCGGCAAAGAATTCCAAAGCCGAATGGTCTTACAGAGGAACGACTTGCCCAATTTTTTGGTACGAACGCTGATAGTCTGCACAGTATGATGGTGGTTCCTAAGATCAGCACGTGTATTCTTGGAGAGGAAAGGTGAGGAATATAAAAAAAAAAATCTTCAGAACACTTTCCGTAGTGATCGAAACTGTACAGTTACTTTTTTAATTTGGTCACGTTAGAAAAGACACCCATAAAGGAGATCATTCAAGCTTCATACATTTTTGGACCTTTTCTGAAAGTGCCGGCCAACAAAACAAAATAGTACGTATTGTTAGAACTAGCCATTTGGAGTAATAGTTAATATGGCACAAAAGTTGTAGGATTGCTCTGAGCCAAGTAATACAAGTTCGATGATTCATCATTTTCATACATCGTGCGGCAAAGCAAGCCGATATCGTAGTGAAAAGTGAAAACTGGCTGCCAAACTCATGCACCGTACTGTCATCCGCATAACAATGAACAACATGTCATTGATATGCAGAAGAAATTAAGTAGGCGAGAGCACAGAACCTTGCGGCACTCCGGCATTGACTTTGTAGAACATGGAGGAACTACCCTCATAAAGAACACGAATCCTCCGCTCTTCTATAAAGTCTGCAACCCATCGTTTAAGTATTCTTTGTCCGAGGATCTTAATAGCGCAACGGCTAAGGCGTTGTGTTTGCGATTTTGCCATTTGAGCAACTTTCTAATGCCGGTTCAATGGATGGGTGACCAAATTAATACAAACACCTCGAGCCCCCCTGTGAGAGAAACTAACGCCTATACGTGCACATAAAGACGTTGGTTTCGGTTATTGTCACTACGTTTGCCAAATGCGAGTTGGTGATCACAAATTGAAGAAAAAATCACACTTTACATTACCTGGGAATTAAACCGCGAAGCTGTTTTTCAGCCTAGCCTTCCTGTAGCATAACAAAAGTTCCTGAATCTATACCTACCTGTCGATCCTGAGCCTCCCCCCTCAGTTGCCAGATTAGCTCAGCGCACTGCGCCAGGCCCGTCGCTCCCAGAGGATGTCCCTTAGCGATCAGCCCACCGCTGGGGTTCACCACCACCCGCCCCCCATACGTGTTATCGCCAGCGTCGATGAACTTGCCAGCTTCACCTTCCCCACACAACTGAAGACCTTCATACGTAATCATTTCGTTAGCGGCAAAGCAGTCGTGCAATTCCACCACATCTACTTGTATTGGAGATATACCAGTCTTCTCGTAAATCCTTTTTGCCGCCAAGGCGGTCATATCAGTGCCTGCCACCTTCATTAAACTCTTCTCAGCGAATAAAGCTGGTGTGTCTGTAGCCATTTCCATGCCGATAATTTCCACAGCCTTGCTTTGGAGACCGTAATGGATGACGGCTTCTTCTGACATCAGGACAGCCGCTCCTGCACCGTCGCTGGTAGGACAGCACCCCAACTTTGTCAGAGGGCCGTATATTCGCCTCGAGTTTAATATCTCATCAACAGTATACTCCCTCTTGCTCTGCGCTCTCGGATTCTTCGCACCATTACGGTGGTTTTTCGCTGCTATCTTCGCTATATGCGTCTCAGTTGTCCCGTACTTCTGCATGTGTTCTAAACCAGCATTGCCGAAGTATTGTGGTGTCAACGGCCCGGGGAGGACTTTCGTGATCTCCGCCATTTTGTCGATGTGCTTACTCAAAGGATCAGCTCGGTCTGTGAAGTTAGCGGTGCTTAGAGCTCCTGGCTGCATCTTTTCGAAGCCTAAAGCTAATCCAACGTCTAATACACCACCTTCTATTAACTGTTTGCAAAGGAACAGAGCGTTCGACCCTGTTGAGCAGGCGTTGTTGACATTGTAGATGGGTATACCTGTCATACCGACTTGGTACAAAACCCTTTGACCTGAAGTAGAGTCTCCGAAGACGTAGCCGCAGAAAGCCTGTTGGATATCCTGGTATTTAACGCCGGCATCCTTCAAAGCGTCCAGGACAGCCGCCTTTGCGTATTCAGGATAGTCGCCACCGGTGCCTGGTTTGACGAACTCCGTCATTCCCACGCCGACTACAAATACTTTTTTTTTCATATTTGCGACTGTCCTGCTGCTGATCATGAAGAGAACTGAGATAGTGATAGCCGTTATTACGATACAGATGATATAAGAGTTGATAAGTTATTATCGCACGTATTACATTATTCGTTCGGTGTTGAGTTATCTGCGTGTCGTATTAGCTTTTACGTCAGTACGTCAATATATGATGTATCTATGTATTTGCGATGGCGCTGCGGCTATGGCGTTTGGTTTGCGATCGTGCCAGTTAAGCAACTTTCGCTATGATAATGTCACTGGATGGGTGACCAAATAAAAACATGTCGTGCTTCGGATGGCACATAAAGCCTTTTCCAGTTGTAGTCCAGTTGTAGTCGGATGGTTATTAGTGTTAAGCACTACAAGATCAAAAAATCGACAGGGAGCGAAATAATCAAAAGAGTGCGACTTTGTATTCAACATGAAGGGACTCATTTTGAGCATTTGATAAATTGATTAATTTTGTATTAAAAATGTTAAAATTCATGGTCTTCCTTTTATTTGTGACACTACGTTATTCAGCAAAAAATAATCCTTTCGATAGTTATGACTTATTTTTCTTATGTAACGGGTTCGATTCCCTGTTCAACCATGTAATTATTTAAATATCTATTAATTCAGTTTAAATATTTTTTTTTATTAAAATAATGTCCTCTTTCAGTAAAATGTTTCATCTACAATATTCAAGGTACTTTTTCTCCATGTGGCATATCCGTGGGACGCCCTGTATATTCAAAGTCCTCTACATACACTTTTAAACTTACGCGTTCCGTTATAAACAAACATTTAGACGGGGATTAACGCATCCCTTTTTATACCGATCATTTATGGTATAAAAAGGTATGCGTAGTATGCCTTTAATAAGTAGTTAGCGTCAATCCTCTCCAAATCCTATCCACAGTACCGCACGCACTCATCTCGGAGTCGGACGTGCTATCGAGTACAAAGTCATTGTTTACGTAAAAAAATGGCTCACACTGTGAAGTGCAATACATGCAATTTTGTAGTAGGTTAATTGTTAGCTTACGTGCAAAGCAAAATATCCATAAATTGATGAAGAAAGTCTGACACGAATATATGTATCATCATTCAAAGGCGACGAAATCATGAGATCGAAGTCGTTACTCTTGATTCGCTGCCAACCGAAAAACGGAAGATATTACGAAAAAAACAGGGGATGGAAAGTCGTGATGTCGAAGATATCATCTCTCTTTTTAAAGGGACGGATCCTGAAGTTATGCCGGTGTTCGTCGCCCGTGATCTAGAAAAACTTCCAGCGGTAACTTTCGACCAGAGTTACTAGGTTCTAGATGTTACGAAGCTGCTCTAAGACCTTCTTATTTTACAAACAGAGCTACGTGATAATAAAGTCTAAATATCGGGCGAAAGAACAGTTTGAAGAACTGAGATTGGAGGTGAGAAACATAGTGAGCGTCCGCTGATTGATCTGGTGTGCGTTCAGAAGTACCCTGAGTTTTTTGACAATGAAGACTTGAAGGTCGGTAATAAGATAAGAAATCCTTCCTAAAGAGGCCTGTAATTTGGTGAAACGTAGACTATGGCAGTGGACTGCTTTTGCGGTCCTCATTGCCTAATCTCTGACTAATCCTTTAGGAATAATAGTCGTGATTGTACAGGAAAAAAATTTCAACAGTGCACAAAATTTTTCTAAGAATTAGTATCAGCAATAGAACATACAGGTTGGCCCATAAGTCCCTTGAAATGTAAAATAATAATAATAAAAAACTAGTTACATTATGTAATTTTTTTTTAATTTATAGTAATCCTTATAAAATGGGAATTATTTTTTGAAAACCTTTCATCTAAATGTATCCGTTACGATCGCGGCACTCCTGTAAGCGACGTCTAAAATTATCCATCACTGCGCGGCAAGTAAGCTCTGTAATGCTTGCCATTTCTCTTCGGATATTTTCTTTCAGGACATGAATTGCCTGGGGGTTGGTTTCATACACTACTCATAAGATAACCCCATAAAAAAAGTCTATTGGGGTCAGATCCGGACTACGTGGTGGCCACGGAATATCTCCTCTACGAAAGATCACTTTATTATTTATTTATTATTTTATTCACTTGATTGGCCAATTACGTTAGCCACTGCCGGAGAGCTCAAAAAAGACCGATTTACTTTTATAAACTATTTAATTCTGATATTAGAATCACAAAGAAAATTATAATTAATAATTAAATCTAAGTGTTGACTCGATCGATGTAGGTACCGAAGTGGCGTAATCGTCCGGTCACGTAGGCCGCTGCGTTGGAAACACGGGGCGCGGTGTCATCAGTTTCCGCCAGTTGCAATAACTGGAGCGGGCGAAGTCCGTACAATCGCCAACTCAGCTTTTAGGGCCGTGTGCACTGTTATTAGTGGTGCTTGCTATCTTAGCATAATCCCTACTACGTGATCTCGTAACAGGCCCGTCACAATGTTGTGTATCTTTATTTGTTATTTGTTTGTTATTTTCTGTTTTTGTATTTCACGTCTTTTTTATTATATTTTTAATTATTTAATCAGACAGTCAATAAATGATTTTTCTTTATTTCTTTCTTATTAGGGAAAAGTTGACGGACGACGGGCATAGCAGTGTTAGAGGTATGGGCAGTTGCTTCATCCTGTTGAGACCAGGTCTTTTTTGTGGCTTTTTTATGGTGTTATCTTATGAGTAAAGTGTAGAAAACAAATCGCCGGTCAATTAATGTCTTGAAAGAAAATATCCGACGAGAAAAGGCAAGCATTACAGAGCTTACTTGCCGCGCAGCTGTGATAATAAAAAATTTAAAACATCGCTTACAGGAGTGCTGCGATCGTAACGGATTACATTTAGATAAAATAATTTTCATAAAATCATTCCCATTTCATGAGGATTACTATAAAATAAAGACCTTTTATATAATGTAACTAGATTTCTTTAAATTTTAATTTTACGTTTCAAAGGACTTATAGGCCCTGTACTTCCGTATTTTTTTTTTCATTTTCAAGTAGACTTATCCGATGGGGGCACGCCAACCTCTTTGTGCAGCTATCCCAACAAGGTCAACGCTCACCAATGTGTTTGCTTTCCAAAAAACAGCACCGAGAGTACCTACTCTCGTTGCTGTTTTTTGGAATACCTATGCCCGTAAGCCGCGCCGGCGCCGCACCGCACGTGCCGCGTCACCATGAATTACCTCTTTTGTCAAGATGCCCGAGTATTCGAACCATGAGTACTACGAAATAGTGCGTGTTTACTTGATAAGTGTAAAAAGTCTTAGAGCAGCGCAGATGATGAACATAAAGAAAGTGTACCCCGTTTGCGAGCCCAGGAGATTCGTTACCTTGCTGTGCCTAAGTTGAGAACAATTCTAGCTGCGAATCAAAGGCTACTGCATCATCATCATCATCATTAGCCTACACTCGTCCACTGCTGGACATAGGCCTCTCCAAGAACACGCCACTGTGTACGATCCGCGGCTACTCTCATCCAGCTCTTGCTAGCCACCTTGCGAAGATCGTCACTCCACCTTATCTAAGGGCGTCCTACGCTATGCTTGCCGATACGTGGTCTCCTCTCCAGAACTCGTCAACCCCAACGGTCATCGGTTCTGCGACTGATATGGCCGGCCCACTGCCACTTCAGCTTGCTAATGCGGTGGGCTATGTCGATTACCTTGGTTCTCTGCCGGATCACCTCGTTTCACATCCGATCCCTCAGAGAAACTCCGAGAATAGCCCTTTCCATAGCCCGCTGAGTGACTTTAATCTTGTGAATCAGCCCTACCGTCAGTGTCCACGTTTTGGCTCCGTACCTATGTCATGACGGGTAGGACGCACTGATTGAAGACTTTCGTCTTTAGACATTGCGGAATTGGCGACGTAAAGACTCGACGTAATTTGGGAATGGGATGACATGTTCGTTGAACATAACGTTGATTTTGTCCAAGTTCATCCGAAGACCGATGCGTCGAGAAGAATCAGCTAGGCCGTTCAGTATGTGTTGTAGCTCCTGCAACGATTCAGCCATGATGACGATGTCGTCTGCAAATCGCAAGTGTGAGTTGTATTCGCCGTTGATGTTTATGCCACTTTCTTTCCAGTCCAGCGTTTTAAACATATCCTCTAAGGCATTTGTAAATAGTTTTGGGGATATCACATCCCCCTGTCTCACACCTCGATGTGTGTGGATATGATTTGTCTGCTGGTTCTGTACTTGAACGGCCATGGTGGCGGCATTGTAGAGACACCTCAACACTTAAATATATCGCCAATCGACTTGGCATCATTGCAGGGATTTAGAGCAGCCCAGGTCTTCTACTACTTCTTTATAATTATAATAATTTAATCGGTGATAGAAATCAAACTTCTGCATTTTGCTGCGTTAGGGCGGGAAGCCGGCGCAAGCGATGAATTCGTCGGTCATCAGTAGTCAAGAGTAACCATGAGTTGATACGTTTATATGGAAACATTCATTATTTTCTATGTTCAATGTTTGTAATTCAAAAATTATAAAATAAAACACACGTGTACAGCACACCGCTGGCTTTCAGCGTATCACAAACTACTAGAAAAAATTCAACCGTCTTCTGGGGTCTCGATAGCTTAGCGGTTAGAGCAGTGGACCGGAAATCCAAAGGTCATGGGTTCGATTCCCATTCGAGCTTTCCTGAGTTTTGTTGTTTTTTTCTAGTAAACATTTTACCTATGTATGTACCTATGTATGTAAGAAATCCTTTCTAGGAACTCCATGGCGCAGCAGCTAGCGATTTCGGTTTGCGATTTGCCTGCTAAGCGACTTTCGCAATATCGAGTCACTTGATGGGTGACCAAATTAATAAAACATTTCGAGCTCCTCCGTGCTTCGATTGTCTCGTTAGTCCCGGTTGTTGTCGTAAGATGGCAGTCGTTAGAACCCCACCAACCGCACTGGGCCATCGAGGTCGGTTATGGCCCAATCTTCTCATGGGATTTGGGCCTGAGCCCAGCAGTGAGATATTTATAGGTTTATAGGCTAATGATGAAGAAATCCTGTAAGTAAGTATAACGTTGATCGGTAAGCAAGTCCGCGTAAAAGGGGTTTGTAAAAAACGCGTAAGGATCTGTGTTTTCATGATGAGCAAGATGGCAAAGATGATGATGATAATGAAGATTTTTTTTTTATTGGCAACGGGTAAGCGCTTGGCCTTCATCTCACCTGATGGTAAGTGACGATAAGGCCGAAGGTGGAAGCACGATTCACCCGGAATCCTCAACCACTGAGGAACTGGCTATCTTATCTCTAACTGCCGGAACACAACAATGCTATAAACATCGTTGTTATGGCGACAGACTTAGATAAGATGGTGGTAGCTAGCCAGGCGGGCTTAACAGCCCTACCACCAACCAAACCGAGCACACAAAGATGTGCCCCCCGCTGGGAATCGAACCCGGGCCCTCTGGGTCTGAAACCGGTAGCTTAGCCACTAGACCACAGAGGCGGTTGAAAATTGAGGAGCTCGATGGCGCAGCGGCTAGCGCGTTCGGCTTGCGATCTTGCCCGCTAAGCAACTTTCGCTATGCCGGGTCGCTGGATGGGTGACCATATTTAAAAAAACATGTCGAGCTCCTCCGTGCTTCGGAAGGCACGTTAAGCCGTTGGTCCCGGTTATTGTCGTAAGATGACAGTCGTTAAAACCCACCAACCCGCATTGGGCCAGCGTGGTGGGTTATGGTTCAATATCCCTACGTGCTATTGTCCACGTGGAAGGCCTGTCCCCAGCAGTGGGACATTTATAGACTGATGATTTAAGATGACAAAGCCTAATATGTTATGTGTATGTGTTATCTTTATAGACAATTATAAACAATTTTTATTTATTTTTATTAAAATACTCAACGACGATAACAAAATAATACTGACACATATACGTGACGGCGCATTGCAGAAGGAACCACTATCGAAGCTAAACTATAACTAGCAGCGCCCTCTAGCGGATCGTCATTTTGCCTTTGGCTGTTGGTAGGCTGTATGTAAGCTGTATGTAGGCTGTGTGTCAACGGACGTGCACCTAAAATATCGGGATAGGGTGGCAACACAGGCCCTCTTGCGAAGCGTCGAGTCATGGCGGAGGAGCGGGCATTTTTGTGAAAACACTTTAGATCCGGGAGCCGTCTCCGCCATACGTGCTCAACGAATCGCCCAGTTCTGATGCAATACTAAGTGATTATTAAATAGCGTTTGTTCTAATGAGTGATTTAAGTTCTTGCCTAAATAGATATTGAGGATATTTGTAGTTTAACGGCTTCATAAAACAAAATCAGTTGGTTTCCGTGATTGAGAGTCTTTAACGTGAATATACCGCCCACATTACAATAAAAGATGGAATATAACCATGATATACGCCCTCCTGTAGCCTACATCAGAAGTGGGATCTGCTTACCATCTCCCACATGGAAATAACGAAGTTAAATGGCGCAATTTGTTGGAACAACAAAATCGGAACTTTTTGGCGATCATCGAGGCTATAAGGTACCGCAACATAATCAATTCAGTTACCCGAATTTATTCGCGCTCGTGGTTAATCACAGCTGACCTATGTATGGCGGAAAAACCCTTAGAAGGCAGCACATGTTATCGTCTAACATCCTTGCACACCTCGTGCAAGTTGAACCACGTGTGCAACGCTTGTCTTTTATGACCGAAATTGGAACAAGAAATAAGTTACACGAGAATAGAAGGCCTTGTCGTACATAAAGAGAAAAGCACCATTTTCGAACGACCGCAACACCGATATACCTACCGAGTTTAAGCCTAAGTTACTAGAGATTTTGAAAGAGTTTAAAGATCATTTTGTCCACGGTACCCCATGGGATTGTAATCGACGCACGCGACTCACTAGAAGATAGCGGAAAAATATGGCGCCGCATATTGAAACATCAAAATCTGATGATTTTATGGTGTTACTTGAAGCTATGAAAGCATCACCGCGATATAAGGCGATTAAGAAGAAGAAGACTATTTATTTGCGGATTCTTTTTATCAAGACTGTCATGGTTATGACCGCACGTGGATTGCTTTAGTTGAAATGACGTGTAAAGCCAAGAAAATATATTAACATGCTGAGTTAGTGACTGCTTTAAGCAAAGTTTGACTTCAAAGGACTTCTTATAGCAAGGTGAAGTATAGTTTTGATAGTTATTTCATTTTAAAAGCGGCGGTTATTTCATTTTAAAAAAAAGTATAGTTTTTTTGGGTTTTATGCTTGTGATTTATCTCCACCCTCAGGTTGAAGGTTATTTAAATGTTGTTAATTAAAAGTGACTGACATGGACTGGGGTTGTATAGGGGGTAAACATTTCATTATTTTACGCTACGAGGCTCCATTTTCAAGATATCTGCAATTATTGCACGAACGTGCCTAATTTTTATTTTTGATATTAAAGCATCTGGTATTCTGCATTTCTTAAAAAATTGAGTACCAGTAGATAAAGAGAGAGTAAATGCCTACGCGGCTATTATCTGTACTTCGCTTATTTCTTATTGAAAAAATGCTACTGAAAAGATTGCTGTCTCAAGTATTTTGCACTTTTCAGAATTTAAGCCACGAGTTTACCGCATAGAAGTTATGGCAAGAGCTTCAGTCGTATTCAAAGAAAAAACATAACGATGAAGAACCTGTCCACTGCTGAGCATCACGACAGCCAACAGCAATGGCCAAAATGGTTATAATTGCAATTAATATGCAATTGGTCACAGATGCATGCCTGTTGATTATTTTTGTATGAGTAAAGTGGTCCAACCCCACAGCGACATTTGAGTTAGTAGTCTTTTCTTGAGCTTTAGTGTACGGTGAGCCCATTTTTACTAAATTTAACGACAAAAAACTGTACTTTCACATACGACGTTAATAGCTCACGGCGATTTAGATTATAGTAATTCATTTTGATAAATTTAACTCGCACTAAACGCGACAATGTTTATGAAGACTAGTCCAAATTTGGAGGACGGCTCACTTTACTAGCAGGGTCGCCATGTACTGTCGGGAGCGGGAAGAGACGAGTGAAACAACGAGTTGGTTATAATACACTGCTTTATTATAAGTAAAAACAGATCACATATATGTGGTGTGAATACATGCACCTTAACCTACATAGTTGGGGTGCCTACACTAGTATGCTGCCCTAAAAGTTAAACAAGCTTGTGAAATTTTAAAACAATATTCGTAATATTTAATTAACGGTTTTCTAACCACTGGAGTTAATACCGGAGAGTAAGTTGTAGACCCCAG
The DNA here is from genome assembly GCA_963921215.1 of Scoparia ambigualis. Classification (NCBI taxonomy): domain Eukaryota; kingdom Metazoa; phylum Arthropoda; class Insecta; order Lepidoptera; family Crambidae; genus Scoparia; species Scoparia ambigualis. The sequence goes on from OY992526.1 coordinate 10,240,139, forward strand.
CCATACGGTACAAAGACGTCCTTACAGGTTATGTTTGGACGAAGGGCAGGTTATGCGATAAGTAGGTATAGGGTTTATGAATTGTTGAAATCAAAAATAATTATACCTAGTGATTCTTCTTTCGCTAGCCCAGCTAAAAAAAAAACTAATTATATTAACTATAAAAACTGTTAAAAAAAAAACATTTTGTCGAGTATTTCAGTAGATGCACTTCCGAGTTCCGAAGTAGTCTCTTTACCATTCCTACGAATTGGAGACTTTGGCAGCGGTACGAACAGTTGAGCGTTTTCGCCATTCTTTGGTCGATATTTTACGATCTATTTGGACTGAAAGTCACTCAAAGCCTCCAAGTCCAAAATCGATCTTACTCCCCGCGTCCACCGCTGGTAGGCTTTTCTCCAAGCGTATAATTTTGAAGTTATCTATCGGGAAGGTCGTAAAATACTTAGAACACCCCGATTATCTTTCGCATAATTTCCAATCCAACATTAAGGACACGTCAAGTAAAAAGTCGGAAAGCGTAGAATTTGTTGAGTTGCATCAGGGATGGTTAGCGGTCGAGCAGAAGCGTGAGGTCGAGATACCAGACTTTATTGAGAAACATAATAGTAACGGTTTCCCAGAAACAGTAGCTCACACTTGTGACGTCATAAATGGTATGATCTACCGAGAAGTCGGAACGAATAAAGCAATTTCTTGGTTGCCGGTAGTGCCTCGTTCCTTAGCTTGAACTCTAATTAACCATGTTCATAGTGAGATACAACATATTGGATGCGATAAAACTCTAGAGAAACTTTACTAGCAATATTGGTTTCCACAAATGTCAAAGTGTGTTCGTAAATTTAACGACTCGTGCATTATTTGCAAATAATCAAAGGTCCCATCAGGATCGCAACCTATTCAGTTACATCCCATCGTTAAAATACCTGTTCCCTAGCATACGATCCATATAGATTTTACCGGTAAACTCCGTGGGAAGAGTGATAGGAAAGAATACTATTCAGTAATAATTAATGCATTCACGAAATGCGTTCTGTTGGAACATACGGTATCTGTAGATGCAGCTGGTGCGGTTGGCGCTTTAAAAAGGACAGTAGTCTCTTTGGGGCGCCTAAGCGCGTTATTGCTAACCAGGGCCAGTGTTATATCAGTGCAGAGTTTAAATCTTTTTGTGCCGAACATAAAATCGATTTTCAAGTAGAGCTAATGGACAAGTTGAGGGCGTCATGCGCACTTTTAAAGGCTTGCTAACTATTGTCGAAAATTACCTCAGCAAAACAATGCGTGACGCATTAGGAAATGTTTAGTTAGCACTCAACAGCTCCAAATCCACAGTTACAAAATTGACACCAACAGAATTTATGCTCTGTTTAAGCTGCCATTCTTTGGGAATGCCAAAAATTGGGTTTTCTGATCCATATAATAAATAAAAAGATAGATCCAGGTATCGAACAGAGAATCGATTTAGGGACTGCTATTTATGCAAAATGCGTCTGATTACATACGAAAGGCAGTAGCCGCGCGCGTCAGATACTCAAAGATTTAACCAAGGTCGCGCAACTATCAAGCCTATGTCAAGGGGTGACTGTGTTCATCAAAAGCAGTGAACGTAAACAAACTAAATTGAAAATGAAATTTAGGGGTCCTTTTCTAATATCTGCAGTGTTACATAACGACCGATAAGAGTTAAGAAGTGTTACCGTTTCACATCGCACCCTCAAATATGCACATGAGAACTTGCGTCCAGTACCTCGGGGTAATAATGGACTAGTGGAAATATCGTGTAGTTTATTGGGTGAGTAGGACGAGGAGGAGGAGGCCATGACGGCGCCGGATAACGTAGACCTCTGGTGATCGCTTTGACAGACGGGACAGGAGTAGTTGTGATACATTAACTGCAAGGCTCCAATACGCTTACCGTAGAGTCAGACACACTTACAGCAGAGTCGGATACTGTAAGTGAAACGTCAAAACATGAAATCATTGAGCATGAAGTCCAAATTCATGCAGAGCAGAACAGTCCGTAACCACTAGGTATGTGGAATCGACGTGCATTAGTAGTTGCTTAAAGTTTAATTTGTGTAGTACGTGTGTTGTGTAGTTAGAAGGGAGAGTGTGGGTAGTATAAAGGTGGTCGAAAGGACAGCGTCGTCCGGGCCATGCAGCTACAAGCGGCTGGTTGAAAGGACACGCTCGTCCGGTCCAGCCTTACGTGTTTGGAGAAAGATGTCGTCCGGTTCGTACACTTGTATGATCGAAAGGACAGATGCTTTCGCAGAGATTGTGTTACCGAAAGATGTCGTCTGGTTCGTACAATATTTAGTACGTTCGAAAGGACACATGCTTTCGCAGAGATTGTGTTGCCGAAAGATGTCGTCCGGTATGTACATTATTTAGTACGATCTAAAGGACACATGCTTTCGCAGAGATTGTGTTGCCGAAAGATGTCGTCCGGTTTGTACACCTGTATGATCGAAAGGACACATGCTTTTGCTGGAATCATGTTTGCTTGATAAGGTGGTGGTGGTGGTAGCGGTGTGGTGGTAACAGTGTCAGGCTGGACGAGCAGTGTGTGTAAATAGTTCTGTTTCAGAACATCCATAATATGCGCCCGAGGACGGGCGATTGTGAGTCCGGCCGTGACGGCGCATTGCAGAAGGAACCACTATCGAAGCTAAACTATAACTTGCAGCGCCCTCTAGCGGATCGTCTTTTTGCCTTTGGCTGTTGGTAGGCTGTATGTAAGCTGTATGTAGGCTGTATGTCAACGGACGTGCACCTAAAATATCGGGATAGGGTGGCAACACAGGCCCTCTTGCGAAGCGTCGAGTCATGGCGGAGGAGCGGGCATTTTTGTGAAAAAACTTTTGATACGGGAGCCGTCTCCGCCATACGTGCTCAACGAATCGCTCAGTTCCGATGCAATACTAAGTGATTATTGAATAGCGTTTGTTCTAATAAGTGATTTCATTTCTTGTCTAAATAGATATTGAGGATATTTGTAGTTTAAAGGCTTCAAAAAACAAAATCAGTTGGTTTCCGTGATTGAGAGTCTTTAACGTGAATATACCGCCCACATTACAATAAAAGATGGAATATAACCATGATATACGCCCTCCTGTAGCCTACATACGCAAAATAAGGATAAAAGAGAGAAATATTATAACGGTTTTCACGCTTACTGACATTCTTATTGATTCTTCTATTGTAAACAAGTACAACATACGGTTTAAAACCACTGATATAGATATTTTTTCCGCAACACGTAAAAGTTTTAAGAACGAAATTCTGTTACAATACAACCTTTATTATACAATGTGATAGGGTTGGTACTTCTAACCCGTTAAGGCTAAGTACTACATCTAAATTCATTGGCAAAAAAAAAAAATGGGGGGGGTCCAACCCCCTCCCCCTATAATTTATGACCATTTTTACTTTATGCGATATCAAAGGTTTCATACGCCGGAGAAACATAAAAAAATTGCATACGGTAGCTAATGACACTGGCTAACTAATAAATTACTTTGTTTCGTATGTTTGAGATTATTTTGGTGAGAAAAAAATTATTACTTAATTATTTTGTGATTTAAATCACTTTTTTTAACTCCATATTTTTTTTTGACTATGAATTTAGATGTAGTAGCCTTAACAGGTTAGAAGTACCACCCCTATCACATTGTATATTATATAGTGTAACTATTAGGCGATAAACCCTAAGTCGTAAATCCATCAGGCAGGATGTAGTCACTATGACGTGTCTCAATAAAAAAAAACCTTAAAAGCCGTGATCAACAGTGTGCAAGAATAAAAAACCTAAAAGGAAACGCAGCAAAGTAATACATAATAGTCATTTAATATCAAGTAAACAGTTTTAACAAATACTCGTTTTTACTATAACTCCTGCACTAACACCTTTACGTTATATCAACTGTTTACGATAAATTTAGAAATGCTTACAAGGACACCCGTTTAATTTAGAAATGCTTACAAGGAAACCCGTGAAACGTATTTTTATAGGGTGTAAATTTTTTGCCATCTAGCGATGAGTAGCGAAACTATAAAGTTCAAGGAAGCGCTCAATTAGTTGCTGCTATTCGACACAGTGTCGCTAGTAAACATTTACTAATTTTACGATAATACGAAAGACGACTGGTTTATTTATAGTTTATCCCTTTATTGGGCAGTGCATGACGGTTTACAGTTTTAAAGAAACGGAATAAAGTTTAAATTATTGTGTCAAATATGTGAAAAGAGTATTTAGGTTTCTAAAGATTAAAGTCTGTTCTTTAATTTTAGGTTTGGACCTAAAATTTTACAATATAACACAATACAATTTTACATTACAACTTGGAGAGGTTCTTCGGCGTTACGTTGGAGAAGCCTTTCTTGTACATAACTATGACGACGGCGCCTCCAAGACCCAAGTTATGTTGCAATGCGATGCGCGCGTCTTTCACCTGAGGGACAGAGGCAAAAGATAATTATGAATTAATAGGTTACTTACAAATTGGAATGTGTTAAAAATCCACGAGGGCGTTTCGAAACTGCAACCTTCTGTCTCTGATAGGTACTGATAAGAACAAGGTAGTTTAATTGGAAGAGCACAAAAAATGTCCACGCGGAGGTTTCGTAGGTACTTACCTGCTATGCGATTCTCTAAGCGACACATAGACGCTGCGCGCATGGCTGTGATCTGCTGTCTCTTTCCAACTTTATGTATATGAAAGAGACAGAGTCATTTCTCAGCGCTGCGGCAGCCGCTGCTACCAAGGCTTTTACTTAGAGAATCGCACCGCCGAACCCTTCTGACAATCCGGGTTAGCAGTGCGATTCTCTAAGTTAAAGCCTTGGTAGCAGCGGCTGCGCGCATCGCTGTGATCTGCTGTCTCTTTCCAATTCTATGAATATGAAGGAGTCAGAGTCAGTTCTCAGCGCTGCGGCAGTCGCTGCTACCAAGGCTTTAACTTAGAGAATCGCACTACTGACCCGGATTGTCAGAAGGGTTCAGGAACCTACGAAACATGCGCGTCGACATTAAAAAAAAATCTAATTAGTAATAAGTTTGCAAAAAAATTTGCGTTAAAATTATTAAAATATACAATGGGTATGTTTCAAACGTCACAAATTTTCAACAAAAAAAATATACCAACTATACACAGTTTAATATAAAACTGTGAAGATAACTAAAATTACTACCTATAGGCGGGAATCAAACCCACCTTCTCCACAATCCACCGAGTTATTACCTAGATAAGCCTGTTGACGTAGGTTCGATTCCCTACTGAGGTAGAAATTATTTAACGTTTCCTTATCTTCGAGCTTACATACATACATAAAATCACGACTATTATCCCCAAAGGGTTAGTCAGAGACTAGGCAATGAGGACAGCAGAAGCAGTCCTCTACCATAGTCCACTTTTCACCAAATAGCGACTGCACATGTGCTCATCGTGACAGGTGGTAAGCCTATCGTTGCTCTATGCTGTTGGATGTATGTCCAGTCTTTAGTCCGTTAGTCGCCTTTTACGACACCCAAGGGAAGAGACGGGGCGGTAGTATTCTTTCACTTCTACGCGACACGGTTAATTTATATACTTACTAACATTTAAAATTAGAATAGTCGATGTATTTTAGTTATCTTATCTCGCGTTTTCTTTATTGCCGTAAAATCTCATTGGTATCTCACGTGGTGGTATCATATCATATCAGTACTACCTTTACCAGTATTAGCTTTAATGATTAATGCTCTCTGTTGTGTACATGTTGTGTACATGTTTTGTACAGTCAGCATGGTATTGATTAATGAAACCTTTGATTAGAACAAAAGAAGTTTTTTTTAAACTAGATACTAAAAAGAAGTTATTTTAGCATTTAAAAAAGGAAATAGGGGCTGTTAATTACTTAAGTTAATTTTTATCATTTGTCCAGTCTGTGTAAGAAAAAATCGATTTCCTTTCATCTATTTTTATCTATGAAAACACACAGTTTAAATTAATAATTAATATAATAAAAATAAAATATTTTTTAAATCATTTCAAGTTTAAGTTCAAAATTTCTTTATTCAATAAACTTAAAATATGCATTTTGAATCGTCTAATTTATTTGAATGGATGGGCACCCGTTTACCCACCCCACCCATTCAGGAAGTCTTTTGGCTGTGGAGAAGAACGGGCGCAAGAAACTCCACAGATTTATAATAATGTAGAAGTAACGACATTTACAAGACAATATCGATGGCTTAGTGCACACATGTACTAACTACAAAAATTGCGATTTTTACTTTTTGACTGCCAACTGTATTAATTGACGTGCACTACCGTTTGCGCTTACCCACGTGTCGATATTCTATCTCTTTCTATCAAAAACCCAGTGTCACGGTTGTATCAAGTAAGCTTCGGTTTTGTCCAAAAGTATTAAAATCCTTTATTTTTACTAATCTGCTACGAAAACTCCTTAAGTGATTTTAAGATTCCCTCCCGCGGTACTAGTTAACGCACAAAAATATTAGGTACATTTACGTTATGTAATTTTACATATTACATACAATCCAAATGTTGTAAGTGCAGTTAATACAAAAACAAATCTAATGCTTGCAACTGTTTTTAAGTGCACAAATGTGCTAAGTCGCTACGATACAAAAAATAACTGTACATAATATGTTTACCAAATCATCGCAAATCACATACCTATCTATTACGCTTAACTCATTTTTGTTTTGTTCCTTGAAATGCTCAACTAACGACATTTTAAGTTAAGTGTACTTTCGATAATTGTTTTGCGCGTAATTTTTACGTATATACACGAAGGCTAAGAAAAATCGGTTAATGTCACGTTCATACTGGCTTTTTCACCACCACCTTTACTAAAATTTTTTTGTAACACGTTCGATATTAGCACAAGTATTATTAATATTTGTTCCAAAAATAGAGGACATGCAGGCTTTTATGTTGGCACTGACAATCGAAATGGTAATATTCCCGCAAATATAACTTCCTTAGGCTACGAAATTTGCGAAAGAGCAATATTGAGCAGTGCCCTCGAATTGAGTCTTACTATTGTCGCAAAGACCCAAAAAAATTATATTTAGATAGTGATCTGAATCTGAACGTATCTCGCATGTACAAAATTTACAATGAAATTTTTTGCCCAGATAAACAAATAACTCCCGTATTATGTATAAACCACAGGATTTTTCACTACTATGAGCCAAAACTAGCATTTTATAAGCCCTGCAATGTGTATAAGTGATCAAATGAAAAGGCTAGTTTACAAGAAGAATATGATGCACACAAAAAACGCGAAAAAGACTCTTTGGATATGAAAAAAGAAGACAAAGAAATATGTTTAAACACAGATGGTGCTTTTAGAGCAAATACATTCGACCTAAAAGCTGTTCTTTCTATACCCCTTACCGGTGATTGCAAAATAATAATATATTATTTACGAAAACTCTCATAGTACAATCTAACTATTTTATATTTGATAATGGGTTCTGCCAGGAATAAACCAAAACATTATGATGTTAATATTATGAAACATGACGATTTCTATGACATAAAGGCATTTGAAAAAACTTTAAATACTTACACAACTAAAAACATAAAAAATGAGACTGAAATGGTTTAAAATTAAGTGGCTTCGCGTAAACAAAGAATCGCCTACTTCGATATTTTATAAATACGACTTGAACGATTCAGATTTAGAAGAAATCAATATTTGCAAGGAAAAAAATGGAGGAAAAAAGAAATACTTCATTAACATTTTAAAAAAAAACCTGAAAAGAGCATACAAATTTGGTGCTACTTATTTCACAATGTAAGAAAAAAGATCTTCTTACTCTTTAAAGGATGGTGTGATCCCATCAGACTATGGGCAATACTATAGAGACTTACCATCCAGTTCTGCAAATATTCCTAATATCAATATCACTGACACTGAAACATCTGATTATGAAGTTAAGAATCAGGATGAGAGTATTATTAATAACCTACCTTATTCTAAGACTAATTACTGATTTAAAGAAACTTAAATAAATAAGTACTTTCCCTAATTTTGTTAGTGTTTAAGAAATACTGATTTAGTAACCTATACTATTCTTAATAATTAATTAAACTTTGTAGAACTTTAATAAATTATTAATTACCTACTATGCAATGTTTTATTGATTTCCTATTTAATAATATTATTATTATTTTATGTTCTAACCTGCACAAAATATCTTGAGTTGGTATTCTGTGGTATTAAATAAATATTTTAATATTTCAATTTTGATAAGTACCTGTTTATGTAGTAGAATATTGACCCCGCCCCACTTAGTACATTCGTGCATTCAAATTACTAAATTTAAGGGTTCAAATGTACTAAGTAAGGGGGTTATCTAGAAATTCAGCTGATTTTGTTATCACTTTGACGTAATTCGGTTATGAAATCTACTTATTTGTAGAACCAAAGAATAAGTCTTATGAATAAACGTAATTTGCATTCCATATCATACACAGTTTTTGTATTATTCATGCTTAAACTTTAAAATGCTCTCCTGAAAAAACAAATTTTTGTAATTAGTGCATGTGTGCTATAAGCCATCGATATGTCGTTACCAAAAAATTATACAATATACAAATTACTAATATGTTATGCTCGTACACGCACTATGTCCTGTTTAACATTAAATGATTTAAAAATAAGATTCCTTCGGACGCCTTCCCCCAATATTTTCAATTTATAAGCGTAAGCTTATAGATTGTTTCGCTTAAAATGAAGAAGTTTTAGCCGTTCAACATCGATTAATTGGCTGGTGGCTGTTCTCTCCATTTGACCATTATTCTTTAAATAGTTTATAAACCTTAATCTTTGGACAGAACTAATACGTTTGTTTATGTGTTAAACAATGAAATGCGAGAGTATCAAGTGAATAAAAAATACAGTTACAAACAACACGTTTTAAAATGGCAATAATGTACATATACATAATGTACTTAATGTATATATACGATTACAAACTGTTGAATAATCTAAAGCGCTTTATCAAACGTTTTATTGCCGTTAATAATATTTTTATAGTTATCTCCAATCCAACTAGCACTTTGTTTGGTAATAAAAATATTGAACTTTGAATTGCCATGCCATGAAGCTATCTGTTGCTAGCGACAGAATAATTTTAAAATAAAGAAACTATTTTTATTTTAAGAATATTTTAAGTATTCTTTCTTTCGAGGATCTTGATAGCGCTACGGCTAAGGCGTTGTGTTTGCGATCTTTTCGTAATGCCGGCTCAATGGATGGGTGACCAAACACATTGAGCCCCCCTGTGAGAGAAACTAACGCCTATACGTGCACATAAAGGTGTTGGATTCGGTTACTATCACTACGCTTGCCAATTATGCGAGTTCGTGATCACAAATTGAAAAAAAATCACACTTTACCCCACCTGGAAATTAAACCGTGAAAATGGTTATCAGCCCAGTCTTCCAGTAGCAGAATAAAAGTTCCTGAATCTACTAACCTGTCGATCCTGAGCCTCCCCTCTCAGTTGCCAGACCAGCTCAGCGCACTGCGCCAGCCCCGTCGCCCCCAGAGGATGCCCCTTTGCGATCAGCCCCCCACTGGGGTTCACTACCACCCGCCCCCCATACGTGTTATCGCCAGCGTCAATGAACTTCCCAGCTTCACCTTCCCCACACAACTGGAGACCTTCGTACGTAATCATTTCGTTAGCGGCGAAGCAGTCATGCAATTCTACCACATCAACTTGCATTGGAGATATACCAGTCTTCTGGTAAATCCTTTTTGCTGCTAAAGCGGTCATATCAGTGCCTGCCACCTTCATTAAACTCTTCTCAGCGAATAAAGCTGGTGTGTCTGTTGCCATTTCCATACCGATAATCTCCACAGCCTTGCTTTGGAGGCCATAACGGATGACAGCTTCTTCTGACATCAGGACAGCCGCCCCCGCACCGTCGCTGGTAGGACAACACTCCAACTTCGTCAGAGGGCCGTATATTCTCCTCGAGTTTAATATCTCATCTACAGTATACTCCCTCTTGCTCTGCGCTCTCGGATTCTTTACACCATTGCGGTGGTTCTTCGCTGCGATCTTTGCTATGTGCGTTTCAGTTGTCCCGTACTTCTGCATGTGTTCTAAACCAGCATTTCCGAAGTATTGTGGTGTCAACGGTCCGGGGAGGACTTTCGTGATCTCCGCCATTTTGTCGACGTGCTTACCCAAAGGATCAGCTCGGTCTGTGAAGTTGGCGTTGCCTAGAGCTCCTGGCTGCATCTTTTCGAAGCCCAAAGCTAATCCAACGTCTAATACACCACCTTCTATTAACTGTTTGCAAAGGAACAGAGCATTAGAACCTGTTGAGCAGTTGTTGTTGACATTGTAGATCGGTATACCGGTCATACCGACTTGGTACAACACCCTTTGACCCGAAGTGGAGTCTCCGAAGACGTAGCCGCAGAATGCTTGTTGGATATCCTCGTATTTGACGCCGGCATCCTTTAAAGCGTCCAGGACAGCCACCTTTGCGTATTCAGGATAGTCACCGCCGGTACCTGGTTTGACGAACTTCGTCATTCCCACGCCGACAACGAATACTTTTCTCGTCATATTTGCGACAGTCCTGCTGCTAATCATGAAGAGAACTGAGATACTGATAGCTAGAGTTAAGTTTTTATTTCGATACCAAAGATAAGGAGTGATAAGTTATTATCGCACGTATTACATTATTCGTTCGTTGTTGTGTTATCTGCGTCGTATTGGGTTTTACGTCATTACGTCACTATGCGATGTATCTATGTATTTTAGAGGGCGCAGTGGCGTTTGGTTTGCGATCGTGCCAGTTATACAACTTTAGTGCTGACGGGTCACTGGATGGGTAAACCGAATTAAAAACATCTCGAGCTCCTCCGTGCTTCGGCATTTATAGCCTTTTCCGGTTGCAGTCGTCAGATGGTTATGAGTTAAAAACTCATCCACCCCCATTAAGCTAGCGCAGGTTTACGGCCCAATATCGGAAATCTTCTATATTCAATCCATACTCCTGTGGAACGCGCTACCTCGGGAAATCAGGATGGCTACGAGTCGTGACACATTCAAAAATAAAGTCCACATGGTCCTGTTTGATAAAACCTTAGCAGAATCATCTCAGTAACGTCCTAGCTATTATATATTATGTATTGTATGTAGGTATATTTATATATTTGTATAATTATTTATTTATTTGTGAATTTGTATATGTATGTTTATTTTTAGTATGTTATTTAGAAGTTAAAAATTACTTTCACGCTACGCTCTCTTCCACTTTTTGTTACCGAAAATGCACCTACCACGTTATCTCTGCACCACACTAAGGTTGACTGGTAGAAAATGCCTCAGGCATTAAGTCCGCCATGTAATATTATAATGTTGCAAAAGTTTAAATAAATAAATAAATAATACCCCTCTGGGGAATTTCGACCATCACGGCTTGAGGAACCTTTAAGTTTCTCGCCACCCCCAAACAAGCCCGGTGAAGCTGTAAAGGTCATCTGCAACCGACAGCACTCACACTCAAAAAAAAAAACTACCGTGACGCGTAGCGGTAAAATAATACTACCACCGCCTCTCTTCCCTTGACTGTCGTAGAAGGCGACTAACGGACTAAAGACTGCACAAAGACTGCACATATCCAACAGCATAGAGCGGCGATGGGCTCACCACCTGTCACGCTGAGCAAATGTGCAGTCGCTATTTGGTGAAAAGTGGACTATGGCAGAGGACTGTTTTTGCGGTCCTCATTGCCTAGTCTCTGACTAACCCTTCGGGGATAATAGTCGTGATTATATGTATGTACATATGTTCCTATGTGCTGTTATCCATGTGGGAACAGTCCAGTCTGAGTGACTGTTGTTACAGTCCATGTGTGGCAACAAAGTACCACGATAATAATTTAAAGAGTGGACTGTATACTTAGGTGTTGGAATCAAACTATTAAATCACTAGTTTTATGCCATAGTAAAAATAATTGCTAAGACAGATATTGAACACCATGCATCACCGAATAACAAAAGCACGTGCTCAGCATGATATACGGTGGTGAGCCCATCGCCGCTCTATGCTCTATACACCGAGATTTTTCATTGGTTTTGGAGCCGAAACCCTGTTCACGTTTATCATCAGTAGAAGCTATTTAGCATGTAAAACTAAAAATATAAGCATAAAAACATCATTAAAAAAATATTCATAAAAAATGTAAGAGCCCTTAGTACCGGACGATCTTACGCATGTCAATGACCGAGGCGCTTCAAACGTGCTTCAAAGGCTCCGCCTACCCCCCGCCCCGCCGCCGGCGCAGGCGGCCGGCCGGGAGTTCATAGGGGTCACGGTGTAGTGAGTAGATGAGGGAACGTTACTATGTGTTTTCGACAAAAAGTCACTTTTATAACTTTTTTTACTAAGCTCGTAAAGTGATTATTATTTCATAAATAGGTACAACACTATTTTTGTATTATAACGTTTTCGGCTCCAAAACCAATGAAAAATCTCGGTGTAGAGCATAGTCTATATTGCTTTGTACAGTATAGACTATAATATATAGTCTATGTCTATACTGTACAAAACAATGTTCTACATATCTTTATTATTGAATTTATCGCATTCACAGTTTACACTATTTATAAGCAATTACGTCTTTATCGATTGTTAAATACTTGCAATAGTATTTCTTTCGACTGTGAGGGTAGACTTCACAGTGATGTAATACCGCTGGCTTGAAGCGTAAATCAAACTACTAGAAAAAATTCAACGAGTCTTCTGGGGTCTCGGTAGCTTAGCGGTTAGAGCAGTGGATCGGCAATCCAGAGGTCATGGGTTCGAGCCCCATTCGAGCTTTCCTGAGACTGGTTCCTTTTTAAACATTTTATCTAATGTTTCACTTTTACTTTTCTATTTTCCAGAACTTCGGATACATGAGTAGCCACTTCAACCCCAACCCGGTCGTGCATCAACCCGACATTCCGAAACCGCCGAGAAATCGGGTCAGTATTTTCTTAGTTTTTTACTTCTAGCAAGGATGATACTTCTAGGCATTCTACGCATAGCATATAGACAAGATATCGTCCTTGCGCATAGGTTTATTCGACGTTACGACTACGGTTGCCAACTTTAAAAAAATATAATAAAGTATTTTAAGGTAAGTTAAGAAAAAAAAACAGTATTTTAAAAAATGGACAGTATTTTTTTTGGAAGGTTTAAATATGGCTGCGCAGCACCGCGCGAACAACGTTCGCAACTATTTTACTTTTTAAACAGGTATATGGTTACCAGTGCACAGTGATACTAAAACTGTATTTGGGATACTTTATTTTATTGAAAAACAGTATAATACTGGTTTTAAACAGTACAGTTGGCAACCCTAGTTATGACCGAGTTAAACCGCTCGTGGTAGGGTATAAAAATGCTGTTTGTATTACATTGTACCTTTCTAAGGTTCTGTGATACATATACTCGCTACTATTGTTCCCTAAGGGTTAGTCAGAGAAGGTAATGAGGAGCGCAGAAGCAGTGCATTGCCATATTCCACGTTACATAAAATGACTGCACATGTGCGAGTGACATGTGGCGAGCCCATCGCCGCTCTATGCTTTTGGATGTATGTGCATTCTTCATTCCGTTAGTCGCTTTTTACGACACCCAATCGTTTATGTTTTTGAGTTATTTTTTAATTAAGTAAGTGAAAAATTAAAATAACACGTTTGTAGAAATAATTTTTGAAGTAGTAAACAGTAAAATTAATATCTGCGAAAATTATGAAATATTGTTAAGGCTTTATTCTGTAGAATAGACCCGATGAAAACACGATTTGATAAAGTTGGCTCGATAGATCCCTGTGACCACGGACCCTGTAAAGGGTTCGAAACGTCAGGATAATATAAAAACTATGTAAATAGTAAATTAAACGCGAGTTAATCCGTAAAAAAGTGTTTCATTTCAATCGATAGAATAAATTCACAAAGTTACATATTTTTGTGTCATTTTATCTTCTTTTCTAGGTTTTATTCTTAAAATAAGTGATTTGGTATTATGAGTCATTTACCAAAATGAAGTTCATAGATAACTTGAAGGATTATAATCAATAGTTTTTTTTTATTACATGTATAATTTTTTAAAAATATAAAACGCGATTATTTGCGCCGCTTTGCTGTTATACCCGTCCCTTACCGTCGTACCGTCGAGAGAGCGAGAGAGAAGCGCTCGAAATACCTCTCCTTAATACCAGTATTTCCACCATTTTGGAAAACAATAAATTGTTAATACCTACATACTCTTTTCAGTTTAACAAGCCGCCAGTGCCGCCACCTAATCAAAATTATGGAAAAATGGTAAGTGTCAGAGTGAAGTGAAGTGTTGCCTGAATATCGTCCCACTGCTGGAGGCCTCCATTAAGGAATACCATTGCACCAAATAAAAATTATCGCTTTATGTTGCTTAGCGCAAAACTCGAGAACGACTCGACCGACTTCACTAATTCTTTTTTTAGTTGTGTTTGTAATGTTCAGGAAAAAGTTAAACCCCCAGAAGTTTGCTTAGTAGTTGATAGTATTTTTAAAACTGTATCTATCTGCTGGTAAACTAAATCTACTTAAAAAAACTAATATTTTTCAGGCCGGGCAACCGGAGTTCTCATACGTAAGTATGAAACAATTGTGTACACAGAGTCACATTTCAAAGTAATATTTTACATATTATTTAATTCTAAGATATGTTTAAAGTAATACATACAAACAAAATACTATTCTTCTCACACTTCAGTTCATACTTTGTCTTTCACCCAAATATGTTCTACAGTTAAGAAACCTATTGTGTGATGAGAAAAAAAATGATTTTGTTATTATCTTTATTTATCATTCTATCTTAAGTATTTTTTTTACAATATTTTATATAAAAGAAAAACATAATATTTACAATATGAAATATTATAAAAAAAACTTAACCTTGGTTGCCACTGGCAGCGGGGAATAGACCCAAACCCAGGGTATCGGTGGTTAGGGCTGCAGAGTGAGGAACCTTCTGACAATACCGTGCCGTGTCAAGAAGTACTGCCCTGTATCTGACCCTTGACCCAACCTTTTAGCGACAGCCTCACTAGATGTTGATCGAGGCTCTTATAAGTCGTATGCCGAAACGACTATCGGTACAATAATTGTTGAATCCAGAAATAAATGATTTTATTATTATTATCGTATTTATTTCTTTTCGTAATTCTAGGTTTTTTTTTATAAAATTCCATATAAAAATAATAAACAAAACTACTATAAAACATTTAACATTATAAAAAACCTAAACCTAGGGTGCCACCGGCAGCGGGGCAGGGCCCAAGCTAACGGTGGTTAGGGCTGCAGAGAGAGGAACCTCCTGACGATGCGTGCCGTGTCAAGGAGTACCGCTATCTGGCCCTTGATCCAGCCGTTATTATTATTATTATTACTTATATTTACGACAATTTATCCTAAAAGGGTTAGTCAGAGACAAGACAATGAGGACCGCAAACGCAGGTCACTGTCTCAGTCCACGATTCACAGAATGACAACTGCACATGTGCTCAGCGTAATAGGTGGTGAGCCCATCGCCGCTCTATGCTGTTGAATGAAATTATGTGCGCAGTCTTTGGTCCGTTAGAAAACTTGTTTCTGTTTATGTTTTTTCTTACCTTTTTAATTTATTGTACGTCGTGTTCATTTCATGTCAATGTAACATTCTTTCTTTTTAATCCGACAAAAAATGGTCTATTCAGTCCCACATAAAATATAAATAAATTTACATACCTAATGAGTTGTTTTTATTCTCTTTCAGCAAGAAAGACCGCCAGGGCTGGTAAGTATAGCCTTAATTAATTCATCATCATCATCTTCGTACAACCATACCAATGCTTGACGCAGATCCACCCACATAAACGATATAAAAACATGATATTGGGCTGAAACCCATCAAGCTGTCCCGTCTGTACGGGGAGAGCATAGTGGGTTAGCAGAGCTGTCTCCGTCCTACCTACCTGGTTGATGATTTTTTTCCACTGACGCTAAGCATTTGCCCTTCATGTCACCTGATGGTAAGTGACGATAAGACCGAAGGTGGAAGCGCGTTTCACCCGGAATTCTCAACCACTGAAGAACTATGGTCAACACTCACCATTATACCGATTGTGTTCGTACTATAACGACATTTGTCAGGAACTGGATATTTTCGATGCATCGGTCAAAGCTATTAAAATATATTTTCTTAACACTTTTTTTTTTGTGATTTAGGAACAAACAGTTACATATTTTTTAATTAAATCGAACAAATTATTACTTATAAACCCAAAGTTCTCTAAATTAAAGACATAATTATATAAGGCAAACAAACTGTACAAAGAATAACAGGCAATGTACATAATACCTATTAAATAAAAAAAAAACCAACAAACAATTCAACAATAACTACCAAAATGACGCACAGCGAGTCCCACAGCGAGAACACTTTTCCAAATTGTAAATATTTAATTTGTTTTTACTCTGTTTAATATTTAACTTCTTATCAATGTTATTATTAGGTGTATACCTTATTATAAATAAAGATTTTTTTTGTGTGCATGCTGTGTTCACAGTTAGAAGGGCATACAGCCATAATTGTGTCTATTCATAAATTTATTTATAAAAGATATATATACAATGTGATAGGGATGGTACTTCTAACCCGTTAAGGCTAAGTACTACATCTAAATTCATCGACAAAATAAATAATATGAGGGGTCCAACCCCCTCCCCCTATAATTTATGACCATTTTTAATTTTTTTTCAATGTGCTGCGGCGCTATGCGATATCAAAGGTTTTATATTATTATGTCGTAGAAATATGAAAAAAATGGCAAACGGTGGCTAATGACACTGGTTAGCTAGTCAATTGACTAAAAAATAATCTCAAACATACAAAACAAAGTAATTACTTTGTTTTGTATGTTTGAGATTATTTTGGTGAGAAAAATATCATTACTTAATTATTTAGTGATTTAAAATCACTTTTTTTATGTTTTCACAGATTATTCAAAACTAAGTTGGACCCCCATATTTTTTTTTTGTCGATGAATTTAAATGTAGTACTTAGCCTTAACGGGTTAGAAGTACCACCCCTAACACATTGTATATACTAGAACAATAAACCTTAAACTAAAAACCTTAAAAGGTATAATATAATAACTAAAATATATTATTAAAAGGAGTCCCTTTAGGAAAGGTTCCGAAGATACTGGCAGCGCATTTTTAATTATTTATTATAATAAATAATTAAAAAAAAACTATTTGGGTTGCACGGTAATACTCGGATAAAAATATTACCGTGGTTTGAGAAACCTGTTTAACCAATACCTCGGTGGCGAAGTGGTCACGCAGCCGCCCGATGTGCAGAAGACGTGGGTTCGATCCCCATCTGAGGTACTTAGTAGTATTTTTCGTTTTACAGTCTTTTTTTTTTTCTGCAACGGGTAAGCGCTTGGCCTTCATCTCACCTGATGGTAAGTGACGATAAGGCCGAAGGTGGAAGCGCGCTTCACCCGGAATCCTCAACCACTGAGGAACTGGCTGTCTTATCTCTAACTGTCGGAACACAACTATGCTATAAACATCGTTGTTATGGCGACAGACTTAGATAAGATGGTGGTAGCTAGCCAGGCGGACTTAACAGCCCTACCACCAACCAAAGCGAGCACACAAAAAGTCTTTAATGTATGTTAATTTAATTTATAGCCTCCAGGACCGCCAAGGTTAATGGTATGTACATAAACCAAATAATGTACCTAACTAACTAAGTAATGTGATTTATCAATAAATTAAGATATTTTCTTTGTATATTTACAGTACCTAGTTAAGTATTATGCAACGTTTATCGTATGCGCTTTATTTCGTGACCTTAAATTCAGTTTTTTTTTAATTTAGCGAGGAAAGCCAGGCGGCGGTCGGGGTGTAAGTAAAAACTTTTATCACATCTAATATAGTTATTTTGTATTTACATCAATGTCATCATGTAGATACATGAATGGCGAAATATAGGCATAATGTACATAAAAAAAAGTTACATTGTGCAGGTGAAGGTATTTGTTGGAAAACGCTTTCTTATCTTAGTTCCTCCGTATAAGCATTTTCATTTGCTGTTCTGTAGTTTATGCTGAGTATTCCTTAGTTTTTCAGGACGTTATGGTCCGTTATACCTATCTATCTATCTATCTATCTTTTTTACAATCACACCAAATTATCTAGCCCAAGAGAAGCTTCGAAGAAACTCTTTAAATGGTTACTAGACAACGGATAAACATACTTAAAATACTTAAATACATACTTATTATACATAGAAAACACCCAGACCCGAGACAATTTAGAAAAACAATAATTTCTAAATTGACCCGACCGGGGATCGAACCCGGGACCTCAGAGATGGCGACACCATGAAAATGGTGTACAAACCACTCGACCAAGGAGGTGGTCATACCATGGATGTAATATATAATAATGCAATACAACTGTAATAATAGTTGTGCTCCTATAAATAAATAAATGAATAAATAATTTGTCTATGGTAATAAACAACAAAAATGGTGAAGCAGCATGTTGTAATTTTGTGTTTTTTTTTGTAAAATTTATGTTTTCTCGAATGTTAATGTGAGAATTATTATTATATGATAATTATTACCATTAAGTGTTTGTGAACTTGCATGACTGTTTTGGCAAATGAAACAAAATAATGCATCCCTCCGTGTAAGAGCTCAGTGAAGTAACATATTTTACTGATACCTACTACCATACCATACCATACCATATATTACGTCCATGGAGGTAACACATGGGGTAACATTCATAATATCACTCACCATTAAACTGAGTAAGTAATTACTACTGTCTCTATTACTTGACACTTGCTAAATGTGAAAACCGCATAAAACAATTACATTTAAAAAAAAGTAGGCATGTATGAAGGTAAGTAACAACACATTCAATTATAAAGTTGTTTCTTCAAACATTATTCCTACAGCTGATAAGCTTCGCGTGGTATTCAAATATAACTGTTAAGTTTTAATTAAGTTTTTGTTATTTTTTAAGGGTACGCGTCCTAATTATGACTATGACATCGTGAACAAAGTCGTGAGTAAAGCGAATTAAAAGATACAACTTTTATGAATAATATGAGAGGTAATCGACTTTCTATCTATTAAACGTAGAAGTAGTTTCATAAACTGTCAATAGATGGCGAAGTATGATTGATTACAGTCTACATTGTGGTACAATAAGATTTTTGTCAATTGTTTATTCTTTTTTGGCTCTTTATTTTTAACGATAAATATATCAGGGGACTAGTTAATAGTATTGAGTTTAAGGAAGCTTTTTTACTTTTAAGAAGTATTAGATTGAATACTAATAAGTATAATAGTAATAAGTATATACTTACCTACATTATAGTAGGTATTCAAATATTATTAAGTATAAACAGTATTCATAATAGAAACTCAATATCTATTAAGTTTGTGAGCAGCTTTTAGAATTATATAATACTTACCCACATGGAGTTGTTAAAACTAGAGCTTTATAATATTATAGGTACATGCTTAATTGTTTTTTTCATAAAATATGGTACAATATGGTAGGTATATAGACCGAGTCAGGGAGTCCCGCGTGACGTGAGTTGTCACAGAGGCAACACTGTATTTCTACCGCTCGTGAATATTTAACAAAATCCATATGGTAATTTGTTGTCGAAAGTTGTCGAGTTTAATACTCTTATCTTGCTAAATACTAGATCTTCAAGTGGTGTTAATTGTGATTACAAAACTCAACTCGCATAGAAGATACGAACAAGAATACAAATAAAATATTCGTCAACGGCTGATGTAACTGACGTACGACACATTAGCAGTCTAGTTGCGCGCACCGTCACTCACTCGTAGCAGCAGCGCGATTCTCTAAGCTAAAGCCTTGGTAGCAGCGGCTGCCGCAGCGCTGAGAATTGACTCTGTCTCTTTCAAATTCATAGAATTGGAAAGAGACAGCAGATCACAGCCATGCGCGCAGCGTCGATGTGTCGCTTAGAGAAACGCATAGCTGCACGTCTGAACTACCTCCCGTCCCGAGTGTCTTCGATCGTGTGCTGAGGCGCTACGAACATTGCTACAGCCTGCATACTACGGAGCGGCTACGGCAAGCGGCTAAGCACCATACGCTGTTTCGGTTTGTTTATTAATTAATTAGGAGGCCTATTACATCTCAAATGTAATTTTTACGTAATATGCCCATTTTTGCATTTTGTAGAAATTTTGCAGTTGTATTTATCGTTTTTATCAAAATAGAATAATAAATTATTACAAATCTCCACTCTGCGAGAATAAGCTGAGTTCGGACGACCGGCGCTTTTATCGTTTTTATCGAAATAGATAAATAAAGAAAATAGATAAATTCATTATAAAAACTTTATTCCTCATGAAGTAACAATTGTTCTGGTATAAATTTTGCTAATATTATCATAGATAGGAGAAATTCACAGTTAACTTACAGCGATTTTGGAAGTTTTTTAGTTAAGAATAAGATTTTTTTTCTATAAAAAATCAATGTTATCTAAAAATTCCGAGGCCGCTACGCACTATACCACTATATAAGAAATAACATTCAATTTTTTTTATTTCATTTGTTTAGAACAGTAGGTAGTTTAATCTAGGAGCTCAAAAAAGTGCCTTCGCGCATTTTATGAAAATCGTTCTCTGCAATTTTGAGTTTAATTAAAAAGTTAAGCAAAATTTACAAAAAGCGAGGATGCTACACACTATGCCAATAGGTATTCTACACTATTCAGTAAGTAAAAACTGTTAATATATTTTTGTTTCTGAGATCAAGAACGTCAAAATTGGCAATATTTAGCGAAAATCACTGTCGAGATATAATAGGCCTCTTAAGCATGAGCCTTATAATAAGATTGCCTACAGGCAACGAACGAAACGATCTAGCTTACAACCAGACTTATCTAAGATGGAGGGGGAGACCTCCACAGTTACCACCCGCAAAAGAAAGCAACCAGACCACGACTGCGATTGCAAAAACGAAGTCAAAGTTCTAAGTATCGAGTAGTCCCGCATGAATGCTTACCTTCTAGAGAAATTTGTTACGTATATCGCAGGAGCAATCAAACATTGCGATGCGTGAAAATATTGTACAATTAAATGGAGAAATAAAGGAATTTAAGGCCTCGACTTCAGGCATGATAAAAACCAAGAAAATATTAAGAGTTGTATTAAATAATATAGTTTCTACTCATGAACACAATCTCATATATCTTGAGGCAGCATTAAGTACTACACCTACGCTCATACGTGACCATACTCAGCTACAAAGTAACGAGCATGCAATTCGTGAATTGCGTGAGCGCCTTAACAGAGAAAAGAACATAATTCTAGTAGGTCTACCTGAGCAACACGCTGCTGATATAGTTGAAAGACTTGATTATTTCCACTATAATCAAAGACTGTCCGAAGCCCGTTAAGATTACACGACTTGGCAATAGATCTAAGTTACCTAAAAATATTAAGAATTTTTCGTACCAAACTCCATCGAAACAAAAATCTGTTTGAAATAAAGAACGAACTGGCTTGCAAATTGGAAAATGGCGAGAAACATCTAACGATAAAATACATAAAAGGTATACCTACAATAACCCAGTCCAAATCCAAAAGCTCCAACCTTCCACAATAGACCCTCAATCACCAGACGACTCTTTAAATGCGGCTGTAATATCAACTTATAAATTACTTATTAATAAACAAAACACGCCTAAATTTTTTTACACTAACATTCGAAGTAAAGGCAAAATGGAGTTAAAGTGTATAATAAAATCAATACCCAGCAAAACACATGTTCTCCTATTGACAGAAACTTGTCTTAAATCTGAAGAACACGCCCAGCAAATTAACTTAGAAAACTATACACACTTCACTACTATAACTACAGGACTGACAAAACAGGAGGAGGCGTCTCGATATATGTACACAATGATCTCAAACACTGTTTAATATACCTACTCAATCTATGCAGGTGGGAATAATTTTCTGTGATTGAGACTAGGTAGATATGCTCTTGATTTGGGGGTAATGACACTGACTATCATGCAAAACTTAATTCAGAAGCGGAACAGGGTGCTTATATTTGGAGATTTTAACACCAATTTATTGATCTATAGCAAAAACGGAAGTGGTATTCGTACCTGGTGGTGGTCGGGGAGGGAACCTAACTGCGGAAAGATACATCAACGACATTCTGCTAGGTCATGTGCTCCCGTACGCCGGGTTTATTAACGAACATTTCCTGCTAATGCACGATAACGCCCGCTGCCACATCGCTACAATGAGTAGACGTACCTGAAAGAAGTCAGGATTTCCACATTAGACTGGCCAGCCCTCAGTCCTGACTTGAACTCTATTGAACATGACTGTGGAACAAGCTGAAAATACGGGTAGAAGGAAGATATCCAGCTCCGGCGACGATAGAAAATCTGAAAACTGCTTTGGTCGAAGAGTTGCCACTCTTTCCACAAAATTCCGTGAGGAAACTCATTCGGCCAATGATAAACCGGTTACAGGCAGTCTTTAGGGCCAGGGGGGATAATACAAATTATTGAGGGGGAATAAAATATACATTGTAAATAAAAAAATATATATTTTTATATTACATCCCTATATTCCTTATATTTAGGAAAGAAATTTTATTAATTTTAATTCTTTTAACCGCCTCCGTGGTCTAGTGGCTAAGCCACCGGTTTCAGACCCAGAGGTCCCGGGTTCGATTCCCAGCGGGGGGTACATCTTTGTGTGCTCGGTTTGGTTGGCTGTTAAGTCCGCCTGGCTAGCTACCACCTTCATATTTAAGTCTGTCGCCATAACAACGATGTTTATAGCATAGTTGTGTTCCGACCGTTAGAGATAGATAGCCAGTTCCTCAGTGGTTGAGGATTCCGGGTGAAGCGCGCTTCCACCATCGGTCTTATCGTCACTTACCATCAGGTGAGATGAAGGCCAAGCGCTTACCCGTTGCAGAATAAAAAATAAAAAAATATATTTTTGATATTATTTAAAAATTTGTAAAATTACCTTTTAAATGATATACCATAATCTGTAATTCATTGCATAAAAATGGTAAAAACTTGTCTTTACCAATCCACGATGAAGTGATTCCGGTTTATTGCTCGCGAGTGTATACGACATGCATACTCAGGAAAATAATTAACAACAACATTCAAACTTAACTTTAACAAAAAAAAAGTCAAACACATAACTACGTATACCTACGTCGTCGTAGAGGCGACGACCTAGTTTTACCTGTTTTAAGAACCAACTATGAAAGAAAATCTATTACTTTTGAAGGCAGATGTATAGGTAACAAACCCTCAGACATAAAAAATGCGGGACCTTTGGAATGTACTAGTCAAAGTTAGCCAAACACATAATATCTAGCCATTCACTACTTCTATAAATGCTTGATTTGAGCACGCTAAATGTCTCCGTACAGTATGCAGTGTGTGATGACTAATAAATGTATTTGATACTAAGTTCTCAAGTAAGTGACAAAAATTATTGTCTTAGAGGGTTTACGCATTTTGGATTCCCAAACAAAATTCCAAGTCGCAATTTTTAAAAACCAATAAGCCAATTTTGATGACACTTTGCATGCTAAAGTAAAACACAGCGATCTAAAAAGTTTGTTGAAAACATTTAAAAAAAATCTTTTTTTAGCTGAGTTATTGCGATTTAAAGTCTACTATAACTCAGTTAAGGCTAATTGGTTTTTAAAAATCTCGACTTGGAAGTTTGTATGGAAAACCGAAATGCGTAAACCCTCTTAATAAGAATAAAAATCTTTGAACTGAGGTAGGTACTCATAGCTTTCCTATTTATATTTGTTTAGTATCTACGCATTAGTTCTTTATACTTATTAAAAAGTTGTGTTAATTACTAAAAAATACTATTTTCAATGAACCAACGTCTTCTATACATAACTATAAATGCTACAGCTAATATTTGTCGTTGTTATACTTACCCTGCGACATTGCTTTAATTATAATTTCAGGCGCAAAAATATATACCGAAAGAATTGAAAAATGTCTACAAAGGCCTCGACGCAATGTATGACTTTGTAAGTTTTTCTTGAAATAAAATATTAAAATTTTCGAATAAACAACTAAGTACTCAATATCTAAAAAACATAGCATTGATGGATTTCTTTTCATCTTCCCTTGTCGTAAAAGGCGACTAACGGATCAAAGATTTCACACACAACCAACAGCATAGAACGGCGATGGGTTCACCACCTGTCAAGCTGAGCACGATATGTGCAGTGTTGTATTTGGTGAAACGTGGCCTGTGGTAGTTGACTGCTTTTGTGGTTCTCATTGCCTCGTCTCTGACTAACCTTTTGAGGATAAATAGTCATGAGTATCCTGTATTTAAACAAAATAAATAAGTGACCGTTTTAGAGCGGTATCTAATTATTCTGAATACAATGACAAAAATGGGCTCCAGTTCTATAGTGATTTTTCAAAGTTATGTTTTCTAACAAACTAAATCAATTAAAATAATGCACATCAAGAAACATGCTGTATCTTTACTATTGGAATCTTTGGCGTCGTTATTTCGAGTGACTTTCAATCTCGAGGTCATTTGGAAGGTAAAGCTAAATTAACTTCGATAAAGCTGGGTGTGCTTAATAGAGAGGGTCAGTATTTCACGCCGGCCCACCGCTTACAACTGTATAAAACACAGGTCAGGCCGCATATGAAATACTGCTCCCATCTTTAGGCTGGAGCACCCCTTCCTTTTGACCGCATTCAACGCAGAGCTGCTCGAATTGTCGACGACGTGGTTATTTCAGGTCGGCTCAATCCATTGGCTCTTCGGAGAGACGTTGCGTCTCTCTGTATATTGTACCGCATATATCATGGGAAGTGTTCTGAAGAATTGTTCGGCTTGATCCCTGCCGCTGATTTCCTACACCGCACTACACGCAATCGACTGTCATTCCATCCACATCACCTTGATGGATGGCGGTCTACTACTGTGCGTTTTTCACGAAAGTTTTTGCCTCGAACTACAGTCTTGTGGAACCAGCTCTCGGCGGCGGTATTTCCGGACCGTCACGACTTAGGGATCTTCAAGAAACGAGCCTATTCCTTTCTTAAAGGCCGGCAACCTGTCTGCGATTCGGCGGTGATTACTTTCCATCAGGTGACCCGCTTGCTCGTTTGCCTCCTTCTGCTATAAAAAACGGGATTTTACCATGTTCAGTTATTTACTCCGTGATCAGGTGCATGCAACTGCGCCAAAATATCGGGGACTCAAAATCAACAACTCAAACATGGTAACAATCCCGTTTTTTCCTAAAAATAATTATAGTGACCATGACAGTTTGTTAATAAGTGTTAAACTTAATATTTTATAGGAGGAGAAAGTTAATTCAGTTGATAAAGTAAGATTTGTTTCTAATTTTTCATTTAATTTAAGTGCCAACTTACTAACGTTACAAATGCAAAAGGATGCAATATTAGATAGTATTTAATCCTATTCTTCGTACAAATGTAAATGTACGAGTACCTACTATTTAGAAACTAAACCAAAATGTGCTGCGTCAAATAAATAAAGCGACTTTGATTACGACTCTTAGCAGTTTTCGGCTAGTTTGAGTGAAAAGAATACAGATATAAGTAGTTGACATAAATATGAATAAAAAAAACAAATCTGAAATGTAATTTCAATATTCTTTTAGTGGGACGAGTTTATGGAGATGCTGGAGGAAGAAAAGGTTTGTGCTTAACTTCCGGTTATACACATTTTCAATTTCACATAAGTAATAAATAATATCTAGGTAACTCGTTGTTTTTTTATAATAGAATGAGGCAAACGAGCAGGCGGGTCAAGAGATGGAGAGTAATCTCCGCCGCCCATGGAGACCCGCAACACTAGAGGAATCGCAGATGCGTTGTCGGCCTTTAAGGAGGGAATAGCTTTTTAGGAACTGTAGGGAGGGGGGGGGGAGGAAGGAACCCTCACCGGCCAGACGAAACACAAAAGCACCAAGTGCTATTATTTCACGCCGGATATTAGTGGGAGGGTGGTATTACGCCGGGCGAGCCGGCCCAATGCGTGCTGCAACGCAGCGTGGCTCTACCACTCGTTGTTGTTCTGTTCCGTCATTCGTCCGGTAAGTGAAAGTACCGGAGGCCTATCTCCCTTTCAATTCCTACTCCTTCCTCTATGATCCTACCTACTCCTTCCTTAAGACCGGCAATGCATTTGCGACCCCTCTTGTTGTCTGAGTCTCTATATGCGGCGGTGATTACTTCCCATCAGGTAAACCGGCTGCTCGTTCCTTTCAAAAATAAAAAGTTTCCATCAGAAACCAGTGCTGCAGCGCAAGCTGAGGCTGGAATCTAATTAGCCTAATGTGAACCGCTAAAGAGTAGAATGCCTACTCACGTGTTTCCCGAGCACTATAACATACATTCAAAAAATCAGGACTATTATCCCCGAAGGGTTAGTCAGAGACTAGGCAATGAGGACAGCAAAAGCAATCCTCTAATATAGTGCACTTTTCACCAAATAGCGACTGCAAATGTGATCAGCGTGACAGGTTGTGAGTCCATCGCCGCTCTATGCTGTTGTATGTATGTGCAGTCTTTAGTCCGTTAGTCGTTTTTTACGACACCTAAGGGAAGAGAGGGTATTTGAGTAGTATTTTTAGGTAATCTTCTTATATTAACTTTCGGTGAACTTTACTTTTAATGTTATTTGTATGTGAACTGTACTGTCTATAATGTTGTAATCAGAAGGGTTTATTGCGTGTCTCGAATATTATTAATTAATAATATATAGAATATAATTTGTGTAATCTGTACACCAGGTTACACAAATTAATGTCAATTTTATCTCGCACGACAAAACCGGCAGGCACGCGTGTGGGACTACGACTGTTTGATGCGGCTACGGCTAACGGCTACGATGCTACGCCTACGAATATTTTTGCTGATGCAACAAACTGTATTCATTCACCGCTTCGCGACACGGTTAAATAAAAAGGTCCCATCAGAATGTCAGTGCTGCAGCGCAAGCTGAGGCTGGAATCAAATTGGCCTAATGCGAAACGCTAAAGAGTGAATGCCTGCTCATGTGTATCCCGATCACTATCACCTTGGTCTTCTCAAGGCGAGAGTGAATAGGCATCTCCTGGGTAAGCATGTAGCTAGACGATTAGTTCCTGATTCGTCGGATTCTTGTTTTGCCGGATTCTTGTTTCGTCGGATTCTTGTTTCGTCGGAAATATTAATATACAATAATATCACTTAAGTAAAGAAAACATGTAGTTATATTTATTATTGTATGAATTATTATATTGCCACTAGTAGTGTAATATTGGGCATTCTAGATCACTTTTCACTCCATTGATCTCACTGACGTTCGATCAATGTCGTTAAAAGTGATCTAGAATGTCCCAATATTACTTTTGAAAATCACTGCCACTCGCTCAGTCAACGTCAAAAAGTGATTTAGAATGTCCAATCGACTTCTCGTGTTTTAGAATGTCTAATCGACTTCTCGTGATCTAGACTAATATTACTTTTGAAAATCACTGCCACTCGCTCAGTCAACGTCAAAAAGTTATCTAGAATGTCCAATCGACTTCTCGTGTTTTAGAATGTCTAATCGACTTCTCGTGATCTAGAATCCCATACAACGACTGCGATCTACTTTACACATTTTCAAGGTCTTTCGTTCATAGGATGCAGGAGCTTTTGACAATATGGAATTACAGCACAACTATAAATGAATGTGACTTAGTGAACTCTCAGTACGGAATAAGTGTTGTTTAGACGTAAGCGCCTACACGATTAAAATAGCAATATACCATTAACAGCTACGCTCCTCAGTCTTTCCGAAGGCGCTTGGTCAATTTATTCTATATTGTTTATAATGCCATTTTGTAATATAGTTTCGATTCATCATTGAGATCACATTATTAAACTTAAGTATCCGTCATATACGGTTTTTATTTGCCACCACGCTCCAAGGTGTATCATATAGTTGCATTTGTCAAATTTTATTCCTGACCCATAAGAAAACACTTGTGTATTTTAATCGAATTCATATTTCAATTTCTGTATACAACGACTTCGATCTACTAAACACATTTTCAAGGATTTCGTCTACTGAATGCGAAGGTTTTTGACAATATGGAATAACAGCACATCTTAAACTGGATGGGGCTTCCTGGTCTCCCAGGACTGGATCCCCGAATAAGTTAGTGCTATGAATAACATTTATCAAAGTAGTACCTCGACCCATAGGAAAACACTTGTGTATTTTGATCAGAATCCAGTATGTAATAGTTTAATTTCTGTATACAACGACTTCGATCTACTTAACACATTTTCAAGGATTTCGTCTAATGAATGCGAAGGTTTTTAACAATATGGAATTACAGCACAACTTAAGCTGGATGGGGCTTCCTGGTCTCCCAGGACTGGATCCCCGAATAAGTTGAACTATGAATAACATTTGCTAAAGTTGAACCTCGACCCATAGGAAAACACTTGTGTTTTTAAACCAAACTTCATTTCAGTATACGGTGACTCCGATCTACTCTACACATTTTCAAGGTTTTCAACAATTGGAAGAAAAGGTTTTATGCCGAAACACCTCAACCTCGATCCAAGGAAAACACTTGTGTATTTTGATTAGAATCAGTTGCCAATTGTCATTGTCGACTCTGATCTACTCAACACATTTTCAAGGTTCTCATAAAAAAAACACTTGTATTTTTTGATCTAAGTCAATGCAGACAACTGTGCAGGGAATTGTTAGTTACCTTATTTATATCAATCCCGCAAACAACAACGTATGCAATCACTACACACACACACAAACACACACACATACATTAACTACGAGTTCGACTTTGAAACTTCCCGTTTCAATGCTAACGAAAACAATTTTAATACGGGTTATTCCCAAGCGCCATCAAAAATTTGTTTGGAAAATATAAGAAATCCATACATCAATTCCTATACTCCTCCAAAGACCAAATATTATAAAAGATATTATCGAATCAGAAATGAGGAGATCCGTAGACGAACTAAGGCAGCCGATATAGCCCGAAGAATTGCTAAACATAAGTGGCAGTGGGCAGGGCATATCGCTCGAAGAACCGACGGCCGTTGGGGCAGATCGGAGTGGCAACCGCGCACCGGAAGACGCAGTGTGGGCAGGCCTCCAACAAGGTGGTCCGACGATCTGGTGAAGATTGCAGGTAGCAGCTGGATGCGTGCGGCGCAGGACCGGACGTGGTGGGGATCCTTGGGGGAGGTCTTTGTCCAGCAGTGAACGTCTTTTGGATGATGATGATGATGATGACCATTTTTTATCACGGAGGAGCATGAAAATTAATATATTTGTATTTTTTCTGGGGAGGACTTTGGGCCATTTTGTTGTGGGAGAATGGGAAGAACCTTTAACATAAACACAATTAGAAAGATAAAGCTAAGTCTATACTGTTTTAATTGACAAACGCATTAAACATACATTTTCATAATACATACAAACACAAACATCACGGCGTATTCCCACAAGTGGGATAGACAGAGCAACAAGTAACAATTAATTACGTCATGCTGAAGTCACGTTTAGCAACAAGTGATCAGATAGGATTTTCATAACAGTACCTTTCAAATTATGGTTTAACTTATAAAGCAAATGTCGATTTGAATACGTACCCACTAAATATGGTTAGATTTAATTATTGTGGGAATAATATGAGTACATAAACACCGAAGTTATAAAAATAGACTGCCTCACGGTAATCGAACCCGCGTCTCTCGATATCCGAGCGGCTAACTTGTAACATACCGAGACATTTGTTTAATTTAGTACGTACATCAAAATGTTTAACTTTTACCGTCTCATTAATAAAAATGGCCAAATGTTACACCTCGGTTTAAAGTGACGCTGTCTCGTTTTTGTTAAAGAAGACAGATAGAGACAGCGTCAATTTAATCCTAAGTGTAACTTTAATCAACGTTTATTAATGACAGGGTTAGAGTGTGAGGAACTCGATGAGGTACCTAGTGGTGAACTCGATCTGTGATTGTGGTGGTTATGAAACTCTCGTTAAGACGATCATGAGATGAAATGTAATAGTAAATTTCATGCTTAGTGAAAACAGTCCTAATGTTGCACATCCGGACAATCGTCGTCAGCGCTTTATCGAAAGGTTAGCAATTACACAGGAAATGTAAAATACTTTCGCTGCAAGTTTTCGCACTAATCGATAAACTAAATATTTTGCTTAAAATTTAAAAAAACAGAGGTTACAAACATTGCTTCAATTTTGTAATTACTTCCTTTCTTGCTACTAATAACACATATTTATTTATAACATTGTAATACTTATTTAATTACTTTTGCATAAACGTACACTCGTTAAAATATAACAGCTAATGTAGTGGTTAGGTAGGTACTTGACTATAACGCGAAAAAGGCTCAGGCTAATGGTTTGATGAATGCAAGCATTTATGTGTACATCGTATAGGTAACGGTTTGTAGTACAGAAGGTTACGCTACCGATTAAGCTTGCTTTACTTAGATAATGTATGTGTTTATAATAAGCCCAATATGTACCTATTTGGTTTGTAATAAAAGCAATAATAATAAAAAAAAAAATTTGGAATTAACAGTTTTTACATACGGTGTTATTCTTGAAAGTAAAAACTAGCACTAATAGTTTAATTGTATACAAGCAAAAAAAAAAAAAAAAGTTGATCACTCCTGCTTAGTAAAATTGCTGTTAAACACTTTTCTCCAATAAATACCCGAAAAATGGTAGTTGTCGTATCAGTGCTTCCTAAGTCAGATCGACCACTAGTACGCCTAAGCTACGCCTAAGTTATTAATATTTAGTGCTTCGGTACTCTGACATCGCTACGAGAATCATCCAGAAGATATACACCGAAACAATGTTCGTAAGTTTTAAATATTTTTATTTTTCTATTAGCAATGTTGTGTTTGCTCGACTTCGTATATGTTTTGTAAGGTATGTCAACGGTTGATCCCTTCTGCATCTGCAACCGTTAGCACCGCCAAACCGCTGTGGGTGTGCGTGGTGGGCTATGGTCCGTTCTCTCTATGTCATCATCATCATCATCATCAGCCTATAAACGTCCCACTGCTGGGCAGAGACCTCCCACGTGAATAATAGCACGGGGATATTAAGCCATAACCCACCACGCTGGTCCAATGCGGGTCGGTGGGTTTTAACGACTGTCATCTTACGACAACATCCGGGACCAACGGCTTAACATGCCTTCCGAAGCACGGATCTCTCTCTCTATGTGTAAAGAAGTTATTAAAGAAGGTCTGTAGAGGAGCAGTGACCTAGACCAGCAAATGTTATTATTTAATCGTACTAGTATTTACTGTCATATGTTAAATGTTAATGTCACTAATATTTATTGTTATTTTAGGTCTGAAAGCAAGCAAGTTAAACGCTCTGCCAAGAAAAGCTGTGTGTTAGCCAATTCATTTGACTCGGACAACGAAAGCATAAGGTAATTTGCGTTGATTACTTTTAAAACCTGTTAATATATTTTATGTTATTTCGTATATCGTCAATATTAATAATTAGTTTTTAATTACATTTCTTATCTTTCTAGCTCTAAGAAGAAATGCCTGTACTCGTCGTCGGTGCCTAAGACTTCAACAACGATTGTGAAAAAACAAGAAGGGTCTAGCTCCGCTTTAGACTGGTTAAATGATTCAGAGTCAGATAACGAAGTTTCGCCGCCTCCACGCAAGACAGACCAGACCTTCGACAGTGTACTAACGCGACGAGTACCAGGCGGGGTAACGCGTCGGACTGCGAAGCTCGACGGTGAACTGGTGGCGGAGCTGCGTCTCTACGACGCTGAGGAGGTGCGTAGCCTCACCGGTCTTGAAAGGTGTGAAAAGGCAATAATTTGGGTTCGACTACAAGGCGAAGCTGAGTCTCCTGAATTGTTGACTATAAAAAAATTCATAAAATTAGCCAAATCAAAATTTACTGAAGAGGGGGTATTCTTTAGTGATAAAAAGAAAAAATAGTCACAGTCAGCTAGGTACTACATATTAACTAGTTACACTCTCTTCGGTAAATTTTGACTTAACTAGTTTTACTTATATATTATATGTGTGTTAGGTTTTATACATTTTACTTAAAAACTACTTTAACCTCTTGTAATTTTTTAACACAGTGAAAACAAAATCATAATGGTTAAGACTATATTCTGTTCAACTTGCAACTTATCCGTTAAAAATAATGCTTTCTCTGCTCATTTAAAAAGTATTTTACACAAAAATAATAGTTCTGTAATTGAGAGCGAGGGTATCGAACAAGTGCATAGCGCTCTTCGCGGTCGCATAGCGTCGTACCGTGTTCAATGCGAGGACGTTGAAGAACGTATGCATGTGTTTGCTCCTGCAGATTTTTTATCGCAATTGCGCCTCCGCGTGAAACTTTTACTCTCAGCCCGAATTGAGGCTTATACAAACCTTAAAGTAAATTTCGAATTGTTTTCTGAATTTTTTCTGCATAAGGATGACTCGATTTCAACGAAATCTTTTGCTACTGAAAACATTATCTTACATAAAAGTTATAATTTTGATGCTATGTATACAAACATTAGCCATAAAATTTGTAAAAAAGTTGAAGAATTTGAGGAAAGAGATAGTGGTTGGGCTTACTTACGAAGCTTGTATCTAGAAGTAAATATAAACAAATATAACCCGTTGAGAGCCTCAGGTTACTTAGATTTACCTAACGCTATAAAAAACAAACGTGCATGTATCAACATTAAAAATTCGGATGATTACTGCTTTTTATGGTGTGTCATGGCATCACTTTTTCCTGCAAAAAATAACGCAAATCGAACCACCGCATATCCGCATTTTGAAAGTGTACTTAAAGTTAAAAATATGACATTTCCAGTAGGGTTCACAGATATAAGAATTTTTGAAAAGAATAATCCCAACATAAGTATTAATGTTTATGGCCTTAAAAATAGCAGTAAGGTTGTTGGACCTCTGTACAAATGCGAATTACGTAAAAGACATCACGTCAACATGCTTTTTCTCGAAAATGGAAAACGTACGCATTACTGTCTAATTAAAGATTTAGCTAAATTACTTCGCAAGCAGTTAACTAAACATCATTCCAAAATATTTTTATGTGAGGATTGTATGATATTTTTTGATAACAATCTTAAACTCGAAGCCCACGTTTGCAGTGGTGTAGCAACAATTTTACCTAATCAAGGAACTCGAATACAATTTGAACATTATGAACGCATGCAAGACATGCCTTTCGTTTTATACGCAGACTTTGAATCTTTGTTAGAGCCAGTTGAACCAAATTCTGAAACAAGTTGCACAACGATTACGCAAAAGCATGTACCAGCTGCATTTGCTTACTACGTTGTATGCTCCTACGACAGCTCCCTTAATAAATATGTGTCTTATCGAGGACCTGACTGTGTGAATAAATTTTTTGATAACCTTCTATCTGATATAACTGTAATTTATAATATTTTGCATTCATCGATCCCTATGTTCTTAACAGATAAAGATAGAACCAATTTTGCTCAAGCTAAAAACTGTTATCTTTGTAACAAAATATTATTTGACGACAAAGTAAAAGATCACTGTCATCTTACTGGACGATATCGTGGTGCAGCTCATTCTTATTGTAATATAAAATATTGTTTGCCTAAGTTCGTTCCCATATTTTTTCATAATTTAGCTGGTTACGACAGTCATCTTTTCATACGGCAGTTAGGAGAATTATCAGGTAGGATACAAGTGATTGCAAAAAATAAAGAAAATTACATATCGTTTACCAAATTTTTTCAAATTAGTAACGAAGCTATCATACCTGTTCGTTTTGTCGATTCTTTTAAATTTTTAGGCACAAGCCTAGAGAAGCTAGTTGCAAATTTAAATACAATTGATTTTAAACATCTATCTTTTTTTTTTCCTTCTCAGGAACATTTTAATTTACTTAGACGTAAAGGGGTTTATCCTTACGAATACGTCACTACTTGGAGTTCTTATGATGAAGAAGAAATACCTCCTTATAAATGCTTTTTTAGTAAATTGCACAATTGCAACGTATCAATAGTAGATTATGAACACGCAAAAAGAGTATGGCAAACCTTTGAATTACGGAGCCTTGGAGAATACACTGATTTATATCTTAAGTCAGATGTACTCTTACTAGCGGACGTCTTCGAAAGTTTTCGAAAAACGTGTAAGACGAATTATAAACTGGATCCTTCTTTTTACTTAACAGCACCTAGCCTAAGTTTTGACGCTATGCTATTAAAAACAGATGTTAAATTAGAATTAATAAATGATTTGGAAATAATAAGAATGATACAAAAAGGCATACGCGGTGGTATATGTTTATGTTCTACAAGATATTCGAAAGCCAATAACAAGTACTTACAAACTTATGACCCCGCAAAAAGTGATAACTTCCTTGTTTATATTGATTGTAATAATCTTTATGGTTATGCTATGTGCGCTTATTTACCTCATTCAAATTTTAAGTTATTAAGTGAACTAGAAATTTCAAAAATTGATTTTCATAATATACCCATTGACGGGGACATTGGCTATATACTCGAAGTAGACTTAGAATACCCTTTCCATTTGCATAATTATCATAACGATTTTCCATTCTGTGCTCAAAAATTTGCTCCTCCAGGATCTAAAACTTCGAAATTGATACCAAACTTATACGATAAGTTTTTTTATGTCATTCATTTTTCCCATCTGAAAACATGTCTAAAACATGGTTTATTGCTAAAAAAAATACATAGAGTAATTCAATTCAATCAGAGTCCATACTTAAAACAGTACATTGATATGAACACTGAGTTACGAAAAAAGGCCAAATCTATATTTGAACAAGATTTCTTCAAACTTTTAAATAATAGTATATTTGGTAAAACACTAGAAGACACCGAGAAAAGGGTCAGCGTGAAGTTGGTTAATAAGTGGAATGATGAAAAGAATATAACAAAGAAAAGTTTCGGTGCTGACCAACTAATAGCTCGACCAAATTTCCATAGTGCTACTATTTTTACAGAAAATTTTATAGCTGTTCAAATGAAACCCGAGACAATTACTTTAGACAAACCCATATATATTGGCTTTTCTGTATTAGAAATATCCAAAAGTCATATGTTTGATTTTCATTACTCTATTATGAAACCTTTTTATCGGGAAAAATTAAAGCTTTGTTATACGGATACTGACAGTTTTCTTTATTCAATAGAAAGCAAAGACTTTTATACAGATTTAAAGTTGAATTTTCTTAGATATTTTGATACTAGTAATTATCCATTAAATAACTGTTA
The DNA here is from genome assembly GCA_963921215.1 of Scoparia ambigualis. Lineage (NCBI taxonomy): Eukaryota > Metazoa > Arthropoda > Insecta > Lepidoptera > Crambidae > Scoparia > Scoparia ambigualis. The sequence continues at coordinate 10,275,615 of OY992526.1, forward strand.
CGGTATACCTGGTCTTAACAAAAAAGTACCAGGTCTTTTCAAAGATGAACTAGGTGGAAATTTAATTTCTGAATTTGTTGGTTTACGATCAAAATTATACTGTATAAAAACAGTACAAGAGGAGTTAAAAAGGGCTAAAGGTATACAGAAACAGGTTTTGAAAAACGTACATTTCGAAGATTACAATAACGTATTAAACAAAAATACTTTTTTAAGAAAGAAAAACATAATTTTTAAATCCTTAAAGCATGAAATATTTACCCAAGAACAGAACAAGATAGCTTTGTCAGGTAATGATGACAAACGCGTAATATTAAAAAATAAAATATCTACTATGTCTTGGGGCCACTGGGATTATATATTTTAGCAATTATTTTTTTCACTGTGTTTTTAAATTCTATTATTTAGATATATGACTATGATTTAGATATATTATATTAGAGTTATATTATACTTAAGGCATGAGAAATAAAAAAATGTATTATTATTTATTACCATTACTAAGATTCATTGGTTGAATTTAAAATAATATTAACTTTTTATAAACTATTGTAACCAGTTTTTCAATATACTTAAGTAGGTACATATAATGAATATTTTGATTTATAAAAATTGTTAAAAAATATGTAAGTTGTTGCTTTTGCTCAGATTCATTTATTGTTTGAATAGGAAATCTAACTTAGATTATGAAATGTAATGTAAAATTTACTCTACCCAGCTGTATTAATATACCTAATAAAATATAAAAGTAACCGACTAACTTGCATTTTTATTTAATTTATTATATATCTTTGTATAATAAAACATTGACGGTAAATAAGTAAGAAAATTCTAACGCAAACAAGTTTGAACAAGTCAAATTCAGAGTAGGTTGTACTCTTCTGATTATAAGGTAATATGAAACCTAATTAATACAAATCAGGTCACGTTATTGGCAAGTTAATCATTCTTTAATAATATCAATTCTTTCTTTTTATTTTGCTGAAATGTCCATTAATTACATGTTTTACTACCTATATTGTCTTGCTGTGTCATCATGTACATTAATATAAATGGGTTTCAAATTAGTTTCAATTTCAATTATTAAAGTGAAGGCGTCAGTAGTCCAGCTAGATAATATCAACATGGTAAGTTTAAATAATTTTGCATGATTATAAATTAATTTTATTTGTGTTGTAATTGTGTCGTTATTTGGTGAAAAGTGGGCTATGGTAAAGGACTGCTTTTGCTGTCCTCCTTGCGTAGTCGCTGACTAACCCTTCGGGGATAATAGTCGTGGTTTTATGTATGTAATAAACTATTTTATTTTATGTTTTAGAATACTCAAGAGAACCTGGTGTCGCTCAGCATCAACAAGGAGTTCGTACAACCGTCATCTCCCACTTTTGAACAGAACGCTCAAGATATGCTCGAGGGATTTACAGAGGAGTATCCGAATTGGAGAGCAGATGAACGGCGAGGCGATTCCCCGCTGTATAACAAGGTGGTGAATAATATCACCAAGAAGAGACTTCGAAAAAGAAGAAGTTATCTGAAGCATTCTCATTCTTACGTGATGAAAAGTACGCCGATTCAAGGTCGTCGATTAATTAAGATTGAAGTGGTGGACTTCGAAACAAATCATACTGATCCATTATTATCTGCGCAGTATGTGGTAACAGAGCATATTGACCCCATAATGGATCAAACAGAGGCTATCATTAGCAATATATCAAAAAAAGTTTGTGGATATAGTTATAGTTTTTAAGAAATTCTAAAATAAATATTATTGAATTGAATACTAAGATCGTTTCATTCACCCTTTTTACTTTTAGTAATTAAACAAAAAGATATTTATACACATTTGATTTATTGAGGAAAATACTTTATTACATTAATAACTCAATTAACATTTAAAGTGTACCACTTTTTTAGGCACAGAACATTTTTTAAAGCACACATTTTTTTATGGTACTCACAATTAAATTTATTTACATCTACATGGTAATCACTATATAATTTTAAAAAGTTAGGACAACCTATTTCTTCCAACTCCATTATTTCACAATCTTGACATAGCTCGCGAACCCATATTCCTTTTTCCAATCCCTTTACTAATACCTTCTTACTGCTTAAATACGGAACTATTATTCGTCTAAATTCACGGTAATCAATGAATCCCTGACTCCATTTGAGCCCGCGATTCCTTTCTAACCACCGGATTTGCTTCTTTTCTTCATCTGTTAGGTTTTTAAAAGCATATGGTGGCTTAATTAAGAACGTCTGCGTATGGTTTTTAGTTGCTATTGATAACTCTTTTACAATAAAATTATTTTTCAAATCCTTAAATCCTTGCACATCCACTATAATAGTATCGTTATTCATGATAGCTTTTTCACAATGTTACTCAGTGGTTTATATTCAAATATGCAATCGTTCAGTATAAGGCAGTATGCAGCGGTCTGATCAGGTATCTCTTGATCTGTTTCGATTTCTACTCTTACGTCGATTGATCCCTTCAGCATTTCTTGTTGGCGAGAACAGTCAACAACGAATAAAGGAGCAATATCTTTAAACTCTTTTAAACTCGACAACGGTTCTGATCGACGTCCGTGATAATACTGCTGAAACCTTGCATACTGTTCGTATATTAATAAAAACTTGTTGTCAGAGAAATTTATGTTAAGTCCTTCGTAGGGGTAATATGATGAATTTAAAAACACTCTTACGTCACGAACATTGCAATGGTCGAACTCAGCCATTGACATTTGAGCATTATGTTTTCGGTTTGTTTGTAAGGCAATAATAACAAATCGAGGTTTCTCTGTTTGCGATGAAGTTTTAATAGCCCAAGTATGCTTACGTGTCTTGGGTAGTAACGGATATTCATACAAGTCCCAGTTACGAAACGCTAGTGTAATGGCTCGATCTTTTTCTAAATGCTTTAATAAATTAATTCTCTCTCGATCTGACACTTTAATATGTGGAACACGCCAAACGATTTTATTTATTGTTATATTTTCCACTATTTGCTCTTTACTCAATTTTATTGCATTGACATTTGTGTTGCTCCTCAACAGTACTAACTCATGTTTACAGTTAATTAAAACTTTTTCATAATCTTCTGCAAATCCTAATATTTTATTTAATGGTATGGAGACAGAGAAAACTCCGTTTGTAACATTGGTTATTCCTGCAGGAGACCAACCCCAAACTTTTGCACTTTTGGATTCATTTTCATTCAAAGACAAATAAGACTTCATTGTCGTTGTGATACCTGCATTTTTTATTTTATCTATTTCTATTCCATTTAACTCATATCGAATATCTTGGAATAGAAATAACGCAGGATTGTTTACAAAATGCACACTTGTTACCTTTTCTTTAGTGCTACTATTATATACATCAGCTTTACCTTCAATATACAAAGTGCTGCGTGACGGCAACACATACAAATCTTGCTGATTGATTGGTATTCTTATTTCATCATTATTGTTGAAACTTGTTACATACGGCTTATACGAATGATATTCAAAACTCTCGATACTGTTATCGTATGACGTTGGCTGAGATATATTTAATATGTTCATTTTAACAAGCCTACTAGCTTTAGAAATTCTTTATTATTTTTAGTAACCTTCTTTTTTAAGTCAAACGGTGTTCTTTTACTTATTGCTCTTTTGGAACTGACTTGAACACCTGATGAGGTAGGGTTTTTATTAAAATTAATCATTTTTTCTAAAATGTAAATAAAGTTGTACGTCTTCTCCACGTAAATTAATCTGTCTATTATCAGCGTCTAACAACCTAATATTAATTGCACTAATTGAACTTTGATTGACTGGAAAATAGATTAAGTTTTTAGGAATTTCAATAATTCTATAACCGGGTGGTACATTAGGCACAAACTCATAAATAATATGGCTTGCTTTCCCATTCACGAATGATCCGCTAACTACGTCACATTCGATGCGTACGATGGTTGTTGCTAAAATACTGACTGGGTACTGAGACTCACAACTTATATTTGCCTTAATTGTGTCGTTAGCAAAACCTAAAATTCTACCAATGGAATTATTTTTCTCGAAATGAACATCTTCTGAACAAAATATTTTGGTTTTGAGAGTATTATTATTACAAGTCAATTTTAATGCAGTGTTCTTAATGTTGCTTTTTAAAAATTCGCAAATATCTTGAAGTTCATATGATCCTTCAGGAATTTCGATGAACTCATTGATACCGTAATAAAACTTATTGTTCCTTTCGTCTATATTAGGAATAGAATTAAAAGTAGAAAAGTATATAAGTCCGCACTCATATTGCCCACGTAATTCTAAAGTTGGTGAATAGTTAGTTATTAATGAGGCTCCTTGCCCAGTTATGGATACAGTGAAAGACATTTTTATACTGTCAAGTTATTTTAATTGTAACCTATATAAATGATTTTTCCAATACTTTCTTAAAAATAATAAACAAAGATGACCACAGTTTACAGTACCGAAAGATTGATACTGTTTGTAATTATAATTTATGTGCCTATCTTTCAAATATTTTATTAATTCTAATGGAGGTTTTAAGTTACCAAAACTGTTAAAATATTCACAGTAATTATTTTCTTTTACATAGGCTACCCAATGAGTTCCAGGATTTGAAGAACTATCTAAATTAAGAATAGCACACTCAATTTTTCTTGGTTTTGAGGGTAACGTATCTCTCATAAAAACGCCACGAAAATATGGAATATCAACTGAGTGCTTTAATATATCTAAATTAGTAAGTGCTCGTTTGGGTAACCGTTTAATTAGTTTTTTGGAGGTTGCAAGTACAAGCCCGCTCCTTTTTTGTGAGACTTCAAATACAACCCTTTTCCAAGTGCAACAGCTTCCATCATCTTGTTATGTCGTTCTGATTCTTGAAGATTTTTTTGAGCGACCTTGTAATCGTTAACAGCCTTTGTTATACCTGCAGCACCCCCAGCGAGTGAACCAAGAGCTGATAAACCAGCAAAGATTGGTATGAGGGGTAACAACCCACCAGTTTTCGGAACAGGAATGCAGCGTGGGAAGCGTATTCCTTTTATATTAGAAAACACTTTTTTTGCAGCTGCATGCGCATATTTTATAGCCGTGCGGTTATCATTACATTTTATTTTTTTCATTTGCTTTTGAATTTTTTTAACACCTTTCATGAATGACCGCACTCCTGCTCCGGCTTTAAGTTTTGCTTTCATTGCATTTTTTACTATCCATGATGCAATCTTTTCTCCTTTCCCAGCATCTTTCGATTTCAATCTTTTCTTTGCCATATTTAAAAGTTCTAAATCGGCGTTTTGTCTAACGTTCCAATCTTTATTATTGTAAGCAATATCGTGATACAAGCAAGCTTCATCCAATTTATTTATTCCTCGTTCACCTCTTAGTAAGCGTTTTTTAAGTTTTGTTCCTGGACCACAAAACTGATATCCAGGTAAGTGTAACTCGAACGGAATGTTATCTATTAAATTGTTGACAATGCCGCTTCCTTCCTTCATTGATGTTCGTAAAGTGACTGTACAACATAATCAGGCGATATTTATATTAAGTCATTAATAATTTTCTGTCAACCCAACTGTTTTCACCATCACTGAGACCCAACCATTTGACAAAGAGTTTGTTTCCTTTTTTCTTTAAAACTTTTTCAATAAGATATATATCGGGAAATTGGGTTCTTTGCAGTTCGTATCCGTAAAAAGATCCTAAAATGATTTGCTTATGTTTGTCTTCTAAGTGGTATGTGACAGGATTTGTATGGTTAACTTTCACAACGTTGAAGATTTCTGTTGACCAGTTGGGAGTATAACCTTTGTAGAATTCACCTTTGTATTTACTAATCCGAACATGATCACCAACACGGTACTTATTTTTTTTCGTTATGTTATTATTTTGTGATTTGATGATGTTGTACTTTACAGTTGTCTGATTTCTTTTGTCAACATCAATAGGTTTAAATTTTGTTATACGATGAACAGTGTTATTATAGCTTTGTACCACGTTTTTCAAATTTTTATTTATCCACTGGTATTGACCGCATAAGCTAAATAGCTTATAAAGGTGACCTTTTAGCGTTCTAATTACTCTTTCAACAATTGCTGCTTTTTTCACAGAATAAGTGGAATAATGGTTAATGTCATATTTTTTCATCAACTCTTTAAAGTTTTCATTATAAAACTCTTTACCTAAATCTGTTTGCAAATTTTTTGGTTTCCGAGACGAATTCAATAATATATTTTCCATTGCGTTGGTGACATTAATTTTATCTTTACTCTTCAAAGGATTTGTCCAAACGTATTTCGATAAAGTGTCAATAACTACTAAAACATATTTATATCCTTTATTAAATTGTGAATACTTTTGAAAATCCATAAGGTCAGCTTGCCATGAATCATCTACTCCTTTTATAATTGTACATCGGCGAGGAAAATTTCTTCTCGCCGCTCTGTGAATTTCTTCTACTATATCTCTTTTACTCATTTTTGTTTGACTTTGCTTGAATCATACGGTCTATTTCTGTTTTTGAGTAAAACATAGTAGACAAGCGATTGGAAGTAGCTGATTCTAAGTTCTGGATGTAAATTTTTACACGACTATTAACTTTATTTATTTCATTCCTTAGATCTTGTACAGTTTTATCCAAATATGCCTTATTTACAGCTTCATCGTCCTTGTCTGGAGATGATAAACCTTTAAGTTTTGATGATTTTAAGTCGTATTCGCCCGTTTCGCACTTTTTTAACGTATCGTTTATGGTATCGATGTATTCAGATAACCTCAAACGTTTATGAATGTGATGACCGAATTTATCTATATTCATTATAATCTCGAAGCTTTGCTTACTGCGAGTATACTGCTTAATTTTCCCCGTGCTATTTGTTTATATTCCATATTTATGATGCCCGCTTCGCGCAGTTCTTCAATTATTGCAACGATTTCATTATCCAAACCCGTGTTACCAGCAGCTTTTGACGCAAGCAGTAATTTCAATCGTTCTATTAATTCATTTGGATCATCCCAATAAACTAAATCTGTATTTGTTTTAACTTTTTTTAAAAGATTGATACCTTTTCCCTGTGGAGGACTCTCAGTACTAGTAGGTTGTTTAGAGAATTTAAATAATGGTTTTATAATACTCATGTATTTAAACCCTTTATTGCTGTTTATTGGTTTAGCAGGATCAAAGTTACGTCTGTGTGCATTAGTATTGATAAGTAGTAGCTTGTAGTTTTCAAGGTCGTCATCTGTAATAACATCTAGATTTGGTACCTTTTTATATAATAGTTCTTTTAAGCCAAGAGTCTTTTCAAAAGTAATGTTTCCAACTTTAAGAATTCTACCGTCATCATGAACGCGAGTGTTTCCAAGCTCAAGTTTCCCTCGCTCATTTCTAATTCCAAAAGGTATGGCATTAAATACTTCAGATGACGTAGACCATGAGGAAGACTCATCTTGATTTATAATGTTTGGTGATGATTGGAGGGACTTAAAAGAACCTTTACTTACATCATGGTTCTTAAAAGGTGACGTAGTTAGGATTTTGTCTGATTTTTGTGGTGTGTCTTGATATTCCTCTTCATCTACACTATTAGAATCAATATATTCTTCACAAGAAGAATACGACTTCTCGCTTTCATTTTTCCTGTTTTTTTTTGATATGGGATCATAAAGCTTTACTTCCTGTAAGTTCTTTTCATCATTTCTATTCGCTAAAATGTTAAGAGGGTCAACAATAGGTTTAAATATTGTTTCCAGGGTAACATTGTTAGAATTTTTAGCATCCTTTATTAAGTCTACCTTCCTTTTAACAGCTGATGCTGATTTTACAATTTGTTCTTTTAAATCTCTTTCCATTTCAATAAATAGGTTTCCTTTCAGCTTTAAGTCACAAATGAAAGTGATTTTATGGCATAATTACAACTGCTTTTGTACATTAATCTAATTCTATAAACGTATCAAATGTCTTCCTATAACATCCTTTGTTTCGTTCACAATCCTTATTTATTACAAGATAATTGAATGGTTTCTTCCAAACAGTTGAGCACATTTCTCGAAATTGTGACCAAGTCATGTCCGACCCTACGTGTTCATCATATACGTGTTTCAAATTTACATCGTCCTGCTTAAATAATATAATTAGGTTAGAATTGTCCCTAATAAGTTGTTTTGGTACTTTTGTATAAGTTTGATTAATATAAAAACAATCGATATTTTTATGACGTCCCATAGCAAAATAATCTCGGATGTGGTTTTGGTTTTCACAAGCAACATCATCAAATATAATAATCGAGTCAGACAAAGCATCATGTGGACTCAAAACTTCGGTGTTGTCATTATATTTATGATACGATGTACCTGCAACCATATTTAATACTTTTTCTAAAAATATGTATTTAGGTTGATACAAAGATTTTGAATAAACATAAAGGTTGCGGAACCGTGGACCATCTGTATGTAGTAATAAACTAATTACTAAGTTTGTCTTTCCACAATTCGAAGGGCCGCAAACAATACAACGGATACTGTTCGGCAATAAGTTGCCATGACGTTTTAACTCATTTGATGATGGTGGGCAAATGCATTTTAATTTTAATGACTGTTTTTGTTTAACAAATCTCATAGCAGCTGTTTTCTTATTGACCACAGTGTTTCGGGAGTTTCAATAAAATGACTTTGAAGCATAGCGCTTAAACATATATACGAGCGAATGGCAGTGATTTTCAAAAGTAATATTGGGACATTCTAGATCACTTTTTAACGACATTGATCGAACGTCAGTGAGATCAATGGAGTGAAAAGTGATCTAGAATGCCCAATATTACACTACTGCCACTATCGGATATAACTAAAATTCCCTACTTAGAAATGGGTTTGATTCTTATTTTCAAAGAAATGACTATTTTCCTTCAAACATTCTTTATTTGTTACGTTATCTGTTTACGTAACAGACGTTAATAAATTAAGAACAAATAAATATTTTATTTAATGTACCGAAATGTCTGCCTTTTGTTTAATAGATAGGTAAAGCCGCGATATTTCTATAGTTTTCCTTCAACATAAAAATCCGACGAAACAAGAATCCGGCGAAACAAGAATCCGGCGAATTAGGAATCCGGCGAATCAGTAACTAATCCTTTAGACCACATCATGTTCGCCAAGCAGATAGGTGGTCAATTAATGTATACTTACCCAGTTAAAAAAAACATTTTTCAACAGGTAACTGTTTAGATGATCAAAGATGACATAATATTTTTTTTTACAAAATATTGTTTGCTTCTTGTTTTTTTAGCCCGCTTCTTTATTTCCTGTGTTCTACAGTTATTTGTGCTTGTGGTTAATAAATGTTTCTATCATCTTTAATAGTGTAATTATGATTGCCATCACAAAAATAACGTAACGGGAAACATTTGCCACTGTGTAATACAAAATCGTAATAATTTATCTTTTATACATACAGAAAGATAATCCACACATTACCGAACAGGTAAATACACTTTTATTTTATTTTTATTTTTTAAGTAATGTTACAAATTAGGTTAATAACAATAGATATAAACAATCAATGGTTAATAACTGGTTATTTTGTAAACATAGCACTGAAGAAATTTAATTTTGGTGGCAGAGTGGTTTAGCGCTCGGCCTGATAACTGGAGGTCGAGGGTTCCATTCCCAGGTAGGGAAAAGTGTATTTTCGGATTTTTAGATGAATAGCCCTGGTTGTGGTCACCAACCATGATGGCACTTGGCAAGCATGGTGTTAAAGCCGATACTCATGAATTGTAGCGACGAATAAGCTTGCCGTCTCTAATTTTAGACTTCATAAAACAGGTGGTTCTTTCTTGAGTAAATGTGTTATGGCGGCTTCACATTAGTGCCGTGAAGCTCCACTAAATATTACTGAAATGTCTTTACATACATTTAAAGCACGTGTTAAAAAAACCCTCATGAGTAAAGGTTATTTATTATAAAGTGGAAGATTATGTACAAGACAAATATGTATGGACATGAGCATAACCTATTTATTAGTAATTTGGATTAATAAATATCTCTTTTTGATGTATTTTGTGTGACTTGGGGACGACATTATAACTTTTATTACTTGAGGGAGAAAAAAGTAAGGCCTTCTGAGTTTCATGCCAGCTTTTTCTTGGTCGGAGGCTCTCCCAAAATCCAAACTGGTGCTACATTAGTTTGGTAGGTAGATAAGTTTGTTGATAAGATTTAACTACTGTTAGTTAACTTTTTTATACAACCTTAATTTTTCTTTAAGTATACAAAACTAATTAAGGTAGAGTTCCACCCACGAAATTGAACAACTTTTCGTAAGAAACCTATGTGCAAAAATGACAAAAAAAAATCGATCTCCCATACTTTGTCGTCAGCTGATGGGACAGTTTTGGGAAGTCGAAATTTTTTGTAATTTTTGCACATAGGTTTCTTGGGGAAAGTTGTTTAGTTTCATGGGTGGAACTCACCCTTAATTGGTTTTGTATAAAGAAAAATTAGGATTGTATACTTATTTTTTGATAAGTATTACCTGTAAAGGTTTACTCGAATATTGAATAAAGCATTTGACTTTGATGACTTGATTTCAATGATGAAAACCTTTGTCCTGCAATGGGACAATATACAGGCAATAAATATGTTTTAGATAATTTTAAAAATAAACCACGAGCAAGATTCAAACCTGCACCCTTCTGACAATCTGGGTCAGGCGATTTTCCAATTAAGCAACCGGATTGTCAGAAGAGTGCAAATTCGAATCCTGCTAGTGGAAAGTTTTTCAACATTATCCAATTTGTATTATCCAAGTATACAGGCTGTTCTTAACTTTTTTATTAAATAAGTAAATTTCGGCAAGCTGGATAAGAGCCACAATAGCATAATTATTTGGTAGTGCACGTGACACGGAACGTAAAAAGTAGCGTACTTTATACTTATACAACTTTTTTATTTATTAGTTTCAAGACAGCTTTCAAAGATGGAATGTGAGTATAAATAGTTTAATGACTGTTAATTGATGTTACTTTTGTTACTGTTAATCGTCTATGACTCTATTGGGAAAGTGTTTTTTTTAATTTTCGTGGTTTTTAGTAACTACGAAGTTAAACTTTAATATTTATGTTTTAACATTTTAAACTGTCACTAGCGCACCAAACCAAGCGCACATAAACTATTCCCCCAAGCGCACCACATGGGTGCGTTTCAAAATAGGTAATTATATTATTATACTTTTATTCCTCGAAGCGCACCAACGGTAAAAATCAAGTTGACCACGGGTAAGGAACCAAAAAATAGAGAGGAGCTTAAAAGATTCGTAACTATTTCGATAGAAACTAGGACGAGGTGCTAAAGGTCAATAATAAATTGAATCATGACAGTCTTTACATATTATAGTCATAACTAAAAATACCAGGGTGACATAAATGAAAAGAGGTAGATAAGCGGCTAAGCGATCTCACTTATCTTTAACTATCAGGAAAAAAGAAATAAACGAGTAGAAGTAGTTAGTTGCCATCAATGTTGTTTAACTAAAAGTACCAGAGCGTCAGAAATGAAAATATGATATACATATCGCTCATTTGGAGTGACAGTGACGCAACTTTGTAAATTTTACACTACGCCAGTATGAAGATTTTTTCTTAAGACTACTGAAGGGGTGCCCTTCGGTTCGCCTAAAATTGTTTGTCCTAATATGGTTTGGCCAAACCGTTTTGGCCTAAACTTAAAACGTACAATTATTGTTTCGCCTAAAAATTGTTTTGCCACCATTATACTGCCGTATAATGCCGTAAAAATAAAGATTTTAGGCGCATTTTCTCGGAATAAGCGCGGTGTTCTTACTGCACTATTCACTAGGACGGCAGTATAGTTTGGCCTAAGAATTGAAAGGCCTTATTTTAGAATGTCTAATGTAAAATAGCCTAAACTATATTGGCATAACTTTATATTGGCATAACTTTATTTAGGCATAACGATTATTTCGCAAAATTTATAAAAGCTCTAATTTTAGCATATCTAAAATTAAATGTGCAAATAATATATTGGAATAAAAGCATAGAATTTTATTGAGAAAATAAATTGACAGAAGCGAATCGCTGCAAACCCGACTCCACGTAGTCTTGTCTGCCCTACCCTAGAGTGCAATATAAGCCCGCGTAGGCGCGGAGGGGCGAGGCGGCTCGCGAGCTAAGGAGCAGGTGGTGAGCGAAAACCATCTGCGACGAAAAGCTCGCGTGGGACCGCCGGAGCCCCGCAGCTTCGAAGCCGTGACGGAAACTATGCATGCTGCATGCCTACATGCATGCTGCATGCCTGCTTGCATGCTGCATGCCTGCTTGCACGCTTACATGCTGCATGCCTGCACGCATGCTGCATGCGTGCTTGCATGCTTACATGCTGCATGCCTGCACGCATGCTGCATATCTGCATGCATGCTGTGTTTCTGCTTGCATGCTGCATGTCTGCATGCATGCTGCATGTTATGCTGCATGTCTGCATGTTTTGTTAGATACCTACATACAATGTGATTAAATCAAGTTGCAACAAAATAATGCAATTCTTTTGCCAAGTTATTTTGCCTTATAAAAATGAGTAGGCGTTTTGTACTTTATGATTTTTAATTTTGTGCGAATTAATATTTAGGAATTGTAAACTTTAGGGATTACGAATTGTTCTGCCAAATGACGCATTTGGTAAATGACAATGTGGCGATAAAAAGTTAGGCGAAGTGAAATTAGGGCAAACACGATTCTGAAGAGTGAAATTAGGCGAAAAAAATTTAGGCTTTTCGTTTGGGTGCCATTGCAAATTAGGCGTACAAAAAATAAGGCGATCCGATAGAGACCCCTACTGAAGATTCGTATTTTTTCTTACAGCTAATGGCTATCTCTATATTTTATTATTGTAGTTTGGGCTCTGGGCTTGAAGATAGACAAAAGAGTTTTTTTTTTTATAAAAGAGGGAGGCAAACGAGCAGGCGGGTCACATGATGGAGAGTAATCACCGCCGCCCATGGACACCCGCAAAACCAGGGGAATCGCAGACGCGTTGCCGGCCTTTAAGGGATGAATAGGTTTAAGGAAGGAATAGGAATTGGGTGGGGGGGGGGGGGGGGTACCCTCACTGGTCGGACGAAACACAACAGCACCAAGTGCCATTATTTCACGCCGAATATTCGTGAGAAGGTGGTATTACGCCGGGCGAGCCGGCCCAATGCGTGCTGCAACGCAGCGTGGCTCTACCACTCAGTCAGTGTCACTCATTTAGCACTACCCAGGGATCACGTGTAGGGTCTCAAGGGTAAACCTACGGACGCGAGCAACTTTGACCCCCAAAATCTCTTTGTATGTGAAAAAAAAATTGTCATTTTAGGACTTACAGTTGCGTCGTTGTTACCATAGGAAGAGCTTATTTAAAGTTTGAGCAGTTATGACCCTTGTTCTCTTAAAAATGAAACCAATTTCGATCAATGCACACAATTAGTTTTATTTTAACAAAAAATACTAATTACTATTATTAGTGGTAACGAAATTAAGGCCAACAGCATGAATATAATAATGGTTTGTTAAACCACATGTTTGGAGGAACAACGGCGCAATTGTATGATACGTCATTTTAATTAAGTCATAAATTACAATTGCGTTGGTGTAGCACCGATATTTTTTGTCATATTTACCTTAGCAGCGATGTAGCTCTCTATCACGTGTACGCTATACGGGATGCCCCGCGCAACTGACTGTTCAACCGTTGTTGCCCGGTGGTATATAAGAACAACGACCCTTTCGCCCTCTAGCCCTGTGTTTTTTGAACTTACAAATGTGGCGTTTTCACTCCTAAGGTGATTGTTAATATATTGTTAATATAAATATGATTATGAAGATATTTTGGTGTAATTAAGTAAGTTTCGCATTTTTTTGCAGTTACGTCACTGATGCTCCAAATTGAGCGATATATACTTAAGTATATCATTCATCATTAATGATATTTTCTGTAAGTTACTACATCTCTATCCACATTTGGACCCTGTTAAGCATAAAGGTTTCAAGTAACAAAAAATAGAGTATGGAGTTTATGGTACCACCGCGTCCGTGAGGACGAACTTTAACTGGTCGCGAAAGGTCTATTGTCAAAAAAAATATATTCTAACTGTTATTTCAAAAAATATGGTTTTGAAAAACAATTCATCGTGCATACAGAAATTTACGAATAGATTTCAAGTTATACTTGATTCTGTTTAGTCCATTATCATAACTGATTGTATATTAAACAAAAAGGTTTCAAGTTCTTGATTGTCCTTTGTACTGATGATGATTACATTAATATAATGCAAAATTGTCGACGCAAAAACAAATTCATAGTTACCAAATATACTAAAACTGATTTCCTGTCCGTAGAACCTTTACTGATAAATATTACAAACAGGAAAAAAGACAAGGAGAAAATATCGTGGCAAAAAACTTTTGAGATAGATATCAGAAAGAGTGATTATAACAAACAACCTGTACTTTAAATCAGATATTACTTTGGAGACCATCCAAATAGTGGATATAACAAAACACAGCAAAGGCAGGCAGACTTCATTGAAATATATTGAGCTATGTGCCTACCACCATTATATCCCGATGGAAGACATTTATTCCTGACTAAATTAAAGCACTTAAAAGATATGTTAAGTCTTATACCTAAAGACGCTAAGCCACTGTACAACTTTTTAAAAAATACATCGAGTTCCGACTTTGAGGATGATGTAGATGGTTACGGAGAATAAACGTTTATTTTGATGTAGAATTTGAAATCAGAGATGATGAATAGAATTTGTTTATTAAACTCAAATCTGTTTTTGTTGGGTTATTCGTATTATTATAAAAAGGTTCCGACAATTTAATTTTAATAATAGTTCGAGTAGAGTAGATAATTAATTTGTATTATTAGAGGGTCCCCCTCTGGGCACGAGTCCTATTCACAGATTGGTTTTTATTGCTTAAAGTTATTGTTATAAATATAAATATTACAGTTTAAAATAAAATTATTACATATTATATTACTGTTAATGGTGAAACTGTAATCTCAGGACTCATAGATTTATTGATGGATATGTAAAATTTTTAACACTGAAAAAAGACGACAACCTCAGGCGGAAAGCGAACCACGCACCTTCCGCATTTCGGGCGGCTGCCTTAACCACTTGGCGACCGAGGTCTGGTTTTAACTCGTCGAAATTTGTCAGTTATTGATGTTTATGCTTTTTAGTCAACATTGCTTCATCAAATCTTAGAAGTTTTCACCTCTGAGATCCGAAAGAAATTTTTTACAAATAAAAAAAATTGATGGATATGATTAAAAAATTTACTAAAAACAATGTTTTTGAAACGTTTTACTTTATACAACTCGTACTCCTTTGTTTAATATTTAAATTTTACTAAAACGATTGAAAGCACTTCAACACCTTTTAAAAATTTATTTGGAACTGTAGCCTATATACCTTTTTTTTTTTTTTTACCCGGTGTAATCCCTGCTTATGGATTCCAGCCTCCAGAAGGGAGACTGGATATGTGGGACTCTCCCGTCCCCCTTTCCACGACGTAGGCGTCGGGCGAGAGGGAGGGGCCTACCCACTAATCACCGGGGGACCAAACTCCGATAGCGTAGGGCTCTTAGGGTGGCGGTCACGGGACCTGATCCACGGGGGAATTGACCTCGCGAGGCCACCCCGTCATCCGTGTGCTGGCCTATAACTACCGCATTAAGCAGCCGTTACGCGCCAGCACACGGCGACTACGCGCACACAGCACAACATAATTGCCCCAGAAGGGGGCGGACACAACACAGAGACAGAGACTAACATGCCCGGCTTTCCCAGGCATGCGGACCACACGACAAACGGGACACACAAACAACACACATCCAGTGAGCCCGGGGCACTTGGGTTGGTATGGTGAAATACCCATGCCAGTGCCCCCCTCCTGACCGGCCCAGTTGGAGACGGAGTCTCCCCTCGACCACTCCACACAAAAACAAAAACAAACGCCCAAGACACAACACACACAAACAGGGCGGCGCCACCTTACGGCGGCTGGAGGTCGGCGAATCTTTGCCTTCTCCTCCCCGCCCTCCTCCTCCTCATTGGCGCGGCGTTGGCCGACTCCTCCCGGACGCGCTCGGCCTCCTCTTTGAGACCCAAGCACTCCGCAGCGTATCCAGCCACCGCCGCTCAATTCTCCGCACTCTCCACCATTGCGGCTACCACATCCGGCAGAGCCAGAGGGTCTCTCCTCCCCAAGACCACCTCCAGCGTACGCCTCTGAGGTGCGAAGGCACTACACTCCTCAAGCGTATGCTCGGGAGTGTCCTCTTCTTGTCCGCAATGGTGGCAAACCGGAGTCTCCTCCCTGCGAATCCTGTGCAGGTAACTGCCGAAACACCCATGCCCCGTGAGGAGCTGGGTGAGGTGGAAGGTCATAGTAGCCTATATACCTAAGCAAAAGGGTGTTAACCGATTTAACTGTAATTATCTACTAAAATAAATTCTTATTTAAAAAAATAATAACAGTAGTATAAAATATGTATTACATTCTATAAACATACAAATTTTCAAAAATTTCCATTTCATACATTAAAAGTTATACCAATGTTTAAATCCAGCTCCGTTAAAAACTTTGATTGCGTTTATCTCAAAATTACCTCTATGTCACTTGAAACCATTATGCTTAACAGGGTCCATTTTATCTGCTGGTGCGCTTCGATATACATAATAATATTTTCTGTTAGTTACTACATCGCTATCCACATTTTATCAGCTGGTGCGCTTCGAGGAATAAAAATATAATGTTTTAATTACCTATTTTGAAGCGCACCCATCCATGTGGTGCGCTTGGAGGAAAAGTTTAGGTGCGCTTGGTCTGGTGCGCTTCAAAACTGGTGGGGCTTCAAGGAATACCCCACTACAATAACTTTTATATAATCACTGAGTAACTGTTACTCCGTGATCCCTGCGCCGAAATATCGGCTCAAACCAACAACAAAAACATGGTAAAATACCCGTTTTTCCTAAAAGTTATATGTTTTTTTTCAGGAATGGATAGACGATATAATAGAAGAAAAGGTAAATATCTATGGTCTAGTCTAGAGGTTAAAACACTGTTCTTGTAACCGGCATTTCCGGTTTAATGAAATTAAGACTGATACGGACTTTTTTTCTGTCTTATGTAAATAAATAAAAGAGTCGAACTATATCAGGATAGGCAAAGTAGCAGCAAAACTATACTATAAGTACATTATTTATTACAGAAAAAGAACGGCTCAATAAAGGTAACTAATTACACGGAAAATGCAGTTATGGTATATTATATGTTTAAACCCTTGTAAAACTTGTGATAAAACATAAGCAGCTTCAAAAACTATCCATAAAGTCATTCGATACAGTAATTTAAATGGGTTATGCCTATAAACTTCAAAATCTATTGTTCTATCTAGGGTGTAAAGTATCCAACTGGAAGAGTTTGTTTGAGACAATGAGCAACTACACTTGATCCAAGTACCTTTCACTAGTATTTCGCTAAAGTGTTAACTTACTGTGAAACTAGGTATAGGGTTCCAATTTCCAAGAAATTCACGGATTTCATTCTCAGCAAAACTACTTCAGATGAGCGGAATGAAAACTAGACAAATTTCCTATTTATTTGCTATGTATTATTTCGTAGTAAATTAAATGTATAATTACTCGAATACCCGGAAATTCTTGCGTTGTCCATGGCTTGATTCCAGGGAAATTAAAGCTTGGTAAATCAGGAACAATAATAAAAAGTTATTATTTTCGATCAACGCTAAAAGCGCTTATTTTCATATATGTAACAAATAGGAATAACAACGAATATTCACATCGTATACTTGACTAAATGTTGTTACAATTTATAATGTAACATTCCTTTAGAGAGGTAATCAACTACTACATTTTAATTAATTTTAATAATGAAACTGTTCTAAGAGAAATGATAGTGTTTAAATATTCAGACCATTCTCTGAGACAGACGTTCATTCATGATTCATTCCTCAGAACAATAACAAGCATAGAAACCACGCTAAAATAGCAAGCAAAGACATATATTTATCCTTCTTCTTCTTACGAGTCATGCTAATGAGTTAGAAAGAGATGGAGAATGATTGACTTGTCCTAATTTGTGTAGGTGGTCACTAGTTTATTCCACACTAGGGACGTCATTTCTCGGCATTTTATATCGACAAAAATAAAACTAAATATTGAACATGTAAATAAATATGAAGGCGAAGGATAAGCGCGCCGTCAATGACCGAAGTATTATGTTAGCATCGAGGAGACAGAATTTGTATTTGCTTTCCATGCACTATTGTCATTCTGTATATTTCGTTGCGTTTTACTACACGCACTACATTACTCACAAAATGCACTTCCACGAGAAAATGATACAGAATGACAGAATGTGTATGGAGAGCGATACAAATCCTGTCTTCTCGACGCTAACAAATAATTCGGTCATTGTCGGCTTTTTCGCTTGCCTTGGAAACGATATAAACTAAATCGGACAAATTTTCAAAACCTACATTATGGTGCACACGAAAAAACACCTACAATATTATATTGAATCACTGTAGCAGCATCAGATCGACCTACTCAAATCTGTAAAAATATCCCAATCAATATTGAACTCTACGACTTAAACATTAGGTTGAGCTTCGGTTGCAGGTATTTCACAGATTAGTAGGTCGCAGAGTAGGTAGGGTAGGGCGATATGACGCTAGGCCCCGCGGCCTTCACCTGTTATCGGAGTTTGGTCCTCCAGAGGTTTAGTGAGTATTCCCCTCCGTCTTACCCCTCCCAGCCGGGGCTTCTCCCTGGCAGCCGACTGGGGACAATGTCGTCCCCATACAGTTGGCGGGAGGTGGAAAGACGGACGGGCGAGTCTCACATAACCCGGGGCCTCTTCAAGGCCCCGGGTATGCGTAACGCATTCCTCTGGGTAAAAAAAAAGAAAAAAAAAAGGGCGATATGACGCTGCCTGTACAGTCAGCGTTACATCTATCTATCCTTATATATGTTCAATATCAATTGGAATATTTTGACAGATTTGGGTAGGTCAGTCAGTGGCCGTGTGTACACACACTACTTTACGTTCTATAGTTAGGCCAAAAAATTGTTAGCGGTAAAAGTGGTCACTTTTGCCTTCAGCAAGTTTTGCAAGTTAATAACGAGAAGCAGTGTACAGTCAGTGTCACATCGGCCTACCCTTATCTGTCAAATTAACTAGATGGATATTGAACTTTATGCTTTGAAAGTAAATCTGAAAATTGATACGAGGAAAATATAAATATGAAGGATTACTAAGGAAATAAAAAACTTATAAATAAACATTTAAAACATTTTTATTAAATCACTGCCTCTTAAATAAGAAGGTTTTGGTTAAAAAGCTTTATAATTTGTCACGAGGCGCACATTCCTGTAATTCCAGTTTGGTATTCGTATTGTCAAATATAACTTAGATACGGCTTTTATCAATAGGATTCTGTGATTATCATCGAAACTTTGTTTTAGAGAATGATTAACAAGATTGCTCAAAATGCTTGTTGGTACAAATGTGTCGCAGACATTGTTCATGATTGATTGATCGTAAAATGTTTAGAACCTAAATGACTGCGTTTATTCCATATCCAATTAAGTCTTCTTACACGCCGGCCGTAGCCATTCTTTATTTATATCATCATTTTTTGGAAACCTGTAACCAAAATGTAGAATTTTTTAAATTAGTGAAAATGCAGATAAATGGTAGTAGTAATCAAGAAGACCACTCAATTATGTATATTTTTTAAATTATCAATAGGTAACTTTTGAAGTTATGAATTATTAATATCATGTTAAGAGTAAAACAAGTTGTAAATGAGGCGAATACACATATCATAATTTAAAGATAGATGTGCTAACCACTTACACAAAATACTGATTTATCGATATCGTCACTAGGCGAAAAACATAACCTTCAACATTTGAACAAAATTTCCTTAATAAATGCCTTATATCAGCACAGAAATGGACACGAGAACTATTTAGACAAACTATTAGTGTGTTTTCATAGATTTATGCCATTAATTATGTTTAGGTAAATCGAAAACAGTCTGAGCTTACCGATAAAAGGTTATTGTCTCTTGATTATTTTCTTTTCTTATTATAAGGGATTTACAACCCACACAAAAGACATTTTGTCACACGTAACGCATATATATCACTAACAATGCTATGGCTAGTTTATAGGTTTCTTCGGAAGAATACCTTGCAAATAATTAAATTTATCTGAGAGGAGCTACAGCTTAGCTTGAAAATAATCCGTCATTATGATGTAACCAAGTTAGGTTGCCACTTATTTACACAGCAACAAAAAGAAAATAACGACACATTTAATCTGATGGTGTTATAAAGACATCCAATTTCATCCATTTGACATTTACCTTGTGACAACCTAGAAAAAATAGAAACGAATGTAGCTAAAGGTTTCATTCACTCTCGTTACAAAATTAAATGAAGTCATATGAGTAAGATAGCTGTTGTCTAGCTCTTCTTTTAGCGTGGTTTCTATGCTTTAGTTATTGTTCTAAGATTCATTCATATAAATCTGGTGAAACTTCTTCTAACAGTGCCAGTGTCACTATTTTTAACTTAAAAAAAAAGTATTTTAAATAAAAAAAAATACAAAAAAATTAAAAATAATAATTATTGCTCATTAATCCTCGTTTGTCAACTCTTTTTTTATCACGTTCATTGCTATATCGGGCCGAATAGACCTTATGCATATCCAGCACTCGGTGTGACATACAAAATACCCGCCAAACCGTTGGTGCGGGATGGATATATTCGGTATTTTCAGTGGTAGAAAAGAGATAAATATTGTTTTGCAATAATAATTATCTCATCAAATACTACAAACATTTCTCAAAAAAACGAATCGGGTCGTTTCGACCCTATACCACACCACTTTATCGGATCTTAAAGACCCGATGACCGATGACCCGATTAACGCACTAGATTTTCATTGATTCTTCTAGTGAAGTGACGCACGGAAGTGATTATAGACGGATTACAAATTAAGAATCTCCCTTGCAATCGGTAAAATAAAAAATATGAAGAGGTCGAAAAGAAAGCTGTTGTTGTTAAGTGAAAACGAAGGAAGTGAAAGTGAAATGAAATGGATGGAAACAAAATGGATGCCAGAAACGGGAAAAGGTCAATAAATCAAGTAAGAATATCCAAACTCTACCAAATATTTACACTTGCCCGTCAACAGGGAACACCTTGCAAGTTCTTCAAACAGCCGCTTATACTCGTACATCATCCAACAAAATTTTTCATCAAAATATCCAAATATTACAAAACACCATTATCAAACCGGCTCGTAATAATATTGACCCAAAAACTATTTATAGATGATTCTCTAATATCTAGTAATAATATCGTTTTGTTACTTAGTAGTTTGTACACACATTTGAGTGAATACCTTTTTTTCGATATCGATTTTTACATACTTACTAATCCTGTTCATCACTAAAATTTCACCGATATATTTACTTACTAGTGCTGATATCTGATCTTAAAGATCCGATAAATTGAATTTCTTATAATTAACGTTTTATTTGTCCGCAGCTCCACGTTTTTTAGTTATTCAAGAACACATTACTATGAAAAATATATAATTATTATTTAAAATCACTTAGTAACACACATATAAATGTAAGTAAGTAGAACAGGTCTTTTCGACCCCATAACGCACCCCGGAGGGCCTTTCCCAGCAGTACAATAATAATAATGTGATTTTAAAACGACTAAGCAGTATGGTCTCTGACCTTAGCCTGTTCCTTCAAGGAACAAATTATAAAAAAAAGTAAGTCATGCCAAAATAAAAATAAAAACGTGGACTTCTTGGCGGGAAAGTGAAGTGAGTCTGCAGTTTTGTTATATTTTTTATAATTGTGGTTTGTCGATTAAAAATGTGAAATAATGGTGGATTATTTACGGTTAAGTGTTCGTGAACGTGCATGAGTGTTGGCAAATAAAACAAAACAGTGCAACATCACTTTTCAAATTCTCTCAAGAAGTCCATGTGAGAGAGATTTGGGGGAATATCATTTATTATACGTTAAAGGGGTGCCGCGCGATCGCAAAAACTGACATTTAAAAGCAAAATCAATCATAATAATATTTAAAATTAGAACAATTCTGCTTTGAAGTTTCAGACTTAGTAATTTAATTAGAGCAATTTTTTTTTCCGCGAAATGTGCAAAACCGTCACGCGCTTGTGTTAAAAAGCGACTAGAATTCATTCAACAATGATTTCTCTATTGTCCTTTAAATTCAATCAAAGAGAAGAATTTAGAATTCAATAAATATGCTTATTTTTTAGTTTACTTCTCTTGTTCTTTTCATTTAAGTACCGATTTCAGTGTTGCCTTTTTTCTTCACCCTAACGCTCGGCGAAATTACCCTAAATTAGGCACTTTTATTTTTTTACAAAAATAAAAATAAATTTACGTATAAGTGCAATTTAATAATAACAACAAGTTAGGTACGTTCAGAAACACTTTTTTAATCAATCACCATTTAAATTATTTTACCCTAAAAAATAGGTACTTACCTTACCCTAAATAATTTTATACCCTAAACGCGTAAAAATGCATTAAATTTAGGGTAAAATACCCTAAGGTGTGGACAGTCTAGAGGTGAGACGTATTTACTAGAACTTTTTACAAGAATGGGGATCTCCCCGCACTAGGTATTTTTCAATACCAGGCGGCCCCTATTCTACTTTTATAAAAATACGTGATCCACCTAGTATTTTTGTTAATTACACGATTTTCTACTTTACACTAAAACATTAGAGGTAATATTCCCATTACCCGTATTCGCGTGTTGTGCACACCAAGTATTTCTTTCCATTTCACGGATTTCATAGTGGGCGATCAAAGAAGAGGGGTTTTAGGGGGCTAACCTGGTTCGACGTTGCTCCCGCGTGCTGGCTGTAGTGGACGCGCGTCTCACTCTTTCTTGACTTTCCACGGCAAAAGTTCGTGATCACAGTAGTAAACTCGCGGCGATCACTTGGAAGATGTTATGACTTGACCGATAAATGAGGAACACGAGAGCTCGACTCAAAGGCCCTGTCGCGTAGGCAGGCTGGATCGGAAGTAAATTGAATATGGCCGACACGACACGACGCGATATTGGTTTACCCCCATAGGATCGAGGATAAAAATGATGAGGGTAGTAGAAGTTAGGATAGGAACGTAGCATCGGTACAAGTCTAAATCGATTGTTAATGATGTGAAAACATTAAATAATTGAATATGATTAATCTAAATCTACCATACCGCCCCCCAAAGAGCGGCTTAGCTCTTTTAATTGAAACAGACAAATTGATAATAAGTTAACTGAAAGCTGATTGAAAAAGTGTAAATGTTATCTTACTCTAGTTACCTACTTACATGCTAAATGAATTGATAAATGTTGAAATATCTAGGTTTCGGGAATTAAGCGACATAACTTGGCTACAGGACGCTTGAAAACTCCTTTGGTTGTTTTAATGTCTACGACCAAGTCAAGTCAAGTCAAGTCAAGTCAAATTATTTATTCAATGTAAACCTTTACAGGCACTTATTGACGTCAATACTAATAATAATAAAAAAACAGTTAACTAACTTATAGTTAAGACTTAATAACTAATCTAACGAGCTATTATACCCGGACAATACCGTCATTCCCCGGATAAAGTTTGGTAATTCTAGCCTTTTTCCAGAGCAACAGAGGTGTATTAGGCTCCATCAACAACACCAAGTCACCCATCTGTAAATTACGTTCAGGCTTAAGCCAACGATCACGTTGCTGCAGCGTGTGTAGATATTCGCTGTGCCAGCGTTTCCAAAAATGTTGGGTGATTTGCTGTAGCAGTTGCCAACGATTCAGACAATGAGTAGCAATGTGCTCTAGATCGTGCTCCGGTAAGGCAAGAAGCGGTTGTCCAATCAAAAAATGACCCGGCGTCAGAGTTTCTAAATCGTTTGGGTCGCTACCAATTGGACAGATAGGTCGTGAATTTAAGAACTAAGATTTTGCAGAACACTGTACTTAGTTCTTCAAACGTTAATACACGTTCACCTATGATACGCTTGAGTAATGTTTTAGAAGACTTCACTGCATTCTCCCAGAGGCCACCAAGATGTGGTCCCGAGGGAACGTTAAGATGCCAATGAATTTCATGAGATGCTAGATGAGATTGAATTTTATCTGAGTCTCTATCGATTTGAGTTTTAAGCAGATAAATATCCTTAAGATAGTTGCGTGCGCCTAAAAAGTTTGTGCCACAGTCGGAATATATGTTAGAAGGTAACCCTCTTCTCGAAACAAAGCGATCTAAACATGCCAAGAACGCGTCAGTAGACAAGGTGGAGACTACTTCCAAATGCATCGCTTTGTTGCAAAGCATATGAACACACATAGGTAAGCCTTAAAGACTTTAGGTTTGCGAGCATTGGAATCCTTGACGTTGAACGGTCCGGCGAAATCTAACCCAACCCTTTGGAAGGGCCTAGCTTGAGTGACTCTATCGGCAGGTAAGTTGCCCATGAATGGATTCATAGGTTTCGCCTTTAGTCTGTAGCAGCGTTGACATTGAAAAATCCTGTGCCGCACTACACGTCGAGCTGACACAATCCAATACCTACGCAATAGGATAGCCATTAAAATAGCAGGACCTGGATGACCGTAGAGCTGATGATAATGATCGATGAGAAGATTTGTGAAAGGATGCGACTGAGGTAACAAAAATAGATGTTTACTATCGAAAGGCAAGTTGGCGTTGACCAGTCGCCCACCAACTCGAAGAAAACCTAGAGGAGGCGACGTAGGCTGCCCTTGATAGGCTTACGTTGACGCAACAATTTTATAGTATCGGCAAACGCAGAAGATTGAACCGATTTGATACAAGTTGACAACACTGATTTTAATTCGTATATCGTCAAATTACCTACTCTTTTATCCTTTGGTGAGCGAACATTATGCATATAACGAAGCCACCAACCGAGTACTCGCGTAACTTTAGATAGAGAGCTGTACTCTACAATGACGTGTTGGACAACTTCGTCTGAGGAAGGTGCAACAGCCGATGTAGAGTGCTTATCCGGTCCCGTCGCGCCTGTTTGCACTAAGTGTGCAGCAACAGGAGGAGTAAATATAAATGTAGAGTCCGTGTGGGTTTTCGTGTCGACAGTTTGCACGACATATGCAGCAACTGGACCTACTTTCACGCCTGGCAAATCCATAGGGTCAAGCAGTAGACATGTGGAAGGCCATGAACTGTAATCAGATTTGAGCCAAGAAGGACTCCACCAAAGTGGATGAACTACTAAGTCGCGAGGAAGCAAGCCTCGACTCGCGCAATCCGCGGGATTGAGATGTGAAGGAATGTGCCGCCAGGTAGCGTTAGGAATGAGGCCTTGAACCTGGGAAACTCTGTTACCTTCAAAGGTTTGAAGCTTGTGCGGTGAAGTTCGCAACCAAGTTAGCACTATGCTAGAGTCGCACCATGCAATTATTGGTATGGATTTTAATTTGGAGTGCAAGACCTTACACACATGGGCCATAAGGCGAGCCAACAGGACTGCTCCACAGAGCTCGAGCTTAGGGATCGTTTGCCTTTGCCTGACTGAAGCGACTCTAGATTTAGCGATTAACAAATGAACTTGTACGCTGTCACCGTCACCGCTTTCGCAGCGTATATAGACGCATGCGGCATATCCGTGCTCCGATGCGTCGCTGAAACTGTGAAGTTGATATTTAGAATGAGGATCACCCATAACGTGGCGTGGAATCCGTATTTGATTTAAAGATTTAAAGTCGTCAACAAACTTCAGCCAAGTTTGCTGGACATCGAAAGGGAGAGTATCGTCCCAACCCAGGTCAAAAAGCCACAAACGCTGCATAAGCGTTGTTGTCAAGCATGCAAGAAACGTCATCATACAAAATTACATAATGAGTTTAAAGCAGCGGATTCCTTTGTGAAGCCCGAACCCTCCTCTTCGAAACATGTGTTACTTAACATAGAGCCATTGTCTACCGGCCTCTTAGGTACTGCTCTTGTTGGAGTCCAGGATGTTGATGGTCAGGTTCATGTCGTTCGTGGGTTAGTAGATCCTGGTGCTCAATCATCTCTTATAACTGAATCTTTAGCACAGCAACTTCGACTGCGACGTCGTAAGTCCTGCGATCTATTCGGTGTCGGTGAACACCGGCAAGCTACCCATGGAAGGGTAGATTGTTCAATCTTGTCTCTCACAGACGATTCCGTTTCTGGTTTGTCCACTGAAGCCATTGTACTTAAGCGCATCACGGGATATCAACCTGCAGCAATGGTCAATCCGATTGTGCCAGAGAAATGTAGCGACCTTCAGCTTGCTGATAAGACTTTCAACATTCCGGGTAAAATCGATCTACTTTTGGGTGTTAATCTTTTCAGTGACATTTTTTGCGGTCTAAAGTTAAAATTGGGTAATGGTTTACCTACAGCTTATTCAACCATCTTTGGTTGGGTCATTATGGGTTCGACCCCAGTGACTACAACTTAGTATCAAAATATTAGCCTACTTACCAACGAGTCTAGGTTACAACTTACTATATCTAAATTCTGGGAATCAGAAGAGTCTCCTTTGCCGCCGATTCCAGATCCTGATGACATCATATGTGAAAAGCACTTTGTCAACACACACAATAGAGATCCCGATGGGAGGTTTGTAGTTAGGCTGCCGTTCAAGGTAGAGTCCTCTCAGCTTTGTGATACTCGGTTAATTGCGTTAAAACGGTTTCACAATTTAGAGCGTAAACTTATAAAAGAGCCTACACTTCGTGAACTCTACATTCAATTTATGAAAGATTATGTAGAGTCTGAACATATGAAGTTAATACCTTCTCATAGTGTGGTTGACAGGTATTATATTCCTCATCACGGCGTGCTCAAGGAGAGCAGTAGCACTACAAAGTTGAGAGCTGTTTTCGATGCATCTCTACCCAGCTCTACCGGTGTTTCCCTCAATCAAATTTTATTGTCAGGCCCTAAGCTACAACAGAATATACAGGATATCATTTTAAGGTTTAGAACTTATTTAGTGGTCTTTACCTGTGACATCAAACAATGTTATCGAATGGTCAGGTTACATGATGATGATCAGCGGTTCCAAACTATCTTCTGGCGCGAATCTCAAGATCAGCCGTTGCAGGAGTTCGAGTTAACAATCGTCACCTACGGCGTCACTAGTTCTGCATACCAGGCTATCAGGGTGATTCATGAGTTGGCGAATCTTAACGACTCTACATATCCTGAGGCCGCACGTGTCCTACAGGAGGACACCTTCGTAGACGATATCGTGACTGGGTGTGATATGCTAGAGGGTGCTAAGACGCTACAGCACCAAGTCACTGACTTGTTGGCTCAAGGTCGTTTCCTTCTTAGGAAATGGTCTAGCAACTCTGGCGAGCTACTCAATGGTTTACCTGCAGATCATTATGAAACACCTTATCGATTCGAGGATTCCGGTGACTATATTTTCAAAATCTTAGGTATTGAATGGAACCCCTCATCCGATAACTTTCTCTACCACGTCTCTAACATGAGTAAGACTCTGACCAAACGAGGTGTTCTATCGAACATCGCTCGTCTCTATGATCCTTGTGGCTTTATCACGCCGGTAACATTTTTCGCTAAATCTTTTATATAAACATTGTGAAATACTATGTGGCCTCAAATAATTGTAACAAAGTCTTTTTTCAGTTAAAAATAATTTCTTATCTTTCAGTTTCTCAAACTCTAAACATTGATAGATTTCATGATCACCACTACAATAATAACAAGTTGAATTAGTTACATGTAAGGTGGACGCATGAGGAATTAACACTTTGGGATTATTGTTTACACATGTGAAATTAGTTGCTTCTAAAGCCCTTAAATTGTGTTCTAAAAATGTCAACAAGTTACCAAAACGCGGTATCTCATTTTGCTGTAATGTAAACTCAAATTTAGTTCTTAAGTCCAACGGTAACTTTTTAGATATTATATGATATAAAAGAAAACTCCAAGAATTGACATCAAATCCAAGAGTATTTAATGCTTGTGTGTTTTCTTTTAAGGTGTTGAGAAAACGTTTTAAATTCTTTAAGTTGGAACATGAAACTGAAAGTAACAAATCTAAATGTTTGTCGGCTATCAAGCGCTTATTTTCATAACGTTCTTGTAAGAGATTATAGGCCACACCATAGTTTTCACTAGTTATGCTTAAATGTTTAATTAAGTTAAGAGGTTCTTGTTCTAAAACACTCAATAAATAATGGAATTTTTGTTTTGAAGATATTTCATTGTTTTGATGAATTAAACTGTCAAATATTGATTTAAAATTGGGCCATTCAGTGTGAATGCCTTTGAAATGTGTTAATGTAATTTTAGGTAAATGAAAACGACTTGATTCGCAACTAGACTTGGAAACTACTTCTTGTGTCACAGGAGCATTGGTTGTTTCGGAGTCCAACACACCTAAGTCAGACCAAATACTTTGAATTGAGTAATATTTCTCGTAAAACGTTGTAAAGCAAGATTCTATAGTTCCTCTCTGTTCTTCGGGCTGTGAAGCAGCAATTAACAACGTGAAATTAGTATCAAATTGTTCACGCATCTTATTTAGATCATCGAAACGAACACGAAATTTACTCAATTCCTGCGATGTTGTAGGAATGGTTTGCACAAGCACTGTAGCCAGTTTATAAAGCTCGCATACGAAATCATAAGCCATGTTAAATTTAACAGTGGCTATTTTCAAATCATTTGACATAATTAAAGTTATTTTATTTCGCATGTAAAAATAAACAAAACAAACTCCCAGACGTTATTATTGTCAGTTGACAGATGACTGACACTTGACAGTTGACAGTTTATGAACGATGTGATTGAACGATGGGCAATGGAATATGCTTTCAGTGTTGCTAGTATGCGAAATTGAAATCCCCAAGATAGATTTTATAAAACTATTGAAGGTATGCAAAAAAATATTTTCAAAAAATAGATTTTTATGCAATTGATGAAATTTGAATATAATATTTTCCGATGCTTACGGAAATGATGGGAATCCGGCTCGAAGGACCAAAACATGGGCGATCAAAGAAGAGGGGTTTTAGGGGGCTAACCTGGTTCGACGTTGCTCCCGCGTGCTGGCTGTAGTGGACGCGCGTCTCACTCTTTCTTGACTTTCCACGGCAAAAGTTCGTGATCACAGTAGTAAACTCGCGGCGATCACTTGGAAGATGTTATGACTTGACCGATAAATGAGGAACACGAGAGCTCGACTCGAAGGCCCTGTCGCGTAGGCAGGCTGGATCGGAAGTGAATTGAATATGGCCGACACGACACGACACGACGCGATATTGGTTTACCCCCATAGGATCGAGGATAAAAATGATGAGGGTAGTAGAAGTTAGGATAGGGACGTAGCATCGGTACAAGTCTAAATCGATTGTTAATGATGTGAAAACATTAAATAAATGAATATGATTAATCTAAATCTACCAGGTAAGGTACCAGGTAGGTAAGCTCGTACAAGACTAGATCCTAGAAGAATAGGCGCTTGAAGTATTGTGTGATACTAGAGTAAATAATGCTTATAAAAAATTACACAAGATATAAGAAAAAAATAGAAATATAAAAAGAATAACAAGAATAACAAAAATAACAAAAAAAGTAAAAAGGAATAAATTATTTAAATACTCAAATGAATCGATATCTTATAAAATACGCCAACTTTTAATTTAATGGCCAAGTTGACAGTACTAAGCCATAGTATGAAAGGTGGATATTAATCGACAGCAAAATATATTAAAATTATATTATACTACGCTCGTATTCAAACAAAAAGATGTTTTAAAGCCGACCATATGTAGCACTAACTACCTACATGAATTAAGTCAGCACCAGTCGACGTCTAGTCTAACCAGTTACAACTACTAATACTAGGTGGACTAGATAGAATAGGTATCTGGATCGAGTATTAGATAATAATACTAGGCACAGAACACATAGGAACAGAACAGGTGCACCTAGTACGAACATCTTTACTAGTGGAGTGGACTAGGGATGCTCGATATCAATTCGATTAATCGATTAATCACTTTTGAAATGTTAGGAAGTTCATCGATTTATCTAAAATTTAAATAGTCGATGTAATCGATCGTTTTATGGCGATTAATTGATATTTACGATAATTTATAACCTTAGCTGTATGATGAAAATATCTTTGCCGTTAGTCAGACTCACTCGCGTTGAAAAAAAAGATTGACGTTCGTTCGTTTCTGTCAACAACAATCTGTGATCTGTGGCTTTGTTTTGGCATTTTTTTTGTTGTTCATTCTTATGAATTTCATATTCAGTCGGAGTTTGGACATTTCAGGTGGTTTGGTCAATTTTTAAATTTACCAGTAGTTTATCGAAATACGTAGCCTGGGATACGATTCGATATCAGTTCCCAAATATTTTTAGAGTGGCGATCAGACACTTGTCAATAGTCTCAACATCTGTATCTTCTGAAAGCCCTGTTTCAGAAGCTGGCCTAATTGCCGCTGATATGAGAACCAGGTTGACTGGTTCTCA
This sequence comes from Scoparia ambigualis, assembly GCA_963921215.1. Lineage (NCBI taxonomy): Eukaryota > Metazoa > Arthropoda > Insecta > Lepidoptera > Crambidae > Scoparia > Scoparia ambigualis. The sequence continues at coordinate 10,306,315 of OY992526.1, forward strand.
TCTTTCTTAGTTAATTTTTTTGTCTATTATATGAAACCCAGTGGAAATGTAAATAAAATAATGAAAGATGTTTTAAATTAAAAAAAAATATTTTTTGTTCTGACATTTTATTACTTTTATTTATAGTTTTTTATATTTTACTGAGATTACAGTATTTTGCACTTTTACAGCATCTAAAGAACTGTTTTTCTTCGATTAATCGATTCCATTGGTGCTGTTAAACGATTAATTGATCGATATCAATTATCGATTAATTGATATCGGTGCTACTAAAATAATCGACTATCAAATAAATAATCGATTATTTCGCCATCGATTAGCATTAGCATCCCTCCCTATCCCTAGAGTAGGTAGACGGACATTGCGATTTCTTCATTTCAAACTTCAACAATGAATGATAATCAAATCCCTTAATGATATAATTTATTACTTTTTAACTTAATCAGGCCTTTACAGCCGTTCAAAAATTGCCATAACGGACGGTATTTCACGTCCACACGGCGGGGTATTGGTAAAGTTTTCAACTAGCAATAATCGCACCTCGGATAAACCTCATTGGTTACGATATTGCCTCTGCGCAAAGTTAAAAATAAAAGTGATTGGCCAATGTCTAGTACAATCCGGCAAGCAATACCGCTAGCGCGATTCAGGGTGACAGTAACGCCATCTAGTAATAATTTTCGGAACTAAAGAACTAAGTACGTGATACGTTTTGCTTACAGTTTGCTGAACATTGTTTTAGAGAGGACATTGATTTTTGATATTTTTGAAGAAAATTGTTATTATTCCATTAAAATAAAATTAAGGTGACGTTATAACTTTATCAAAAGGATTTGTGACTTTTTATGATATTAAGTATACGAGTAAACTCATCCGACGATTTGCATTGGTGCTATAAGTAGTAGATGTTTTATTTCTGTATTGAAAGCGTTGTTGCTTTTATTTTAGTTTCTCTTTTTGTTTTTTTATTAATAATTATTTACGGCCAAATCGATGAAACTAAATTTCATATTTTTACACACATTGGTTTTCAAATACAATCGTTATGATGTTTATTGGGAATTAAAAAGTAGTTGGTAAAAAAGTACAATTTATCAATAATATTACCTAATTTACTAAGAGTTCGTGTCCGTCCGAAATTATATCGAAAGAGGTTAGCCACAACCAGTACAGCAAGACCTCCCCAGCGTACGAGACGCGTACTATAAATAGATCTTTACACTTACGTAAGATAATGGGTGCACTTTTATTTATTAGATAAGATTAAGCCATGCTAAGTTATCAAACATTTATGGAATACACTTAGAAAAAAACAGTTAAATAGCCAGTTCCTCAGTGGTTGAGGATTCCGGGTGAAGCGCGCTCCCACCTCCGGCCTTATCGTCACTTATCATCAGGTGAGATGAAGGCCAAGCGCTTACCCGTTGTAGATAAAAAAAAAGTTAAATAAGTAAGTACTATATAAAGTGCTATTAAATCAATGGCGTATATTTAAAGTACAGGGGGGTTATTCCAATGCGATTAATATGTATCGATGGAACGCCATTTTGATAATAATTTGTTCAATCAATTTCCACGCAATTTAATTCCAATGTGGCGCTATTGTCGCTTACAAAAGTGCCATTTGACATTTTTTAGATTTGTGATTGGAAATTGATTAATGCAATTCTGTTTCAAGAGTACCTAGCCTACCAGGGGCCCAAGTCTGCTAATTTACGAATGGCTTAATTGAATCGCAATTGGATCGTATTGTAATTGTTTGACACATTTGGTATTCTCTTACTCATTTAAGAATACCAAATGTGTCAAACAATTACAATGCGATACAATTGCGATACAATTACGATTCAATTATGCCATTCGTAAATTAGCAGACTTGGGCCTCTGGTAGTTTACGCCAAAATAAAAATATTTTCCCCAATAAACATTTATATTTAATTGGCAAAAACTGCATCATTCTGTAGATGCCTTCACTCACACATGCGACTGCATTGTGGAAGTCGCTGCACTCACACTGACGACTGCGACGACTTCCACAATGCAGTCGCATGTGTGAGTGATTTCTTCGAGGCATTTAATAGTATGATGCAGTTTTTGCCAATTAAATAATAAATTATTTTATTAAAAAAATTAAAAAAAAACTAAACCAATGACAAAATACTAGGTACTGTTTATTGGGGAAAATATTTTTATTTTGGCGTAATTTACCTGTACTTTAATAAACGCCATTGATTTAATAACACCATAATAAGTACTTTATTTTATTAGAGTTCGATGGCACAGTAGTTATGGCGTTCGGTTCGCGATCTTGCCAGTTAAGCAACTTTAAGATGGGTGACCAAATTAAAAACATCTCGAGCTCCCCCGTGCTTCGGATGGCACGTGTAGACGTTGGTCCCGGTAGTTGTCGTAAGATAGGCAGTCCTTAAAACCACCGAATATATATTTTTTGATAACAAAAGGAGGCAAATTAGCAGGCGGGTCACCTGATGGAGAGTAATCACCGCCGCCCATGGACACCCGCAAAACTAGACGAATCGCAGGCGCGTTGCCGTCCTTCAAGGAAGGAATAAGAATTGTGAGAGGGGGTTGGGGGGGGGGGGGGGGATGGGCCTCCGGAACCCTCACTGGCCGGACACAACACGACAGCACCAAATGCCATTATTTCACGCCGGATATTCGTCAGAGGGTGGTATTACGCCGGGCGAGCCGGCCCAATGCGTATGCTGCAACGCAGTGTGGCTCTACCACTCAGTCAGTGTCACTCATTTAGCACCACCCAGGGGTCACGTGTACGGTCTCAAGGGTAAACCTACGGACGCGAGTAACTAAATCAAATAAATAAGTTTAAACCACAGAACAGTTAAAGAATTTAACCAGCATGGGGTTAGCAAAGTGGTGGGGTGGATTATTGCCCATTGCCCAATCTCTCCATATGCTGTTGTCTATGTGGAATGTTTAAAGGTTGAAAATGATGATAATTATTTTCAGGCTCCCTTTTCGCCGAAAACGGATCAAAGACATGCTTCTCCCGGTGTAAGTATTAACATATACGTACATTTAACGACTATTATCCCCGAAGGGTTAGTCAGAGACTAGGCAATGAGGACCGGAAAAGCAGTCCTCTTTCATAGTCCACGTTCACTAAATTACAACTATATACATGTGCTCAGCGTGACAGGTGGTGAGCTCATCGCCGATCTTTGTTGTTGTAGGTATGTATGTGCAGTCTTTAGTCCGTTAGTCGCTTGTTACGAGACCCAAGGGAAGAGATGGGTCAGTAGTATTATTTTTAAGAACCGCCACCACACATGCTCTATGTAACATAAAAAAGAAAAATAACTTTGTTTATGTATGTTTATCCAATATCTAGCAAGACAAGAAGCTTTACCTACTTAGGCTAGATAATTGACATGAGCGAAGAAAATTAACGTAAAGTTCTTATAACGGTAGTAGTACTATTAGTTATTCTGTGCTAATAGCCAGATACTTCACTGTGTAACATGATTAATGCTTGTGTTTATAAAAATATGTCGATTTATATACATAGATGGAGGGATATTGGGGATCTCAGCCGAAACCGAAAGAGGTACTTAACTAATTAATATTAAACGTAGAAATATAAATTATATAATTGAAAGGAACCATCAACCATCTGATAACTCAGTGCCAGCATCTACATGTTAACTATAAATAATGTGTTTACATAATTATACAAATATATACATAATAATCACGACTATAATCCCCGAAAGGTTAGTCAGAGACTAGGCAATGAGGACACCAAAAGCAGTCCTCTGCCATAGTCTACTTTTCACCCAATAGCGAATGCACATGTGTTCAGCGTGACAGGTGGTGGTGAGCCCATCGCCGCTCTATGCTGTTGAATGTATGTGCAGTCTTTAGTCCGTTAGTCGCCTTTTACTTGAATTGTTAAAGGCAGAGATAGAATTGGTTTAGAACTAGTAACTTTCTTTCATACGTCATCATGGAATAACTATATTTTAATGTTGTAAAATAAAATACTTGAAGTCTAAATAGCATACTTTCTAATACTAATGTTGTAAACTGTCATTTTTTCTTAAGTTAAATAATATTTTTTCCAAAAATAGAGTACTTATTAGAAATAACTGTATTTAACAAGATATAGAGTTCGTTATGTTTTATTTGAAAGGAGTCTGCAAAGGATACTATTTTGAGAAATAGAGCCGAGAAAGCCAAGCAAGACAATATGCCGCCTACTGTAAGTACTGTTAATAATTTGTAACTTAATTTATGATATGGCCAATATTACGAGATATAGCCACTATTTACGAGTCTTATCCCCTAATTGTTAGTCAGAGACTAGACAATGAGGACCGCAGAAGTAGTCCTCTAGTCCACGTTTCACCAAATTACAACTGCACATGTGCTCAGCGTAACAGGTGGTGAGCTCATCGCCGCTCTATGCTGCTGGATGTATGTGCAGTCTTTAGTACGTTTATTTATTTATTTGTTTATTTATGGAAAAAGGTACACCAACAGTATACATATGAAGCATTAAACAAAACATTACATAAACAAATTAATACTTATACATATACCTATTACAAGCGTACACAAAATTAATAATAAGCTCGTTAAACGCTAACAAAAGAAATTTAAAAAAATATTTGAAAATAAAAAAATTAGAAGATCAAAATGAAAATTTAAATTAATTAATAGGTAGGTATGTACTTACTAGCAACAAAATTAAATTATGAATGAAAAATAAAAACAATTAACAACTTTCCTCTATAAAAACAAACACAAAATTTCATGCACAGTACTAGTCCTGCAATAAATTGTGTATGTTGACCTTAAATTTGGGCAATAAGTCATGAAAAATGTCTATCCTATTAGAGTCTATTTTGGTCAGGGTGTAATCGGATCAAGGGGGCATTACCGCCAACGTTTGTTTTGAATCTTGGTATTGCAAAAGTTTTGGTGATTGGATGACGTTAGTCGCCTTTAACGAAACTTTAGCAACATATTTACTTTTCTTATTTATTTTTAAGAACAACAGTGGCACGCACACTTACAGACTTCAAGGGCTTCTCTGAAAGTCAGGTTTTCCATACAAACTTCCAAGTCGACATTTTTAAAAACCAATAAGCCATTTTTGATGAAACTTTGCATGCTAAAGTAAAACACAGGAATCTAAATAGTTTGTTGAAAACATTTTTAAAAAACGTTTATTTAGTTGAGTTACTGTAATTTAAAGTCCACTATAGAAAGTTTAAAATCGCAATAACTCAGTAAATAAACGTTTTATAAAAATGTTTGCAACAAACTATTTAGATCCCTGGTTTTACTTTAGCATGCAAAGTTTCATCAAAATTGGCTTATTGGTTTTTAAAAATGTCGTCTTGCAAGTTTGTATGGAAAATCGAAATGCGTAAACCCTGTTAAGTTTAAAAATTAAGCCTATTTGTATAGCTACATCGAATAAATGTCTTGAGTTTGAGTTTGAAACCCGAGGGAAGGTATGGGTTGATGGTAGCCGATACGCCACACGGCTCATTCTTGATAATTTGTTATTTTTGATTATATTTTTTTTATTTGCGTAAAAGGGGAAGTAGCTATCAAACCAAAACTGGTTTGTGCGATTCAGAAGGGTGGAATTTCAAAGCGCCGACATTAAAAATGACATTGTAATACAAAAATATTATTAAAATAGTTTTAAAATAGAGAATATGTTGTTCTTTGACAGTTTTTACGTTGCTTTAACCGTTTTCATGATAAATAAAAAAACACGATTAGGGACATAAAAGGGTGGGGGAGGGGGGGAAGCAAGGCAATGAGGACTGCAAGAGTCCACGCCTCAGTCCGCGTTTCACCGAATAAACTGCACACAAATAAACTGCACACGACACATGTGCTCAGAGTGATAGCTGGGCAAGCTCATCACCGCCTTATCCTGTTGGATGTATGGTTGGATGCTTAGAATAAACGCATAGAATGCGAGAACACGCACGATAAATGAGGCCAGTAAAACTAAGCCATACTTGGTACCGAAACGGCCCGCGTCAGTACTAATAATCTAAACTTATCTATCTATCAACAGTTCCAATTTCCTTATTTTTGGGGCAAATCTGATTCCTCTAGCAACATTACTTGTACACTTGTGTGCGTGTCGCCGAGATGGGTGTGTAATGTTTGATATAAATAAATACTTATGGTCTAACGTTCAGATAATATAATTTCATTTCATATAATTTCATTTGATAAACTGACTTAATATACTAAACATTTAATAAAATTTTAGATTCTATAATTTCATTTGAAATAATGTACTTTTGATATAATATATTATTAGATATAATAATCTAATGATATAAATAATTATTCTTGTAATAAGTAAGCCGCATGCAAGCAAGCAAGCAGCATGCAAGCAAGCAAGCAGCATGCAAGCAAGCATGCAGCATTCAAGCAGAACGCAGCATGCAGCATTCAAGCCAGAATGCAGCATGCAAGCAAGCATGCAGATGCAGCATGCAATGAGATGGCAACCTGTTTCTGTACAAGATGTAATAAAAGTCATAAGAAATATGGACACAAAAAAGTCTCCAGGCAGCGATCTCGTGCGCATGTGTGACTTAAAACTGGTTCTTGATAAAATCTCACCAGTATTAGCCAACTTTATTAACCTATCTATCTCAAAATGTTATTTCCCTAACAAGCTAAAGGAAGCGATAGTGCGCCCGATCTTTAAGAAAGGTGATAAAAAATGTTATTCAAATTACAGACCAATCGCTATCCTGTCAAGCGTTGACAAAGTATTTGAGAAATGTGTAACTAATCAATTAAATAATTACTTACAAAAGAATAATATTTTAAATAATTGCCAGTATGGCTTCCAAAAAGGCAAAAGTACAAATACTCTGTTATCAAAATTTACGAATGAAATTAACCTTTGTTTAAGTAAAAAACAATTTGTCGTAGCGATTTTCTTTGATTGTAAAAAAGCTTTTGATACGCTCCAGACGGACACTCTGCTTAAGGCAATGGAGGAGTGTGGAGTGGGTCAGCCGCTGAACAAATGGTTCCGCGACTATCTCACTTCGCGCTCCTTCCGAGTTAGAGTGGGCAACGAGCTCAGTGATGAGCGTGAGGTACTCTGCGGGGTCCCCCAAGGCTCGGGCTGCGGCCCACTGTGCTATTTGCTCCATGCTAACAGCTTGACAGGTGTGCTACAACATTGTTCTGCGCATATGTACGCAGACGATCTATGTGTGCTGCTCGGCGGCACAGATCTCGCTGAGACATTCCAGCTTATACAGCAAGATGTACATGCCATAGTCAGGTGGTCGCATGACAACGGAATTGTCATGAATAGTAATAAAACTAAACTCATTGTCATTCACTCGCCTTATCTGCCTCTCGAAGATCCCTCGTTACTGATATATGCGCACACGTTTGATTGCCTTCACAGAGACCTTGTTAATTGTAGCTGTAAGCCAATAGAAAGGGTGAAATGTGTCACTTATCTTGGGGTAAAAGTGGACGAACATTTGTCTTGGTCTGATCATGTCAACTTTATTTGTAATAAGCTAAGAATTTTATTAGGTAAATTTTACCACTTAAGTTTTAGAGTTCCTAGCAGTACATTAAAATGTTTATATAAGTCTTTAGTTGAATCAATTGTGGGCTACGCTCTCGATTGCTATGGTCTGACATTCAAAACAAACATAGATAAATTAGAAAACATGCAAATCCGATTTTTAAAACTACTTGTAGATAAAAAGACTAAACATAGATGTAAAAATGATTATAGACAATTATTTAAAATCTGTAAACTCCTCCCAGCTGCTTTAAAACATAAATATTTATTAGCGGTCAATAACCATGGCAACCGAGAGTGGGGCATTACTATGGAACGTGTTGAACATATTCATAGGACAAGAACTACTACACTGGGAAAATTTGTCGTTCCCAGAATTCAGAATTACTATGGTGACAGAACTTTACAGAAACGTATTCCATATCTTCTAAATTCCTTACCTGCTGTTTTAAGAAATGAATTACCCAAAAACAAGTTTAAATCATTGTTGAGCGACTTCTTGCACGCCGCAATCTAGCTTAGCGATAGCAAGGCTGAATTGCGAGATGTAGGAATTAATTTAATTGTTACAACTCTGACAATATCTAGTTTGTACTTACGTATACTTATGTATAGCATAATTGAGACTCCCGATCCCGCAGATAAACCGTCTAGTATGGTTTTGTGGGACAATGTTATATGTTGTTGTACGTGTCATGATATTATTCAATAAATAAATAATAAAAATAATAAAAAAAAATCAGGCGTGCAGAATGCAGGCAGGCATGCAGCATACCGGCAAGCATGCACATGCAAGCAGGCATGCAGCATGCAGCAGGCATGGTTTCTGCCACGGCTACAGCGCTGCGGGACTCCGGCGGTCCCACGCGAGCTTATCGTCGCAGATGGCTTTCGCTCACCACCGCAGCTTCGGCTGGCCGGCTTAGCCGGCCAGCCTCAGCCGCGGCGGCTAGCATTAAAGCCACCTGCTCCTCAGCTCGCGGGCCGCCTCGCCCCTCCGCGCCTACGCGGGCTTAAATTACACTCTAGCGTAGGGCAGACAAGTCTACGTGCTGGAGTTGGTTTTGCCGCGATTCGTTTCTGTCCCTGCCTTTTTTTAGCACAACCTTGACGAAAACACAACGTATTAACTTTTTAGGACAATATTTGAAATTAATTTAGGGTTAAAATGCTATTTTTATTTATAAGAAAAAGTTATATCAAATGAAGATAAAGAATATGATTATAAAAATAGCTTATCGTCGCAGATGGCTTTCGCTCACCACCGCAGCTTCGGCTGGCCGGCGAAGCCGCGGCGGCGAGCACTAAAGCCACCTGCTCCTCAGCTCGCGGGCCGCCTCGCCCCTCCGCGCCTACGCGGGCTTAAATTACACTCTAGCGTAGGGCAGACAAGTCTACGTGCTGGAGTCGGTTTTGCCGCGATTCGTTTCTGTCCCTGACTTTTTTTAGCACAACCTTGACGAAAACACAACGTATTAACTTTTTAGGACAAAATTTGAAATCAATTTAGATTTAAAATGCTATTTTTATTTATAAGAAAAAGTTATATCAAATGAAGATAAAGAATATGATTATTCTACCAATATAGCTTTATAGAAAAAGTTGTTAGAGAACATGAGTATTATATCAAATGAATAATATACGTAATGTTGTTATAGCAAGTGTATTTAGAACAAGTAAAAATTATATCCAACAAAAAACGCACCCCGCCGAGATTGTACGCGTAACTTACTCCTACATCCATTTTTTTCTTGCCTCACGCCATGACAGTTTTCTAATACGAGACTATCGTTCTATGTGTGATGTATGGGCAGTCTCCAGTCCGTTTGTCGCCTTTTGCTATAGGTTGGAAGTATTATTTTAATAATAGCTGACACCACACAGTGTATTTTTTAATGTCTTGTGCCGAATAATAGAATCTAATATATTTTATTTATTTATTTTGTAGGGCAGTCAACATAAACATATACTAACAAGTAGGTACAGTTTTTAATTAAAGACAGCAATGGAATGCATTTAAAATGAAGTAATTTTTTACAGATCTCAGGTCAACAATTGCTCAATATGGCGATCGACAGAGTTAAGGTACCAGTTGTGTGACGACCTTTTTGATATCAATGCATTTTATCTTTATTATTGATATTTTGCATTCACAATGCTATATAAATATAGTATAAAATGTTTACTAGATAAAAATCAACCAGTCTCAGGAAGCTCGAATGGGATTCCAACCCACGTCCTTTGGATTGCCGGTCCGCTGCCCTAACCGCTGAGCTACCGAGACCCCAGAAGACTCACTGAATTTTTCCTAGTAGTTTGAGCCAGCCAGCCTATCCCTCTATTATTTTATCCTATATTTATATAGCATTGTGAAAAGTTATTTATTAGCAATTACGTCTTTATCGATTGTTAAATACTTGCGACTTGCGATAGTATTTCTTTCGACTTGCAGCGTAAATCAAAGTACTAGGAAAAATTCAGCGAGTCTTCTGGGCTCTCGGTAGCTCAGCGGTTAGAGCAGTGGACCGGCAATCCAAAGGTCGTGGGTTCGAATCCCATTCGAGCTTCCTGAGACTGGTTGATTTTTTTGTAGTAAACATTTTATCCAATGCATTTTACTTACAACACGGTAGCCGAGTGACTAACCCATTCAAGAATTAATTATCAAGGAAATCTCTTAGGATCATGCAAATTCCTAATTTAATGTCGCAGATCAGCGTACTAGAAGCGCCTCTGTAAAATAGTAATGATTCAGCGACCCCATCAAATTCGTACAAGAAATAAAGGCAAGACCAAAGTTGTCACAAAAAAGAAACTAATTAAAATGTTGTTTTTTCCTTGCAGAGCATAGCGAAAGGCAATTACTATCCGCCTCCTTTGAAGCCGAACGCGAATAACCAGCCTCCACCTACGCCGAAGGTATCTCCTAATTGTTTTTATACAAACATACATACAGGGTGGTTAAAGTCACTTGCGTCCGTAGATTTACCTTTGAGACCATACACGTGACCTCTGGGTGATGCTAAATGAGTGACATTGTATGAGCCCTCCGTCGCTGCATAGCATAAAAGCAAAACATGATGTTCGAAAAATATCATAATCTCAAATCACCACATTCTTACAATATCATATTCTTGAAACACCACATTCGCAAAATAACATTATTCTTTGCTTAATATTTTCATGATTAACAACAATTTCTTAACAAAAAGTACAGTTGTGATAAAAATAGTTTACCTATATGCAAGTTTTTTATTTTATTTTTAATAATTTATTTAAAACCAAAAAACAGAACTACAAATAGGATCAAGGGATGACATCGCCGGATTAATACAAAAATTCTATCAAAATTAATATTCCAGTTTGTGCTTTTATTAAAAAAAGTAGCTAAATTACAAAATATAAAATTAAAGAGAAATGCTTTTCATTGCCCTGATATATCAGCCATATATATTTTTATAAAAATAAACAAAAAGTAACAGAAAAAAATAAGCAGTATAGTGGACGATGGTGTTGATAAAGCTACGCTGCGTTGCAGCACGCATTGGGCTGGCTTGCATGGTGTAATAGGCATTCGTTGCTAATTGCTGTTGTGTTTCGTCCAGTGAGTAAAAATACCAGAGGTCCATCTCTCTTTAGTCCACAATTCGTTCTCCTTCCACCTTAAATTTTTGTTTCAAACTTTTTATTGCGTCGCGTCGTCTCCTATTTGATTCTAATTACTTATGTAGAAATATATAACATTTACGTCATGGATATACATGTCAGCCATTTCTCCACTCATCTGTTGTAAGCATTAACACATTCATTTGTTATTGCTCTACGTTCATTTGTCATAAATAGTAGGTAATTAATTAATGATGTAACGGCATATGATAAATAGAAATGCCTGAATAATCCCTTGGTTGGTACATACCTAGTAAAGCGCTTGTTACAAACGGAACAGAAGGAAGAAAAGAAAGGAGAAAGATATACTTACTTGTTGTTTATTGAGATATACTTACTTGTTGTTTATTGAGATATACTTAATACTGAAAAATACTTTATTGTATTCCAAAGTTAAGTACACACTTAAGTTTCACATATCGTAATTAACTTGAAAGAAATTTTTTGACAACATAATGCTCCCACCGTAAAAAGTATTCCTAACACCATCTATTGATAGCTGCGTGGTACTACGGTTGAGTAACACATTTGAGAAAATTGGGTAGGCCCAATTTTCTTAAAACCAGAACAACAGAACGACAAATGGGATCAAGGGATGGCATCGCGGGATTAATACAAAAGTTCTATCAAAACCATATTCGAGTTTGTGCTTTTATTTTGTGCTTTAAAAAAAAAGTAGCTAAATTACAAAATATAAAATTAAGGAGAAATGCTTTTCATTGCCCTGATATAAAAAGAAACAAAAAAGTTACTGAAAAAAAATAACGAGTATTTTAACGAAAATTGGGCCTAGCCCACAACTCTAGCCCATGACAGTTTGGAGGGATTTTACGACTGCTATTTTAGTATAACAACCACCAACGGCTTGACGTGATTTCCGGAGTACGATGTAGGTGATAATAAAAAATAATAAATAAATAAAATAAAATAGACTTATTTCCCAATATCGATATATAATGATGATATAATAATGATGAATTAAGCATTTCTTTATTTTTTAAAGCAATATGCACCGCCTCCTCCAGATAAGAAATCTCAACCCTCTCCGCAAACGGATCTACGTCAGGCACCTGTAAGTGCGTGGTTTAAATTTAACAAACGTTTTTATGTAAGTGGGTCAGTCCTTATACTAATAATATTATAAACGCGAATGTTTGTAAGAATGTATGGATATTTGTTATTCTTTCACGTAAAAACTACTAATTGGATTTGGATGAAATTTAGCATACAGATAGTTTATAACCTGGATTAACACATAGTATACTTTTTATCCCGATATTCCCACGGGAACGTATGGATGGATGTTTGTTACTCTTTCACGTAAAAACTACTGAATGGATTTGGATGAAATTCGGCATACAGATAGTTTATAACCTGGATTAACACATAGGATACCTTTTATCCAAATATTCCTACGGGAACGGGAACCACGCGGGTGAAACCGCGAGCGGCCGCTTGTCTCATATAAATTACTAGCTGTACCCGGCGTTGCAATATTGTTATTCCACAATTTTTATCAATTTATATTAAAAACTGACGGAGTTTCTTAGAAACTTACCCCACCCCTTTACCCCATTAAAAGGCGAATTTCTAACAATCCTTTCTTAGTGCTCACCTACACTGCAAATGTTCTCCATTTGCATATTGCACAATTTCAAGTTTTTAATGATAGTAGTTTGGGCTGTGGGTTGTTTTGACAGTTATCCCTTCTCTATACTGAGATATAAATAAGTTCTAATATGTTGACGTCCAAATAAGTAAGTGGTGGTCATTGAGATAAATGAACTAGAGAAGACGTCCCATACAATAAATGTGCAGTTGTGCACAGCTACAATGATACTTGTACCGTGGTGCGGGGCTTAACTAGTTGTCATAGAAATGTCTAAGCGCGCAGATGCGACACACTATTTGTTTGTTAAAGAGAGTCTACATCAACTGACTTCCCTAATAGCGATTCTCTGCTACCAGAGAAGGCACGGTTCAGAGGTCCTGTTCCGGTGAACCTGTAGACCGCACCCTCTCGACTTAAAGATATACTAACTAAACTTAAATTATAATTAAACTAAACGACTTACGTACTATTCTTCCCTTGATACACGCCGCTCAGCCCGGTGCAGTCCGCCGCGCCCAGGCCGCTGCTGTGTTGGTGAAGGTAGCTCGCCTCCCCGGCGACTGCTCTGGCTGCTGTGGTGGTGGAAAGGCCCTAAGCGTCCCCTGAGAGCTCTCAATCCCAGACAAATACGTACCACTGATGCACAACAACACTTAGTCCAGTTAGTTTAAACTTATTAAAGTTCACACTCCAACGCGAGTACACTGCGTGGGTCTCATAACCAAAGGGGCCAAAATGCCTCGTGCTTGACGACCGCTGTCGAAGCTCCAATCAATTAATTGTTTGTCACTAGCCCGCCCTGGTACTAATGTTTTACACTGTTTAATTATTACGGACCCCCGAATCAAAACAATATGTGCCCCTCACAACAAATTATCAATTCAATATTTTTCTATATATGATATAAAACTTAACCTAACCAATGTGAGAGTCACACTGACACTGACAGTCGTCTGTCAAATATAAATTAAAACGACAAAAAAGGTTGCCAGCCGTAAGTGGCCATTTGTTCCGGACACTATTCATACAGTTTTATTACCGAGTTGTAAAGTTGTAAGATAATGTTTTTATTGTTGTTAATTGTAATATTAAAATGAAATTAAGTAAATTAATGCCAAACATAAAAGTAAGTAAATAATTGATTAAAATATTTCATAACAATAATAAAAATCTTTTTCAAATATTTAAGAAAAATATTTATTTAAGTAGTAGTAGTAGTAAGTACGTGTAAAAATATATCTGAGTATCAAATATTCAGATGCTCAAATTTTTCAAGCATTATTGAGATGAGATTAAAAATTGTATTTGAGTCCAATATAGGTATGAGAAATAAATAAAAAAAGTATTTCAATGGTAACAAAATATTTTAATTTCCTTGGAATTATACAAGTTTAGTAAGTTTCTGCCGTTTCGTTTAATTTTTATTTCAGAAAAAATTTTTTGGTAGTACTTATCAAAAATTGAAAAATATTCTAAGTATAATAATTCTAACGAAATCCTCAATCAAACTGCCATCATAATTCCAACCCTAGTAATTATTTCACATAAAGCGTTAAAAGTTTCACATCTGCACAAAACAGAAATATTGTTACTCTATGCAATGCTATTACCGAAACATGGCCACCGCTTCATGGCAGGCGATTTGATAAAATAATTAGTCAAGTGCATGTTAAAACGTTAATTTAATGCGTACTTATAGGTGAAAAGTGATTTCATTGTTTTTATTTGTGTTTCCTGAGTTTTTTAAATAGTACCTTAGCACACTTGAAGGCATATTTTTATTAAATAGAACACAGAATTACACACGTATTTGCATCTAGCGCCTACCACAGACTAATAGAGGTGGAGCGACCTGGCTCTAACGCGTGTTGCAAACAATCTATTTGAGATGTCTTCTCTAGTACGTAGTACCTACATATTAACTCAATGGTGGTGGTCGGTATATCTCTTTGATTTTATCGAGGCCTCCATTCTTTTGATAATGATAAAACAGAACGTTATGTCAAAATGGCAAAAATATTATTATAAAATAACCGTGTCGCGTTGCGGTGAAAAAATACTACCGCCCCCTCTCTTCCCTTGGGTGTCGTAAAAGGCGACTAACGGACTAAAGACTGCACATACATCTAACGGCATAGAGCGGCAATGAGCTCACCACTTGTCACGCTAAGCACGTGTGCAGTCGCTGTTTGGTGAAAAGTGGACTATGGTAGAGGACTGCTTTTGCGGTACTCATTGCCTAGTCTCTGACTAACCCTTCGGGGATAATAGTCGTAATTATTATGTATGTATGTATGTACAATTTTAAACAAAACTAGCGTACGCTAACTTCACAAAGAAGGAAGGTAGAGTATGAAGGTGTTTCGCTAAAAACATCTTCATAATTAATATGAACTTCTTCTAATAACATTTTTTTCTTTTAATAATTTAAAATACAAAAGGTTTTATTACACTTACCCTTATCAAGGACAATAATTACTATCTTATTTGTCTAAGTCCTCACATAATCTTTCAGTGCCTCGAAACCAGACCCAATAAAAATTTATTTGCGACTCCTAACATAAAAAAAAGTCTTCTACGGGTGAGCGCTTCATCTTCACCTCTCCTGATGTTAGAGGATGTTGACCGATGGTGGAAGCGCATTTTACTCGGATTCCTCAACTACATACATATAATCACGACTATTATCCCCAAAGGGTTAGTCAGAGACTAGGCAATGAGGACAGCAAAAGCAGTCCTCTGCCATAGTCCACGTTTCACCAATAGTGACTGCACATGTGCTCAGCGTGACAGGTGGCGAGCCCATCGCTGCTCTATGCTGATGGGATGTACGTTCAGTTTTTAGGCCGTTAGTCGCCTTTTACGACACCCAAAGGAAGAAAGGGGGTGGTAGTATTCTTTCACCGCTATGCGACACGGGACGCGATGGGCTATTCTTGGTCTTTTTATTCCTCTCTCTTTTTCCTTCAATCTTCCATTCCATGATATCGTAGTGTCTTTATAGGGGTCAATTATCTTATTTCATATTTATCTTCTACTGTCTTCTATACATTTTAGTAATTGTCGCTTTTCCTACTTAACTTTTTAAAATTATTTTATTGAACTATATATTTTATATTGTAGGTACCTGCTGCGCCTCAACTACCTCCCATTTCTGAATTAGTGGAAGCATTGAAACCAAAGGTATTGATTTTTTAATTATTTGGATGCAAAAAGGTTCTACGTCATTTCTTAAGTCAAGAGTTATTCGGTCCTTCAAACGAGGCGTGAAGAGGCACTCTGTGGACCGGCAGAGTGAGGGTGACTGATGCTGCGTCTCTTACGCTGCACCAGTGTTGTCCTCGCGTCAGGACTCTACTTTATTCCGAGCGCTTTTCTCTCGCTCTGTCGGTGGTACGACGGACGGTACGAGACGAGTATAACAGCGAAGCGGCGCGTTCAGGTTTTTATAGGTTTTATTGCCTATATGTATAGTTTATAGGATACTCTACGAATTTCTCTGTGAAATATTTGTACTTATCTTTAGTCGAGTACAAAAATTAAATGTAAAGTATCAGTAGTTTAGTCATAATATTGAAGAAACATTACAAAAAGGGGTAACTTGGGGATTTTTTTCTATCGAGTGAAGTTCATTGGATCTTATAACTCAACGCGAATTTGACTAGATTAGATCCTTATCTAATACATACTTTTTTCCAGAATTTAAACATATATTGTCTATGTCTCAGATAGTTTGAAAAAACTCAAAGCGCGGCCTACCTAGCCTTAACATTGTAGGAAGACAAAGTGTCTGAGGATAAAAAAAAAACTTTTCTACACTCACACCAATTATCTAGCCCAAGAGAAGCTTCGAAGAAACTCGTTAAATGGTTACTACACAACGGATAAACATACTTAAAATACTTAAATACATACATAATATACATAGAAAACACCCAGACCCGAGACAATTTAGAAAAACGATAATTTCTAAATTGACCCGACCGGGGATCGAACCCGGGACCTCATACATAGCACTACACATGGATACAATAAAATGTACTTTGATTTAATCCGTTTATTTGCAACAAGCGACCATAACGTGTTGCTTCGCACTCAACACTGCTAAATTGGAATTTTATATCACATCTGTACGTTATTAAATACGAATATTATTCTCGAAGGCCCATGAGACTAGGCAATTAGGACCGCAAAAGTAGTCCTCTGCCATATAGGAATAATACCTCCTTTTATAATCCCGTTGTACGCATGTGCCGTACTTACAATGAGCTGTCGCAGGTTGGTAGTGACCTGACCTGACCCGAGCCTCGCCATGTTTTACCGTTGTCAGAAAGATACTGTCTGAAATTTTATAAATCTTATTCTGTTGATAAGAGGTTTAGATTTACTGTATGTTTTTGTAATCCAATTTAATTTAATTCATTGTAATTTTATTTATTTATTGAAATTTTAATTTAATTTATTGTAATTTGATTTATTGTAATTTAATTTATTTATTTATATGGTTTCAATAGTTTTTTAATTTGAGTCTGTACATTACTTGTTTTTTTATTTTTATTAATGTTTAATTCTATCGTGGTGACAAGAATGTTTGCGCCAAAAATTTATAATGCTGTGTATACACGTTTTTTGGGTCTCGATCTAGTTTCAATCCATTGTAATTTATTTTTCTACTTTTATTTGATTGTTACCTGTTGTGTGTGCCAATATAATAATAATAATAATAAATAGTCAACTTTTTACTAAATGGCGACTGCACATGTGCTCAGCGTGATTGGTGGCGAGCCGATCGCCGCTCTTTGCTGTTGGATGTATGTGCAGTCTTTAGTAAGTTACTCACCTTTTATATTACGAGACCCAAGGGAAGAGAGGGGGGGGGGAGTATTCTTTGATGAGCCGCTACGCGTCATGGCATCAATCAATCAAATCAATCAATCAATCAAAACATAAATTTTATATTATATAACTGGAATAGAAACCTGAACCCCACAACATCAGGTGGAGTAAAGTCTTTTTTTGGCGTTAATATAAAAAAATACAAAGCCTAAGGTTACGGTCTCCTATCAAATGCTATACGCGGCGACCGACTTCAGCGTAAACGGTTAGATCGACGTCTGAACAGGCACAGCGTCACGTCAGCGGTCATAACATCTCACGCGAACGACGACGTCTCGTTCACAACAGGTACTCCACATGTAGTCGACAAATAGTGCTCGCGTGGTATACTTGTGTAGTATGGCTTTTGGTGGTGCTTCTGACGCTTGAGGAAGAGGCACAAGACGACCGTATACTTACGAGGAAAAATGAGGGCAACAAGGCACCGGTTATGAAGAGAAAGAAATAAGAAACACTCAAAAGAAGGCAATAATAAATTAATCAATATTTCGTCTTTTTCTTCCATGTTAAATTTCCACATTTTGAACTGACGCAAAATACGGCCCTCACGCTGCAATGGTTCGAAATAACTAGAGACGCGGCGCTAAGCGTCTTATGTCGCCTATGGCGTCCCTACGCCCGACGTCAGCGGGTAAAGGAGACCACAACATCATCATCATCAGCCTATAAACGTCCCACTGCTGGGCACAGGCCTCCCATGTCGACAATAACACGTGGGGATATTGGGTTGGTGGGTTTTAACGACTGTCATCTTACGACAACAACCGGGACCAACGGCTTAACGTGCCTTCCGAAGCACGGAGGAGCGCCAGATGTTTTTAAATTTTCACCCATCCAGCGACCCGGCATTGCGAAAGTTGCTTAGCGGGCAAGATCGCAAGCCGAACGTGCTAGCCGATGCGCCATCGAGCTCCTCCAGACAACAACAGTACAATGTACGTATTTGTATGGCAAGCATTGTGACGCGGCGTACGGCGTGACGCTGTACGCGGCCGACGGGGCGTTTATAGGATATCATAGCCTTAGCAATTCCAATTCAAATAATTTATTCGATTTAGATTACTTATAAATCTTATATCAACAGTTTCGCGTAGCGGTGAAAGAATCCACCCCCTCTCTTCACTTGGGTGTCGTAAAAAGGCGACTAACGGACTATAGACTGCGCTCATACACCCAACAGCATAGAGTGGCGATGGGCTCACCACCTGTCAAGCAGAGCACATATGCAGTAGCTGTTGGTGAAAGTGGACTATGGTAGGCAATGAGGACGGCTTTTGCTGTCCTCATTGCATAGTCTCTGACTAACCCTTCGGGGATAATAGTCATGAACTGCGTCATAGTTCGTAGTAAGACCTTGTTGGCTTAGCTCCACTAGACCACATAGCCAGATAGATTACCGGTACAGCAAAAAAAAAAACAAATCTCCTTTCAGGGACAATTTTATGAAAGACCACCTAAGAGGATGATGCAGAATCTACAGGTGAGGAGAAAAAATAAGAAAAAAAAACATTTTGTCGACAAATTATTACGTAATTACAAAGCCTACAAACTATTTTGTAATAATGATTGACAGGCTCAACCACAACGAGAGATATACGACATATATCCAGACGAAGCATATCGGGGAAATCAGGTAAAGCTTTTAGTAACTTCATACAACTCACGACTGCCTTCTTAAAAGGTTAGTTAGAAAGCTGGCAATGAAGATAGACAGCAAAAGCAGACCACTGCCACAATCGAATAGTATTATAATATTTGCATTCAGCACTCCGTGTATCATAGTAGCATCATCCTGCCTGATGGTAAGTAGCCGATGCAGTCCAAAATAACGATAGCGCTCCTCACCGTGGAACAAGCACGGTAACAAGCGCACCCATTCATGACGGCCTGCATGGTAACCTATCATAAATTCGAAACTTTCCTGTACGAATTTCAATTGTTCGAAAACGGTATGACGAAGTTTTAAATACCAGATCGTTGGTTTTACATATTTTGTTAATCCATAAACTTATCAATCATACATACGTTTCAATTTCCAGAAAAACTATTAGCCGATTATCAAAACTACTTTTTTCTTTTGGAAGATGTTTTGTTTACAATAAATTTAATATCTAGAAGTATTAAAATTCGAAGTAACTTTTATTCTAAAATATCATACTCATACCCAGTTTTATTTTGTTTTTCATATATTCATATTATTAGGTGAATAATCTTAAATGTCTTAGGGTGGATTCGACCAAACTGGAATTAGTCCATACAAATTCGGCGTTTAATCTAGGTATAAGACCTTATTCCAGTTTGGTCGAATCCACCCTTAAAAAGTTAATACTTTATGTGTTCGGTAAGATTGTGTTTCAAAAGTCAGTGACAGAAACGAATCGCGGCAAAACCGACTCCACGTAGTCTTGTCTGCCCTACGCTAGAGTGTAATTCAAGCCCGCGTAGGCGCGGAGGGGCGAGGCGGCCCCCGAGCTGAGGAGCAGGTGAGCGTAAGCCATCTGCGACGATAAGCTCGCGTGGGACCGCCGAAGCCTCGCAGCGTCGGAGCCGTGACAGAAACCATGCCTGCTGCATGCTGCGTGCTTGGATGATGCTGCATGCTTGCTGCATGCTTGGTTGCTTGCTGCTTGCTTGTTTGCATGCTGCATGCTTGCTTGCATGCTGCATGCTTGCTTGCATACTGCATGCTTCCATGCATGCTGCAGCTTGCTTGCTTACATGCTGCATGCTTGTTTGCATGCTGCATGCTTGCTTGCGTGGTTCATGCTTGCTTCCATGCTGCATGCTTGTTTGCATGCTTAAACGTTACTACGATTACAAGTTGTTCGATGATATTATGGATTTCAATTATTTGAAATGTTGTATTTTAATAATATTGGAAACGTGTTTCTGGAAAATGAATCATCTAGCATTAATAGCTTCGGCCAAACGTTGAGTGGGATTTCAAAATATAGAGATTTTGAAAAAAATAACAATTGATAATCGGCATTTCAAAACTTTGTAAATTGTGTTTTCGGTAAAAAGAAAATTATGGAAAACAAAAAATTACAAAACGTTTTCGGCCAAATAAAATTCGTACAGGCAAATTTCAAATTTATGATAGGTAACCGGCCTGCATACATGCCGTTTCACGCCCTGCTTAAAAGACCCGGGACTATAGGAGCTGGGAAACATGCGCCGGCAAAGAATTATAAAGCCGAATGGTCTTACAGAGGAACGACTTGCCAATTTTTTTGGTACGAGTGCTGATATGCACAGTATGATGGTGGTTTCTAAGACCAGCACTTGTAGTCCGGGACATGAAAGGAGAGGGCGGGATTAGATCATAAAATTTTTCAGAACACTGTCTGTAGTCATTCCGGTAGAAGACACTGAGAGAAGCAATGTCTTCAGCATCTCCAATAATGCGCACCGCTCGCTTTTGCAGTCTATCAAGTGCATCGAGGAGATATTTATGTTTATATTTAAATTTTTACATTCTTTGTGGCTCAGTGGAATAATACTACCAACCCCTCTCTTCGTATAAAGTATAAACCAAACTATTTGTCGTAGTCGTACTGCGAAAACCGAGTAAATTGAAAAATGTTCATACGTAAAGTTCATCACTACAAACCGACTCAGTTTTTAGTGTTGTACAAACACTCAGCAATGGGATGTTTATGAGCTGATGATGACATCCTAGTAGCATTTCATCATCGTCATCATCATCATCAGCCTATACTTATTGTTTTCTAGCGAGCACTACATATTGAAATGAAACACTTTTTACGGATTAAAACATTACGTAGTTTATTTTAGTTTCCTGACGTTTCGAACCCTTAACAGGGTCTGTCACAGGGCGACAGGTGTTGGTCGCCTCATAGTTAGAATTTATTTGCCTATTGTCAATCATTTTTATATTTAACCGGGTGCGTTGCGTAACTATGAAATGTAGAAAATTAACCACGTGTTTTAGTCCGTAAAACGTGTTTCATTTCAGCTTATACTTGTCCATTGATGGACAGATGCCTCTGCAAGAGCACGCCACGAGCACGTTCCGCGGCTTCTTTCATCCAGCTCTTGCCAACCACCTTGAGAATGCGGTATGAGCAGTTTCACTTGCGAATAGGTTTACCGGTTAGGTCCGGATTAGTCCGGATTTGTTCGGATTTTTAGTCTCTAGTCCGGAATATGTCCGGCTCTTTAATTTGTCCGGATGTTGGTATATGAGTAACAAAACTCATATTAAGTAATATTACATCTCGAATGTGATTTTTGCGTGAAATGCCCATTTTTGCATTTTGTAGTAATTTTGCAGTTGTATTTATCGTTTTTATCGAAATAGGATAATAAATTTGTGCATAATATTACAAATCTTCATTATGTGCGCATAAATTGCATCGCATTTTGTAGTAATTTTGCAGTTGTATTTATCGTTTTTATCGAAATACGATAATAAATTCATTATAAAATCTTTCTTCCTCATGAAGTAACAATTACTCTGGTATAAATTTTGCTCAATAATATTATCGTAGATAGGAGAAATTCGCAGTTAACTTATAGCGATTTTCGAAGTTTTTTTGGTTTAGAATAAGATTTTCTTCCTATATAAAATCAATGATATCTAAAAATTCCGAGGCCGCTACGCACTATTCGACTATATAAGAGATAACATTATAATTTTTTTATTTCACTTGTTTAGAACAGTAGTTCAATCGATGAGCTCAAAAAAGTGCCTTCGCGCACTTACAAATCTTTCTCAGCAATTTTGGATTTAATTAATAAGTTAAGCAAAATTTACAATAAGCGAGGCCGCTACGCAAAATTCCAATAGCTATTGTACACTATTCAATAAGTCATAATTGTTAGTGTTTTTTTGTTTCTGAGATCCATAGCGCCAAATTTGGCCATTTTACGCAAAAATCACAGTCGAGATGTAATAGGCCTCTTAATTAACTTCTCATTTTTCTAAAAACAAAACATAAAAAGTGAGTAATGTTTCCATTTTGTAACGAAAAAGTCCGGACTTAATCGAAATGTCAGGCTTTCTGTCAGGACTTTTCAAATTCTTAAGTGGTAACCCTACTTGCGAATGCGAAGCGATGCCACAGAATAATGTTGCGATGCCCAACAGGGTCCATAATTTGTACTTTATTTTGAGTGAAGCTAAAAAATATTTAAAATACTATTATACAATGTTTACAGAACGATAACCCTTATCAACAAGGTCCTGGCATGATGCATGTGCCTCAAGGCTCTGCGAACGGTGGCCCTCCCATGCAATCACAGGTGAGGATTTTAGTCAGGGTCTAACCACATGCAGGCCTGGCGCACTCCGCGCTTTAGGTATGAAGTTACAAGTAGCCGGCCGGACGGACGCCCGCAAACACCCTGCAGTCGTTAGAAGAGATAAGAGCTACCCGATAGTACGCGATAGAAAGAGAGGCAACTTCTAGGTGAATTTAATTGTAGGAATAGGAACGGTGTGCGACCTGAATTGCACTTATTGTGTTTTAGCAAGAGTCGTGAACCTTCTGTACTTGTACAATGTATTCTATGCCACATGGGGTAATATTTTATTTGAAAAGCCTTATTTTACCAGCAAACAAAGAGTACAATTTAGAAGTTTACCCATTGCGTAGTGGACCAAATGCGAAAACGACTTAGTGCAAAGTGGACCAAATGCGAAGTGGACCAAATGCGAAGTGGACCAATTGCGAAGTGGACCAAATGCGTAATAGACCAAATGCTTAATGAACCAAATGTGAAATGGACCAAATGCGAAACGGACCAAATGCGATGTGGAAGTGTTTTTAGAGAGTGGACCAAACGCGAAGTGGACAAAATGCGACGAAACGGGGTGATACCGCGGTTTAATTTTTTTTTAGTATAAAATATCTGTTTCCTTCACACATTTGGTCCTTTTAAATTATTCTCGCCGAAAGTCTACCAGTATCTTCTGCAAGTAGAGTAGGTTCACGTCAGTAGTGTAACGGAGCTACGGGGATTGAACCGCAATGTCTCGAGTTCATCCCGAGCATCTATCCGCTCGGCTACCGACGCCTCTATTATAACAGTCTTTATAACCGATCCGGAGGAACCACATCTGGGGGTCAAAGTTGCTCGCGTCCGTAGGTTTACCCTTGAGACCCTACACGTGATCCCTGGGTAGTGCTAAATGAGTGACACCAACTGAGTGGTAGAGCCACGCTGCGTTGCAGCACACGTTGGGCCGGCTCGCCCGGCGTAATACCACCCTCTCTCTAATATTCGGCGTGAAATAATGGCACTTGGTGCTGTTGTGTTTCGTCCGACCAGTGAGGGTTCCGGAGGCCCCTTCCCCTCCCCACCCCTCCTCCCAATTCCTATTCCTTCCTTAAACCTATTCCTCCCTTAAAGGCCGGCAACGCGTCTGCGATTCCTCTGGTTTTGCGGGTGTCCATGGGCGGCGGTGATTACTCTCCATCAGGTGACCCGCCTGCTCGTTTGCCTCCCTCTTTTATAAAAAAAAAAAAAAAACATAGCAGAATACATATTTACCTCAAAATACAGATTTGAGATACTTACTTACGACGATTTGACGACCTCCTTGGTTGAGTGGTTAGCTCGCCGGTTCTGGGGTTCGATTCCCTATCGTGTCAGGATTTAGAAATGACTGTTTTTCTTCATTTCTGGTCTGGGTAATTTCTATGTGTATTAAGTATGTTTATACATACATAAAATCTCGACTATTATCCCCGAAGGGTTAGTCAGAGACAGGCAATGATGACAGCAAAAGCAGTCCCCTGCCGTAGTCCACTTTTCATCAAATAGCGACTGCACATTTGCTCATCGTGACAGCTAGGTGGTGAGCCCATCGCCGCTCTAGATGCTGTTTGATGTATGTGCTGTCTTTAGTCCGTTAGTCGCCTTTTACGTCACCCAAGGGACACCCACCCGCTACGCGACACGGATATTTGCATTGGTTTTGGAGCCGAAACCCTGTTCATGTTTATCATCAGTAGAAGCTATTTAGCTTGTAAAACTAAAAATATGAGCATAAAAAAATCATTAAAAAATATCAATAAATAAAGTGTACGTAAGTGTGTGTAAGGCGCAGGCGGCCGGCCGGGAAAGTTCATAGGGGTCACGGTATACGAGTTGATAAGAAGGACGTTACTAGTCGTGTTTTCGACAAAATGTCACTTTTGCAACTATTTTACTTTGCTCGTAAAGCAATTATTATTTCATAAACAGGTACAACACTATTTTTGTATTATAACGTTTTCGGCTCCAAAACCAATTAAAAATCTCGGTGTATAAATAAATTGGTGAATAATACAATGATAATTGTAGCGATGAATTCATTTCACTGATGGAACCCTTAGCCTATCGCCTATTAGCGGTAGGAATTCTTTATCTTTTTCGTGTAGGATAGTAGTGGATAAGCCATACTTGTTATATTTACAGTGTTATTATTCTGAGCACTAAAATATTTGAACTATTTGCAGACAAACCCAATGTACGGCGGCGTTGGGTATCCAGACTCGGTTGATCAGCAGGGAAATGTGCCCGAGGTACCTACACAAATTATTGTAATACTAGCGGCCGCTCGCGGTTTCACCAGCGTGGTTCCCGTTACCGTGGGAATATCGGGATAAAAAGTATCCTATGTGTTAATCCAGGTTATAAACTATTTGTATGCCGAATTTCATCCAAATCCATTCAGTAGTTTTTACGTGAAAGAGTAACAAACATACACGCTCACAAACTTTCGTTTTTATAATATTAGTGTAAAGTGTGATTTATTAGAAGGATTATTTTTAGTCTATGACAAGTACTCCGGGTCGCGTAGCGGTGAAAGAATACTACCTACCACCATCTCTCTTCCCTTGGGCGTCGTAAAAGGCGATTAACGGACTACAGCATCCAACAGCTTAAAGCGACGATGGGCTCACCACCTGTCACGCTGCGCATATGTGCAGTCGCTATTTGGTGAAAAGTGAACTATGGCAGAGGACTGCTTTTGCGGTCTTCATTGCCTGATCTCCGACTAACCCTTCGGGGATAATAGAAGTGATTATGTATGTATGTATGAAAGTTTTTTGAGTGGTAGAGCCACGTTGCGTTGCTGCACGAATAGGGCCGGCTCGACCGGAATACCACCATCTTATAAAATGACGACGTGAAACAATAAAACGCATTGCTGTTGCGTTTCGTCCGGTTAGTGAAGGTACCGGAAGCCCTCCCCCCTCCCCCCTCACAATTCCTACTCCTTCCACGAGATCAGCACCGCATCTGCGACTCCAGTCTCCATAAGGCTTATTCCCGCCCGCTCCAAGATTTTGGTCCCAAAAATTATATATTTATATTATTTTGTAAAATCGTTCCCAAGGGTTCCAAAAGCGCATGCAAATATATTTTTTCAAAACCTCTGATCTCCAAACATTGATTCACAGGAGAGAATGTTTGTTTTGTATTTTTGTGTTTGTTTTGTATTTTGTTAATGTTTTGTAGCTGGGAATGAAATTGGTAAATGTGGTTTTATTTATTTCAATATGAAAATCATTGGAGCTCTTGGGTATGAATGTATAGAAGTTGAATTTTGGAGAACAATAGATTTGGAGTGCATGGGACTAAGCCCTCCATACATCGCAACAGCAGTCAGCCCGTGATCATTGCCGGTGCAACTCGGTCGAAATGGGCGATTTTCTGACAGCCCAAATTAAAAAGTAAAAATTAGTTCAAAAACACTCGATAGATGTCGTTTTATGAAAGCCGTACCTACCTAAGGGCTGTAATAAATTCTACACATTTACTTGTCTACCAAAAGAATAAAAAAATAGTAAGTACTTACCTATTTATATTCAGGACATCCAGAACCTATTTCTATTTTGGAATAGAATAAATATTACGCAGCCATACACGTGCTCTTCATGAACTCGCCTTTTACTATGCGCCATACTAATCTATGCTAAGCGCCATCTATGAAGTCATTTACGAACCAATTTCTTTTTTTTTTGATCTCGGAAAATCGCCCATTGGAAAGTGTCCTTCTATGGTAGGGAGGGCATTTTCCGATTTGTTTTGACGCTGTCAAAGAAAGGGAGAAAAGAAATGCCCTTGCTGGGTGTCCTGCCGGTTCTTCTCAGTACAAGGCTCCCGCCCCATAGTTGGGTCTTACAAACCGATAGCATAGCGACGTTGATAAGTGCTCAATTATTGTGACCTAAATTGAATAAATGATTTTGAATTATGTTTTTTTTTTAGAATTTGAAACGTCGAATGCGCAGGATGCCTTTACTTAAATAGCTTAGCGTTGAATCCCGTTTAAATATGTGTTATAGTACAGTATCTACAGTGTTATTGAAAACAACAAACAAATTGTTTAAACGATTTTCAGCCTGGACCAAGCGGAAACGGATGGGACAATTACGAATACCAAGGGTATCCAGACACGGCAGATCCGCGGGGTAACGGGATTCAGGTACTTAACACCTTAAGCCTTAAGCAGCCATATTTGGCCCCACTTAAAAACTCGCTATTCCGTCAGACCCCAAGCGGCCATAATATATGGCCGCGCTGGCCGCGCTCTCCACTTGACTTTGTACCGTGTTTTGATACGATTAGAGACTTCTTTAGTATGAACAAGGTCGATTATTTCGGTTCTGTGGTACATTTTATGCATCATGAACGCAAAATTTAACATGAAATGCGTTCTATTTTTTTTTTCCTTTTCCGCAATTTTAAATTCCCGCCAAATCGCACCTGCTCTCAACATTTTTAGACATTTCGATGCCAAGACTGAGAGGTTAAAGCAAGGAGGACCCAGTGCCAGTATTATTTACCAATTGATCACGTTTATAACCCGTGTCGGGTAGCGGTGAAAGAATACTACCACTACGCTCTTCCCTTGGCTGTCGTAAAAGGCGACTAACGGACTAAAGACTGAACATATATTCAACAGCGTAGTGCGGCGATGGGCTCACCACCTGTCAAGCTTAGCACATGTGCAGTCGCTATTTGGTGAAGAGTAAACTATGGTCTCTACCATAGTTCAAAAGCAGTCCTCTGACTGCTTTTGCTGTCCTTATTGCCAGTCTCTGACTGTATACTATACAATTACCTACAGAATACGCCCATCAACCATTATCCAGACGAATCTCCGCCCGCTTCGTGGTATCCAACAATGGTAAGTCGAAAGTATACTCTGACGACTTCCGCTTGGTCGAGTGGTTTGTACACACGGCGTCAGATCAACCTACCCAAAACTGTCAAATTTCTACAATCAATTTTGAACTTTAAGGATTTTTGGTCCCTAAGGATCAATATTCATTGGAGATATTTGACAGTTTAGGGTAGGTCGATCTGACGCCGTGTGTACACCGTTTTCCATGGTGTCGCCACTGTCATACGGATAAACATACTCTGAGGTCCCGGTCGAACCCGGGACCTCAGAGTATGTTTATCCGTTGTCTAGTAACCATTTAACGAATTTTAATAATGAAGCTTCTCTTGGACTATATAATTGGTGTGAGTGTAGGAAAGTTTATTGTTTTATTATTATTATAGTGTAATCTAACAACATTTATACAAGTGACTAAAATCTTGTCAGTTTCAGTAGGTATACATGAGTAGACTGAAACTGTCAAAACATACTTTAAACAGTTTAAGAGCTCATCCCACTAATATTATAAATGCGAAAGTTTGTAAGTATGGATGGATGTTTGTTACTCTTTCACGTAAAAACTACTGAATGGATTTGGTTCAAATTCAGCATACAGATAGTTTATAACCTGGATTAACACATAATCCAAAATGTTTAATAATAATGTAATTATGTTGCATTCATTGATATTTTATTATTATTTTGAAATTGATTTGATTTGTTAGGTATGTTTTATTATTTTATTGATGTAAAATTGACATTTTGTTTTAAGTGGAAATGGGCTATTTTGCCTGAAATAAATGATTTTTATTTTTTTTTTTATAGGATACTTTTTATCCCGATATTCCTACGGGAACGGGAATCACGCGGGTGAAACCGCGAGCGGCCGCTAGGCTGCCATAAACCAGATACAATACATATTCAAATATAAGTATATATCCTCTATAGCCCTGGTATTAATCGTTAATTAAAGTTACAATTAGTCTTCTCTCTATTTGTCTTCTTTAACAAAAACGAGACAGCGTCACTTTAAACCAAAGTGTAAAAGGAGATGTCCCATTCCCCATACATTGTCCGCCCCACAAAAAATATTAATGTTACTTGATCAAAATTGAATTTCTGCATTGGTTCTTCATACTGTTCTTAGAATCAACAGTAGTTATTGTTGTAAATAGAGATACCTAACAAATATTTAATATTAATTCCTTGTAATATTTGACATTTCCGCCAAAGATTTTATTACAATTCATATTTTTAAACATAGGAAAAGCAAAGGGATTAATCTCATACAGACATAGTAGGTATAATGTGATACGTAATTTGTGCTTAGCACAATTTAGCATAAGTTTTCAAATAAATGCTCTCTAGTAGTGACAACTTAATTCTTTACTTGCAAACTTTACCTTTTTTCTTAACTTTCAAAAAATAAAATGTGTATTAATTAGATTTGCTTATTTATTTATAAGGTTAGGCTCAAAAATCCTTGATGCCAGTGCCGTAAATTACTACAAAATAGCAGATGTGGTAGAAAGGAAAAGACCTTAGTCTAACTTTAATTCCTATTTAAACGTAATTTTCAACATAACTTAAAACACGGCTAGGTACGAAGTATCTAGGTACTTAAACGTTTACTATAATTAGACTGCAATTTTTGTAATTTTGTTTATCAGGTGGCACGCTATTTTTCACTATCAAAACATGGAACGTCTCTAGTGCAGAAATGGGACATCCCTTTGGCCATTTTTATTTAAAGAGATATGTCACAGATAAGACGTTTAAAAAAAATTTTTACCTGTATTATGATTTACTACTCCGTAAAACCACCGTGCAATAGACTGTAATAAACTAATACCGTTATGAAATGTTTACAGGACCGCAGCGGAGGCCCTCACCCTAAAGGGCAGAGCATAACGGGAGGGCCACCAGGGTATTCGCAGATGGTAAATAAATAATACGACCCAAGCGCTCTTTTGTTTATGATTGAATTGAATTTAAGAGGGGTGCGCCTGTGCTTCGTAATTCACGCACTGTGGAACCAGCTCTCGGCGGCGGTATTTCTGGGCCGTTACGGTGTAGAAGTATCTTCAAGAATCGAGCCTATTCCTTCCTTAAGAGGAAACATTAAGTGGAAGTTAGTGTCGTGCAAAATTCTCATGCGAAACACAGAAAAACGTCGTTTCGTAGTCCCCTGTTTCCACCTTCAGAACCGGACCAATTTTTATGTTTTTTTCAGCATCGATTAAAAAAAGAGATTTTCTACGTCTGCATGTTTTATTTTTTGCATTTAGTCATTTATTTAACAACCAGGAGCCTTCGAAATTTAGCGAAATTACTCAGTTTTATGGCGTTTTCAGAAACAATAAGTAACTGGTTTAAAAAAAAACTAAGATACAGACATAGAAAATCTCTTTTTTTAACCGATGCTGATAAAGTAATAAAAATTGGTCCACTTCTGAAAGAGGAAACAGGGACTACGAAACGTCATTTTTCTGTGTTTCGTATGAGAATTTTACATGACACTACCACGTAGTGTTTTCTCTTAAAGGCTGTATTACCATACTAGTAAAAATATGAGTACAGAAATTCTGTACTGGACGAATTTCAGAACAATATTTCCCGTTTCTATAATTATTTAAAACTAGCAGCCGCTTGCGGTTTCACTCGCGTGGTTCCCGTTCCCGTGGGAATATTGGGATAAAAAGTATTCTAGTTAGGCTATTAACTATATGTATGCCGAATTTCACCCAAATCCATTCAGAAGTTTTTACGTGAAAGAGTAACAAACATAAACACTCACAAACTTTCGCCTTTATAATATTATGTGATATAATATAATATAGTGTGATTAATTTTATTTCTGTACACAAGACAAGTGGCAAACACTCACCTTCTGTCTATTCTGCAGTGGGACAGTATTAAAGCTATTACTACACTTTATAGCACATACGTATACTATTAACTCCGAAGGGTTAGTAGTCAGAGACTATACAGGATTTTTTGTTCCACATATTTTTTTTAATTAAAGAGTAACTTAATCTAGTGCTACATATTTAATAAAAAAAATTTAAAAGAAAAATAAAGAAACTAAAATTGATCAAACATATCCACAAAAACACCGCTGATCATGGTAAATCGACCGGGACCGCGAAATTGAACACTGATACCAGGCGGCCGGGCGGGTCAATGCACTTGCAGCGACTCGTGACCTTTCGTTCGCCCGGTATCCAAGAGTTATTTTTATTTGCGCCGGACAAATTAAATAAATAATGATTAATAAACAATAAAAAATTAAAATGATGTCTATTAACGTTACTGAATAATATAAAAACTTATGTGCACTTATAAAAAAAAACCTTTATAGGCAATGATGACAGCAACACTGCAGTCCTTTGCCATATTCCAGTTTTCACCAAATAGCGACTGCACATGTGCCCAGCGTGACATATGGTGAGCCCATTACAACTTTATGCTGTTATGTGTGCAGGTCCTAGTCTATAGTCCATTAGTCGCATTTTACGACACCCAAGGGAAGAGAGGGGTGGTAGTGGTAATTCTTTCACGTGACACGGAAATAAATTACAGACATAACGAAATCTTTTTAGAGTCCAGGCCCCAACCCTTATCAGCAACGCCCAAGCATGATGGGAGCTCCACAAGGGAATATGCAGATGGTAAATAACATACATACATAAACTCACGAGTGTAAGTATCATTCCCTAATTGTTAGTCGGAAACTAGGCAATGGGGACCGCATGATCAGTCCTCTGCGTTTCCACATGACTCCACGTTTCATCAAATAACAACATGTGCTCAGCGTAATATGTGGTGAGCTCATCGCCGCTCTATGCTGTTGGATGTACAAAATATACAGGGTCCAAAAAGAAAGTCACGAGTTCATTACATAACTATGAAGATTTTTTAATAGAATAGAATAGAATTCCTTTATTGCTTAAACTGTGTAACAAGTTCTTAAAAAAATATACATAGTATCAAGAGTTTTCCCATGATCAGGTATGCAATGTACACAAATAAATATTATTAACAATTAATATTAACAAAATTCATCGTGAATTTAACAATTAATTAGTCTTGAAACTATTTATTGTGTAGAAAACATTATTAAATAACCAAGTTTTTAATATTGGATCATACTTGGGAAACGTCTGGTTAATATGAAAAAAAGACATGGGTTCGATCCCAATCAGAGGTAGTCGTTTTTTTAATGTTTCATTATCTAAATAATTTTTTTTTTACGTTTTCTTTAGGGCAACCCACAACCACAACGTCCGATTGGTCGACAGGTATGTACCAGTGAATTTTAAAACCCTTGGCTCATTAGTTTATTTGAAGAGACAATAAAACAAAGTCTTAATGTTTTCTTTCAGGGTAATTTCGCCAATCAAGATTTTGAGGAAATAATGAAGCCGACAGTCACGGAGCCTCCTTATGAGGTATTTAAAAAAAATCTTCTCTAGGTAAGCTCTTGGCCTTCATCTCACCTGATGTTAGATGATGATAAGGCCTAATGATTGAATAATTTAGACAGACGGTGCAAGCGTATTTCAATCGGATTCCTCAAGTACTGAGGAACTGGCTATCTTTTTTCTGTCGAACACAATAACTTGATATAGTATAGTTTGTGGTAACTTGCTAGGCGGACTTAAAACAAACCCTACAACTAAACATGCATATAATCACGACTATTATCCCCGAAGGGTTAGTCAGTAACTAGGCAATGAAAAAAATAGGTAAATGACGACTGCAAACGCAGTCCTCTACCATAGTCCATTTTTCACCAAATCGCGACTGCACATGTGGTTAGCGTGACAGGTGGTGAGCCCATCGCCGCTTTATGCTGTTAGAAGTATGTGCAGTCTTTAGTCTTAGTCGCCTTTTACAACACCCAACGGAAGAGAGGGGGTGGTAGACTTCTTTCACCGCAACGCGACAAGGATAATTAAACAAACCAAGTACAAATATGTACTTGCTCTGAAAATCGAACTCTTGGCTCCACTGGGGCCACTGGGTCTGGGACCGGTGGCCTATTAGTATGAAATACACCCTCAATTTTAATTAGTTTTTATGAAATTAAGGGCGAGTTCCACCTATGAAGCTGCACAATTTTCCCCAGTGACAAAAAAATTTCAAGTTCGAAAAAAGTCGAATTTTTTTGTCATTTTTGCACAATTTCTTGGGGAAAATTGTTCAGTTTCATGAGCTCTGAAACTCACAATTAATTTCATTAAAACGCATAAAAATTAAGGGTGTATGACATGCTAATGGTACGATTTAGTAACGACTGAGAGAGATGGGGTTCCGGTACTTTTATTTACCGGTCGAAACACAATAGCAATAAGTGAAATTTTGAGCTGATATTCCGTGAGAGTGTTTACGCCGGGCGAGCCGGCCTAATTCATGCTGTAACGCAGCGTGGCTCTACCACACATACAGCATCACACTCACTTATTTAGCACCACCCAGGGGTCTCTTGTAGGGTCTCAAGGGTAAACCTACTCGAGTGGCTTTAATTCCTAATGTGAGATGGCAGTCGCTAACTTACACTCATCAAGACCACATCACATAATGTTTTCCTTTCAGATGCTAACCCGTATCCCTCCGTTTGCCAGAGGATCGCAAGGAGAGCAATATTGGTTGCAAAAAGTTGTACAAGTAAGTTTATGAAAGTTGTGAATTAGCCTTCGATCATGTATAAAAACTACATACATAATCAACGCTCTCAAAATGTCAGAACAAAAAGATGACTTAGCGAGATGTGTACTCTTTTTCTTCAGCGCTCATTTGTTTAAATTAATTTTTTAAACTCATTTCTCTCCTCTGTCATAGTCCACTTTTCGCTAAATAGCGTCTGCCCATGTGCTCAGCGTGACAGGAGGTGAGCCCATAGTCCGTTAGTCGCCTTTAACGACACCCAAGGGAAAAGTGGGGGTGATGGTAGTATTCTTTCACCGCTATGCGGCACGGTTATATCACTACTGCCACTACGATATAGTTTTTATATGTGATGGAGGTTTTTGCAATTGTTTCTAGCGCAAAGAAACAAGCTCAGTCTTATAATAATATACTAACAGAATGTAATGGATATTTTTTACAAAATTTTCAGAGAAATGACCCTAGTTGGCCCAGCAGAGCGGGAGACGTAAGATTGATGCTACAATTAATATTACAACCGTGATTTACTTTCACAATGAATCTGACGATGCGTAGGAAGATAGAGATCGTCTGATCTAAAGCTGAACGCCCCTCCACTGATCCATTTGCTTCAAGATAAATACGTACATACAAGTACGAGTAATGACGACTATTATCCGCGAAGGGTTAGTCAGAGACCAGGCAATGAGGACAGCAAAAGCAGTCCTCTACCATAGTTCACTTTTTACCAAATAGCGACTGCACGTATGCTCAGCGTGACGGGTGGTGAGCCCATCGCCGCTCTATGCTTTTAGAAGTATGTGAAGTCTTTAGTCCGTTAGTCGCCTTTTACGACACCCAAGGGAAGAGAGGGGGTGGTAGTATTCTTTCACCGCTACGCGACACGGTTAATTTAGAATCTACATTTCGATTAAGCAATGAAGTTATTCACAGATACCAGAGACAGTACCAAGATTTATGGATCAGCCCAAACGACCAGTGCCGATTCCTGAATTCGTAACTAAAGTAAGTCTAGTATTCCACATTATCATTAATATCCAATATGTGCTGGTGGGTTTGTTGATATCTGAGTAAGTTCTACTCGCTACTTATTCCTTGCTTGTTTTTACAGCCTCCAGCTCCGGCTATACAAGTAGGCCCCCCAGCAGAACAAGAATGGCAGGAGAAAGCGATAGTCGTAAGTACATACATAAATACGACCACGCATTTATCCCCAAAGTGTTAGTCAGAGACTAGGCAATGAGCACCGCAAAAGAATTTTTTTTTGAGTGTCCTTGCTCTCGGTCGCAGATGACCTTTACAGCTTAACCGGGCTTGTTTAGGGGCGGCGAGAAACTTACAGGTTCCTCAAGCCGTGAGACCGTAATTCCTTAGAGGGTTTCTGGCGAGGGGTGGCATTTTGCAAGCGAGTCTCTGATCCCCCTCTCCCGGAATCTCTGGGGGATCGAGTTTTCCATCGGGTTTTCCGCTCTCGAACCAACGTTTGAGAGCGGAAAACCATGCGAAAAAAACAGCTGCTTTATATAAAACTACAAATACAAATCGATCTAAAGGCTTCAGCACACCAAACGCGGGACAGTAGCATCGCTGTTTGCGCGCCTCTAAGAGGCACGGTACCTCGGTTCAGGTTAACCGTGTCGTGGGGGGCCGCAAAAGCATTGCTGTGCTACAGTCCACGTTTTACAAAGTAACAACTTCACCATGTGCTCAGCATGATAGCTGGTGAGCGCGTCCGTCGCTGATTTATGCCGTTGGATGTATGTGCAGTCGCCAGTACGTTGGTTGCCTTTTACGACACCCAAGGGAAGAGGGTGGTTTTAGTAGTAGTATTCTTAGTATTCCTAGTATTCCTAGTATTCTTTTACTGAGTCGGACACACGGAGATTTCTTGAATTCATTAATTTCATTTTATTATATTAAAATAGGCGGTTGGTCACCCGTACCCCCACTTTCTAATGTAAAAAAGCTTGTTTTATGAAAAGGTTTTAACTGGTTTTTTACTTTTTAGCTATCCCTGGACACAATTTTCAGTCTGTTCATCTCATTCAACGCATCATTGTTGCAAGGTCGTTTGCCGGTTAATTTCGAATAGTCTAGCTCTTCAGTAAGGAGACCTTCTAATGACTTTACCCTACTTATGGCCACATATTAAAAATAATTAGTCTGCCATCTTGGGTGTGCCTCCATCTTGGATTTCAATAACTTCACACAATTAACCATGCATTGTCATCCAAACCTATACTAAATTTCAGCTCAATCGGTTGAAGATATCTGCGTCACAATTGAGTTGCAAGATTTCACCCGAACAAACATACATACTCGTACCTACTTACATTACAAGTTAAATAAAAGCTTATAAAAAGGTAGAAGACGTTGATGTAAATCAAATTATTTTTAAATTTTTTCTTTTAATAGGTACCTCAAAATTCTTCTTCGTCGAACAAGTTTTCAATTTCTGAATTATTACACGTAAGTACCTATTTTTAAAGCGTTATAATTTTCAGTCAATTACTAATAGTAGAGGATCCGAGTATACAACGACCTTCACCGAGCGGTTAATGGATGAAAAGTATTTTATATCAAAATTAATGTGTTAAAAAATATATTGCGAGTGGGTTGGCTGAAAAATTTCAGTCCAGTATATGATTAATTAAATATTTAAAAATATTTTTTTTTAAATATTGCACTTGTTTCGATAATAGATAAATTACATAGGTACCAATCGAAAGTATGAAGCCTCTACAATATGAAAACGTTAGGTTGACTATTTTTTTTCTGTCATAACATTGGGTAGGCAGGTGTGAACAGGCAAGTCAATATTAGTAATTTGCAACCGTCTGGTAAAATAAATAAAATTTATGTTTATTTAAAGATAAGCTCATTACAAACACACACACACCAAACCAGTGCAATGTTAAAACAAAAAAAATTTTTAATATTAAATTAATCATTAAAGGTATTGGACTGAAATTTTTCAGCCAACCCACTCGCGATATATTATTTATCATATTAAATTTGATATAAAATACTTTTCATCCATTAACCTTCTCGGTGAAGGTCGTTCTATACTCGGATCTTAGACTATAACGAGAACTATTCTGTTCACAAACAGATACGATAAGGTAGTCAGTTTCTTAGTGACGAAAGTCTTTTTGACATACAGGGTGTTTATAGTACATACATACATATAAACACGAGTTCACGACTATTAAGTATACAAGAGTTTTTTTTTATCAGTGCATATAGTATTTAAATTATAGAGTAACTTATTCTAGAGCTACAGAATTATTTTAATTTTTTTAAGTGAAAAATAAAAATACAGAATCAGAAACAGAAAGATAAACAAAAAGTTGATCAAACATATCCATAAAAATACCGTTGATCATCGTCAATCGACTGGGACCGCGAAATTGAACTCTGACACATTAGGATACCCGGGCGGGTCAATGCACTTGCACTGACACGTGACCTTTCGTTCGCCCGGTATCCACGAGTTATTTTTTATTGTGCCGGACAAATTAAATAAAAAATGAAAAATAAATAAATTAAATAAATATGAAAACTATGTCTATTAACATTACTGAATGATATTATGTGCACTGATATTTTTTTTTAATTAGAGTAAATTAATTTCATTTAATTTGTATAATAATTCTGTTCTATGAATGTTGTGTAGATAAGTGGCAATTGTACAAGTGCTGGAAATTTTTATAATGATGGTTATGTACATTTTGTTGTTGGTGTTCCAATCATTACATAATTATAAAGTAAAGTCGCCGTTTTCCTCTGTCTGTGGCACCGCACTATTCTCCTAAACCACGCAATGGATTTTTATGCGGTTTTCACTAAAAGATAGAGCGTTAACTGAGGATGGTTTTTGTTTATATTTTGTCGATATATTTTATTAAATGTCTGAAGTATGACAGTCTTTCTAAGTTAGCGTAGACGAAGGCGCAGGCGGGCCGCTAGTATATAAATAAACAAATAAAATTATCCCCGAAGGGCTAGTCAGAGACTAAGCAATAAGGACCTTCTACCATAGTCCACTTTTCACCAAATAGCGACTGCACAAGTGCTCAGCGAGACAGGTGGAGAGCCTATCGCTGCTCTATGGTGTTGGATGTATGAGCAGTCTTTAATCCGTTAGTCGCCTTTTACGACACTGAAGGGAAGAGAGGGCATGGTAGTATTCTTTCACCGCTATGTGACACGGTCGGGTGTTAGGTAATAAATAGGTATATGATCCCGCAACTGACCCATCGTGCGAAAAAAAACAGCTGCTGTATATAAAACTGCAAATACAAATCAATCTAAAGGCTTCAGCACACCAAACGCGGGACAGTAGCAGCGGTGTTTGAATGCGGGCCCGCGCAAGTTGTAATACAAGAAACTCTTTGAACTGCGTTACACCAAATTTGAACGCGGGCCCGCGTTCGAACTGCTCCGCGCCGTGCCGCGCCGCACTGCAACAGAACAGCTCGAGCGCGGGCCCGCGCTGTTGATTAGCTATGGCGGCCATATTAGCATGACTCACCGGGGGGCAGGGCGTTCGCAGTGCAGTGCAGCGCATCGAAAGCGGTTGGTGACTGTTGTATTTCTTTACAACCGCGACATCTTGCAGCTTACTGCCTGCCTAATCCGTCATACTGAACGCGGTTTAAACGCGGTGCAGCTTTGCAACTGCTTTGAAACTTGCCGCTGCAATCAGTGTGCCGACTCCCGCGCTACACTGACCCGCGCCGCTTCTGTCCCGCGTTTGGTGTGCTGAAGCCTTAAATGTTGTATGGAACAGCGGATTTTTCCCCACAATTTCAGACTAACTCGCATACAATTAGTTTTAAGTGTAAAAAGGTGTAAGAGTAGGAATAACTACAAACTTAGTTATTGTAAATGTAACTTTTATTTCTACATATTATGTTTATTGTATCTGTTGCCTCAATGTTACTGTGCGAGTTGTGTTCTCCTTTATGTAGTGAGACTTTCAGCACTTATTTATTTGTTACAATGTATAATAGTTTAAAACAAATGTACCTATTCATTGTTGGAGAACCAAATAAAGAAAATAAAATAAATAAGTAAGTGAGTAGGTATTTTATTATGTTCTTTGCACTTAATATAAAGGCCCATTGCGGAGTTTTTTTTTTTTTTTTTATAAAAGAGGGAGGCAAACGAGCAGGCGGGTCACGTGATGGAAAGTAATCACCGCCGCCCATGGATACCCGCAAAACCAGAGGAATCGCAGATGCGTTGCCGGCCTTTATGGGAGGAATAGGTTTAAGGAAGGAATAGGAATTGGGAGGGGGGGGGGGAAGGGGCCTCCGGAACCCTCACTGGTCGGACGAAACACAACAGCACCAAGTGCCGTTATTTCACGCCGAATATTCGTGAGAGGGTGGTATTACGCCGGGCGAGCCGGCCCAATGCGTGCTGCAACGCAGCGTGGCTCTACCACTCAGTCAGTGTCACTCATTTAGCACCACCCAGGGATCACGTGTAGGGTCTCAAGGGTAAACCTACGGACGCGAGCAACTTTAACCCCCAACAGTTATATACTTACGTATTACAAAATATCCTGATCAAAAGATCAGGATAGTATTTGGAAAAGCCCTTAAAGACCATTTGTTAGTTTGTAACTACAACAAATAAATTTCATACTTTTGAAAACAACATGGCCGTACCATGCTGTTTTACTTTTATAATATTTTAAATAGAATTATTATTCTTTTTTATTTTAATGTAATTTAAGAAAGGAAAAAATAACGTTTTTTATAATTTAAATCCCAAAAGAAGGAGAAAGAAGAAGAAGAAGAGGAATTGAGGTCTCTGCCAGTTGTAGTAAGTATTTTATTTTATTTAATAAATACATAAAAATAGATAAACATAAATATAAAAAGAAAGTCATGACTAAAGCGAAATATTGCAGGTATTTTTTTGTAACTAATCACTGTTTACTTTATTCATGTATAGGACGACCTCAGCTCTCCAATCAGATGGGTTAAATTTAACTCAGTGAGTAGTTAATAAATTGTTTTTAAAGTGCTTTTAAACTCTCCAAACGTTTGTGCATAACCTTATAAGCATTAAACTACCCTTAAAGTAACACCTGGATGAGATCGGCGAAAAACCGCCCTCCTTAAGAGGAAACACAACGTCGACGTGGCATGCAAAATTCTCATACAAAACACAGAAAAACGACGTTTCGTAATCCCCTGTTTCCTCCTTCAGAACTGGACCAATTTTTATTACTGTTTCAGCATCGGTTAAAGAAAGAGATTTTTTATGTCTGTATGTTTGATTTTATTGCATTAAGATATTTATTTAATAACCAGGAGCCTTCAAAATTTAACGAAATCACTCCGTTATAAGGCGTCTTCAGAATCAGTAAGTGACCGGTTTAAAAAAAATCAAACTTACAGACATAGAAAATCTCTTTCTTTAACCGATTCTGAAAAAATAATAAAATTAGTCCAGTTCTGAAGGAGGAAACCAGGGACTACGAAACGTCGTTTTTCTGTGTTTTGTATAAGAATTTTGCATGCCACATTCGACGTAGTGTTTCCTCTTAACCGATCAAACAGCCCGCTGTGCACTATGCCAATTGTTACTAAAAATACAGCAGCGCGCACGCATTGTACGACGATTTGACGACCTCCTTGGTCGAGTGGTTTGTACAGCGGTTCGATCCCCGGTCGGGTCAATTTAGAAATTATTGTTTTTCTAAATTGTCTCGGGTCTGGGTGTTTTCTATGTATAATAAGTCTGTATTTAAGTATTTTAAGTATGTTTATCCGTTGTTTAGTAACCATTTAACGAGTTTCTTCGAAGCTTCTCTTGGGCTAGATAATTGGTGTGATTGTAGGAAAGTTTAATTTAATTTTTTTTACCAATAGACAGGGGGTGAGCGATTGCCACTTGTCTAGAGAGGACTGACTTATAATGAGAGGCTTAAGGCTGATTTCACAGTCACGCGTTTGACCAGCGCCGGCCACACGCGCGCGCTTACAATTACACTAGATTGTAGTTGCGTTTCATAGTCATCACGCAGTTCAAACGCGCAACTACTATGTAGTGTAGCGCGCGCGTGTGGCCGGCGCTGGTCAAACGCGTGACTGTGAAACCAGCCTAATATACCCGGCAGCGGGTGATTATTGGCTGATATGATGATGACGATCCTTGAAGTACATACATACATATCATCACGACTGTTATCCCCGAAGGGTTAGTCAGAGACCATGCGATGAGGACCGCAAAAGCAGTCCTCTACCGTAGTCCACTTTTCACCAAATAGCGACTACACATTTGCTCAGCGTGACAGGTGGTCAGCTCATCGCCGCTCTATGCTGTTGGATGTATGTGCAGTCTTTTAGGACACCCAAGGAAAGAGAGGGGGTGGTAGTATTTCGAGTGAGACGGTTCCTTGAAGTCTTTGTAGTAATTAAAAATAACGAAGAGCATTATTTATTTTATGTGATAAAGAAGGACGCCAGCAAAACCAGAGTTGCCAGCAATGACATTCTATACACAGAATGTCATTGGTTGTCAGCCTTGAGAAAGAAGTAACATCTGTGAGGAAGGAGGAATTGTGAGGGAGCACCATCCAGGGGTTAAGTGTAGGTTCTCAAGGGTAAACCTACTGACGCCATTAACTTCAACCCCAAAAAATGCGAAAGAAAATGTTCAAAAAAATTATATCTCCATCGTAGCTTTCCAATCAACACGAACAGTTAAAAAGTTTTAAAGCCCGTTTTTTTGTTATGCAATGAACAAAATAATAAGTATCGAAATATCCCGGCAACGAGGGCTGGTTCATTAGGAACTTCGTAATTGGTATCCGACTTTTAAACTCTCATTGTTCACCAGAACGAAACCGAAGACGGTTTGGCCAAAGTAACGGTAAGTGAGATGATTAGTGGAGTTTCTCTTTTATCTTTTCATAGACAGCTTGCGGTGAAAGTTCCTTGCAAGATATTTTTAAGGAGTAATATCTACTACTATTTAGGATTTCCTTAATAAAAACCTAATTCTTAATATTTTATTCAGTTTCTAAAATAACGTTTGACCAAAGCAAAGCAATTTAAGGCATCGTAAGAAGAGACTTTCTATTAAAAGCAAATATGCACATTATTAATGAAGAAAGTTTCAAATCGCTTAGTAAACTCAGTTGAATAAAGCAGAGAGTATAGAGTTGCATTACAATTAGCTCATTGGTTCAAAAAGTATTCGGTGAAGTTCAAAAAGTTTTGTCAAAAAAAATCCTTTTAATATCACTTTGTTACAGGACCCTCGCACTGGCCGAAATCGCCAAGCTTTAATTAAAGTGAGTTATTACTACTCTGTGAAATTAAAAAAACGCTGCCATGCTGTATTCCAGTGAATATGTCAAGCGAATTCGTTTTAATGAACTAGTGTTTTACTAACAAACGTTAGCGGAAATAACAAAGGAGTAAGTATATAACGATTATATATATACGATTATATACTATACACGAGTAGTATAACGATAAAACCTAACCTATTTTTGACTCAAAGTTTATTCCTTTGCCAGTTTAGTTCTTTATCGTTTTAATAGATGGCGTTAAAA
The DNA here is from genome assembly GCA_963921215.1 of Scoparia ambigualis. NCBI lineage: Eukaryota > Metazoa > Arthropoda > Insecta > Lepidoptera > Crambidae > Scoparia > Scoparia ambigualis. Next base: position 10,348,448 of record OY992526.1, read on the forward strand.
TTTTTAATATATTTTTGTACGCATTTTAAAGCAATAAAATTTTTAGGGCACGGTCTACGTACCAGTGACAGACTACAATTTAGAGAGACTTGGTTTGACTGTAAGTATCCTAAAGGCAAAATATTTATTTTTAAATTGGAGTTTCATCCGGCTTTTTTACAACAGTATGTGAATCCATTTTACAATCCAGTGTACTATTAGAAATAAACCATTTGAAATTGGCTTAATGCGTAACCAGCGAAACAATCAATTAAGATATATACAAACATATAATCACGACTATTTATCCTCGAAGCATTAGTTAGAGACTAGGCAATGAGGACAGCAAAAGCAGTCCTCTGCCATAGTTCACTTTTCACTAAATAGCGACTGCACATATGCTCAGCGTTACAGTTGAGCCCATCGCCGCTCTATGCTGTTGGATGTATGTAAGTATTTAGTCTGTAAGTCGCCTTTTATGACACCCAAGGGAAGAGTGGTGTTGGTAGTATTCTTTCACTGCTACGAGGGCGACACAAAGATATTTTTCAAAATTCTTGTTCCTTATGGAACTAACTAACACAGTAATTGACATCGAGCAAAAGGCGGGGAAACAAACGCGGGACCTCTGGGACAGATTCAACCTTCTACTATTTTTGGCTTAATGCATTTCGCCCACTATGTCCTAAATAGATTTGATTCCATTTAACCATAAGGCATTATTATACAACGTCAGTCGGAAAGGGGATTCTAAGCCGAAAGAAGGGTAAACATAATAGTAAATAACTTTTGTATAAGAACTTTTCTTTAAAAATTGATAATTTTGGATTATCAACTTTTTTAAGATTTCACAAGAAATGACGCTGTGGTGGCCCTGGCGGTTAGCTGTTTAGAGAGAAAGACAGATTTGAGTTTATTGAGTTCATTGCCGGGATTAACAAAATGGCGTTAGCCACGCCCCTATTCAGGGTTGTAAGTGCATTTTTTAAATTACGTAACAAAAAGTTTATTTTGTATGGAAGTAAATATGAACGTTTATCGCAAAGCATATATATGCAATATACTAGTTAATAGTAGCACTTTCAGTTGTCCGCGGCTTAGTACCCCCTTTCCGACTGACGTTGTAATATATTACTTACTTTTAAATTGATAACATTTTTTACAAAAAAAAACTTTACTTTTATTCTGCTCTTATGTTTTACAAGTACATACCTACTTACCCATTCATTTGATACATCTCCAGACCCGCAAGCCCAAGGAGAAGCCTCAAATGCCTGCTGAGGAGCAGGCCTCGTACCGTATCCTGATGAAAAACGTCGACATGGACAAGATAGGCGAGAGGGATTGGCTGGCTATCGAGGTCGCCATGGGAGGGAGGGACGACGATAGCGAGGTGCGGAAAATAAAAGCATGCTTTTGTGTTAGAGATTAGATCCACTCACGCGTTACTAGATGGCGTTGGTAATGAAAATTCTGAATCCAGGTTACCGTATCCTAATGAAAAATGTCGACATGGACAAGATAGGGGAGATGGATTGCCTGGCCATCGAGGTCGCCATGGGAGGGAGGGACGACGACAGCGAAGTACGGAAAATAAAAAAAGGCAAACTTTGAATTAGATATTAGTTCCACCCACGCGCTACTAGATGGCGTTCGTAATGGAAATTCTGAATCACGGTTACCGTTTCGTGATGAAAAACGTCTTCATGGACTAGATAGGGAAGAGGCATTGGCTAGCCATGGAGGTCGCTATGGGAGGGAGGGACGACGACAGCGAAGTACGGAAAATTAAAGAAAGCAAACATTGTATTAGATATTAGTTCCACCCACGCGCTACTCGATTGCGTTGGTAATGGTAATTCTGAATCAAGGTTAAGGTGTCGTCGTCGTGATGAAAAACGTCGACATGGACATAATAGGGGAGAGGGTTTGGCTGGCCATCGAGGTAGCTATGGGAGGAAGGGACGACGACACCAAGGTACTGAATATAAAAGCATGCTTTTGTGTTGGAGATTAGTTCCACCCAGGTTAACAGATGGCGTTGGTAATGCAAATTCTAAATCACGGTACGTATTGTTAGTAGGTTTAATGTGGTAATGATGTCGAAAAATTAAGGCTTCATGCTAACGCATATTGGATGAAAGAAATGTAAAAGAAAATAAGTAAATAGTGTAAATTAATGTTTTATATTTTAGCGTTTTATTAACGCTTGTAATAGCAACGTGTATTAGCAATGTTGACTAAAAAAACATAAGCATCAAGCACTGATAAATTTCGACGGTTGAAAGGCAGACCTCGGTAGCCAAGTGGTTAAGGCAGCCGCCCGGAATGCGGGAGGTGCGTGGTTCGATTCCCGCCTGAGGTTGTCGTCTTTTTTTAGTGTTTAAAATTTTACTTAAGTAAATAGTGATGTGTTTGTTGCCAGTTCATGTCAGTAAAAGATCTCTGTAAACGGTCTTCCATCCCATATACTTACGAGCCGATGGAATATACAGATATCTGTTAGAGACCAATGTAGCCTTCAACTGATTAATAATAACATTTCGAATGTTTTGTACCATATTTTGTTTTTGTTCACTTTTTAGTGTCAAAAAGAAGGTTGCCAGTCGAGAGTAAGTTAGTTTGAAATAATTTTAGAGTATTGGCTAAAACTAATTGTTGAACTCCGCGCCTCTACCTCAAGTGTCTTCGACAGTGGATGTGGGTCGTCAGGTGGATAATTGAATGGAAAATCTTGACTTCGCCTTTATTTCATTAATACATTAAATTAATTATAAAAAAGACAACATTCATGGTTTAATGGCGAGTTGACATGGTTTAATGAGAGAGACCGTTGACCACACTAATTTATAGGAAATTTGTATGAAACTCCGTCAGTTTTAAAGCTAAATTAATAAAAAAAATGTAGCGATGCAACGCATGCCCGGTACAGCTGCTAGTTACGTATAAATAAGCGGGGCAAATGCTTCCATCATTGAAATCAAGTCATCGCACACTGGAGCGCTCCCATAGAAACGCTTGGACACCCGTTTCTAGTTTTAGATATTTTCGCATAACTTAGTCAATACTTTATCTATAGGCATCATTTTTTTTGTGGATGTTTGTGAATGTGTGTTCTTTTAAATGCACGCTAATATTTTTGTGACGTGACAACGTCTTATAAATTGGTTTGCCGGGTGACACTTCAAGAAACTGCGTTACGCTCCGCTCACGTTATGCGCTCACAATGAGAGCGAGTGAGAGGCACGCGTCCCTTCCACTCGGGCATGGTTAGCCCGCCTAAGAGCGAGAGAGACAGACATAAAAAATTAAAGGCACGCGTCCCTTTCCTATTTCATCCTTCTTCCTACTATACGAATGAATATTCACATTAAAATTATTTTACCACTCAAAGTCGTTGTCACGTAAAACTTTCGCCCGTATACCGACTTTACAGGCAACCAATTTTTTTTGTTTAATTGATACCCAAAAAAAATAATAAATAAATAACTTATTTTTAATATTTTCAAATTAAAAAAACTAATAGATTATACTATTATTATCCCTTGCGATGTTCAAATATACAATCCAGGCACATAAGGTGTAGAATAAGCGTTTTAAAAATTAGATTAAAATAGCGTCTGCAATGTTGTAGGTGCTTTTGCTATGCACAGATTTTACATAAAGTGTATAAAAAACCACAGTAGCACAGTGTGTTGGATGTTCATTGTTTTTTTTTGTTATTTCTCGTTAGTTAAATACACTGACCTGCAAAAATAAGTACCATCACACTTTTAAAATTGCAATAACTTTTTAAGTACACAAGATATACTTTCGAAACAAAAAGGACTCGAAAAGAGTTTAATTTTGTAATACAAAGAAAAAGAAAGCTGATAAAAATTGCTATAAAACGTTTTTTTTAATCTCTTCTATAGTTTAGAAAAAAAACTAAATTTTAAAAGTGTGATACTTATTTTTGCAAGCCAGTGCATAACATGAATTACTATTGTTACATAGAAATTAAAATATTTTTTACTGATATGCATCAGAAATAACTGATTTAGGTATAAAAACGTAATTTTTTGATTAGAGAAATGAAAACATGCAAATCACTTACTGTATATCGCAGCTAGTAAGAGTGTTAGGATACTCCGAGATAACATACAAAACTTTTAGAATAACAGCCTGTTTGTTATCAATATGATATTTAAAAAAAAAGTATAAGTGTCGATTTGTTTTACATAAAGTTTTCCATTTTATCCGTTAAAAGTTAGGTACGTTTTTACAAGTTAATACAATACAAATGGGTTAACGATTTGCTCAAGATGTGTTTAAGTTAGACAAATTACCTTCATCATCATCAGCTAACTTTGTGAAATTGCTCCGTTTTCTTAGCAGGCGTCAATTCTCGAGCATTAAAAATGCAATCTCGCTCTTGAACTGAAACCTTAGTCTCACAAAGCCTATCTCGCTATTGGACTAGCAGACTAACGTAGGTACTTATCGCCCAGCTGACGCGGACGGGTCAACAGACGGGTGGGCCAACGGCCGGCCGCTGCCCGCGCGTTAATAGTTAATACTTTTTCTAAAAAAACGCACAAAATACACAGACTTTTTTTACAGAATATTGTTCCTGGTTATTGTGTCTTTACGCTAACAGTGTTACTTTTTTGGGGTTTTCCCGGGTTTGGTTTATAAGTCAAGAAAACAGTTGATAACTATAATTTATTTTCAAAGTACGTGTTTGAGAAAACTAGCGAGGTGAGATTGCATTTTCATATGCAGTTTAAAGTGGTAGAGTGTGTAGTATAGTAATATATCAATTGAAATAACTCTCAAAGTAAGGTTCAAATATTTATATTAAATAATATGTATTTTTGGCACAAGTTAAAAGTATGAACTTTAGTATTATATGGCAACTTAAATAACTGATTCTAGGGCCTAAGAAGTGCAGTTTGCATTAGAAGAGATCATCGTGATTTGTAAATACTACATTTTACTTCGATATTGCTCCAAAAATTTTTAGGGAGATGTCACAGTGCTGCTTAGAACGCTGCCCACCGTGCATCGCAAGAATTGGCTACTTGACAGTTTTCAAAAAAGTATTTATAAAGTTACAAACGCTTATTTTAAACCCCGTACAATATTTTCTTTTTCAAAAAAATCTTTATTTAACAGAAATAAACATATTTTTCTATATTGATTTCAAATTTCGTGCGAAAACGATTGGTCACGTGACATTTTGCTCTGTGACGTCACATTTCAAAAATATAGAATCTTAATTTTGTGAAATGTGACGTCACATGAAGCTCAATCATGGCCGCCCCTTGCCGCCCTTGTTTCGGTTCTTGTAATCTTGTAATAATAAAGTAAGATAAAAAACTGCAAATTTATTTTGTAAATATAAAATATTTACAAATTATCTTTATAAAAAATAACAATTGGATAATTATCGTTAAATCATTAACTACCATTTCCGAAATTTTCGTATTTTATTTTTACAACTGTTAAATAGCCAATTGGCTATATTGGCTTTCGAAAAATCTGAAACATTTTTCGCAACCTAGTAATTGAACCCGGCACCCTCAGAAATCGAACCGACCGCTTTGCCACTCGGCCACTGAGGCGATAGTACTTATTGATCTGTATTTCCATTTTATTAGTGTTCCAAAATGGGGTGCGAATCTGTAGTAAGTATGAAAAGTATTTTTTTCTTTTTATAAAAAAGCTTATAAAGTGTCGGATTACACAGAAGACAAAACAGCTTGGATCTGAAATGCTCTAAGTACTCCAACAGCTATTTTTAATTTTCTATAATTAATTGACACATTATATTGTATGTTTGTATTGCATCATTTATTATTTTTTAAATTTATATTTTGTATTTTATGACCTGTTCGTTACCAGGTCATAATTATTATTAAATAAATTATATTGAAACTGAAAAATGGGGTGATTTGACAAGCTTTTAACATGTCACACGCGCGGCGCTCGCGCGGTGTGTTATTGTGTATTATATTTTTTACATATAAAAGACTGCGTTTATTAATTACATTGTTGAATACGAAAAGAGTGCCTCTATCAAATCATGTATTCATTGTTTTTATATAATCAAAAACCTTGTGTCTGTAGTCGTTCAATAAAATGTCACGCGGTGTGCAAATGTTCCTACTTCATTGAATACGTGGTAAGAGTCCCGTGATTGGTCCAACCAAACCATCGCAAGTAGTGCTGCAGCACTTCGTCAGGAAGGACGTGGCCCTAGCTTTCGCGCAAATGCTTTATTTTTAAAACTTTGGTTCGGAAGGTTGGTGAAGCTCGTGTCTTGTTTTGCTACTAAATTATGAGTCTCCGAGAACATGGTTGCATTCATCCCTGAGTAGATATTGAAATCAAAATTAATACGATTTCATTTATAGTTATATATAAATAGCTTCATTTTATTTTTAAATTGTCGTCAGATTCATAGCTGTTAAATCCGTGGATTTAAGCCATGGATCCGTTTTATCGGCCGACAATTAATTTTTGTGCATAATTACCGTGCCTTGTTGATAGACTGACTCGTTTTTAAACCTTCTTTTGCCATGTAATTTTTGTTTTCACCAGTCATGAGAAAAAATAAATGCCACGGCTCCGACTCGAAGAACGCTTCACCCCGGATTCACCCGTTTAACCCCTTGAAGATCGTAAAACCAGACACAATTAAAAATCTATTGTATCGCGACCGCCGGCGGTCTTATGATTCTTGACCTATTAAAAACGAGTGAGTCTATCAATAAGGCGCGGTACGCACAGAAATTAATTGTCATATAATATGTGGTCAGATCCACGGCCGATAAAACAGATCCATCTTACAGCTTACATCCACGGATTCTACAGCCATGACGACAATTTAAAAATGAAGCTATATAAATATAACTATAAATAAAATCGTATTAATTTTGATTTCAATATCTACTTAGGGTTGAATGCTACCATGTTCTCGGGACAGTTAAGTGTAACTTCTTAATTTAGTAGCAAAACAGGACACGAGCTTTACCTCCCTACCGTACCAAAGTTTTAAGATTTTGAAAGAATAAAGCATTTGCGCGAAAGCTAGCGCAACGTCCTTCCAGACGAAGTGCTGCAGCACAACTGGCGATGGTTTGGACCAATTACGATACTCTTACCACGTATTTAATGAAGTAGGTAAACATAATTTCATCGCGCGGTTTAACATTTGTCCACCGCGTGACATTTTACTTTTTTTATTGAACGACTACAGACTAGGGCATCGAAACCCGGTCCACTTTTTAAAAACCCGGGTTTCGGATTTTCTTGTAGTCAAAACCCGGGTACCCGGGTTTTTCGAGCTTTTTTGGTATTTTTGATGTTTTTTCTAAATATGAGGAAACTGTATTTTAGTATGGATTTATTTATTTATTTTGTGTAGATCACTGGCTCCCTCCCACATCCTTGCGACCTCCTGCGAGGCGGGCACGGCAGCAGCCGCAGCCGAAAGCACAGAATAAATAATAAAAGCCTCAAGCGGCGCAAATACGAAGCACTTGGTGAGAACTATATGAATTTGTGCCGTTTGGGTTTGAGACGCTGGGGCCGTGGGGGCCAGAAGCTCGGCGTTTCGTCAAAGACCTGTCGAAGCGTCTTTTCGAGGTCTCCGGCGACCGAAAGGCTGGCAGTTACTTTGCCCAACGTATCAGTTTAGCTATACAAAAGGGCAACGCTGCCAGCCTCTTGGGGACTTTGCCGCGCGGCAGCGGGACCCTTTAAGATATTTTTTATTTACTTAAGTATAAGATATTTTTAGGTTTTTAGTTTTTAAGTTATTTAGTTTTAGTTTTCAATACTTTATTATTAATGTTTCGTGTTTGTGTAAATATATAATAAAGAATTTAATCGTATGGATTTGCTATGTAAAACAAGGGAAGGATTCATATCAATTAAATAGTACTTTCAAAACCACAAAAATATTTTTAATAGGAATTAAAAAGTCTTTCAGACAATGAGTATTTGTTCAAAACATATATAAAATAAAGAAATATCTATTATTTATCTAGCTAGTAATTATTTTTGATCACAGACTCACGCAGATCAAATTGTCTATATTAATTTAGTCTTTTGGTGATAGTCAGTTCATAAACTGCTAATAATAATAATATGCCGAAGACTATTTTTGATACCTATATAGAAATATTTTTAAATTATTAAACTCTTTTATTAACATTAACAATAAATTCGTTTTAGTAGCTAACTTACCTACTCGTATGAAGTCAGATTGGAATAAGAATAAAAATTTTAATTTAAGTCTTTCAGTAATAATCAGTTTTTCTCTTAACTAAAAATCTGCTAAAGACTATTATAAAACTTATTATAACTTTAATTAAACTTTTTTCTTAACATTAACAATAAATTCGTCTAGTGGCTAACTAACGCGTAAGAAGGCTGATTTTTTTTTATGTGAAACGTCATAGTGACTGCATCCTGCCTGATGGTAAGCAGCCGATGCAGTCCAAAATAACGGAGCACTCCTCACCGTGGAACAAGCACGGTAACAAGCGCACCCATTCATGATGACGGCCTGCATAAATGCCGTTTCACGCCCCGCTTAAAAGACCCGGGACTATAGGAGCTGGGAAACACTTGCGTCTAGCCGAATGGTCTTACAGAGGAACGACTTGCTATTTTTTTTTGGTACGAGTGCTGATAGTCTGCACAGTATGATGGTGGTTCCTAAGACCAGCACGTTTAGTCCGGGACAGGAAAGGAGAGGGCGGGATTAGATCAAAAGTTCTTCAGAACACTCTCCGTAGTAATTTCGGTAGAAGACACTGAGAGAAGCAATGTCTCTACGCAGCTGGAGGTCCTCAAAAGAGGCTGTTACCTCAGCATCTCCAATAATGCATACCGCTCGCCTTTGCAGTCTATCAAGTGCATTTAGCGGGCCCGTCCTATAGATGGAAACAATACTCCATACTCCATCGCACCTGAGTCTTGTACAGCCAGCAGCGCTGCTCGGGAGTGAAAAACCGCCTCACCTTATTGCGAATACCCAACTTACGGGATGTTAAAATAACACTCTCGATGTAGCATTTTGGATTCAGTTCCTGGCTGATGTCCATGCCAAGAATGCTGAGGTCCAATGAAATGGGTAAAGGAGAGTTCTGAAGAGAGGGAGGAGGACTGACGAAACAAAATGGCGGGGGAGTCACTCGCAGCTCACCGCTCCCTATGCGTGTCAACAACGCGACGACGCATCTTGCCTCCATCTTTCATTCCGTTTATGTCATTTCTGATCTGAGTCAAACGCACGAATAACGTGCGTTAATCTTTTTCGCACAAATAAACAACTGTAGTTAATTAGGTCAAGCAGAAATTATTAGTGCCTAGTGCAAAAAAAGTTAAGAGAGAAGTAGACTTCACTAACTTGCTTGTATCTTTGATTACATACAAAGGTTTGTATGTAGTGAGATACAATGGAGTTAGGTACTTTTTAACCGTGTTCAATCAAAGAGATCATTTCGAAAAGGCGTAAATATACTTATGATACAAATAATTACCGACGAATAACGATTGTAAAAAAGCTCGAAAATCCCGAAAACCCGGTTTTTGATTTTCCATACCCGGGTTTTCTTGCGACCCAGAAAACCCGAAAACCCCGGGCTTTTTCGAGTCGGGTAAACCCGGGTTCGATGCCCTACTACAGACACAGGGGTTTTGATTATTTTAAAACAATACAAATACAAATACAAATCTCTTTATTGTGAAATGTAGGTTAGTATACATAGATTGCTGTTGTTGGGTTTTAGGTGTTTCACTACATTTCCACCTTTTACAAGGTATACAATAATTTGATATAGTTAGGTTTGGAAAATCTAATACATTTAATGAATAGAAAAAGTAATATTTAGTTAATATGGCATAATTGATTATATTAAGTTACAGTATTAAATTGTGTTAATTAGGTATAAAAATATCAAATTACATGCGATGTCATCATTAAATTAAAATTGAAATCAATTTTGGAATCAATTAATATATGATTTGACGGAGGCACTCTTTTCGTATTCAACAAAGTATTAATTAACGCAGTCTTATAAATGTAAAAAAAATATAATACGCGATAACACACCGAGCGCCTCGCGTGTGACATGTACGAGTAAAAAGCTTGTCAAATCACCCCATTTTTAGTTTCAAATGAATGTTTATGCAATTCATTCTGTAAAATATTGGTTTCAATTGATATGCTTCAATACTACATAAGTTAAGTAAACTTATAAGTGCTAATTTAATTTACGAGTAGTGTGTTGTATATTATGATTTTTATTAAGCTGTGACCCTCAAAATCAAGTGTCCCAGGATTGACCCAAATAGATCTTTCTATCAGTGAAAACCACGTGAAAATCAATTGCGTGTCTTAAAAGAAGAAAGCGGAGCCACAGACAGGAAAACGTACCGTTTTGACTTTACTTAATAGTATTCTGTAATAGGATACAATTACATCGTAATGTTGAAACATGTTCAGATTACCAAAATACCCGGCAGCTAAAAGTCAACCTATTTCATAATAACAGCTATTGTTTGACATTAAACCTTCTTAGCTCCTCAGTTCTTTCTAAGAAGCTGAATAAAAAGCTTTCATTTAAATTAACAATAGCGGCCGTCACTTGATATTACAGTGTTCCGGAGATACTTGCGCTGCTGGGGTAAGAATTTCTTGTTCATATTTTACTAATAGCAGGCGAGGGTACGTACAGTCACGAGCAAAAATATGTAAACAATTGTAACTCTTAATACAATGGAATAAGAGTCAAAGTGTATACATATTGGTGCTCGTGACTGTACATTTTTCCGTGTCTTGGAAACATTACAAAAACATTATTGGAGAGTTTGAATTTCGGCTATAAGGCTTTTACAAAATTATATTTGTATAACTTTGTTTAGAAGATTTCTTTTATTTTCGTATAAGTACTTAAATTTTTATTTGGTGATAATTGGTTTATGCCGTGACAATAGAATAAATAAGTAGACGGTACTGTTTTCTATTACATTGTTTGTTTATTTTTAGTGTATCGGTAATTCCTGCACTGCTATGGTAAGTTATTTTTCTTTTATACCGGCTGAAACGTGACAACAATAATTGGTTACACTCTGGCAGGATTCTGCATAACGAATACAATTTAACCAGCATTGACGCCGGCGAAATTTTAAAAATTAAAACAATAATTGGACGTCTATAGGCTGATTATGATGATAAAATCAAAGTTTAGTAATAATTTTTTATTTTTGTTTTACCTACTCGTAGTGTAAAGGACCTGGTTGTTTGGCTATGGTAAGTAATTAAATGTAAAACTTTATTTTAAGGTAATTGTTATTTTTATTTTGTGTGTTTTAACCCCTCAGTCTTGGAATTTAAATGTCAAAAATAATGACAGCAGGTGCGACATCATTTTTTTGAATTTGCGGATGACGTCACAATTCCCGCCTTTTGCAAAAAAAAAATATACTCTAAAACCAAACCATATTTTGTCGTTCTGTAAACAACAATATACTAACTGATATATTTCCTATCCATCCGGTATCAAAATAAAGTGATGATGGCAACAGTTTATTTGTCTTCTCTAAAAATCACTCGGAAATCGGTAACATGCCTACGGACTTTACACGCATTATCTAGTAGTAATAACAATGTATTTCTTACAACATATTATCTAAATACGATCATTATACGCACAATAATCATTTTCTAATAAGAAACAGTACTTACATTAAATAAATCCAATAAAATAGCACACAAACCTCAGCGACTTATTCACTCCGACACAGAAATTGGCGCAACTGTCAACGTCGAATTTGACAGAATCGAGCACAGACTATGCGATATTTTGCGATCACGATGCTTAAAATGTACGACAGAACCGAAATAATTGACCTTGCTCATACTAAAGTAGTCTGTAAGTCTTGAAAACACGGTACAAAGTCAAGTGGGAGAGAGCGGTCTCATACGACCGCTTGGGGTTATAGAGGTTTATTAATAACCCTTATGAAATTTTTAAATACTTTTTCCTCTCTAGCATTCACTGTCCCGCTGCTGGTCAAATACCTCTCCCATGTCGTCTATCACATATAGAATAATATTTTTTATTGTACACTTAAACACTGAAAATATAAAAAAATACAAATACCCATAATTATAATTACATAATATACATTATATCCAATGATGACAGTACACCGTATAACTGACCCAAGTAGATAAACTTATCGACATAGTGTATCTCTTGCCCATCTACCTGTTGGTCATTATTTGAGTTTTAGACAGAGTTTTTGACCGATAGTTATACAAATAAATAAATTGCATCGGTCGGCAGGACGACAGCCTAAATTGGTCCTTAATCCGTCTGACTCCGATTGTTAGGCGATGCGAGTACAAATCCGGAATTCTAATTACGAGAGCTATAAACGTAGTAGGTCATGTACGCTTACCTACAATTATCCCGACGAACAACAGACTAACTAGCCACAATAGGTACTCCTCTTTGGAATTTGGAAAAACAAAAACAACTAGCCACTAGTACAAATATCTAAATATAGATTTAAGGAAGGAAGGAGGATTTTGGAAGCGCACAATGAAACGATCTGATAATTACATACATAGGTACATACATATAATCACGACTATTATCCCCAACGGGTTAGTCAGAGACTACGCAATGAGGACTACGAAAGCAGTCCACTGCCATAATACAACATTTCACCAAAAAACTGCACATGTGCTCAGCGTGATAGGTGGTGAGCTCATCGCTGACCTATGTTGGATGTATGTGCAGTCTTTAGTCCGTTAGTCGTCTTTTACGACACCTAAGGGAAGAGATGGGCTGGTAGTATTAGTACAAAATCTATGAACCTGGCTAACTGAAATCATTCTATAAAGTGAATGTTTTTGTTAAAAAACCTTGTTTAGGGATATGCTTTACTATTTCTAGTATTACTATTTCTTTCATAGATTTTGGAAACAAGGAGAGTCTTGAAATTGAAATGCTACACAACTATAATTACATTTAACATATCTTTGCATCTTCTTAGCATAATGCAATGTATAATGTCATGGAATTCTGACACACGGCTACACTGGAATGTCTTGTATAAGCCACACATAGGAGAAGCAATGAAGATCATCTTATGAAACTAATCAATAAAAGTCTAATTAAATGAACTTTCACATTGTGTTTAACTTTATTTTTAATTTACAGTGCATCGGTGAAGAGTGTACCGCCATTGTAAGTATACATCTCATTATTTACTAGTATTGCTATCGTGATTATATAAATTGAGAAAGAAGCAGCCTCTGTGTGTTTCGTCCGGTGAGCGGAAGTACTGGGAGGTACTGCGCTAATCACTTCCCAACAGGTGATACGCCTGGTAGGCTACTCTTGAAACAGAATTGCATTAATCAATTTCCAATCATAAATCTAAAAAATGTCAAATGGCAGTTTTGTAAGCGACAATAGCGCCACATTGGTATTAAATTGCATGAAAATTGATTGAACAAGTTATTATCGAGATGGCGTTCCGGAATTATCTTTACTTATCCCAATATCGATACATATTAATCGCATTGGAATTGTATTAAGATTGAGTTTGCGTTCGAGAGTAACCCCCCTGTTCGTTTGCCTCCTTTTCTTCCTTCTTCCTTTTCACTCTGGCTTTGAAAAGACCAAGGTTGTTGTAGTGATCGGGAACGCAGGCCTCCGGACATCAGCATGTCAAAGGTCGATAGTAAACGCCTCTTACTTTGACCGTCACGTTTCGATCAAAAGTGATATTTGTGACGTGAGCGTAAATGCTAATTTAAAGAATGTGAATTCAATAACTCGCTGGTGAAATATAAAAATCCGCATTCTCTAAATTCGTCTCTACACTAACGTCACAAAGGTCACTTTTGATCGGGACGTGAGGGTCGAAGTCAGAGGCGAGTTTACAATCAAGCTTTACAGAATCACAGTGCAGACCGAGCCCTTTGGCACCCAGGTTAAAGCTTTCTAAGTAATCATTAATTTAATGGTCGTCTCTGAGTGCGCCAGAAAGCCCTTCAAGGCCCTTAAATATGAATACTTCATAGTATTAAAATTAGTTTCAAACGTCATAACTTTCGGTAAGGCACAAGTCAAAGCAAAGGGTCTCTTGTCCGAAATCGAATGCCATTTGTCCGAATATTACGTAATTATAGCGGCTCCCCTGCAACTTCGTCCGAATACCTTGTATCCCGAGATAATAAAAAAAGTCATACTTACTTTATCCTGATTATTCTGACCTACTACTCTATATACATCAAAAGTAATTACTTTAATAGTTTCAGCAGTGATGCACTTAGGTTCACCAATCTATGTTCGATTATAATTATGATTTTTATAGTGCGTGCTTTGTCGCAGTTTTTAAATTAAGGTTATGCTGACCTCAACAAACCTCACTTTCGAATATACAACATTTAATCTGAACATATTCAAGAAAATTATATTTTAATAACCTTTCACCTTGTCAATCTGTCTTACATATAGGACGACGTTATTTGTTGATCTTATGGACTATCCAGTTACATTTTCTATATCAAGGTTAGCCTGAGCCAAGGCCTCCCTCAAACCCTTAAGAAGTAGCATAGTCGAGCAAATAATAATCGTTAAAACATTACGACTTCAGACGGGTTCGATTCCCACTTGGAGCAGTCATTTTTTCAAGGTTTCAATATCTTAAAGTATATTTGAGCGTGATTAACGCAAAACACATCAAATGTTACAAAGTTTAAATCGATCAAACGAAATTCGATTTTAAATAGGAGACTTCAGTGCGAAGGGTAACGCATGATTAATTATTTAGTTCAGTACCGAACTAGTTTAATGATTAAAGTGGGAGTTCAACCAGCGAAACGGATGGTTTGTTGTAGATTTGCACAGGAACATTAATAACGACCAACTAGACAACGTTACAATGCAGAATACATGTACAGTTTCGTTGGGTTATGCCTGACACGGATTTTTGATAAATAGATAGATAAAACATAATACATAGATTCCCGGACTCTTATCCCTTAGTCCCTTATCCCTTAGTCCCTTAGTCTAATTGATCTAGGGGAATGATGGTGGTATTCATTAGAGCTAGTGAAAATCAGTTTAGCAAAAAGATAGTCTGGGCTTTTAAAACTAGTAATATCAAACATCAAAGAAGCCAGATGCAAACGTCTTCGAGTTTCCATGTTTAGAATCGATTCGTTATTAAGAAAGGGAGAGATGTGACTACGAGGTGGCACATCATAACAATATCTAAAGCATGCATTTTGCACACGTTGTATTAAACGTTGTGATTTATACAGTAGTCGGGGTCCATAAACAAGATCAGCATAGTTAAGTCTCGACAGTACCAAAGCTTCAACGACACTCACTCGGGCCTCCCTACTCAATAGATTACGTATTTTGTAAAGAACTTTTAATCTATAAAAACATTGCCTAACCAGACGCTCAACATGTTCAACATAACGTAACTCACTGTCCAATCTTACTCCTAAGTTTTTTGCGGTGTCTACGCGATAAATTTTTTGGCCAAGTATACTTATAGTTGGATACCTATTAGCAATCTTCCGCGTTTGGGTTTTAAATCCCTGAATCATAAATTGTGATTTGCCAGGATTAAGCACAAGGCCGCTTCTCTCGCACCAGTCAGCTATCCTCGCCAAATCTTCATTCAGTAGTTGTAAGGCCCATGATGAATTCTCTGGATGATCAGATATATACAATTGAATGTCATCGGCATAGAGATGAAACCGGCTGTGTCTAGGAACTCCTGCCAGGTCGGCACTAAAAATTAAAAATAATAAAAAGAAGCGGTCCAAGTATAGAGCCCTGCGGAACGCCTCGATTTACCAAGCGGGGCGTAGAAAAGATAGTGGCCCCGTCCTGCCCTGTAAGTTTTACTGACTGGTATCTATTAGTTAAGTAGCTACTAAACCACTTTAAGGACCGGTGGTCAAATCCGTAGTACTCCAACTTTGCAAGCATTAGAGGTACATTAATACAATCAAAGGCACGGGAAAGGTCAAGAAGAGCCAGAATCGTATCCCGACCTGCATCCTGCTCCGCCAACACATTGTCCGTGACATCCAGCAGAGCAGTAACTGTTCCACGCCCCTTACGGAAACCGGATTGCTGCGACGGCAAGATATTATTATTTTCCACGTATTTATATAACTGGCCATGAATTACTTTTTCTAATATTTTGGAAAGGAATGGTAAAATGCTAATTGGCCTTAGATCCTTATTCACGCAGGGCACATCCACCTTAGGAAGAGGTGTAACAAGCGCCTCCTTCCACTGTGCAGGGACTACACCCGTTAGTAAAGATTTATTAATGATACTGGTTATCACAGACAAAGTTCTAGGCAGCGTAAGAAGAACCATATCACGACTAATATTGTCGTTCCCCATTGCATTGGACTTAATAGACGTTATGTACTTCATGACCACAGTATCGTCGACTGGTTCAAAAGAGAATGTAGAATCACAAAATTTATTGGACTGAAATGTTACGATCTCCGACTGAGGCACCGTGTCATGCCCAGGTACATCTAGAAAGTAATCATTAATAATATTAGGATCACAAAATTTACTAGGTAAGCAATAATTTTTAGATGGGTTTAACAGAATTTTTTTCTTTAAATTGCGCCAAAAAGTTTTACTTTCCCCAATAAGTGAATTTACGCAGTGATTAAAAAACGCCTTTTTTTCATTTAAAATACTAGAAGTCACAAGACTTTTTAGGTCTTTATAATATTGTTTATGAGCTTGTGATTTGGTCTTTTTGAACTCTTCATATGCTTTATTACGTAGGTCCATCATAAATCTGGGGTTGTCTGGAATCCAGGGCAAAGACTTATTTATTACTGCTTATATGCACTGATTTAACCGGTGCATGCCTATCAAAAAGACTGGTCAGAGTTGAATTAAATTTATTCACCATGTCATCCATCGTCGGCAATCCAATAACAGACTCCCAGTCAACCGATTCCAAATCATTGTTAAATTTGTTTAAATCCATACATTTTAATGGCCTCAATCCCCTAGATCAATTAGACCACCGCTTAAGTCTCATCACCACCGAACCGCAGCTTTCAGGGGTAGTTTCCGTTACCACGCGACAAAACGTTGGAATAATATCCCTCCTCCACTAAGAATGTTAAAGAACAAACGTAATTTAAAAAAATATTTAAGTCTTACTTACTAGACCAACAAATATTAGGTATTCCAAAGTTCTTTTGCGGGTAGCGGGAACTGAAACTGAAACTTATAGGAAGTAATATACTGTACCTATATATGTGTATATTGTGTTTAAATCTATTGTATGTGTGTATATATATGTATGCATGTATATATATTATATTTTAAAATAATTTTATATCTTATTTATTAGGTATATCTCATCTCAGATGCAATTTAGGCAAGCAAAAAGGTACTATAATCACAGGTTTTTTCAAGTTTAATATTTGGTATATTAAATTTTTAGTTATTTAGTTTTGATTTTATTTTTTCTAACGTTGGTAAACGTACTCGCGTTTACACTCACGGTTGTTGCTAAAAACCAGCAATTCGCTCGCAAGGCTAGCGAATATGACGCTGTGCTGCCACCATTTTGCTGCTGCGGCACACACACACATATTTATTGTTTTATTTTTTTTGTATTGTGTTTTTTATTGTGATTTTGTGTACCAACATGTGTGTGTCTTTTAGCAGTAAATAAAGTTTTTATCTATCTATCTATCTATCTATCTATCTATCTATCTATCCCCAAGGGATTAGTCAGAGACTAAGCAATGAGGACCTCATAAGATTTTTAAATCTATGACTTGCAATAAAAAAGCTATTATAAGCCTAAATTGAATTTGTTTTAAGCAGATGCGCAGTTTTTATTTGTTGAAACGTGACTGTGGAAGTGCCACAGATACCTATAGACCTAAATAGAAGCCGCATGTTAGCTCCAGTGTATAAAAACCAAGCGTGTCATTTTTTCTGTGTCAATTTAAGAGAACCGATCATGTCTGAATCACCACACTGCGTTCCATGACAGCTGTTGCCGATATCACACTAATATTATAAAGGCAAAACTTTGTGAGTGTGTATGTTTGTTACTCTTTCACGTAAAAACTACTGAATGGATTTGGATGAAATTCGGCATAAGATAGTTTATAACCTGGATTAATACATAGGATACTTTTTATCCCAATATTCCCACGGGAACGGGAACCACGCGGGTGAAACCGCGGGGCACGTGGTAAAAATGAACCCCTGAGAGGTGGGCGAACATCAGCACGCGTTGAATACCCAAAGACCGCCGTCGGCGTCGAGGCCGTCCTCGGAAGCGGTGGCGCGACGGCCTCGATGCTTTCGATGGAAATTGGTTAGAGCTAGCTAAGGAGAGAAAGAGCTAGAAGGAAGTAGGGGAGACCTTTGCCCAGCATTGGGACACAGCAAACTATGCACACACTATCATTCACTTTTATAATTAACCTACAATTAAAAAAGTGAATGATAGTGTGTGCATAGTTTGCTTCCTAATTGCTTTATTTTAGTTTTTGCAAGTCGTGGCAACCTCTAATTAAGACAGCGCCTTAGAATGTAACCCATTCTAAGGCGCTCTGTTGTTTTATAAATGTACATGGTGTATGTTTTGTTTAATAAAAAAAATAAATTAATAGCCAAATTGCTTACCTACCGAAAGAAGACTTGTTGATTATTTCGGTTAACCTTTCTTGTACAGTTTTAAATTCTAACTATGTCCGGTGCTGACAACGACTAAATGAAACGCGGTGGAAAGATGGGATTTTACCATCTTATTGCCAGTATTTTGACACGCGAAGTGTGGACACATGCGGCTTCAATTAAGAACTATTTCTGTGGGCAGTGCAATGCCTTAGAGGTTCTCATTGCCTGGTCTCTGACTAATATTTAGGGGATAGTAATCTGACACTGTCGTGAGTTTATACTTAAAAAAAACTTAAAACTTTCCAACACTCACACCAATTATCTAGCCAAAGAGAAGCTTCATTATGAAACTCGTTAAATGGTTACTAGACAACGGATAAACATACTTAAATACATACTTATTATACATAGAAAACCCCCAGACCCGAGATAATTTAGTAAAACAATAATTTCTAAATTGACCCAACCGAGGATCGAACCCGGGACCTCAGAGATGGCGACACCATGAAAACTGGTGTACAAACCACTCTACCAAGGAGTTCGTCAAATGTATACGTATTTAGGTATGTACTTACAATTTTAAATTAAAGTTAAAAAGTCATGAGGAGTCGCGTGCACAACTAGTTAAATAAATAAAACGCTTACAGTTGTTAAGCAAACTGTAAAAAAAGTATGGCGCTCCCATTAAACTCAGACATGGTATGAATAACAAATGGAATAATTGTTACAGAAAAAAGGTCGCTTTGAACAGAATAACAATGCAAAGAGGTTGGAATGGATTTTTTCAGTGGAAAACTGAAATGATGGCACGAATTCAAGGAATTGCAGAGATTTCTTCTTTGATTTTCACTTATTTTTGAGTCGTATAACCACTGTGCCCGTGTCGCGAAGCGGTTAAAGAATACTACCACCCCCTCTCTTCCCTTGGGTGTCGTAAAAGGCGACCAACGGACTAAAGACTTACTGTTTTTTTTATAGCAGAAGGAGGCAAACGAGCAGGCGGGTCACCTGATGGAGAGTAATCGCCGCCGCCCATAGACACCCGCAAAACCAAAGGAATCGCACGCGCGTTGTCGGCCTTTAAGGAAGGAATAGGGTTAAGGAAGGAATAGGAATTGTGAGGAGAGGGGGGGGGGGGGATGGGCCTCCGGAACCCTCACTGGCCGGACGAAACACAACAGCACCAAGTGCCGTTATTTCACGCCGGATATTCGTGAGAGGGTGGTATTACGCCGGTATTACTTACTACTACTAAAAAAGCACATACTTCCAACAGCATAGAGCGGCGATGGCCTCACCACCTGACACGCTGAGTACATATGCAGTCGCTATTTGGTGAAAAAGTGGACTATGACTCATTGTCTAGACTCTGACTAATTAGTCGTGGTTATATAAATATCACTATGGTCGAGTGGCTAAGCCACCGGTATTAGAACCAGAGCTCCCCGGTTCGATTCCCAGCTGGAGTACATCTTTGTATACTCGGTTTGGTAAGTTGCAGAGCTTTTAATGTTCGCCTGGATAGTTACCACCGTCGTCTTATCTACAGTCTGGCGTTTTAACAACAATGCTATTGTTGTGTCGACAGTTTAGATATAAGATAGCCAGTTCCTTAGTTGTTGAAGATTCCGGGTGAAGCGCGCTTCCACCTTCGGCCTTATCGTCACTTACCATCAGGTGAAATGTTAAAGGCCAAGAGCTTAAGGGGAGATATTTCGAGCGCTTTTCTCTCGCTCTCTCGACGGTACGACGACAGGCATAACAGCAAAGCGGCGCGAATAAACGCATTTTATATTTTAAAAAATTGATAGACGTAATAAATAAAAAACGAACGGTTATAATCCCTCAAGTTAATCATGAACTTCATTTAGGTAAATGACTCATAATATCAAATCACTTATTTTAAGAATAAAACCTGGAAAATAAGATCAAATGACACTAAAATATGTAATTTTGAGAATTTATTCTATCTAGCCAACTTTATGAAATCGTGTTTCCATCGGGTGTATTCCACAGAATAAAACCTCAACAATATTTCAAAATTTTCGCAGATTTTAATTTTACTGTTTACTACATACTTCAAAAAGTAATTCTAAGAACGTGTTATTTTAATTTTTCACCAACACGTAGCGCGGATTTTGTGTTTTCGTGTTTTGCGATTCCTAAGTGGATGGGTGACCAAATAAAAAAAGCACCTCTAGCTAATCAATGCCCGTATAGCCGTTGGTCCCGGTTGTTGTCGTAAGATTACAGTCGTTAAAACCCACTAACGACATTGTTTTTTCGTTGTAACTTTTTGCTGTGTCGCGTAGCGGTAAAAGAATACTACCACCCCCTCCCTTCCCTTGGGTGTCGTAAAATGCGACTAACGGATTAAAAACTGCACATACATCCAACAGCATAAAGCGGCGATAGGCTCACCACTTGTCACGCTGAGCACATGTGCAGTCGCTATTTGGTGAAAAGTGGACTATGGTGAGGACTGCTATTGCTGTCCTCATTGGCCTAGTATCTGACTAACCCTTCGGGGATAATAGTGGTAATACTTTTTGCGGTTATTTCAATGTAAAATCAAATTTTATGTTAATTTTTTTTATTTTACAACGGCTAAGCGCTGGACCTTCATCTCACCTGATAGTAAGTGACGATAAGGCCGAAGGTGGAAGCGCGATTCACCCGGAATCTTCAACTACTGAGGAATGGCTATCTTATCTCAAACTGTCGGAACACAACAATGCTATAAACATCGTTGTTATGGCGACAGACTTAGATAAGGTGGTAGCTAGCCAGGCGGGCTTAACAGCCCTACTACCAACCAAACCGAGCACACAAAGATGTAGCCCCCGCTGGGAATCGAACCCAGGACCTCTGGGTCTGAGACCGGTGGCTTAGCCACTAGACGACAGAGGCGGTAAAATTATGGATGGAAGTCTACAATACTCACAGTATTGTTTGACGAATGAAGCTGCCACAGGTGAATTTCATGCATATTGCAGTTTGTAATTTGTAATAAAGTAATTATAATTTGCAGTGCGATGGTCTCGCTTGCGATACAAGGGTAAGTAACTATTTCTTATTTTACAAGTTTCATAAGTTTTTACATAACTTCCATATTTGTCTGTATGTTCGGGTCAAATCTTGAAAGGAAGATTTGAACCATTTCCCGGGGCCCGATCGAGCCCCGGGAAATGGTTCGATACTGAAACTGACTTGGTATACTTACCTACGTAACTTCGATGACAATACAATAAAATGGCACCATGTAGCTGGTCGTATAATGTAGTCGGAAGGTGGTTAAAGAAACACTGCAGTGAAACAAGATAACCCCGCAACAATAAGGCGTGATTTGAAATTGATAGACTGAGAAATGAATAAAAATATTAAACTAAAATTATGAAAATAGATTTAAATTATGATATAATTATTTTAAATACAAGACTCTGTTAGAAAAATAACGTGCCTAAGCGAATTAAATTTTATAACGTAGGGACATCATTCACTATGGGCTTAGCTCTGAACAGCGCTTTTGAGAGAACACTGTAACGGTACAGAATGAATGGTATCCGTCCGTTAGTAAGGAATGTATGGGAGTAGCACTAAAATAAATATTAATGCGTAGCACCATTAATATAATAAGCATGAAAAGGGAATAATAAACTAGTTCAGAATAATGGTCAGTGAACTAGGGCTTTACCATTATTTTGAATTTCGCGGGGACTGCTCTGTGCGCCCCTTGCGACATAGGCGCCGTCTAGCGTGAGTTATTTACTTGAGCTTCGTGTTAGGTTGGCAATGGGCTTTATCTTTATTTTGAATTTCGCGGGGACTGCTCTGTGTGGCCTTGTGACATAGGCGTAGGTTGGCAAGCCGGTAGACATACGGGCGGGCGCCACCTATGGTCGGAATACGGAACTTTTTATAATTTCACAAAATACAGGATTATTGGCTTAAGTGGATGATTATTGAGAGGGAATTGTTAATAGAAGGCTACATTTAGATATTCAAAGATGTAATATTGGCTATCTGACGAGATTTGGTTGGATTATGGAAAAACTTTAGAA
This sequence comes from Scoparia ambigualis, assembly GCA_963921215.1. Taxonomy (NCBI): domain Eukaryota; kingdom Metazoa; phylum Arthropoda; class Insecta; order Lepidoptera; family Crambidae; genus Scoparia; species Scoparia ambigualis. Next base: position 10,371,210 of record OY992526.1, read on the forward strand.
TTGCGCGGCGGACGGCGGCAATGAGCGAGCGAGAGGTTGGGAAAAAGATAGAAAGAGAGGTAGGATGTTATCTCCACGTGGCGCGAAGCGAAGTTCGCGTATAACAAATAATAAGCGACGCGAAGGCAAGGCGCATCGAAAAACAGCTAGCGATTGGTTGAAGGGAGGAAAAGCGGAAAGTCGGGAGAGGGATGTTAGCGCGCGAGGCGCGAAAGTTAAGATGCTTGGGAAAAGGGAGGAAAATTAGCGGGCATTCAATTTTTGGACGTCGGAGGCGCGGTCCAATTTAAGAGTGCGGTAAATACTCAAACGGGAAAGCGAGCGTCTGAGCGATTTTTAGCGCGCTAAGTGATATTCGAGTTGCGATTTTAACTAACATTGGTTGTGAAATTGAAAGTGATTAATAAAGTAAAACTATTGCGATCGCAACTTGAATCCGTTAACGAAATGATGTATTTCGGGGTATATTGGCGGAAACGCATAACGGTGGCAACGAAACCAATATAGCTTTCAACAGACTTCGGTCTGGATGACCTTTGACTGTATTTAATAAGGTCGGCGTTTTCTATTATTACGCTAAATAATACACTATCTTCGACGGAGTAATGGGGGAGAGACAGTTGTCTCCCTAGTGAAAGTTGAAGATAGGTCAGACACCATTTAGCTGGAGGTAGACCCGTATGACCCAGTCCAATTTCGAGTCTACCTCCGTACACACAGTGTAGTGATAGGAATAACACACTGAGTATACTGTCTCGACTGATAGTACATTTAGAAGTCAGTTGCTTTCAGGGGCAATGCGACTCACACAACTCACCACGAAGTTAAGTTAAATGTGGCTTGGGCCTAGATTGCAAGGTACACAAGTAGGGACTGTTAGTTCGACAAAATATAGGCATTTCAAGTGAGGAAAGCTGTAGGAATCTATAGGTAGGCGGTTCTATATAATTGTTGTGAGGAAGTGAGGGGACAGTACGGGGTGAGCGCGCTGTGCGTACATAGGCTGGGTACGCGGGCCGCGGGGCCAGGCTGGATTAATTCATACTAATAAGGTAGGGATAATTAGGTTACGGTGCTAAATAAAATTTACGATGAAGTGATGTGGGTCCTATCTAGGCATGTAATCTGTTACCGTAGGCCGATAAAATTCTAATTGTTTCCCTAAAGTTGTTACCAATTAATTATTCATTTTAAATAATTAACAGAAGTATGATAATATCGTACCATCACTACTTTGGAATACCTAAAAGGTCTAGACTGGTTTCCTATTACAAGAAAAATACTAAAAGTTTTAGCAAATAAGCATAGCTGTACTGTGATGTTTGATTTCTAATACTGAAATGACCAACCAGGCATTTTTAGCTTTCCCTGGGGTGCAATACGGCCTTATATTGCTACACTCTTCAAAGTATTAAAAGTATACATCCGATACCTATTAGTAAAACATAAGCTGATACAAACTGAACAACTAAAACCAGTTTAGAACCTAGGATAATTCGTTGAAGAAAGACATTGCAAGCTATGAGCTTCTAATAATCTGAAACATAGAAATAATTGATTGATAACAACCTGCTAATTAGCCTGATAATGGTCTACTAATACCATTTGAATTCACCTTAATGGTCAAAGACCTCTTAAGATATGTAAGTACTTACTTCTAATAATATGAAACATAGAAATATTTGATGGGAACAATCTAAATCAATCAGACTAATACCTAGTACAGTCTAATTTATACCTATTAAAGTGAGTGAAGGATAACTCCTAAGTGTAATTGATTCAATTATTAACAGGGATAATTACCTGATTTACTACCTACTAAAAACATACTAACTATGATTTAGTAGGCTATCCAATTAACCACTCAGTCTGAGAGACAGGGGTGGAAGTTAATGGAAAAATAATTAACTTAAGTTCACTTCCTAAAAGTTAAGGATATTGAATAAATTAAACATCTTTTAATAAACTTAAGATGTGATAGTCTGCCAATGCAGCCCATACAATGTAGTTATATTGATACTTTATAAGATCTGTATAATACACACTAAGAGTGAACCAAAGTAATTTTACTTCAAATGATAGTATTCTATTTAAGTTCACTTCCTAAATGAGTAGGATATTGAATAAATCAAACATCCTTTAATAAACTTAAGATGTGATAATCTGCCAATGCAGCCAATCCAATGCAGTTATATTGGAACTTTATAAGACCTGCATAATAAATACTAAGAGTAAATAAAAGTAATTTTACCTGTATTAATAGCATTCTATTTTAGCCACCGCCTGAAGTGGCGTTTGAAATTATCCACCCTTTATAGAACTGAATATTAATTTTCTAATAAGACAAAAGGACAGTCAGTTAATATTGTTACATTGTGATCTCTTTATAATAGACACAATAATCAGAGAAATAAGTGTGTCCGGTTGAATGCTGGCCTCCCACCTCTGTTCAATAAGTGACATCATAAGACATAAGTTCTTGCATTGAATAATTAAGTTCTTAATGTGAAAAGGATATTTGGATGATAGCAAGCCTTGAGATAAACTCTATTGATTTATGTGGAATAATAAGAATTTAAATTGCTAACACATAGTTCATAATGTAAAATGAAATTAAATTTTGAGGAGAGATGTAAATTCTCAGTTTTAAAGAATTGAAGGCACAAGCTAATAATTAAAGTTAAAGCCAATGTGACGGAGCCATAGTTAAACAATGAGATGAAAGGCACGCTATAGGGCGGTGGTTGGGGCCCGTAAATTGCACAAGATGTAACCTCCCGCTCTTTTATTAAATTGCTACACCTAAATCTAAACCTAAATCTAATGCCTTTCACACCTATATGCCTAGCTAGCTTATAATACATACACACATCCTCGCCGCTTTCACCTTAACTTAACTTATTATCTAATTCTTAAAACTAATTAACCTAATTTATCTACAATCTAATGGTTGTGTTTGGAGTTTTTGTTTAGTGCGTATTGTTTGTATGATGATGAAACCTTAGCATAGCTTAATTCTATTTGCAGTGAATTTCAGTCAAGCAATGTAATATTATAATAACTACTATTTTGGCCAGATCGTCTAGTGAACCCTCCGTTGTTAACCGCATTTAAGTAACTCAAGTTCTTTCGTGAAAGTTTAGTAATTGGCTTATCCCTGTGTTAAATTATTTTCTCCTGACCTAATTACCTACCAGTCTATAAATCCTAACATAAATATGTGTAGCCTAGCAATGACTCCGTCTGAACTGTGACCTAAATCCTTCACTGCAGCTGCGGGGAAGATTTGTAACCACTCAAAGGTAATCAGATGATAGCTTAGCTTGTAGGTATTATCATTTATTATCAGCAGCGTGATACATAAGAAGCCTGGTGCAATTTATATAAAGGTTTAGTGGGATTATAAAAGTCTTGTGGAAGTATAAGTCTTGTGGAAATATAAGAGTCTTGTGGAAGTTTAAAAGTCTTGTGGAAATATAAGAGTCTTGTGGAAGTTTAAAAGTCTTGTGGAAATATAAGAGTCTTGTGGAAGTTTAAAAGTCTTGTGGAAATATAAGAGTCTTGTGGAAGTTTAAAAGTCTTGTGGAAATATAAGAGTCTTGTGGAAGTTTAAAAGTCTTGTGGAAATATAAGAGTCTTGTGGAAGTTTATGAGCTCCAACCGCCGCTCCATAGCGTGCCATTACATCTCATTGTTTAATTATGGCCCCGTCCACTTTGGCTTTAACATTAATTATTAGCTTGTAGCTTTAATTCTTTCAAACTGAGAATTTACATCTCCTCTCAAAATCTAATTTCATTTTACATTATGAACTATGTGTTAGCAATTTAAATTCTTATTATTCCACATAAATCAATAGAGTTTATCTCAAGGCTTGCTATCATCCAAATATCCTTTTCACATTAAGAACTTAATTATTCAATGCAATAACTTATATTCAGTTCCGTAAAGGGTGGATAATTTAATAAAACGCCAATTCAGGCGGTGGCTAAAGTAGAATGCTATTAATACAGGTAAAACTACTTTTATTTACTCTTAGTATTTATTATACAGGTCTTGTAAAGTTCCAATATAACTACATTGGATTGGCTGCATTGGCAGATTATCACATCTTAAGTTTATTAAAGGATGTTTAATTCATTCAATATCCTTGACTTTAGGAATTGAACTGAAATAGAATACTATCATTTGAAGTAAATTACTTTGGGTTACTCTTAGTGTTCATTATACAAATCTTATAAAGTATAAGTACATCTCAAGTTTATTGAAAGATGTTTAATTTATTCAACATCCCTGACTTTTAGGGTAGTGAACTTAAGTTAATTATTTTTTCATTAACTTCCACCCTCTGTCTCTCAGACTGAGTGGTTAATTTGATAGACTACTAAATCATAGTTAGCATACCTTTAGTAGGTAGTAAATTAGGTAGTTAATTATCACTGTTAATCATTAAATAAATTACATTTAGAAGTTATCTTTTACTCACTTTAATAAGTATAAATTAGACTGTACTAGGTATTAGTCTGATTGATTAGATTGTTCATATCAAATATTTCTATGTTTCATATTATTAGAAGTAAGTACTTACATATCTTAAGAGGTCTATTCATATGGTATTAGTAGACCATTGTCAGGCTAATTAGCTGGTTGTTATCAATCAATTATTTCTATGTTTCAGATTATTAGAAGCTAATAGCTTGCAATGTCTTCTTTCAACGACTTATCCTAGGTTCTAAACTGGTTTTAGTTGTTCAGTTTGTATCAGCTTATTTTTGCTAAGGTATCGGATGTAAAACTTTAACACCTTGAAGAGTGTAGCGATGTGAGATCGTATTGCATCCCAGGGAAAGCTAACAAATGCCTGTTTGGTCATTTCAGTGTTAGAAATCAAACATCACAGTACGACTAAGCTTATTTGCTATAACTTTTTAGTATTTTTCTTGTAATAGGAAACCAGTCTAGACTTTTAGGTATTCCAAAGTAATGATGGTACGATATTATCATGCTTCTATTAATTATTTAAAATGAATAATTAATTGGTAACAACTTTAGGAAAACAATTAGAATTTTATCGGTCTGCGGTAACAGATTACTTGCCTAGCTAGGACCCACATCACTTCATCATAATTTTATTTAGCGCCGTAACTTAATTATCCCTACCTTATTAGTCTGAATTAATAACTAACCATATATATATCCGCCTACCTATAGACTCCTACAACTTTCCTCACTTGAAAATGCCTATATTTTGTCGAACTAACAGTCCCTTTTGTGTACCTTGCAAACTAGGCCAAGCCTCATTTAATTTAAATTCGTGGTGTGTGGTGAGAGTCGCATTGCCCCTGAAAGCAACTAACTCCTAAATGTTCTATCAGTCGAGCCAGTATACTCAGTGTGTTATTTTCCTATCACTACACTGTATGTACGGAGGTAGACTCGAGATTGGACTGGGTCATACGTGTCTACCTCCAGCTAAATGGTGTCTGACCTATCTTCAACTTTCACTAGGGAGACAACTGTCTCTCCCCCATTACTCCGTCGAAGATAGTGTATTGTTTAGCGTAATAGTGTAAAACGCCGATCTTATTAAATACAATCAAAGATCATCCAGACCGAAGTCTGTTGAAAGGTACATAGGTTTTTGTTGCCACCGTGATTCGTTTCCGCCGATGTACCCCAGAATACTTCATTCCGTTAACGGATTCGAGTTGCGATCGCAATAGTTTACTTTATTAATAACTTTCAATTTCACAAATCTTAGTTAATATCGCAGCTCGAATATCACTTAGCGCACTATCAAAGCTCGGACGCTATTTTTCCCGTATGAGTCGTACCGCACTCTTAAGTTGGTCCGCACCGCAGACGTCCCAAAACTGAATGTCCGCTAATTTTCCGCCCTTTTCCCAAGCATCTTAACTTTCGCGCCACGCGTCCTAGACATTTCCCCGCGCGAGTCCGCTTTCCTTCCCTTCCACCAATCGCTAGCCGTTTCCCCGATGCCCCCCGCCTTCGCGTCGCGCCACGTGGAGCTATCATCCGACCTCTCTTTCTGTCTTTTTCTCAACCTCTCGCTCGCTCATTGCCGCTTTCGCCGCGCAATTCTAAAATTTTTCCATAATCTAACCAAATCTCGTCAGATAGCCAATATTACATCTTTGAATATCTAAATGTAGCCTTCTATTAACAATTCCCTCTCAATAATCATCCACTTAAGCCAATAATCCTGTATTTTGTGAAATTATAAAAAGTTCCGTATTCCGACCATAGGTGGCGCCCGCCCGTATGTCTACCGGCTTGCCAACCTACGCCTATGTCACAAGGCCACACAGAGCAGTCCCCGCGAAATTCAAAATAAAGATAAAGCCCGTTGCCAACCTAACACGAAGCTCAAGTAAATAACTCACGCTAGACGGCGCCTATGTCGCAAGGAGCACACAGAGCAGTCCCCGCGAAATTCAAACTAAAGATAAAGCGCTAGACCATTGACCATTATTCTGAACTAGTTTATTATTCCCTTTTTCATGCTTATTATATTAATGGTGCTACGCATTAATATTTATTTTAATGCTACTCCCACACATTCCTTACTAACGGACGGATACCATTCATTCTGTACCGTTACAAAGACTCTTATATTTCCACCAGACTTTTATATTTCTACAAGACTTTTAAACTTCCACAAGACTCTTATATTTCCACCAGACTTTTATATTTCCACATGACTTTTATATTTCCACAAGACTCTTATAATTCCACAAGACCTTTATGTAAATTGCACAAGACTTCTTATGTATCATGCTACTTTTAATAAATAATAATACCTGCAAGCTAAGCTATCATCTGATTATCTTTGAGTGGTTACAAATCTTCCCCGCAGCTGTAGTGAAGGATTTAGGTCACAGTTCAGACGGAGTCATTGCTAGGCTACACATATCTATGATATGATTTATAGACTGGTAGGTAATTAGGTCAGGAGGAAATAATTTAACACAGGGATAAGCCAATTACTAAACTTTCACGAAAGAACTTGAGTTACTTAAATGCGGTTAAAATAGTATACATTATAATATTACAATGCTTGACTGAAATTCACTGCAAATAGAATTAAGCTATGCTAAGGTTTCATCATCATACAGACACTACGCACTCCACAAAAACTACAAACACAACCATTACATTGTAGATAAATTAGGTTAAATAGTTTTAAGAATTAGATAATAAGTTAAGTTAAGGTAAAAGCGGCGATGATGTGTGTATGTATTATAAGGTAGACTAAGGTAGAGATTTAAGGTGCCTGGAGAGGTTACAACACGAAAATATCAAATATTGTTATTAAATAATAAATTAATATGAATGCCTTTTTTGGAATACTTACCTATCAAAGTTTTTTTCAATGAAAAACAAGGATTAGAAAGTATTAAACTTGACTCCTAGTCTTAATTAATTAAGTAATGGCTTTTGTGCGATCAGCACATTATTAAGCCAGTGTCAAGTAAGATATATTAATTTCTTTAGCTTAGATAAATGATTGGTCTCGCTACGCTCGACCAGCGAGACCAATCAGTCATCTAAGTTCTTTACATTAAGATGATAATGAGTGATAATGAACGTTTAATAGTAAGTGATTTTCCCCCAAACCCCTCAAGACTCAATAAAGCTATGGGACTTTATTGAGGTCTCACACGGACTTCTTGAGAGAATTTGTAAAGTGATATTGCACTGTTTTGTTTTATTTGCCAACATTCACGTTTTAACCGCCTCCGTGGTCTAGTGGCTAAGCCACCGGTTTCAGACTCAGAGGTCCCGGGTTCGATTCCCAGCGGGGGGTACATCTTTGTGTGCTCGGTTTGGTTGGTGGTAGGGCTGTTAAATCCGCCTGGCTAGCTACCATCATCTTATCCAAGTCTGTCGCCATAACGACGATGTTTATAGCATAGTTGTGTTCCGACAGTTAGAGTTAAGATAGCCAGTTCCTCAGTGGTTGAGGATTCCGGGTGAAGCGCGCTTCCACCTTCGGCCTTATCGTCACTTACCATCAGTTGAGATGAAGGCCAAGCGCTTACCCGTTACAAGTAAAAAAAAAAAAAAACTTAACTGTAAATAATTCACCATTATTTCACATTAATATTCGACAAAATACAAATTATAAAAAATAAAACAAAACTGCATGACAGTTCACTTTCCCGCCAAGAAGCTGACTCATAGTCATAGATACACAAGCAGTCATATTGTTTTTGCTAACGGCTTTGGACACTAGCACTTTTGACTCCACGCGTTGTAGTTTTTTTCTATTTTGATTTGAAATTATTCAAAATAGCAAAAAAAGACATGCATGCATGGGGCATGGTATTGTTAAAAATGTTTTTATTTTACGATACGCGGCACGGTTGTTTTTACACTTTTTGTTATAATTAATAATTATTATCTAAATCTATCGAACACAGACCGAAAAAAAATGTGGTGTTGTCATCAGAATCTGTCACAGACTACTAAGCTGAGACTAAGTGCTCAGAACAAATTGTTCTGAGACTAAGTGAATAAGTTGAATCTATGGTTTGACTAGGGATGCCAGTGCCATCAAAATAGATAAAGTATCGATATTCTAATCGACTCTTGATAATTATTATCATTTTTTTTTATTTTATTGTATAAATGCATAATGCAGAATAATTTAGGTAGACGTATGCCAATCTGGGCGCATACATTAAGTACTCTATGGGCGAATCAAGAAGATTATAAAGCTGGATACCCACCTAAAGGTGTAGCACGCAATGTATCTGATACTGTACCAAGTACACGGGCGAATTCTCACCCAGGCCGGACTGTACTGTAGGTAGGGTACTACCTATTAATAAAAATAAAATATACTTAATCAATACCTAATCAAATACTCCTAATCAATACAATTGAAAACATTTTTAATAAAAAACTATTCCACTTTGAGATTTTTTATTGCTATTTTCATAGCTGTTTTAAAAGAGTAAGTTCTACATCATTTTTCTCTCTTTCAAAGACTAGGGTACTAAAGAACATTTAATTTTGTAGATCGTTTCTATAGCATATAATCTACAATATTAAGCGAAATACGAGTGAATTTTTAATAGATACATCAAGCCCAAAGGTCCATTTAAGGTGAATGATGTCTTTTCAATTTAAATCATCGACAGATGTTACTTATATTAAAAATTTAAATACTAGGAAAGTATAATATCAGCACTTGCTTGCTTTGATTAAATGTGACGGAAACTCTTTGCCTCCAGTGCCGGGGTAAAGGCTGCGACGCAAAGGTGAGTAAAGCTTTCCAGGAATACGTGGGGCCGTTTCATAAGCATAACTGAATTTCATATTGAACGGCGTACGGAAGTCTTTAACCGTAAACGTTTTAAGGGGCATGACGGCGCAGAGGCTGAGGTCTTAAATACATACATTCATATAATCACGACTAATATCCCATAAGGGTTTAGTCAGAGATCAGGCAAAAAGGACCGCAAAAGCAGTATTCTGCCATAGTCCACTTTTCACCAAATTGCGATTGCAAGTGTGCTCAGCGTGACAGATGGTAGCCCATCGCCGCTCTTTGCTGTTGGATGTATGTGCAGTATTTAGTCCGTTAGTCGCCTTTTATGACACCCAAGGGAAGAGAGGGTGGTAGTACCCTTTCACCCCTACGCAACACGGTTAAACGCCCTGAATATACTGCTACTTTTTGTAGTTGTGTGAAGGCAGCTCCTTATAAAAGACTACCAACAGATGCGTTCCCTTGGGTGTCGTAAAAGGTGACAAACGAACTGAAAACTGATCATACATCCAACAGCATAGAGCGGCGATGGGCTTATCACCTGTAAATGCAAATGTACTATTGTCATTTTGGTGTGTCGTGGACTGTGGAAGTGCACTGCTTTTGCGGTCCTCCTTGCCTAGTCTGTGAGTGTTGCCGAACTATCGATAGTTTAACTATCGATATGTTGACCAATTCACCGCCCAGATATTGGTTAGACCTTCTCAAAACTTTTCACATAACAATTCAAATATTTCAGTATTTTGAAGCACAAAGGAGCTCAAGTTGTTTTTAATTTGTTACATAAAAGTACATACATACATATACAAATAACCACGACTATTATCCCCGAAGGGTTTCAGAGACCAGGCCATGAGGACCGCAAAAGCAGTCCTCTATGTATAGTTGACTATTAGTCCTCTATCTATACTAGACTATCGATAGTTGACCTCGGAAATAATCAATAATATCGATAGGCCTATTGATGGAATCAATACGATCGATAGTACCTATTGATTGCTCAGTTTGGTATAATAGTATCGGCATACTGCAATACCATCGATAGTATCGATAGTATTGAAGCTCAATATCGTAATTACTATCGATAGTATCGGCTACGGCTACGGCATGGCTGTTGTAACAACAGTCGATACTATCGATAGTGTCGATACTACCGATATGTTTGCCCTATCGAGAGTAGGCTGTGACTCAATAGTATTGTTTATGAAATATTAATATAGATAGCAATACTATTGAGGTAAAGGCTTACAGCATTAAAATGTTCTAAGAGTAAAGGTCACTATCGATAGGACAACATTATCGATAAAATGTTTAATATAATAAATCAAACTTGTCTAAGCGTGGACCGGCAATTCAAAGGTCACGGGTTCGAATCCCGTTCGAGCTTTCCTGATACTGGTTGTTTTTTTCTAGTAAACATTTTATCCTATATCTATATAGCATTGTGAATGCATAATTTTAGTAATAAAAACATTATCGATAGTATGTATTGTTATTGCAATATTCAGCAGCAATAGTATCGATACCATCGATAGTGGCTTCGATATTAAGCTTCGATAGTATCGATACCGTGTGTCGATAGTATTGACGGTTACGGGGCTACTAAATTTTTTTTTATGTGCACGTCATATTGACTACATCCTGCCTGACGGCAATCAGCCGATGCATTCCAAAATAACGATAGCGCTCCTCACTGTGAAACAAACACGGTAACAGGCGCACCCATTCATGACGGCCTGCATAGATGCTGTTTCACGCCCTGCTTAAAAGACCCGGGACTATAGGAGCTAGGAAACATGCGCCGGCAGAGAATTTCAAAGCCGAATGGTCTTATAGAGGAACGACTTGCCAAATTTTTTGGTACGAGTGCTGATAGTCTGCACAGTATGATGGTGGTTCCTAAGACCAGCACGTGTAGTCCGGGACGGGGAAGGAGAGGGCGGGATTAGATTAAAAAATATATTCAACAGCATAATGCGGCGGCGGCGGCGATGAGCTCCCCACACACACACACACGCACACACACACACACACACACAAACTTTTATTGTACCTAGTAATGTATAAAAGGTTAATAATTGTAAACTGTATGTATAAATACTGCCCTACCTCTGATACTCTTTGGGGGAGGGCGTTGTTATCTGCTACACAGTTTTTAAGCTTAAGCGGGTAGCATCGTTTAAAAATGTTATATTTGAAACCATTTATCGTTCAATAAACACATTTTATTATTTACTAGCGGCCGCTCGCGGTTTCACCCGCGTGTTTCCCGTTCCCGTGCGAATTTTGGGATAAAAAGTATCCTATATTAACACATAGGGTGGTTTTTTATGTGGTAGGTGTTTATTAGGGTGTCAGCTAACTTCATACCAAATTTTATTTAAATCGCTCTAGCCGTTTAGACGTGAAGAAGTAACAAACATACACACTCACAAACTTTCGCCTTTATAATATTAGTGTGATAATTATTATTATCTATGCTGTGCACATTTGGCCACATTTCACCAAGTATACTTGGTGAAATGTGGACGTTGGAAGTGCACTGCTTTTGCACACATTGTGTCTATTATGTAACCGTGTCACGTAGCGGTGAAAGAATACTACCACCCCCTCTGTTCCCTTGGGCGCCGTAAAGGGCGACTAAAGGACTAAAGACTGCACATACATCAAACGGCGAATAGCGGCGATGGGCTCACCATCGTTCACGCTGAGCACATGTGCAGTCGCCATTTGTTGGTGATAAGTGGATTATGGCAGAGGACTGCTTTTGCGGTTCTCATTGCCTGGTCTCTGTAACCCTTCGGGGATAATAGTCATGATTATATGTATAAGTACGTACGTCAGTGTTAATGAAAGTAAAAATGGTCAGTGGTTATGGGTTAAACAAGGTTTTTAAATAAAACATTCACTTTAGAATGATTTCAGTTAGCAAGGTTCATAGATTTTGTACTAATAAATACCAGCCTATCTCTTCTCTTGGGTGTCGTGAAAGGTGACTAACGGACTAAATACTGCACATACATCCAACATAGATCGGCGATGAGCTCACCACCTATCACGCTGAGCACATGTGCAGTTATTTGGTGAAACGTGTTATGGCAGAGGACTGCTTTTGCGGTTCTCATTGCCTGGTCTCTGAAACCCTTCGGGGATAATAGTCATGATTATATGTAAAAGTATGTACTTTAATTTTTTTTTAAAAACAACTCGAGTTTATTTGTGCTTCAAAATACTGAAATGTTTGAATTGTTATGTGAAAAGTTTTGAGATGGTCTAACTAATATCTGGTTGGCGAATTGGTCAACGCAGCTGCCCGGATTGCGGAGTACGTGGGTTCGACTCCCACCTGTGCTAGTATTTTTTTTCAACGTTTCGTTATTTTCAATTTATCTTACATTAACCACAGAATAACTAATAGTACTACGTACAGAAGGTTCACTCTTTAACGACTTTCACTCGAAATTGAAACTTATCGTGTGACCCGTGCGTTCATATTCCGTTAAGCAACGCTGACTCGATATCGATTTGACGTCAGGAGCGCGCTAGCGTAGGGTTTCCACTCATAGATATAATTATGATATGAAAGCGACGACGCGCGACGTGGAGCGTGCGAGCCGAGCGGCAACCTTTAACGGCGGCGTATGGCACACGCCTGCCTGGGAGGCTCACCGGCCGAACGTACCTAAACTGCGGAGTGACACCCCCCTGCTTTAGCTCATGCTCATTTCAAATTACAGTGCCGCAAGTTTTCATGTCACCAAACTATAAATGGTGCTTACAAGAATGCCGGCACCGGAACCTTCGAGCAAAGCTACCCGCAGTATGACGAAGCAAACTCGGGTGGACCTGGACCTAATTATTAGCCTACAACAATGATAAGATACACTAAATATAAAAATGTCAAAAAAAGAATAAAAACTGTTTTTTTTTATTAGACATCAGAAATACTAGCTTTCGTACAGTGTAGGTTAGGTCATACACATCTGAGTGAACTAGCTCAACTCCTTAGCTCATTTAGGGATCTGTCGCTGTACAGGGGTGACAAGATCCACACAATTATGGTAAAATGTGGGCTTTGCCCTAGCTTGCAAGATTTTACAAATAGGGACCGATAGTTAGACGAAATGTAGGGAGTTTTCGTATAAATGTTTGGAATCCTGTCAGAGGGGAGCAGTCTCCTTCTCAAGTCAATCTCCATACCTTGTTGAAGGTAAAGCCAGAATTAGCTGGATGTGCCATGGTAGAATTGAGCGCAAGCCGATTCAATACCAAGTGGAGATTGTCTTTTGAGAGTGGAGTTTGTCTAGACTGACAGGGGACAGAATCCTAGTCGAAAGCATACTATAGGATAAGTAGGCAAACGTAGGTAATTACTTACTAGTTGAAGAAGGTACTTCTAGGTCATATTTCAAGTTAGGCTGGCAGTAGGTATAGGTAGGTATCTATAGGTTATTAAGTAGATGGGGATAAACAGTACGTACGTACTTAGGTCAATAGTAGGCTAGGCAGGCACGCGAATCTAGGAATCTAGACTGACTTCAACTATCAATTATAATAATAATTATATTAAAGCAAATAGGCATAACTGTACTGTGATGTTTGATTATGAACACAGAAATGACCAAACTAGGTATTGAAGCTGTTACTAGAGTACAATAAAGCTCTAACTGCAGGTGTTACAAGTTAACCATCCAATGAATAATAAAATTAAAGTAATATTGAGCCGGCAGTAGTATGGGCGGCAGGCAAACTTAGGAATCTAGACTGACTTCCTTTAACAATGATAATATCAATAAGTTATTGCAAAAATAAGCTTAACTGTACTGTGATGTTTGATTTCGGATACTGTAATGACCAAACAGGCATTTTTAGCTTTCCCTGCGGTACAAAACGGCCCTATACAGATCTTCAAGGTGTTACGTGTTACCCATCCAGTTAATTAGTAAAATTAAGCTAATATAGAGCAAACAGGTGCAGTTGAGAACATAGGTGAACCCTGCCTAATAGAATGCACGATAGTGGTCAAAGACCTTGCAGAATTTAAACTGAAAATATATAAACAACTGATTTGGTAATAAGCCTGATCATCAGACTACGAGTTCAGTCTACTTCTATACCTATATTCCTATTAAAATAAGACAGAAAAAGTAAAAATCCGACTTACACTAGGACTATACATATTGGGTGGGAGCCCTTTCGGTCGCATTATCTCTTTCGTCATAATGTAGTTTCGGCAATATTCGGCATAACAGTTTCAGCATAAAGTTTTTTTAGTGGAGTAATAAACTTCTACCTGTCTTATGTATCAACAATGTTGAATGTGGATAATTACATGACATCTACTTAGAGTATACCAACTAGGATTCAGTACCTAGGTTACCTAATAATAATAGTCTAAGTGACGATAGTAAAGGTTAATGATAAAAGTTAATAAACCTTAGTTCACTACCTAAAAGAAAAAGTTTGTACAACCTGTTTTTTATGACTTTTTTTCTCCGTTGTACTTTTGTGACAATATCATGACAGTATGTCGAGTTGCAAATCCGTCAATTGAAAATCTGACGAGTTGGAAAATTCTGACCTTTATGGAAAAAAGAAATGATCTGATCTGACGAAAGCGGAATCTGACGGACGAGGAGTCAGGGGAATTGCTGTTTCGTCACCAGTTTCAAAATTCTGACCTATACGGAAAAAATAAGTGATCTGACGAAAGTGGAATCTGACGGACGTTTTCTAAATCGAAATGATTGCAAATTACCTATATTAAGGAACTTAAGTAGGACTATTAATATTAATAATAATAATCATTTATTTCAGATAGAAAATCCATATAAGTAACATAATAATACACTTTAAAAAATAAATAATTAATTGCAATTAAATAAACATTGATCAATAAAATTTTGTTAGTAGAGTAGTTAGTAACAATTTTACTTAAACTATGTTAATACTGTTAGTACTCATAAAATTACACATTAATCATTATTTTTTTTATTTTAGACCTATCACTGAAGAAACTCGTAAAATCTGAGTCTCACTAGTACTACCACCATGTACCTACTTTAACAAATTGTAGGACTAGTGAGAAAAAAAGTATCTTTAATCCTACAGTAGGACTAATGAGTATAACTAATTAGAACAAACGAATTTTAACGGCTTACTCAGCCTTAGCCTTAAAATAAACCTATTACTACAAAAAAGGCTATTGTCGCAAAAAGGCCTAAGCCTAAAGGCTTTTTAAAATAGCTAGCCTTTTAAAAGGCTACTTTTGGCATAGACTTAAAAAAGAACCAATAGGCTTAAATTTATGGCTAAAAGCCTAAAGTCTTCGTCAACACTAACATAACCTGGGGCCCTGCTGTTATATCTTAGAGCAGTATTACTTTAAGAATAAGAATAAGAGTAAAAATAATTTATTGCTTTTTCACACAAAAATTCAATTTTTGTTGGTATTACAAGGGTACTTTTAAAACAAAAAGATGTGTAGATCTCTGGTTTATGTATCTGTTAAAACTAGCTTACATTAACACTTTTAATGTAAACGGAATGTCACTTAACTTAATTTATACACCTTTTACTGTTCGACTGCCTAATTATTACTATGTCTTAATAGTGACTACGATGTAATTTGCATTACTGAATCTTGGTTGAATGATTCTTTTTTCAATACAGAATGTTTCGATTCCCGGTTCGAGGTATTTAGATGCGATCGCGATTCATTGGTGAGCGAGTGTATACGGGGTGGCGGCGTTATTATTGCCGTGCGGCGCGATTTAAGCCCAACATTGCGGACGACCTGGTGCGCGCCTGCCCCAGCTGACGAGCTGTGGGTGAGCGTGCCCCTGGGCGCTTGCACCTCCACCACTGCCCCCCAGATGCGCTCACGCTGCAATAGAAACGATACTAAATATCTACATATAGCATGCACATATATACCCCACGGTAGCAGGCACGAATCATTGTTGACATCCTTCTATGACAGGGCGTGCGAAATCACACACGCGCATCCAAATGATATGTGTCTTGTATTAGGAGATTATAATGTTACGCATGCTAACTGGTATTATGACGATGACTTTCAAAGTATGAATATTGGCACATCTAGCGATAATCTCGCAATAATCACTGCCGATTTTTTAAGTATGTCGCTTTTACAACAATATAGTTCGGAATTCAATACTAACAATAGGCTATTAGAC
Organism: Scoparia ambigualis; assembly: GCA_963921215.1. Lineage (NCBI taxonomy): Eukaryota > Metazoa > Arthropoda > Insecta > Lepidoptera > Crambidae > Scoparia > Scoparia ambigualis. The sequence continues at coordinate 10,387,707 of OY992526.1, forward strand.
CTTGTTTTTTTGTAGTGATTCATGCAGTGTAACCTCCTGTGAATATCCTTTGGTCCCGGAAGATGCTCATCATAAAGCGCTCGATATATACCTACCTGTTTGTATGCCTAGCCCTCTTAAAGATAATAAATATATTAAAAAACTTTTTTTCCAAGCTGATTTTGATGCAATATGCTCGGGACTTCGGTCAACTGATTGGAATAAAACTTTCTCAGCAATGGATGATGTTAACCGTATGACTGAATATTTCTATGACGTACTAAGCGATCTTATTGACAGGCATGTAGGTAACATGTAGACTCTCTGATAGTAGTAAATACCCTCCTTGGTATACTCGATCTCTTATAAAACTAACTAATGAGAAGCGAAAATTCCACAAAAAATGGAAGAAATACGGCAATAGTAGGTACTACCAAACTTTCTCAATTCTTAGATCTAGGCTACGTAAGATAGAGAGCGACTGTCGCACCATGTACCATACGCTTTCTGAAGAAAGGATCAGGGCAAATCCGCATTACTTTTGGGCATATGTAAAATCAAAAAACCAAGCTGGAGACATTCCACAAAAAATGATTTATAATGGCAAAATACTCTCCAGTGGTGAAGAAATTTGTGGATCATTCAATGAACATTTCCAGTCAGTGTTTCTAAACTCCACTCCCAATCAAAACAGCGCTCCTCATTGTGGTAACACATAATTTAATGTCAATACTACTGTTGATATAAACTCAATCAACCTTGATGTAGAACTCATTCTTAAGGAACTAAAGAGCGTTAACATTCACAAAGGAGCGGGACCAGATAATGTACATCCTATCCTTATTTACAAATGTGCCGGGGAGCTTTCGGAACCAATTTCTTATATCTTTCAGGTATCTATGAAAACCGGTGTTTTTCCCACAGTTTGGAAGAGAGCTCTTATTACGCCGATCCCTAAAAACAATCACAAAGATTTAATTACACAATACCAACCTATCTCTAAATTATGCGTAATAGGCAAAGTGTTTGAGAAAATTGTCACTACTCAGTTCTCCGACTCTGTCCGAAATCATATCACTGAAAACCAGCATGGTTTTATTAAGTATCGCGGGGTTGATAGTAATATGTTGGTGTTTACGGACTTTTTGTTGCGTGCTATGGATCAGGGCTACCAGGTAGATGTCGTGTACACTGATTTCTCTAAGGCATTCGACAAAATAAATCACGACCTTCTAATTAAGAAACTTCTGAATATCGGTGTACATGGCTGTCTCCTTAGATGGATCGATTCTTTTATCCGTAATCGCAGTCAGGCAGTTTGTCTTAAGGGTTACATGTCTAACTATTTAAGGGTTTATTCTGGCGTGCCTCAAGGATCCCATCTCGGGCCACTGCTATTTTCATTATATATAAACGACATAGGTGATACCCTTAATAACACCAGTCATCTGCTATATGCAGATGATACCAAACTATTAAGAATGGTGACTAACCTTGACGATTGCCGAAAACTGCAAACAGATATTAATGCCTTATCAGCTTACTGCAATCATAATCAACTGTTCCTTAATGTTGACAAGTGCCAAATCGTAACATACACTCGTAAAACAACACCTATATTATATGGATACACCCTTGATAATAATAATTTAAGACGAGTCAAACACGTTCGAGATTTAGGAATAATATTGCTTTTAATTTTCACATTGACTCGATAATTAAACGAGCATTTAAGAGTTTGGGGTTCATAAATAGAATCACTAAGCCTTTTAAAAGAGTAGTTACGCTGAGTGTTCTATGTTTCTCATTCGTCAGGTCTATGCTCGACTTTGGATGTGTTATTTGGAGTTCCTATTACCAGATTCACGTCGATAGAATAGAAAAAGTACAAAGAAAATGTATAAAGATTTTGAATTTTCGGCGTGATCACATAAGTGAATCCTATGACGACTCTTTAGAACACGATAAACTTCTCAGTTTACATAACAGACGAAAATATTTCGACTTAGTCTTTCTCCACAAAATTCTCAACAACCATATTGACATTCCTACACTGCTGTCTAAAATTAACTTTATTAATAAAGCTCGCTTGCCCGCTCGCCCCAATCGTATATTAAACTGTTTTGTACCACCCCGTCTTCGAAAGAATTACACTCGTCATTGTTTCATACATCGATGTATTTGCATGTATAAGAAAGAATTTAGTGACCTCGATCTTTTTAGCATTTCTGTAAACTCTTTTAAAAAAATGGTATTCCAGAGATTAAGTAGTAGAACAATCAATCTCACATAATTTTTGAGTGGTAATTTGAGTTGTAAATGTTTATCAACACTATTTATCTAAGCTATACATGTATGTTATTAATTAGGAACTTAATACCCCCCATAGCTTTTATATGTAATATAATTGTTAAAGCTTTTCGGCACTCCTTGTCTTTTAATATGTTCAATATATACTCTAACATATTTTTTGTTGAATGACTGTATGTGCCAAAATAAATTGAAAAATAACAATAATAATAATAATAATAATAATCTGTGGCCCGGCTGTCAACTTGGCTGACGTAAAATTTTTATCGCTTCTTTTATTTGCACAATTTTATTGAAAAAAACCAATAACAATATGTATTTGATCACCAATCCACCGAGAAAAAAAAATAGAATAATATAATAAGATATAACAAACAAGAAAAAACACCGAAATCAATAATCATGGAAATTGGAAATACAATTTGACAACTAGACATGAAAAACTGAAATGCTGACAAGAAGCCGGGCACGAGAGAAAAACACACGACCGTCATCTTCGGGTTCGTCGCTCAGCTCCGCCTCGCAGCCGCCGGGACCTGCGCCAGCCGCGAGTCCAGAGATTACGGTAGCTGCAGTTGCGTCGAGTTCAAGCGACGAATACTTCTCGCCGCCGACGACACCACTTGCGTGTCGGCGCGGACGAGGCCGTCCTCCGACCAGCTTGGGACCTCGAGGCCCACCGGCCTCTGACAGGGTCCCCGCTATCGGTGGAAGTGTGCAGCGCATGCGATGGACGCAATCCATTAACGAAAATGTCATGCGCTCATACTTTGGGGCTACAGAGGGGGGAACTAACCTGACTGCGTACCGTGGTCGGATGTTCTCTCTGTTTCAGGTCCTTGAGCCAGCTGTCAACGTTTCAGCGCAACGACTATCGGATCAGGCGCGGGTCATCCAGCGTAACCGTATGTTGGATGACGCCGTACTTGATAGACTGCGTCAAGAATCGCGGAGTAACCGTGTCTCACCTGCTTCACCACCGGCCGCGGTGCAAATACAACGTGTTTCACCGCGACTCACCCTTCATGGTGAAGATGATGACGACGGGGTTATATCCGTGAGTACCCAATGCAATGAGCGATTAAGGAGCGCTTTGGAAGATGCTTTCCGAGAGTATCGCTCTACACCGCCTGGGCTTAGACCCCGTCTACCTCGTTTGCCCATGCACAATAAAAATAGGGAGCTGGTGTGTGCTCTAGATTCGCAACTAGCAAATTGTTTTGATAGCAGCGAAGACCTCGCCGATACTCACTCGATCTTATACTGTGCTGCTGCAGCAGCATGTAGTGTAGCTCATGTCAAATTTCCTAGCAATAGCAGAGCTACACGACCAGCTGTACCAGCTTGGCAGTGCAGGATCGAGCGTCGTATCGGTGAGGCTAGAGTACTCATCGGCAAACTCATCTGCTTCAGGGAGGGCAACACTCGTCGTAGAGTGATGCGCTTTGTGAGGCGGGCATTCTCGGGGACTGATATTAGTCCTCGGGATTATCTGACCCGCGTTACAGAGCGTATCGACTTCCTGAAGCAGAAAATCTATGCATGGGCAAACCGCATACGTCGGTACAAGCGGCGAATAGAGCGATATACTCAGAATCGCACATTCCAGAGCAATGAGAGGTGGGTTTATAGAGCTTGGGAGAGACCGGACCAAGGTGTGACTGATATGCGCCTACCGGATGATGACGCCATGTGTTCATTCTGGCGCAGCATCTGGTCGGTGCCTGTCAGTCACACAGAGGGTGAATGGACTCGGGAGGTCGAGTGCGCGTGCGATCTGATACCAGAAATGGGGGCAATTAACATCAGCCCCCAAGATGTTGCTCGTGCAGTCCGTCCGTTACCTAACTGGAAATCTCCAGGGCTGGACGGGCTGCACAATTTCTGGATCAAATGGTTCACAAGATCGCACGCTCGCTTGGCATCTCAATTCCAGTCTGCCTTAGAGTCTGGGTCGCTGCCCCAATTCCTAACGACAGGAATAACCCACCTGCTTCATAAATCAGGTAGTGCTGCGGAACCTAAAAATTATAGACCGATCACGTGTTTACCGACGGTCTATAAAGTTCTTACATCCATTTTGAGAGCAAAGATTTCCCATCATATTGAAAGTTATTCGATAATATCTCCCTCTCAGAATGGATGTAGGAACAGGTCCCGCGGTACTAAGGAGCTGCTCCTCATCGACATAGCCATTAGCCAACAGGTTCGACGTTCCCGAAAGGATCTGTCGACATGTTGGATAGATTATAAGAAGGCCTATGACTCAGTGCCACATACGTGGCTCATGAGGGTGCTAGAGCTGTATAAAGTTGATGCAGTTCTGCGCACCTTCCTGATGTCGTGTATGTGGCAGTGGACGACGGTCCTTAGCTATCCAGGATGCCGACAGATCCAGGCGAACAGCGACCCGATAAGGATCGAGCGTGGCATATTTCAGGGCGACAGTCTGAGTCCACTGTGGTTTTGTCTGGCCCTTAACCCTCTTAGTACACTCCTGGAGGGTTCGGGTCAAGGCTACCGGTTGAGAAGAGGTGGTCAGGTCATATCGCACCTCCTTTACATGGATGACTTGAAACTCTTTGCTCCTAACGACTTGCAACTGATGAAGCTACTGAAGGTAATCGAAACCTTCAGTAGCGCCATCAGGATAGAATTTGGTTTGGACAAATGTGCGGTCATGCATGTAAAGCGAGGGGAGATTATGGAATCCGTTGGGACCCAACTCTCGGATTCCATACAACTTAGATCCCTCTCCTCAACCGAAACTTACAAGTATTTGGGTATGTCGGAAGCGTTAGGTATCAATGCTGGTGACGTGAAACAATCGTTGAAGGAGCGCTTCTTTGGCCGCCTGAACAAAGTACTTAACAGTCTTTTATCAGGACGCTTTTATCGGGTCCTCCATGGGCCCGATGTAAACTTCCTAGCGTCCGTAGCCTGGCTTTGTTTTGGTGACCTCTTTGGGGAAACCGAAGGTTTTGTCTGTGCGATTATGGATGAAGTTATGATGACGAATAACTACTGGAAATACATTGTGAAGGACGGTACGGTTGACATATGTCGGGCATGTCACCGACCCGGGGAATCCATCCGCCACATTATTTCCGGTTGTTCTAGTCTAGCTAACGGAGAATATTTGCACAGGCACAACCTTGTAGCCAGGATTATCCACCAGCAACTTGCTGTTCAATACAATGTTGTGGAATCGGAAGTACCGTACTATAGGTATGTGCCCGACCCAGTTCTCGAAAATGGCAATTGCACTTTGTATTGGGATCGGTCTATCATCACTGACAGGACTATTGTTGCCAATAAGCCTGACATAGTGGTGATAGACCGACTAGAGCGTCGCGCAATGATTGTTGATATAACAGTCCCTCATGACGAGAACCTCGTGAAGGCTGAGAAAGATAAACAAACTAAGTATCTTGACTTGGCTCGCGAGGTTGTCGACATGTGGGATGTGAACACAACAGTCATTGTGCCGATAGTCGTGACGGCCAATGGCATAATAGCCAAGAGCCTCGACCAACACCTAAAGAGGCTCTCGTTGGGCAGCTGGATCAAGGGCTTGATCCAGAAAGCAGTACTCTTGGACACGGCGCGCATAGTTAGGAGGTTCCTCTCTCAGGAGCCCTGACCACCGGTAGCTTGGACCCTGTTCCCGATACCGGTGGGCTACTATTTTTATATTTTTAAATGTTTTTTGTATTTTTATAGAAATATTTAAAATTGTAAATAGTATGTAAGTATATAAATGAATAAATGGAATAATAATAATAATGCAACACTTTACAATAAACAATACTGTAACATATTATGCATTAAAAAAAAAGGTTACACACATTTTAAGGTGAAAGCAATTGGAGTGGCTCAGCATATGCTTACAATAAGATGCTCCCAGTAAGCGCTGGTTTTCAGCCACTCCCACTTCTCTAAGCTGTGAGAATGGGGTCATGAAGGCTAATTCATCTATAAGTTACTACAAACAAATCATCTAAATAAATTTTAACAAAAAAAATAACAAAGGTGAGAGCTAGGTGCGTAGGTTGCACTTAAGGTGAAAATGAAATAACCTAAAATAAAATTAATAAACAAAAAAAAAAGAAGGACACTAATACTGTCGTATTTAAATATTGTGTGTAGTATATTATGATTTGTATGGAAATTTGTGTAGTAAGAATAAACTAATAATGTAAGGCCCCTGATCAAACAAGCTACTCCTTCGAAAGAAAAAAGTAAGCAGTAAAAAGGTTTCGACATTTTATATTATTTTCTCATCGTTTAAACGACGCACCCCCGACCTAATACGCAAAGCACAAATTGGCCTTATGTTGTTTTAGGTAGGGCTACAAATGAGAAGGAAATTTTGTAATTCCTCCCTCTCTTCTCGAGCCTACGAGATGTTCTCGAAATTCATACGAAAACACGGTAAGGAGTGGAGGAGTTTTAATAATTCATAGGACGACATCGAAAATGTGAATTAGATTCGATCCGTGAATACCCACGATGTGAATGAGGTGACGTATATATTTTTTTAATTTCGCGAATAGCTGAATTCGCGAATTGGTAGTGATAAGATATTCGTAACGATCGTATATAATCGTAGCAATTGGCTCACCACCTGTCTTGCTGATCACATGTGCAGTCTCTATTTGATAAAAAGTGAACTATAGTAGAGGCCTGCTGTTGCTGTCCTCATTGATAAGTCTCTGACTAACCCTTCGGGGATAATAGTCGTGATTTTAAGTATGTACTTATGAATGTATAACTTTAAAAAAGCCTTATACCGATTACAAACATGTAACCTCGCTGGAAATCAAACTTGGGACTGATATAATGCTTTTTTATATATTTCAGCGTTTTAAATTTTAATCACTGAAAAAAGACGACAACCTCGGGCGGGAATCGAACCACGCACTTTCCGTATTCCGGGCGGCTGCCTTAACCACTTGGCTACCGAGGTCTGATTTTCATTCAGCAATGTTGACTAAAAAATATAAGCATCAAGCACCGACAAATTTCGACCAGGCAGCCGCCCGGAATGCGGAAGGTGCGTGGCTCGATTCCCGCCTGAGGTTGTTGTCTTTTTTTCAGTGTTTAAAAAATTTCACTGGGATATGTTCACTATTATTTTTCTTCTAAACCACCCCTGTATTAAAAGGAACAAAACAAAAAGTATTTTAGTATACGCCAGACTAACAAACAGCAAATACCTATAGATAATTAATTATGACTGCTTGATTGGAATGAAGTCTCAAATGCTAGAAATAAATGAAAGCTCAGCCGAAACGAACTGCAATTTATTGCTTTGCTTCTGAGAACTGGAGTTTGATTAAGTATGTCTGGAAGGGATATTAATTATTTACTGACAAATTAATTTCGATACATTCAAGAACTCTTAGTTAGAATGTCGATATTTCGATGTTACTTGTGTAATATTAGAAGAACTTGACTGCGTAGTTGCTATTTGGTGAAAAGTGGACTATGGCAGAGGACTGCTTTTGAGGTCCCCATTGCCTAGTCTCTGACTCATCCTTCGGGGATAATAGTCGTAATTATTTCGTATGTATGATGCGGTTTGCGATCTTGAAATTTAAGAGGTATTCCATATATAAAGAGATATCTAATATTCCATCACGCACAAAGAAATTTGGTGACTCGTTTCTTTGTCGCACCTCCAAAAGATGAAATAGTCTACCAGCACAAGTATTCCCTCCCACCTATGACATAGGGTCCTTCAAACGAGGCGTGAAGAAGCACTTTGTGGGCCGGCAGAGTGAGGTGACTGATGCTACGTCTCTTACGCTGCACCAGTTGTCCTCGCGCCTGGACTTCACTTCCACATAACATCAGGTGGAGTGGGATCATTTGCCGGGCTTAATATATTAAAAAAGATACTATTTCAATACCGGAATACCTGACCTAGTAAAAAAAACATCTCGACTTGCCGCCGTTCTTCGGAAAGCAACGTAAAAGCCGTTATGTCCCGGTTGTCGTTGTAAGATAGCAGTCGTTAGAACCTACCAACTCGTGTAAGTACGTTTGATGGTAGATTTCATCATCATCATCATCATCATCAGTCTATAAACGGCCCGCTGCTTGGCACAGGCCTCCTACGTGAACAATAGCACGTGGGGATATTATTTTTTACGACTGCTATTTATACGACAACAACCGGGACCAACGGCTTAACGTGCCTTCCGAAGCACGGAGGAGCTCGAGATGTTTTTAATTGGTCACCCATCAGGCGACCCGGCATTGCGAAAGTTGCTTAGCAGGCAAGATCGCAAGCCGAACGCGCTAGCCGCTGCGCCATCGAGCTCCTCATGGTAGATTTATAGAGGGAGAAATATGAAAGACCTCCTGAGTTTCTTGCCAGCTTATTCTCATTCGAAGGCTCTCCCACAATCCGAACTGGTAAAGTTAGGTAGGTAGATTAGTAAGTTAGTTAGATTAGTTGTAACGTTTTAACTACTTACATGTTAGTCAACTTTCTTTTATTAGTTTTGACGACGATAAAGTTCCTGTAAAAGTTTATATTGAATAAATCATTTGACTTTGAATCATAACCATGTCGCGTAGCGGTGAAAGAATACTACCACCCCCTTTTCTTCCCTGGGGTGTCGTGAAATGCGACTAACGGGCTAAAGACTGCAGATACATCCTACAGTATAGAGCGGCGATGGGCTCATGCACCACGTCACGTTGAGCACATTTGTGCAGTCGCTATTTAGTGAAAAGTGGACTACGGTAGAGGACTGTTTTTGCTGTCCTCATTGCCTAGTCTCTGACTAACCCTTCAGGGATAATAGTCGTGATTATGTTATGTAAGTATGTAAGTATGTCCTGACACTTTACAAAATAAAAATTAGACAAATAGTGTAAAGATTTTCGGAAGTGATGCGATATCCTACTAATATTATAAACGCGAAAGTTTATAGGTATGGATGGATGTTAGTTACTCTTATAATAAAAACTACTGAATGGATTTGGATGAAATTCAGCATACAGATAGTTTATAACCTGAATTAACACATAGGATACTTTTTATTCCGATATTTTCCCGGGAACGGGAACCACGCGGGTGAAACCGCGAGCGGCCGCTAGTATTTGTATAGATTTATATTATGTTGCGTACAAATTACAAAATGGTAAACGTTGAAAAAAAATCCACGAGCACAAAGTTTGGATTTAGTAGTGTTGTTCTCAAGTAATGTATTTTTAATCAACATTTTCCAATTAGCATTTTGTGTATTTTGTTTCAGCTGAATAAACAGATAAAACCTTTCGCCTTTATATGGGCGTTTCATGATAATATACATTTACTGAACTGGTTCGATTATCTTGGAGGGCTATCATTTTATTTTTTTATTTACAAAGGAGTACAGTCGCGAGCAAAAATATGTAAATAATTGTAACTCTTAATACAATGGAATAAGAGTCAAACTGTATACATATTGGTGATCGTGATTGTACATACCTTTACCTCTACACAGCTATGTAGTAGTGGCTAATCAATAGAATACTTCCAACCCATCTCTTCCCTTTGTTGTCGAAACAGGAGACTATATAATTACCCGGTCATCCATCCCATTTTTTAAAATTAAATTTGTTTACGCTCACACCAATATCTAGACCAAGATAAGTATTCTTATGAAACTCGTTAATATGGTAAGATAACGGATAAATATACATAAACATAGAAAAACACCCACACTAGTTTTTCTCTAAATTTACCCGACCGGGAATTGAACTCGGGACCTCAGAGATGGCGCGACGCCAGACCCGGCGTGCTAACCACTCGACCCGGAGGTCGTCGAATGACACGACATAGTGAGCGTCGCTTAACATGCACGATTGTGCTCTTCCGTTTGTGTATTCAAACTATTTGCATAAACCTGCTATACAAACTAGGTACCATAGCGGGATCCAATTTAAGTTAAAGGAGACTCCATAGACACGCAAATGAGAGTCACTGGGACGTACAGACGGACAGACGCCATCAAGTTAACCTCTACCACAAAATATCAAATGTCTTTATTAAAAACAAACTCATGATATTTATGCTCGTACAAGCGGCCGCTCGCGGTTTCACCCGCGTGGTTCCAGTTCCCGTGGGAATATCGAGATAAAAAGTATGCTATGCCTTAATCCAGGTTATAAACTATCTGTATGCCGAATTTCATCCAAATCCATTCAGTAGTTTTTACGTGAAAGAGTAACAAACATCCATCCATACGTTCCCGTGGGAATATCTGGATAAAAAGTATCCTATGTGTTATTCCAGGTTATAAACTATCTGAATGCCAAATTTCATCCAAATTCATTTAGTAGTTTTTACGTGAAAGAGTAACAAATATCCATAAATACTTAGAAACTTCGCGTTTATAATATTAGTAGGATTCTACAACTAAACGAAAACTCGAATCTCTGCTTGAGTACGTTAATAAGGGTGGTAGTATTCATCGCATATATTGCCATCCCTTTCTAGCTGTACTCAAGCAAAGATTTGAGTATGAGTTTAGTTTTAGAATACGAGTCTTAGACTTAGTTTCTAAAATTAATATTAAATACTACATGTAGCTATAACGAATAGAACCCCGCTCAACATAATGTTGCAGCTTCTAAAATTGGGTGTCGCGTTGCGGTGAAATCATACTACCACCCCCTCTCTACCCTTAGATGTCGTAAAAGGCGACTAACGGACTAAATACTGCGCTACATCCAACAGAATAGAGCGCCGATGGACTCACCACCTGTCACGCTGTAGTGGTAAAAGAACACTTCTACCCCCTCTCAGCTTATGGGTGTCGTAAAAGGCGACTAACGGACTAAAGATTGCATAACATCCAACAGAATAGAGTCAGGCCATATTCTGTGGTCAGGCTCACCACCTGTCACGCTGAGCACATATGCAGTCGCTATTTGGTGAAAAGTGGACTATGGTAGAGGACGGCTTTTGCGGTCCTCATTGCCTAGTCTCTGACTAACCCTTTGGGGATAATAGTCGTGATTATATGTATGTATGTAATGAAAAGTGTCGTTCTATGATAGGGTATTTTCCAAAAGAAAAGGGAGAGAGAAAATGGTACCCCGTGACGAATTTCCAAAAAATTAACACAAAAGAAATAGAATAAGCCAAATAGGTACAGTCGTTCTGATTGGATGTAAATAGTGATAACTTTTGTGGAAATTATTTTTATCTTGTCTGTCACACAGACTCTTAGGTAGTTATCCCACCGCCGACGACGAACAAGAAGCGAGTCGAGCTAGAACTAGAAACGAGTTGGCGAGCAGCGGAAAGCGAGTGTGTAGTTCCGATAGTTTTCTCCCTGGGCTTTATGCGAGTGTACGAGTGAGACGGGCGATTATTCCACAGACATTATGTTAACATTATGGATATTCGCGCCACCCGCTCGCGGCGAACAACTCATCTGTTAAAAGAGCTCTAGGAGCTCTCTGTCAAAAAACCCCTGTCTGCGAACAGAGCTCCTGGAGCTCGATTACGTATCGACCGTTTCTTTTTACCGTAGAACGTCATAAACTGTATCTTTCCTTCTCTAACTTGCACAAAGTGTAGGGAAAAGAACAAGGATGGTTTGAAGACGCATGCGAAGTCTGTAAAATCCACTGAAGTATAAACTTACCCATTTTTTATGGTCTGGGCGTTCGGGTCTCGTGACATGAGGCGTCTTTGTAAGGCTTGTAAGCTTGTAAATGAATAACGTGGTGTTTTTTTCATTGATTAATGTGAAATAGTGTTTATTAAGCAAATACAATCTAATTAAATGTGAAATAATGGTATATTATTTTATTAAGTATTACAAATTAAAAATAAATAAATAAGTATATTTTTTTAAAATTTTAAAATAATATTGTTAATATTTTACAATGCAAAACTAGATTAAACAATTTTTTTTTAATTAGTTTTTTTGTAATGATTTCAACGACATAAGTTTTAAATACAGCTTCATCATAAAACTAGAGATATCGTCATTTTAATGACACGTGGTGCTATCGCGCGCGACCACCCACAAGTGATGACACAGATATAAGCCGATTCAGACAAAATGGCCGCCACATTTGATAGGTAAGCGAGTGTACGAGTGAGACGGGCGATTATTCGCGCCACCCGCTCGCGGCGGCCGAGACACAGTACTTATAAATATAAGTTATAGCAGTACGGAAACTAGGTATTTTTGTTGTTTTATATACCTCCGCGCCAATTAAGCGTTAGGGTTGTCCTCTTATTTTTGTAAAAATGAAAAAGTGTTTGTTTAGTTAGCGCTGTAGCTCAACTAGTTAGCGCTTTTTTTGAGATAACTAGCAAAGCATTAGGGTTGTCACTTTTAATTGTTATAAAATTAAAAGGTATTTTTTTATTATTTAGGTTCTATACCTAATGATCAAATAATCGAATGAATTGACTAGTTTATAAACAAAATTCTGTAATTAAAAAATCTTCAACATATTAAGAAGTCTTTATTCTTCGTTATTTATTATAAATTACTCACTGAAAAATACTTTCGCCTTCTACGACACGTTATTATTAAATTTTATATACTAAGGGTGGATTCGACCAAACTGGAATAAGACTTAGTCCGAGATTAGTCTATACAAATTCGGTGCTTAATCTAGGTATAAGACCTTATTCCAGTTTGGTCGAATCCACACTAAGTGCCTTACAAATAAACAAAGAATAAGCTACGAATAGTTATTCCTTATTTTGTTCCTGTCATGTTAACATATTTTCAAATTAGAGTAAAAGAGACAAAACACGGAATAATTATTCCGACCTTATTATCTGTTTATTTGTAAGGCACTTAAGTGTAAAAAATTGTTATTCTAATGAATAGCTGTTTAAATAAATTATCGGAAAACATGGACACGGCACTATAAAATTGATTTTGTCTACTTCTTAGTAAATTAATACAGCTACTTATTTAATTAATTATACAGTTGAGTTCAAGCAGCCGTAAACTACGCAAAAGCGGCATTTTTAATAATCGCGCGGACAGCGCACTCAATACACAACAATGATCACTCGTCTCGACGCGGCACGCGCTACTGAGAGCACTGCGATGTCTGCTTAGGGGCCCTGTAAAGACGTGCGTCTGTGGGCGATGGGCGTGCGTCGTTTCGAGCGTTTGTACGTAGCTTCCTTACTGCTTTAGCTTTATATATACTGTGGTACAGTCCTCTTGTCGGGAAATGACCGCTGCCGATGGTTGGTCTCTCGGAGTGAGTTCTGAATCTGGATCGCTGGCGAGTATCGCTAAGCGAGAATTACCTTTGATAGGTCTTGTCGCTCAGCGACGAACTAGTGGAGCGAGTCCTCGCTGGCAGTGTGAACAGTCAGCGATCAACTAGTTATATATGCATCTCTTTTGTTTACACGGAATGTATATCTATTGTACGTTTCTTGAGCATTGGATTGCATATCGATAGTTAGTCGTTTACTCGCCGTTGTTGGTGGGACACTGCCTTAAGGTTGCTAACAATCGAACTTCTATTGTGTATGGTTTTGCGGCATCTTAGCCACTCACTCGTGACACTTTTCTAACAAAAAAATTGGCGCAACTGTCAACGTCAAATTTGACAGAATCGAGCATAGACTATGCGATATTTTGCAATAACAATGCATAAGATGTACCACAGAACCGAAATAACCAAACTTGTTCATACTAATGTAGCCTGTAGGAAGTCTATGAAAACACGGTACAAAGTCAAGTGTGTTTATGTAGGTGCGGTCTCATGCGACCGCTTGGGGCCTGAGGGGTTAACTCATTAGAGCTCATATAGAGCCTGAGCTCAAATAGATTATAAATTCTAAAAAAAATATATCAGAAAAATAATTTAAATAAATCGTCTTACCGTCTTAACAGCCGTATCAGTCGCGTTCACGACGTCCTTTGTAACGCCAGAATTACACGGCGCAGTGAACCGCACACCAGCGTCAATGGATCAAATGAAAGCCTATATTGGATGCAATATCTTGACGGCTTTCAAGATTTCATGCATAGATTAAGGTTAAGTAAAGTACCTTGTGTAGGAGGCTAGGTGGATCAACGATATTCGTAAGGTGGCTGGCGGCAATTAGAAGTAGAGATAGGAGATCTTCCCTTGGGTTTCGTAAAAGGTGACTAACAGACTAAATATTGCACATACATCCAACAGATAGAGCGGCGTTGGGCTCACCACCTGTCACGCTGAGCACATGTGTAGTCGCTATTTGGTGAAAAGTGGACTATGGTAGAGGGCTTTTGTGTTCCTTATATCGCCTAGTCTCTGACTAAACCATCGGGGATAATAGCAGGGGGTTTCACTCCGCAGTTTAGGCTCGCACGCTCCATACGTCGCGCGTCGTAATCGTTACTTAATTATATCCATGAGTGGAAACCCTACGCTAGCGCGCGCTCCTGGCTTCAAATCGTTATCGAGTCAGCGTTGCTTAACTGAATATGAACGCTCGGGTCACACGTTAAGTTTTAATTTCGCGTGAACGTCGTTAGAGAGTGAACCTTCTGTACGGTAGTACTATAAGTTATTCTGTGATAATAGTTATGATTATGTGTATGTATGTTTATATGGATTAATGGTATTTTAATTATAATAAAATTGTTTCTTTTACTCGAATACGGATTTCTCGTATCACATTTCCCTAAAGTAGTCGGGATCGGGATCAATCTATTAAGCTAATGCCCTGATTGACGAGTTTCATCTAATTACCAAAGAAAAGCTCCTTATGTTAAGATTGAAGGACTTGACCGAACAACCTATTTATGGACCACCATAGATTCGGGATTAGGTTGCGTTCTTGAAAGTCAAGCAACTTTCGAAATGTCGGGTCGCCGGATGGGTAGCAGAGACAGATTACTATTGCCGGGATTATTGTTAACCAGCGATCACTTCCAAGCAAAAAAATAAAAAGTACAATAAAACCTATTACCTGTAAATTTTTTATACATACATAATAATCACGACTATTATCCCCAAAGGGTTAGTCAGAGACTAGGCAATGAGGACCGCAGATACAGTCCTCTGCCATAGTCCATTTTTCACCAAATAGCGACTGCACATGTGCGCAGCGTGACAGGTGGTGAGCCCATCGCCGCTCTATGTTGTTGATTGTATGTGCAATCTTTAGTCCGTTAGTCGCCGTTACGACACCCAAGACGGTGCGTATCATTTCATATAAAAACAAATGAACTAATTTCAAAGAACATAACGTTCATTGGATATAATTTTTACTTGTTCTAAATACGCTTCCTATAACAACATTACGTATATTATTCATTTGATATAATACTCATATTCTCTAACAACTTATTCTATAAAGCTATATTAGTAGAATAATCAACTAGTTGGTCAAGTAGATTTGTTGCCATCCGTAACAGTCCAGACAGAACATCCGTAAAGAGTGTCATAAATGGTATCCCAGTGGTACCCTGTGCTACATTTGCTAATAATAATAATATATCGAGTGATAGAAAGTTAATAAAACGCAACCTACCTTTAGACAAAGATTCTTCTGTTGAAGGAATGTCTAGAAAAACTCTTATCTTTTCTGACAAGATAGGTCAGGGCCTGGGTCCGCAGCTTAAATCTAAACTCAGCCACGAGCTTATAAACTTTTGCAATCCAGGCCAAACATTCACTAATTTAGTAAGTACATTAAGCAAGCAGGAGTTGAATCATTCAACAAATGCTCTAATACTGTGTGGTGATAGTCTCACAATAAAAAAGCGTGACCTTTTAAAAAGCATAAAGAGTTTAATTGATATACAATCTAAAATTCATTGTAAAATAATAGTTTGTGCCTTTCCCTATGCCTGTAACTTATCGTGGAAACAAAACAAACAGATCTTTGATTAGAACTTACTTTTGTATAACTCCACTTATCGTCACAGTGACAGTATTGTATTTTTTGATACAAATAAATTTATATCTAGTTTTAAGTTGACTACTGATTCTATGTATTTAATATACAAAGACAGGCTACAGATAGCATCATTGCTAGCATATAATTTAAAAGACACAGTTATAAGTAGTATAACAATGTCGACACAAAATTATCGCACTGTTAGTATTTCTACTAATGTAAATTTAGTTGATAAGTCTTGCACAACCTCTAGTTTAAACTAAGAGGTAAGACAAAAGCCAGCCCTATCCAAATTAAAATAGTTCATCAAAACATGCAGGGCCTGGCCGGCAAAGAGTTAGAAATTGAACTTTTTTTATTACATGAAGATATAAACATTTTATGTATAACTGAGCACTGGCTTAAAGATTATCAGTTAATTTTTAATATTAAAAACTATCAGCTTTCCAGTGCTTTTACTAGAACAAATGCAATTCGCGGCGGATCCTTAATATTTGTTAATTACAGTAAACATAAGATTACGGAACGAAAGGATGTAGTTTCCCTTTCTATTGAACGCGTTATTGAGCTGTCATGTGTCGAGTTAGAGAAATTTTTTAATTGTTTGTGTATATCGACCTCCTTCTGGTAATTTTAGTGTCTTTGAAGCCACTATGGAAGATGTAATTAAGAAGATTTGTAAATCTAAAAAGAAAATAGTAATTTGTGGGGATTTCAATGTAAATTTATTAGACAGTCATTCAACTAGTGTAAGATTAATCTCGTTATTTAAATCATTTGATTTGGATTACCAATTTAGAGAACCGACTAGAATTACAGCAACCACTGCAACCTGCTTAGAAAATTTTGTTACAAACAAAACTTAGCACCTTAGTCTAAGTCCATACTAACTAATTTATCTTCAGATCACTGTGGGCAAAATATAGCTTTTACTGAATATGGACACCCTAACTCAGAAGAAATATCTTGTAGGCCAGTGACAGAGAAACGGGTTAAAATTTTCAAACATAACGTAACTGCAAAACTTGCATGTTTACCATTTATACAGGAAAATCCAGATGCTATTTACAAGCATTTAATGATCTTATAAACGGTGAATTTAATAAAACTTTCTCTCTTAAAAAGTTTAAAACTAATATTTCAATGAAATTTGGGGATTGGGTTACAGCTGGTTTCCATAAAAGTAGGACTAAGTTGTATGACTTATATAAGCAGAAAAAATATAATAATAGTCCAAGTTTTCTAGAGTATATCAAAAAGTATTCGAAATCTTTTAGGAAGGCTTGTGCATGTGCCAAGTCATTATTTATTAGTAAAAAAATTAAAAAGTCTGATAATAAAATAAAGGCAACATGGAACTGTATTAACCGCGAAACTGGTAAAATAAAGCCACGTGATACTAAGTTTTCTTTAAGAATAGGCAACAGCATTTTAAGTGAAGACAATAAAGTTGCTGATGCTTTTGAACAGTTTTTTACAAATATACCAATTGCCACAACTATGTTACTCAACTCTTCACCGAGCAATGCAGAAATTCTGTTAAAAAAGTATGTACCCATGTGTAATGAAGTGTTCAAATTTAAACACGTAAACTGTAAAGACGTACTTAAATCCTTTAAATCTTTAAAAAATAAAAAACACTTGTGATTTGTGGGATATTTCAACAAAAATTATTAATAATATTATCGAGTCCATTGCGCCTTTTCTTGTAGTCATATTCAATAGCTGTGTTGATGAAGGAGTTTTCCCAGATCTCATCTCAATTTCAGGCCTATTTCGATTTTACCTACTCTTAGTAAAGTTTTTGAAAAACTTATTTTAGATCAACTCGGCTCCCACTTCGCTATAAACCACCTTTTTCACAGTGAACAGTATGGTTTTACCAAGGGAAGGTCTACTACTGATGCTGGTGTAGCTCTGCTAAAACACATATTTGAGGCTTGGGAGGGATCGCAGAATGCTTTTGGAGTGTTTTGTGATCTCTCCAAGGCTTTTGATTGCGTTGAATACAACACCCTTTTAATAAAGCTAAAACACTATGGAGTGCACTCTGATGCCTTGAAATTGATTCAATCATATCTTAGCGGCAGAATCCAAAAAGTTAGCGTGAACGGATCCATATCATCCGGATCTTCTGTGCTAATGGGGGTCCCACAAGGGTCAATACTAGGTCCGTTTTTATTCTTAATTTATATTAATGATTTACCATTTTATGCGGAAAACTTTTGCAATATTGTTTTGTTTGCTGACGATACATCTTTGATATTTAAGACTGATCGAAATAAAAATAGTTTTGATGACATCAACAGTGCCCTAACAGATGTCTTGAATTGGTTTACTACTAATAATCTTCAATTAAACGCGAAGAAAACCAAATGTATAAATTTTACTCCACCTAACGTAAAGAAAATTATAGGAAATAAAATTAAACTGAATGGTGAACTGTTGGACCTTGTTGATTCAACAGTTTTCTTAGGTATTACCTTAGATTCAAAAATACAGTGGTACCCTCATATTAGCACCCTTGCGGGGAGACTTAGTTCAGCTGCTTACGCTGTTAGGAAAATTAGGCATTTTACAGACGTGGAAACTGCTCGATTAGTCTATTTTAGTTACTTTCACAGTGTTATGTCCTATGGTATACTACTTTGGGGTAAAGCAGCAGATATAGAAACCATTTTCATTTTACAGAAAAGAGCAATAAGGTCCATATATAACCTAGGATCACGTGACTCCCTTAAGGAGCTGTTTAAAGAAATAAATATTCTTACAGTTGCATCACAATTTATTTATAACTGTATTGTTTACGTGCGTCAAAACATTACTCATTTCAAAAAAAATTGCGATATACACAAACTAAATACTAGAAATAAGTATAAACTTGTAATTCCTAAATTTCGACTTCAGAAAGTTTATGGATCATTTATGGGACAAAGTGTCATAATTTACAATAAAATCCCGAACGATGTTATAATTTTGCCCTTTGACAAATTTAAGACACATGTTAAGGACAGACTTTTAGAAAAGGGCTATTACACTGTAAGCGATTACATCAATGACAAAAATGCATGGAATTAACATTCCTCTAGTTTCGCATACATTGTTCTAATGCGTTCATAGTGCCCGAGTAAAACTTGTAGATTCACTTTTGTTTTTATCTTTTATTTTATATAATTGTTTTATGACTATTGACTGTATAATTTGGTAACGACATATTGTTTTGTAAATGTCGTTACCTCTATATTATTATAAAGCTGTGGAGTTTGTTGTGCCCGTTCTTCTCCACAGCTAAAAGACTTCCTGAATGGGTGGGGTGGGTGGGTGGATTCCTGTGCCTATCCATCCATCCATATAAAAAAAAAAAATTGACGATTCAAAACGCTTAATTTAAGCTTACTGAATAAAGTTATTTTGATTTTGATTTTTGATTTTGAATCATATTCTATAACTTCATTTGATATAATTATTGCTTGAAAATAAGAATAACATTTTAACCCTAAATTTATTTCAAATATTGTCTTAAAAAGTTAATGCGTTGTGTTTTCGATTATGGTTGTGCTAAAAAAGTCAGTGACAGAAACGAATCGCTGCAAAACCGACTCCACGTACACTTGTCTGCCCTACGCTAGAGTGTAATTCAATCCCGCGTAGGCGTGGAGGGGCGAGGCGGCCCACGAGCTGAGGAGCAGGTGGGTTTAATGCTTGCTTTATATAAGTTAGTTGTTATATCAAATGAAATTATATGAAATGAAATTATATTATCTGAACGTTAGACCATAAGTAATTATATCAAACATTACACACCCTGCTTGCATGCTGCATGCCTGCTTACCTTATATCATGCCTGCCTGCCTACATTATATCAAAAGTATATTATATCAAATGAAATTATAGAATCTAAAATTATATTAAATGTTTATTACATTAAGTTAATTGTTATATGAAATGAAATTACTTATATGAAATGGTATTTAATTTTGATATTATTTGTATAAAGCATAATAGCTAGTTAATTTTTCAATTAATTAATAAAATAAGTGACGAAAAACGCCTACAAGTGTTATCTCTGCAAACATTTGTTTAGTTTTTAAATTATTTGCAATAATAAAATTCCAACTGTCATCGCCAGCTGACTGTGATAACATTTTTAGACGCAAAGTTGTGAAAATTACAACTTTTGCCGTGGATTGCAGCAACATAAACCGGGGGAGTATTGTTTTCATTATATCTTTAACTAATAAGACGTAGGTACCTATAATAGCTATTTTTAACAATCCCAAAACACTATATGTACTTACTTACATTTCATTTGCAAGTGCCAATGTACTAAGCTGGTTATTTGTTTTTTACATAATAACAACACCTCAAATAGTGGTACTTCTTAGCTGTTTCAATTATATCACTAGATTTTAGAGGCACATGTTAAAAGATATTGTAACTTTGTACAATTTAGAAACTACAGTTGCCTACATAATTTGGTTTTACTTGTAGTTTGTCATTTTTATTTTTTTATTTTTTTTGCTAGTTAAAATTACTTCTATACTAAATAAGTACATCGAATTATTCAATTCAATTAAATCTAGATCAGTACCTAATATAGTTATTATAATATAATAGCTTCTTTTATGCACCTTATTATGTGAGACACATCTACCCCCCAGTAGTTATATTAGTATATTGTTATCCTATAATCTTTCTAGTATATAGCTATTCATAAAAGATAAATATACATAGTGGTATTACAATAAATAAGATCTTAATCTTGTTTTAATACTTTCAGGTGAGTACAAATAAAAACTCAAAATGCTTACCCGTAAGGCAGTTACACAAAGTACTGAACTCAAGCTCAGACAGACACTTCAGGAGTTGAAAGTATCCAAGGATTCCTTCAATCAGCTGCTACGAGAGAGAGAAGAGAGTGAGATGGAAATAAAGTCCATTATTGACAAAAACTCACAGCTTAAGAATGAATTAAGCCAACTGCACATTCAACATCAGGATGTGCTTCACCAGCATAACCATCTACAAGGGGTGGTCTCCAACTTCGAGGAGCAATACAGCACTTATGAAAGGGCTTTGGACCGCATCACAGAGCTGGAAAGGCACCTCAGTGCAGCCAACCATCAGATTTCTCAATTCGTTGAGAAGCAGCAGCAGCATGAAGTGGAACATACTCAATCTTTGTTCGAGGAGCTTATGGCATCACCTGGTGGAATCTCAGCAGAACGACTTCCACTTAACAACCACAACACTAATAAGTTAAGCAACAATAAAATTAAGAAATATGTTAAAATCCATAGATTTATAAGGAAAACTGAAAAATTAATCAAAAAGAACAACTGTTTTTACAAAAATATTGCTCTTAGGAAAGAACGTATGAGCCTTTTAGATTCTTTAGAGATTTATAATAATAAATTAATTAAAAGTAGGGAAATGTATGACCGGGACACTCAGCAATTACAATCAGATATTCAGCGGTTGCATGAGACACTTGATAGTGTAAACAATAAATATTCAACTGCACAAAAGGAAATCGAAGAGCATATTCAATCAGCTACAGAGTTGATTGATTTATGCAAATACAATGCTGATCGGTACGACTCTTTAGTTAATAATGAGATAAACAGATGTGAAAGTCCTTTATTATCAAACTCAAGTATTCAGTCGACTAACTTGTCTGTCATGGATCCCAGTCCGTTAACGGCCTGTACAGAAATTATACCTACTTATGATTTAAATAGCTTGATCATAAACAATGCTAATGAATTAAAAAGAAAAACAGTTATGTTCTCTGATAGACTGGGTCAGGGGTTGGGGTTGCTTTTGAATGGAAGTTTAAATCAACAAGTAACGAATGTCTGTGCCCCAGGTTTATCAATGAATGCTATAGTACGTAGCATATCTCAGCAGTCATTGAGCAGTTCCACTAATGTAATTATTTTATGTGGTGACAGTTCACAAATTAAGAAACGTGATATAATAGAAAACATAACTTATTTGTTACAATTTCAAGCGAATACAAATTGCAGGTTAATTATTAGTGCTTTTCCCTACTGTAAAAACTTAACCTGGGAACAAAACAAACGTATTTTTGACTTAAATTTATTATTATATAATTTATTATGGCGTCATAGTGACAATATTTTATTTTTTGACATTAATAAATTTATTAATAATTTTATTTTGACTTCAGATACTATGTATTTGCCAAAGAAATATAAGACCCAGATAGCTAATTTATTAGCTTATAATATACAAGACCCAGTTATACCTGGTATAACAAAGTCTATTGATAATAATGTCATCATTAGTAGTTCTACTAATGCATCTTTTATAACTAGTAGTAAGGTGACTACCTCTAGTTTAAACTGAGGTCTAAGACAAAAGCCAAGTCCACATCCATTAATATTATAAATCAAAACATTCAGGGTTTGGCTGGCAAGGACTTAGAATTAGAATTAATTGCAAAAAGTCAGGCTATTCATATATTTTGTATAACTGAGCATTGGCTAAAAACACATGACACGTCTTTCCATGTAAATAATTTCCAACTAGCAAGTGCGTACGTACGAAGCACAGCTATTCACGGCGGTTCTTTAATACTTGTTAGTAATAATATTAAATACAAAGAGCGAAATGATATTGTATGTCTTTCAAAGGAGCGTAATATTGAGCTATCATGCGTAGAGTTAAATAGGTTTATAATATATAGTGTGTGTATACCGACCCTTCTCGGGCAATTTCGATGTTTTTGAATCAGTAATGGAAGATGTACTTAATAAAATAAAATTAAAAAATAAATTTGTTTTAGTATGTGGGGATTTTAATGTAAATATTTTAGAAAACACTTCAGTGAGTGTTAGTCTTCTAGCTTTATTTAAATGTTTTAATTTAAAAAATCTATTTCTTGAACCCACTAGAATAACTTCACATTCGGCCACTTGTCTCGATAATATTTTTACAGACTATGACCCTGTATCTAAGTCAGTTATTAGTAGTCTTACATCTGACCATTGCGGTTTAAAGGTGAGCTATGATATTGATGTTAAGGAGGAGCCTAAAACTGTAACATGTAAACCAGTTACAAAAAAGCGAATGGAGTATTTTAAAAACAATGTAGCTTGTAAAATTGATACTTTGCTCTTTGTACAAGATGATCCGGATGAACTATATAGTAATCTCTTTGATTTAATAAAGACAGAATACAACCAGGTGTTTACCTCTAAAACAATAAAGTTTTCACAAAAACTTAAGTTCTGTGACTGGGCCACGCCTGGTATTTATAAAAGTAGAAATAAACTGTTTGAGCTATATAATCTAAGACAATATAACCATAATTTAAATTTTACAGAATATGTAAAAAAATACTCTAAATTGTTTAAGAAAGTGTGCATACTAGCAAAATCAAATTTCATTAAAGATAAAATTAAAAAGTCTAATAATATAATAAAAGCCACTTGGGATATCATCAACCGTGAAACTGGTAAATTAAAACCACGGGACAACACTTTTACTCTAAAAGTTAATGACAACCTTGTCAATTCGGATGCACAAATTGCTAATATTTTTGATGATTTCTTCATAAATATACCTGTGGTAACAACCTCTAATTTAAATTCATCACCAGTGGCGGCACAATCTTTTCTCGAAGAACATGTACCCAAATGTAATTTTTCTTTTAATTTTCAATATATTAACTCTAATAATATTATTAAAAGTTTCAAATCACTAAAAATGAAAAACACAGGTGATTTGTGGGGCATGTCTATAAAGATAATTAAGAATATTATATATTCTATTGCACCCTATCTTGCTGACATATTTAATAACTGTATTGATAAGGGAATCTTTCCTGATCTTATGAAGTTTAGTAAGGTACCTTTATTTAAATCGGGAAATAAAGAAGACCCCAGTAACTATCGACCAATTTCAATACTACCAGCACTTAGTAAGATTTATGAAAAAATTATTCTCGAACAGTTAGTAGAATACTTTAACTTAAATAATCTTTTACATAGTAAGCAATTTGGTTTTACAAAGGGTCGTTCCACTACTCATGCAGGTGTTGCTCTAATAAAACATATATTTGATGCCTGGGAGGGGTCTCAGAACGCTCTTGGAGTTTTCTGCGACCTGTCCAAGGCTTTCGATTGCGTTGAGCACCGAACACTGGCGATGAAGTTAAATTATTATGGTCTCAAAGGTTTTGCGCTTAAATTGATACAGTCTTATCTTAGTTCTAGAACACAAACTGTCGATGTTAATGGAACTAAGTCATCCGGTTCTCATGTAAAAATGGGAGTTCCACAAGGGTCAATTCTTGGCCCTTTCTTATTTTTGATATATATCAATGACTTGCCATTCTTTGTAGAAAACTTCTGTGATATTGTATTGTTTGCAGATGATACTTCACTCATTTTTAATGTGACTAGGAATAAGAATAATTTTGACGATGTAAACAATGCTCTCTCAGAGGTACTTAGTTGGTTTACTGCTAACAATTTACAGCTAAACGCTAAAAAAACGTATCAGATGATAGCTTAGCTTGTAGGTATTATCATTTATTATCAGCAGCGTGATACATAAGAAGCCTGGTGCAATTTATATAAAGGTTTAGTGGGATTATAAAAGTCTTGTGGAAGTATAAGTCTTGTGGAAATATAAGAGTCTTGTGGAAGTTTAAAAGTCTTGTGGAAATATAAGAGTCTTGTGGAAGTTTAAAAGTCTTGTGGAAATATAAGAGTCTTGTGGAAGTTTAAAAGTCTTGTGGAAATATAAGAGTCTTGTGGAAGTTTAAAAGTCTTGTGGAAATATAAGAGTCTTGTGGAAGTTTAAAAGTCTTGTGGAAATATAAGAGTCTTGTGGAAGTTTAAAAGTCTTGTGGAAATATAAGAGTCTTGTGGAAGTTTATGAGCTCCAACCGCCGCTCCATAGCGTGCCATTACATCTCATTGTTTAATTATGGCCCCGTCCACTTTGGCTTTAACATTAATTATTAGCTTGTAGCTTTAATTCTTTCAAACTGAGAATTTACATCTCCTCTCAAAATCTAATTTCATTTTACATTATGAACTATGTGTTAGCAATTTAAATTCTTATTATTCCACATAAATCAATAGAGTTTATCTCAAGGCTTGCTATCATCCAAATATCCTTTTCACATTAAGAACTTAATTATTCAATGCAATAACTTATATTCAGTTCCGTAAAGGGTGGATAATTTAATAAAACGCCAATTCAGGCGGTGGCTAAAGTAGAATGCTATTAATACAGGTAAAACTACTTTTATTTACTCTTAGTATTTATTATACAGGTCTTGTAAAGTTCCAATATAACTACATTGGATTGGCTGCATTGGCAGATTATCACATCTTAAGTTTATTAAAGGATGTTTAATTCATTCAATATCCTTGACTTTAGGAATTGAACTGAAATAGAATACTATCATTTGAAGTAAATTACTTTGGGTTACTCTTAGTGTTCATTATACAAATCTTATAAAGTATAAGTACATCTCAAGTTTATTGAAAGATGTTTAATTTATTCAACATCCCTGACTTTTAGGGTAGTGAACTTAAGTTAATTATTTTTTCATTAACTTCCACCCTCTGTCTCTCAGACTGAGTGGTTAATTTGATAGACTACTAAATCATAGTTAGCATACCTTTAGTAGGTAGTAAATTAGGTAGTTAATTATCACTGTTAATCATTAAATAAATTACATTTAGAAGTTATCTTTTACTCACTTTAATAAGTATAAATTAGACTGTACTAGGTATTAGTCTGATTGATTAGATTGTTCATATCAAATATTTCTATGTTTCATATTATTAGAAGTAAGTACTTACATATCTTAAGAGGTCTATTCATATGGTATTAGTAGACCATTGTCAGGCTAATTAGCTGGTTGTTATCAATCAATTATTTCTATGTTTCAGATTATTAGAAGCTAATAGCTTGCAATGTCTTCTTTCAACGACTTATCCTAGGTTCTAAACTGGTTTTAGTTGTTCAGTTTGTATCAGCTTATTTTTGCTAAGGTATCGGATGTAAAACTTTAACACCTTGAAGAGTGTAGCGATGTGAGATCGTATTGCATCCCAGGGAAAGCTAACAAATGCCTGTTTGGTCATTTCAGTGTTAGAAATCAAACATCACAGTACGACTAAGCTTATTTGCTATAACTTTTTAGTATTTTTCTTGTAATAGGAAACCAGTCTAGACTTTTAGGTATTCCAAAGTAATGATGGTACGATATTATCATGCTTCTATTAATTATTTAAAATGAATAATTAATTGGTAACAACTTTAGGAAAACAATTAGAATTTTATCGGTCTGCGGTAACAGATTACTTGCCTAGCTAGGACCCACATCACTTCATCATAATTTTATTTAGCGCCGTAACTTAATTATCCCTACCTTATTAGTCTGAATTAATAACTAACCATATATATATCCGCCTACCTATAGACTCCTACAACTTTCCTCACTTGAAAATGCCTATATTTTGTCGAACTAACAGTCCCTTTTGTGTACCTTGCAAACTAGGCCAAGCCTCATTTAATTTAAATTCGTGGTGTGTGGTGAGAGTCGCATTGCCCCTGAAAGCAACTAACTCCTAAATGTTCTATCAGTCGAGCCAGTATACTCAGTGTGTTATTTTCCTATCACTACACTGTATGTACGGAGGTAGACTCGAGATTGGACTGGGTCATACGTGTCTACCTCCAGCTAAATGGTGTCTGACCTATCTTCAACTTTCACTAGGGAGACAACTGTCTCTCCCCCATTACTCCGTCGAAGATAGTGTATTGTTTAGCGTAATAGTGTAAAACGCCGATCTTATTAAATACAATCAAAGATCATCCAGACCGAAGTCTGTTGAAAGGTACATAGGTTTTTGTTGCCACCGTGATTCGTTTCCGCCGATGTACCCCAGAATACTTCATTCCGTTAACGGATTCGAGTTGCGATCGCAATAGTTTACTTTATTAATAACTTTCAATTTCACAAATCTTAGTTAATATCGCAGCTCGAATATCACTTAGCGCACTATCAAAGCTCGGACGCTATTTTTCCCGTATGAGTCGTACCGCACTCTTAAGTTGGTCCGCACCGCAGACGTCCCAAAACTGAATGTCCGCTAATTTTCCGCCCTTTTCCCAAGCATCTTAACTTTCGCGCCACGCGTCCTAGACATTTCCCCGCGCGAGTCCGCTTTCCTTCCCTTCCACCAATCGCTAGCCGTTTCCCCGATGCCCCCCGCCTTCGCGTCGCGCCACGTGGAGCTATCATCCGACCTCTCTTTCTGTCTTTTTCTCAACCTCTCGCTCGCTCATTGCCGCTTTCGCCGCGCAATTCTAAAATTTTTCCATAATCTAACCAAATCTCGTCAGATAGCCAATATTACATCTTTGAATATCTAAATGTAGCCTTCTATTAACAATTCCCTCTCAATAATCATCCACTTAAGCCAATAATCCTGTATTTTGTGAAATTATAAAAAGTTCCGTATTCCGACCATAGGTGGCGCCCGCCCGTATGTCTACCGGCTTGCCAACCTACGCCTATGTCACAAGGCCACACAGAGCAGTCCCCGCGAAATTCAAAATAAAGATAAAGCCCGTTGCCAACCTAACACGAAGCTCAAGTAAATAACTCACGCTAGACGGCGCCTATGTCGCAAGGAGCACACAGAGCAGTCCCCGCGAAATTCAAACTAAAGATAAAGCGCTAGACCATTGACCATTATTCTGAACTAGTTTATTATTCCCTTTTTCATGCTTATTATATTAATGGTGCTACGCATTAATATTTATTTTAATGCTACTCCCACACATTCCTTACTAACGGACGGATACCATTCATTCTGTACCGTTACAAAGACTCTTATATTTCCACCAGACTTTTATATTTCTACAAGACTTTTAAACTTCCACAAGACTCTTATATTTCCACCAGACTTTTATATTTCCACATGACTTTTATATTTCCACAAGACTCTTATAATTCCACAAGACCTTTATGTAAATTGCACAAGACTTCTTATGTATCATGCTACTTTTAATAAATAATAATACCTGCAAGCTAAGCTATCATCTGATTATCTTTGAGTGGTTACAAATCTTCCCCGCAGCTGTAGTGAAGGATTTAGGTCACAGTTCAGACGGAGTCATTGCTAGGCTACACATATCTATGATATGATTTATAGACTGGTAGGTAATTAGGTCAGGAGGAAATAATTTAACACAGGGATAAGCCAATTACTAAACTTTCACGAAAGAACTTGAGTTACTTAAATGCGGTTAAAATAGTATACATTATAATATTACAATGCTTGACTGAAATTCACTGCAAATAGAATTAAGCTATGCTAAGGTTTCATCATCATACAGACACTACGCACTCCACAAAAACTACAAACACAACCATTACATTGTAGATAAATTAGGTTAAATAGTTTTAAGAATTAGATAATAAGTTAAGTTAAGGTAAAAGCGGCGATGATGTGTGTATGTATTATAAGGTAGACTAAGGTAGAGATTTAAGGTGCCTGGAGAGGTTACAACACGAAAATATCAAATATTGTTATTAAATAATAAATTAATATGAATGCCTTTTTTGGAATACTTACCTATCAAAGTTTTTTTCAATGAAAAACAAGGATTAGAAAGTATTAAACTTGACTCCTAGTCTTAATTAATTAAGTAATGGCTTTTGTGCGATCAGCACATTATTAAGCCAGTGTCAAGTAAGATATATTAATTTCTTTAGCTTAGATAAATGATTGGTCTCGCTACGCTCGACCAGCGAGACCAATCAGTCATCTAAGTTCTTTACATTAAGATGATAATGAGTGATAATGAACGTTTAATAGTAAGTGATTTTCCCCCAAACCCCTCAAGACTCAATAAAGCTATGGGACTTTATTGAGGTCTCACACGGACTTCTTGAGAGAATTTGTAAAGTGATATTGCACTGTTTTGTTTTATTTGCCAACATTCATGCACGTTCACGTTTTAACCGCCTCCGTGGTCTAGTGGCTAAGCCACCGGTTTCAGACTCAGAGGTCCCGGGTTCGATTCCCAGCGGGGGGTACATCTTTGTGTGCTCGGTTTGGTTGGTGGTAGGGCTGTTAAATCCGCCTGGCTAGCTACCATCATCTTATCCAAGTCTGTCGCCATAACGACGATGTTTATAGCATAGTTGTGTTCCGACAGTTAGAGTTAAGATAGCCAGTTCCTCAGTGGTTGAGGATTCCGGGTGAAGCGCGCTTCCACCTTCGGCCTTATCGTCACTTACCATCAGTTGAGATGAAGGCCAAGCGCTTACCCGTTACAAGTAAAAAAAAAAAAAAACTTAACTGTAAATAATTCACCATTATTTCACATTAATATTCGACAAAATACAAATTATAAAAAATAAAACAAAACTGCATGACAGTTCACTTTCCCGCCAAGAAGCTGACTCATAGTCATAGATACACAAGCAGTCATATTGTTTTTGCTAACGGCTTTGGACACTAGCACTTTTGACTCCACGCGTTGTAGTTTTTTTCTATTTTGATTTGAAATTATTCAAAATAGCAAAAAAAGACATGCATGCATGGGGCATGGTATTGTTAAAAATGTTTTTATTTTACGATACGCGGCACGGTTGTTTTTACACTTTTTGTTATAATTAATAATTATTATCTAAATCTATCGAACACAGACCGAAAAAAAATGTGGTGTTGTCATCAGAATCTGTCACAGACTACTAAGCTGAGACTAAGTGCTCAGAACAAATTGTTCTGAGACTAAGTGAATAAGTTGAATCTATGGTTTGACTAGGGATGCCAGTGCCATCAAAATAGATAAAGTATCGATATTCTAATCGACTCTTGATAATTATTATCATTTTTTTTTATTTTATTGTATAAATGCATAATGCAGAATAATTTAGGTAGACGTATGCCAATCTGGGCGCATACATTAAGTACTCTATGGGCGAATCAAGAAGATTATAAAGCTGGATACCCACCTAAAGGTGTAGCACGCAATGTATCTGATACTGTACCAAGTACACGGGCGAATTCTCACCCAGGCCGGACTGTACTGTAGGTAGGGTACTACCTATTAATAAAAATAAAATATACTTAATCAATACCTAATCAAATACTCCTAATCAATACAATTGAAAACATTTTTAATAAAAAACTATTCCACTTTGAGATTTTTTATTGCTATTTTCATAGCTGTTTTAAAAGAGTAAGTTCTACATCATTTTTCTCTCTTTCAAAGACTAGGGTACTAAAGAACATTTAATTTTGTAGATCGTTTCTATAGCATATAATCTACAATATTAAGCGAAATACGAGTGAATTTTTAATAGATACATCAAGCCCAAAGGTCCATTTAAGGTGAATGATGTCTTTTCAATTTAAATCATCGACAGATGTTACTTATATTAAAAATTTAAATACTAGGAAAGTATAATATCAGCACTTGCTTGCTTTGATTAAATGTGACGGAAACTCTTTGCCTCCAGTGCCGGGGTAAAGGCTGCGACGCAAAGGTGAGTAAAGCTTTCCAGGAATACGTGGGGCCGTTTCATAAGCATAACTGAATTTCATATTGAACGGCGTACGGAAGTCTTTAACCGTAAACGTTTTAAGGGGCATGACGGCGCAGAGGCTGAGGTCTTAAATACATACATTCATATAATCACGACTAATATCCCATAAGGGTTTAGTCAGAGATCAGGCAAAAAGGACCGCAAAAGCAGTATTCTGCCATAGTCCACTTTTCACCAAATTGCGATTGCAAGTGTGCTCAGCGTGACAGATGGTAGCCCATCGCCGCTCTTTGCTGTTGGATGTATGTGCAGTATTTAGTCCGTTAGTCGCCTTTTATGACACCCAAGGGAAGAGAGGGTGGTAGTACCCTTTCACCCCTACGCAACACGGTTAAACGCCCTGAATATACTGCTACTTTTTGTAGTTGTGTGAAGGCAGCTCCTTATAAAAGACTACCAACAGATGCGTTCCCTTGGGTGTCGTAAAAGGTGACAAACGAACTGAAAACTGATCATACATCCAACAGCATAGAGCGGCGATGGGCTTATCACCTGTAAATGCAAATGTACTATTGTCATTTTGGTGTGTCGTGGACTGTGGAAGTGCACTGCTTTTGCGGTCCTCCTTGCCTAGTCTGTGAGTGTTGCCGAACTATCGATAGTTTAACTATCGATATGTTGACCAATTCACCGCCCAGATATTGGTTAGACCTTCTCAAAACTTTTCACATAACAATTCAAATATTTCAGTATTTTGAAGCACAAAGGAGCTCAAGTTGTTTTTAATTTGTTACATAAAAGTACATACATACATATACAAATAACCACGACTATTATCCCCGAAGGGTTTCAGAGACCAGGCCATGAGGACCGCAAAAGCAGTCCTCTATGTATAGTTGACTATTAGTCCTCTATCTATACTAGACTATCGATAGTTGACCTCGGAAATAATCAATAATATCGATAGGCCTATTGATGGAATCAATACGATCGATAGTACCTATTGATTGCTCAGTTTGGTATAATAGTATCGGCATACTGCAATACCATCGATAGTATCGATAGTATTGAAGCTCAATATCGTAATTACTATCGATAGTATCGGCTACGGCTACGGCATGGCTGTTGTAACAACAGTCGATACTATCGATAGTGTCGATACTACCGATATGTTTGCCCTATCGAGAGTAGGCTGTGACTCAATAGTATTGTTTATGAAATATTAATATAGATAGCAATACTATTGAGGTAAAGGCTTACAGCATTAAAATGTTCTAAGAGTAAAGGTCACTATCGATAGGACAACATTATCGATAAAATGTTTAATATAATAAATCAAACTTGTCTAAGCGTGGACCGGCAATTCAAAGGTCACGGGTTCGAATCCCGTTCGAGCTTTCCTGATACTGGTTGTTTTTTTCTAGTAAACATTTTATCCTATATCTATATAGCATTGTGAATGCATAATTTTAGTAATAAAAACATTATCGATAGTATGTATTGTTATTGCAATATTCAGCAGCAATAGTATCGATACCATCGATAGTGGCTTCGATATTAAGCTTCGATAGTATCGATACCGTGTGTCGATAGTATTGACGGTTACGGGGCTACTAAATTTTTTTTTATGTGCACGTCATATTGACTACATCCTGCCTGACGGCAATCAGCCGATGCATTCCAAAATAACGATAGCGCTCCTCACTGTGAAACAAACACGGTAACAGGCGCACCCATTCATGACGGCCTGCATAGATGCTGTTTCACGCCCTGCTTAAAAGACCCGGGACTATAGGAGCTAGGAAACATGCGCCGGCAGAGAATTTCAAAGCCGAATGGTCTTATAGAGGAACGACTTGCCAAATTTTTTGGTACGAGTGCTGATAGTCTGCACAGTATGATGGTGGTTCCTAAGACCAGCACGTGTAGTCCGGGACGGGGAAGGAGAGGGCGGGATTAGATTAAAAAATATATTCAACAGCATAATGCGGCGGCGGCGGCGATGAGCTCCCCACACACACACACACGCACACACACACACACACACAAACTTTTATTGTACCTAGTAATGTATAAAAGGTTAATAATTGTAAACTGTATGTATAAATACTGCCCTACCTCTGATACTCTTTGGGGGAGGGCGTTGTTATCTGCTACACAGTTTTTAAGCTTAAGCGGGTAGCATCGTTTAAAAATGTTATATTTGAAACCATTTATCGTTCAATAAACACATTTTATTATTTACTAGCGGCCGCTCGCGGTTTCACCCGCGTGTTTCCCGTTCCCGTGCGAATTTTGGGATAAAAAGTATAGTAAAGTTCTTCTCCACAGTTAAAAGACTTCCTGAATGGGCGGGGTGGGTGGGCGGGTGCCCGTCCATCCTTTAACTTTTGACGATTCAAAATGCTTATTCTAAGTTTACTGAATAAAGAGATATTGATTTGATTTGAAATGAAATTATATTATCTGAACGTTAGACCTTAAGTAATTATATCAAACATTACACACCCCACCCAAGAGAAGAGAGGGGGTGGTAGTATTTTTTCACTGCTACGCGACACGTTGAAGTCAGGTTACAAATCAATATTTTTAAATAAATACGAAATTAAATTTAAAGAAAATGCAACCAATATAAATGTTAAGTACACTTACATACGTGTCTTAGTTAACTTTAGTAACATGCCTATTGTAAACTGCATCCGTAACCGATTAAATTAAGCCGGTGCGAAACAAGTTCGAACCGGTTATAACTAGATGAGACTGGCGCAAACCGGTAACAAAACATGTTAGTGATAGTTTAAAGCTGTACATTCATACATCACGCCTGTTTCCCTGGGGGTAGGCAGAGATCACGCTTTCCATCTTTAAGGTAACAACAGATTATAATAACATGTATCCTACTAATATTATAAACGTGAAAGTTTGTAAATATGGATGGATGTTTGTTACTCTTTCACGTAAAAACTACTGAATGGATTTGGATAAAATTCAGCATACAGATAGTTTATAATCTGGATTAACACTGTACTGGCCAAAGCCCTAACTGCGATAGGTCGGGATATTTGTCCAGTAAAAGGCCAGTGGACTGTATAAAAAGCTGGTGTATTTCGCAACTGTACAGATCGACCCGACAATGAAATCGCCCGAGGTTTGTGTGACGTGCGCCCGAGTGGCTCGTAAGACGTCGTAGCGAAGATTGCTGTGTTCGCCGCGGTGAGCGGCGCGCTGCTTTAAGCCCGCATTGCCCCTCCGCGTCTCTTCTGTGAATGTGGAGTTGTGGACTCGGTCCGTGCGGCCCTGTCCTGACCATATACTCCCCGCGTTGAAGTTTCTTCAATGGATTCCAATGGCAGGGGGCGTTCTTTCACGAGAACCGGAGCTCCCTCCTTGAGGTGGCCTCGAGACTGGCGCCATTTGGGTTTCTGTTGAAGCCACAAATGTAAAATTAGAGAACTGATGCCAAAACTGTTGATTGAGAAACTCGATGCGCTGGAATCTCTGCAGTGATGTTGTTCTGTGGATGAGGCACAAAGATTAAAGATCGTCCAATAAGAAAATGGCAGGAGTCAGTGAATAGAAATCGGAAGGGTCGTCGGAAATATGGGTCAGAGGTTAGGAGTTGAGATCTGAGGATACCTTCAACCTGTACCAACAATGTAGACATCTCCTCGTACGTCAAGTGAGTTGAGTCCAAAACGCGCCTAATGTAGTGCTTGGTCGATTTGACTGCAGGCTACCACAAGCACCGAAGTGAGAAGTGTATGCTGGAAAATACGAAAAGTTTATGTTCTGCTTACCAACGTTACAGTGTGGCAGTGGCAGTGGTTTTATCACGCGTGACAATTAATTGAACGCACCCACAAAGGTAGTTCCGTTATCGGAAAACACATTCTGCTGCTTGCCTCGTCTAGCAATAAACTATTTAAGTCTCAATGAATCGGTGTTTGGTTAGGTCTTAGACAAGTTCAAATGCACAGCCTTTGAAGCAAGGCAAACTAATAAACCAATGTATGATTTAACTAATTATTATTGTGAACCTCGCCCTTTTCTGGTTGTTATCATAACTGGTTCCGCATAATTTATCTCAGTTTCAAGAAAGGCCAATTCAAGTCAGACCCGTTACTTTGGGAGCTCTCCCATCATGACCCATGATTGACTGGATCGCTTGTCCCTTGTGCATTTACACATGGGCGTATGTGTATAGTACGCTTAGGTAATTAAGTTTGTGTAAGTAAGTTGTGGGCCGCAATAAAGTTGCGCCTTATGAACTGATAAAAGCTCAAGAATAAGTAACTGTTATGATTATGAATAACTAATGAAAATAAATTTAAATTAATTCAGCAAAGCAAAGAAGGACAATTGCGCCACTTAAGGTCAGCCGAACCTTCCTGTGTCTCCGAAACACGATGACAAACATAGGGCTTGTATCTTGTATTTAGTGTATGTATGTATTTTTTCCGAGGGGTCGAACCTCCACGGATTTTTTTGTAGCAGACGCTGCGATTTTGAACTCTTGGGTCAACATGCCGTAAATCATTGAAGGATTTACCTGACGTTGTGACGGCTGATGCGTCAAAGACAACGCGTAGCTTTGTTGATGAGCTGAACTCGTTAATTTTTTTTGTTGTGTGTTATTTTTTCTTATTTGTGTGTTTTTGTTTATGTTTGAATAATTTGTGACTGTGTTTAAGTTAAAATTGTTACTCTTGCTAGTGCTCAAGTGTCCCAAATCTAGATAGTCCTTGCTGTGTGATTGAAATGAATCACCTAGTGCCTTTGGCGACTTCTTTAGAGGTAATGTTACTACAAATCGACCTTTTGGATTTCGAACTGGAGTATTTATAAAGGTTTGCTCGCATGCTTGTTCATCAGGTGTCTTCGGCAGAATATTGTCTAGCTCCCGAGACTCAGAAAGTGGTGTAGTCTCTCTAGAGATCATGCACATAGACGTGTCAGTTTTAGTACCGTGTACACAGCCTGAAACAAGCCAGCCTAGTTGGGATTCAAACAGTATAGGTTTTTGTCTCCCTAACTGGATACGATTTGTGCCTATCACGTTCCAAAATAAGTCCGCACCAACTAATATGTCGATGGTTGACGGGATATGGAAAGTAGGATCGGCTAAGCAAATACCAGAGGGTATCGACAAGTTACTTATGTCAATATGAATGTTCGGTAGGAAAGATGTAATGTTCGGCAACACGAAACAGTCAATGTTCGCCCCATAGTCACTAGTACAAGACTCTATTCGAAAAGAGCAACGTTGTGAGCTACGGGAAGTCAGACTATTAATGCCTGTTATTTTAGAAGTTGTAGGTGAAGTAGTTATACAAAGCTTACCACAGAGATCTTGTGTGACAAAATTGGCAGTACTCCCATTGTCCAGTAGAAGCCTGGCCACATGCGGCGTACCCCTGCTGTCAAACACCTTAACCAATGCTGTGGAAAGTAGTACATGCGGCGTTAAAGCAAACTGGTTGTGTCTTGCGGATAAAGCAACAGTGTCGTGAACGTGAATTGATGGTTGTAACGGCTGTTCAAAATGAAGCAAAGTGTTGTGTTTTACATTGCAGTATTTGCAATGTCCAAGCTTGCATTTAGCTTCAGGATTACCAAAGCGCAGACAATTTAAGCATACCCTAAACTCCTTAGCTTTATTATTGCGAACTTCCACAGATAGTCGGCGAAATGACTCACAGTTGAATAACAGGTGGTCTTTATAGCATAAGGGACAGCGAATCGTGTTTGGTGTCCTACCGGAAGATACAATAAAGCTCTTTTGCTTTGAATGAGTTGGCTCTGATTTAACGGCGAAACCAAGCTTCGATTCCTCAATAGTCTCTAAAAGATCAGCTCTGTTGGTTAAAAATTTAATAAATATGTCTAGAGTAGGGGGACTATCTAAGCTGTTCCTACGTTCTTCCCATTCGCGACTAGTAACGCTATCAAGTTTAGTAGACATCATATAAATCACCAAACTGTCCCAGTAATCGGTAGGTTGACCTAAGGTAGCAAGTGCTCTGAGATTTTTGTTAGTGACGTCTACTATGTAGCGTAATGCTTTGCTAGATTCTTTAGCAATGGAAGTGACATTGAATAAAGCCTGTACATGGTTGTTGACAAGCAAGCGTTTGTTGTCAAACCTTTCGCACAGAAGCTCCCAAGCTGATTGATAATTATCAGATTTAAAATCAAGGCTCTTAATGACTAAAGCTGCAGAACCCTGCAGTGAAGCGCGCAAATAGTGATATTTGTTAATGGGATCAATGCTATGGTTTGTGTGAATTAGCGATAAAAAGGTATCTCGAAACTCGAGCCAGTGCTGATAACAACCATTAAAGTGCGGTAAATCAATTTTTGGAAGTCTCACAACATTATGTGCATTGCGAGAACTTACCTCAGACCTGTCAGTGACCCGGTGAGTTTCAATGAGAGCACGAGCAGAAGCGGCAAGCGAGAAATATTGACTCTCGAAAGTATCCCGTTCCTCCACCTCGGGCTCGTCCAATAAATTGTCCATTTCAGCCTGTAACGCATCGAAAGCATCGTATAAATTTTCAAATTTGTCAAAACGTAATTTTAATTCGATTTGTAGTTCCAAATCACCAAGTTGCGAACTATCCTTAATGTTTGTCATGTAGGTATTAAACGACGTAAGCTTTGATTTAATCGCACCACGTTTCTTCTTAAATCCTTTATTGACTCCTTAGAGTCCTTAGACATGTTGAGAGAATTTGCAAAAAGGGTTCAAAATTAAAGAAGAAAAGAAAACTATTTACTAGTATTAACTAGTATGCAACTAGTTGGAAAGTTAAATTGCTGATAATCAACAAGGACAACCTATTTAAAAAAGGCAATGCCTAAAATGTTTTCAATCGACTAGTTTTTTTATGTTAAAGTTTAGAAATATCGAAATAGTTTAGGAATTAAAAAAAAAGAATAAAAGTTGTATTGGATAGGTACTAGTATTAACTAGTTTTAAATTAGTTGTAACTTATTCAACAATCATTAAAGAAAAAAAAAATAATAATAATTTTTGCTCGACTGTGCCTTTTGTTTTTTTTATACGTTAAAAGTTAAGAAAATGTCTAAAAATGATCGAGTGTAATAAATAGGAAAATAAAATAAAAACTAGTATTTACCAGCGTGCAACTAGTTGGTATAATTTAATAATAATCAGTGACAATTATTATTAACAATTTAGTACAGCAAAAGCAGAAAATATCACTAAATCGTATAGTGCTATATGAAGTTAAGTACTACTAGAACCAACCACTAGCTAATATCTAACTAGTAATTGTTAGCAGTATCACCAATCTAGTTACTAACAACCGTTAAATACGTTAAAAACACTCTCAACGTAAATTCGCAAACTAAAAAAAAACTAAAGGCAGACCAAAAGCAACTATGTACTTGTGACTACTAAAAACACAATTTATTTGCACTAACTACTGCTAACAAAGACTGCGCTATTTTACTTATCTAAAAAATCACATCACCAAATAAAGTTTAAGTGTTATGACTAATTATGTAATAAGCATCTAATAAGTTTAACTACGCAAAATAATTTTAACGTTACTGTCCTTGAGTTGTGCCGTGCCGCGCGATCGCGAAACGCAAGCGAGCGCTCGGTCTCGGTCACCGGCCGCTTATTGTCGAGCTACCGACCTATAAAATAAAAAATTATTTAGCATAAAATGTTAAAGAAATGTGTTCTAAATGTTTGGATTATGAAATGTAATGATTTTGATTAAATGATGATAATTTGTTACGAGAAAAACTGATAGTTGTTTATGGAATAAAGCAAAGAATAATGATTAACGTTTAATGTCATATGACTAATCTGTTGATTTGATATTGACTTCACAGTTTTAAATGCATAGTATGATTTACATGACATAGGGCGGATTCGACCAAACTGGAATAAGTTCTTATACCTAGATTAAATGCCGAATTTGTATAGACTAATCTCGGAGTAAGTCTTATTCTAATTTGGTGAAATTGGACCTAAGTATTGTAATGCAACTGGAACAATGAATTATGTTTAATGTTTTTAATTATAATTTAATAGTGATGTAACGATTTCGTAAGACTCAATATTTTATTAAAATAATGTTGTACTTAACAAATATTATTTTCATTACCTACTTTATTTTTCATGCGAAATCAATTTGTTTGGTAATAATAATTGATGAGTAAGTAGGTACAGTAGGTACGCTAATAAAACTGAGATGATGTTACAATGTAATGAAACAGGTGAAAATATGAGAAGAAAAGAGATGGGAAAGTGAAAGTGATGAGTGAATAAAATTGGAACGATCTCACGGTCTTTGTGCACTATCCTCTCGATGTTTTTCTTGAATCTTCAGTCCGAAGGTGATGCTGACGACCGCCAATTCTTGACCGACGCGAGTTTGGGTTTGATGTCCGTGAATGTCAGCTTAAGTGGCAAAGCTCGATGTCCTCAGCAATGTTCATCCGGAATTATGATGTCCCAACAGCGTCAAGTAGTCGTGTGTAGTCTTGGCTGGAGTCGTGATGACCTCTAGATGACCGCGGATGACTCGTCGAAATTTCGAAAAGACGGTACGCGAATACTTTACGATGGCGAAGATGGACCAAAATGTACTGGCCACAGCCCTAACTGCGATAGGTCGGGATATTTGTCCAGTAAAAGGCCAGTGGACTGTATAAAAAGCTGGTGTATTTCGCAACTGTACAGATCGACCCGACAATGAAATCGCCCGCGGTTTGTGTGACGTGCGCCCGAGTGGCTCGTAAGACGTCGTAGCGAAGATTGCTGTGTTCGCCGCGGTGAGCGGCGCGCTGCTTTAAGCCCGCATTGCCCCCCCGCGTCTCTTCTGTGAATGTGGAGTTGTGGACTCGGTCCGTGCGGCCCTGTCCTGACCAAACACATAGGATACTTTTATCCCGATATTCCCACGGGAACGGAAACCACGCGGGTGAAACCGCGAGCAGCATCTAGTGTTATATAATTATGCCAGTCTGATTTTAATTACTTGAATTATATAGACTTACAAAATAAGTTAATTTGGATACTGTTTCTGTTAACTATAAAACAATTAACATCACTAATACAAAAGTCAGACACAATAAAGTGGCCCATAAACGCTTATCATTATTTTTGTGGTTAAGGTAATGATTCACCATACCTAACTAATCTACCACCAGTTCGGATTTTGGGAGAGCCTTCGACTGAGAAGAAGCTGGCAAGAAACTCAGGAGGCCTTACTTTTTTCTTCCTCTAAGTAACAAAAGTTATAATGTCGTCGCCAAGTCATACAAAATACATTAAAAAGAAATATATGAATACAAATTACTAATCATTAATAAGTTATGCTGGTACATGCACTATGTCCATAATATTTGTCATTTACCTAATCTAACACTTTATAATAACCTTTACTCATTTTCTAGTTTCAAGTTATACTTGTAACACTTCAATGTTAGAAATATAGCCTCTTTAAAAATGTATACACCGACATTTTTCATTGGTTTTGGAGCCGAAAACGTTATAATACAAAAAAAGTGTTGTACCTATTTAAGAAATAATAACCGCTTTACGAGCA
This sequence comes from Scoparia ambigualis, assembly GCA_963921215.1. Classification (NCBI taxonomy): domain Eukaryota; kingdom Metazoa; phylum Arthropoda; class Insecta; order Lepidoptera; family Crambidae; genus Scoparia; species Scoparia ambigualis. The sequence continues at coordinate 10,428,031 of OY992526.1, forward strand.
AGGATAAAAAAGTTGTAAAAGTGACTTTTTGTCGAAAACACATAGTAACGTTCTAGTTCACATAGTAAGACGGCGCGTTTGAAGCGCCACGGTCGTTGACTTTTATAAGATCGTCCGGTACTAAGGGTTCTTAAAATTTTTATTGATATTTTTTTAATGATTTTTATGCTCATATTTTTAGTTTTACAAGCTAAATAGCTTCTACTGATGATAAACATGAACAGGGTTTCGGCTCCAAAACCAATGCAAAATCTCGGTGTATAAAGTATTATCATCAGTATAAAGTATTATCACAAGTATTATCAATAGTAAAATACTTTATCATTAATAAGATCCATCCATACTTTATCATTAATAAGCAGTGACACATACCTACGTTGATTGCATTTTTTCCCTTTTCCTTCCGTTATAAATATATTTACTTACCAATGAATAAACACATACGTAGTTACATACGTCATTAATCCAGGACTATTATCCCCGATGGGTTTAGTAAAATTTTAAAACACTGACAAAAGACGACAGCCTCAGGCGGGAATCGAACCACGCACCTTCCGTATTCCGGGCGGCTGTCTTAACAACATTGCTTTATCAAATCTTCGAAGTTTTCACCTCTGAGATCCGAAAGAAATATTTTTACAAAAATTTGAACATTCGGATAAGATGAAGCTGCGTTTATAGATTAATGTTTTTTTAAATAATTTAACGTTTTTATTAACGCTTAAATATTCTTAAGTAAAATATTTAAACACTGAAAAAGACGACAACCTCAGGCGGGAATCGAACCACGCACCTTCCGCATTCCGGGCGGCTGCCTTAACCACTTGGCTACCGAGGTCTGGTTTTCACCAGTAAAATTTTGTCAGTGTTTGATGCTTATGTTTTTAGTCAACATTGTTTCATCATGGTGCGTGGTTCGATTCCCGCTTGAGGTTGTCGTCTTTTTTCAGTGTTTAAAAATTTTACTTAAGTATATTTAAGCGTTAATAAAAACGCTAAAATATATTAAAGAAAACATTAATCCAGAAGGTTATGTCAGGGACTAGACCACAGCTTTTTGTTAAAGCTGTAGGTACATTGAGAATGAGGATACGGACGCCCATCTCATCCTGTCCATCCCTCCACTATTTCTACGCCTTCCTCCAAGATCCTACTCCTTCCCTAAGACTGACAACGCATCTGCGACTCCTCTGGTTTTGTGGCAAAATTTCAATAATAAAGATAGCTATAGTCTTTATCGCAAACCTGCAATATGGTGGTTATAGACGCAAAAGTAAACTCTTCGCGTCTGGATTATAACTCTTTTATTATCGAATTAGTATTCTAATATACTATAGTGGACATATAAACTCTTATATAATTATTTACAACCCCTTGAACAAGTTCGAAATCTTATTTGTAAATCTTCAACCGCTCATGAATAAGTAGGGAAAATTCAATCTTACTGAGTTATAATTAAGGGTGTTTAAGTAACTCAAAACTAACTTGTAAGTTTGGGGACTGTTAACTTCGCTGAGCTGATTATTAGAGGGACAATAGCTTATAACATTTTGAACATTGTAACTGTGTATATAGGCTTTGCATTGGACGCTTTTGTACTTACTTATTAGTTCTAGTTCCTAACGTAAATAATACTTAGTTGGCTGCAAAGTCTTTCTTAAAACAAATAATGCTGGCTATAGAATTTACATACATACTATTTTATTTATTTATTTTGCTTTATTTGGAAAACAATCAGTGACAAGTTAACTGTTATTATTAACTTACTTTTGCACTATTAAAATGTTTTCACCTTAGAATAATAACGCTATAGAAAGATAGTCTTAATACAAGCGCTCTGTCAAAAATGAAGCACTAAACCGATTCACACACGCGTGACTAGTACTTGCTGCACGCATGGCTGTGATCTGCTGTCTCTTTCTAATTCTATGAATATGAAAGAGACAGCGCTGCGGCAGCCGCTGCTACCGAGGCTTTAACTTAGAGAATCACACTGCAGTACGTTAATATTTTGACCTAATTAACTACAAGATAATATGAAATACTGAAAGCTTACCTGTGAAAAGTGATGTTATTACACTTCTTTTGTTTTTCAGATGTGTTGTGACTTGTGACACAATTTAACTGCACAAACCGTCATATTTTTTTTGTTTTTGCGAGACACGTTCGGCGCGCTTTGACATTGAACACTACGGAGCGGTCCGGCGTTTGGAGCCATTTATGGCTCCAATGAAGGTGCTTCAAAATAGGCGCGCGGACTTGGTTTCTATAGCGTTATTATTCTAAGTTTTTCACATATGTTTAGCTAAAGAAAAAACACACTATCGTCACTTAGAAAGAATATTTAAAAAATAGAAAATAAGTAACTGAGAAAAAAAATCCATATAATCACGACTATTATCCCCCAAGGGTTAGTCAGAGACTAAGCAATGAGGATCGTAAAAGCAGTCTACTGCCATAGTCAAAGTTTCACTAAGTTACAGCTGCACATGTGCTCAGCGTGATGAGTGGTGAGCCCATCGCCGTCCTATGCTGTTGGATGTATGTGCAGTCTTTAGTCCGTTAGTAACCTTAAGAGACACCCGAGGGAAGAGAGGAGTGAAGTATTCTCTTAGTGAACTATTATATCACACGGCGATAGGGCTGTTAGAATAACTTGATTATAATTTAAGTTATGGTAATTAATTAAATATAAACTAGGAACGTTGTGGTGTGAAAGAAGATATAGTGACTAGTGTTGAAAAAGGATTCCTTAATAGTTTTCGACATGTTGAGAGAATGAATGAAAGCAAGTTGGAAAGGAAGGCCTCGACGCACGTACCTGGATCAAATCGGAAGTTTTAACCCCTCACTCTTGGATTTTTTTGACAGTTTTTTGACACTAATTGTCAACGTCAAATTTGACAGAATCGAGCATAGACTATACAATATTTTGCGATAACAATACATAAGATGAACCACAGAAGCGAAATAACCAAACTTGTTCATACTAAAGTAGTCTGTAAGTATATGAAAACACGGTACAAAGTCAAGTGTGTTTTTATAGGTGCGGTCTCATGCAACCGCTTGGGGTTTGAAGGGTAGAAAGGTCAGATCAAGTCAAGAGTACCCTAAATTGACCAGCGTGTATGAAGGGATTAATGAATGTGGATGAAGCGAAAGAAGTCTGTAAGGATCGCAGCAAGTGGAAGGATGTGGTCACTGTCTATACGCCTCCGGGAAGAAGGCGTATGTATCATGATTATCATATATCATCATCATTACATATCATAAAGTAAAGTCGCCGTTTTCCTCTGTCTGTGGCACCCCACTATTCTCTTATACCACGCAATGGATTTTTATGCGGTTTTCACTAAAAGATAGAGCCTTAACTGAGGTTGGTTTTTGTTTTTATTTTGTACACATATTTTGTTTTGTTTTGTTTTTATTTTGTACACATATTGTTGACATATATTTTTAAATAGCTGAATTATGACGATCTTTCTAAGTTAGCGTGGACGAAGGCGCGGGCGGGCCGCTTGTTATGTATAATTTAACAATTAAATGAGTGCATGGGGGCACACAAGGAGGTCGCTGGAGCGGCGACTAAGCTATTTGGTTTGCAATACTGTTAGTTAAGCCAGTTTCACAATGTCGGGTCACTAGATGGGTGCCCAAATAAAATGAAACAAATCTAGCTCCTCCGTGCCTTCGTGAAGGCATGCCGTTGGTCCCGGTTGTTGTCGTAAGATGGCAGTCGTTAAAACCCACCAACCCGCATTGGGCCAGCGTGGTGGGTTATGGCCCAATATTTTCGAATAGAAATAAAATGTATAATAATATGTAAGTTTACTGACGGACATTGTCAAATCCTTATTTTTTTTGTGAGACTAGAATAGCAGTAATATAATAACACGAATCACTGTCTAATTACAACATTTCAGATAAAACAACAACCTGGCTGACAGAACACAACCTACAAATTAATTTATAAAAAACATAATTAATGTCCTTTCATCCCTATCAAAAACCACTGAGGTTTAAGGCACTTTATTCTCATTTTTAACAATTTCTATTGATTGTACCGCCACCAATATAAAACATACAGTTCTAAAATTCATATATAATATAGTTGAACATATTATCTAGTAACTCTTAAAGACAGAAACATGATTGGTAATACTTCAGTCGATAGAAAAAAAAATCAACAAAGATAGCTCTGTTCAACATTTTAAAAGAGCTGTAAGTCAGATTTTATGCCTACAGCGCTCGGAATACCTCGCCTTAAGTGGTACTTCTCTGTATTAAATGTATAATTCTGTTTCTGTTAGTAAATAAATAAAATAACTCTATCCTACTAATATTATAAACGCGAAAGTTTGTAAGTATGGATGGATGTTTGTTACTCTTTCACGTAAAAACTACTGAATGGATTTAAATGAAATTCAGCATACAGATAGCTTATAACCTGGATTAACACATAGGATACTTTTTATCCCGATATTCCCACGGAAACGGCAACCACGTTGGTGAAACCGCGAGCAGCCGCTAGTACATAAATAAATCTCCACGTGGTATTGTCTACATGGGAGGCTTGTGCCCAGCAGTGGGACGTTTATAGGCTGATGATGATGGGAGCACATGAGGACATCGATGGCGCAGCAGTTAAGGCGTTGCTTTTCCAGTTAAGCAACTTTCATACATACATATAATCACGACTATTATCCCCGAAGGGTTAGTCAGAGACTAGGCAATGAGGACAGCAAAAGCAGTCCTCTACCATACTCCACTTTTGACTAAATAGCGATTGCACATGTGCTCAGCGTGACAGGCGGTGAGCCCATCGCCGCTCTATGCTGTTGGATTTATGTGCAGTCTTTAGTCCGTTAGTCGCCTTTTACGACACCCAGGGGAAGAGAGGGGGTGGTAGTATTCTTTCACCGCTACGCGACAGAGGCAACCTTCGATAAAAAGAGTCTGATAAAAACACAAGAACACATAGGTACGCCATCATTTGAAATCAAATCAACGCTACGATTTGTAAAGTAATTACTCGATGGAGAATGTTTTTTAAACTAATAATTCATATCTCTTTGTGCATACCTTTAGTGTCACTCTATGTGTTACTGTTTCTCGAAAGAGACATCATTGCTGTTAGTAGTTTGCTGGTTCTCTCTCAAGAAACAGTAAAAAACAGAGTTAAACTACAATGTGCACTAAGAATTGTAAATAGGTAATTTGTTTAATAACATTTTTCAACGAATTCTGCCCTATCCTACGGACAAACTCGAGAGATTCACGAGAAAAAACCATTGAGAATGGCGTCTTTCTTTCAAAAAAAAGGTAATAACTTCGCGTCGCATGATATTTGAACAAAGAATTTTAAATAATTAGTTCACGAAGATTCTTCTTCAAATAAGGTCTTAGTATACTCGATGTATAGGACTTTCTAAAGGGAAAACAAGTCTAAACAGCGCGCCGCACAGCCATCAATCGTGGCTTGCAATAGAAATTTTTCCTATGAAACGTCATAGAAGGGGCGGGCGACCGTTTCAGTTCAGACGTCTGAAAAGCCAGTCGACTTCCAACCTCAGTGAAGGTAGGACGTACCGCGCTCCGATCGCTCTGCCGTCTCGTAGCTCGCTCCGTAAGAACGAGTCGTAGCCAACGTGAGTTAGTGGCGTGTGTTTGTGACAATAATGGCTAAGTCGAGTTTCGTTTTTTGAGAGTTGTTTTGTTCAGTTTTTTTTAGTTTTGAGTTTTTTTTTATTTAATTGTTTTTTTTTTTCAATTGTGAGTGGCAATTTGCGGATTGGTATTGTTTTAGTTTTTCGTTTAAACATTTATTGTGGAAACGTCGGACGGAGGCTGATGTAAGTACTTTAAATTTTTATTTTTTATAAATAACATTTCTAGTCTTATTGTTATTATAGGACTTGATGAGGGAACGAGATTCTTGAATGGAACTGGAGAGGCCCGACAGTGGGACAGAGTAGGTTAAATTACAACAAAAAAGTGTATTTAACTGTGTTTTAATTTTATGAGATAATGTGTTGGAACACTTAATTCAATATGTTTACTTTAACTTAATCTAACTTATTTTCATTCAAATGTGGTCAATGACGACCTCCGTGGTCTAGTGGTTGGCACGCCGGTTCTGGAGTCACCATCTCTGAGGTTCCACGCTTGATTCCCGGTCGGGTCAATATAGAAATAACTACTTTTCTAAATAATTTTCGGGTCTGGGTTTCTTGTATAATAAGTATGTTTATCCATTATCTAACAAACAAGTTTCAATATAACTTAACTAGGGCTAGATTGGGTAAAAGAGTGGAAAAAGTTATTTATTTCTTTGAACTGCTTTTTTGTACCTATTACTTTTTACGCAGTCTTTAGTTCGTTTTTTATTTTATCGTTTGACGTTCAAATATACAGGCTCAGTTATAAAATATCAGATAGATAAGTGTTCTTATTAACTTTTTCTAGAATTTCTAAATAAATTTTTTGAAGAAGAAAAATAATAAAAGTACGTAGATTTTCAATGTTTAAAACTTTACTCGAAAAGAAACAATATGAAATAAATCTTGTAACGGTACAGAATGAATGGTATCCGTCCGTTAGTAAGGAAGGTGTGGGAGTAGCATTAAAATAAATATTAATGCGTAGCACCATTAATATAATAAGCATGAAAAAGGGAATAATAAACTAGTTCAGAATAATGGTCAATGGTCTAGCGCTTTATCTTTAGTTTGAATTTCGCGGGGACTGCTCTGCGCGTCCCTTGCGGCATAGGCGGCGTCTAGCGGAAGTTATTTACGTAAGCTTCGCATAAGGTTGCTAGTTTGACTTCTTTATTTTGAATTTCGCGGGGACTGCTCTGCGCGTCCCTTGCGACATAGGTGGCGTCTAGCGGAAGTCATTTATTTGGGCTTCGCGTAAGGTTGCTAGGTTGACTAGGACCGTATTTTATTTTGAGGTTCGCGGGGACTGCTCTGGGGTCGGCAAAGTGGTTCACCTACGGGCGGACGCCATCTATGGTCGGAATACGGAACTTTTGATAGTTTCCCAAAATATAGGATTATTGGCTTAAGTGGAGGATTATTAAGAGGGAATTGTTAATAGAAGGCTACATTTAGATATTCAAAGATGAAATATTGGCTATCTGACGAGATTTGGTTAGATTATGGGAAAATTTTAGAATTGCGCGGCGAAAGCGGCAATGAGCGAGCGAGAGGTTGAGAAAAAGACAGAAAGAGAGGTCGGATGATAGCTCCACGTGGCGCGACGCGAAGGCAGGGGGGCGTCGGGGAAACGGCTAGCGATTGGTTGAAGGGAAGAAAAGCGGACTCGCGCGGGCAAATCTTAGGCGCGCGTGGCGGGAAAGTTAAGATGCTTGGGAAAATTAGCGGACATTCAGTTTTGGGACGTCAACGGAGCGGTCCAACTTAAGAGTGCGGTACGACTCATACGGGAAAAATAGCGTCCGAGCTTGGTAGTGCGCTAAGTGATATTCGAGCTGCGATATTAATTAAGATTTGTGAAATTGAAAGTTATTAATAAAGTAAACTATTGCGATCGCAACTCGAATCCGTTAACAGAATGAAGTATTCTGGGGTGCATCGGCTGAAACGAGTCACGGTGACAACAAAAACCTATGTACCTTTCAACAGACTTCGGTCTGGATGATCTTTGATTGTATTTAATAAGATCGGCGTTTTACACTATTACGCTAAACAATACACTATCTTCGACGGAGTAATGGGGGAGAGACAGTTGTCTCCCTAGTGAAAGTTGAAGATAGGTCAGACACCATTTAGCTGGAGGTAGACCCGTATGACCCAGTCCAATCTCGAGTCTATCTCCATACATACAGTGTAGGGATAGGAAAATAACACACTGAGTATACTGGCTCGACTGATAGAACATTTAGGAGTTAGTTGCTTTCAGGGGCAATGCGACTCTCACCACACACCACGAATTTAAATTAAATGAGGCTTGGCCTAGTTTGCAAGGTACACAAGAGGGACTGTTAGTTCGACAAAATATAGGCATTTTCAAGTGAGGAAAGTTGTAGGAATCTATAGGTAGGCGGATATATATATATATATGGCTAGTTATTAATTCAGACTAATAAGGCAGGGATAATTAAGTTACAGCGCTAAATAAAATTATGATGAAGTGATGTGGGTCCTAGCTAGGCAAGTAATCTGTTACCGCAGTCCGGTAAAATTCTAATTGTTTTCCTAAAGTTGTTACCAATTAATTATTCATTTTAAATAATTAACAGAAGTATGATAATATCGTACCATCATTACTTTGGAGTACCTAAAAGTCTAGACTGGTTTTCTATTACAAGAAAAATACTAAAAAGTTATAGCAAATAAGCTTAGTCGTACTGTGATGTTTGATTTCTAATGCTGAAATGACCAAACAGGCATTTTTTAGCTTTCCCTGGGATGCAATACGATCTCATATCGCTACACTCTTCAAGGTGTTAAAGTTTTACATCCGATACCTTAGCAAAAATAAGCTGATACAAACTGAACAACTAAAACCAGTTTAGAACCTAGGATAAGTCGTTGAAAGAAGACATTGCAAGCTATGAGCTTCTAATAATCTGAAACATAGAAATAATTGATTGATAACAACCAGCTAATTAGCCTGACAATGGTCTACTAATACCATTTGAATAGACCTCTTAAGATATGTAAGTACTTACTTCTAATAATATGAAACATAGAAATATTTGATGGGAACAATCTAATCAATCAGACTAATACCTAGTACAGTCTAATTTATACTTATTAAAGTGAGTAAAAGATAACTTCTAAATGTAATTTATTTAATGATTAACAGTGATAATTAACTACCTACTAAAGGTATACTAACTATGATTTAGTAGTCTATCAAATTAACCACTCAGTCTGAGAGACAGAGGGTGTAAGTTAATGGAAAAATAATTAACTACATTCACTCCCTAAAAGTCAGGGATGTTGAATAAATTAGTCATCTTTCAATAAACTTGAGATGTACTTACACTTTATAAGATTTGTATAATGAACACTAAGAGTAACCCAAAGTAATTTACTTCAAATGATAGTATTCTATTTCAGTTCACTTCCTAAAGTCAAGGATATTGAACGAATTTAGCATCCTTTAATAAACTTAAGATGTGATAATCTGCCAATGCAGCCAATCCAATGTAGTTATATTGGAACTTTACAAGACCTGTATAATAAATACTAAGAGTAAATAAAAGTAGTTTTACCTGTATTATTAGCATTCTACTTTAGCCACCGCCTGAAGTGGCGTTTGATTAAATTATCCACCCTTTATAGAACTGAATATAAGTTATTGCATTGAATAATTAAGTTCTTAATGTGAAAAGGATATTTGGATGATAGCAAGCCTTGAGATAAACTCTATTGATTTATGTGGAATAATAAGAATTTAAATTGCTAACACATAGTTCATAATGTAAAATGAAATTAGAGTTTGAGAAGAGATGTAAATTCTCAGTTTGAAAGAATTAAAGCTACAAGCTAATAATTAATGTTAAAGCCAAAGTGGACGGGGCCATAATTAAACAATGAGATGTAATGGCACGCTATGGAGCGGCGGTTGGAGCTCATAAACTTCCACAAGACTCTTATATTTCCACAAGACTTTTAAACTTCCACAAGACTCTTATATTTCCACAAGACTTTTAAACTTCCACAAGACTTTTATATTTCCACAAGACTCTTATATTTCCACAAGACTTTTATATTTCCACAAGACTCTTATAATTCCACAAGACCTTTATATAAATTGCACCAGGCTTCTTATGTATCATGCTACTGATAATAAATAATAATACCTACAAGCTAAGCTATCATCTGATTACCTTTGAGTGGTTACAAATCTTCCCCGCAGCTGCAGTGAAGGATTTAGGTCACAGTTCAGACAGAGTCATTGCTAGGCTACACATATTTATGTTAGGATTTATAGACTGGTAGGTAATTAGGTCAGGAGAAAATAATTTAACACAGGGATAAGCCAATTACTAAACTTTCACGAAAGAACTTGAGTTACTTAAATGCGGTTAACAACGGAGGGTTCACTAGACGATCTGGCCAAAATAGTAGTTATTATAATATTACATTGCTTGACTGAAATTCACTGCAAATAGAATTAAGCTATGCTAAGGTTTCATCATCATACAAACAATACGCACTAAACAAAAACTCCAGACACAACCATTAGATTGTAGATAAATTAGGTTAATTAGTTTTAAGAATTAGATAATAATTTAAGTTAAGGTAAAGCGGCGAGGATGTGTGTATGTATTATAAGCTAGCTAGGCATATAGGTGTGAAAGGCATTAGATTTAGGTTTAGATTTAGGTGTAGCAAATTAATGTTGTGGTGAGGTTACAATTTGGTAAGCCATGACCAGGATTAGAAAGTTAAGTTATAAATTATCATTAATATAGTTGTATTGGATTTCAGTCAAGCGGTAATACTTTAATTTAGAAGTGGGATTTTTCCCACAAATTGTTGTCGTGTTGCGATGTGTGAGTTTAGAATTGGCTTAATAGGGAATAATTCAATGAAGATTAATTAATTCAGAGATATTGAAGAATTATAATTTGACACTTTTCACAATAAACGTTGTTATCTTCTAAAGTTGATTCATACACTTTGTATTACGGGCTCTTGATAGTGGGTGAATTATAATTTGACACTTTTCACAATAAACGTTGTTATCTTCTAAAGTTGATTCATACACTTTGTATTACGGGTTCGACCAATATTGTAGACAGTCGCAATGAGAGCTGGAGCTAAATTTTGTTGTACGAAATCTGTAACAAAAAGATTCTCAGGTTAGGTTAAAGGTCAAAGGAGATAAAACTACAAAACAATAATGTAATGAGTATTATTTGAAATACAATACCTTTCAGTCATTATCTTTTTCTTCTTTATTTAATGGCGGAGTTCGCCAGCATCAGGTACCGTGCGGCTGTTAGGCGTTGTTGGTTTTCCAAAGTTTAATGAGTGAACAAAGTACTTAGATATAGTCAATAACCAAACTATTCCGGGAGTATTAATTTTAAAACTGTTGAGTTATCTGTGAATACTGAAACCTTTAGTAATTGTTTTCTATGAATACTGAAACCAGTATCCAATTTTTGATAGGACGCTAATATATTATTTGTTGACGTTAGGAGCTATGGTAACTGTAGTTTTGTTTCTATTCCTGGTGATAGATTTCATATAGGCATAGGCAACTGGTTCATACAGCCTTGTGTTGAGTTATTTTTAGGATCGTAAAAAGTCGATGGGGTGACATAGTTCAACATTTATTGATTTAGAAAGATTTGTAGAATAGGGGGCGGTTTAATTATTATTGCTGTCGGATGGAAAGGCAAGGGGGCGAGATTGGACAGAATTAACCAACTAAGTTATTGCTGGATTCAATTTATATTATAGGACGGCGATATGCTGTACAATATTATAAAGTTATGACGCTAACAGCATAATATAAAACTAATAATAATTATATTTTGACTAATAATCGTTGAGCGATTGCGGTTTTTAGTTGATGTGCTATTCCACGTATTATAATTTATTTTGTTGGTTATGTTAGAGAAAAAAAAAAAAATTATAATAGTGTACTTGAGTCTCACATCTGAAATCCATAGAGTAGTTTAGGCTAGTCAAGGACTATAACGTTCTTTGTCTATGGTTGGACCATAGAGACAAATGATTTAGCGAGACCATAAACAATCTAGAATTAGGAATGATTATAAAACATGACGTCATAAAACCAATCGGAGAGGAAACTTCCTTATCGCGTAATCATGTGATTTTGTTATAGCAAGTGGAATCACCTGTTATTTTCCATACCTGTTATTTTTAATACCTGCGATTTTTACATTGAAAGAGATTTTCCTAATACTTATCACGTAGTAGATTAGAATGCAATGACATGGGAAATGCCGCATTTTGTTAGTTCGATAAAATCCTAGGAAAAGTAACATAAAATAATATTTCGGTTCAAAATACACGCGTTGATGAGAAATCGCGATTATAGGGAATAGCAAGTAGCAGGGATGTCATGTAGGGGATAGAATCATGTGACTATTCATTGCTAGTAGGAATTTTGGTTTAAAAGCAACGTAGTTTGGGATGCATAATGTAAACAGATAAATACGTCTAGTAGGCGATAAAAGTCGTTACCGTCTGGAAACAACTATCTAATATCTACTCTATTGTGGGGAGGTTACCTATTAGCGAGGCTAGATGGCGTTGGGTTACCAATAAAAGATTTTATTTTGGATGATGGTAAAAGGGTGCTGTCTAATAATAATATGTATAATTGTAATACTCTTGCAGCGTTGTAAGTAGTCGTTACCGGTAATCATTGCTTCTTACCGAATAGTTGAAATCGTGATAAATAGTTAATTATGAAGGTTTATAAAGGATTATTATTAGCTTAAGATGAGGTTAACGTACGCAGAGGTAAAGCTCGCTGGGCACAGCTTACTATACCTAATTACCTAATATTATCAGTTGTGAGTTACCTAGAAATATCTAAGTCAGGAGAGCGGTGAAAAGGGAAGACCTTACTACATGACTAATTAGTTAGGATAGGTAGAGATAAATAAATCATTAAATTCACTGGGTTGGATTAGCCTATTAAGAAGGGTATCTTGCACAATTGTCTATCTCCGTTGAACGATTAAGATGTTGAAAAAAAAATTGATATTACTAGTTAAGTGTTGTGTGAGAAAGTGTAGGAGGTATACTAGTGGTAGCATAGCACAGGATAGGGTGTAGTGAGGTTATTCTATTACAAAATATTATATATATTTTATAAATCATATCCAATCAGTACTTGTTACAATACTCAATTACAGTACGCAAAGCAAAACATAATCACCCATTTTACAGACAAAAACCATTGAATCGGATGCTTGACCGCGTCTACATAAGCCAGCAGCTTTGCTTGTGGGTAAATCGAAAGAGGCACTTGTACAAGAGGCTGGTACTGACTAATCGGGTAGTGCCGAAGGAGAATATCCTGACGGTGTATCCCAGACACTAGCTTTGGTTAGTTGATGGTTCTTCTAGGGCAACCATGCCGACTTACTAGGGATCATTGACTAGTCGAAGTTTGATTCTACACACACACGACACTAATCTATTATATTTATAAGTACATTAGAACCTGCACTTGGTTATATTTAATTATTGGTTTTATATAAATATAGTTGGGCGGAGATACTCTTGTGGGTGAGAAAGTGTAGGAGGTATACTAGTGGTAGCATAGCACAGGATAGGGTGTAGTGAGTTTATTCTACTACAAAATATTATATATATTTTATAAATCATATCCAATCAGTACTTGTTACAATACTCAATTACAGTACACAAAGCAAAACATAATCACCCATTTTACAGACAAAACCCATTGAATCGGATGCTTGACCGCGTCTACATAAGCCAGCAGCTTTGCTTGTGGGTAAATCGAAAGAGGCACTTGTACAAGAGGCTGGTACTGACTAATCGGGTAGTGCCGAAGGAGAATATCCTGACGGTGTATCCCAGACACTAGCTTTGGTTAGTTGATGGTTCTTCTAGGGCAACCATGCCGACTTACTAGGGATCATTGACTAGTCGAAGTTTGATTCTACACACACACGACACTAAAATATTATATTTATAATTATCTTAGAGCCGGCTTTAATTATATTTAATTGAGGAACGGTAGAAATTATATATGCTGAAGAGATGTTAGTAGGAATACGATAGGCGAATTAGTAGAAAAAAAAAAGAAATGCTTCTCGAGGATACCTAAACGGATGATGGATAATTGTGGAAGGTGGATATTAATTGAGCTTGGGAGCAAAATAGGGGTCGAAAGAAAATATAATAATAGTGGTAGAGAAAAGAAAAAATAGTTGACTGGCTTGAAGTCGAGATTTAACTGCTAAATTAACGAGTTATAGCACTGTTACGCTATAGGGATAACAATAGCGTATGTTATCACATCAATTATAAAGGCGAGTTGCGGGCGGATGTCACGTCATACTCAATAGTTAACTCGTTTTATTATTTTGAAAGTTAACACAAGCTACTTATAAAACAGTGATCGATTTTATATACCACGATTTTAAGTTGTAGGATAATTTTAAACTCATAATCCGCAGAAACATTCAAGCCGGAAATAAAGCGACTGATATTGCGAGCTGAGAATAAATCTCTTAGTGTAAAATTTATTAACAAGTAAATCCCTGGTATTGCGTTATCGAGATTACAATATGAAATCGATTATCACAATTCGAATCATACAAGGTAATTATTTAGATGTTGTCTCGCGTCGACAGGTACAAATTTTAATTTAGATGGGTAAAGACATTAGAACTGAAATGGGTTTCGGATGTGTGACGTTCTTAGGACACGTACTGTTTAGTAGCATAATTTAAATTTAGTAAAATCGGCCGTATTGGACATATTTCGTTTTGCGGATATATATATTTAACCGAGGTTATCGTGGAGGTAGCCATAGTTCAAAGTTTACTAAACCCGACCTAGAGTCATAGCCTATCTTTATATGTCAGAAGAAAATAATAAATTTATAAGTAGTAGATTTTAAAGTCAATAGTAAATTTATTTTCCGAGGTGCGACCTGAAACCTAGTTTGCACTAGGACATTCAAATACTTTAACCGGTAATGTTGATTATAATAAATAAAGATGTTCGGAACTTATAATAATATTCTAATACTGCTATATTAAAATTGTTATTATGAAATTAAATAGGGTTGCTTAACAATTGACAAATAATTATTAACTCAATCATTTGTTTTAGTACAAAGTAAATGTCTACGGGTTTAGAGATGATAGGACGAACGAAACGCGGTTTTGACTTGTGGGAAGGTCAGCGCGGACTGTCACAGCGGGATGATTTTGTTGGTTATTTATTAAAATGAATTGCTAGAATTCTTAGATAATCTAGATTATTGGCATCTAATAGGTATGTACGTGATGTAATTGTAGATGATTAAAATTAGTGCTAAGGTAGGTTATTGTCGAAGTTATGACACAACCTTAAAATTGTTAGTTTTAATGTAAACTACATGTTGCATCTAGATTGTTATAAACAAACTAATTAATTGGCAGTTTTCACATAGGCATGTAGGCCGGGACATTGAGTTGATGAAATAATGTTATCAAAATCATTCATCACGGAAAGATAAAGATATTTTAATTGCAAGTGTGAATACAAAAGTTTAGTTCGGGTTAGTTCTATCCTGTTCTATTTTAGTTTTGTTGTAGCATTTTACCTAGGGTTGTTCTAAATTATAAATAATTAAATATTAATTGTCTGTTGTTGTCTTCTACGTTAGAAGAGGAACGGAGAAAGATAAGGGGGACTCATTTTGTTATAGTCAGCTGTATGATAGATAATCCTCCTAGTAAATATTTCTTGTGATTGCGGTAGCAACATAGAGTGTTTATAGGATGTTTTGTTCATTAACTAATTATCTTCACCGCAGCTGTGGATAGGGATGGCTAAAGTATGTGAACAGGGGTGGAGAAGATAGGTCATTATAAATTAAAATAAATACTTGAATTGCAATATGCCTGACTAAATAGTGCGAAGAGATGGAGTAACTATGTTAGAGAAATTCTCTATTGCATAATATTCGAACTTTTGACATTTTCATTTGTAACTTTAGAATTTTGATTAGAGTATTTAACTAAGCGGGTCCAACGAAGAAGGCATGCTGAAAGCGAGGTCTTTGGTCGTCTATGCACACAATAAAATTATAGATGACACAAGGGAGCATTCTTAATTGGCACTGTTAAATTAGTAAAAGTAGCTTGTTTAGGGTGTTCGAATATTTTTAGTCGCACTGGGCACAAATAGAACTTAGTTAAGCGTGTAGGGTTTATTTTGATTTACCTGGTGAAGTAATTGAATCGAAGTTTCGGAACTGTGCTGTAGAAGTGGGAATTACTCAGCACACAATAAAATTAAGTGGTTTCCATTTAGCTTCATTTCCTAAACTAGCCTTTCTTAAAGTTGCGGAAATTCTGCTGTAAGGTGGTTCCTTTGGGGGCGTCTTGTGAAGTCTAAATCAGGACAATTATACTTGACTAACCTATAGAGAGATAATGTCTTAGGCTGCAGAAACAGAGGCCATTGATGGCATTTCATTTTGGCGTGGTCAGGGGATCTCGTGTTGCTGGGGAATTTTACCATCTGGACGGAAGGCTGAAAAGTAAAGTAGAATGCATAATGAGTAACCAATTAGAGTTACAAACATTCGGGAGATTACCATCTTAATAATGTGTCTTGTGCGAGTGTAAAATTAAAATCATCTAATAAAAAATAAAAATAAAAAGAAACTAGCACTATTGAATCACGCAGTTTGGAATTCAGTAAATACGAGAAAGAACTCACGATATTAATTACCATGAATACTAAAACTAAGTGTCACCTTCAGTGGCTTATTATTTACCGATTTGATCGTTATTAGTTATATAAAAGGTAGGAAGTTAAGTAGAGTTGTGGGGGCGGATAAGATAGTTACCGGTCTGTTTATTTTAATAAGAAAATGATATTTTTCAAAGGTATAGGAAAGTAAGGGGATATTGACGTATTATATATTAGCAAATGAGACTAAATGTTGTCTTTCGTACATAATAATAACTAGGGATGAGACATAGTTACTAGATAGGTTTTAGCATAAGTATTTGCTTATACACAAGCTCAGTACTTGTCAATTAGTATACAATGTCCAACGCGTACCGGGGTATTAACAAGTACTTATCGATGACGCATACATTGACAGTTAGATATACATAGCACACAAACTTCTAATAGATCTGAACTACGGGGTAGCTAGTTCAAACTCAAGGACGTGTTTCGAGATGCGTACCCCCTTAGAGTGAATGAGTTTTTCCTAAGTATTTACGATCGACAACCTTATTGTAAGGAGTTAAGACCTCTATTTGTATGCACGGTGTCACTGCGTACCGGACGGAAGCGAGTCTAGTATTCTATCTCGGTTATTTGTAGGATTAGACATAGATGTATCTCATCTAAAATAAAGTTATAACTCTTGGGCGATGATGGTATGCCTACTGGTTTTGGTTGATATGGGGGTTTGGTTAAGATTTCTTATCCGCGGAGAGGAAAATAGGGTTTCGGTTGAAAGAAGTAGCTAATTGGGGATTGTGGAGGACGCGGGTTCGATCCCTGCCTGAGGTAGACAATTGTTCCGACGTTTCGTTATCTTAGGTAATTATATAAGTTAAGATGAGATTGGTAGCGTTGAAGTATGAAGGAAAGTTTTAATTCAAATTATTAATAATTATTCATTAGCCTAGTTGGAACTAAAACCATGACGGCGAAGTGGTTGATGCTTCACCCACGAAAGATCCCAGGTTCGATCCCTAGGTTGCAACATTTAGATGCGGAACAAGTTGTAAGAAAAGACGTAAGTTAAAAGAAGGCCATGATGACAGATGTACTTGAAATTATTCTAGGAAAATAATTTAAAGAATAGAATAATTGAATGGTTCGGAAGATGTTATAAACTTTACGTCGGAATCGTCATAGAGTTGAAGAGTTTCCGCTAGGGGGCGTTAGTAGACAGCGCAAGAGACTGTTATATTGATTTATATTATAATATGATTTGTTGTTATGATGGTAAACAAAAGGCAAATCATTATTCGGAGGTTGTGTATGATTAAAGAAATGGTAGATGTCTAAGTTATTGGGAAATATTTACCGAGACTAAGTTTACTGGGATTTCGTTTCGAACACGAGAACTGGGTATGCGATTATGATTTTGTGTCAGTTGAATAGAATGAGGGGTGTGGGCTATTTTGCAATAAGAAAGCTTATGGAGGAAGGAGTCATTAGGGATTTGGGGAGGAACTATAAATAGTAGGAATATCTTTGAGGGCTAGGATGACAATGGGGTTAGCAAGGAAGGACGTGCTATTTTGTACTTAATTAAGTACAGGGTTTAGATATAATTCGCCGCAGATAAGAGTGGTACTTTATCTGCTTAAATTCTATCGGGGGCGGCTGTAACGGTACAGAATGAATGGTATCCGTCCGTTAGTAAGGAAGGTGTGGGAGTAGCATTAAAATAAATATTAATGCGTAGCACCATTAATATAATAAGCATGAAAAAGGGAATAATAAACTAGTTCAGAATAATGGTCAATGGTCTAGCGCTTTATCTTTAGTTTGAATTTCGCGGGGACTGCTCTGCGCGTCCCTTGCGGCATAGGCGGCGTCTAGCGGAAGTTATTTACGTAAGCTTCGCATAAGGTTGCTAGTTTGACTTCTTTATTTTGAATTTCGCGGGGACTGCTCTGCGCGTCCCTTGCGACATAGGTGGCGTCTAGCGGAAGTCATTTATTTGGGCTTCGCGTAAGGTTGCTAGGTTGACTAGGACCGTATTTTATTTTGAGGTTCGCGGGGACTGCTCTGGGGTCGGCAAAGTGGTTCACCTACGGGCGGACGCCATCTATGGTCGGAATACGGAACTTTTGATAGTTTCCCAAAATATAGGATTATTGGCTTAAGTGGAGGATTATTAAGAGGGAATTGTTAATAGAAGGCTACATTTAGATATTCAAAGATGAAATATTGGCTATCTGACGAGATTTGGTTAGATTATGGGAAAATTTTAGAATTGCGCGGCGAAAGCGGCAATGAGCGAGCGAGAGGTTGAGAAAAAGACAGAAAGAGAGGTCGGATGATAGCTCCACGTGGCGCGACGCGAAGGCGGGGGGGCGTCGGGGAAACGGCTAGCGATTGGTTGAAGGGAAGAAAAGCGGACTCGCGCGGGCAAATCTTAGGCGCGCGTGGCGGGAAAGTTAAGATGCTTGGGAAAATTAGCGGACATTCAGTTTTGGGACGTCAACGGAGCGGTCCAACTTAAGAGTGCGGTACGACTCATACGGGAAAAATAGCGTCCGAGCTTGGTAGTGCGCTAAGTGATATTCGAGCTGCGATATTAATTAAGATTTGTGAAATTGAAAGTTATTAATAAAGTAAACTATTGCGATCGCAACTCGAATCCGTTAACAGAATGAAGTATTCTGGGGTGCATCGGCTGAAACGAGTCACGGTGACAACAAAAACCTATGTACCTTTCAACAGACTTCGGTCTGGATGATCTTTGATTGTATTTAATAAGATCGGCGTTTTACACTATTACGCTAAACAATACACTATCTTCGACGGAGTAATGGGGGAGAGACAGTTGTCTCCCTAGTGAAAGTTGAAGATAGGTCAGACACCATTTAGCTGGAGGTAGACCCGTATGACCCAGTCCAATCTCGAGTCTATCTCCATACATACAGTGTAGGGATAGGAAAATAACACACTGAGTATACTGGCTCGACTGATAGAACATTTAGGAGTTAGTTGCTTTCAGGGGCAATGCGACTCTCACCACACACCACGAATTTAAATTAAATGAGGCTTGGCCTAGTTTGCAAGGTACACAAGAGGGACTGTTAGTTCGACAAAATATAGGCATTTTCAAGTGAGGAAAGTTGTAGGAATCTATAGGTAGGCGGATATATATATATATATGGCTAGTTATTAATTCAGACTAATAAGGCAGGGATAATTAAGTTACAGCGCTAAATAAAATTATGATGAAGTGATGTGGGTCCTAGCTAGGCAAGTAATCTGTTACCGCAGTCCGGTAAAATTCTAATTGTTTTCCTAAAGTTGTTACCAATTAATTATTCATTTTAAATAATTAACAGAAGTATGATAATATCGTACCATCATTACTTTGGAGTACCTAAAAGTCTAGACTGGTTTTCTATTACAAGAAAAATACTAAAAAGTTATAGCAAATAAGCTTAGTCGTACTGTGATGTTTGATTTCTAATGCTGAAATGACCAAACAGGCATTTTTTAGCTTTCCCTGGGATGCAATACGATCTCATATCGCTACACTCTTCAAGGTGTTAAAGTTTTACATCCGATACCTTAGCAAAAATAAGCTGATACAAACTGAACAACTAAAACCAGTTTAGAACCTAGGATAAGTCGTTGAAAGAAGACATTGCAAGCTATGAGCTTCTAATAATCTGAAACATAGAAATAATTGATTGATAACAACCAGCTAATTAGCCTGACAATGGTCTACTAATACCATTTGAATAGACCTCTTAAGATATGTAAGTACTTACTTCTAATAATATGAAACATAGAAATATTTGATGGGAACAATCTAATCAATCAGACTAATACCTAGTACAGTCTAATTTATACTTATTAAAGTGAGTAAAAGATAACTTCTAAATGTAATTTATTTAATGATTAACAGTGATAATTAACTACCTACTAAAGGTATACTAACTATGATTTAGTAGTCTATCAAATTAACCACTCAGTCTGAGAGACAGAGGGTGTAAGTTAATGGAAAAATAATTAACTACATTCACTCCCTAAAAGTCAGGGATGTTGAATAAATTAGTCATCTTTCAATAAACTTGAGATGTACTTACACTTTATAAGATTTGTATAATGAACACTAAGAGTAACCCAAAGTAATTTACTTCAAATGATAGTATTCTATTTCAGTTCACTTCCTAAAGTCAAGGATATTGAACGAATTTAGCATCCTTTAATAAACTTAAGATGTGATAATCTGCCAATGCAGCCAATCCAATGTAGTTATATTGGAACTTTACAAGACCTGTATAATAAATACTAAGAGTAAATAAAAGTAGTTTTACCTGTATTATTAGCATTCTACTTTAGCCACCGCCTGAAGTGGCGTTTGATTAAATTATCCACCCTTTATAGAACTGAATATAAGTTATTGCATTGAATAATTAAGTTCTTAATGTGAAAAGGATATTTGGATGATAGCAAGCCTTGAGATAAACTCTATTGATTTATGTGGAATAATAAGAATTTAAATTGCTAACACATAGTTCATAATGTAAAATGAAATTAGAGTTTGAGAAGAGATGTAAATTCTCAGTTTGAAAGAATTAAAGCTACAAGCTAATAATTAATGTTAAAGCCAAAGTGGACGGGGCCATAATTAAACAATGAGATGTAATGGCACGCTATGGAGCGGCGGTTGGAGCTCATAAACTTCCACAAGACTCTTATATTTCCACAAGACTTTTAAACTTCCACAAGACTCTTATATTTCCACAAGACTTTTAAACTTCCACAAGACTTTTATATTTCCACAAGACTCTTATATTTCCACAAGACTTTTATATTTCCACAAGACTCTTATAATTCCACAAGACCTTTATATAAATTGCACCAGGCTTCTTATGTATCATGCTACTGATAATAAATAATAATACCTACAAGCTAAGCTATCATCTGATTACCTTTGAGTGGTTACAAATCTTCCCCGCAGCTGCAGTGAAGGATTTAGGTCACAGTTCAGACAGAGTCATTGCTAGGCTACACATATTTATGTTAGGATTTATAGACTGGTAGGTAATTAGGTCAGGAGAAAATAATTTAACACAGGGATAAGCCAATTACTAAACTTTCACGAAAGAACTTGAGTTACTTAAATGCGGTTAACAACGGAGGGTTCACTAGACGATCTGGCCAAAATAGTAGTTATTATAATATTACATTGCTTGACTGAAATTCACTGCAAATAGAATTAAGCTATGCTAAGGTTTCATCATCATACAAACAATACGCACTAAACAAAAACTCCAGACACAACCATTAGATTGTAGATAAATTAGGTTAATTAGTTTTAAGAATTAGATAATAATTTAAGTTAAGGTAAAGCGGCGAGGATGTGTGTATGTATTATAAGCTAGCTAGGCATATAGGTGTGAAAGGCATTAGATTTAGGTTTAGATTTAGGTGTAGCAAATTAATGTTGTGGGGAGGTTACAATCTGGTAATATAAAAAGGACCTAGTAGCCATGAGCACTAAGTTCATTTCTAGGAATTACTACCCTGCTTATCAAAAATTAAGTCGTTCTGCTGATATTAAGTTTTGTAATATTAAGTTTCTATATTGAAAGATATTTATGAATGCTTTATGATTATTGGAACTTATAAAATACCTACGAATTTCATGACAGCGAAAAAGTATAAGTTAAATTATATAGTACGTACCTACTTTACTTACTCGACGATCTACGTAGTCGAGTAGTTAGCAACCCGTTTCTGGCGTCGCCATCTTTGAGGTTCCGGTTTAAATTCCCGGTCGGGTAAATAAGAAATATTTTTAAATTGTCTGAATGTTTGTGTTTTCTATGTATACTAAGTATGTATTTATGTATGTTTATCCGTTATCCAGTTAACTATTTAGATATGATGGTAGCTAAGCCAGGTGGAATTTTATTTGTTTTATTTTGATAAGGCATAGTAGCAGTCTAATTGACAAATTCATTAATAAAAATAAGTTATAAAAATCATTTTAACATTATCGGCCAATTGACCCATTATTGCTATGCACAGCATTCAAAAAAGAAAACAAATCACAATAATAAGTATGTAGAAATAAATTTGTAAACACTTAGCAACAACTCAAAACATGCAATAGAAAATTAATAATAATAAAAAATATGTATAAAAATAATATAAATAGCGATGAAATTACAAATTAAAAATTAAAACTAATAAACTAAATTATATTTAACTTTTATAGAATTAAAACGCCCTACCTCCAACTAAAACATGGGCTAAATTTTTAGTGTGAGTTTAGGAAAGTTATAACACATGGAATACTTATCATCATCACCATCACGTCAATCACCAAGCTTGCCAAATGCAGACTGGTGATCGACTACAAACCCGGGTTTTTTTTAAATAATGATGTACAAAACAGGTAACAAAAAAAATCCTTATAAAAAATTAAAATGAAACATTCGAGATACCAAGGATGCAACCTTTCACATGTACATACTGCTAAACAAACTAAAAAAAGAATGGTATAGCTTTAAGTTACTAACAAAACATTGCTTTAAATTTTAAACAAAAACTTAAATTACAAAATTGCATAAACTTAAACTTAAAACATGAAAATTAAAAAATAAAATCTTAAAAGTATAATTAATATTCAAACTTTAAATAAGAGATGCCTTTGCAAGTAGGTATGCATCGGAAAATCCGAACGTACTGTACCCTACTTTGGAATTGAACCCTGGACGTCCGGCAATAGGCCACTGAGGTGTTACAATCGATAGATTTAAATTAAATGTCTAGTTATTTATTAGCTTTCCACAATTATTTTTATAATTCATCAATAATTCATTAATGTAACCACGACTATTATCCCCTAAGGGTTAGTCAGAGACTAGGCAATGAGGACAGCAAAAGCAGTCCTCTGCCATAGTCCACTTTTCACCAAATAGCGACTGCACACCTGCTCGCCTTATAATTCACATTATTGTTATCTAACAAAATCTCTAGTATACATATTTTTTTTTAAATGAAGTTTTACAGATAACCTTGTAGGTACATACATAATGACATAATCGTTGGAATAGTACTGAGTAAGTCACCAATATATAGGTGCCTGGCACTGCCCGGTTTATCTAATGATCTGTTTACCTATTACGCCTTATTTATCGTACAAGGACAACACAAAACAACAATAAATATATAATTAACATACACAAACTAACGACTATTATCCCCGAAGGGTTAGTCAGAGACAAGACAATGAGGACCGCAGGAACAGTCCACTGCCATAGTCCACTTTTCACTAAAATAGCGATTGCACATGTGCTCAGCGTAACAGATGGTGAGCCAGCCGCTCTATCCTGTTGGATGTAAGTGCAGTTTTTAGTCCGTTAGTTGCCTTTTACGACGGAAGAAATGGGTTGGTAGTATTCTACTAATAAGCGGCCATCACACAGCTCCGTAATATATAAGTAATAACTTTTTTTACACAATAATTAAGTAATGACTTTTTCACACTTAAACCCAATTTGAGTTTCTCAATTATTATTGAAACTTGTTCAATAGTTGAATAAACATAAATAAATAAAAAATAAAATAAAATAAAATTCATTTATTTCGACCAGCTTAGGATCATAGAACAAGTTATACAAACTAGATACAACATAACAATTTATATACATTAAATAAAATAAGAATCAAAAATACAGAAACAGAATTTAAAATGATAAAATCAAAACATTTAAAATACAAAATTAAAATTAAAAATTACAAACTACTAACAAAATTCATGAAATAAAATAAAGTAAAATTTGAAATATAAAATAAAATAAAGTTCAATCAAATAAATTAAAATATTAAATTTAATTATTAAATAATCATTCAGTCTGAAAAGAAGTCCAGGGCAGTCATCGCTTTAAACGTTTTATGACGTGCAATTCAATGAACCGCCCAAAGACAGCAGAGTCACCTCTCTCATGTATCATTCTCAGGACTCCATTGGTGCCCCCCCGCAGTCGCAGCATCAACGAGGCAGTTTTTTTGCGCATGATTGTATAAAAATCGTCTATGTTGGCGTCAGCAAACATGCCTGACGCGCTACAAAAACGTGGAAGCCGCAAAAGAGCCCTGAGAATGTTATTATATTGTACTCGCAATGCGTTGTATGACTTTTGAGTAAAGCTAGCCCATAGACCACACGTGTAAAAGCTTTGGCAAAAAGCTTTAAAAAGCCTTAATTTTACACTTACACTACAGCGTGCGAATCTATGTGCCAGCATATTTCCACGTACCGACAACGCCCTACGTTCCCTCTCTATATCTGAATCATCCTTCAGGTCCTCGGTTACAATGTGACCTAAATATTTAAATTTGCTTACATGATTAAGTGGTACTCCGTTTAATAACAAAGGAGGTACACGCTTAGGTAACTTATTTCCACTCCTAAAAATAATGAAGTCACACTTTTTCTCATTGTACAGCAAACCATGTGTTTTAGCATACTTTTCACATGTTTTTAACATCTGTCTCATACCACTGATCGATGGGCTCAGCAAAACCATGTCGTCTGCGTAACTAATCTTGTTAATACTGACATTGTCTATTCGGCAACCAACATGCATGTTGCTGAGCTCCTCGATCAGTTGGTTAACATACAAGTTAAACAGTCTTGGTGATGTTAGGCCACCCTGACGTACACCGCAGTTCATAACATACTCATCAGACAAACTGTTAGCCCACTTGACTACATTCCTCTGGCTCCTATACCAAAATGAAAACAAATTTATGACCTCTGAACAAATACCATCTTTTTTAAGTTTGTCCCACAGAATATCGTACGATACCAGGTCAAAGGCTTTCGATAAATCTAGAAAACATGCATAAATGGGAGTGCTCTTCTTAGTGTAATAGTTTACAGCGTACTTTAGTGATAATATAGCACTTTCGGTGGACAAGCCTTCTCGAAAACCAAACTGTAAGTCATTCAATTTAATTCGGGTGCTCAGGTGTACATCAAGAACCCTATCCAGAACCTTCGCAATCACTGTAGCGAGTGAAATTGGCCGGTAGTTTGATTTGTCAGCTATATCACCTGTTGAGTTCTTAACTAGCGGAACTACAATAGTTTTCATTAAACTAGATGGTAAGTAACTATGTCTCAAACAAAAAGTGTAAAGCATAGACAATACTCTGTTTATATGACCTCCAGCATGCTGCAGATGCTCAATGCTGAGTCCGTCATGACCTGTCATGACTGGAAGTCCAATCTTGCCTGCGTGTGTGAATCTGCAACATGTTTATTCCACCCCATAATACACCTTTGTCTACACTTGGCTCTAAATTTATTGTGACAACTGTCTCTAGCGGCTTGACTGAGTGTGTCAACAATGTTATTATAAAATTTATCTATTATTTTTCTATGGCTGATATTTGTACACATAGCGTCTGCACAACTATGAAGATCAGCTGGGAAGTCTATATATTTCAGGTTATTATTACAATATTCATTATATTTAGTGACTTGATCTAAGGTTCTTGTACCCCATATTACATCATTACATTGATTATTATTTAATGTAAACTTATTTCTAATTAATCCTAAGTTACAGTCTACAGCCAACGGTAAATGGTCTGACCAGTACACATCATATAACACTTCAACATTTTTAATTGTTTGCCAAGCCGATGCACTCACTAGACAATGATCTAACCATCGCTTACTGCCATGAGCTTCACTGACATATGTGTATGTGTCAGAATCCATTCCCAACCTTACCATGTCCGCACAAAGCCATTGTTGTTCATCACAAAAGCTCAGCAGTTCCTTACAAAACGGTGTATGTGGGTGTGAATTAAAATCACCCAATATAAACACAGCTTCAGTACCGCTGTCCTCTAAAATAGCATTTAACTCACCCAGGCATTGCGAGAAAATGGGAAAGTTGTCCTTAACATCCGTTGGCATATACACACAAATAAATAAAATTTCACGAGCATCGTGTGTAGTCGCCTTGATGGCAACAATACGGTCACTTTTACACTGCACAACCGAAACGTCGCGAAAGACTCTTTTCCGCCACAGTATTGCCACACCCCCATGGGGGCGTCCACGTAACATACCACTTGTAAGATCCACAGCCGATTTGCCCGCATAACTGAAGTCATTGTGTATCTCACCAAGGAAGGGTAGGTCTTGTGGCAGTAGCCAAGTTTCCTGCAGTGCAACAACATCCGCCGACTGGCAGATATTTCGCACGCAATCCACACTCCTCTTGATGTTTTTGCAGTTATAGCTAATAATTCTATTAATTTCGTCACTCTCCATCTACACTAGGTTTATTTACATTGGCAGTTTGCAAGTCCGCCTGGAATTGCCTCTTCTTGAAGGAC
This sequence comes from Scoparia ambigualis, assembly GCA_963921215.1. Lineage (NCBI taxonomy): Eukaryota > Metazoa > Arthropoda > Insecta > Lepidoptera > Crambidae > Scoparia > Scoparia ambigualis. The sequence goes on from OY992526.1 coordinate 10,454,838, forward strand.
ACGAAGGGTCTAAAAATCACACCATCTGGCCAAATGCTTTTATCCATATAAAGATGCATATTTCTTTTTAAAACAGTGACTTTAAATGCATTGTATGGCCGGTCTTCTTTCATATTGATTTTTTCCAATGAAATTATCTCATTTGTTTTACTTTGTATGTATTCCATTATGTCTTGTGCAGAAGACTCCGTGTTGACATTTGATATAAACAAAGGAACTTTGACGTCCGCCGCTTTAAATTTCGTATTCTGCTCTGTGGTCGCTACACCTGTATGCCCAATAAATCTATTTCGATACCTCTTACGCTGCACTAAAGTCCAGTTTTCACTGGGTTTGTTTATCTGCCAGTTACCTTCCTTACGAACCACATCGGCCATAGTTACTGGAGCGATTTTCATTTTATTTACATTGCATTGCGTCGTTTTTGGGGCATCCACACCACTGCACACCTGCAGAGACACCCGCGGAGATCGAGACCGGCGATGACGCGAGTGCTGCGTTTTTGACAAGTGTGGTTCATAGTACGGGTGGACTTGCTTAGGCGAGACAGAGACAGGGCGCTCATCAGATTTCTCCGCGTGCGAGTAGGATGCCATAGTCTGCGAATTACCGCTTGCGCATTTATCTGCACTACACTCAGCTGATGGCAATATACCCTCTATGTCTGAGTTTATTGTATGAGAAAGGCCTATCGGCCCGCTATCCAACTTATCCAAGCAAGCACCCCGCTTTCTTGTATTCACACCATTATAATTCACAACAGATGTTAATTTTAGGTTTTCTAAGTCCATTTGTACTTCCTGTAGTTGATCCATAGTTACATAGTTTTGTTTAACATTGTTGAGTTCGTTTCGTAGTGTGGTTACATCTTTCAATAAAGATACGGCATCGATATGATCGATCGAAATCGGGGGAAGCTTCAGTAAATCCCTGGCCACAAAGATCGGAATGGAGTCAGGATCCTCTTCTTTGAAAAAATTTATAATGTCTTCTATATTTCTTTTCTTTTTTCCATCTTTACGACGTGATATTTTGCGCTGGTCTGTCGTTACAGATTCAAATAGGAGCGTTTTAGCACTTTCAATTTCTTTATCAGAGAACGATGAGTCGCAAATTTTAATTAAACTCTCATTGTCCATTACATCCTGTTTATATTGAATGTACGCTAGCACTTCACATATGACAATATTACAATTATTACACTTTAACGTATTTATAGACATTTTCACGACTGTCACGCGCGCGTACTTCACCCCGGTGCAGTGCACACTGGAACAAACATAGGTTGACGGACCCAATTATGAGCACTTTAAGAGGCCATTAAATATCAACTCTAAATATTTAATATAATACTATAACTATAACTTTTGTGTTGCGTTATTAATGTTGATAATATAATCACCTGTTGTGTAAAGTAAGATTTTTTTTTAATTTGTAGTCATTATTGAGTCAAAATTACAATTTATCAAAAAACAAGCCTATCACCATTCATCAGCACAATCATCACCGATTAATATCACCTACTTACCGAATTATAAGCACTGTGAATTGTACGTTTTAAGGGCTGAAAAGCAAAATATCCTTTAGAAATGAGTATTATTTTTATTGTTAATCAGCCATTTAACATTTCTATTAATTATGGCACGATCAAAATTTACCTTAACATTAAAATTATTTCAATTTAGGATGCGTAAAACGTTAAGAACGTGTTTAAATACCAGTATCTATAAATAGTGCTTTAATCGCATTACTGAATGACTAATAAACGTAAGCAAAATCTTATCCTTGATGTATCAAAATGGCCGAAAATTCACATAAAATCACGTAACGTTCACTTCTCCTCAAGAATACGGCGCCATGATAAATGCCAAACTATACAGAGTTTTGCTAGTACAATAATTTGAAACTTTATGAACGCCTTTCTTACCCTTGCAACTTCGAAATGATAGACATTATCTTAAATTTTTAGTTTTTTTACGAGGTGCTGATAAACTGGTGCAGTACTAGTATATGGGTCATTCACCCTACATAAATACCTAATTACATACGAGTACTTTTACATAAAAACTTTCAGGCTTGTGACCATTTACATACTCGTACATACATATATATAATCACGACTTCTATCCCTGAAGGGTTAGTCAGAGACTAGGCAATGAGGACAGCAAAAGCAGTTCTTTGCCATAGTCCACTTTTCACCAAATAGCGACTGCACATGTGGTTAGCGTGACAGCTGGTGGTGAGGTAAGCCCATCGCCGCTATATGCTGCTGGATGTACGTGCAGTCTTTAATCCGTTAGTCGCTTTTTACGAGACCCAAGGGAAGAGAGGTTGTGGTAGAATTCTTTCACAATTTAGAAAAATAATATTTCAAGTACATCGGGTATAGCCTCAGTTTGAAACCAGGCTGTAATTTAGATAACGTTTCAAATAAAGGGGTGTCTAATTAAGACTTTTCTTAAAGCAATATTGTCTTTATTACGAGTACTAGAAAGTACCTCTTTACTCACTTTTTGGTAGTGCGTGTCCTTTGATGTCCTTACCTTTAAGGGAATAAGTGAGGACAAGCATTCGGAAAAGGACGCGGAAAATAAGGGCGTAAGTGAATAACTTAAGTGCAAAACAAACTTAGGCGTGAAAATTTCGGACTGTACTTTTTCTATTTCACTCTTTAAATATTTTGAATACTACGCGAAAAGGACTAGACATTAGATACTTGACCTCCAATAGGCATGTACAGACTACTACCACTACCACCACCTCTCTTTCCTTGGGTGTCGTAAAAGGCGACTAATGGACTAAAGACGGCACATACTTCCAACAGCATAGAGCGGCGATGGGCTTACCACCTGTCACGCTGAGCATTTGTGCAGTGCTTTTGGTGAAAAGTGGACTATGCCAGAGGACTGCTTTTGCGGTCCTCATTGCCTAGCCTCTGACTTACCCTTCGGGGATAATAATCGTGATTATATGTATGTATGTTTATTTATTTTATTAGTAAAAACTTTTGCAAGAATATATTACATGGCGGATTTAATGTCTAAGGCATTCTTTACCAGCCAACCATAGGGTGGTGCAGAGATGACATGGTAGGTGCAATTTAACTGCGGTGACAAAAGGTGTAATAAAGCAATGAAAAATATATTTGAACATAAAATACAATTTAGGTAAATTAACATATCGTCGGCTAATTATACGCTAAATTGCTAACTCCTGATCATACAACTTCACAGGAGAAAGAAAAAATCTATTTAAAATTATAATTACTAATCGACTGCAATATCTTAATTCCCGTTGGTAGATATTTTACTAGTGCCTATTTTTACACTTATTTTATTTTAATAATGTTAATATTAATACACTTCCTGAACTAAAAATGGAGTTAGTATTTTTTTTACTTGCAATTACTTTTTTTTCTGCTATAGGTTTAGGAGTTATCAAATTTTATTACTTAAGGAAATGTATTGAAAATATTAAATTACTTTATAATTCCTTTCCTTTATTATTAAAAAAATTAAACACAATTCAGTTGTTTATAAGAAATACAACCGGTCACGAGGTAAATTATCATACAATTCTCGAAAATCTGCTGGCAGGACTTTTTTTTAATTTGCTGTAAGGTCGTTGTATTTTTTAGCTTTAATTTTGAGTCTACTTTGGTATAAATTTTGGATTTATATACTGCGAATACTTTTATAGCTTGTTCAATTATTGAAAGTTTTAAAAAACCATGCTCCAAATACTTAACATAGAATGCGTTGCATGCATTTGTTGCGGACATATTTAATAATTAGATCGTAGTCTGCGGGTACGTTTTCATATTACTAGTTATTACGCATCTTGCGTACTATTGAGGAATGCATCGCGTCCACCTCCATCTGTGTATGACCGACTTCTGAATATTGTTGTTCTATGGTAATTTAGTTTTTAACTGCCAAAAGTTCTCGCAAAAAAAACATGCTTTCATTTTTTTCGCAGCCACTTATAAAACATCGAATTTTGATTAGGATATAATTAATTGAAAAAAGCTTGTTATAGGTACTTTGCCCTTAACTCATTCTGACTCTGAACTGAGATTAGAGCTTGTACAAAAGTCTTAAACACATAGCAGTTTTAAAAGTTTAGGCCTCTGTATGTGTATCTGTATGTACTGGGTTTTAGAACAATGTGTGCATTACAATTTTTACAAGATATAATAAATCCTAATCGAAATTCAACTACTTATTACTGGTCGCGATAAAAAAAGCTACCCCCATACATAACGGTCATTGTCTTTTAGCAGCCAGGGCGTTTGACAAAGTTACATTTCGTTTTTGGTAACCACAGCCATCGGTAATCGGTAATCAGTAAGTAATAAAACGTAAATCCGTTTTAATAACAACTTTTGCGAGAATAACTTTTTGATATGCGCTTTATAATAAGAAAACTCCGCAGATCACTCTCAACAAAGCTAGTACATAATATATAAATAGGGCGTTATTAAGATGAATTCTGCTTCCTGACTTTTTTTAAAAGCGTCACGACTCGAAATCGTTCTTACTTCCTGAGGTAGCGCGTTCCAGACTAGTATGGACTGAATCTAAAAGAATGAGCAAAGCCAGAAGAGTATATTAGGTACATAATATATAAATAGGGCGTTATTAAGATGAATTCTGCTTCCTGACTTTTTTTAAAAGCGTCACGACTCGAAATCGTTCTTACTTCCTGAGGTAGCGCGTTCCAGACTAGTATGGACTGAATCTAAAAGAATGAGCAAAGCCAGAAGAGTGGTAAGGAGAGAGAAAGGGAAGGTTATTTGAAGACCTGAGATTCTTGTCGTGAGAGGTGCAAATATATTGAAAATGAGGAGTAAGATAGGAAGGAGCATAAGGAGAATTCAGGAAGAAGAAAGTGTGGTAAGGGCGCGCTAACACCTCCGCTGACGAATGGGCAACCATTTTAGGTCAGACCTATGCTGTGAGATGTGGTCATACTACTCAGGTTGCAAATGAATATGATACTGTTATTGAGCAATCTGTCAAGCTTATCAAGCACGATCGTAATGACACACGTCACCATAGGAAATCGTAGGAAATATTAAAGTCTGCGCAAGCATTACCTTCGTCTTGAACGGTAAAAAGTTCCTCAGACGATTTAAGGAGCGCAGAGTCCACGTAACTTTTTTACAGACGCTAGCGACCTCAGAATGCCAGCTGATATCATCGAGATGTAAACCGAGATTTTTAAAAGTCGTTAAAAATGGTATGACCGTTACGTCAAACATTATATAGGAGCAACTGTTAATCCTCACTTTATTCGTAATTTGCAACATAGCATTGCCAACAAGTATCGCCTGATATTTTGTAGGATTTTCAGCCACACTAAACCTACGAGACCAGTTGCTAACAGGTTCCAAGTCCCGATTCATTTTAATAATAACTTCTGTTATCATCTACACGTGCTTGCGTGCTTGGGTGTAAAGCTGAAGGTCATTGGCGTACAGATGATACGCACACTGAATGTAGTGGGTGAAAAGTTGATATGTTTGTATTCTGTCATCCTATTCGAAGCATAAAATTGGGTAGCAATTGCTTTTCTACACGGACACGTCTTATTTCTCGTGTAATGTCTCCGTCAAACTCAGATAACTCCTTTAAGCGTCTGAAGATTTCTGTTTACGTAGGATTCCAAACACTTTCTCACGGTAAAGTAGAGTCGAGTTACGAACGAGGCATCGAAACGGATTGATAAGAATCCCTTTCAATCGGATCGTACTTAACGCTCGTGATTTATTTGCTTACTTTTCTCGTATTTGCTTGCTTATTTTAGGTGCGACACGACGATATATGCAAATTGTTCGGTTGGAATAAGCTACATTAATTAGGTGGCACCTTCAATACACAGAAATCAAAACAGCTTGCTCCAAGTGCTCTAACAGCTATTTCTAATTGTTATAATTAAATTCATATTTTGTATTTTTTTTTCTTAAATAATGGCTTCGTGCGATCAGCACATTTAGCCAAAGTCAAGTTTTTAATAGTAATTATTATTTTCTTTACATTAAGTGGATGATAATGAGAGATTATGAACGTTTAATGGTAAATGATTTTCCCCCAAACCCTTCAAGACTCACTAAATCTGTGGGACTTTATTGAGGTCTCACAAGGACTTCTTGAGAGAATTTGAAAAGTGATGTTGCACTGCTTTGTTATATTTGCTAACACTCATGCACGTTCACGAACACTTAACCCTTATTTCACATTAATATTCGACAAAAAACAAATTTTAGAAAATAAAACAAAACTGCAGACATGACGCTTCACTTTCCCGCCAAGAAGTCTATTTTGTATTTTATGACCTGGTAACGACATATTTGTTTTGTAAATGTCGTTGCTTCTGTGCGCTGTGATTTTATGCGCCCGTTCTTTGCCACACTTAAAAAATGACATCCTGAATAAGTAGTAGGTTCAAAAAGATTTGGACGATTCAGAGTACTTATTAATTGAGTTTATTGAATAAATATATTATCTGTTTTTGGAAACCATTGAGTCGATTTTCGATTTAACAACAATGGCATTCAAATATTCTTTTTAACTCTCAATTATGCATTTGAAATCTCATTGAAAGTAACCATAAAATGTGTGAAAAAGTCATTGAAGATGGTTAGTAGGAAGGTGAAAAGAGAGTGGACATTCGCGGAATTAGACATTCGCGGAATTAGACATTCGGGGAATTAGACATTCGCGGAATTAGACGAAATGAACCAAACCGATTCTAGCGGCTAGTATTTCTGTTGTCTAATAAAATAATAACCTCGATTATCCTTTATAAAACTATAGACTTATTTGAATTATGCGTTTTCAAGTATGCTTTATACGACAAACAATAATCTTTGATACAGTCAAAGAAAATAATATAGATTTTAACGATTATTGTTTTTATTAATATGTCTTTCAACGATTCTGCGTTTTTAAGTTATACATAACTAAGAATCGAACCTGGTCAAAATTCTGTATTCGTCAAAATTTGGTCCTAATGCTCAGTGTATCAACTAAGCATCTAGTTGATACACTGAGCATTAGGACCAAATTTTGCTAAGAAATCTTGTGTAGGTAGATATTAGACAGAAATTATCATTTTCCACATAACTGGATGGGTACAGACGGCCCCATCAAATGGCCCGCCAGATCGCCTGTTATTATCACACCGCTTGATTATTGCCTATGGGGTTATACATTAAAGATGATTTATAAATCAAATTACGTCCCTGTAGAAGATTTAACAAGCCTTAGAAAATATCTTAACACAGATACAACCCATACAAATACGAAACGCAGTATTGCATTCGTTACCCAAGAGAATTATTTGCAAAATGGCTACCATTTTGAATATTTTACCTTCTTAAAATAATTATCTTATTTTTGGGATTTATTTCAATTATTTAAGCAAGATTGCGTTTAAATGTGGTTGATCCTTGTAGTTTATTATTCACACCGTCAACAATAACAACGAATAAACTTGCAAAATTATTATTATTTACAGAGATATTAACCGGGTTCGACAGCCGATTACGTTACAGATTTAAAAAAAAAATTACAGATCTCGTGCTCTACACGACTTGAAAGGGCATTGAAAATGTACCTACTTATTACAGGTTATTCAAAAAATAATTCGATAATTTTATTTTTTTCTCAGAACCAAAAAAAAAAATATTTTTTCAATATTAACTTTTCAAAAATATTTTTAGATCATCTTAAAACCCTTCGAATTCCGCGTCTTATAAGCTCTCATACTTATCGCACCTCGCGCCGCGCAAACTGGCGGCTAAAGGCACCTCTACAGCCTCAACCGTCACTAATATCAAAAAAAGTGTTATAAGGTAATATGTTCCTTAGTTCAATACCGAGGTGCTTTTTTTATTTTTTTAAATTCGGCCCCGTTCTCGAGATATCGGGAATTTTCTGGGAAAACACAATCAAAGTCAAAATAAGTAGTTTTTTTCAATTTCCAATATTAGTTTTTGATTTTTCCAAAATATTTTTACATAATTTCAAACCCCTTCGAATTCCGCGTCTTTTGAGCCTTCATACGTCCTCGTGGCCTTAAACCTCAGGGTATCACGGGCGAGTCGCACTTTCAGCGAAAATGGGGGCCCTACTGGAGCGAACGAAAAAACATTTTGGATTGTCGACGCACGCAACCAAGCGGTCGCTGGGTGAGATACTCTCCATACAGCCGTATACATTTTGTTGATGTCTGGCGACTGGTTGCGCCATCATGGTATTCTAATGAAATAAGGCCCTTAATGTTGACGTATACCTATGTGTTGTGACAGAATATCAATTTTTGAAAGTTGAAGGGTCTAGTTTTAAAACCCGCTAAAACGGATATTGAACACCACTAACCTATTACCAGGTCCAGAAATCAACTCCCAGGTGTGTTTCGAATTTTTAAATGCATCTCTCGTACATAATATAAAAAAACCTAATTTATAAAAAATTAACTGACAACTTGCATGTTGTTTAAAAGTTGCAATTGATTATTTATATTAGTACTCGATTTAGTTGGTAGTAAGAATAAGATTCATCATATCTAAGTTTGTGGCTATAAAAATGGTACCTACTTACATTGTTGTGTTTTGTCAATTAGAGATAAGATAGCCAGTGGTCGGTAGTCGACGATTCCGTGCCGGCCGACAGATGAAGGCTTGGATTCCCGAGCGCAGAAACTAGTAGGGGACTGATTGATTGCACATCGCGATTCGCGACCGTCAACTTAGCAAAATAGGTAGGTAATTCTGAAATCAAGAATCCTTTTTAAATTTTTTAACTTATAACGGCCGGAATGCCTCACCTATTCAAAGACAATTATTTTCGTATATTTTTCATTAACTAAAACCAAGTATAATGCAAGTAATACGATATTTGAATTACGATTAGACGGATCACTAATAGAGTATGTAATGGCCGGAATGACTAGATAAAAGACTGTGGAATAACATATTTTTTCCAAATTTTGAGTACTTGTGATTTGTGAGTAATCCATAATTTAAAATACCCTATTTTCGGGAATTTCAGGAATCCCAGAATTAAAAACATATAAATAAAGAACATACTTGCGTGTAGTGTTTTCGCTTTTTCGAGTGTTACAAGTCGAATTCGTGTTTATGTCAGCTATAGTTATTAGCGATACAACGCTAATTAAATTGTTAATTTTTATTCAGACATGTTCAACGTTCGTGCGTGACGAACGACCGATAGCATAACAAATTTTGTGAATGTGGACGAAAACGTTTTTCAGATTGTGCAATTGTTTGACGACCTCCGTGGTCGAGTGGTTAGCACGCCGGGTCTGGCGTCGCGCCATCTCTGAGGTCCCGGGTTCAATTCCCGTTCGGGTCAATTTATAGAAGAACTGTTTTTCTAAATTGATTTCGGGTCTGGGTGTTTTTTCTATTTATCCGTTATCTTACAATGTTAACGAGTTTCAAAATAATACTCATCTTAGTCTAGACAGTTGGTGTGAGCGTAAACAAATTTAATTTATTTTTTTAAATTTAAATTCAAATTTTATAAATTTTATTTTAATTTTTTAAATTTACCTATATTTATTTTTTTAAATTTTAAGTTATTTTTTTAAATTGTAGTACATACATACAAAGTTTCACGACTATTTTCCCCAAAGGGTTAGTCAGAGACTAGGCAATGAGGACCACCTAAGCAGTCCACTGCCATAGGCCACGTTTCACCAAGTTACAACTGTGACAGGTGGTGAGCCCATCGCCGCTTTATAACAGTCTTAAGTCCGTTAGTCGCCTTTTACGACACCGAAGGGAAGAGAGGGGTTTGTAGTTCGTTTAGTGAGCCGTTATACCACACGGCAATAAAATTATATATTTTGATAATTAAAGGAACTACTGTCCAAGCAGATTACTAAAGGAAAATTACCAAACCAGCCTGTTCGATATCTATTGCGTCTTAATTATTCACATATCAAAAGTGTTCTCTTAAGTTATAATGATCACTGTTAAAAAGGTTTTCTGTAGAACGCCGCGTTAAGAGTCAAGTGATAAATTAATACTGAACTGAATTGATAGTCATACGATAACAGTTGTCATAACCTCAAAATACCTAAAAAGTCTTAAGCTAAAAATGACGATAGCTTCAAACTCTCGCATGATATTGTAACGTAATTTTTTCTCCATAATTCAGAGCATTGCTGCTATTGATTACTATTTATTTCATTAAAGCGCTGTGTTACGCTAGCTAGCTTAAAAACTAGCCTAACTCTCATACTAAATCGGTTATTCTCCTGTATAAAAATAATATATTTTTTTATAATTAATGTCAATACTGATCAAGCAGTTTACTAAATTTATAAAAAAAATATATTTTGATAATTAAAGGCACCACTGACTAAGCAGATTACTAAATTTATAAAAATTATGTATTTTGTTATTTAAGGGCACTACTGACCAAGCAGATTACTAAATTTATAAAAAATATGTAAACTACTGCAAAGGCACTAAATTTTTTACTTCGGTGAGGAGCATGCAATCCGCGATCTTTTAGTAAGTGGTGGTTTAACCACTACGCCATAGGATAAACAATCTACGACACGCTTAACTTTGATCTCATTTCGGAGTGATGACGGACGCATGGCAAAATAACCCAGTACCGGAGTTGATTGATAGGTTTTGCCCAGCCAATGTAAATATTAGCTTCCATCGTAAGTGTGGAGAACTGGATATGTTTGAAGTGTATTGTGAAGATAAAAGTGCCAACAGTTAAAAGGGTTACGATGTAAATTTAGTAGAATATTTCGTGGCATTGTTTGGACCTATTTGTTGGTGTTTTCCGATGGAAAGCGTTATTCTATGATGTGGAAGGAATTTTCACACAGAACTGAGGAATGAGGTCTTCTGTACTGTGAATTTGCCTATATTCTGACGAGGTACATTTTAATTATTTAAGTTAAGAATGTTCATCTTAATTGTATAAAGGCGGAAGAGCATTTTAACCGAGATCCTGATATAGTGAGGAGCTATCTATCTTATCTCTAGCGGTGAGGAGCTGGCTATCTTATCTCTAACTGTCGGACAAATCGCACCATATCTATACATACATACATATAATCACGCCTATTATCCCCGAAGGGTTAGCAGAGACTAGGGAGTGAGTACCGCAAAAGCAGTCCTCTGCCATAGTCCACTTTTCATCAAATAGCGACTGTGCTTGTGCTCAGCGCGACGGGTCCGGTGGTGAGACCATCGCCGCTCTATGCAGTTAGTTGTATGTGCAGTCTTTAGTCCGTTAGTCGCCTTTTACGACACCCAAGAGAAGAGGGGGGGTGGTAGTATTCTGTCACCGTTACGCGACACGTAGCGGTGAAATTTCAACTTTGTTATTATGAAAAGACAATGAAATTTAAAAACTATGTTATGACATATTAATTATTTACTAATGAGGCGTTCAGCCTAGTTACACTTCAAGCCAGCTTTATGACCAATGTCGGCGATTTGGGTTTCGGAGTGCAGCGTGCTATTTCGGATACGGTTTGATAGCTTAACTCCCATGTCGCCCTGTGGACTAACTCACCAGTGGTGGAGCCCAACAACGACGTCGCGGCAGGCATAGAAGGAGATGGCGTGGCACGAGATGGACTACTATCGGAAGGACTGGCAAAAGAGAGAGAGAGGTATATAAAGGTATATAGATAGAGATAGCATGAGAGATTGACACAGAGAGATAGAGAGACATGGAAAGAGAGAGATAGAGAGAACTCCAACAAGATAACTTTGGACAAAAGCGCACTATCCCGAAAATAAACACAAAACGTGAAGAGAAAAAGGGTCTTTGATACCGTAGAACAGTAATTCGGGACAAATTGATCGTGCGATGGAATTTCTGCTTAATTTGGGAGCGTTCGTGGCGTCTCCGCACACAGTCGCGCCGTATTAAAAAGGTATCTAGCGCAGGGTTGTCGTTCTTTTCATTAATTCCGTCATTTCATCAATCTTTTTCTTATTCTCTATTATCGTCAATCATTCAATCTAAGTAAATAACAAACAGTTGCCGCGTTTTTTTATTTTTTTATAATAGAAGGAGACAAACGAGCCGGCGGGTCACTTGATGGAGAGTAATCACCGCCGCTCATGGACACCCGCAAAACCAGAGGAATCGCAGGCGCGTTGCCGTCCTTTATGGAAGGAATAGGGTTAAGGAAGGAACAGGAATTGTGAGAAGAGGGGGGGGGAGGGCCTCCGGAACCCTCACTGGCGGGATGAAACACAACAGCACCAAGTGCCATTATTTCACGCCGGATATTCGTGAGAGGGTGGTATTACCCCGGGCGAGCCGGCCCAATGCGTGCTGCAACGCAGCGCGGCTCTACCTCATTTAGCACCACCCAGGGGTCACGTGTAGGGTCTCAAGGGTAAATCTACGGACGCGAGTAACTTTAACCCCCCTTTGTTCGCATGAAAGATTTTTATGGAAATTCGTCACGGACAACGGTGTGTTAATTTCACCCGGACGCGGACGGGTAGGTTCCCGTCTTAACCAAGTTTATTTAGATCCCTAAATAAACTTGGTTAATATTATTTATAACCAACAACTGATAAACATTAAAAACTTAAAATACCACAAGGTAATTACAAAGCAAGTTGATAACAGGAGTGCTCGCACGTTGGAGTCGTTTAAGGGTCAGGTCTAGAGTTATTTCTTAAGTATATCCTCATAGCTTTATTTATTTCCCATCATATAATATTGCATGATCACTTTTTGTTTCATTTATTTAAGTATTTTGTCTTATCTATCTAATTCATTCACATAATATATTCTAATTTTTATTGTTTATTTCCTTATTCTTGCACACTTTTTATCATTCTTTCTTTATTTTTTATCACCCAAGGATGCTTGGAAGAGATAGTTTTTTTAGCAATAACCACGCCTGTTTTTTACTTTCGTCTCTGTAAAAAATGTGGTCTGTGTATATGTTTTTGTGTGTAATTAAAGCATATTCTATTTATTATTATTAATAAATAATAATTCATTTGCGTCAGTCAACCCTGCGTCTGCCCGTTCTAAGGTAGGATAGAATTCGTCGGCAGTTGCGTAAAGTAGGTCAGCCGCGATGCCGGCTAGCGCGCGAGTCGCCTCTCTATTGGCCGGATCGGGAGCTTAACGCCCGGCATACGGGAATCACAAGATCACGCCTAATCAACTGAGCTCATTTTACAATGGAGGACAAACATAGGTACGTCCATCTATATAATCACGACTATCACCGAAGGGTTAGTCAGACTAGGCAATGAGAACAGCAAAAGCAGTCCTCTACCATAGTCCACTTTCACCAAATACCGACTACACATGTGATCAGCGTGAGCGTTAGCCCATCACCGTTCTATGCTGTTGGAGGTATGTGCAGTCTATAGTCCGTTAGTCACTTTTTACGACACCCAAGGGAAGAGAGGGGGTGGTAGGATTCTTTCACCGCTACACTACACAGAAGGGGGGAGATGGGCCAATATGTAATATAGCGATAGCGACTAATCTGGTTTTGTGGGATGCTCACGGCGGCGGTAATTACATTTTATCTGGTGACCTGCCTGTTCTTTTGCCCCCTTTTAATATGAAAAGTACTAGTACGCTTAACCGTTTAAAAGGCAGTGGGATATACAAATATTCCCACTTGTGTGCGCCCCATCATGACAGTCTTATGCTAGTGTAGTATTCGCTCACGCCGCGAACTCTCATCAGGGGGGTTACTCTTGAACGCAAACTTAATCTTAATACAATTCCAATGCGTTTAATATGTATCGATATTGGGATAAGTAAAGATAATTCCGGAATGCCATCTCGATAATAATTTGTTCAATCAATTGCCACGCAATTTAATTTCAATATGGCGCTATTGTCGCTTACAAAAGTGCCATTTGACATTTTTTAGATTTGTGATTGGAAATTGATTAATGCAATTGTGTTTCAAGAGTAACCCTACTGCTCCGGTTGCAGAAAGTTCAAAACTGTTTCTTCCGAGGCGTCACGGTCGCTCCGTGGTACATTACGCAATGTAGATCTCCATCTCGATCTCAGTACTATCTGATATTTTATAAAGGACGTCTCTCAGCGTTACTTCGACAACGCAACGCTGAGAGACGTCCTTTATAAAATATCAGATAGTACTGAGATCGAGATGGAGATCTACACCATCCAACTATGATGTTGACAGCTTTCGCCCTCCAAGAGGACCGCGCCGCCGGTTTCCGCGTCACTTTATAGACGACCCTGATGATGCAATAAACGATTGCAAATGCGCCCCTGCCCGACACTACCCACCCCGACACTCTAAACTTGCACACTAGTTGAGGACAAAGACACCGCACTCGTAGAACGTAGTGTGTAGACTCGGTGCCTCTTAGAGGCGCCCTCGGGTTTCCCGCTCTCGAGCCGAGGGGGGATCGGAGACTCGCTTGTGGCGAGATGCAATCCCCCGCCAGAAACCCTCTGGGGAATTTCGGTAACGGCTTGAGGAACCTGTAAGTTTCTCGCCGCCCCTAAACAAGCCCGGTTACGCTGTAAAGGTTATCTGCGACCGACAGCAAGCACACTCAAAAACAAAAAAATATTTCCAAAATATTTTGAACTTTATACCTACGATTGAGATAAAAACATATAAAAAAATTTAATATGCTGAGACCGTTAAAGGGTTAAAAGCTGCCGAGTCAACCCTGCATCTTATCCGACCTGAGGTAGTACAAATTTGGCGGTAAACGCGTGAACTAGGTCAGGCATAAATGCTACTAACTTTGCGCGACTTAACACTTTATGTAATATTATTCTGTGCTATAAGTCGGTAACGCCGATGCAAAAAAGAAAAGTCTTTATAATCAAATAAATTATATACAGTAGCTTTGGTAAGAGATACAATATATTCGAAATACCTATTTGATTTTTTTGCGTTAATAACGCTCAACTCATTTAAAGACAACGTAATGTTAAAATAATGACTACCTATTGGGGGTCAAACTTACTCGCGTCCGTAGGTTTACCCTTGAGACCTTACACGTGACCCCTGGGTGGTGCTGAATGAGTGACACTGACTGAGTGGTAGAGCCACGCTGCGTTGCAGCACGCATTGGGCCGGCTCGCCCGGCGTAATACGACTCTCTCAAGAATATCCGGTATGTAATAATGGCACTTGGTGCTGTTGTATTTCGTCCGGCGAGTGAGGGTTCTGGAGGCCTTTCCCTCCCTAATGCCCGCCTTCCACTAAGAGCGGAGCGGGCTCCGTACGGACACCGTTTAACTCGCAACGGCAATCTTCATAGAAGTGCTTCCTGCTGGGAACTGGGAAACTTCTATGAAGATTGCCGTTGCGAGTTAAACGGGGTCTGTAAGGAGCCCGCTCCGCTCTTAGTGGCAGGCGGGCACAAAGGTTGGCAACGCGTCTGCGATTCCTCTAGGATTTGCGGGTGTCTATGGGCGGCGGTGATTACTCTCCATCAGGTGACCCGCCTGCTCGTTTGCTCCTTCTATTAAAAAAAAAGCCTCCTTTGGAGATCGAAACCATGTCTTCCGCAATCAACGTTTCCTTATCTCGAGATATACCTAACATACATACATATAATCACGACTATTATCCCCGAAGGGTTAGTCAGAGACTAGGCAATGAGGACAGCAGAAGCAATCCTCTACCATACTCCACTTTTCACCACATAGCGACTGCACACATGCGCTAATCGTGACAGGTGGTGAGCCCATCGGCGCTCTAAGCTGTTAGATGTATGTGCTGTCTTTCGTCCGTTAGTCGTCTTTTACGACACCCAAGGGAAGAGAGGGGGTGGTAGTATTCTTTCACCGCCACGCGACACGGTGGGTATTTTAAATCCACTACGGAAAAGCGCTTGGCCTTCATCTCACCTGATAAGTGACGATAAGGCTGAAGGTGGAACCGCGCTTCACCCGGAATCCTCAGCCAGTGATATTCCCACAACTGAGAACATGGAAAGGAAAGTCCGCTTGCTCTTCTCTGATAAAACCATGGCAGAATCATATCTCAGTTACGTCATATTTATAATTTATGTTTATATTGTATTTATGTATAATATATCGTCTAATGTCACTTTATCGGTCGATAAAAGATCCGTGCTCGCACTGCTGCAGGAGCATGCTTTGAAGGCGATAAAATGTATATATTAAGTACGTATGTATATTATCTTATTGTATTTAAGTGTAGAATTTATTAAGTATTTTAATGTTATGTTTAAAAAATATAAAACTACGTACGTAAGTATAAGTACGTACTTTTACTAACGCACCTAAATGCACCTACCATGTCATCTCTGCACCACCCTATGGTTTACTGGTAGATAATGCCTCAGGTATTAAGTCCGCCATGTAATGTTTATGTTGCAAAAGTTTTAAATAAATAAATAACACGTCATTGTATCCTACATCCTTCGTTTGGTTCCGGTTGTTGCCGTAAGGTGACAATCGTTAAAACCCACCAACCAACATTGGGCCAGCGCGGTGGGTTGTGGCCCAATATTTTGTTGCCCATGTGGGAGGGTCCGTGCCTAACAGTGGTACTTTTAAAGGAAAATGGCCATACGAATTGCATAGTAAGATAAAAGTAATACTGCTCTAACTGCCGTACTCAGAGATGACAATTAATGTTTTTTTTATATACAACCCTATTTTTTCTTTATACAAAAACCATTAAGGGTGAGTTTCACACTCTCCCTTAATTGTTTTTGTATAAAGAAAAAATAGGGTTGTTTAGGGTGACTGCTTGAAACCGCAAGAAACTTCAAGGGCTGTCAGGTCAAGTGTTTTAATCATGACAAAAATGGAATTCTAGTTTTTTACATTTTTAATTAAACAATTCATTTTGTAAATTTTAATGGACTTGGGAAAAATGAAAAAAAAAGTTCATTTTACTTCATACCATTATAGAAGTCGTTATTCTAAAACCAATAGTTTTTATTTCACTTTGATACGAGAAGTATTTACAAAGTTATTGTACATAAATAATTCGTTAAAACACTACTACTACCTCGCTTAGTTCGCTGGCACTCGACTGACGTGACGTGACGTCATCGTATCCGATAGTCCCCGAGAGCGGCGTCTCGCCGCCCGCACCTGGCGGACGTCCGATTACATATCCGATGACGTCACGCCGCGGGTTTCGCGCGTATTTTGATTGTCACAAAAACAATAGCGTGTGTTCATTTTTATGAATCTTTAAAAAAATATTGTGAAGTATTTTGAAGGGCTACTGAAATTTTTTTAATGTCATATTTTAAGTTAAAATGTAAATATTTTAAAAATAAATAAATACAAATACTGTTCCCAAGCTCATTGGATAGTCTTTGAGTATCTAATTTATTTTAAGCAATAACGTAAGAAAAATAAAGTGAAAAACAGTTCAAAATAACGATTATTTACAACGCGCGGGCAACGGCCCTCCGGACGACCGTCTGTTGACCCGTTTGCGTCAGCTGGGCGATAAGTACCTACGTTAGTCCATTTTTGTCATGTTTAAAACACTTACCTGACCAGCCCTTTAAGTTTCATGCGGTTTCTAGCAGTCACCTGATATTTTAGCGTTTTATTGACGCTTAAATATAAATATGTAAATTAAAAAAGACTAGAACCTCAGGCGGGCATCGAGCCACGCACCTTCCGCATTCCGGGTGGCTGCCTTAACCACTTAGCTACCGAGGTCTGGTTTTCTCTAGTCGAAATTTGTCAGTGCTTGATGCTTATGTTTCTTAACGACGACAATTAAGTTTTAATGACAATTAAAATGTCTTCCTCTCTATTTTGCACTATACATAAGAAAGTGACAGCAAGAGATTTAATTGTCATTAAAACTTAATTGCCGACGTAAGACCACAGAACTAACTTAATGTATAGGCGTAATGAACTTGTAACGATCTTTTTTTCTTAATTTTTGGATGTTCGTTTATTGAATATCGCCGCGACCTGATTGGTTAAAACTGTTAGGGCTATTCGGTTTCCTGTTTTTTTTTCCGTTTTTTTATTTCATTAAGGCTGCTGGTGATCAGTCATGTATGGAATGACTAGCTAGTTTTATAAACTTTTTTGTTGATTCGATTGCGTTAAAAAAGTATTTGTTTGGAAAATTAGGAACTGACCTTGTTTGTCATCAGGTGGGTCTGCTTTAATGGCATTCAAATTTTTGTTTCCGTCAAGTTTTAGTGATTAGCCAAGGTCAAGGCGAGTGTCTAAGTGTGGGTCTAGGGTTCAATTCCCGGGTAGGGCAAAGTGTGTGTGTGTGTTTTTCGTAGCGGTGAAAGAATAAGAATACTACCACCCCCTCTCTTCCCTTAGGTATTGTAAAAGGCGACTAACGGAATAAAGACATGCACTTATATGTACATCCAACAGCATTGAGTAGCGATGACCTCACCACCAGTCACGCTGAGCACATGTGCAGTCACTATTTGGGGAAAAGTGGACTATGGTAGAGGACTGCTTTTGCTGTCCTCATTGCTCAGTCTCTGTCTAACCCTTCGGGGATAATAGTCCTGATATATGTAGGTATGTATGTTTAACAGAATTTTTCTAGGATCCTTTTTCTCAGCAATAGCTATGCAGAATATAGACTGTTTGACTTCTACCGGTTTTAAATAAATCAATAAACAATTAAGTCAGTTTCCCTTCAAATTATTTTTGTAATAGCATTCGAATCACCAAAATACCTTGCAATCACAAAGTCACTGAATGAACCGTATTTACGCATGGAGGCTGGCCAAAAAAGAAGTTTTATTGCCAAATAAAATTTACGGCGAGCAACGTAGAGAACATAAAAACTGAAATAGTTGCTCTCGAGCGGAAAAAAAGCGCGCTTGTAAAAAGGAGGTTCGCAACCATTCAGATATTATAACTGGAGATAACACCGCGATGCAAGTTTTTGCGCACTGCATATTCATATTCATTTATTCCACTTAAAGGACCATGGGCACTTTTGTATGAACACTGGACCCACCACCTTCCAAAATTGTGCAACAGTGATGAAACGTAGGTCATATGAAAGCTCTTGACGTGTACTTTATTTCATTCTATAGCAGCCAAGTTCGAATCCTGCGCAAAAATGGCGTTTTAGTACATTCAAAAATTATTCTAAATGTTAAATTCCAAAGAAATCATTAGGATATCATATTTCTAAATGTGGCAGATTAGCTTCCATCCTTATGAACGCTACCCTTTGCCTGTTTAGGTTTTTCAGTGTAACAAAGATTCGGCAAGTTGATTTTTTCTATAGTGAGTTGAGTATAGTGAGTTATATGTAGTCCTAGCTACTGACTGATAGCTAATCATAATTTAATATCGAAACAAAACATTTTTTCAAAAACGCACCAAAACACCGTTTTCGCGCTGGATTTAAATTTTGTTGCCATATAATAAAATAAAGTACACGCTAAGAGCTTTCATATGACATTGAATTCATCACTGTTGAATAAAGCTGAAAAGTGGGTCCAAAATGACGCATGGTCCTTTGTAACAAAAAGTACCTACAATAACATACAGAAATATGTTTGTGTTAGAAAGGTGTTATACTTGTCACAAATTTACCTTTTCAAGGCATTGGGAAAACACGGTTAATAATTTAATTATTAAATTAATAAATTGTTCCAGTACAACTTAAAATAAATGAAAGAACAATAACATAATATTAAAATATTCGACAAACATAACACATTATAATTTTTCCTCAATACAATCACCATATAATCAATTCTCAAAAAGTCTGCACAATTCGTTTATTAGTGAGCGAACAATATGTCAAAATAACAATGAGCAGCTTCAAACATTGCAGTTCTGCCAAAACACATATTAACTTACGGCAATATTAATATTATTTATTAATATGTGACCGAAGACTGCATGTCGATTCTAACGCTTGATCGTAAACTTGCGCTCAATTCGACCCTCACGATCTGATCAAAGAGAATATGCTTCATCTATAGAGTGGACGTGATAAGAGGGTTTAAGCATTTCGGTTTCCAATACAAACTTACAAGTCGAAATTTTAAACTACGATTTTAAACTTTCTAAAGTGGACTTTAAATCGTAATAACTCAGCTAAATAAACGTTTTTTAAAAATATTTTCAACAAACTATTTCGATCCTTGTATTTTACTTTAGCATGCAAAGTTTCATTAAAATTGGCTTATTGGTTTTTAAAAATTTCGACTTCGAAGTTTGTATGGATAACCAAAATGCGTAAACCCTCTTAAGTCTCTGCGGATCAAGCATGTCGTCATCAAATCCTGCATTCTCTAAGCTCTGCGCGCAAAAACTTGCTTGGGGGTGCGTCTCTAGTTGTATTACCACAATGTTTGCAACACGGTGTAAACTTTTATAATGATTAACTTGAGCGCGTTTAATGATGGCGGCGACCGGGGCGCGACGGTCTTTTGTTTTCGTGTCACAACGCAGATATTGGAAACGTTGCAGAAGCGGAAATGCGTTGTTGGAATAAGTACCAATCAATTTTGGAACTTTTTAATTTAAACTCATAGTCGGACGGCGGGAAAGTGAAGCGTTGAGTCTGCAGTTTTGTATTATTTTCTATAATTTGTATTTTGTCGAATATTGATGTGAAATAATGGTGGATTATTTTCTGTTAAGTGTTCGTGAACGTGCATGAGTGTTAGCAAATAAAACAAAACAGTGCAACATCACTTTTCAAATTCTCTCAAGAAGTCCGTGTGAGACCTCAATAAAGTCCCACAGCTTTATTGAGTCTCGAGAGGTTTTGGGGGGTTACCTATCATAAATTCGAAATTTGCCTGTACGAATTTTATTTGGCCGAAAACGTTTTGTAATTTTTTGTTTTCCATAATTTTGTTTTTACCGAAAACACGATTTACAAAGTTTTGAAATGCCGATTTTCGATTGTTTTTTTTTCAAAATCTCTATATTTTGAAATCCCACTCAACGTTTGGCCGTAGCTATTAATGCATGACGATTCATTTTCCAGAAACACGTTTCCAATATTATTAAACTACAACATTTCAAATAATTGAAATCCATAATATCATCGAACAACTTGTAATCGTAGTAACGTTTAAGCATGCAAACAAGCATGCAGCATGGAAGCAAGCATGCACCACGCAAGCAAGCATGCAGCATGCAAACAAGCATGCAGCATGTAAGCAAGCAAGCTTGGAGCTTGCAAGCAAGCTGCGGCATGCATGCAAGCATGCAGCATGTAAGCAAGCATACAGCATGCAAGCAAGCATGCAGCATGCAAACAAGCAAGCAAGCAGCATGCAACCAAGCATACAGCAAGTATGCAGCAAGCATGGTTTCTGTCACGGCTCCAGCGCTGCGAGGCTCCGGCGGTCCCACGCGAGCTTATCGTCGCAGATGGCTTACGCTCACCACCGCAGCCTCAGCCGCGGCGGCGAGCGTTAAACCCACCTGCTCAACAACTCGCGGGCCGCCTCGCCCCTCCGCGCCTACGCGGGCTTGAATTACACTCTAGCGTAGGGCAGACAAGACTACGTGGAGTCGGTTTTGCCGCGATTCGTTTCTGTCACTGACTTTTGAAACACAATCTTACCGGAAACATAAAGTTTTAACTTTTTAAGACATTTAAGGTTATTTACCTAATAATAAGAATATATGAAAAACAAAAAAAAACTGGGTATGAGTATGATATTTTAGAGGAAAAGTTACTTCGAATTTTAATACTTCTAGATATTAAATTTATTGTAAACAAAACATCTTCCAAAAGAGAAAAAGTAGTTTTGATAATCGGCTAATAGTTTTTCTGGAAAATGAAACGTATGTATGATAAGTTTATGGATTAACAAAATTATGTAAAAGCAACGATCTGATATTTAAAACTTCGTCATACCGTTTTCGAACAATTGAAATTCGTACAGGAAAGTTTCGAATTTATGATAGGTTACCGTTTTGGGGAATATCATTTACCTTTAAACGTTCATTATCACTCATTATCATCCACTTAATGTAATAAAATAATAATTAGTTTTAAAAACTTGAGACTGGCTGAATGTGCTGATCGCACGAAGCCATTATTTAAGAGAAAAAAAAACTCATAGTCGTTTATTCGATGTAGCAATATGTGGTGTGACTTTAGAAGTGTGATTTGGAGAAAAGAGCGGAATGAAAGATGTATTGACACAATTTACATTACTAAACCCTTAAAGCACACCCATTTAATTTTGTAAAGAGGATGGATGAAAACCGTTTTTTCAATCATAACTAAAAATACATTCCTATAACCATAGACAAATATATTATATATCGTCCTTGCTATAACATATAAAACTAAATGTTCTAACCTTTGATCGAAGGTTCTAACACATATAAAGAAGAATACAACATGCGCAATAACATAACACGATTATGTACCATTTATATTAAACTTAAGTTAAGAAACAAAAAAATTAAATCAAAAATATTATATTACAAATTAGAGCATTGTTCGTTCGGCAATAACTTTTTATTTACATTTCCACTATAAATGTTTCGAGTAAGATGCATAATGGAAATCCCAAGATAATGGTTACACGAATCTCGCAAAAACTCTCAAAGGCAGAGATAACAAGGATTCCTGCGCCCAGCAAGACAATAAGCGTAATTAAAAAGTTAAGGAGCAGGATGGCGTTATACGGAAACCGTTAGAATGAAAAGAGAAAGCATGCATTACCTATAATTAGCAATAGTCTAACGAACAAAACACCAGGGTAATATTTGTTATGCCAAATTAACATTCATACATACTGTAAACATGATAATATTTTCACGACTATTATCCCCCAAGGGTTAGTCAGAGTCTAGACAATGAAGACCGTAAAAGCAGTCCTCTGCCGCAGTCCACTTTTTATCAAATAACAATTGCACATGTGCTTAGTGTGATGGGTGGTGAGTCCATTGCCGCCGTTACAGTTGGATGTAAGTAAATTTACAGTATTGAGTCCATTGGTCGCCTTTTACGACACCAAAGGGAGAGAGGGGTTGGTAGTACTCTTTCACCGCTACGCAACAGGGTTACAAGAACTAAGGTAACCAACATAGCCTATAGTCTATTGCCTAACGGGTCCTTCGGTTAATGATGATGATGAAGATGATGATTTATCGAACCACGCACCTTCCAGATTCCGGGCGCAAAAATGTTTACATAAGGATGATGATTACTCTATTTTAATGACATTAAATGTTCGATCACATTTAAAAACGATAAGCACAATCAACGCCATCAAAACGACCGCACAAAAATAGTACCTATCTAGCGAGATGTTTAGGTACTAAGTTCGTTTGAGTCTCAGAATAATAACTAATATTCTGTGGTTTAAGTGCGAGCATATTGTCAACACGACGAAGTGCTCCTTCAAAAATTGCTATTCTGCCAAAACACATACAGGATGTCCAAAAAACAATGGATGACCCTGTAACCATCGATAGGCTTCATCATGGCCCACCTAATCTCAAATTTTGACCTTTGTAAAAATATCACGGTTTTTAAAATTTTGGAATTATGTGTAGTTTTCGAAAATAACCTACTTACGGTTTGTTTTTATCATGCCACGCAACAAGATCGAAAAACCGTTTAATTTGTAGAAATGGCATGATAAAAAAAAAATTGTTTGTGTTGTGACGTTTATTAGGTACTTCTAACCATATAGCATGTAAGTAGCAGACGCAAAACCAAAATCTTAAGAACCGTGATATTTTTACTAACGTCAAAATTTGAAATTAGAGGGGCCATGGTGAAACCTAACGATGGTTTTGGGACATAATTTTGTTTTGTATATACGTCAAAAATGTACATTATTATGTCAACGCTGTCACAATTGGCTACTTGACAGTTTTCGAAAAAGTATTTAAAAAATTACAAACGCTTATTTTATACCCCGCACAATATTTTCTTTCTCGAAAAAGCTTTATTTAACAGAAAAAAAACATATTTTTCTTTATTGTTTTAAAATTTCGTGTGAAAAATGGTGGTCACGTGACATTTGGCTCTGTGACGTCACATTTCAATAATTAAAAAAACTTATCTTGAAACCTGACAGATAGTTTTTGTATATTTTTTGAAATGTGACGTCACATGAAGCTCAATCATGGCCGCCCGTGTTTCGGGTCTTGTAATTCACAGATAAAAATCGCAAATTTATTTTGTTAAATGAAATAATAAAAAAACTATTGGATAAAATTATCGTTAAATCATAACCTACCATTTCCGACATATTTCATATTTTATTGTTACAACAGTAACTGTCAAATAGCCAATTCCGCTACGAATTAGTATGGAATTGTGTATCTTATTTTATTACGTAGTGGAAGCATTAAATATAATAAAAAAGATTGATTTTTTAAATGATCAACAAATATTTTTAAAATAAAAAAAATCTCTACCGTTTCGTAAGTAAACCACCTTAAACCCAGCGGTGATGTAATTGTTCAGATAAATTTCCTTTTTCACTTCCGTTTCCCACGTAATGGCGTCGACGTTGTCTCTTTGTTCATTATTTTTCTTTATCTCTTTAATAACTTTCACCTTGCCTTAATATGCGGACTTATCGCTTTCAGCACGAACAATGTTTTTTTAACTTTTGTAACAGATACAATGACTTTCTCGTGAAAATGTATACATAGTACATTTATAATAATATATAAATACCTATTACACCTGAGCTGCACCTATTTGTTTATCTTTGGGGGTTAAAGTTACTCGCACCCGTAGGTTCACTCTTGAGACCCTACACGTGACCCCTGGGTGGTACTAAATGAGTGACACAGACTAAGTGGCTAAGTGCCACGCTGCTGCGTTGCTGCAGCACACATTGGGGCGGCTCGCCCGAGGTAAATACCACCCTCTCACGAATATTCGACGTGAAATAATGACACTTAGTGCTGTTGTGTTTCGTCCGGCCAGTGAGGGTTCCGGAAGCCCTCCCCCCCCTTTTACAATTCCTATTCCTTCCTTAAAGGCCGGCAACGCGTCTGCGATTCCTCTGGTTTTGGTGTCCATGGGCGGCGGTGATTACTCTCCATCAGGTGACCCGCCTGATGATTTGATTCCTGCTTTTATTAAAAATAATCTAACTATCTCTAACACGGGGGTGTTCACGCGGACGAAGTCACGAGCGTCCTGCTAGTTTAATTTTTTTTAAAGATTATTAATAATGTGCGATTAACACATCCTGATAACCCATACCGTAATCAAAAATGACTGTAGGAATGGGTTCTCGTCAGTAGTCTTACGGAGGTATGGGGGTTGAACCACGATTTCTTGTAGCAGTACCTTATACTAGGCTCCATAAAATAAAAAATTCTTTTAAGGGTCTGTGTGTACGATTATAAAACAAAGTACCAAATGATATTCAGAAATTAGATCTTGATACATTTAAAATCAAAATCAAAGAAAAGCTTTATAAAAAAGCTTATCATAAAGTGTCAGATTATACAGAAGACAGGTCTGAAATGCTCCAAGTACTCCAACAGCTATTTCTAATTGTCTATAATCAATTTATATAGAGCACCATATTTAATTAAAGTATTTACATTTAAATTCATATTTTGTATTTTGTGACCTGGTAACGACATAATAATATATATATTTTTTGTAAACGTCGTTGCTTTTGTGCGCTGTGGTTTCTAACGGTTTCTTGCGCCCGTTCTTTGCCACAGTTAAAAAATGATGTCCTGTTGTCTAAAAAAGATTTGGACTATTCAAAGTACTGATTAATTGAGTTTATTGAATAAATATATTTTGACTTTGGACTTTTGCGTTCAACCCGAGCATCTATCCGCTCGGCTATCAACGCCTCAATTTGTTAGGATTGTTTTACAATTCGACGTACCGCAACTCCTAACCTGATTTCAGTGACTGAAAAGCCTTTAAATCTAACACATCCCGTTGGTAGTATATCCTCATACGGTCGCATATCCCGTGACCTCATAAAATGCATTTACGGCCCTCTTTATGTGAATCGTAGCTTTGCTCTGACCCACTTACGGCTGTCAATTAAAACGCGTCTGTTTCAGGACACACGTGGGCGTTGGGCTCTGCTATTTCACAATTTTCACAGGCAATATCCTTTCTTTATTAGTAACAGCCAACAATTACCTAGCAGTTGACTGTCTTTTGCGTTCCTTATTGCCTAGTCTCTGACTCACTCTTTAGGGACAATAATCGTAAGTGTACTCGTACCGTGTCGCGTATTTTTGTAGCTGACTGTACATAAACACGTCAGATTTACGTGTTCGCGAGTTGACGACGATAAAAATAGGTAAAACTAGAAGGTGCCAACTCGCGACCAGTCTCCAGTTTTACAGTCTCGAGTTGACGAATAACTCTCGCGTAGCGGTGAAAGAATACTACCACCCCTTCTCTTCCCTTGGGTGTCGTAAAAGGCGACTAACGGACTAAAGACTGAGCATACATCTAACAGCATTGAACGGCGATGGGCTCACCACCTGTCACGCTAAGTACTTGTGCAGTCGCTATTTGGTGAAAGGTGGACTATGGTAGAGGACTGCTTTTGCTATCCTCATTGCCTAGTCTCTGACTAACCCTTCGGGAATATCGTGATTATATGTATGTATGCATGAACCAATATCGTGTACATTCTAGGGCACATACCGGAGCGCTATAAGTAAAACCACTTTATGTGACAAGCTATGTGGAATAAGCATTCATGTCTAATAAATTTCAACTAGTTTGCATTTCTAGCGACGATGGCGTATGGGATATCGATTATGCACTCGGAAATAGTGTACGAAAGAAGTAGATACTAGAACAGTGCGACTTTATAGCTTAAGGCTGTATAGGTTGCTTGTCAGACAAACGAATTTCTATATTAATAGCCAGCTAATGTAGTATTGAAGTGGGCTTTTTGTAGGTACAGGGGATTTGGCGCGTTCGGCTTCCGATCTTGCCCGCTAAGCAACTTTCGTAATGCCAAAGTGCGTTCTTATAGATCTTGTCAGACAAACGAATTTCAAGATTGCTAGCCTACTAATGCAGTATTGAAGTAGGCTTTTTGCAGGCACAGGGGGTTTGGCGCTAAACATCTTTTGCAATGCCTTGTCGCTGAATGGGTGACCAAATTAAAAACATCCCAGCTCCTCCGTGCTTCGGAATGCACGAGAAGCCGTTAGTCCCAGTTGTCGTCGAAAGATGGCAGTCGTTAAAACCCACCAACCCGCATTGGGCCAGCGTGGTGGGTTATAGCCCAACCTCCCCATGTGATGTAGTCCATTTGGGAAGGCCTGTGCCCAGCAGTGGGACGTTTATAGGCTGATGATGATGACAGGGGGTTTGGGGGTGAGTCCTATATGACACGACCACCCTAATACTTATTTATGCCACCAAACAACATAGTTTTAGGGATGAATTAATTTACGGTTCCGAAACAGACCGCAGACTGCAACCGCAGGCGGCGGCTAGTGGCTGCGGTTGACCGCAGTGCTGCCTGCGGTCGCGGTTGCTTCTATTTCCAAGTGCGACGGCATGCCGCGGCTGCACAATCCATTGAACAATGCTTCGTCACTCCAGTACTTTTGTGCGAGACAGAATATGGAGAAAAAGTCGCCATTTTTGTACGTGACACGTGTAAACTCTCTTCGGTTCGCGACACCACTGGTGCTGCAGTAGTGCAGGCCGGAGTGTGTACCTTATATTACACCGGGACGTGCCGTGTGCGTGGCCTGCACGGGCACTTATTTGAGACGTAGCATATATTTTGTATGAAGCAGTTCATATAACACAGTGTATGATGCGTGTCCCGTCCTGACCCGTACGGGACACGGCCCAGTCTAATATAAATTCGAAATGTATTTAACGTTTCAAATCAGTGTCCCGTCCGGGCCACGCACACGGCACGCCCCGTGCACGGCCCGTGCACGGCCCGGTCTAATATAATTCATCCCTTACATTGTTGCGATCGTGTTTGAAGGGTAGGTACTAGATCTAGTAACATTGCAGGATATAACCGGCATAAGAACTGAAGCTTCTGAGTTCGTTTCGCGCAAGATGGCCGCGCACCTTCAAACGGGCAGTAAGCTCATTTGCAGACTGAACATTAAAAAACGTGATTTATTTATTTAGTCAACAATATTTCAACAGCATTTAACTAAACTTAAGGTACAGACGACGTAACTTAAACATAAGCCAATTGAAAAACACATTCTGCTAATATAAAATGTTGACGCAATTAATGAACGCAGGCATAGTAGTATTCTACTATGACGCAGGTGTAGGTAGTCTAAAAAAATAGGAAGATGAATTTTGTCAAATGATAACTTGCAGAACAGGTGTGAATCTGATTGTGTTGTGTCGGTGTGTGTAAGTGCGTGTGAGTGTAATATCGTGGTTGGTTTACATGGACGCTCGAGTTGATTATGACCGTTGGTTATTTTGTAGTATACATTAAAATATTTTAAAGATTCAACTCAAAACATACTTACTTTTAACTTAACTAAAGCTTACGAACTGCAGTGATGCATCTCCTGTATACGAGTTTAGTTCAAGAATCAAGAATCAACATCAATATTCTTTTTTTTATAATAATATATTGACTCGTCATTGTGACCGCATCCTGCCTGATGGTAAGCAGCCGATGCAGTCGAAAATAATGAGAGCGCTCCCTCCCCATCGTGGAATTAGCACGGTAACATTTTATTCAGGCTAGGCCATGTTTAGGTTAAAGCACCTAAGAATGTCATAATGCCATCGGTTCGTAAGTCTATCTATGGGGCGGGAGCCTTGTACTGAGAAGAACCGGCAAGAAAGTCAGCAAGGGCATTTCTTTTTAATAAGGGTAATTATGTTTTATAATGCAAAAGATTTGGCATTTGGCCTTCATCGCACCTAATGTTAAGTGACAATAAGGCCGGGTGTCCAAAAATCAAAGTCAAACTATTGAGGGATAATACAGCTATCTATATCTACTATCAAACTTATAATAGTATATTGGATGTTGGAAGTAACGAACAATAATTGGTACAGCTATCTTATATACAAATCAAACAACCAACATTTTAGACGGTAGTGATACAGTGCCATCTGTTATAAAAACATGTAAACGATGTGGACATCCTATGTCAACCATAATGTTGTCAAAGCCGTAGGTACACCCAGAATTCTCAACATGAGAAACTTGCTTTATTATTTTTAACTTTCGAAACATAGCAATGTCATTTAACATTGTTGCAACGGCTTGATTACATGAGATTGCTAGCCAGACTTAAAACAAGCACTATCATTACCCTAGCTGGGAATCGTATCCTGTACCTCTGGTTAAAACCGGTTACCAACCAAATTACAGAGGTGTATTATCTACACCATGTTGTATGTATTTAGAAGAAACTTTTCGTAAAGTTTTTAGGGAAAAAGGTTTTCTGGCTTTTACAAATATTTAAACTTCCGACATTGCGAGGCAGCATCAATCTTTGTTAGCAAAAATCCGGAGCACTTTAAGAGTTAAAATTTGCGTATAAATATCCGTTATATACCTACACTCCTACAGGGTGTAGGTATATAACGGTGTTATAGAATAAGTACGGTTTCTCGGCATGTTTTTGACATCTTCCCTCTTTCATTAATCACAATGACATATGCGAGTAAGTCACATGTTTGAAAGGCAACGTAAAGCCGTTGATTCCGGTTGTTGTCTAAATGTGAAATGGTTCATAACAATTCAGCAATGAGTTGGGGACAAAAACAATTCAACGAGGAGCTGAATGGTACAAAACAATTCAACATAGAGCTGAATGGAACAAAACATTTCACCTGCCCAAGCGATCCCTTGACCCATCAAACAAATTTAATTTTGGCAGAATCCATCGCTCAGCTGTTTCCCTTCCTACCTTTTGTAAGTCATTTGCATTTTAATTGCTGCAGTAATTAAGCTTGAAAACGGTCTACTTTAAAGTTTTTACACATTTCGAATGACTCGGTAAACGTCTGGACTGCTAATGGAGGCTTGTTCATGTTCATAATTACACAATCTGTGGACTTAAGTGCTTTTCTGATTTGACTGACCGGTAATTTTTCGAGCGGTTTGCCTGATTTTAATTAAGTCTTCTTAGGAGAGCTCCAAGGAGGCTTTTACGGAATCTATGATTGACGAAAACTAAAAAGAAGAAGAATTGATTACAGACTATTTCACATCTTGGTTTAACCCTTTATAATTCAGTATTTTTTTTATTTAATTGATTTGTATAGTTAAGTACCTATCTCAATTGTCTTATGTAAGTTCTAAATAAAGTGAAAACAGACATCCCTCTGACAGTAAAGAGTTTAAAATAAATCAGGAAAAATCAGAAAATTTGCCTTCGAACTGAAACACATTGGACATGCAATTTAATGCATTACACTGGCTGTTTGACGCAAGAAATTGGTAGAAAGCATAGATATAAACTTGGATTGTGGTTAACTTTTTATTGCGTACGCCAATTTACTTCTATATATATACAGGGTCTAACAAAATCAATAAGCAAACGGTTAAGGATGGTATCTATACATCATTCTCAGTACAATGACAAAAAATGGGCTCCTGAAAATGGTTTTATAGTGATTTTACAAAGTTATGTTTTCTAACAAATTAATTCAATTAAAATAATACACACCATGAAACATGCTGTATCTTTACTAACACGCACGCAAACGTCAATAAAAATATAGCTCAGTGTGCTCCGAGTAGTAGTCCTGTACTGCAGCGTGTAGTACAGCTGTACGGGTTTGGAAAGAGTGTATTTTTTGGTGAATTATGCTAATGTTTTGTTGATTATCTCGGTAACGAGCCTGTAGTTTTGGACCAAATTTGGTGAGCATGCTCAGTGTGATGTATAGATGCTCTCCTTAAACGTTTGCTTTTTGATATTGTTAGACCCTGTATATATATATATATATAGAAGTAAATCGGCGTACGCAATAAAAAGTTAACCACAATCCAAGTTTATATCTATGCTTTCTACCAATTTCTTGCGTCAAACAGCCAGTGTAATGCATTAAATTGCATGTCCAATGTGATTCAGTTCGAAGGCAAATTTTCTGATTTTTCCCGATTTATTTTAAACTCTTTACTGTCAGAGGGATGTCTGTTCTCACTTTATTTAGATCACGATTGAGATAGGTACTTAACTATACAAATCAATTAAATAAAAAAATACTGAATTATAAAGGGTTAAACCAAGATGTGAAATAGTCTGTAATCAATTCTTCTTCTTTTTAGCTTTCGTCAATCATAGATTCGGTAAAAGCCTCCTTGGAGCTCTCCTAAGAAGACTTAATTAAAATCAGGCAAACCGCTCGAAAAATTACCGGTCATTCAAATCAGAAAAGCACTTAAGTCCACAGATTGTGTAATTATGAACATGAACAAGCCTCCATTTATATGTAGATTCACAAAAGTATTATACCCAAAGGGTCGTGAGCCCATCGCCGTCATCTATGCTGTTGGATGTGCAGTCTTTAGTGCGTTAGTCGCCTTTTACGTCACCCCAAGGAAGAAAGAGGTTGATAGTATTCTTTTAATAAGCCGCCATTCGATTGTAACCTTACAATAATATTGTTTTTTTAATGACAAAACGAGCGGAAACCGCTGAAAAAAATTGTAGCAAACAATGGCGAGTCTTTAAAGAGCGTTATAAATTACAATTGCTGTTCGTTAGCCTGGCTTATATTTCTAAATGGCTTGATCAACATGAATATGTTTTGTTTCTTTTAATACAGTGGTGGTTTATAGGTAGGGAAGAGTAAAAGAGAAAATCCTAAAGAAAAATTGGGGGTCAAAGTTGCTCGCGTCCGTAGGTTTACCCTTGAGACCCTACACGTGATCCCTGGGTGGTGCTAAATGAGTGACACCAACTGAGTGGTAGAGCCACGCTGCGTTGCAGCACACATTGGGCCGGCTCGCCCGGCGTAATACCACCCTCTCACTAATATTCGGCGTGAAATAATGGCACTTGGTGCTGTTGTGTTTCGTATGACCAGTGAGGGTTCCGGAGGCCCCTTCTCCCCCCCCCCCCCCTCCTCCCAATTCCTATTCCTTCCTTAAACCTATTCCTCCCTTAAAGGCCGGCAACGCGTCTGCGATTCCTCTGGTTTTGCGGGTGTGTTCCATGGGCGGTGGTGATTACTCTCCATCAGGTGACCCGCCTGCTCGTTTGCCTCCCTCTTATATTAAAAAAAAAAACATAGAAAATTAAAAAGAAGTGCAACATATTAATTTGGTTGATAAAAACTTTCGGACGACGTTTATCTTTTTTCTGTCAGTTGTAATTATGATATTGGCTTAACATAATTATTAATATTTGGACAGGACAATGTCTGTCCGGTCTAACGGTCATAAATAGAGATGTTATTTATTAAATCGTGCTTTAACTAACAACCAGCCAACGGTGACAGTTTGTTGCATAAATTTGAATAGATATTCAAATCGCAGGTCTGAGTGACCTAGATACAAACAAACTACTCAGTTTACCTAACTTCTATTTCGTTGTCCATTCTCAAGTCTTCTGAAGGTTTAGTACAAACAATTAGATCGTACATAAAATTAAAATAATTACAGTGTCGTGTAGCGGTGAAAGAATACTACCACCCCCTATTTCCCTAGGGTGTCGTAAAAGGCGACTAATGGACTGAAGGCTGCACATACATCCAACAGCATAGAGCGGCGATGGGCTCACTACCTGTCACGCTGAGCACATGTGCAGTCGCTGTTTAGTAAAAAGTGAACTATGGCAGAGGACTGCTTTAGCGGTCCTCATTGCCTAGTCTCTGACTAACCCTTCGGGGGTAATAGTCGTGAGTACTAATATGTATATGTAAGTATGTATGTATGTATATACAACCTTAATTTTAAATTTTAAAAACCAATTAAGGGTGAGTTCCACCCATGAAACTGAACAACTTTCCCCAAGAAACCTATGTGCAAAAATAACAAAAAAATTACGACTTCCCACAGGAAACTGTCCGATCAGCTGAGGACAATAGTATGGGAGATCGAAATTGTTTTTTCACTCCTCTTGCTCAAAAAGAACGTCATTGTAGCGTTCTAGAGCGAGGCTAAAATAGCTTTTCTTGCCCTAGGGAATAAAGTATTTTTTTTTTAAATTTTTGTCTGTCACATGACAATGAGCCTACAAAAACGAAAAAGTATTTAGTCTTAGTTAGAATAATCATGAATAAAGACTCGACTTATTACTGTTTTACTTGGATCAACAACTTTTTTGAGATAGTTATTATTAAAGTTTATGGTAAAATTAGTAATCATTTTAATCTATGGACAACACAGACCACGCTTCAGCAAAAAAAAAACTGCACAGTCTGCACATGTGCGTAAAATTTATTTAGCCCGTTAGTCGCTTTTACGACACCCAAGGGAAGGGAGGGGTTGGTAGTATTATTTTGATGAGCCCATCGCCGCTCTATGCTGTTGGATGTATGAGCAGTTTTAGTCCATTAGTCGCCTTGTACGACACCGAAGAGAAGAGAGGGGTTGTTAGTATTATTTTGATGAGCCCATCGCCTCTCTATGCTGTTGGATGTATGTGCAGTCATTAGTCCGTTAATCGCCTTTGACGACACCCAAGGGAAGAGATGGAAAGACTGCACATACATCCAACAGCATAGAGCCGCGTTGAGCTCATCAAAATAATAATACCAACCATTCTCTTCCCTTGGGTGTCGTTAAAGAAACTAACGGGTTAATTTTTAATAAAATAAAATAATTCATATTGTATTGGATTGTTTTTTTTCTCGCTAAAGCTCGGGAGTAAAACTAATTCGTATATAATGGGTCATTTTAGCCCCTTGTATAACAATCTACTATTTTGTCATTTTTGCACGTAGGACTCTTGGGGAAAGTTGTTCAGTTTCATGGGTGGAACTCACCCTTAATTGGTTTTGTGTAAAGCTAAGTTAAGGATGTATAATATTACATCGGAAATATCTTAAATTACATATTTTGTCTATTACTTTATGTTCGCTACATTTTGTATAAGTAATTATTTATAACATTTCATATTGTCTTACACTTATTTTCTATTGCATTTATTTTATATATTTTAAGTTACGATTTTTTGTGAAGTCTTAATGCATCGTTTTAAAATGCTTGCGAATTTTTTGCATAAAGTAACACTATCTATCTTTATTGACGTTTATTAAGACAACTTTTCAGGATTCCTTTTGTTATCTATCTTGATGTCAGTCCTTTCATGTATGTTTTATTTTAACAATAGGAAAACATAGATCATAGAATAATTTATACAAACTATAAAACTCATCAATAGCTTCAGAAGCTTTTGTTGTGATTATAACGAGTTTTTTTAAATAATTTAAGTAGGTACACAATGAAATAAAAGTTCAGTCACGATTTAACTGCTGGGCAAATAGTAACTCCATCTTTTGAATTAAGTCAAAGCTAAAATTTTCAATACTCTTTGAAAGGTTCAATACGCTTGGTTGAATATCACTAACCTGGACTATGCATCCAAAAATACTGCGGTCCTGGGAATTGAACCCAGTATTTATTAATATTTACACATATTTTATTAAGGTAATAATAACATACTTTCTTCAGAACTGACTGAAATTGATCTGTTTTGCACTAGCTCTAGCTCTGTCAAGAAGTTAATGAATTACAAGTTCTTTGGTTGCGACTAGACACTGGCAATTGACTTCTCGTACTGCAATATCGGTTGTGTAATTTTAAGTGTAGTTACTTATCTGAATTTTTTGTTTATGTATGGATTATTATGCATGTAGGTATGTATATACACATTTTTTTTATTAATACTAAGCCCGGCAATTGACCTCACTCCACCTGATGTTAAGTGGAAATGAGGTCCAGGCGCGAGGACAACTGGTGCAGCGTAAGAGACGTAGCATCAGTCATCCTCACTCTGCCGGCCCACAAAGTGCTTCTTCACGCCTCGTTTGAAGGACCCTATGTCATAGGTAGGAGGGAATACGTGTGCTGGTAGACTATTCCATCTTTTGGAAGTGCGTTAAAGAAACGAGTCACCAAATTTCTTTGTGCGTGATGGAATGTTAGAGACTGTAAATTGGTGACTCCGGAGAGCAGCACGCGTACTCCTATGGAGGAAGGGAGAAGGAGGGATAAGGTCAAAGAGTTCTTCAGAGCACTCGCCATGGTATAAACGGTAAAAGACGCTGAGTGACGCAATATCTCTACGCAATTGCAAAGGCTCGAGAGTTTTAGTGACATCCGCATTACCGATAATGCGCACAGCGCGGCGCTGCAATCTGTCCGAGGCATCGAGAAGGTACTTTGCGGAGCCGTCCCAAAGGTGAAAGCAATACTCCACGCAAGACCGCACCTGTGTCTTGTATAATAGACACAACTGATCAGGCGTGAAGAATCGCCGCACCTTGTTCAGGACACCGAGTTTACGTGAGGCATTTTTAATCACGGTTTCGATGTAGTCTTTTTGGTTCAGATCGCAGCGGATATTCATACCGAGCATGTTAATACTGCTCTGCAGGCCTAGAGATGTACCCTGAAGAGAGGGAAGGGGAAGGAATGGCGACTTTTTCGCTGTGAACGCGCACACCTGTGTTTTCTTGGCATTGAACTCCACCAGATTATCGGAGCCCCATTTAGAAATGAGGTCCAACACCCGATCGAGCTCAATGACAAGATTTGCTCGCTTCATTTCGGTGTCTACCTGCCCAGCCGTTGGGTGCCCGTCATATCCCCCATGCACTGTGCTATCATCTGCATAGCAATGAATGTTTCCAAGAGGAAGCATGTCATTGATATGCAGAAGGAACAGCGTGGGGGATAGAACGGAGCCTTGAGGAACACCAGCGTTCACTGACATAAACCGCGAAGCGCATCCATCCGGAAGAACACGGACTCTACGCTCATGCAGGAAGCTAGCAATCCAGGTACAGAACTGAGCGGGCAAACCGTATGCCGGGAGCTTGGAGAGAAGAGCTTTGTGCTAGACCCGATCAAAAGCCTTGGCTATGTCAAGGGTAACTGCCAGTGACTCGCCACGCTTGTCAATAGCCTCACCCCAGAGATGTGTGACGTACGCTAGAAGATCACCCGTTGACCGTTTTGGCCGAAACCCATATTGACGATCGTGAATTAGGGAGTGATCTTCTAGGTATCGAATAAGCTGTTTGTTCAATATTCGTTCTAGGATCTTAGACAACACTGAAGTTACGGCTATAGGGCGGTAATTAGTCGGATCTGACCGATCTCCTTTTTTAGGAATCGGTTGCACATTAGCTTCTCTCCAAGATTCCGGCACACAACCCGAAGAGAGCGAGAGACGGTACAGACGCGTTAACACAGGGGACAACTCCGCTGCACACATTTTCAGAACTATTGCTGGGATGCCACCAGGACCGTTAGCTTTCCGGACATCGATTGACTGCAGCTCCGCACGGACATCACACTGCCTGATTTTAATATCAGACATTGTGTGGCCACAGTGAGAAACTGAGGGTGGCTGTGCATCACAGTCATCGATCCGGGAGTTAGCCGCAAAGAGCCAGGAGATCAACCTTTTCCTGCGGCTTGTGAGCTAAAGTTCCGTCAAGACATCTCAGTGGTGGCCTCGCTGGGTTGGCAGAAGTTGGATTGCACGGCTTTGGCCAGACGCCAGTAGCTACGGCTGCCCGTAGGATGCATCAGGAGTTCTTGGCCTACTCGTGCGACGCGCTGGGCATCCGCTCTAATGTAGGCCCTCTTACACGACTTGGTGGCATTATTATAGGCTGCTTTTAGCGAGCGAGTTTCGGGATCCCCATGAGCTTTACCTCTGATCCAAGCGCGGTATGCCGTCTGTTTGCTCTCAACAGCGCTGGCACACTCGCGATTGAACCAGCGGTTGCGTCTGCCTTTGCTGATGACATAGGAGTGTGGAATATAGTATTCCATTCCTAATACTATCTCATCAGCAACAGCAGTGGCCGGGTCGGGTCCTTCCCACTAAAGCAGCGCTGCCTCCAAGGGACGGATGCAAAATACTCCCGCATACCGTCCCAGTCTGCCGACGCGTAGTGCCAAATCTGGCGTTTCGAAACCGCTGTTGGCGGGCGCGATGCCAAGGGCACTGTGCTGGATATTAAGCAGTGATCCGAGGAACCTAAAGGAGCTCGAATCTCCAGCAGGCGACTCGTCAGCAGAAGGTCGAGTAAGGAGGGCGCATGGCCAACTATGTCTGGGATCCTGGTGGGCTGGTTCACCAGTTGCGTCAGGTCATGCGTGAGAACGAATGCGTGGGCAGTTCTACCAGCATGGTCTGTTTTGGAGGAACCTAACCACAACTCATGGTGGGCGTTGAAGTCCCCCAAAAACACCAGTTCCGCCGATGGAAACCGCTCCTGCGCATCTCTGCTACCCGACTAAGATGTTCAATTAGTCGAGTTGTCTCTATGTCGCCGTTATGGGATCGGTAGACGCAGACGTAGAGCCTAAGTCGACGTGTAGCACTAGGAGGGAGAAGGAAGGGTCCTCCAGACAGCGCAGACGGCGACAGCAAACATCCGCCCGAACAAATAAGCAAACTCCGGCTTTGGCTTTGAAGGATTCTTCAAGCACAAAGCCGGGATAGTTCAGGTAGGTGGTGTCAGCTGGGCGGATTATTTGCGTCTCCGTTAGGAACAACATTGCTGGCCGTGCCGTCTCAAGATGGTGGTGGACGGCATTGAGGTTTGCATGGAGTCCGTGGATGTTAGCGAACTCCACCTCAAACGGTAAGGTTGTGGTGGGGGTGTGCACCGCTGTAGTACCAGTTTTGTTGTTAGGCGCTGTCATTTTAGGAGTGGAAAGAGAGAGGCGTGAATCGAGAAAATGATGCAGCGATGCGAATGGTCAAAGTGTGGTGGCCTATTTCCCCAGGAATTTGCCCACAGACGAGTATTTTTAACCTGCCGAACGGAAGGGCCCCCGAACCCCCCCGGGAATGGCCGCCGGGACCCCACCTTCCGGTCACCAACCGGCACGACGGACCACCCCGAGATTATGCGTGGCATGGTGAGGCAGCCTCACGAGCTGGTTAGGCTCGCTTGGGCCCCTGTACTGTGCCACGGGTGGCCAGCGGGACAACCGTTTCTACGAGTCTCCCTGGTCGGCAGGTTAACGAAGTCCTCCTGGCACTGGTTTGACGGAAGCCTCCACAGACCAAATACATCGCAGCATCATCCTCTCGAGCTTTGGTTATACGCTGGCTGATCCCGAAACGCGACCGACAAGCAGTCACTTGACGGGTTTTACACCATGCGTACGGTGGTCACCAACCAGACGGGTCAAGCCCTACCATCAGTGGAGCAGATCATCGCTCGAAAGAGTCCGTTAGTCGCTTCTTTCTCCGTCACCGCACGGATGAAGAAGCAATATGTTGAAGTGACTAATATTGACGTAAATAAAACTATCACATCATACAGATCTAATGAAAGACATAATGCATTTGGCGTTCCCCAAGGTACGGTACTTGGGCCAATTCTATTCATTTTGTACATAAACGACCTACCTGATGCTGTTCCTACAAAGTGTGTTTTATTTGCTGATGATATTTCAGTTATTGTGACATCCCGGAATGATATTGACAAGGACATTTATGAATCAATTATTAATAGCATTATTGACAAAATTTCAGAATGGGCGACATTTAACAATTTATGTATAAATTTATGTAAGACATGTTTTATACAACTTAGTAATTATGGTACATTCACTGAAAATCTTAATTTATATTACAAAGATCTACCTGTTAATGAAACAAAAGAAACCAAATTTCTTGGAATTATATTAGACAATCATATTAATTGGAAAGCTCATATTGATAAAGTTTGTACTAAAATAAACGGTTATATCTACCTTCTCAGTAGGCCACGTAGAACAACATCATTTGATACAATGATAACAGCGTACTATGCATATGTTTATTCAACTCTTGAGTATGGCCTCTTGCTCTGGGGTAACAGTACAGATGCTAAATAGGGCTTTTATTGCTCAAAAGAAATGTATTCGAGCTATGCATGGCGTAGCTCCAGATATTACATGTAAACCTTTCTTTTATTAATTGAAAATATTAACACTACCGTGTATGTATATTTTAAATTTGATATGTTTTGTCAAACTTAATAATCACTTGTTCACCAAATTTAAAGATATTTCGAAAAGGTTCTTGAGGTACCCTGATAGACTGACGTACAGTGTGAAACCAAAGACTACTCTTTACTCAAAGAATTGCTCAGCCATGTGCGTTAAAGTATTCAATGCCTTGCCAGCAGACTTTAAAACTTTTCAAAAGACACGATTTCGTAGACTTGTCAAACGATGGCTCCAGGAACAGTGTTTTTATTCTGTTGGTGTATATCTCGATACCATGTTTAGATTAAGACATCAAAGTTGAGGATGATTTTATATTTTCGTCATTTGTTATGCTGAATGTACTTGACAAAGGTACTTATATTCAATTTTTATTTTAAGATATTAACATTATTGTAATTTATAAACAGACAATTGGATTATTAATTAATTGTCATTGTAGTAGGTACTTAATTATAATAATTGCATATGCATTTACCATGTTTCTTGTGAATAAACGATTTGATTTGATTTGATTTGAAATACATATTATATTGTGTATGTATGTGAAAATGTATACTAATAAGTACAGATATATTCTAAATGATTATTTTGTTATTGTTGTCTTGTCGTATACGCAACTGCAAGTTAAAGATTTACCCTAACATCATCATGTTATGTACACGTTGATTAATTGAAAAAATGTGAAAGCGTGTAATTAGCAATATATAAATTAAGTCGTTAATTTATAAAAATATTTGTCTGTAAGCTTTCCTAAAAGAAATAAATAACACTGCACATACTTCCAACAGCATAGAGCGGCGATGGACTCACCATTTGCAATGCTGAGCACATGTGCAGTCGCTATTTGGTGAAAAGTGGACTGCTTTTGCGGTCCTCATTGCCTAGTCTCTGACTAACCCTTCGGGGATAATAGTCGTGATTATAATTATGTATATACAATGGCGGACTCTATCGCTGTAGCAGTCTAAAGGTCAAAATCCCTTGCACACCGCGTCGTCTATTTGGTACGGGCACGTACCCGGGCGGTCAGTGCGCTTCATACGAAAATCGCTGCAAAGTGGTAAAGCGACAGTGACCCCGACCGTACTACACTGCGAGCTATGTATGTTTTAATAGTTAATTTTATTTACTTATCTCTCTGCTAACTAAATTTTAGCAAGGCCACCGGTCAACTTTAAACGAAGTTCCCGCTGTGTTGCTTCATTAAAATACCCTTCACCAAAGTTGGGTGTCTGTTTATTAAAACAATTTTGTGCTTTTTAAACGACAAACGAAGCGAGCTGTATGACAGGGCTTTATTAAATTTCTTGGACGGTTGCAAAGTTTAATAAACAGCTTACAAGTTTTGTACTCTATTTTGTGAGCTGTAGAACTGGTTTTGCATTGGCCTGACTGGCTAACACCATCTTATCTTGGTCTGTCGCCATAACAACGATTTACTGCACACTGTTCAACATTGCATTCTCGTCAGGTATTACAAAAATATATTTTGTAGTATAAATTATTGTAAGGTAATGTTTAGGTGGTTTGGTCATGTAGAGAGGATGTATAAAAAAAGACTTACAAAAAAAGCATAAGATGATAAGACTGTTAGTGGAAGGGGAAGATCTTGGCGATCTATCAGATCGTACATCTATCAGATTCTGTAAAGTTCGGTCGTAACTAGCCTCTCACTTCGATCCTCACGGTCCGATGAAGAGTGATCTTTGTGGCGTTACCGTAGAGTCGAACTTAGAGAATGCGGATTTATCTATACTAATATTATAGAGAGGAAAGATTTAATTGTTTGTCTGTATTGAATAGGCTCCGAAACTACTAGACCGATTTAAAAAATTCTTTCACCGTTGGGAAGCTACTCTATCTCCGGGTGACATAGGATATTAATATATTTTCAAAAAAATTAGGGTGCCTTACTAAAACTCTATTCAATTTCTTACATCGCGTGCGCTACGAAAACTATTGATGATAGAACAAATGCGATGTAGGAGTCGTCACTGGGGTACGGGAGGGGAGTCATTTTGAAA
The DNA here is from genome assembly GCA_963921215.1 of Scoparia ambigualis. NCBI lineage: Eukaryota > Metazoa > Arthropoda > Insecta > Lepidoptera > Crambidae > Scoparia > Scoparia ambigualis. The sequence goes on from OY992526.1 coordinate 10,495,953, forward strand.
ATTCGTCACGGGTAACGGGGTCCATGCGAACGAAGTCGTCGGCGGTCTGTTAGTTTTAAAATAATTTAGAGAGTTAGAGAATCGACTATATAAAATTATTGTTTATTAGCTTTTGCCAGCCGCATCGCTCGTGTTAGCCTATAACCGTCTCCAGGGTAACCTGTCTCTATACCAAAATTTATCATTATCGGTTTAAGCATCAAAGCGAAACAAACCAACAAAGTTACTTCCACTTCTATTTAAATAACTCGCGGCCCGCCACTACCTCTCTACGTCATCACCACCTTCATCATCATCATCATCATCAGCCTCTACTCGTCCACTGCTGGATATAGGCCTCTCCAAGAACACGCCACTGAGCACGATCCGCGGCCACTCCTATCCAGCTCTTGCCAGCCACCTTGCGAAGATCGTCGCTCCACCTTGTCTGAGGGCGTCCTACGCTACGCTTGCCGATACGCGGTGTCCATTTCAGAACTCCTCTACCCCAACGGTCATCGGTTCTGCGACTGATATGGCCGGCCCACTGCCATTTAAGCTTGCTAATTCGGTTACCTTGGTTCTCTGCCGGATCACCTCGTTTCGAATCCGACTCAAAGAAACTCCGAGCATAGCCCTTTTCATAGCCCGTTGAGCGACTTTACTCTCCACGTGACCACACTGTATTGAGTGACGAATTTCCAAAAAAAATATTGCACGCAAATTTAGTCCTGACAACTACGAACACAACAAAAAAAGAATTAGCCAAACAGGTGCAGCCGTTCTGAAGTGATGCGCGTACAAACGTTTCGGCAATTGATTTTTATTAATGGCCAGCCGTATCGCTCGTGTTAATTTTTCCCGGGGATAAAGTGTCCTATACCTAACCGTCTCCACGTATCCGTACCAAAATCGGTTAAACGGTTTAAGCATCAAAGCGTAACAAACAAAGACACTTTCGCAATTTTTTTACGTGATCCTTACGTGAGCAGTACAACCAAATAGTAAAATTTAAAAAAAACCATTTTTTTTACATTCTCAACTTTTTAAATTCTTCAACAATTAAAATTATTGTCACAGCCCCTCAGTCTTGGATTTTTTTTTACAGTTTTTTGACAATAACTGTCAACGTCAAATTTGACAGAATCGAGCATAGACTATGCGATATTTTGCGATAACATTAAATAACATGAACCACAGAACCGAAATAACCAAACTTGTTCATACTAAAGTAGTCTGTAAGTCTATGAATACACGGTACAAAGTCAAGTGTGTTTTGTAGGTGCGGTCGCATGAGACGCTATTATCCACCCCGTGCACCAATGACAGTCGCTTTGACCGCGAGGGTGAGCGCACGCACCTAGAACTATATTATATAAAAAGCAGGCAAAAACATGTACTTTAAAAAAGAAAACACTCATTATTTTTACGTCAAATATTTTATTAGGTAGGTATTAATTACTTTTTTACCCCATATTTACTTTTGGCGGGGGCCCAAAATTAACCCTAAAATTATAAATAATAATCACCAATAAAATTGAAAAATATTATTATAAGTAACCCCTGCCAAAAAAGAACTATAAAAAGAGCTGATGACCTTGAAACGCCTGAACAATCTTGCGACAAATCCATCTCGATCACGTCAGCTTTAAAAAAAACCGCATCATAATCGGTCCATTATTCGTTTAGAAGCTGCGATGCCACAGACAGACACAGACACGTGAACCTTATAATAGCCCCCTTTTTTGCCTCGGGAGTTATAAATCAACTGCTACGAATGTACGTTATCGCAGCACTTGAAAACGGCTGGATTTATTTGGCAATTTTTTTTTGTTTGTATGAACAGTTTTGGAAATTTGTAACGAGGTACGGGGTGGCCACGCGGACGAAGTCGCCATAAGAATTTTTAAAAAGCCTGTGGTATAGTCTTAAAAGTACATTAAGTTTATACAGTAGAATTAATTAAAAATCTAGTCTCAACACGTCATGTTGCGAAAATGACACGGGAGAAACACCGTTTAAATAATACTAGTTAGGATGGCATTCTGTCACTGACAGGTATACCTAACAATGATGCGGGAGGCAGTGTATTTCACAACAACTATTGTTTTCGACTATAAATTGTGTCCTTAAGGTTCAGTGAACGCTTTAATGAATCAAGATAAGCCATTGTTTGCCTCAAAGTAGGTACTGTACACTGGAAAACTGTTAAGCATATTTAAAATGAAACACTCTTTTAATAATATGCACGCGTAAATTACATCATCATCATCATCATCACCAGCCTATACTCGTCCACTGCTGGATATAGGCCTCTCCAAGAACACGCTACTGAGCACGATCCGCGGCCGCTCTCATCCAGCTCTTGCCAGCCACCTTGCGAAGATCGTCGCTCCACCTTGTCTGAGGGCGTCCTACGCTACGCTTGCCGATACGCGGTCTCCACTCCAGAACTCGTCTACCCCAACGGTCATCAGTTCTGCGACTGATATGGCCGGCCCACTGCCACTTCAGCTTGCTAATCCGGTGGACTATGTCGATTACCTTGGTTCTCTGCCGTATCACCTCGTTTCGAATCCGATCCCTCAGAGAAACACCGAGCATAGCCCTTTCCATAGCCCGCTGAGAGACTTTAAACTTGAAAACAGCGTAAATTACAGTAGTGTTTAATTTCATACAATATACACGCGATTGAATAAAAAAAATGTGTATCATTACAATTTTTTAAAAGTTTATTTAAATCAGTCAAGTGTGTTTTGCTTACCCAATAGGCGCGTTATTTTAATTGGTTTTAGTTAGTTATTATTATGTTAAAAAATGTATTCTGAAAGTCTGGATCACAAGCATTAATAATTATCTTGTTTGGACATGCGACGAAGAATAATATTTAGTTAGAAGAATATTTAGATTTTATCGTATTATCCATATTGTTGATAACGTTATGACATGACAAAACCCTTTCCTTTTGTATGTTGATAATTATTAACCATAATATTATTTGTTCATCATTATTAATTATAAGTGATTACTGGCGTCCTAGATATTAATATAATGATATCGTAATCCCGACCATAATCCATAGGCGTAGATGACATGTTACGTAATATAATTACGAGCCTTAAGCTTACTTGTGCTCCGTAAAGACGACTGATTAAACGCGTAATTTTCGCAAGAATAAGGCCGCGTTCCCATTGGAGACGTGATAAAAATCCAACGATAGAGTTAATTCATTTGAATGCCTCCACTCAAGCAGTGTAAAATAAAGTACCGAACTATTTTGGTGGATATTTACTGCAAGAAGGCGCTTTCTTTCGCAATGTCGATTCATAGATGGGTGTCTAAATTACATAATACATATTATACTCTCGACTATTCTTCCTAAATGGTAAGTCAGAGACTAGGCAATAAGGTGCGTAAGAGTAGTCTACTGCCTCAGTCCACGTTTGACCAGATAATAACTGCACATATGCTCAGCGTGACAGGTGAAGCGCCCAACGTCGCTCTATGCTGTTGGATGTATGTTCAGTGTTTAGTCTATCAGTTGCCTTTTACGACACCCAAGGGAAGAGATGAGCTGGTATTATTATATTAATGATTTTGCACCAAAGGAGTCTTCATCATTATTATTAGTTTATAAAAGTCCCACTATTGGACACAGGTTTATCACAGCACTTGGAAATATTGAGCCGTAATTCCCCATAATGCGGGTTGGATATTAAGATCTTTTTTTTAAATTATAAACTTTTTTGATTGGACTATGGCAGAGGACTGCTTTTGAGGTCCTCATTAGGGTTGCCACCTTTTTTAGGACGAATAAAGTATTTTAAACAAAAGTAAAGTACGTAGCATTAAAAAGATTATTTTGCCCATTTGTATAGCTATATCGAATAAATGTTTTGAGTTTGTATTTAAAAACGTATTTTTGTTGCTCTTTGCGACATTTATAATACTCTAAATATACGTAAATAGAATATTTTAGCGTACTTTATTGGTGTCATAGATTATAAAGTACGCCGACATGAAAAAGAGGACAATACTCTATTTTAGAGTACGGGTGGCAACCCTAGTCCTCATTGACTATAGTCTCTGACTAACCCTTCGGGGATAATAGTCGTGTTAATATTTATGTAAATATGTATGTATGTATAAACATATTTAAAATTCCTTCAATAGGCGTTCTATACGCGACTGTACGTCATAATTATCCGAATTTCCACTACAGCTCGGCGTTATCTCTTATCAGTTAAGGCGCAGTTTCAGATAGGCATGCATGATGCGCTCGTTAAAAATGTTGTTTTGCAAAGTACAGCCTTCGATCACTAATAAACACTATTATACAATCTTATACTAAATCGTAGCAGAATAGTGTCAGCGATGACATATTATTATACACTAGCGGCCGCTCGCCGTTTCACCCGCGTGGTTCCCGTTCCCGTGGGAATATCGGGATAAAAAGTATCCTTTGTGTTAATCCAGGTTATAAACTATCTGTATGCCGAATTTTATCCAAATCCATTCCGTAGTTTTTACGTGAAAGAGTAACAAACATCCATCCATACTTACAAACTTTCGCGTTTATAATATTAGCAGGATTGTAATGTGTTTCAGGGGGTGCCGCGCGAACGCAAAAAAAGACATAAGTCTTAATAATGAATTTCAAAGCAAAATCAATCTCAATCAAATCAAAATCAAAACATTAATAATAAGATCAATTCTGCTTTGAAGTTTCAGACCTAGTAATTTAATTAGAGCAATGTTTTTATTCTGCGAAATGTGCAATACCATCACGCGCTTATGTTAAACATTTAAATTTACTTTTAAAGAAGGGGGTGCCCTGTGGAATATCAATACAAATATTTTCATATAAGAATTATTGTTTCATGCGTAAAACTTCAAAAAATAAGTTTTTAGATGTCATTAGGTTTATGCATTGTTTGTTATTTTTTATAGAATTTGTTTCAAATTTCAACAAGGCCATGACCTTGTTCAATGATCAGGCTAGCTTACGTTCTTCTAATGTACTTATTTAACTAATTTAGCGCATAGTACAAGTGACTTAAAAATACGTAAAATTTCACAATTTCGTGCAGGACCCCCTTCAGGAGAAAAGCAATATTCGAAGGAGTGATAGATTTTTTTAATGCTTAATAAGACAGCTCTTGACCTCGATCTCACCTGATGGTGAGCGTAGATGAGGTCTACGATGGAGCGAGCTGCCCCAGAAGATGCCTATTAACTCTCGCCTTGAAGACATTCAGGTTATAAGTTTTTGGGAACACAGACGATGGCAGAGAATTCCACTCCTTGCCAGTGCGCAACAAAAAGGATGACATGATTCATCATGATGTTAGTGATGTTAATGATAGTGACAAAGATCAAAATGTACACATGTATGTCATTTTGTGTTAGGTAATTAAAGTACTAGCTGACGTCTGTAGTACAATAAACTAGAGAAGACACCGCGAAGCAAATTTGTGCGCAACTAAGGGGCCGTCCATTTATCACGTGAGGCTCGAAAGGGGGGGAGGAGGTTCGGCAAAAATCACGAAATATCACAAGGGAGGAGGGGGGGTGTAGTAAGATATCACGTGTATTTATTTTTTCATCAAACGCGCAATTTCTAAACCGAAAGCGGCGTGTAGTGTGCCTAGACTCGCCGTTGAAGAAAAAAAACTACCTGTAACCTTTCTGGTTCTTTATTTTCTAGAATAAAATTAGATTATACTTTATTAAAGATAATATTCTAAAATTTTAAAGTTTTTTTTACTTTTACTTACTAAAAAATACACGTGATTTTGGGTAAAGGGGGGGGGGGGGAGTATTTTTAACCTCACCACGTATCACCAAGGGGGAGGAGGGGTTAAAAATACTAAAAAAACATCACGTGATTAATGGACGGCCCTAAGGTGCAGCCGCAAGGTCCACAATCGCTTGAATCACGCGCAATCACTGAGGCGTTTGCAGCCCATGGGCTACATCTTAGTGCGCACAAACTTGCTTCGCGGTGTCTTCTCTAGTTTATTGTACCTCAATGCATACATACATACAAACATATAATCACGACTATTATCCCCAAAGGGTTAGTCAGAGACTAGGCAATGAGGACCGCAAAAACAGTCCTCTGCTATAGTCCACTTTTCACCAAATAGCGACTGCACTGTCCATAGCGTGATAGGTAGTGAGCACATCGCCGCTCTATGATGTTGGAAGTATGTGTAGTCTTTAGTCCGTTAGTCGCCTTTTACTACACCCAAAGGGGTGGTAGTATTCTGTCACCGCTACGCGGTTTGTAATCACAAACCCGGGCTATGCAAAATCCGGAAACACACTTTACCCGACCGGGGAAATGAACCCGGGCCTCCTTGACCACTCGATAGATGACCCCCGTGGTCGAGTGATTAACACGCCGGGTCTGGCGTCGCGCTATCTCTGATCAATTCCCGGGTTTCAATTCCCGGTCGGATCAATTTAGAGAAAACCCGTTTTTCTAAATTGATTTCGGGTCTGGGTGTTTTTTATGTTTATGTATATTTATCCGTTATCTTACCATTTTAACGAGTAACAGTTTTTTTAAGGTTTAAATCTGTCTGACAAAGATAATAAATAAATAAATTAAAAAATTTAGCAATATGATAATAATTATTATTATAAAAGTTAGTTAAGTTGATAAGTTAGTTTTATCAGGGTATGTAACAGGCCATCATATATTTCTATAATTACTGTATTGTATGATAGTGATACTGTAAACATAAGTGCAATAAATAAATAAATAAATAAATGAAACGCTTTTTACGGATTAACTCGCGTTTAATGTTACTTCATTACAATGTTTACTAAGTATGTAATGTAATATAAAATTTAATATTTTTCCATAGTAAACTAAGTAAAATTAAACGCGACTTAATCCGTAAAAAGCGTTTCATTTCAAATCAAAAGAATACTTATCTAGGGCTATATAATTTGTGTGAGCGTTAACAAATTTATTATACTTAGCTATTCGTGAAGGCTTACGAATCATTAAATTATTTGACTTTGACTGTGAGCTATACTCGTAATAGCTACCTGTGAAAGTCTAGCTAGACAAAAAAGTGGATAGGTAGGTATTTATTCTTATGAAACAGAAATCAAAAACAATTTATTTACTAAAAAACATGGTAACAAAATACAGAAAAATTAAATAAAATTTTGTGCTCCTCTATTCGCACATTATGGTAAAAAAAATATATTAAACGTTATCAGTAGGTAAAATGAAATTCGTTACAAAAGCTACCTTAACCTCATAAAAATAAAGATCCACTAAAATGTGCTGCAAACAGAAAGGGAAAAGAACTATGAGATGAAAAGGTCTCTACTTTCCACATCGTTTTTATAAATGACAGTATAAATTTAGTGTCAAAAATATAGAGAAATTCAATTCGATTCAAGCGTAGACAGAGAAACCTGATTCGAGAATTACTAAACTTTTAAATAATTCGTTAAATAATTAAACAGTGACTACGTCTTTAAATTATTCACCAGTGCTGTTGTATAAAAACATATAATTAAACGAAAATAATTCATTGCTACGTGCAGAATAGACTTGGGAATGCGCAACAATTCAGCATAAATATGCCAAGCTTTCGGAGATCGACGGTGATTTTGTGACGTGACAGTTTCAGACAAAAACCCACTACAGCAGCAAAATGGCCAAATAAGAATTTTAAAATTATATTTTGTGTCATTTAACATTGTATTTTATTGATATTATATTATGCAAAATAAAATAAATAGTTAAATCAATGTTGAAAATAACGTTGTACAACACGTAAAATGTATTGAAGCAAATCGTCTCACATTAATTAATACATAAAACTTGCTTTATTATTGAATTTTTTTTCATTCACAATGCTATACAGATATAGGATAAAATGTTTACTAGAAAAAATCAACCAGTCTCAGGAAAATTCCATCTCATTCGAGCTTTTCTAAGACTGGTTTTTTTTTCTAGTAAACATATTTTTATCCTACATAAAACTTTGTTCCCCGCTTTAACTACACATGTAAGGGTGGATTTGACCAAACTGGAGTAAAACTCTGAGATTAGTGTATACAAAATCGGCGTTTAATCTAGGTATAAGACCTTATTCCAGTTTGGTCGAATCCACCCTAAGTACACGAGGTATATCTTCTCAGATTTTCAATCTAAGTATATAAAACTAGCACCAAAAACTTTTTATAGTTAATTTTGAACGAAATGGCAGTTGAATTAACGTTTTTTTAAAAGCTATTTACTGGTTGTTTCTTATCTTCGTTGACTTCTGTATTTTCTTGTTTTCCTAACAATATCTAATACTTTCATATGACACCATTAAACGAAAATGAAATCTTTTTCCTTGCGCTCGAATCGAGCAAGACGTTATAATAAACAGCCTGCGTTCGTCCCCTAGGTACTAGAAGTTGAGACGTTTTTCATCCGAGTGTATTTTCTTGTTTCCCGCCAAAACGACAAAGGGTAGGTTCGTCCTGTCCTACCTTTTACATAATATATTTCGGAAAAACGCCGCACTGTTGTAATACCGAAGTGTGTTTGGCCGAGTTGCGTCGGGCCGAAAATCTTACTTGACATTTTATTTAGCCGAATGATTTTAATTCCAAACGACGAAAACACACAATTTAATTATGTTTATATTTTTTTAGCTGTCTACTCTGATGACTTCTGTTTTATTAGTCAAGTGCATTACTGGAAACTAACATAATCGCGTTAAACAAAATTTTTGTATTTTTGAGGAAATTGGCGTCATATTTGCTCTAGATAAGGAATATGGAAGGAAGAGAAGATAGAAGGTTAAGGAGGAAATTCGTAAAAATACGTTGTTACTATACAAAATTGGTTAATTTTTCATTTGTCGAAAAGTTATGTTGGTTGGATATTATGGTATATGTCGGTTATATGGTTTGTACACCGGTTTTCATGGTGTCGCCATCTCTGAGGTCCCGGGTTTGATCCCCGGTCGGGTCAATTTAGAAATTATTGTTTTTCTAAATTGTTTCGGGTCTGGGTGTTTTCTATGTATATTAAGTATGTATTTAAGTGCTTTATGTATGTTTATCCGTTGTCTAGTAACCATTTAACGAGTTTTATTACGAAGCTTCTCTTGGGCTAGATAATTGGTGGAAGTGTAGGGAAGTTTATTTATTTATTATTTATTAGTCGCCTTTTACGACACCCATAGGGAAGAGGGACGTCGTAGTATTCTTTCACCGCTACGCGAAACTGGTATCGGTTATTGATAAATAACGAAATAAATAAATTAAGAAAAATAACGTTTCGTCAAACGTTACTTCGCCGAATCGTAGCCGTAACGAAATTCGATAAAAAGTACTTCGGTCAAACAACCGTAACCCCTCAAAACAGTAGTGTTCCAACTGAACAGACATTATTTAGTATTTATGAGCAGAAGGCGCGAGAATGGCGAGCTGCCTGCAATATGAATACGCTTGGAGGTGCTAAAAAAGCGTTAGAACGTGAAATCTGATCTACAATAACGCGGAATAGGTGACCTAATTCCCATGTTGTTTTTAACCCCCGACTGTGCGTGTGTCCGACCGTGACAAATAGAATGAAAGAGTACTACCACCCCCTCTCTTCCCTTGGGTGTCGTTAAAGGGACTAATGGACTAAAGACTGACATACATCCAACAGCAGAGCGGCGACGGCCTTACCACCTGTCACGCTGAGCACATTTGCAGTCGCTATTTAGTGAAAAGTGGACTATGGCAGAGGACTACTCTTGCGGTCCTCATTGCGTAATCTCTGACTAATCCGTCGTCGATAAATAGTCGTGATTATTATGTATGTATGTCTGTGTGTCTGTCTGTGGCATCGTAGCTTATTAGCGAATGGAAAGTTTATGATGTAGTTTTTTGCTTGAAAGCTGAAATTAAAAAAAAAACAAAAAAGATAATGGTTTTTAATTCTTGTATGGATTTTTGAAGATCTGTTGATGTGTTATGAAGGCTGTTTTTTTTAGTTACTACCTAAAATAATAAATTTTATTTATTATTTACTAGCGACACGCCCGCGACTACGTCTGCGAGGACCCCGTAAAACGTGACAGGTTTAAAAAAAATCCTGCACACCTTGTCATGACAATTACAAACACAACAAAAAAAAAATTAGCAAAATAGGTACAGCCGTTCTGAAGTGATGCGCGTACAAATATTTTGAAAATTGATTTTTATTAAAATAGATTTCTATAGGAAAGCGACAGTTGTCTTATTTGAAGGTAAGTGACTAGTGACGATAAGACAAAGATACTTTTCTTTGTTCCTTTAGACGATTTAAAAGTACCTAAACAAGTTTATTAGGGGATTAAGATTTTTGTCTTTGACTTTAATGAGAAACTGGTTATCTTATCGCTTAACTGTCGGACAATGCAACCAACGTTATTGTTTGTTTTATAAGACAGTTGTTATTGTCTTGTAGGATTTACAATCAGGTGAAAATAAATCTTATACAGCGCTTTTCTGTTGTAAAATATTAAAATGAAATACATAATACACACACTTCATGAAACTCTTCATGTCGGACTTATGTTCAAGTACAATGAAGGCTTTAAACAAGGGCTTTTCTGTTGTACAATATTAAAATAAAATACATACTCAAGGTTGAAACTAGAAAGCTGTCTAGTTATAATTATATTGTTAGCCGTAATGAAATCAGCAAGTAATTTCATAAAGGAGTGTCTCTGACTACTTACAAGGAACTGGGAATTAGTGGCATAAAATTTGTCATATTTCCGCATATGCGTACGAAGCGCTTTGCGTCCACTTTTATCATTCGTACCGCAACGCTGTGGAACTCCCTACCAGAAAGTGTTTCCTATCAGGTACCATATTGGGGCCTTCAAATCACAAGTGACCAGGTTTCTTCTAGGCAAGCATGATCCACAATATACCACATCTTACCATCACGTGAGATAGTGGGCAAATGCAAGCCTATCACTATAAAAAAAATATATATATATAAAAAAAACTTATCGCATACATACACAAATCATGATTATTATTCCGGAAGGGTTAGTCAGAGACCAGGCAATGACCACCGCAAAAGCAGTCCTCTACCATAGTCCACTTATCACCAAATAGCGACTGCACGTGTGCTCGGCGTGACGGGTAGTGAGCCCATCGCCGCTCTATACTCTTGGATGTATGTGCAGTCTTTTGTCCGATAGTCTCCTTTTATGACACCCTAGAGAAAATAAGTGGGTGGTAGTATTCTTTCACCGCTACTTGACACGGCTATCACAATTTTATATAAATGATTTTTTTATGTGAAAAGAAGACTAACGAGTAGGCGGGTCACATGGTGGAAAGTAATCACCGCTGCCCATAGACACCCGAGGAAAGGAAGGAATAAAGAAAAGAAATAAAAAACCTTTATTGGCACACTCTACAAAATTACATGCATGTAAAAAATTTATGTAATTTTGTGGAGAAAGAGTAATAAAAAAGACAAAAATACAATAGTCAATAGTCAAAATATATTTATTCAATAAACTCAATTAATAAGTACTTTGAAACGTCCAAATATTTTTAATCTACCACCCATTCAGGACATCATTTTTTAACTGTGGCAAAGAACGGGCGCAAGAAACCACAGCGAAAACCACAGAAGAAACGACATTTACGAAAAAAATATTTAAATTATACGTCGTTACCAGGTCACAAAATACAAAATATGAATTTGAATGTAAATAGTTTAATTAAATATGGTGCTCTATATAAATTATTCATAGACAATTAGAAATAGCTGTTGGAGTACTTGGAGCATTTCAGACCCAAGCTGTTTTCTCTTCTGTATAATCTGACACTTTATAATAAGCTTTTTTATAAAGCTTTTCTTTGATTTTGATTTTAAATTTATCAAGATCTAATTTCTGATACGATATTCACAATGACAATACAAAACAAAAACAAAAAACAAAGTGTGGCCAACTAGGCCCCAACCTCAACACGTGCTACGGCAACATAAAGCCGCTGCAACGCTGGTATTCTGGAGGGGCCTAATCGGTGACGTGTCCACAAAACAATGATACACCAACAATAATAAAGCGCTAAACAAAAACAGTAACAATATTAAAAATAAAACACTAAACTTTAAACACTACTCGGCGCTATCTTGGCTGTATGTTTGCCTTCCTGTGCTTAAAATAGTAGTAGGAATAGGAGTAGGAATTGTAAGAGAGGGAGGGGAGAGGGACAGGCCTCCGGTACTTTTACTCATCGCACGAAACACAAATATATGAGTGCTATTGTTTCACGCCAATAATTTGTTAGAGGGTGGTATTACGCCGGGCGAGCCGGCACAATTCGTGCTGCAACGCAGCGTGGCTCACCACTCAGACAGTGCTACTCATTTAGCACCACCCATAGATCACGTGTATCTGCGTACGCGAGTGACTCTACCCCCAAAATTTTGTTTTATTGTCTTCCTGTCTTGCTGTCTTGTATTATCCTTCATATTTATTTGTAAAAGGTACACTGACAGATTACTGTCATTACAAGAGCTTACAAACATAATCCACATGATAAAACTAGATTAAAACCCAAAATTAGCGTACACAACAGACCAATCATTTCTACAATTTTTTATTTTATTATTTTATTTATAGCTTAAAATATGTCTACTAATTCAATTTATCGTAATTAGCCTATGGTCCAATCGCCCTATGTGTTGTTATCCATGTGGCAAGGCATATGCCCAACGTATAAAGACTTATCATAACTCATAATGTATTCTGGGCTCTAGGTAGGGGCTCAAACAAAACACGTCCGATTTAAATACTAACTACAATAGTGACATACACTACCGACTATTTTTACTAAAGGGTAGTCAAATACTAGGCAATGAGTGCAAAAGTAGTCCACTGCTGTAGTTCTATGTTTCACCAAATGCCAGCGTGACAGGTCGTCAAAGTCAAATGCTTTATATAAAGCGACTCCTAGGAACCGCAAGAAGCTTCAAGGGCTGGTCAGGTCAAGTGTTTTATTTTAAACATGACAAAAATTACAAAAAAGAAATTCGTGCTTTTTTCATTTTTAATTAAACAATTCATTTTGCGAATTTTAATTGGATAGTCTTTGAGTATCTAATTTATTTCAAAGCAATAACATAATAAAAATACCTACGCAAATTTCGTAATAGGAAAATAAATGGTCTCATTGCAGACTAAAGTTGACGAGCCGGTTTCTACCCGGTCCGGCGCCGGGTCGGTGCCGGCTACGCGTGTTGACGAGCACGGTTTGTGCCCGGTTCATAAATGACGGCTAGCCGGCTGAAGTACGGCTTCTTCGGCACACGCCGTGCTTACGTAAAATTCACAAAATGAATTATTTATTTAAAAATGTAAAAAGCAGGAATTTCATTTTTGTCCGTTTAAAACACTTGATCTGACCAACCCTTGAAATTTCTTGCGGTTTCTAGCAGTCGCCTTAAATGTACTAACATTATAGAGAGGAAACATTTGATTGTTTGTTTGTATTCGATAAGCTTCGAAACTACTAGACCGATTTAAAAAATTCTTTCACCGTTGCTAATCTACATTATCTCCGGGTGACATAGGCTATAAATCATATTTTCAAAAAAATTAGGGATCCTTACTAAAACTCAAATAAATTCCTTAAATCACGTGCGTTAAGACACAGAACACACCAACACACCACGCAGACAAAAAGTGTCGCGATAGCATATGTCTAACTATATTAGTTACGTCACAATAGGTGTTCTTGGGACGGTGTACGGAGTCCACGCGAATGAAGTAGCCGGCGGCGGTCTGCTAGTTCAATATAAATATTTACAGGACTTATTGACGTCAAAAAATTTGTAAGTACCTATTACCTACCTAAAAAAACATTTAACTAACAATATTTAAATCTTATCAACTAATTAACAACCTACCTACCTAATCTACTACCACGAGTATAAATTCATAGCCTTTTTATGCTGTTGGATGTATGTGAAATCGTCAGTCCGTTAGTTGCCTTTACGACATCATAGACAAGAGATGGGTTGGTAGTTTTCTTATGAAAATGTACCACCACCGTACACAGCTCTTCAATAATACAATGTAGACAACAATAATAAAGCTGAACGTGTTTGTATTTCCTACGCGATACGGTTTATAATCACGCGATTCTGTTTACCTGCGTGCGGTGACTCTTGTTTTGCAGGAAGCGCCTGTTAAATGGCAGCTAAGGCATAAAACGCGATGGCAGGACACTAAAAAGTTTACATTTTACATACATACATAATCAATACCACAACCAATACCACAGAATAACTAATAGTACTACCGTACAGAAGGTTCACTCTCCAACGACTTTCACGCGAAATTGAAACTTATCGTGTGACCCGAGCGTTCATATTCCGTTAGGCAACGCTGATTCGATATCGACTTAAAGTCATGACGTCACAGAGCGTAGGGTTTACGAGTTAAGCGACTCGGCGCTCGGTGTTCGGTGCGTCGACGCGCGGCAACCTTTACTGCCATACGCCTAGGCGGCCTGCCTGGGAGGCGCGCCGGCAGAACGTTCCTAAACTGCGGAGTGACACCCCCCTGCTATTACTCCCGTCCCGTAAGGGTAAGTCAGAGACTAGATAATGAGGACAGCAAAAGCAGTGCTTTGCAATAGTCCACTTTTCACCAAATAGCAACTGCACATTTTCTCCGCGTGACAGGTAGTGAGCCCATCGCCGCTCAATGCTCTTGGAGTATGTGCAGTCTTAAGTCCGTTAGTCGTCTTTTACGACACCAAAGGGAAGAGAGGGGGTGGTAGAATTATTTCACTGCTACGCGACACATATTTTAATTAGTACAATCACTGGAAGGATTGTTCCTGCTTACTATTTTGCACAACTTTTACTACACCTGAGCGATTCTGTAGAGGCAAGTCCAAAACTCTATATCACGAAGTCGTAACCTATGCTGCTAAAAAAATAGCCTGCCATATTTTGAAGAACATCAAAATCACGATTAGCTGATCTATTCTCTCTTCAGAACAGACTGAAATTGATCTGTTTTGTACTAGCTCTGGATCTGTCAAGAAGTCGATGAACGACAAGTTCTTTGGTTGCGACTAGACACTGGCAATTGATTTCTCGGACTGCAATCTCGGTTGTGTAATTTTAAGTGTCGTTACTTATCTGAATTATTTGTTTATATATGGTTTATTATGCATGTAGGTATGTATATACATATTATGTTATGTATGTATGTGAAAATGTATACTTAAAAGTAAAAATATATTCTAAATGTTTATTTTGTTATTGTGGTTTTGGCATATAAGCATCTAGATTATTGCAGGTTAGAGATTTACCCTAAAATCATCATGTTATGTACACGTTGATTAATTGAAAAAAATGTGAAGGTTTGTAATTAGCAATATAGAAATTAAGTTGTTAATTAATAAAAATATTTGTCTGTAAGCTTTCCTAAAAGAAAGAAATAAATAAATAAACAAATTAATGATATTCTAGCAGTTATATATTTAATTTTCTATGAAATCAATTTAAAGACTGCCCAATATCACATTACTTGCTGAACAATTTAGTTATTTTTCCCACCACTAGTCTGGCAGGTAGCCCAATTCACTTTGTTTTCTGTTAAAAACATTTTGGAGTTGACCAAAACCTCTCTAATGAGCTGCCCGTTTAAATGAAAGCCGTTTTTCCATAACGAAATTAAACTACAAACACTTCTCTACCGCCCAAAACTTTCCCGCCAAAGCCTTCCCTTAATGCTCAAGCATTCTTATTGAAATTAGCCCCAAACAAATCATATTTCAGCAAAGTTTTGTGAAAATCGAGAACTCTCTATATCCACTTATACAATTAACGAGCTCTAACTGAAATGCCTTAAGACCTCTTGATGCCAAACTAATCACTGAAGACCTACTTTGAATATAAAAAGGAAATAATTTCGCAGGAAATTTCTGCTCTAGGTAAATTTGGGGAATGTTTGTTTTAAACGAAATAATCTAAGTTGAAACCCGTTTAAATATTTCGTTTGAC
Organism: Scoparia ambigualis; assembly: GCA_963921215.1. Lineage (NCBI taxonomy): Eukaryota > Metazoa > Arthropoda > Insecta > Lepidoptera > Crambidae > Scoparia > Scoparia ambigualis. The sequence continues at coordinate 10,511,983 of OY992526.1, forward strand.
TACAATGGAATGTAAAAGTTCAAAAGTGTTAATTATTTAAGTTTATATATAAATAATGATGATGAAAAAGACAACAACATTCATAATGTAACCAAGAGAAACGAGAAAAGGCATTTTTGGAAATCTCATTTTATCATACTTATCTTATTTTATATGTATGATCGTGTCTCGTAGCGGTAAAAGAATACTACCACCCCCTCTTTTCCCTTGGGTGTCGTAAAAGGCGACCAACGGACTAAAGACTGCACATACATCCAACAGCATATAGCGGCGATATGCTTACCACCTGTCACGCTGAGCACATGTGCAGTCAATATTTGGGGAAAAGTGGATTATGGTAGAGGAGTGCTTTTGCTGTCCTCATTGCCTAGTCTCTGACTAACCCTACGGGGATAATAGTCGGGATTATATGTATTATGTAATTTTATCACGAGTTTCATTTCAAATTAAAATCATTTATTTCATATCATCATCATCATCATCAGCCTATAAACGTCCCACAAGCCTTCCCGCATGAACAACACACATGGAGAAGTTTTTTTTAAATTCTACATCCCCAACGTTTAAGGTTGAAAACATTTTTATTTCTATTCTAATATAAAAAAAAAATTAAATGTCTTTTTAATGAAAAGTATAAATTGGGAATAAGAAAGTTATAATTTCTTACTATTACACTTGGAATAGAGCCGGAATAACTATTCCCTAGTTATGCCACAAGCTCAAAGCGGCAACGTCGCAATTCATAGGCATTCTCACATGGGGAGGTGGGGCCATGACACGCCACGCTGGCACAATGCAGGTTGGTTGGCAGGTTGGCGGATTGCATATCAGATAACAAAATTAGATAGAGCCAGAACAATAGTGGATAAATCTTATAAAAAGGGCACAGCAAGAGCATCATACAGCTAACTTAAATACTACAATATTCACGACTTATTATCCCTAAACGCCATTACTGAAATACCTTTACATACATTTAAAGCACATGTTAAAAAAACCCTCATGAGTAAAGGTCATTTTAAAGTGGAAGATTATGTAAATGACAAATATGTATGGACATATTGCATGTTCGAACATAATTTATTAGTAATTGTATTAATATATTTCTTTTTAATGTATTTTTTATGAGTTGGTGACGACATTGCAACTTTTATTAATTAGAGGGAGAAAAAAGTAAGGAGTCCTGAGTTTCTTGCCAGCTTCTTCTCAGTTGAAGGCTCTCCCAAAATCTGAACTGGTGGTAGATTAGGTAGATAAGTAGTTTAGTTAGTTGATAAAATTTAACTATTGTTTTCTGAGGTTTAAGCGAGCACTACACATTGAAATGAAACACTTTTTACGGATTAACTCAATAGAGAGGTTGGTTGGAATTTACCACCTGACTGGGATCCCATCATACAGGTCATCAAATCCCAGCCCCAACAGCAACACATTGCCAGACCTAAAAATATTGATTAAAGCATTTGACTTTGACTTTGAAAGGGTTAGTCAGAGACTAGGCAATGAGGACCGCAGAAGCAGTCATCTGCCATAATTCCCTTTTTACCAAATAACAAATGCACATGTACTCGTCATAGATGGTGAGCTAATCGTCGCTCTTTGCTGTTGGATATATGTGCAGTCATCCGTTAGTTGCCATTACGAAACCCAAGGGAAGAGAGGTTGGTAGTATTGTTGTCATGCTGAGCACATGTGCAGTTATAACCTGGTGCAACATGGACAATGGCAAATTATTGCTTATGCGGTCCCCATTGCCTACCCAGCTAGCAAAATACCCATTAGAAACGAAAGCTCTTAAGAAGAATGTTCTTACATAATTTTTATGTACGTTCTGATTAAGACAGATACCATAATAATGGCATATCATAAGTCTTTTTAAGCTATAAGAGTATATATACTTGTAAAAAAAACTTTTAGAAGTATATAAGAAAACGAGAAATGACATCAATAAAAGCAGAAGTGTTATAAACGCACTCTGTAAGCCTAATTCTTAATTAACACTTAAACATGCACTATGTAAGTCCTCTCGATCTTAGAAGTAACTTATCTAATTATTTTATAAGATATCGGCTGTTATACTAATAACTTATTCTTACAGACGTATATACACAAACTTTATATAACATTTATAAGAGCAATAGTATTATACACGCACTTTATAGCCTAATTGCCCTTAAGTCTTTAAGACTTAAACACGTGCACTTTGTAAGACCACTCGATCTTAGAAGTGACTTTACTGAGTGTTTAGTTAGATATCGCCTGTTAATAACGCGAAATAGGACCATATTAAACGACATTATTGTTATTTACAAGTTAAATAAACGTCAGTCAAGAACTTTTAAATGTTACATAAAAGTTTTCGACCGACTGTTATCGAACCACTGAAGTCCTATAACAATTGCATAGACATTAGAAGATGACTGTAATGTCGGTTAAGTGTTTAACATCGACTTTTATTGTACACAATGGAATGAACTTAAGTTCATTCCATTCATTCGTTCCTGTGATGTTTGCTGGAAAAGTGTGTTATCAAATACAAAATTTAAACCGTTTATAAGTTATAATTTACTTAACTAGTTTTACATTTACTTTAACAATATTATACACGAACAGAGTGTAAGGATAAATGTGTGCAGTGCACCTAGTTCTTATGGGATGTTTAGTTTTGTGGTGAAATATAGGTGTGTTTTTGTGAAATTTTTTACGCCTTCTTCGAATTTCTTGAAATTAAATAATTGTAGACTATTGCTTAAAATTTGTTTACATACTAAAATAGCAGCCATCTTGTCTAAGTTAAGAAACGACTTCTATACATCAATTATATAATGTAAAGGTCGCATAATGCGGTTTCTTGCGACCAAGATGGTTGGCCATGATAAATTATTTTAGAGTTCCATGAGATAATAAACATGAACAGATAACCTTTTATTTAAATAAAACCTTTATACATGGTGTCATATTTTTTTTATTTATCCGACCTACAATCTGGCTTCATAATACGACGATATAATAAAGCAGTCGTAAAAACGTTCTCGTAACCTATACTCTAACACCACTATTCGACGTTGTATGAATCAGTCGTAAAAAGGTCTACCTAACCTATACACAGGCACCACTATACGACGTTGTAGGAATCAGTCGTAAAAACGTCTACCTAATCTATACACAGGTACCACTATTCGACGTTGTATGAATCAGTCGTAAAAACGTCTACTTAACCTATACACAGGCACCACTATACGACGTTGTAGGAATCAGTCGTAAAAACGTCTACCTAACCTATACACAGGTACCACTATTCGACGTTGTATGAATCAGTCGTAAAAACGTCTACTTAACCTATACACAGGCACCACTATACGACGTTGTATAAATCAGTCGTAAAAACGTCTACCTAACCTATACACAGGCACTACTATACGACGCTGTATGAATCAGTCGTAAAAACGTCTACCTAACCTATACACAGGCACCACTATACGACGTTGTATAAATCAGTAGTATAAACGTCTACCTAACCTACACACAGGCACCACTATACAACGTTGTATAATACAGTCGTAAAAACGTTTACTTAACCTATATTTTTGTTATACGACGTTGTATAAAGTAGTTGCAAAAACGTTTACTCAACTTATTTAGTGGACCATTTAGTTACGGGACTAAGTCGTTGTAGCAATAACGGTTACATAACGTTGTAGTTGTTTAATAACATCAATTCAACAGTTATATAACCGAAAGTCGCATAGCACAGTTTTTATATGACCAATTTGCTAGTTGGGACATAACTTTCCGATAGCCACAACATCTTTACTGTTGTTCCTAACATATAAAACAAGTCTTAAGGAGGTCCTGCACGAAATTGTGAAAATTTACGTATTTTAAAGTCACTTTTACTATGCTATGCGCTGAATTAGTTAAATACATTAAAAGAACTTTATGTATGTTAGCCTGATCATTGCACAAGGCCATTGCCTTGTTGAAATTTGAAACAAATTCTTTAAAAAATAACAAACAATACATAAATCTATTGACATCTGAAACATATTTTTTCGAAAACTTTCTTAATCTTACGCATGAAACAATAATTTTTACATGAAAATATTTGTATAGATATTCCGCAGGGCACACCCTTCTTTAAAAGTTAATTAAATTTTTTAACACAAGCGTGTGATGGTTTTGCACATTTCGCAGATTAAAAACATTGCTCTAATGAAATTACTAGGTCTGAAACTTCAAAGCGGAATCGATCTTATTATTAATATCAATATGATTGATTTTGCTTTGAAGTTCATTATTAAGGCTTATGCATTGCATTATGCATGCATTCGCGCAATGAGATTTGGCATAGACTTACATTCCTACATATAATCACGACAATTATCCCCGAAAAGCTAGACAGAGACTAGGCGATGTCCTAATTGCCCAGTCTCTGATAGGACAGCAAAAGCAGTCCTCTACTATAGTCCACTTTTCACCAAATAGCGACTGCACATGTGCTCAGCGTGACAAGTGGCAAGCCCGTCACCCTGCTCGCCCGTTCTATGATGTTGGAAGTATGTGCAGTCTTTAGTCCGTTAGTCGCCTTTTACGACACCCAAGGGAAGAGAGGGGGTGGTAGTATTATTTTAAAGAGCCGCCCACACAGCTCATTTTCACATTTTTATTATAAATGGAGTGTACGCGGACAAAGGCACGGGCGGTCGCCAGTCAGCCTATAAACGGCACTGTTAGCAATCCAACACGCATAACTACCCCATCACATCGGCACAACACCTTAACTGCTGTTCCAAACATATAAAACAAGTCTTAAGAAATAATCGTTGCGCTAATGGCAAGGACTCCTGCCAGCGTAATGGTTATATGCAGTGTTGCTGAACAGTCGATAGCTTAGCTAACGATGGTTGACCACGAAAACTGATAATGTTTGGTTTAGAGTGTTGGTTGAGAACTGCTTTTATGACCTGAATGAATTCTTAATTTTTTGTCGCAATGGGACTTTAAATAAAATTAAACTTTGACATTAGTTTTCGTATGAAATTTCTATGATAGTAAAGTAGTATTCCACGTTTTATTATAATGTGATATTTTGATTAGTGACCTCTTAGATTTAATTTTAACTTACCTTATTTTGTTTTGACGTACATACTTGGACATTGTTTTGTTGAAATTTTGTTTTTGTTTTTGACATTGTTATATGCAATGCTATGCAAGACTGGACATTTTGAATTTTAATTTGTATTATTCATTGTTAATTTTAATTTTGTTTTATATTAAGTATACATTTCTTAAAATATTTGGATATATTATAATAATGCATGACGACTAAAATGTTTGCATGTCACTAAAGCGGTAAAACAGGCATGAACTTTACACTATCATGTATCAAAACAAAAATTGTACCATGTTTTCTGCGAATAAACAAATTCTATTTTTTTCTATGATGTACTATCGATAGTATTTATAGCACTTTGTAAAAAATATTATTGATAAAATGATACGATCTATACAATCAGTAGCATTGCATACGATAGTTTAAAAAAAACACAACTATCAATAGTATGGATAGATTGTAAAGTCGATTAAACAAACTTGCTAGCTATAGTACAAAACTATCAATAGCATCGGACTTCTTATCGGTTTTTGTAATACTATTAATACTATCGAATGCAATACTATACTTTCAAAAGTATCGCTGTAATCAATGGTATTGCTCAAAGTGTGCTATTGATACTATTAATAGTATCAATAATCTTCACACGTGTCGATACTATTGATACTATCGGTTAAGTCTTTGTCGATACTAGACTATCGATAGGCAACACTAGTTATATGCTCGTAGCGGGACAACCGTTGAAAAGGACATGTTGGGAAACGTCCGGAGGTATGGGATAACGGTTGTTGTTTTGAATAAATTTGTCACTACCGGAAGCTGTTGTAACAGTAACGGTTTTAGTTGGAACTGTTAGGGTTGCTTTCGGTACCGGTTGTTGTCGTAAGATGGCAGTCGTAATCATAAATTATTCACCTACCCGCAATTAGAAAATAGCGTTGTGGGTTATGAACCGATTTCCTCGTTTGTTGTTGACCATGTGGGAAAGGCTGGGCCTAGCAGTGGGACGTTTATAAGCTGATGAGTGGGAACAAGCTGGTAGTTTGTTAAAAAAAAATACTACTAACCTCCATCTCTTTTATCTTGGGGTCTCGTAAAAAGCCACAATGGAGTAGGTAAGTATAGACTGCACATACATCCAACAGCATTGAGCGGCGATGGGCTCACCACCTGTCATGCTGAGCACATGTGCAGTTGTTAATTGGTGAAACGAGGACTGTGGGGCGTTGCACTACTTTGCGGCGCTTTTTGCTAAGTCTCTGGCAAACCCTTTAGGGATAACAGTCGTAAGTATCTGCATGTAGGTACAAAGAACTATTTACATACATAATATATAATCACGACTTTTATCCCTGAAGAGTTAGTCAGAGACTAGGCAATGAGGACAGCAAAAGCAGTCCTCTACCATAATCCACTTTTCACCATATAGCGACTGCACATGTGCTCAACGTGACAGGTGGTGAGCCCATCGCCGCTCTATGCTGTTGGATGTATGTGCAGTCTTTAGTCCGTTATAGTCGACACCCAAGGGAAGAGAGGGGGTGGTAGTATACTTTCACCGCTATGCGACACTGTTTTACATTACTTTTGTAGTTATCCTTCAGATAGAAACTTAGTAGTTTGCGTTAAATCCTGTAACATAGTTAACTTATACGGAACGCGAAAGTTCAGTAGTAGATGTTGCATAATTTCCAACTTTGTTCAAAGTCTTAGTACAAAGTTTGCCAACAACGGTTCCCGTAAAACTTTTACAGTTTCGAATCTTTCCATGGCATGAACTGAATGTAGTAATATAGTAGTAGTAGTAATAGTCATCAGAATCCCCTCTCCTTAATTCACTAAGTTTTATTTGTACTGGCACCTCGAGACCAACCGTTAGGTTATGCAAAAAGTGCCAGACGTCCCTGCGCCAGCAGAACACTCGCGCAGGAGACCATTAGCGTTAGGTCTTGACGCCAAATCAGTGCCCGCCGCAGCGCGCTCTTCATTTGGTACTCATAAGACTAGTATCTCGGGAGAGTCTCCCCGTGAACACGTGTAGTTCAATGCCTATTGTCCAGATAGGTAACCGGAGCTGTCGAGCTCGCTCGACTCCCAAGTGTCCACCTTGGTCTTGGGCCGCCTCTAAAAGTTCTCCAGACTAGTACCGGAGATGTCAACACCAATGTCCAATGGGAACCACCGGACAGAGCTGCCAACTATAAGGGAAACTCACGTTCCCCGCAGGACTTTTCGCTTTTGGCCCCTCAGAGACCGCTACTAGGCCCCGCTCGCTGTGCGCGAGTTTGAAAGTCCTGGCACACAATACCAGGACAGACGAACATTCCCAAGCTCTACAGCTAACCAGGAGCCACTACGAGTCCAACCCGCGTCCGGATCCCGCCGGAGGCGCTGGTCAAGGCACAACCAGGGGGGCTTGAACCGGAACCCCGTAGTACCCCTGAAAACACAACCGGACCCGTAGTTCCAGTTGCGAAACCCTATCTATCGGGGTCGGTAGATAGGGATAGTTATCAGCAGTCGAATCATGAGCTGTTCTAGTTTCCACCGAGGTACCAGTTGACTTGTCTATACTAATATAGTTATGGTGGTACACACAACCAGCCAACCAATCTACACACCCGAACTGGACGAAGACATTCTGGAGTACCTCGAACGAGAACGCCATAAATACAAGCAGGCATGTAGACTACACTTCTTTTTTACTATTACGGCTTTTATCATAATTCTTTAAATTTCTTTAGGACGCTGAACCTAGACACAAATACAAAGACATTTATGACGGTCCTAAGCCCGTAAAAGTAGGAAGGAAATTTTGGAATCATTTTACATCAATATCAGCTGAGCGAGCTGCGTGCAAGTCTATATTCTAAATTGATAAAGCGAGCGGGGCGCAGGTATAGAATAATTTACAAGGCGTAAGTAGTGCACCGACGACGCGTAGGAAAGCTACTACTGGATTCACGTACTTAGCGAATTTTACATTAGGGGGTTAAAGTTACTCGCGTCCGCAGGTTTACCCTTGAGACCCTACACGTGACCCCTGGGTGGTGCTAAATGAGTGACACTGACTGAGTGCTAGAGCCACGCTGCGTCTGCAGCACGCATTGGGCCGGCTCGCCCGGGGTTCCACCCTCTCACGAATATTCGGCGTGAAATAATGTCACTTGGTGCTGTTGTGTTCCTTCGGCCAGTAGGCCGGCAACGCGCCTGCGATTCCTCTGGTTTTGCGGGTGTCCATGGGCGGCGGTGATTACTCTCCAGCAGGTGACACGTTTGCTCGTTTGCCGCCTTCTTTTATAAAAAAAAATTATCACTTTCTTTTTTATTTATAGACATGCTGTTTAAGTTGTTAATGAATAGTACTTTGTAAGTTAAACCACTTGTCTACGGAATTAAAATGTTCAAAAAGTAAATAAATAAATATGCATTTCGACACATACACCAATTATCTAGCCCAATAGAAGCTTCCTTATGAAACTAGTTAAATGGTTACTAGACAACAGATAAACATACTTAAATACATACTTATTATACATAGAAAACACCCAGACCCAAGACAATTTAGAAAAACCATAGTTTCTAAATTGACGCGACCGGGGATCGAACCCGGGACCTCAGAGATGGCGACACCATGAAAACCGGCGTCCAAACCACTCGACCAAGGAGGTTGCCAAAGCGACGGTGTATAATCACGACTTTATCCCCGAAGGGTTAGAGATTAGGCAATGAGGACTGCAACAAGCCTCTGCCATTTATGGTGTCAGTTATGGAGGTGACTCGTAATATTTGATATTTTTTGCATTAATAACGCATAATTACAAGATAATTACCTCTCAAGTCCCAAGCGGCCATACTTGGCCGCACCTAAAAACTCGCTATTCCGTCAGACCCCAGCGGCGCTCTCCACTTGGCTTTGTACCGTGTCTTGATACAATTAGATACCTACTACTTTAGTATGAACAAGGTCGATTATTTCGGTTCTGTGGTACATTTTATGCATCGTGAACGCAAAATTTAACATGAACTGCATTCAATATTTTTTTTCCATTTCCGCAAATTTAAATTCCCGCCAAATCGCACCTGCTGTCAAAATGTTTAGACATTTCGTTGCCAAGACTGAGAGGTTAATGGAATCAGGCAGAAAAATGCACAAACGGTGGCGCTATATAAGGAGCCGGGAGCTTCGTAGCCGTTTCAGACTTCAGTCAGCGCGCAGCGCTCGACCAGTCAACAGCTCCGTGGAGGGGTGAAACACGTGTTTGCATGCCTTATAAATGTTTTTTATTGCGGACGGGAGGGCGGTGCTTGCATGCAGCATCCAAGCTTGATAAATTAGATGAGTTAGCGTGATTAACACTATACAGGGCGTCCCACGGATATGCCACATGGAGGGAAAGTACCATGAATGTTGTAGATGGAACATTTTATTGAAAGAAGACATTATTTGAATTTAAAAAACAATTCAAACTGCATTCATAGATATTTTTACCTTGAGCATTTTTTGATAAATTGATGAATTTTGTATTAAAAATGTTAAAATTCATGGTCTTCCTTTTATTTGTGACACTAATTGTTATTTAGCAAAAAAATAATCCATATGATGAAGCCTTTCGATCGGTATGATATAGCTACAGGGTGATTATTTTTCTCATGTAACGGGTTCGATTCCCGGTTCAACCATGTAATTATTTAAATATCTATGAATGCAGTTTAAATTATTTTATAAATTCAAATAATGTCTTCTGTCAGTAAAATGTTCCATCTACAATATTCAAGGTACTTTCCCTCCATGTGGCATATCCGTGGGACGCCCTGTATATTTTTATTCCATTTTTGTACACTTTAACAAGTTGAAACATTGATTCACGACTATTATCCCCAGAGGGTTAGTCAGAGACTATACAATGAGGATCGCAGAAGTAGTCCACTGCCTTAGTCCACGTTTCACCAAATTATAACTGTACATGTGTTCAGCGTGGTAGGCGGTGAGTTCATCGCCGCTCTATGCTGTTGGATGTATGTGCCGTCTTTAGTCCGTTAGTCGCCTTTTACGACACCGAAGGGAAGAAAGGCGTTGGCAGTATTCATTTAGTGAACTGCTATTCCACACGATATAGATATTGAAACGTTGAAAAAAGGTGCCTCAAGTAGGAAGCGAACCCACATCCTCGGATTGGTAGGATTTTTTTCAGTAGACCGCTACCACACGATATTAAAATTGTTCACATTTTATTCAACAAATTCGAAAACTTTACATACGAGTACATCAAAAGGCCGACCTTTTCGTTTCCTCGATCGGTGCAAAGATACGCCTGACCCCTCAAGTGTCTACCAACAAGGACTCTTCACTCCCAAGGGTGTATCCTGTGTCCGTACACTGCACGGAACAATAATGGTTTCGATCCATTTTGTTGTCTCTCAGTAAATCACACAACAACCAACAGCGTATACAATAAACTAATAATAAGAGCACAATTTTTTCCTTTTTTTGGCTTTGGATGAACTTAATGGATTGCATTTTTGTTTTAATTTATATACTTAGGTACTTAACTAGGTAGGTATTTTATAAAATTTTATTTTGATAATTGTTATTTTTAGTTTTGTGTCCCTACCATAAATAAGCAAAAAAATTTGTGGCACACAAAACTGTAATTCAAAAAAGTTCATCAAAAGCCAAAAAGGAAACTTAAATTCTTTAACTACTGAGGCACTGGAGGACGATCGCGCTAAATAATGAGATTATTAGCCGTTAGACCTACTTCTTATAATCTCAACCAAACCACAACTGAACCACAGCCGTTAGATCTCTAGATCTTTATTGTGCTATCGCGTTTGACAGACGCGATGGCGCTATACGAAGTCGGCAGAACGGCTGCGTTTCAGTTGTGCTTTGGTTGAGATTAGTTAGCGCGATCGCCCCCTGAAAACTTATCTCTAACTGTCGGAGCACAAAAATGCAAATAACATTGATGTTATATCGACAGATTAGATGGTGGTTGTTAACCAGGCGGGACTTGCAACAAGCCCTATCATTAACCAAGCCAAGTACATAATTATGTGTAGGTATCCTCTCTCTGAATACAACTCGGTACCTCTAGCTGGCTGGCTGGAATTTGATAACGCAATTTAGTTTCCATATTTAACACGCTCAACATTAAGGTAGTACACACAGCCCTTGTACCTTTAGTACTACAAAACTGAAGTACGCAGCATCAATGTGTCTTCGCCATACATCTCTTCTCAAGCACATGTCACTTCCGAATGAGTGAGTGAGTGAGAATTTAATTCGCAATTCGATCGAGATAACGAAAACGTTTAGTTAGTGGTAAGGTAAATTAATCATGTCGCGTAGCGGTGAAAGAATGCTACAACCTTGGGTGTCGTAAAAGGCGACTAACGGACCAAATATCTTTATTATAGAAATTTTGTATTCACAATGCTGTATAGAAATAGGATAAAATGTTTACTAGAAAAAAATCAACCAGTCTCAGGAAGCTCGAGTGGGATTCGAACCCACGACCTTTGGATTGCCGGTCCACTGCTCTAACCGCTGAGCTACCGAGACCCCAGAAGACTCGCCGAATTCTTCCTAGTACTTTGATTATGCTGCAAGCCAGCGGTATTACGTCACTGTAAAGTCTACCCTCACATTCGAAAGATATTGCAAGTATTTAACAATCGATAAAGACGTAATTAATGAATATCTTTATTATTGAAATTTTGCATTCACAATGCTATATAGATATAGAATAAAATGTTTACCAGAAAAAAAATCAAGCAGTCTCAGGAAGCTCGAGTGGGATTCAAACCCACGACCTTTGGGTTGCCGCAAGCCGGTCCACTGCTCTAACCGCTAAGCTACCGAGACCCCGACCGAGAGAGAGCTTGATTACGCTGCAAGCCAGCGGTATTACGTCACTGTGAAGTCTACCCTCACATTCGAAAGAAATACTTACTATTGCAAGTAAGTATTTAACAATCAATCGATGGACCGGCAATCCAAAGGTCGTGGGTTCGAATCCCACTCAAGCTTCCTGAGACTGGTTGATTTTTTTTCTAGTAAACATTTTATCCTAACGGACTAAATACTGCATGGGCTCACCACCTGTCACGGTGAGCACATGTGCAGTCCCTATTTGGCGAAAAGTGGACTATGAGACTACTTTTGCGGTGGTTTGTATGTAGAATCCCTATAAATTTATGACCAAAAAACCCTGATGTAACCCTGATTAAATTAAAATTCCACCTCACTACTTCCTGTTGTGCATGTGGAAGGCCTGTGCCCACCAGTGGGAAGTTTATAGGCTGATGATGATGATGATGAAGATTACACCTGATTATCATTCTAAAAGGATTATTAAAAGCATTGATGTAAAAATTAATAGGTTTATTACTGTGATCAAAAAATAGTAACCTTCTTCGATTCCAACTTGTCATTACCTATTAAAATAGTAATAATCAATATACGTTTCAGAAACAAAAGAGCACAACACAAGTATTAAGTCAATCCAAGGACGAAACCAATAAACTTACATGTAGCTACTCGTATTATCTATAACTATTATTTTTAATGCCTCGTTTAGTCGTCTCGTTTTTTTAACGGTGTGCCGTTCTGAAGTGATGTTCGAACATACATTAGATTCAAATGGTTTTTATTGATGCAGGCAAATGATCTCCGCTCCTGATGGTAAGAAGCAGAATTTTACTGCGCAGAATAGGAGTGCCGAAGCATCTCGGTAGACAAAGGGATAGATGCAAGGTTTGAATGCGAGAAATCTCGGTTTATAGCTTTAGACTACTGACGTGAATCCACAATTTACAGGAGAGACACTACAAATAAAGTATTAGTTTAATAGGTGCAGCTCTTCTGAAGTGCTTTTATCGCGCATTTATCAATGTCATTACGCCATACATTCGTGGCAAATTAATATTTATTTAAAAATATAGATGTTATTCCCCCCAAACCCTATCTAAAATATGAAAGGTATTTTAAAATAATCTGTCAAGTTGAAAAGAAAATTCCTTTCTGATTTTCTTGCCGGCGGCATTATGAGAGCTTTATTTAGTAGCTTTCATAGCAGTTCAATTCAGAATTATCTAATCCATTATTTTCTTTTACAGATAAAAATCTGCATCGTCATCAACAGATTAAGTAAGTGACTTGTATTTTATTGTTTCTTCATTCAACTATACAAAATTGTATGAGTCGAATAACATTCGATAAAGCTGTGCGTGTGGCGACTTATTAAAAAATACCCTTAACGACCCTTAACGATCAGAAGGTCTAAGTAGCAAAACGTCCAAAAGCGCTAAACGTCTAATGAGCAGTAAGCCTAATTAGGAAAAGGTCCATGTAGCAAAACGTCCAACTCTCAGGTGGTCTGTATAGCAGAACGTCTGTTTCGAAAATCGACTATTTTGAAATGTACACTTATGATCCTACTAATATTATAAACGCGAAAGTTTGTAAGTATGGATGGATATTTGTTACACTTTAACGTAAAAACTACTAAATGGATTTTGATAAAATTCGGCATACAGATAGTTTATAACCTGGATTAATACATAGGCTACTTTTTATCCCGATATTCCCACGGGAACTGGAACCACGCGAGTAAAACCGCGAGCGTCCGCTAGTACAAAATTAAAGTCATTTGTAAAGTAGGTACTTAAACATTTACTTGTTAAAAAAATTGTTAAAAAGCACTAGCTTTTAAAATATTATTAGGATGCTATAGGCGCACAAATTCCCCTAAATTTATGCACCTAATATCCTTTTGATATTACCAATGTTTACCAAAAATTCGAAGGGATTAACTTTTAGACCCTCAAGCTTTTGCAACTCTCTAATATAAAATATGAAAAATACTACCTACCCATATTTTCCCTTATATGTCGTTAAAGGCGACTAACGGACTAAAGACTGCACATACATTAATCAGGAAATAGCTGGACTCAAGACTTCTAACGCTGAGCACATGTGCAGTTTGTACTTGGTGATACGTGGACTATGGCAGAGTACTGATTTTACGGTTCTCATTGCTTAGTCTCTGACTAAACCTTAGTGGATAATAGTCGTGATTATATACAATGTGTAATGGCCTGCACTGTACAAACTTTAGGAATGGATTCTAAGCTCAAATATACATCATAAAAATATATTAAAAAATATATAATAAAATAGTGCAATTTACGTAGTAAATTGGTTACTGTGTGATTTTTTCGTCATTTTTGGTGTTGAAAACCGATATATTTGTTTTTTTTTTACTACTGATGTTCGGACTTTTGGCTACTTTACTGATTGTTATTTTCATTAAGTGCACATTAAAATCGAAGCAAAAATCGAAGATAACAAAATGAAAAAGGCTGCCATTTCTCAACTATTGAGTTTAGATTTTTTTATGTTTAATGTTTCATTGCTTATATTTGTGTGTAGAATCCATCCCTAAAGTTTGTACAGTGCCTGCCAATACACATTGTATATATACGTATTACAGCACATTAGGCGCAGCCCTTCAAAAATGGGTTAATGGTTAGCAACCTGTAGCGGACGTGTTTATGCCTCAATTAAGAGCTGATGTGCGTTGTTAAAGCATAGTAAACATAACTAATTTGTTATGTTGTCAGACTCGGACTGCTAATATTTTAGTAAAAAAATGTTAGTTAGGAACTTTATTAATTCATTTATGTAATCACGACTATTATCCCCGAAGGGTTTAGAGTCAGTCCTCTACCATAGTTCACTTTTCACCAAATAGCGACTGCACACGAGCTCAGCGTGACAGGTGGTGGGCCCATCGCCGCTCTATGCTGTTGGATGTATGTGCAGTCTTTAGTCCGTTAGTCGCCTTTTACGACACCCAAAGGAAAAAAGAGGGTGATAGTTTTCTTTCACCGCTGCCTACCTTTGGTGACAAGTGGACTATGGCTAGGCTTGCCAGATGATAATTTGATAAAGGAGGGCAGATGGGTCCAAAAAGGAGGATTTTCTGTAAAGAAGGAGGACAGTCACATTAAACGAATTTTTTATACTATTTTACTTTATTTTATTCATATTTAGCAATTTTTGCAAGAAGTTCTTAGGTTTTCAACAAATTATTATGAAAATCATCATATGTCATGTTGTTAAAGTTGTATTGAGCAAGAATTAAAGAATTAACTGACTGCACACTTAGTCTGTTCCTCTCTTTGCTCCACTGAGTATTAATCAGTAAAAAAACTCTTTCCACATTTGCGTTTTGTGCGCTTATACAAAAATTAAATTCGCAGATCTTGAGCAGTTCTGAGAAATATTTAATGTTTTTAGCATTTAGACGTTTAGCAAAAAGGATGACTTACAGTAGGTAAGGGAGGACGGGAGGACAAAACATGGATAAAGAGGACATGTCCTCCTTTTGGAACCATCTAGCAACCCTAACTATGGCAGAGGACTGCTTTTGCGGTCCTCATTGCCTAATCTCTAACTAAACCCTTCGGGGAAATTAGTCGTGATTAATTATATTTAAGATACTAGCAGCCGCTCGCGGTTTCACCCGCGTGGTTCCCGTTCCCGTGGGAATATCGGGATAAAAAGTATCCTATGTGTTAATCCAGGTAATAAACTATTTGTATGCCGAGTTTCATCCAAATCCTTCAAGTAGTTTTTACGTGAAAGAGTAACAAACATCCATCCACACTTACAAACTTTCGCGTTTATAATATTAGTAGGATTGATATCCTAAACTGATGAGAGTGTATGAAGAATATTATGAAACTAAATGAAGCAAAGCCAGTGGGTCAGAATCGTAACAATGGACAGCTGTGTCACATGAGTAAATACCGTACAGAGACCAAGCTGCCCATATAAGCGGCCCGCTGTCGTACACTCACACATAGTGCGGCGATGTGTACGTAGAACGCACTAGTTGAACACTTTGGTCTTTAAGCATTGTGATATGGGCGACGAGAAAATATGGCGCAACTTTCCAAATGCTGCCCAGCCCAGATGAGTTCTTCGGTCGGCCTCTATCTCGAAGTTGTTTCTACCCAATTGCACAATTTGCCCAGGGTATGTGTACTTATTAACAACTTCGAGAGGAATACCATCGACGATTCTTTATTCGTGTTTATACAAAGTTTTCAAACTCTTGATTAACGTTAATAACTACAGTTTGTTGAAGACTGTGCTGTAGTCAATAGCTTTTCGGTTCCGGGACGACATGACCTTAATCTTGTCCAAGTTCATTCCAAGACCGACACGCTGAGAAGCAGCACTTCACAGATACATTCATTAATAACAAAAGACGAATGTAGCCGGCGAACATATGTACTTATGTTCGTTTTGTATGTATAAACAAAACATACTTCACGCCCTTTTCCCGTAGGAGTAGGCAGAAGCCACTCCACACAGCCTTATGTTCCCATAGATGAAAATCGCAAATTTTTAAGGAGAGCGGTTTGAATGAGTCTTTATTAGTAACTTTATAAGTATACAAGCTGTGATTACCAAATTAGGCAAGTAAATAGTAGGTTAAGTTAAGAATGTATTGTGTATGTTGATTAATAATATTGTATATGTTTTTTACACTTCACTGAACTTTACGTCGGAACATACAAATCATTTAACAAATCAAATGGCACTTACTGAATTTTACATGGGGAGTTGCTTAGCGTCAAGTTTTGTATAATATGGTGTTTAATGATTTTGTTTTCGGAA
Organism: Scoparia ambigualis; assembly: GCA_963921215.1. NCBI lineage: Eukaryota > Metazoa > Arthropoda > Insecta > Lepidoptera > Crambidae > Scoparia > Scoparia ambigualis. The sequence continues at coordinate 10,528,794 of OY992526.1, forward strand.
AACTTATTGGTTTTATTTAAGATAGGTTATTAGACAAATAAAATAAATTGTAATGTAGGTATAAATTAACTTTTATTAATTTAAATAATTAGTTCCAAATCATTTAAACGTTAAACGCAACTGACACTAGGGTAGTTACACGAGAGGCCCCTCGCGCAGTGACGCTCCGACGTATCATTCAAGTTGTGGCACTTCAGACATACTACGGCGGAGAATTTAATTTAAATTGCAGTTATAGTATTTGACATACTTCGAAATGTAGATAATTATTGAATTTTTCACTTGTTTGTTTCATAGACCGATAGAGTTAAATCAGTAGAAGACAATTAAACAAAAACTGAAAATCACGGATGTGCCACATCTGGGATTATACTTAGGGTCCGTCGATGTGTCGATGTGTGCTTATGTGCCACAACTGAGCCGGTTTTACGCAAACCAGTTTTACCACGGCGGTGTGTCAGTAAACCTGTCGGTAAGAGGTCACCGACAGGTGATCTCTCACTCTCAAGATTAAGGTCATGTTCAGTGATGATGTCGTCCCGGAACCGATAAGCTAATGACTACAACACAGTCTTCGACTAACTGTAGTTATTAACGTTAATCAAGATTTTGAAAACTTTGTATAAACACGAATAAAGATTATTTATTTATATTTAATCGTCGATGGTATTCCTCTCGAAGTTGTTAATAAGTATACATACCCTGGGCAAACTGTGCAATTGGGTAGAAACAACTTTGAGAAAGAGGCCGACCGAAGAATTCAGCTGGGTTGCATGGGCGGCATTTGGAAAGTCGCGCCATATTTCCTCGTCGCCCATATCACAATGCTGAAAGACCAAAGTGTTCAACCAGTGCGTTCTACCCATAATGATTTACGGAGCCGAGACGTGGACACTAACAGTGCGACTAGTCCACAAGTTCAAGGTCGCTCAGCGGGCAATGGAAAGAGCTATGCTCGGAGTTGTAGGATCGTATTCGAAACGAAGAGATTCGACAGAGAACCAAAGTTACCGACATAGCTCATGCCATTAGCAAGCAAAAGTGGCAAAAGACTGGTCACATCTGTCGTAGTACCGATAACCGTAGGGGTTTATGAGTTCTAGAGTGGAGACCGCGAATGGGCAAACGCAGTGTGGGACGCCCCCCAACCAGATGGAGCAACGATCTGCGCAGGGCGGCTGGCAGCAGCTGGATGCGGAGAGCCGAAGACCGGGCTCAGTGGCACGCCAAGGGAGATGCCTATGTCCAGCAGTGGACTGCGATGGGCTGATGATGATGATGATGAATGTAGCTCCCGTTTTGTTTTTAAACTCCTTTGTATTGTAATAAAAAAGAAAATAGCAAAATGTTTTGGTTGAGAATCGAACCCGCGACCTTTAGGTCTCTGACCGGTTTCTTAGCCACTAGACCACGAAGACTGTTAAATAGTTACTAGTGATGATTACCACGCTTGCCAAATACGGGTTTATGACTACAAACCCGGTCGAAAATCCCAAAACAATTACTATTATTATTATAGCTTAATTAATAGCTTCGCGTTTAGCATTAAACCAGTTTTAAGTGGTAGGGTGAATGACCCATATACTAGCACTGCACCAGTTTATCAGCACCTCGTAAAAAAACTAAAATTATAAGACAATGTCTTTGAGAAGTTGCAAGGGTAAGAAACGCGTTCAGAAAGTTTTAAATTATTGTACTAGCAAAACTCTGTATAGTTTGGCATTTATCATGGCGCCGTATTCTTGAGGAGAAGTGAGTGAACGTTGTATGATTTTATGTGATTTTCGGCGATTCTGACACATCAAGGGTAAGATTTTGCATACGTTTATTAGTCATTCAGTAATGCGATTAAAGCACTATTTATAGATACTGGTATTTAAACACATTCCTAACGTTTTTCCCATCCTAAATTGAAATAATTATAATGTTAAGGTAAATTTTGATCGTGCCATAACTAATAAAAATGTTAAATGACTTATTATTAATGACTACAAATATTAAAAAAATCTTACTTCACACAACAGGTGATTATACTTCGGGTCTCAACCGAAGACGATTACTTATTACATGCAGCAGTACATGAGATGGTGCTATCTTCCTCACACTTTTAGATATATCCTAAAAAGAAATATCTTATTTCCGTTCCCTGCACTGGCAACCCCGCGTCACGAGACGTCATTACGTGTTTTTGTGTTATCGGAATCACACGTACCTTTCGTAACGAAATTAAATTTGTATTTAATATGATGGGAAAATGTTAAAGTTCGAAGTTGAGTGACAGTGATCATCATGGTATTCTTCGTAAAGTAAAGAAATCATTTTTAATTCAAAAAACGTAGGCGTTTATCATCATCGGTGTCGGTGAATAGTGATAAATGTCGTATCAACGATATTACGACACGCAGGTATTGGAACATAACGCTAATTTACCTGGAAAATTAACTATTAAGGAATGTATCATAGTTGTAAGGAACTAAGATCATTTATCATTAAAATTGTCTACCCTCATTTTTATTGCTTTTTCTTGGGTTCTATAATTATGATTGTAACAAAATTAAAACCCATTTACAACAAGAAATTCTTTAAATATTAAACATGTAACAGTGTTTAACTTAATTACTAAACGTATGATGTGTCGAGGATATATAACTGCTCAACAGTGTTGATGTTTTATTTTACTCAATGACAATGAAAGTCATTGTTTTTACTCTATACAAGCCGTATCGAGGTTACTTACTCCAATTAGACAGTGCTGAGGTTCTATTTTACACCACGCAAGCCGTGTCAAGGTAACTTACTCCACTTTAACAGAGTTGAAGCTCCACGCATGCTGTGTCGAGGATACTTACTCCACTTCAACAGTTTTGAGGCGCCACGCAAGCCGTGTCAAGGATACTTACTCCACTGTAACAGTGTTGAGGCTCCACGCAAGCTGTTTGGAGGATACTTACTCCACTTTAACAGTGTTGAGGCTATATCTTACTCCAAGCAAGCCGTGTCGAAGATACTTACTCCACGTTAACAGTGTTGAGGCTATATTGATGTTGTCAATTGGTGGATATATCAAGAAAGAAAATTCCAAGGAGCCCCTCTGGATTGGAAGCAAAGGAGTCGCCACGCGGTTTTCAGGTCAGACCTCAGTATTATATATACTTATTAATTTTATTAGAATAATAATTAGACTTACTCCGTGACACAGCGGCTACACAAGCCGTGTCGAAGATACTCACTCCACTCTACCAGGGTTGAGTGAGGCTATATTTTATTTAAAGCAAGTCGTTCGGGAATATGTACTTAGTACATTTTAACAGTGTTGAGGCTTTATTTTACTCCACGCTAGCAGTTTCATAGTTTCTAACTCTACTTGAACTGTGTTGAGAATTTTTTACTCCACATTAACCGTGAGAGGCCATACCTATTTCACCCTAACAGTTTCACGTTTCTACGTCCTCTGTAGAACAAAGCAGAGTCTCAACATTGTTGAGGACGTGGGTTCGATTTCCACCGGAGGTGGACATGTTTTCAAAGTTTCGTTATCTTCGGGTTTACTTATTACTAATGATTTGGTGAAGACATCTTAAACTATGTCATTAATGTTTACAATGACTCAACCAGTAGCGGCAGAAACGAAGCATGGCCATTCGCGCTGCTTGCAGCGCTAGCGCCTGTGCCCGTGCCAGCTGCGGCACTAGGATCTTCGATATGTCCCCGTATATGACGGTCAGTCCGACGATAGTCTGCTTTCATTGGACACCCATAGATTTTACAATTTCTCAGAGAAGAACCTCATAAAAAATAAAGGGTTACTCATAATAATATTAAAAATAATAATAATAATAATAACAATAATAAGTACTTAATTACTTAAATAAATGGAAAAAAAGAAATAATAAAAAATGGTAATGATGTACATAAGCCTCAAAGCTCCAAAACTAAATTAGGAAATTAAAAAAAAATAATAATAATAAGCTCTGTTGGAGGTAAATATGAATAAAAGTTTTAAAACTTCACTTTCTGAGCATAATCATATTAAGACTCCTAATGCCATAACCAAGTTTGATTCGGAAAGAAAACAATAATCCAACGCTCTGTACTGGGTCCCGGGCTGAAGTTGTGATCAACTTCGAGGTTCTTTAAACTCTAGGGGAGGCGCCACTGCGCGTAGTAGTATCATCAGCTATCGAGCTGCGATCAAGCCCACCAGCACCGTTCACACCGCCGAGGGACTGCCGAGGTTCCGCCGGATATTTGACAGGGAGACGTTGGAATCAAAGCTCCTGCAGTCACTTGACCTATTTTTATGACTGAATGACAGAAAGTGTGAGCTCACTAGGGATCGTAATGTTTTACATTGGATTCGTAAATGTAATATTCATTTTCCCGGCAAACCTATACAAAACAACTATACCCCAAAACAATGTCTGTTACTTACTATCTCATTCTATGTAGATAAAAATGAATCGCCAAATGTGTTGCTAAGCGCACGAAAACGGCTCGACTGATTTGTCTGATTCTCTTTTGTTGTGTTTATAAAGGTCAGGAAGAGTATACAAAAAAAAAATGTAAAGGATCTCACAGATTCACTTAAAATTTAAAGCAGCTTCAAAATAATTATATTTAAAAGAATCGAACTGCCCTAAATTATTAAATCACAACTACTATTGTCAATAATTGATATTCAAGATGCTTATTTTTAATTAAGTATCTACTGCAATTAAAGCTGATCGGAAAAAGTTAAGGTTAAGGCCTCAGTTGAAATTAATGTTCTTCTGTTCGGCCTATTTGTGTTTGCGAAATTACTGGAACCGGTTCTAGAACAATTGCGCATAATATTTGAATTTTCTACAATAATTGTTTAGTTTATGTTTTGTACCTACGCACGAAAAATAAGCTCAAACTATGACGAGTGTGTATTGAATAATAAAACTACGAGTACAAGCACATTTTTAGAGTCATAGGGTTTGTCACAAACACTTACAAAAGCATTACTAAAAAACCGAGCAACAGAACTTGTTTTTATACATAAATGTATAATAAGGGATTTAGATGAATTCAGGAATATTGACTACAGCATGCACAGGGCCGTTGCGGTTTGAATTTCTTACCTACACCAAGTTGTTTGAACAAGAGAAGTTCTTAGCATTAATTGATTCAGAAACTTTTTTTATTCGCATCCTACATCCAGTCTTGTGAAAACATTATACGGATATACTTTGATACGGAGTAGGTAACTCTCCTACCATGCATTTTCACATATTATTAGTTTGTTGGCAAAGCCATAATTTGACCTTACATACCCTTACAAACGCAGAATGCATCACAAAACCCTGACCAAGCCATAACAAAAAAAAAACACTTACATTTAATATAAATTTGATAAAGCAGAAGGTATTGTTGTGGTACAGATTAGAATTTACATCCTTGGTATACAATGTGGCCCAAACTTGTTGTCCAAGAAAAAATGTTCTTCGGCCCTAAATAATATTTGTTATACCTAATTTCCTTTCAAGGCGAGCCATCCACTTCTAGATAGCCTTATCCAGGTGGCGCCAAATTATTAGTGAATCGTTGACCAGACATGGTATACCACGAGCATCTTGAGATATATGTTTACATCTCTTGCAACAAAATCAGTAACATTAAATCAATACTGTATTTGATAATATCTTGGTAGCTCGTATTCGAAAAATAATAACTTGAATCTTTTCAAAGCTGATAGTTATAAAGTTATCATTTCTAACCAAAAAGTTTGAGGAAGGTTCTATGTTGTTTATATACGCATAGGTCCACTTTACCTGTCATCTAAGGGAAGTAATTTACTTTACATGAATGACTGTGTTTAACACAGTTTTGTTAAGTGTACACTAACTAAGATTTATTTCTCCAAATCAAAAATACAATTCAACATGGGACACAAATGTCATGTTAATTAAACCATATTTCCAGGACTATCCATAGAATCAGATCATAATCATTGATTTGTCACTTATGATTCTTACATTATATTTTCTATTGTTTCTGCTCAAAAAACGTAGTCTATTAGTTTAATCAAAAATAATATATCAATACAAAATGTGATTGTGATTGAAATTACCGACTTTATTTAGACTTCAGGACCCGCGTTTGGCAACCGCTATCAGATTGTCCAATATTTGTAAGAATCCCAGTTATTTGTTGCTGGCGGTGTTAACCTCATAAAAAGGCGGTCACAAACATTTGTTGCAGATAAAAAAAAAAGGATTCCAAGACAGTGGACGACATGCCGATACCGATATTTGTCTGTCTATTTGGAGCTCACAGTCACAATACTCGCTCGGCATTTACTGCTCACACTGCTCACAGATCTAGTCTGGAGGTGTTTCGCAGAGTTGTTGTGGGCTGAGTCACTTAAATGTATTTGTTAATACTGTTGGAGAAATGTTTAGGTACAAATCAGAATGAATTTGTCAATGCAGTATTTACACAACAAAATAATAATACTTATTCAAATAAATAAATAAAATTGTTAAAGTCATTGTTTAGAAAACGACCAATGCATCGATAGCCATTAAATGCATCTTTTAAGGTTTAAAGGAGGCTTAAGCACCTATAAAAAACTACCTATAAACCTATTGTAAAGTTTAAATTGACATAATTTTTTATTTTTATTGTGTTAACATTACCTACAATGTTCTGAACATCTGCATGTAATAAGTAATCGTCTTCGGTTGAGACCCTCGCATAATTGGAATCAAACTTCACAAGGTAAGTTCGTTTGATTCTTAATTATATTCTCAACATTAATAACGCAACACAAAAGCTACAGAATATCGTAACATATGAAATATTTAGAGTTGAGATTTAATGGCCTCATAAAGTGCTCATAATTGGGTCCGTCACCCTATATATTTTAAAAGTACATCTAGTATTGTACGGTAGATTGAAATAAAATGGAGTCTCACAACACGTGTTGTTGCGAAAAGAACACGGGAGAAACTCTCCAACAATTACTGTTGTTTTTAAAGTTTACGCGACCTACACATCGACATGAAACACTTTTTACGTATGAATCTTCTTTATTTACTACATTTTACAGTTTTATTTAGTCCTAACGTTTCCCTGTGACCACGGACCCTGTAAAGGGTTCGAAACGTCAACTAACAAAACTCTAAAAAGTATTAAATGAACGCGAATTTCATCCGTAAAAAGTGTCACATTTCAACATAATTACTACATTTGAAAATATGCTTTTTTAATTCACTTACGCCATTCAATGTTCACAAAGCTCTACACAAAGTTTGATCTACGGGACATGGTATGCATAATGTTGCGCCAAGACTGTTTACATTTGTTATACCGTGGTATGTTGCTACCACAGAAATAGATTTATTTAGAAGCGGCATTAAAAAAGACAGTGTTAAAAAAATATCCACGAGCAGGATTCTAGTGTTCCGCACAATTCTGATCGTCGAAATTGTTTCAACACTGTCTTTTTCAATTGTAATTTGTTCGCAACAAAATTTGTGTTCAAAACAATATCATTAGAAGCATAGAATAATACCGCTTAGAACGATTAAATGTCATGGCATGAGGCAAGAAAAAAATGGATGTAGGAGTAAGTTACGCGTACTATCTCGGCGACACGCACACAAGTGTACAAGCAATGTTGCTAGAGGAATCAGATTTGCCCCAAAAGTAAGGAAATTGGAACAATTGATAGATAGATAAGTTTAGATTATTACCTAGTACTGGCGCAGGCCGTTTCGGTACCAAGCCAGTATGGCTTGGTTTTACCTCATTTATCGTGCGCGTTCTCGCTTTCTATGCGTTATTATTCTAAGATTTAGAAACGGTATGTTAGCTCAATTGTATGAAAAGTAAGCGTTTCACTTTTTTCGGTGTCTATTTAATAGCAAAACAACTTACCGATGTATATACTTGTAGGTTATATCGTCTAATCTTTCTTGTACAAGCAAGAGTATTTTTTTTAAATTCTACTTAGGTATGTCCGGTGCTGACAACGGCTAAATGAAACGCGGTCAAATGATGGGGTTTTACCATCCTTTTGACAGTATTTTGGCACACAAAGTACTTAATTTTTTTTTGAGTGAGTTTGCTGTCGTTTTCGGATGACCTTTACAGCGTTACCGGGCTTTTTAGGGGCGGCAAGAAACTTACATGTTCCTCAAACCGTGAGACCGAAATTCCCCAGAGTGTTTCTGGCGGAGGATGGCATCTCGCAAGCGAGTCTCCGATTCCCCCCAGATTCTCTGGGGGTTCAAGTCGGTTGACTAGAGTGGAAAACCCGAGGGCGCCTCTAAGAGGTTCGGCACGGTACCTCGGCTCAGGTTAACCGTGTCTTGGAGCGACCGCGAGAACCAGGTATACCTCCATTACGAATATAATCTGTTATAGAGTGAGTGTAAACCAGGCTACGCACTCTTGTTCTACAAGAGTGTTTTGGTGCAGTGTTTTGGTCCTAAACTAGTGTGCATGTTTATTGTGTCTGGGTGAGTAGTGACGGGCTGATGGGGCGTTTGCAACCGTGATTGCATCATCGGGGAGTACACACATGCCGCTTCTACTTAGATCTATTTCTGTGGTTGCTACGGTGCTCTGTTATGCAACATAGCTATTCTGTTTGGATGTTTTGTTGATATTACTGCAAATGGATGGTCGGTTTACTGGCCGATTTACTATTATTCTCGAAAGACTGATTTACAAGCAAGACACGCAGGTAAATATAGCTTTAACTAGGTTACAACAAAGTGTGTGATAGAACTTGGTCTAAAATTATGCTTATAAATGATTAATGCTGTGTTTAAGCTAATAAATAAAAAGCATGCACGCAGCTAAATGCTTATAGCGTATCTAACAAGTTACTACAAAACGTATACTAAAGCCAAACTTTGTTCAAAAGTGCTAAGTGCTTAATAATAATGTTCCACAGTTTTTGTTAAAAGTTAAAAGTCTCACAACTAAACTATTTAGTATTTCTTTTATGTCATCTTCCTTTTATGATTAGCTTAATTTCTGTTACTTATTACTATTTTGTACCTTATTATGTACTTATGTAAGTATAAGTAGTACCACGGTACTACACCCAAGGGAAGAGTACCACGGTACTCTTCCCTTGGGTGTCGTAAAAGGCGACTAACGGACTAAAGACTGCAGATACTTCCAACAGCATAGAGCGACGATGGGCTCACCACGAGTCACGCTGAGAACTTGTGCAGTCGCTATTTGGTGAAAAGTGAACTATGAGTGAGTAGAGGACTGCTTTTGGTGTCCTCATTGCCTATTCCCTGACTAACCCTTCCGGGATAATACTCGTGATTATATGTATGTCTGTGTGAAAGTGTAAATGGCCTATTATGACCTTATTATGAGTTTTCATTTGTTTGTTATTTTATGTTATATCGTATTATGTAGTGCACTTGCTACAATTATTTTTGTCTTTACTTTGGGGGCCAGCTTAAATAAATATCTTGCTGGAATAACTAGCGTCTATATGCTCTATATTTTCTCATATCCCACTAAAAGGCAACAAAAGAAATTGGGTTCATACTTTGGTTGCTACGCTTCCCAACTCAGTAATATTAAAGCGGAGTATAATAATGTTCCTTTAAAGTCCGTCGCAGAAACTCAGAATTGAACTGACCTCACATTTCAATCTGTTCAATCTGTTGATGAATACGAAAGCTAACTAAGTAGATGTTCTCTTGTCAAGAATTCTTTGGGCAACTTTTTGAAAAAGGTCGACCTTAATTCCTGACCTCTCTTCATTCAAGAATTGGGGATAATCGGGGTCCGACCAACGCCGTGTACCCGTGTAGATATTGTTTACAAAACTCCGTTTGTAATCAGGGATTTTAATTCTGTGAGCTCCAGTCTATCGCAATATTCAGCCGTTGGCTTTTTTAAAATAGAACATAATCTTTTATTGGTGTGTACAAATTATGCGGATTATAATACATTAATTTATTTATTTATTAAAACACAACAGATTACAGTCAGTAAGTACAGTATGATTGGAGCACTTAAAATAGGATCATACTATAACCCATTAAAAAGTAATAAACATCACAACACAAACAATATAAACAACTGTAACACAGTTACCAGTAGGTACTAACATTATTTTAATTTATCGTTTTTAAAATAAAATTAAAACCAACTAATTTTTGATTCGTCCACATTAACTCAGATATTTTTATAATGCATTCCCATTATATCGCAACATGCGTCGATTAAAGTTAAAAATGGGTTTAAATTAAAAAAAAAAATGAAATTCCTTACGGGATACAGGGTATAAATAAAAATCCGTTGCCAAGATTGTAGTCAGAGACTAGGCAATGCGGACAGCAAAAGCATTCTTCTCTACCATACTCCACTTTTAACCAAAATAACGACTGCACATGTGCTAAGCGTGACAGGTGGTGAGCCCATCGCCGCTCTATGCTGTTGGATGTATGTGCAGTCTTTAGTCCGTTAGTAACCTTTTACGACACTCAAGGGAAGAGAGGGGTTGGTAGTATTCTTTCACCAGCGGTGAATCACCGCTGCGCCACACGGCCTTTTTTTCTGTTTTTGTAATTTTGTCAGAACAAGGTTTCTATGACAAATTTTTATTGGAAATTCGTAACAGGATACGGCGAGTGCTCACGCGGACGAAGTTGCGGGCAGGTCGCTAGTTTATACTAACACAAGCGGCCACTCGCGGTTTCACCCGCGTGGTTCCCGTCCCCGTGGGAATATCGGGATAAAAAGTATCCTATGTGTTAATCCAGGTTATAAGCTATCTGTATGCCGAATTACTTAAAAATCCATTCAGTAGTTTTTACGTGAAAGAGTATTCTTTGACCATTAGAAAGCTACATTATTTCCAAGTGACATAGCTATATTTTATCCCGACATTCCCACGGTAACGGGTACTAAGGTACTACCGGGTAACAAGGCCCACTTTTTTACAAATTAAAATAAAACCTATATTTTATCATTTAGAAGAAAAAGAGTGTTGACAGTGAAAGCTATGATTATTTCAAAATCCACATAAAAGTAGTTTTTGAAGCTACAATGATAATTAGTTAGGTTTTTAAACATTTTTAAATAACCTTATTTTGGGCTTTAATAAACATGGTATGTCCAATAAGGCCCATGCCGGTTTTAAGTCTTTTGGGAGCAAAAGTAAGCATTAAAGACCTTATGGATATATACACATCAAAATTGTAACATTCATAAACTTCGATAAAAGCAATCGGATACTAAAATGATCAATATTTTGTTTAAAAAAAATACTTTTCCACTGTGTAATAAAATAGGCGAGGTATCGTATTTTTAAGTGTTTATTGTATTAATATTAGATTTTACTTGTACATTATTGTTATTTATGCTAAAATTAAGTAATTATTGTTTATATTCCAATTAAGGCCCAAGCAACAACTACTTCGTTGAGCCTTCCTAACCGTTGTGGGCTTTACTACACAAATTGAATATTTACAAAATAAAAAGCTATACAATCGCACATGTTTATGTAAATATCAAAAGATTAATGATCAAATAAACACACTAAATAAAAATCTACAAACAAATCGTAGTATAAACAAGTAAAAACTGACGTTATTTAGGAGCCAAAATTAGTAATATGAGCGGCAGCGACCGATGTCGGCGAACTACCGGGTGTCACGGACAAGATAGTGGCCGCTCGCTGTCCGCTGCTGCATTTCGGCGATCATATTGATGTGTTTCATGCATGCTACGAAGTTGGCACGGATCAAATGTAATAAACATAGTTTTCTGTGCTTGGGCCTTGGAAAACGGTGGGCCTTGTCACCCGGTAGTACCTTATGCGGGTAAAACCGCGAGAATCCGCTAGTTATAAATAAAATTGTTAACATGGTCGTTTCACTTTTCTACCATTCGCAACAAACAACTTTCACTTGTCTGCAAAACTTATGACTTATTGACACAAAAAATGTTAAAACCTGCGAATTACCTATAAACAAGCGCTAGACGAATTGGGCCAAGGCTGCCCCAACATTGGGCAGTCACGATCCCACTAATTGATTGAGTCATGTCACGACAGACGATACGAGGAAAAGAGTTACATTACCAAAGGAGATATTATATTTGTACCGTTTTGATATCAACTTTACTATAAACGCATGTCATGTCAAATTATTTAAAAAAAAAAGATTGCTAATAGCCGATATAAATGAAGGTAGCGATTTTAATAAGAATGATCTCTACAACAGGTTACATTCGTAATGGTACCTGACTCTCGCGTACCCCCCACGACACGGTAAACTCGAGCCGAGGTACCTTGCCTTTTAGAGGCGCGCTCGGATTTTCCGCTTCCTACCGGCTCGAACCCCCAGAGATTCTAGGGCGGGATCGGAGACTCGCTTGCGGCGAGATGCCATCTCCACCGGAAACCCTCTGGGGAATTTCGACCATCACGACTTGAGGAACCTATAACTTTTTCGCCGCCTCCAAACAATCCCGGTAAAGCTGTAAAGGTCATCTGCGACAGACAGCACTGACACTCAAAAAAAAAATAAGAACGGTTACACAAAGGAACTTCCATTGTGTAAACTCTACTACCTGTTCACTCTACATAGAGGCGTGACTAAGGTTTCAGAATCTATTTTCTTATGATCTTGAACATTTCATTACGTATTTTTTCAGTTTCTAGAGGGGGAGGGCAGCTGCCCCTAACTGCTCCCCTGTGGCGACGCCCTTGACCACACTACCTACTCTTATTGTGAACATTAATTAGCTAAATTTAGACTGTACCGGGCTGTGTGACGGCAGCAGCGTAGAGCGGTGATGGGTGTATGTGCATTTGTTATTCCACCGATTAAACTACACATACGCCCATTACCGTTTCACCAAACGTGGACTGTGGCAGTAGACTTTTTGCGATCCCCTTTGCTCAGTCTTTGACTAATCCTTCAGGGATAGCAGTCGTGAGTATATTTTTATTTATTTTATTTTGTTTAGATGTACAATACAAATTACAATCAAGTAAATGTTACATTAAAAAACAATGAATAAGTCTGGATTGCAATTCAAAACAATGTACATTCAGAAAAACATAATTATTAAACAATGATAACCGAGCATTACAATAAAAGAACAAAAAAAAACCTATATAATTATCCATAACCACAACGCACCCGCAGGTTTATACTGTACACGAACTAACACCATTCCAAGAGCATATGAAATGAAATGAAATAAAAACTAGTTTATTTAGCACACGAGACAGTTACAACAATCACAGTATAACAAAACATCTATACAAAACAGATTAATGAGAACACTTATTAAAAATAATAGCAATACTTAACGCATTACTGTACATATGTAGTACCTACTTACCTACCTATTTAAAAACGGCTAGAACAGGAACTATAAATAAGATATTTATTAATTTATTTAATTAATTAAACAGACGTACATATAATCACGACTATTATCCCCGAAGGGTTAGTCAGAGACTAGGCAATGAGGACAGCAAAACTCTCTCCTCTACCATAGTCTACTTTTCACCAAATAGCGACTGCACATGTGCTCAGCGTGACAGGTGGTGAGCCCATCGCCGCTCTATGCTGTTGGATGTATGTGAAGTCTTTAGTCCGTTAGTCGCATTTTACGACACCCAAGGGAAGAAGGTGGTAGTATTCTTTCACCGCTACCCGACACAGTTAATTAATTATTATAAAACGAATTCAACATAATTATAGTCTAAGTCTGAGTATAGAACGACCTTCAAAGTATTTTATATCAAATTTAATATGTTTAAAAATATATCGCGAGTGGGTTGGCTGAAAAATTTCAGTCCAGTATCTATTATGATTTTTTTTTAACATTGCACTGGTTTGTTGTGTGTGTGTGTTTGTAATGAGATTATCTTTATTTATACATAAATTGTATTTATTATCCAGGTTGCAAATTACTAATATTGAATTACCTGTTTACACCTGCCTACCCAATGGTTATGACGGAAAAAAATAGTCAACCCAACGTTTGCATATTCTATAGGCTTCATACTTTCGATTGGTACCTATGTAATTTATCTATTATCCAAACCATTGCAATGTTTAAAAAAAATATTATAATTAATCATATAGGTTCCGGACTGAAATTTTTCATGCAACCCACTCGCAACATATTTTTTAACATATTCAATTTGATATAAAATACTTTTCATTTATTAACCGGCCCGGTGAAGGTCGTTGTATACTTGGATCCTCTACTAATACATCAATCAGTAACACACAGTTAAGAAATGCAGAGCAGAACTTGTCTATCTAGCTATATCAGTATATCACGTCACGTGCCCCCGAATCCTTTGACATTTTCCTATTCCACCCGAAGCCAATTAGATGCTCCGCCATTTTCTCCTTTCGATGTCGCCGAAAATAAATCCCCATGCGAACAGGCTTACGGCTGAGAGAGATCTATAATTACCGTTAGAGGCGACACATTTTAACTAATAAACTCATTTAAAAAATACTACCACCGCCTCTCTTCCCTTGGGTGTCGTAAAAGGACGGACTAAAGACTGCACATACATCCAACAGCATAGAGCGGCGATGGGCTCACCACCTGTCACGCTGAGCACATGTGCAGTCGCTATTCGATGAAGCGTGATAGGGTTGATGAGGATTCCTCTTACGCTTCCACATGTTCCGGAAGTTCCGCAATAATTACAGTTCCCTACCGCTATCGCTTCCCATAAATGAAAGTTAAAAATTCCTCTTCCGCTATCGCTTCCTCATAAATTAAGAGGAATTAAGGAGAAATTGAAATTGCACGCGAAATCTCTGGCCGGCAACAAATCCTACTAATATTATAATACGCGAAAGTTTGTAGTATGGATAGATGTTTGTTACTCTTTCACGTAAAAACTACTGAATGGATTTGAATGAAATTCGGTATACAGATAGTCTATAACCTGGATTACCACATAGGATACTTTTTATCTCGACATTTCCACGGGAATGGGAACCACGCGGGTGATACCGCGAGCGGTCGCTAGTAAATAATAAATAAATAAAATACTACGTAGGTAATTTGTTTTTATTAATAACTAAAATAAAAACGGAGAATATGATGAATTATATTTATTTAATACTTTATTGCACAAAAAAATTACATTAATACACAAGTTACACAGGACATATACAAAGGTGAGCTTATCTGTAGAAGAGATCTCTTCCAGCCAACCCTAGCTGTGGTGATAAAATTAAATCTGCGGGACTAATTGCGCTATACAAAACATACATTAACTAAACAAAACTATATAAATTAATGTTTTATATTTTTAGCGTTTTTTTTTATTAACGCTTAAATATACTTAAGTAAAATTTTAAACACTGAAAAAAGACGACAACCTCAGGCGGGAATCGAACCACGCACCTTCCGCATTCCGGGCGGCTGCCTTAACCACTTGGCTACCGAGGTCTGGCTTTCAACCGTCGAAATTTGTCAGTGCTTGATGCTTATGTTTTTTTAGTCAACATTGCTTCATCAAATCTTAGAAGTTTTCACCTCTGAGATCCGAAAAAAAAACGCTAAAAATATAAAACATTAATCTATAAACGCAGCTTCATCTTAACCGAATGTTCAAATATTTGTAAAAATATTTCTTTCGGATTCTACCGATGACCTCTCACGGATGCTGGCCGGTAGTTTGTTCCACAGTCTAGCTGCATAAACACTAAATACACATAATAATGTTCCTATTTCATCTCACTTTCTTCTTGTTCCTCTTCCTCATCCGAATCCTCTTTCTTTGTGCTATACAATTCCTCTTCCCCTTCCTCTTCCTCATAACTACATCCTCAACAACCCTAGCGTGAACTGTGACAGTGTACTGCTTTTGTAGAATTAGAATTAGAATTAGAATCATTTATTTGCTAAGAATATGGTTGGTTACAATTAGCTGGTCATATTTTTATAGGCTCACATATTCTGCCATGTAGACATGCAAAATTTTACAAAATAAATATTAATTAATTAATTATACAAATAACATTAACATTGTTGTCATCATTATTATAGTATCAAATAGTATTATTAGTATTGTATCATTATAATCATTTTATTAATTATTCAATTGTATTGGGTACTACTTATAAAATTACAATTTATTTACTTACTTCTATTATTAAAAAATACATTAGTCATTATTACACTAGTAGTTATTACATTACTATTGTAGTCCTTATTGCCTAGTCTCTGGCTAATCTTTCGGGGATTACAGTCGTTATTTGATGTATATGTATGAACGTTTTAAGTCGGTGCAAGCACAGAATAACTAATAGTACTAGGTACAAGTATGCGTTGTACAATGTCAAAGTTCGTGCATAACTTATAATACTTAAGATGTACGACACAGGGCTTAACACTACAGTCTTATCAAGCTTACATACTCCTATGGCGCTGCGATACAAAATGGCTGATGTACTACCTATTCAGAGTACAAGTGTGGTTAGGCCAATGCCCGTGCTGCATAACATTGAACCATAGTGCATAATGTTCCTTAGATTCATACTAGTATGTAACCCAAAGCGCTTCAGAATCTATCCGAGGAGTATTGAGAAAAAAAATCTGTTGAGTAGGTTTTACATTAACGAAAAATAATAACAAACGTCTTATTTTTTTAAATAAAAGACGGTACTTATGTATTTTACACAATGGATTTTATTAACAAAACAACACTTAGATAAGGATAGTCATTCAATCAATCAACCGTAGAAAGCCATAAGATAAGTTTTTTAGGTACAATATAACCCCGTGGATGTTTTTTTAATATATTTTTTTATATCTTTTCATGTAAGGAAAGAAATAAAAGTATTCCCATGCTTTGGCAGCATTAGGTCCAAATTGGTCAATCTCCTTTAGTACTTAAAATTTTGCCCCCTTCCTGTTGACCGATTGATCTGAAATTTAGTACACGTACACCTTTAGTTCTGGTGACAATACAATTATGTGTATTTCAGTATCATTGTAAATCCAAAATGGCCGCCTCCACAAAATGGTGGGTTACATTTTTTGTTCAACTACCTCAATATGGGTATCAAATGAAAGGGCTTAAGACTAATAAAAACTTAAAATAACATCGTGGAGCATAGCATAACCTGTATAAATGTGTCATCAGCAATATAAAATCATATGAATGGGTGACTGTTGACAGAAATTTCACGCACCCCACGATGTTAATTTTAATTATTTTGTAGCTTTTAGTATGTTATCTATATCATCATTATCTTCCTTTTCAATAAAACCGCTTAAGTAATTTTTTTTATTTTTTCTTATTGATGGAGGCCTTTATACCTACAGTTTGAAACTTTCGCGTTCCATGCACATATATTAAAACGGGATATAATGCAAAACTACTTAGTAAAGGCATCATACACATGTCTTTAATAGGTACAGTCAGCATGAAAAGTAGCTTAGCATATGAAATTTTCAAATGATTCTTACGGTTGAAATGACCAGAATTGTCTGACATAGCTATTGAGTCAAAAAAAAAAGTACATCGGCTGTCCCAAATGTAAACACAGTAAGGGACATAGTACTCAAAATCAAGATTTTGACACCATGCTACTAACACTTAATATTGACAACACCATGCTATTAACAATAATCTTCTCTATGACATACAATAGTTACTTTGGTGCAATATTACGCAATAACGTACGGCTGGCCAAAAATATGTTTTTTGGCTCTACTGTAAAAAAGGTATTTTGTCCCTTACTGTGTTAATATTTGGGACAGCCGACATGACTGTCAATATAGGTAATTACAGAGAAGTTATAATTATGAACACAAAAAATGTCATATAATTCTGAAATGTTAAATGATGAGTATGTAAAGACACTTACACGTCACTATTACTTTTGCCACCGTCTTTTTGTTCAGTTACTTTTGATGCTGACTGTACCCGACGTTTCAACCGAGACCTTTGCCAGCAGTGGGACAGTAGTTATACCTACTGTCTGTACCTTACATAACAGCTTCCAACGTATCAAAGAGGTGGTAGCGTATATTATTGTCAAGTATTCATTATACATATTAAATAATATAATCACGACTATTATCCCCGAAGGGTTAGTCAGAGACTAGGCAATGAAGACAGCAAAAACAGTCCTCTACCCGGCCTGGCGCACACCGCGCTTTAGGTATGAAGCTACAAGTAGCCGACCGGACGGACGCCCGCAAACACCTTGCAGTTGTTAGAAGAGATAAAAGCTCGATACTTCGCGATAGAAAGAGAGGCAACTTCTAGGTGAATTTAACTCTAGGTATGGGAGCGGTGTGCGACCTAATTGCGAAAACGAAAACACGACGATTGTATCTTAGCAAGAGTCGCTATTTATTTAAATGACTTAGCGAAGTGAATCTTCTGTACTTGTACTATTATGTATTCTATGCCTCTACCATAACCAGGCTTGCCCGGTGTTCGGTTTTTTACCGAACTGTTCGGTATTTTAACTGCGTGTTCGGTGTTCGGTATGACAAAAATACCAAAGTATGAATGGTTCGGTATTTTTGAATTTTTTTTCATTTTAATTTTTTTTTTCTTCTTTTCCATTAATTCATTCGCTCGTTCATATTTGCTGTCCTTACAACAAAAGAAACGATTTATTTCGAAACTTACCATGTGGGAACTTACAAGGGGTGGGACGGGTTTCATACAAAAACGCCCATTCTTCTTTCCCAGCAAATTCATTCTATGTTCGGTAATTTAATAAATTTGGTCTGGCAAGCCTGACCATAACCCACCATGTGCTCAGCGTGACAGGTCGGCTGCCCAAATTCAAAACTTAGTAACTGGTGGTTTTGAAAAAAATCCGTTTTTGGCATTTTTCGACTTACTAGGCAGTATCAATACAACGTGGACCTTAAAACACCCAGTTTCATACGTAATTTTTAAAATATAATTTAGCAACTCTAAGCAATTTGGCATCATTATGTAAATTTATGTAAATGGACCCGGGTATGTCCTAAAACTACGACCAGCCACCGGAGGACGGGCCGCAGCGTCCTCTAGCTAAACGGTGACCCGCTGCGATCCCCAAGCCGCCTGCCAAGCGTGGGGATTATGGCAAACCTCCCCCCCCCCCCCATGACAGACAATATTTGCCCACGGCCCCCAGTCCCCGGCAGCTCCTTTATCCCTGGCCCAACGGGTAGCTGGTCAGGTAACGGAGGAGCAGGGGGTGCGAAGAATCACCGGCAGTTGCTCGGCTACCCACACACCCACCAACGAACCTTGGCCCTGGCAACACACAACATCCGCACGTTGAGGACCGATGCAAAGATTGTAGAGCTGGAGGAAGAATTGAGCAGATTGCGGTGGGACATCATGGGACTATCAGAAATCCGACGAGAGGGGCAGGATATGGTGGTCCTTGATTCTGGCAACATGCTCTTCTTCCGGGAAGGAGAACGAAAATCCCAGGGTGGTGTTGGGTTTCTCGTCCACAAGTCCCTTGTTAACAACGTTATCAAGGTCGATAGTGTGTCAGGTAGAGTTGCGTACCTTATACTCAGAATCACCGATCGGTATTCGCTGAAGGTCATACAGGCATATGCACCAACCTCGACACATCCTGACGAAGAAGTAGAGGCTCTGTATGAGGAGATATCTGAAGCCATACATTCCTCCGAAACGTACTTCACCGTTGTTATGGGGGACTTCAATGCAAAGGTAGGCACAAGGAACGGCGATGAGTTGAGAGTGGGGCAATATGGATATGGACAGCGGAACCAAAGGGGCCAACGGTTGGTCGACTTTATGGAGAAGGAGGAACTCTTTTTGATGAACTCTTTCTTCCGGAAGCGACCAACCAGGAAGTGGACGTGGATAAGCCCCGATGGTTCAACCAGAAATGAGATCGACTTCATCATGACGACCAAGAAGCGTATATTCAGTGATGTCTCCGTGATCAGTAGGGTGAAAACCGGTAGCGATCACCGGATTGTTAGAGGCACACTGAATATCAACATCAAGCTCGAGAGGTCACGTCTGGTGAAGTCCACACTCCGTCCTGGCCCTGCCCAGATCCAGAGCCCGGAACACTTTCAACTCGAACTCCAAAATCGCTTCCAGTGCCTAGCCGAGTGCGAAACTGTGGACGAGATCAGCAGCGGGCTTGTGGAAACTGTCCAAGCTGTGGGGTCTAAGTTCTTTAAGACCCCACGCCGGAAAAAGCCTCAAAAGCTCTCAGACGGAACCATTAAGTTAATGGAAGACCGGAAAGAAATGATACTGCAATCTTCAGCTGATATGTCGGAATATGGCAAACTCAATAGACGAATCTCGAAATCTGTGCGACACGACCTGCGCTCCTATAGTGCTAAATGCATTAGGGACGCAATTGCGCGGAACCAAGGCGCCAAAGTGTTCGCTAAGAATTCGTCTATTGGTCAGAGCCAAATGACTAAGCTGAAGATCGAGGACGGCAGTGTCATTTCGTCGAAGCCGGAGATTCTGAGAGAGCTCGAGAGGTTTTATGGACAGTTGTACACCTCAACACAAGAGCCCGCTGTTGGTACAGCTCAGGACACCAGAGCTAAGTTAACCCGACACTATACCGAAGATATCCCTGACATCAGCCTGTATGAGATTAGTATGGCTCTTAAACAGCTTAAAAACAACAAGGCGCCGGGTGATGACGGAATTACCACTGAACTTCTGCGAGCGGGTGGAAAACCGATACTCGTAGTCCTCCAGAAGTTGTTTAATTCCGTCATGCTCGAAGGTACTACGCCAGAAGCATGGCACAGGAGTGCGGTGGTGCTCTTCTTCAAGAAAGGCGATAACACCTTATTGAAGAATTATAGACCCATCTCACTCCTGAGCCATGTGTACAAGCTGTTTTCGAGAGTCATTACGAACCGTCTCGAACGCAGGTTTGACGACTTCCAGCCTCCCGAACAAGCCGGTTTCCGAAAAGGCTTTAGTACCATAGACCACATACATACGCTCCGCCAGATTATACAGAAGACTGAGGAGTATAATCGGCCCTTATGTTTAGCGTTTGTGGACTACGAGAAAGCCTTCGATTCTATCGAAACCTGGGCTGTGTTGCAGTCCCTCCAGCGTTGCCATATCGACTATAGGTATATCGAAGTGTTGAAATGTTTGTATAGAAACGCTACTATGTCGATCCGATTACAAGACGAGAGTACGAAACCAATCCAATTGCAGAAAGGTGTGAGACAGGGAGACGTCATATCTCCGAAACTGTTCACAAATGCGTTGGAGGACGTTTTCAAGCTCTTGAATTGGAACGGATTCGGCATCAACATTAATGGCGAATACATCACTCACCTTCGTTTTGCCGATGATATAGTCATAATGGCGGAGTCGCTGGAGAACCTCAACACCATGCTCAGCGACCTCAATATCGTATCCCAACAGGTGGGTCTTAAAATGAACATGGACAAGACGAAGATCATGTCGAATGTCCATGTTGAACCCGTACCGGTAATTGTTGGGAGCGATACTATCGAAGTTGTCGACCACTACACCTACTTAGGACAGATTGTCCAGTTAGGTAGGTCCAACCTCGACAAAGAGGTCGCCCGGAGAATCCAACTCGGATGGGCAGCGTTCGGGAAATTACGAGATATCTTTGCATCGAAGATTCCGCAGTGCCTAAAGACAAAGGTCTTTAACCAATGTGTGTTGCCGGTGATGACATATGGCACCGAAACGTGGTCCTTAACTGTTGGCCTTTTAGAAAAGCTCAGAGTCACACAGCGAGCAATGGAGAGAGCTATGCTCGGAGTTTCTTTGCGCGATAGAATCCGAAACGAGGATATTCGCCAAAAAACCGGAGTTGCCGACATAGCTCGTAAGATTTGCAAGCTGAAGTGGCAATGGGCAGGCCTCATCGCTCGACGAACCGACAACCGTTGGGGAAGAAAGGTTCTCGAGTGGAGACCACGCACTGGAAGACGCAGTGTTGGTAGGCCTCCCACTAGGTGGACCGACGACATCGTGAGAGTCGCAGGCAACCGGTGGATGCGAGTGGCGAGTTGTCGGTCAGGATGGAGGTCAAAGGGGGAGGCCTATGTTCAGCAGTGGACGTCTTCAGGCTGGTGATGATGATGATGATGATGTAAATTTCCTTGAGGTACAAATTCTAAACATAGTATGTCAGAATACAAATTTAAAACCCTAGCAACTCAACCGACTTACTGAGTTATGAATTTGAAAAACCGATTTGCTTTGTTTTGAATTTGTCGCCGATTATAAAATTAATAAAATGTCATTTAGTAAGTCCAGTACGTGACACCGGCGCACGAGTGTTTCGCTCCAATAAATGGGTATATAAAATAATAAAATGAGTTTTAAGCAATTATATCGGTCCAGGCGTAAAATGCGTGCTTTGCAGAATGGAAACGATTGCAGGTAAGAAATAACTTATTCATTAAAGTTATGAAAATGTAAAAGAAGCGTGACATAACTTCAAAATAAACTTGTCGTTGCATTACCTTCTTAATAAAGCTAACAAAACTTGTCGGTGGTATTAGCTTTTATGATAAGAATGTGCAAAAGCCGATTATGCTTATTTTAAGGGTATGTTTTGCTAATTATCTGTAAATGCTAAGGTTATAACCTATTTACTACCTGGCTATTGATTGTGTTGTTCTTAAATATTTCATGTGTTATAATGAAGGAATGGTATGTGTCTCATTAAGGAGATTTATATTTTTATCTAATAGGTATCCTCACACCTCCGAAACTCTTCACTGCTGCACTGGAGGACGTGTTTAAGCTTCTGAACTAGAGACGACTCGGCATCAATATTAACGGCGTGTACATCGGTCACCTTCCATTTGCCGACGATATTAGTAGTCATGGCTGAGACCCTGGAGGATCTCGGCACAATGCTCGGTGATCTCAACAGAGTCTCTCAACGAGGGGGCCATAAAATAAACATGGAGAAGACGGAAATCATGTCTAACTCACGTGTCGTACCCGCTTCTCTGAAGGTTGGAGACTCTGCTCTTGAAGTTGTTGACAAATATGTATACCTGGGACAAACAGTCCAGTTAGGTAGGTCCAACTTTAAGAAAGAGGTCAATCGTCGAATCCAACTCGGCTGGGCAGCGTTCGGTAAGCTACGAAATATCTTCTTGTGCAAAATACCGCAGTGTCTCAAGACGAAAGTCTTCGAGCAGTGTGTGTTGGCAGTGATGACATACGGTACCGAAATGTAGTTGCTCACTATGGGCCTAATTAGCAGGCTCAAAGTCACTCAAAGACCAATAGAAAGGGCTATGCTCGTGGTTTCTCTACGTGATCGAATCAGAAATGAGGAGATTCGTAGACGAACTAAAGTAACCGACATAGCCCAAAGAGTCGCCAAGCTCAAGTGGGAATGGGCAGGGCACATCGCCCGTAGAACCGATGGCCGTTGGGGCAGAACGATTCTCGATTGGCGACCGTGCACCGGAAGACACAGTGTGGGCAGGCGTCCAACAAGGTGATCCGACGATCTGGTAAAGGTCGCGGGTAGCCGCTGGTTGCAAGCAGCACTAGACCGGTGGTGGAGATCCTTGGGGGAGGTCTTTGTCCAGCAGTGGACGTCTTCTGGCTGATGATGATGATGATGATCCTCACACAAGATAAAATAATGTGAACACACAAATAATTCGTACACACATAGGTACCTTGTGTAGGTACCTATGTAGGTATGTATGTGTGCACGCATTCGTGTGTTTGTATTATTTTATCCTGTATGCAGACACGTATTAGATAAAATATAAACCTGGAATCACCCTACTTCCAACCCTAATTCTGAAAGTTCATACAATAGTGATGGTATCTTTACTTTTACCATAGAATATCAAATTGATAACCTAGTAAGCAGACTTACTAAGTTTTAGTATTGTTTTTATTGGTATATTTGGAAAAACTTACAAATAAAAATAAAGTGTGAGCGATTCAAGTGTAACCATAAACTATATAACGATTACGAGTATTACAAACTATTATCAACAATATAGCACAAATTTTGGTCAAACACCCCAATCGCTATTATTTCTGGTTTCCTCGGGCCAACGAATCAAAGTGGCCGGCCCGTTTTTTGGCTCTCCTGAACATTTTTGTTGGAACGAGTTACTATGTTTTGATTTTAAGCAGCCGAGGTGGTGACATCGCCGATCTATGCTGTTCTATGTATGTGCAGTATTTAATCCTAAAGTCGAATTTTACGACACCCAAGGGAAGAGAGGGGGTGTTAGTATTCTTTCACCGCTACGCGATACTGTTGATATCTGTCTATACAGGTCCCACTGCTAGGCACAGGCCTTCACATGGGGAGACTAGGTTTCCATAATCAACCAAGCTGGCTCAATGCGTGTTAGTGCCCAAGTAGCAAAATGTGGTCATGTAAGTATCCTAGGACCAAATATTTTTTAGTCCTACAGAAATCCTATTAACGTTTACAGGACCGCATTTGGGCGCACTTTACAGGACTATTGCGACCTATAGTTATTTTGTTACAGTCCGGTAAAGTGCAAATTGATTTTATTACTATTCTATTAAGTACTTCTACAAGATCACTGTGTCCTATAAAGATCAGGTACACGCACTGAGTCAGCGTGATTAGTCGTGTAACAATCTGGCGCATGCCGCTACTGGTGTAATTTATCCAACAGTGGTAATTGTGATGTCATAACTAGAGCATTTATTTTTCATTAATTTTTAATGGTGAACGCAAACGAAAAAAAAATAACATTGGAATTGCAAAGGGTAATCTTTATTACTATTCATTATCATAAAGGTTGATAACTTTTTGTGTTTTCACTGTTATATAAAAAAAATAACTTGCGAAATAAATTTTATTGATAAAGTATTCGATGATAATAAACATATGTTTATGCGCCTTCAAAAGTAAACATAATTATTATTTGTAAATTCATTAAATATTAGTAAATAAGCCGTCATCAGATCGGATCGCCGTCCATATTGTACGAGTAATGCATTTATCAGGAGCTTTACAATGCATTTTAGTCAAAGTTAATGTTATTATAGGATCACAGTCCTGGACACCATATTGTTTAATTGATGTCAACAGCTGATAACTCTAATAATAGCAAATGCAGGTCACATATAAGTAGAATCTTACCTATAAAAGTAGCAGGACGTGCAACTTTGGTGCTAGAAATCATTTAGAAGTCACGACAAAGTCCAATCAATCTTATAATATCTTCGACCTATAGTAGCTATAACTAAAACGTTTACAGAATAACTTTTCTTATAGAAGCATAAAACAAAACGTGAACTAGAATAAATAGTCTTGATAAATGCATTTATAGGAGCTTTGATATTTATTTTTATAACATGCACTTATAAGACTTAAGTTCTTATAAGCATCATATAATGTAATCCTGTAAACGTTTATAAGACTACGTAGTACGATCGGAAGTGCTTGTAGCGTAAATAGTCCAATAAGATGTTCTCGTAAACGTCTTTAAGACTGCGTTATAGGATCGAAAGTGCTTGTAGCGCAAATAGTCCGTTAAGCTGCTTTAACAAGATCAGTGATTTTAATCAAAGCGTCTATTAGTATGTTATAAGATGTTTAGTCTTATAAGTCAACAACTATAGGAGAATTTTGCTGCTTGGGTGGGTTCTTGTCTGATATTAAAACTTACTGTAGGCTGGCAAACCGTGTCACGTAGCGGTGAAAGAATACTACCACCCCATCTCTTCCCTCTATAAACGTCCCACTGCTGGGCACAGGCCTCTCACGTGAACAATAGCACGTGGGGATATTGGGCCATAACCCACCACGCTGGCCCAATGCGGGTTGGTGGGTTTTAACGACTGCCATCTTGCGACAACAACCGGAACCAACGGCTAAACGTGCCTACCGAAGCACGGAGGAGCTCGAGATGTTTTTAATTTGGTCACCCATCAGGCGACCCGGCATTGCGAAAGTTGCTTAGCGGCAAGATCGCAAGCGAACGCGCTAGCCGCTGCGCCATCGAGCTCCTTATGTGTGATTATATGTGTAGGCTAGTAAATTTATCTATGACAGTCTTATGGTCTGTGGGCGACGGGGGAGGGGTGACATCAGCAGTGCGATTCTCTAAGTGAAGCCTTGGTAGCAGCGGCTGCCGCAGCGCTGAGAATTGACTTTGTCTCTTTCATATTCATAGAATTGGAAAGAGACAGCAGATCACAGCCATGCCAGGGCATACGCTCAGTGTCTTTGTGTCGCTTAGAGAATCGCCTAGCTGCACACAATGACGTTCTACTACGCGGCCCCGCCGTCCGCGCTCTTCTTTCCCGCCCCACAGCCTTTCGTTCCCCCGTACCGCAAAACATGGAACCCGTCACGTATGAATTGAAATAAACTTTGAAAATTGAAATAAACTTCTCCGTATTAAATGTCTTTTAATCTAAAACATAAAGATTTAGCACTAAGCTGTCGTCGAATTTGTAGCTGACATCGAATAAAAAGTTAAAATAAATAAAAAGTTAAAAAAGTAATCCATTAGGCAAAGTGACACGGATTTTATGCGCACGAAATATTGCGGAGCGCGTTAAAAAAACAGAGACAAATAACGTTTAAGCGTTTCAGCCCCCTTTGACAAGTACTCGTAACTAGCGCTCGTCGATTCTGTAGCGTTAAACTGTAATACTTTAGTTGTCGATATTGAATTGGTAGACAAGTGCACAAATACATGACGAACTAGAGTGAGCACTCTTTTGGCTCGCTGCCACAATGTACTATACCCGCCTGATCGTTTGCCTTCTTTTCACATAAAAAATATAAATAAAGAAATACGCAAGACCGAAGGTAATGAATTAGTTCTCTAAACTCCTGAATCCTCGCGGGTCATATACGACACATCCAATTAAAAAAAATCTTAAACGGTGTAATTCCAAAATTTTAAGAACATTTTTGATAAAATGGAACGTTCTACATCCGGCGTTTTAAAAAAATTTGATATAGTTGTGGTTTGACGTCTGTCATAACTACGACAACTGTCAATGTGTCTGTAGGGACCGCGGACCAAATTTAGTCCGAGGTAGGGACCATTGAGATCTCGGACCAAACGAGATTGAGATAGATAACTATAGAGGTAACTTCGATGTGCAAAATTTTTACACATGCACAAAAAAGGGCGCCTATCACTCCTTAAATATGGGTAAATGTTACACAATGTCAAGAACAAATACCACGTCTCGACCTCTCGACAATAACACCTCTCATTTTTGTGTCGGATGTAGAACGGTTAGGATAAAAGAAACGAAAATATAAAATCAACAACAATGTATTGTGGATCAAATATCAATCAATCTTTGAGAAATTGTATACAATATAAAATAATATAACACGTGAAGCCAAATTATAATGACTCTTATTTATAAAACAATCTGTGGCCTAAATTGTTTCTTTCTAACATTAATTTCAACGTAAGTTTAACTTTTAATCGCTGTTTTTAGATAAGTATCAATCTGTCAAAGTCAAGATTATTTAAGTGAAAAAGATGCATTGCTGCTTTGGTTCTAATGTTTCTTCAGTACTGCAACTACTGCACGATTAAACAACCTGTAACATAAATACTTTATCTTAACTTTGTGGAATACCGAAAATTCATACTAAAAATAAAGGAGAATTTTGTGAAATCGCGGTCACTGATAAAACCAATAGAGAAGTTAAATACACTTTATTTTTAAAATTTTGCATTCACAATGCTATATAGATATAGGATAAAATGTTTACTAGAAAAAAAATCAACCAATCTCTCTCTCATCCCATCCAAGCTCGAATGGGATTCGAACCCACGACCTTTGGATTGCCGGTCCACTGCTAGAGCAGTCGAGCTTCCTGAGACTGGTTGATTATTTTCTAGTAAACATTTTATCCTAAGTTAAATACAAACAAAAATTTTAATGTTAAGGAAAAACTATATGAAATAATAAAAAAAATGCAAGTTTTGACAACAAAATCTCAGAAGCGACACACTTTATGATTTGTGATACTTACTTCTTGTCAGTATTCAAGTCCTCCTTCTTCCACACAACTCTGAGAGAGGGAAGCCTTTGCCCTGCAGTGGGACA
The DNA here is from genome assembly GCA_963921215.1 of Scoparia ambigualis. Taxonomy (NCBI): domain Eukaryota; kingdom Metazoa; phylum Arthropoda; class Insecta; order Lepidoptera; family Crambidae; genus Scoparia; species Scoparia ambigualis. Next base: position 10,556,884 of record OY992526.1, read on the forward strand.
GATTGGGCTAAATAATAATAATAATAAAATAATAATTCAAGTCCTCAATAGTGTTCGTGTTATCAAGTTTTGATAAGTGGCCGCGATTTCGCTAAGATTTCATTTTTCTTTATTTTTATGTCTCCATCATCATTTTTTGAGTGTTTTATCCTTTGAAAATCTAAAATAAACGTTAATTTACACTAGGCTTGCTTGATTCTCGTGAGGCCCCTAAAACCTTAAAACTAAATTTAGTATTTTCTACCACGCTAAGTCTAACGCTCGAATAGATAGGAAAGGTGAAAAGTACAGACAACACTTACAAACTTATGCTCTCTCTATGTTATCTATCTCAATGGTAGGGACGAATTCAGAACATTAGTTGATTATTAAAAAAAAATTGGTTGCCTGTAAAGTCGGTATACGGGCGAAAGTTTTACGTGACAACGACTTTGAGTGGTAAAATAATTTTAATGTGAATATTCATTCGTATAGTAGGAAGAAGGATGAAATAATATGGAAGGGACGCGTGCCTTTCACTTTTTATGTCTGTCTCTCTCGCTCTTAGGCGGGCTAACCATGCCCGAGTGGAAGGGACGCGTGCCTCTCACTCGCTCTCATTGTGAGCGCATAACGTGAGCGGAGCGTAACGCAGTTTCTTGAAGTGTCACCCGGCAAACCAATTTATAAGACGTTGTCACGTCAAAAAACTAAGGTCACCATGTCTCGTACTCAGGAGGCTAAAGTTTTAAAGTTACGAATTAAAAGATAAGCTATCGTACGGACTATTCTAACCATAAAGTTACTATAGCTAGAGGTATAGTAACTTTATGATTCTAATCTAAAAACTCGCCTAGCGCCGCCTTTAGCTGATTTCTAATTCAATGCTCGTTCTATTAAGGCAGTTTTAGTCGATAGTGATAGAAAGAACGTAAGGAACAGAGAAATCGCGAGTTACAAACTTTTTGAAACCAATAAGCCAATTTTGATGAAACTTTGCATGCTAAAGTAAAACACAGGGATCTAAATAGTTTGTTGAAAACATTTTTAAAAAACGTTTTTTTAGCTGAGTTATTGCGATTTAAAGTCCACTATAAAAAGTAAAAAATCGCAATAACTCAGTTAAATAAACAAGTTTTCAACAAACTATTTAGATCCTTGTGTTTTACTTTAGCATGCAAAGTTTCATCAAAATTGGCTTATCGGTTTTTAAAATTTCGACTTTGAAGTTTGTATGGGAAACTGAAATGCGTAAACCCTCTTAAGGCGAGTCACCGGTGAATGTGGGCAAAACTGTTTTGCTAGATCAAATGCTTTATTAAATTAAGCTCTTATAAAAAATATATTATACACTAATGGATATTGCCTAAAGAATGTGCTAATTTGTTAAGCGATTAGATGTACTTTACTTGATTATAAAAAATCCCGAAAACAGGCCAAATAAAGTTTAAAACGGATGATTTCTTAATTTTTTTTTAAAAAATTGTCATAATTTTTACAATTGTAAATATTTATTTTGAAGTACTACAGAGAACCTGCTAATTCGTTAAATCCTATGAAGTCTATATAGGCTAAAAACCAATGAAAACCAATAAAACGCGCCTATTTGCGCCGCTTTGCTATTATACCTACCTGTCCCGTACCTACCGTCGAGAGAGCGAGAGAGAAGCGCTCGAAAGGACTCGCCTTAAGCTTCATCAAAAGAAACAAAGAGCTGATAAGAGCTCTCATTTGCAAGCGTCTGTGACCTTCCATTACATTTGACCTCTTTTATGACCGAAACCATATACTTATACATACAAACATCGCGTCTGCTTCCCGGGGGGAATTCAGAGACCCCACTTATCATCTGGAAACCAAAGCAATGCAAATGTTATGTAAAAACTTCCCGATGGCACAGCGACTTGTGATCCTGCAAGTGAAGCAACTTTCGTGTCACTGCATGGGGGAACAAATTAAAAATTAAAAATAAATTGTTCACGCTGACACCAAGATCTAGAGCAAGATGAGGTACTCTTTTGAAACTCGTTATTATGATAAGATAACGGATATACACAAACAGAGAAAACACCCAGACCCGCGAAATCAATTTCGAAAAACAGTTTTTCTCTAAATTTTCTGAAACTCGTTATTATGATAAGATAACGGATATACTTAAACAGAGAAAACACCCAGACCCGCGAAATCAATTTAGAAAAACAGTTTTTCTCTAATTTTTCTCCGGGACCTCAGAGATGATGCGACGCCAGACCTGGCGTGCTAACTACTCAACCATGGTGGTCGTCTAAATTAAAACAACCAAAGCTCCTAAAAGACAATTCGAACCTGTTACTTCTATATTATTTTACAGAAGTGGAGTTTCTTGTGCCCGTTCTTCTCCACAGCTAAAAGACTTCCTGAATGGGTGGGGTGGGTGGGTGGGTTCCTATGCCTATTCATCCATCCAAAAGTAAAATAAAATTTAGACGATTCAAAATGCTTATTTTAAGCTTACTGAATAAAGAAATTTTGATTTTTGATTTTTGAGCTCGGATTTTATAGGCCAGCAGTGGGACGTTTAAATCTTATGTTGCAACACTGGTTACGCCTGCATGCAGAGCCATCAGCACATCAGTGAGCGTATAGGGTGTGTGGTTTATGTTTTGTTATTGGACTTTATTCATGCACGTAATTAATGATTTTATAATATTATTGATTTAATGTCGTTTTTATTTTTATTTTATGTTGATGTATTATTATAATGTTACTAACTTAGTTTAAGAAACATTAACTTACTTAACTAATGCTCTATGGACTACCTTTTGTCTGAAATAAAATTAAAACAAAATACATACCTATATCATGACTAAAATCCCCGAATGGTTAGTCAGAGACTACGCAATGAGAACCGCAAAAGCAGGCCTCTGTCATAGTCTACTTTTTACCAAATAGCGACTGCACATGTGCTCAGCGTGACAGGTGGTGAGCCCATCGCCGCTCTGTGCTGTTGGATGTGTGTGCACTGTGAAGTCTACAGTCCATAGTCTATTAGTGATTTTATTATATGTCAATAAAATAAAATATATAGTATTATTTATTATTTTTATTAAAAATGCTGATAGGGTCTGATAAGGTCAAAGCAATTCCCAGTTTTCACATTTCAGTCAGTAATCCGGCTAGTATAGTCACAGTAATATATATCGTGGGCCGAAATCTGTCGTTTTAATTTTTCACGCGACAAAATGTCGGGCGAGCCGACTTATTTACGACCTTTATCTATATTATGAGGGTCAGGGTTGTCAAAACTATAATGTAATTAAACAAAGCTAGGCTATATAAGTGTTGCATTATATAGCCTAGCTTAAAATGTTTACTAGAAAAAAAATCAACCAGTCTCAGGAAGCTCGAGTAAGATTCGAACCCACGACCTTTGGATTGCCGGTCCACTGCTCTAACCGCTGAGCTACCGAGACCCCAGAAGACTCGTTGAATTTTCCTAGTAGTTTGATTTACGCTGCATGCCAGCGGTATTACGTCACTGTGAAGTCTACCCTCACATTCGAAAGAAATACTATTGCAAGTATTTAACAATCGATAAAGACGTAATTGCTTATAAATATCTTTTATTGTTGAAATTTTGCATTCACAATGCTATATAGATATAGGATAAAATGTTTACTAGAAAAAAATCAATCAGTCTCAGGAAGCTCGAGTGGGATTCGAACCCACGACCTTTGGATTGCCGGTCCACTGCTCTAACCGCTGAGCTACCGAGACCCCAGAAGACTCGTTGAATTTTTCCTAGTAGTTTGATTTACGCTGCAAGCCAGCGGTATTACGTCACTGTGAAGTCTACCCTCACATTCGACGAGTCTTCTGACCGGCAATCCAAAGGTCGTGGGTTCGAATCCCACTCGAGCTTCCTGAGACTGGTTGATTTTTTTTCTAGTAAACATTTTATCCTATATCTATATAGCATTGTGAATGCAAAATTTCAACAATAAAAGGAAGCCTAGCTTGTCAATTCTCTAAAGCTCGATCTCAAACTCGTCTCTCACTTCGTCCCTCACGTTCCGATCAAGAGTGACCTTTGTGACGATTGTGTAGAGTCGAATTCAGAGAATGCGGATTTGATAGCTCACTACGAGTCCATGGTCGAGTAATGGATCGAGCTTTGGATCGAGCCTCTACAGAATCGTATGCAGTTTTTGTTTATAAGTGTTACTAGCTATAGTCTAAATTATAATAGCAATAATATACATATAAACAGTATAACAGTCAGTTACCAAGTTCCTCAGTGGTTGATTCCTGCAAAATGCCATTCCACCTTCTATCATCATCAGCCTGTAATCGTTCCACGGTTGGGCACGGGCTTTTCCACATACACAAAAGCTCATGGGGAGATTGGGCCATAACCCACCACGCTGGCTCAATGCTTATTGGTGGGTTCTTGTCAGACATTAAAACTAAAAGACTGTGGACCAATCGTCATAGACCACGCCAGCGAGGAGGGCTATTATGGCTATTGGTCCAGACCAATGCCGCTCTGCGGTTTATATTTACGTGTTTTTCTATTTTACTATCCTCTCGTCTGTGAAAATACCGATATCGGTTACCAACAATAGAGTTTCTATCGTGTCTGGTTTCTTACAGACAAGAGGTTAATAGATTGACTTTTCAAAATTTAGATATTTTTTATATACTTATTTTACACAAATTTTGCTGCGAATAAATTACAAATTAGGTGCGAATCTTGCTCGTGGAAATCACGTATTTCAACATTTTTCAATTTGTAATTTGTCGAAATATTCCTGACAGCCCTGACGTAGAATACACGCCGTTTTATACCTATAAAGTGTAACGAACACCGCATCAAAGAGATTCCGTTGAAGAACAACCTTTGTTAGACATGAAATAGGATAACATTTACTTTTTCAACGAGTTTTGGATGGCCATAATTTTTTACCAAGTCTGAATGCTGATAACAGTATACAGTTACTTTGTGTATCGCTAACGATTTTTAAATTAGGACTTTTTTAAAGTGTCAATAATGTTATGTGAGTAAATTAAACAAAATAAGTAGGTCACATTCGTAGCAAATAGAATACTTTGATCTCTGCTTACGGAAATCGGGCAACGGGCGTCGATGGCGGACTCCGTCGTTTTACCAGTTTAAAGGTCAAAATCCCTTGCACACCGCGTCGTCTATTTGGTACGGGCACGTACCCGGGCGGTCGGTGCGCTTCATACGAAAATAGCTGCAAAGTGGTAAAGCGACGGCGACGGTGACTCCGACCGTACCTAAGTATGTATTTGTTCAATGTTTTTTTAACTTAGGGCTAGTTTTGTAACGACTAGATAATATAAAAACTAATGAAACCCAAGTTTTCTTACAAAAACTTTATATTTTGAAGCAGAGAAGTAAAGTTTTAATTCCATTGTGTATAATGTTGCACAGAATTATTTTGCTTCACGTGGCTGTATGTTGTGAAAGGAAAGTTTTTCATTCACAAGCGTTAGTGAAGATTAGAAGCCACGGTGAATATTGAACTTTCTTCCACAGGTGATAAGGTTGAGCACTAATGAAAATTTATAACTGCAACTGCTTGATCTGCCTAAGGCTGCATAAGAGTAACAACAACAATCTATAGTTACTTTTTTTTCCAATTAATTTAGAAGGCAAAGAAATCGAGTAAGCGTACGGACTGAAAATAACTATTATAAAAAAACTAAGTTCTAAAAATAATTTAAATAGTTATTTTTTATATGTAATATTTTCAAATACGGGCGATGGTCTCACCACCTGACACGCTGAGCACATGTGCAGTCGCTATTTGGTGAAAAGTGGACTATGGTAGAGGACTGCTTTTGCCGTCCTCATTGCTTAGTCTCTGACTAACCCTTCGGGGATAATAGTCGTGATTATATGTATGTTCAGCTATGGGACATGCGACAAAGAAACGAATTGATTTTTTTTTGGACGGTTAAGGAAGTGCTATAGTTACCCTGCGGTCTATTGTACCCGATAATTGCCAGTACATGACGCCACTTGTTTACTACACAGCCAGCTGTCACAGGCATGATGATGTATCGCTAAGCGTGGTACACACCTCGTTATTGTGGTAAAGGCACCAGAGACAACGCATTTTGTTTACGATATATTTAAAATCCACAGCTCTTGATATATAAATATAAAACAAAACATTTTTTTACTAAGTAGGTATGTATTTAAATCTACAGCCTGCTCTTGATATCACACTAATATTTTAAAGGCGATAGTTTGTGAGTGTGTATGTTTGTTACTTCTTCACGTAAAAACTACTGAATGGATTTAGATGAAATTCGGCATACAGATAGTTTATAACCTGGATTAACACATAGAATACTTTTTATACGGGTGTGTAATGTTTGATATAAATACTTATGATCTAACATTCATTTAATATAATTTCATTTCATATAATTTCATTTGATATAACAACTGACTTGATTTATTAAACATTTAATATAATTTTAGAATTTATAATTTCAAGTGATATAATGTCCATATGGTATAAAAAAAAATTGATATAATAATCTAATGGTATAAAACATTATTCATATAATACTCAGACCCAAAGGGCACCATCCAAGAAAGCAAACAAGCAGCATGCTAGCAATCATGCAGCATGCAAGAAAGCATGCAGCATGCAAGCAAGCATGCAGCATGCAAGCAAGCATGCAGCGTGCAAGCAAGCATGCAGCGTGCAAGCAAGCATGCAGCGTGCAAGCAAGCATGCAGCGTACAAGCAAGCATGCAGAATAAAAAAAAAATAACTTTTAAAGAATTTTTTTTAAATCAAATTGGGGTTGAAATGCTAATTTTATTTTAAAGTAAAAATTATATCAAATGAAGTTATAGAATATGTTATTATACCAATATAGCTTTATAGAAAAAGTTGTTATAGAATATGAGTATTATAACAAATGACTAGTATACGTAATGTTGTTATGGAAAGTGTATTTAGATCAAGTAAAAATTATATCCAATGAACGTTATGTCTTTTGTAATTAGTTCATATGTCATTATATGAAATGATTCGCACCCCTTTTTATACCGACATTCCCACGCGGGTGAAAACGCGAGCGGCCGCTAGTGAAAAATATATAACAAAGTTTAAGTTCTAAACATACATCATAATTATGACGGATTTTCCATTTGTTGATAAATACGTACATCATTATTATAGAGAAAAGGGAAATGCATGGAAGGGTTTGGGGAGCTCAGCTAAGCTCAGCAATGGGTAAAATTAGAGAAAATAACAATAGAGAAAATTAAAATTAAAAATAGAGTCAGAGACTATACCCGAGTGACACTCTAGAATATCTAGATTATTGCTTGCCAGTAATTTGTTTGCAAATATTATTCATTTAGTTTGACCTTAGTGCATAATACACGTAATCACGACTATTATCCCCGAAGGGTTAGTCAGAGACTAGCCAATGAGGACCGCAGGAGCAGTCCACTGCCATAGTCCACTCACCTAATTTCAACTGCACAGTTGCTCAGGTAAGCCCATCGCCGCTCTATGCTGTTGGATGTATGTGCATCCCCCCTCCTTATTCACTAAGTTTTATTTGTACTGGCACCACGAGACCCACCATTAGGTTATTGCAAGAAGTGCCAGACGTCCCTGCGCCAGCAAAATACTCGCGCAGGAGACCATCTGCGTTAGGTCTTGACGCCAAATCAGTGCCCGCCGAAGCGCGCTCTTCATTCGGTACTCATAAAACTAGTGTCTCGGGAGAGTCTCCCCGTGAACACGTGTAGTTCACTGCCTATTGTCCAGATAGGTAACTAAAGCTGTCAAGCTCGCTCACTTCACGGGCTTGAACCGGAACCCCGTAGTACCCCTGAGAAACACAGCCGGACCCGTAGTTCCAGCTGCGATACCCTATAGGGGTAGTTAGTTAAGGACATCGGTGGATGTATGTGCAGTCTTTAGTCCGTAAGTCACCTTTTACGACAGCCAAGGGAAGAGATGGGTTGGTAGTATTCTTTTAATAGGCTAGCACACACACAGCCGCTTTACCACATAGAAATATATATTTTTTTGTAATGAAGGCTGGTGTACTCAGTGGCAAAAACCACCGGGCTTGCATGAAAAGATTGATGGATTTGTATGAAGCGAAAGAAGTATGCAAATATCGTTGCAGGTGGCGATCCATAGTCTCTCCTTACCCCTATGGGAAACAGGCGTGAGTATATGTATACATGTATTATGTATGTATGTGTGTTTTTTCTTTTTCCTTGTGTAAGAAACTAAATCAGATACGTGGGTATGCAAAAGAAAAATAAGCATTCCTTACATTAAGAGGGTTTACGCATTTCGGTTTCCCATACAAACTTCCAAGTTGAAATTTTTAAAAACCAATAAGCCAATTTTAATGAAACTTTGCATGCTAAAGTAAAACACAGGGATCTAAATAGTTTGTTGAAAACATTTAAAAAAAAACGTTTATTTAACTGAGTTATTGCGATTTTAATCTTTCCATAGGGGACTTTAAATCGCAATAACTCAATTAAATAAACGTTTTTTAAAAATGTTTTTAAGAAACTATTTATATCCCTGTATTTTACTTTAGCATACAAAGTTTCCACAAAATTGGCTCAATGGTTTTTAAAAATTTCGACTTGGAAGTTTGTATGGGAAGCCGAAACGCGTATATTTCTCATAATAGGATCTTCAATTTCTAAAATTGCACAATAAATTATAGCAAATCATTACTTACACAGTTTTGTTCCTTATTTTAAAACAACTCCTTATTTTAAAACAACTGGTTACACGTGTAGCTACAGACACTTTAAGCGTTTATCCGTTCGCACCATAAAGTTACTATACCTAGGTATAGTAACTTTATGGTTCGCACTGACGATGACGTCTCGGAATCGGAACAGAATGGCGGGTATGGCCGGCCGCCATTAGGCGTTTTTTTACAGAATGTATGAGCGAATGAGGGTGACTGACAGTTGAATAACTGCAGTAGTCAATTGAATGGTTTAATTGAATGTAAATTAACAATCAGTGTATATTATAATTTGGTAAAGTTATTAAATATGGTTGTTATTCTAAATTAAAGCTAACACTTGCAAAAACTTATTGCCGAGTACCATCGCGTCCGACGAGACGGATGCGTAGCTCTCCTTAACTTACAATTCTTTCAATTGTTGCTTATTGGCCTAATTACCACTCTTGCCAAAATATTTGAAACACACTTTGGAATAAACCCGGGACCTTTGAATGTTACGTCGCTCGTTTGGTCACTCGCCCACCAAAGCGCTTTGTTAAACAATCTTAATTGTTTCTCATTATTAATGGGTTCGCGGAAAACTAATTAGGCCCCTTTCATATTTGATTTAATATTTGTATTAGTAAACGTAGGAATAAGATTGTAAGGTAGATTAATTATAAATGTATTCTCACAAGAACTAAGAGCTACAGTGTGTGTAGAGTCTCATCAAAAGAATACTTAACACCAACATTTCTCCTCTCTTGGGTGTCGTAAAAGACGACTTACGGATTGAAGAGTGGTCATACATCCAACAGCATAGAGCGGCGATGGGCTCACAGTTACAACCTATCACGCTGAACACGTGTGTAGTTGTTACTTGGTGCTAATGACCCTTTGGAGATAATAGTCATCATTGTATGTTTGTATCCGTAAAAATACTCTTTGGTAGTGCGCGCTTTCTGGTGGTTTTACCCTATGGCAGTTCGTAAAAATAGCAATAACAAATTACATAGCAACAAGAAGGCTAGTTATAAGATTTTATGAAGAGTTCGGAGTGAAATGATTACGGTGGGTGTAATGTAAAATGAAAATTGATGACTTATTTTTTTTAGGGTCGGTCAAAATAGTTGTTGGTAAAATCGACCATTCCCGCATTGCACAGTGGTAGGATATGGCACAGTGGTAGCTAATGCAAAATGGTAAATGCTGAAAAAAAATTTCACGAACATGATTCAAACCTGCGCTCTCTTAACAATTCAGGTGACCCTTCTCGTGGAAATTTGTCAACATTTTCTCATTTGTAATTAGTTCGCAACAAAATTCGCGTTTAAATTATATAAAAATGGTATATAAATAATAACACTAGCAATAGGCTGTTGCTGGGGGACAATTGAATAGATCGACAATGTTATTGTTTTATTCATAAAGCTTTAACCCCAAGTGCCTTTTGTGACCTCAGAATGCCTGTCGATATGAAAGGGCTATAATTAAACAGGCAATTGGAGCAATCCAATTAAAGTCATTTTACAATAACGATACTATTTAAATGAAAACACACAGTATCGTCAAACATTTGCTGCCCGCGACTCAGTGAAATGTGAGAATAGAACAGCGCCTACGTCATCATCATCACCTCCCGAAAGGCATCCATTGATCTGGGTCTAAGGATCTCAACCACGTCTGGTCTCGTGCTGCTCGCATCCAGCGGCTAGCCGCGACCTTTACCAGATCGTCGGACCACTTTGTCTGCCTACACTAGTGATGTACAAGCCTCGAGTCTTTGAGTTCCAACTTTGGAGACTTGAGTCAGATTTGCAGGGCTATGTAAGCTCGGTAGGCTCGGAGTTCCGTGTCTAGTTGAGCGCGAGCTCTCTGAGCAACAACACAAACCTTCAAAAGAGGTCGACTCTTAAAATGAACTCAAGCTTTCAAGAATAACTCTACTTAGTTTAAAAAATTACTTGAAGCTCGACGCAAAACAAGGGCTCGAGGCGACTTTTCAGATTAATTTTAATTAACTACCATTGTAATCAATCATGTTTTATTTCTCATTACGATTTAAATCAGTGTTAATAAACAATCAGTGCTTATTTAAACACACCCATCATTGTTTTGTATTAAAATGCTAACGTTCAAAGATCAAATAACTCATCACAACAAAAGTCGAGAGCTCAAAAAAGACACTGCACTGCACTCAAGAACAGCTGTTCTTGAGTGCAGTGTAGACTATTCTGTCCCAACGGCCTCCGTCGGTTCTACGAGAGATGTGCCCATCAACTGCCACTTCAGTTTAGCAATTCTATTCGTCTATCTATGTCAATCGTTTTGTATTTAGACGCGTGCTCATAAATAATATTTAAATTTTATTGGTAAATAAAATAATTATCAATGCTGCGGTACATTTCACAGGATTTAATCTAATGTGTTATGTCGCATTTTGATAATGACTTGTACAAACTTCGGTTACAACTTATCGCATCATTCGTAGTTATTTCAGTTATTAGAACGTTTGGTTTCCTAATAAAACGTAAAAAAAATCTTTGACAAAGTATAAAAAAATTATCTTTTTCTCTTTAAATTGCGGCCTATTTCACCTATAATATCCCACTGCCGTTCCGAGGAGTCTTCCATTTAATTCCATCTCTTCATTTCATCAGCTCCACCTAACTCCGACTAGACTGCGTCCAAGATGTTCTAAAACAATATAAATTTTAATATTAGTGCTAAGTCTAGGTCCACTTCTTTGATATCACGCTATCAGTAAGAATCCAGACATCTTGCCGGTCTAACTAAGCCACAGATAGAAAGAACACTTTAAAATAATCTTCAACATGAAAACCAAGATTATGTTCAAGCAAACAAATTGAAGAAAACCGTAATAGGGTCGCGTCTTAATTATGTTTTATAATAAACCTTCATTCAATATCGGCAAACCTTTGATTTTGCTGAATAAAGGGTATCGAATGCTTGAAACGAAAAAAAAAATTGTAAAAAGGTTGACATTGACATGGGTCGACATAAATATTTTCTTAGTGAACCACCGGGATAATGAGCGCTTGTGATCTGGTCAAGTTAAGCCATTTTTGCAGTGCCGGGTTACGAAGATGGGTGACCAAATTAAAATATCTAAAACTCCTACGTACTTCGGTAGGCGTGCTAAGCCGTTGGTACTGTTTAAGAAATAGACATACATACATTGATCCCTGACTATTATCCCGAAAGGGTTAATCAGAGACTATACAACCTCATTTTTTAGTCGTTTAAAAGAAATTAAGGGTGAGTTCCACCCATGAAACTGTACAACTTTCCCCAAGAAACCTATGTGCAAAAATGACAAAAAGATTTTGACCTCCCATACTATTTGTCGTCAGCTGATCGGACAATTTTATATGGAAGGTCGAATTTCTAAAAAATGAGGTTGTATAGTCTCTGATTAACCCTTAGCGTGAGAGCCTATCGCCGCTCTATGCTGTTGGATGTATGTGTAGTGTTTAGTCCGTAAGTCGCCTTTTACGACACCCAAAGCAAGAGGTGGTAGATTCTTTAAAAGAGCCGCTACGCAACATAGCAATGTTTAACTAAGTAATGCCTAAAGCCGTTAGAACGGAAGAAACTTCATATACCAATATTAACAGACGTTTAGCTACCTACACACGAACTGAATTCAGTTTTTATTGTACTAAACGAATTAGCTAACGCGTTCAAGACACCGATTCAGTGTACCGTGCCCGCTCAATCTAATTTAGCTTATTCCGAGAAATGTAAGGAAAGAGAACTGGGCTACTCCCGTTAGCCAACACACACTTGAGACAGTCGGTGTAGGAAATTAGATGTGTTCTAAGTGATTTCAATTTATGTGTGCTCGCTTTTGTATGTTATGTAGCAAATTGAAAGAGACTTAGTACTAGTTCCTTTATTTGAGACACTAAATCAGATTTGAAATTGTCTTTGTGTTAGTGAAGAAAGATATACTATAGGTAGATAGGTTTGACTCCTTTTTATAATTATTTGTACCAGTTAGGGATGACAAAATAAATGGGTGTTCTATATTATTATTAGGCTTAGTTTAGATGGTGGTACAGGTAGGGCCACTTTTAAAGTGTCCATACCTGTACCACCATCTACCTGGCTAACTTATGGCTAGCCAATTGTACATTTAATTTTGTTTATATTATTTTTTATACTATCCCATCTTGTCCCTCTGCAGGACAAATGCCTCCCTCCCCTCTTTCTAATTGTGAATTGTGAATTTAAATGTAGAGAAAGAAATGTAGAGTAATGAATATAAAGTTTGTAAGTTTTGATTTTTTATGTTATAATATTTATGTCGGCCAAACGCTAACGCCCGACGGTAACGACCCAAGTCGCCGTGAAATACCCGCATAATGTATTCGCACCGACTACCGATCACACTTGCAGATCGGCGCTATTATTATTCCGCACTTGTTAGTCGGTTTCCGTGCGAATTATCCCCCGCCCCCCTTACAACTATCTGATTTGACTATGTCAAATACTCCGCTGGTTTTTTAAATTCGCTACGGGTAAGGACTTGGTCGTAGTGACGAAAAGGCCGAAGGTGGAAGCGCTTAGCCCACTGATAAACAAAGGCCTCAAAATATTTGTTAATTGAGGATTTTCTTTTTTTAATTTAAAATGTAGAGTTAAAATAAACATAGAGAAAAAATTGTTGAGTAAAGAAAATAAAATTTGCATGTTTTGATTTTGGTCTTATTATATTTCATGTCGGTCAAACGACAACGCCTGACGGTACCAACCCATGGTCGCCTCCAGGAAATACCCGCATAATATATTCGCGCTGACTGCCGATCACACTTGCAGATCGGGGGCTATTATTATTCCGAACTTGTTAGACGGTTTGCATGCGAATTACCCCCCACCCCCTGCTAACTTTTATTCTTCAACTAATCTGATTTTGCATAGGTACTCCGTTGGTAGGCCAATTAGAGCTATCCACATTATACAATTTAGAAAAAATATTTACTAGTTATTTAACATAAAAATAACTCTTTCGGAACACAATAATGTATTAAAGATACAATTAGTTTCAAACGCTATGTTTCCGAGGGGATAATATATGTTTAAATGTAATATAAATTAAAAACACCATGTACATAAATACACTCCTATAAATAAACACGTATACATATTAATTACATACATTAATACACATATACAATGTTATGCATACACAGAGAGAACACACCTAATTACATAAACTCAAAACAGTGCGAATTTCCCATTAATGATAAAAGAAATCGGATTACCAAGAGTTTATAGGTCTGCCAGATAAAACAGTTAAAACAGCAACAGCCATATCTGACGATAGCTCAAACAATGTGACATTCGAGTCTAATCGAGATTTTATGTTACGGAGGAAAGGCTTTATTATTCGAGCAAAAAGGCAGAAACACGAGGTAGGAATACCTAAATACTCCGCAGAAGGGAGGCTTCGGCGACATCCTTTTGTTTTATGCCTTTCAAGAATGTCGTGCTCGGGTTTAGTGAGCTAACCCACTGCCGCCTAGTGTTGCATATCGAAAGTCTAATATTGACAGTTAAATATCGATAGACCAAAATCGATAGTCAACTATATAGTCCAATATCGATAGACTGTCGATGTCTTTTTTATGTGAAAAGGGGCCAAACGAGCAGGCAGTCACCTAATGGGAAGTAATCACCGCCGCCCATGGACAACCGTAAAATAGAGGCGTTGCCGGTCTTGAGGAAGGAGTAGGACCTTTATGGACGGTGTAGAAATTGTGGAGGGGGGAGAGATATTTCCCCGCTACCTACACTCAGAGGACGAAATACAACAGCAACATGTGTTGTATTTCGTACATGTATTAAGGCGCTCTTTTCTCGTTTTTAATAATTTCGATTGATTGTACCTCCACCAATATAAAACATACAGTTCTAAAATTGACATATAATATAGTTAAACATATTATCTAATGACTCTTAAAGACAGAAACATGATTAGTAATAATACTTCACTCGATAGAAAAAAAATTCAATGATAGCTCTGTCAACATTTTAAAAGAACTGTAAGTCAGATAATACATTAATAAATAACATAATTTTTTTTACCAATAGAAGAAACTTTTCATTATGTAGTGAATGCAAAAAGCACATGTTTTTTAATTCACTTGTTTTTTCCCTTTATAGGCAAAAAACCTGTGAAACACGCCTATTCGCGCCGATTCACTGATACACCCGTCCCGTACCTTCGTACCGTAGAGAGAGCGAGAGGAGAAAAGCGCTCAGAATACCTCGCCTTAATACCGATATTCCGTTAGAGTAGGCAGGTATATTCAATTTTAACTGCAATCTATAGATTGTATTGCCACCTGTTTATACTGTCGATAGCTCTTTAAGAGCAATAACAATGATAATGGTAATTACTATTGCTCTTTATCGTTAGTATTATATTGTTTTGAGTTCAATAGTGTCGTTAATACTAACGACACTGCCATTATAAATGGTATTGCTCATAAAACGTTATTAATATATCGATTGTATTGACACGTGGCCTGTCGATAGTACTATTGATATCCAGAATAGTTTCCGAGGTCATCTATCGATAATCGAACAATCGATTTTGCTACAACACTTTCGCTTCCGACTTTTGGACTGATTATTATCGGACCGAATGACGGTGTTCTACTTTCCTTCACATAACACCTTCGATCACGTAGGCTAGATGCACAATCAACGATTCCAAAACGTACATACGGTCGCGGTCAGAAAATATTTACCACTTTTACAAATGTTAAGTATTACAATTGCATGCACACTTAGGTCACAAGTTCTAAATGTCTATTTCATATTGATTTGATTGACCATAGATTGTTATCTTTTTTCTAATGATATGAGAATCAATCGCTCTAGGATAGTCTGACTGCTATCAAGTTTTGATTTAAATTAAAAAGAAACTTCTTTGAAAAACACTAATATTTTAATTTTTAACTAAGAATATGAAGAAATAATGAAAGAGAAACTTCAAAAATCTTTATTTAAGATTTAGTATAACCTCCTTCAGCAGCTATGACGGCACGTAGTCTGTCTCGCATATATGCAACAATCTCTATATTAGACTCGATGCTTCATATTGAATAATAACTTTTGAAAGGTAATAAGTAACTTTATATGGCATTTTAGACTTTAGTGAAAAAGTGTGATATAGAATCTATTTTTAAAACTGGAAAACTTTTTCTGACCGCGACCGTACATACATACATATAATTACGATTATAGGCAATTACGACCGAAAAAGCAGTCCTCTACCATAGTCCACTTTTCACCAAATAGCGACTGCACATGTGCCCAGCGTGACAGGTGGTGCGCCCAAAAGTTTCCGTTTTTCAGGTGGCACGAAAGCACTGAAAAGAATGGTGAAAAAGCTAAGTGTTGAAGAATGAAGAATAGAAAAGAAATTAAGATAATCTATACCTGAAAGAAGAGAAAATTTTTTTTTAAGCAAAATGGATCGCGTAGTCACTTGTTTTACGGGTCAGCCGCTTTAAGCTGTTGGAAGTACTTGCAGTGTCAACTGGACGAAGTGCACCACGAACTTGTTTTTAATGCGACTCGTCATAGTGACCACATCCTGCCTGATGGTAAGCAGCCGATGCACTCCAAAATAACGGAGCGCTCCTCACCGTGGAACAAGCACGGTAACAAGCGCACCCATTCATGACGGCCTGCATAAATGCCGTTTCACGCCCCGATTAAAAGACCCGGGACTATAGGAGTTGGGAAACATGCGCCGGTAGAGAATGCCACAGCCGAATGGTCTTAGAGGAACGACTTGTTTTTTTAGATATCTAGAATTAACAACTTTTATTTTAATAGATAACGTTTTCCCCACAACGAATTGAGACTAACCCCCATAACAACAAACATGATAGTCATGAAAAGAGCTTTCTAACGACATACGTCTGGTCGTTATTGGTCGGTGAGTACATTCCGCCCGTAATCCTTTTTAGGTACGAGTGCTGATACTCTGCACAGTACGATGGTGGTTCCTGCTCCTTTAAAAATTGCTATTCGGCCAAAACACTAAGACGTCAAACGTTAGTCAAAACTGACACTACTCCTACTACTACTATTCCGATTAAATCCGAATTACGAATAGACAGGGTGTGAGCGCTTTCTACTTGTTTAGAGGGCAGATCAGATCAGAATATCACCCTTGCAATTAAAATAACTTGACTTTAAAATTATAATTATAAACTAGTTAGTACCAATTAACACATTCGGCTAAAAGTATCAACAACATTAATTAGCCAACGGGTTGACCGACCTCAATTAAACATTATTATACGTCAGTTAATCTGAATTACATCATACGCGATAATTTGTACCTAGGCATATTTTCTGTTGTAAAGTTATTAGGGGTATGTATGTACACATTAGGATGTTATTATTTTATTTATTTTTGTTAATTTATAAGTTTTATACCAATATAACCGTGTCGCGAAGAGGTGAAAGAATACTACCACCCCCTCTCTTCCCTTGGGTATCGTAAAAGGCAACTAACGGACTTAAGACTGCACATACTAGAGCATAGAGCGGCTATGGGCTCACCACCTGTCACGCTAAGCACATGTCGCCTAGTCTCTGACTAACCCTTCGTAGATAATAGTCGTGATTATATATTATGTGTGTATACCAATATTATAATGAAATTGTTAGTGCGAGAGGCGCACTAACATGCGACGAGGTTAAAGGCGGGAGGCAGGAAGGACTTACCGGGACACGAGCTGACGGGCGGCGATGTAGACGATTTTATGCACTTTCACACCTTTCACTGCACTTAGATTGTTAGGTTCATAAATGGTAGGTTACGCGAGTAGGATGCTTGTGCGTGCGCTGACCGGAGACGAATGCCTCTGAACTCGTCACGTCTCCCTCAGCGTCCGTTGGATCTCGTCACGGCGCGGGTGACGTTTGCGCGCCGGCTTCGGTTGCCGTATCGAGCGGCTAGATGGCGCCGGTAGTATCTTTAATCGTCGGCCAGTTGGCTCGAACAGAAATGAACCACTTTTTTCGGATTAATTCCAGTTTAATTAAATAAATAATAAAATTTGTTTATTTCATACAAATTCAGTACAAACAATAATCTAAGGTTGGGACCAACCTATAAGGGTGGATTCGACAAAACAGGAATAAGGTCTTATACCTAGATTAAACGCCAAATTTGTATAGACTAATCTCGGAGTAAGTCTTATTCCAGTTTGGTCGAATCCACCCTAAGTATAATAATGATACCTGTTGGAGGAGGCCCCGCTCTTCCATAGCAATAGGTGGCGTACGTATTATAAAAAACAAAGTTATAAGATAAATATGGACTAATAGCTAAACTGAGGTATGTGTTTTTTGTGTGAGTGAGTGTCAAAAGGTTGATTTGAACGCGCGTGCGTGTTTGTGTGAATGTGTGTCTGTGGGGGTGAGTGTGTATGCCTGTATGAATGTGCAAGTGTACAGTGGCGGGCAATTTGTCGATAGTAGCGCGAAATTTACCCCGTCTACACAATGGCGACGGCTGGCAGTCGCCCATCACACGGCACTGTGTAAGCCGTTTACACGTATTAAGTTGTCAAGTAGGTAACTAAGTTTTAAGTTAGTTTTAACTAAATTCTTGCGTGTAAACAGTCACTTATAAAGTAGTAAGTAAACGATTTAGTGGGCAAGTGAACAAGTAGAATAGAATCGAATCTATTTTTTGAGTAAGTAACGCAACGCACCGCTTGCATTCCCCGGTAGGCGTGGCTTCTACTAAATTGTCATTTAGTTGACGTGTGGACGCAACAATTTAGTGAAGTAGATAAGTTATGGTATATATACATACTTACATGGTTAAGAATATCGTCCACTAAAGAGTGCATAACTTGGACACGTGTAAACGATCGACAACTTAAAATTAAGTTAAAATTAACTTAAAATTTAGTTACCTACTTGACAACTTAATACTAGTGTTAAAAGCTCATTAAGCCTATCTGACCCGACAGACGGTTGTCCTGCCCTAATTTACGAAATTGTAAAAAATCGTTGAAATGTAAACACTACCAAGAACGCCTTCTATTAAGAGTAATCCGAAGTGGAGATGGGAGAAGAGACAGTTTTGTATCGCACATTAGTTCGACGGTTTTCCATGCAAAAGTTACTTTGAATTTTAAAAGTTTTCTTTAGGGTTGCCTCTATTATGTTTATCTCTATATTAAAATAAACAAATCAAAAAACATTTAAATTGCTCAAGCCGTTCTTGAGTGTACCTACCCTAGACTAGCGAATAGCATTTATAAACGCTCGTAATTCAGATATTATTGTGATGATCGCGTCACAGCCAATTTGTATGCTAACTCATTTGTTGCGGTGTGCTCACACGAAGTTTTGTGTGCTCAGCTAAATTAATCATGTTTGGTGTAAGCAATATATCAATTTTGTACCGAATGGGGCGGGCGATGTAATATTATATTTAAGATAAAAAAAACGTCAAATTTACGTCAAAAATGAAAATCGTAGGTACCCATCACAAAAGTTTTTTTAATGTTATTAAAAAAATAATAATAACAATAATAATAATAATACAATGTGATAGGGGTGGTACTTCTAACCGTTAAGGCTACATCTAAATTCATCGTCAAAAATAAATAATATGGGGAGTCCAACCCCCTCCCCCTATAATTTATGACCATTTTAATTTTTTTTCAATGTACTGCGGCGCTATGCGATTTCAAAGGTTTCATATGTCGTAGAAACATGAAAAAAATGGCAAACGGTAGCTAATGACACTGGTTAGCTAATCAATTACTTTGTTTTTTTTGTATTGTATGTTTCAGATTATTTTGGTGAGAAAAAAATAATTACTCAATTATTTTGTGATTTAAAATTAATTAATGGAATCAGGCGTTACTTTGCGGAAATCCATGATATAATGGGTGATTTTTTAAGAGCCTTTTTTTAAAAGTTGAAATAAAACAGCTATTAATGCGTTATATATACAAAATCTTTATTGAAATCGATAAACTGGTTCTTGCCATTTACTTTTTAAAAATTACTTCATGCAAATGTTGACCACGGCTACGTTTCAAATAGTCCATAGGGAAGGTCCAATTTTGCATTACTTCTTCCAGTATTTCGACCTGAATTCCACCAATAACACGTGTTATGTTGTCTTGTAAGGCCTCAATAGTGTTGGGCTTGTCTTTATACACCAACGATTTCACGAAGCCCCACAAAAAATAGTCCAGAGGCGTCAAGTCGCATGATCTTGGTGACTAATTTACAGGGCCAAAACGAGAGATAAATTGCTCACCAAATTCATTCCTTAAAATGTCCATTGTTTCACGTGCTGTGTGGCATGTGGCGCCGTCTTGTTGAAACCACATGTCAACCAAGTTCAGATCTTCCAATTTGGGCAATAAAAAGTTACGGATCATAGATCGATATCGTTCCCCGTTGACGGTAACGTTTCATCCAAGGTCGTCTTTAAAGAAAAACGGTCCGATAATTCCACCAGCCCATAAACCACACCAAACTGTGTTTTTTTTTGGATGCATTGGCAATTCTTGTATAGCATGTGGCTGCTTATCACACCAGATGCGGCAATTTTGCTTGTTAACAAATCCATTAAGCCAAAAGTGAGCCTCATCACTGAACACAATTTTTCGATAAAACAGCGGATCTTCTTCGAGCTGTTGCAAGGCCCATTCACTAAAAATTCGACGTTGTGGTAGGTCATTTACCTTTAATTGTTGCACAAGTTGAATTTTGTAAGCCTTCAAACCCAAATCGACACGTAAAATCTTCCAGGTGGTGGAGTAACACATTCCCAACTGTTGAGATCGGCGGCGAATGGATATTTCACGATCTTCATGAACACTGGTTGCTACGGATGCAATATTCTCTTCGGTGCGCACTGCACGCATGCGAGTCGTCGGTTTAATGTCCATTAAAGTGAATTTGGTACGAAATTTGGTAATAACACCTCTAATTGTAGTTTCACTAGGTCGAATATGTCGACCATAAAATGGCCGTAACAAGCGAAACACATTTTTTACAGAGCACGAATTTTGATAATAAATTTCTACGATTTGCAATCGTTGTTTGTTTGTAAGTCTTTCCATGACGAAATGGCATAGTTTAATGAACAATTTTGACTTTGACAGATTACGCTTGGGCGCCATTGCATATCAGTGCTGCCAACTTGAAAAAAAAAGGCCGTAAAAAATCACCCGTTACAAAAATAGAATAAAATATATAGTGTTAATTCCGCTAACTCACTAATTTATCAAGCTTGCATGCAGCATCCAAGCTTGATACATTAGCTACCTACTACATATTTTATTCCATTTTTGGATTTAAAATTACTTTTTTATTGTTTTCACAGATTATTCAAAACTAAGTTGAATCCCCCATATTATTTTTTCGTCGATGAATTTAGATGTAGTACTTAGCCTTAACGGGTTAGAAGTACCACCACCTATAATA
The DNA here is from genome assembly GCA_963921215.1 of Scoparia ambigualis. Lineage (NCBI taxonomy): Eukaryota > Metazoa > Arthropoda > Insecta > Lepidoptera > Crambidae > Scoparia > Scoparia ambigualis. The sequence goes on from OY992526.1 coordinate 10,578,127, forward strand.
TCACATTGTAAACAGGGTGGAAAGATCGAATGCCACATGGATGGCAACTACCTTAAGTAAGTATTGGAAATAGCACATTCTGTGTAAATGAGACTTCACTTTATTATTAAAATCAATAAATTCTGCATTTATGGATTTTTGAAAAATCGCTTGTCTTAGGCGGGGGGCGGGACTCGAACCAGTCAAATGCGACAAAAAAATAACATGCCGTATTTTATGATGCAGATCGAAAGGGTTACTGATAAGGTTCATTTTTCTCTAAAAAACTAAAACGATAAAAATAACGGAAGGCCACGAAAACTAACAATTACCTTCCTCTCAAACCCCAAGCGGTCGCATGAGACCGCACCTACAAAGACACACTTGACTTTGTACCGTGTTTTCATAGACTTACCTACAAACTACTTTAGTATGAACAAGGTCGATTATTTCGGATCTGTGGTACATTTTATGCAACGTGATCACAAAATATCGCATAGTCTTTGCTCGATTCTCTCAAATAATTTGTGTCTGAAAATTTCCACGAGTGAGTGGTTAAATTTGTTTTTACCCGTCACATATCAATCGCAACTAAACTGATAGGTAAACATAAGTGTAGCTCATTTAAACATCTATAATTGCCTTGCATGCCAGAGATTAGAGTGTTTTGTTTTTTCAGTAAGTAAACCGCAATACAAGTAATTCTTAATCTTCACTTTCTTTCAGGTCTTTATTTAATTCATGGTACATACGTGTTGTAAACGATCAATATGAAATGCCGTAGCATGTTATTTTTACCACATTTGATCGGTTTGATTCCTGATTTTTCAAATATCTATAATTGCAGTATTTGTTATTCTCTAAAATAACAGAAAGCCATGAAAACTAACAATAACATCAACAATAGCAAATTGTACTTACGCAATGGACGTCTCCATTGCGTAAGTACAATTTGCTATTTCCAATAATTAAAGTAAGTAGTTGCGGTGCATTTGACGTGACGCATGAAAACAAAATGAAAAGGTTATTGTTAGTTTTCATGGCTTTCTGTTATTTTGATTGTGTTTGTTATTTAGAGAAAAATGAACCTTATCAGTAACCCTTTCAATCTGCATCATAAAATACGGCATGTTATTTTTTCTCGCATGTGACTGGTTCGAGTCAAGATAAGACAAGCGATAATTTTAAAATTCATAAATGCAAAATTTATTCCTTTATAAATAAAGGAAAGACTTCTTTACACAGAATGTGCTATTTCCAATATTAATGGTATTTGCCATCCATGTGGCGTTCATTCTTTCCACCCTATATAATCATTGGTGTTATGACATGAATGATTAATATTAAATCATTGGTTTTGGCGCTTCGCCAGTCGCTACCGCGGCGCGGCGCCGTATACTTACAATATAAATGCGGCCCAGATAGGTACTTAGGCTCTCTTGACGCTACGATCCCATTCTTCCTAAGTGACCAAGCCATCGGGTGTACAAACGTCCCATTGCTGGAGTAAGGCCTTTCCCACGTAAACAGTAAAAGTCTAAGGAAATAAATCCAGCAAACGTTAATAATTTAGACTTTTAAGTATTGGTGTCAATTTTTATTATTATTATTATTGCGTATGGCAAAATGATCCTGCGTGGATCATATGTCTACTTTTAGACTCCTCAGCCAAGTTTCTGCCGCATCTGTCATAGTGTGGAGCTCGGTTATACTTCCCCCTTCATCTTTTCCCATGTCAATTTTTAATAAATATTTACAATAAATTAAAACATTTGTTTTAATCTAAGATATTTACTTAACCTTCTTAGCATATTATTTTGTAAATTCACACAGAATATTCTTGTTAACAAAATTTCTACTTAATGTAACATAAATATAACAACTTAATGTAACATAAATATGTTACATTAAGTTATTAAAAACATATCTCCGAGTGACTTATTTACATGAATAATACGAATTCGTCAGACGGCGGCGTAATGAAGGCAAGAAAAGCTGAGATTATAATAATTAAAAATCACATTAAGGAAGGCAAAGACAATGAATCCAACATTAATTTTGATTATGTCTTCGCGCATGCTTAGTACTAAATAAGAATTAATTAAGTTTACGTTTTATTTAACTTGTTTCAGGAAAGAGAGGGACGGAGATAAGTCTACATCCTACGAGGTAAGCGACATATTTGTTGTTGTTTAAGGGGAGGTATTTCGGGCGCTTCTCTCTCGCTCTCTCGACGGTACGGACGGTAAGGGACGGGTATAACAGCGAAGCGGCGCGAATAATCGCGTTATATTTAAAAAAATTGATAGATGTAATAAATAAAAAAACGATCGGTTATAATTTCTCAAGTTATCTATGAACTTCATTTTGGTAAATGACTCATAATATCAAATCACTTATTTTAAGAATAAAACCTGGAAAAGAAGATAAAATGACACAAAAATATGTAACTTTGTGAATTTATTCTATCGAGCCAACTTTATCAAATCGTGTTTCCATCGGGTGTATTTCACAGATTAAGCCTCAACAATATTTCATAATTTTCGCAGATTATAATTTTACTGTTTACTACTTCAAAAAGTAATTCTAAGAACGGGTTATTTTAATTTTTCACTAACACCTAGCCTTAAAACCGTAAAGTCGTTAGCTTGGTCTCTTAGAAACATTGTTTTCGTAAACAATAGGTTCCTACCATAAGCTGGTTAAAGAGTTGAAATGATCGAATTTTGAGGCCTCTGCTTCGGGGGCAAGAACCGCTAATAATAATATATAATAAAACAACTTATAGCATAGCTTAGTTTATCGGGATTTGGGTGAGACATACTATTTCCTCCTCTTCGGAGTAGAGACGATGTCCTTTTTAAAAAAAATTGCTACGCGCCTGTTTGAGGCAACGGGAGACCGGAAGGCAGCCAATTTTTTCGCTCAGCGGATAAGTCTAGTCATACAAAGAGGCAATGCCGCTAGTCTTTTGGGTACCTTGCCTCGAACAGGCGAGTTAGTTAATTTTTTTTTAATTTTATAAACTAAAACTTTTCTTTTTTTTTTGTTTTTTTTTTTTGTGTAATTAAGTTAAGTTATGTTGCTTTTGTTTCACATAAGACCTAAATAAATGTACATGGAGTATACTTATAGCTTTGAGAACCTAATCTCAAAGCCGCAAGGTTTTCTTGTAGTTGTTTAGAGAGCTAGCAAGTATGTCGGCATCAGAATCCGTAGCAATATGCAACTTCATTTGACAAATTGGAGCATGACATCCAAGATTACTGGTAGGGCATGCTGTACCGCGCCGGAGCAGTTTAGCAGATTCTCAATTCACCAGATTCGTAACTTACCAGATTCTCAACTAACCGGATTTTGTACAACCAAACAGGTAATGCGTATAACTATGATAAATGAATAACTATAAATATTTGCACATTTTGCATCTTTTACAGAGAATGAAGGTTACATTAATTATAATTAAATCGCTGGCAGTTTGTTCAGTTCATTATTATTATGACATTGACATGTAGGTATTTAATTCACGACAACTACTGTATTTTTATTATAAGATATTTATTACAAAATTGTAACCAGCTCTCAATTAAACCCGGGATAGGGTGTCGTAAAAGGCGAGTAACGGACTAAAGACTGCAAGTACATCCAACAGCATAGAGCGGCGATGGGCTCACCACCTGTCACGCTGAGCACATGTGGAAGTGGACTGTTTCTGCGGCAATCATTGCCAGGTCTCTGACTAACCCTTCGGGGATAATAGTCGGGATTATATGTATGAATGTTATCCACCGACCGACTTGGCGCTGCCTCTACCTCGTTTTACCGTATTGTACAGTGGCGGACTCCGTCGCTTTACCAGTCTAAAGATCAAAATCCCTTGCACACCGCGTCGTCTATTTGGTACGGGCACGTAACCGGCCGGTCGGTGCGCTTCATACGAAAATCGCCGACCGTACGGGAAACGTAAATTGTCCTTACCTCAGTCACAGTATTAGAAGCACCCCTCAGTCGACTGTTGAGATTATTCGCAAAGAGCGTATTGAAGGAGGAAACGATTTTCTCTTTCTTTACGTACCCTTTAAAACTCGTTTATGTAATGTGGGTACCATTTATCTATGCCTCATTATGTGGAGAATGTGGGTCTGCCATGAGTAAGAGGCAAGATAGTATTTTTAAATACATACATATATCAAGCCGTTTTCAGTCATTTTTTTGTAAGAAATAAAATAAAATAACAGCCCATTTCCCGAAGGGGTAGCCAAAGACCTTTGCTTTAGGATAGGCTTTAGGCTTTAGGTAGGCTTTCCATTTGATATAGATCATGAAAGCCATATTATTTTGGCTATGGATAGAGTGCCACAAGCGGCAACGTAGTACGATCAGCGGTTACGATGCCGTAATTATGCCATCCTAGTACAAAGTGTAGGCAGTGTATAGAGTGCCACAAGCGGCAACATAGTACGATCGGTTACGATGCCGTAATTACGGCATCCAAGTACAAAGTGTATAGAGTGCCACAAGCGGCATTGTATCTCAATCGGTTCGGGAACCGTAACATATTTTTTATTTGCCATAATGTTCAGAGTACATAATATTCAAAAGATATTTTTGTAAGGAATTAGATTTCTGTTGTCTAATAAAAAAGTAACCTCGAAATTCAAGACACGTGACCAACAGGAGTAGGTCAGCTACTATTTCTGTTGTCTAATAAAAACTTTACGGCAGATAAGGCGGCGTCACTATTATACCGCAAAACTTACGGTTCCCGAACCGATTGAGATAAAGTGCCGCTTGTGGCACTGTATATACTTCCTATTATTTTGCTTCGTTTAAGTACTCTTATTTATTAATATCCTTTGTTTAGGGCGCTCTACGAAAACAACCCACCACCAATCAATGGTTTGGTGTATGAGAGATCGATCGATTAAAAAGAATCCAATACTTTTGTTAACTTAATTTATTAGTTTACACGCTCTTTAGATGTAATTATCACAGTTCTTTACAGAAATCAGTCCGAAAATGAATCAATCTCATTTCAAAACAGTTTTTAAAGTAAAAAACAGCGCCCTCTGCTTTTAAACCTCTACCGATCCACAAATGTCACGGTCATGAACGTTTTCGTATTTTTTTAAATTAACAAATGCTTTTAACACATATTTCATTTTAATGATCCTTCACATAATTTATTAATATTAATAACATTAAACATTAACAACTAAAACCATAATGAAACTAAGATTTAAAATAAATGGATTATCCATCATTCATCAAACGAACTTGTGTATGACCTACGGAAACGGAACACATTGTGTTCCGTTTACTTTTGTAACTTAATAATTGAGATATGACTTATAAAATAAAATCTTACAGGTGTGCAAAAAAACTTTTATTAAAGACAAGCGGCCCTTCCGCGACTTCCTCCGTGCGAACACTTTGTATCCCGTGACGATTTCCAATAAAATTATTTTACACAAAACTAGTCTTGACAATTTATTATACACACAACAAAAAAATTGCCAAAAAGGTGCAGCCGTTCTTAAGTGATTCCCGAACAAACATTCCTGGCAATTGACTTTTTTTTAAATAGATTTTTTATAATAAAAAAAGATAAAAAGATATTAATGAAGAAGCAAGAAAATTTCAGGACCGTAGATCTGTCGTAGTCTCGTTCTACCCCGCCAAGAATCGTGAGTGATGTAATTAATTTATGTGGGTACAAAAGACTTATTATCATATTATCATAATTTTTTTGTACTTATCCTTCTACACCCAGAATCCTAGACCACTAAAGAACTTGCTACCTTATCTCTAAACTCTATACAACAACGATATCAACATGGTTGTTATGGCACCGGGACATTAGATAAGATAGTGGTAGCAGCCAGGCCATACCACCAACTAAACCTAGTACACAAAGATGTACTCTCCGCTGGGAATCGAACTCTGGGCCTACCAGTGGCTTAGCCACAAGACCACAGAGGCGGTTTAAAATCTTCAGGTTATAAACGTCCCTGCTGGGCAAAGGTCAATCTACTAGACCACAGTACATGGGGAAGTTAGGGTCATAACTCACTACGCTGGCCCAATGCGGGTAGGTGGGTTTATTTATTTTTATAATAGGTACATACTACATACATAAATCTCATAGTTAGTCTTAAAGCCTCAGTAAAAATTTACCGCTATTAGGTAGGGGTGGACTTTTAACCCGTTAAGGCTAAGTACTACATCTAAATTCATCGACAAAAAAAATAATATGGGGGTCCTACCCCCTCCCCCTATAATTTATGACCATTTTTACTTTATGCGATATCAAAGCCCTCCTTGGTCGAGCGGTTTGTACACCGGTTTTCATGGTGTCGCCATCACTGAGGTCCCGGGTTCGATCCCCGGTCGGGTCAATTTAGAAATTATTGTTTTTCTAAATTGTCTCGGGTCTGGGTGTTTTCTATGTATAATAAGTATGTATTTAAGTATTTTAAGTATGTTTATCCATTGTCTAGTAACCATTTAAAGAGTTTCTTCGAAGCTTCTCTTGGGCTAGATAATTGTGTGATTGTAGGAAAGATTTATTTATTTATTTAAAAAAAAAAGGTTTCATACGTCGGAGAAACATGAAAAAAATGGCAAACGGTAGCTAATGACACTGGCTAACTAATAAATTACTTTGTTTCGTATGTTTGAGATTATTATGGTGAGAAAAAAAATCATTACTTAATTATTTTGTGATTTAAAATCACTATTTTTTAAGTCAATATTATTTTTTTTGTCGATGAATTTAGATGTAGTACTTAGCCTTAACAGGTTAGAAGTACCACCCCAATCACATTACATAACTCTTAAGCGGCTCGTTACCAGAACTTTCTCTCTTTAATCGCATACTTGGCCGCCATCTTGTTTTCAAATTATTCACTAGTTTGTGACGTGTTACTTTTCTACTTGACGCGTCTTTTAAAATGAATCGCGGAAAAGTACTTTTCATTTTAAATAAAAATCTTGCTCCTTACTTAATCAGCTGGTCCGTACATTATGGTATCCGTAACTCGATCGATACGTTTAAAAGCAGCTGATTTTTGTTTTCATGACTTCAGTGTAAAATGTTGAGCAGAGGATATATATTTTTAGTCATTGTAGTAGAAAAAGGGTGCTTATAGTCAAAGGACAACTTTATATGAGATGTTACCTTCTTATCACATCCGCTTATAAACCATCCACAGGTAGGCTTTTAAAGAAGCTTAAGCGCCACTAAGTAAGTCAGTAATGTTAGACGAAAATTAGATCAACCGATTTGCACATCCCTAATGTCACCGTACACTAGCACTAGCGGTAAAAGAATACTACCATATCCTCTCTTCCCTTTGGGTACAGTGTAAGTAAGAATTAAGTGTGAGTAAGAATAAGTGAAAGAATTTAATTTATTTTAATTGTTTTAAAGTACTTACAGTGTTAAATTCTCTTAAATGAGTTAATAAATGTGCCAGTGAGTGTTGGCATTTAAACAAATTCACATAACAACACCTTTATCACTAACACGTCCTTGCTGCACAACTCACTCATCAATCATCTTCGCATCGGAAAGCCTTCAATTGCTGACAATGGACAACATCAATGTCAACGAGACTCTGCAGGACCTCACAACTCTGTTCCATTCTCGCATGGAGGAGTTCGAAAAAGCTCTTCAGCAGCATACGGAGTCATCTGTACCTGGAGCTCAGCTGCAAACAGTAAAGGCTCTATCGGCTGACTATCAACTATTTAAGGGCTTCGTTGTGAAAGCAGTCAGCACCTTGAAGCAGCAACTGGATCTCCTTAACACGGGTATGGACCGGATAGAAACCCACTCAAGGCGCAAGGTTCTGCTGATCCATGGTTTACCGGAGGATTCCAAGGAAAATGTGGCCGCCAGAGTGCAGGAGGTGCTGAGTGTCAGGATGAAGTTGACTCAAGTGCGACCCGAGTGTATCGAGACCTGCCATCGTCTTGGAGCTGCCAAAAAAGATAGGACTCGCCCGGTATTACTCCGTTTTGCAACATACAGTCATAGATCTACTGTATGGAATGCAAAGACTACGTTGAAAGGCTCGAGAATCTCCGTATCAGAATTTCTAACAAAGTCCAGGCAGAACGTATTTGCGGCAGCCCGTAAATATTTTGGCATCAAGAACTGTTGGACGTCTGATGGCATTATAGTGGTGCTGCTACCAGACAAAACCAGGCGGAAGATTACATCATTTGCTGAACTACAACTACTCCAGGCCAGTATTCCATGCACTGCAGGCAGATAGGTTATCTTTCGCCTAAACTTGTTCATTTCACACTGTAGGGTATCTGCACCTTGGATGAGTTGGTTTAAAATTGTTGTTGGTGCGTAGCACTTCGTTAGTTTTACTTTGCTTTACCCACTTTTACTTTTTTAAGTAGAACTCGTTTTCAATTTTTGTAAAATTATGTTACTTTTTGTTTGATATTAACTGTCAATGTCAAGTTGTCAACTGTCAATGTCCATCTCCCTGTCTTGTGAATGTTGCGTTCGGAAACCATTTTGAATTGTAATCTTGTTTCGATGTTTTGTGTACGAGTGTTAATCTCTAATGTCTTGCCAACGCTCGCTGGTGGTTTTATATTTTCATTTTATTTATTTATTTATTTTTAGTTATTTTTATATTTTATTAGGTTAAATGCCAGGTTGTTTATTTATTTTTGTTTAGTCGTGTATTTAAATATTTATTGTAAGTATGTTTATTAATTCTGATTATTTTTCTGATAGCTCAGACGAATTTGAAAGTGCTTGTAGCAATTTTTCCACATCTTCTGACACCGATGCTCTCTCACTGGATGTTAAGCTGCAATCAATTTTCCATAGAAAATCCAACTTCCTTAACCTGGTGCACATTAACGCGCAGAGTGTCCCTGCGCATATAGCTGATTTAAACGTATCTTTTAACAGCGGCATTGTCGATGGAATATTAGTTTCCGAGTCTTGGCTTAAACCGTCTCTTCAATCTCCACTTTTCTCAATTAATGGGTATAAGCTTTTCCGTAACGACAGGGTTGGAGCTGGTGGTGGTGGTGTCTGTATATACATCAAGGACCACATCCCGTGCTCTGTTGTCAGCCAGTCTCCTGGTACATACACCGGGTCCTTGGAATATCTGTTCTTGGAGCTTAGCCTACATCACTCCATTATTCTGGTGGGAGCGGTTTACAGTCCCAGTAGTCATGTAAATTATTTTGAATCATTTGAGACAACCCTTGAATCCCTTAGTTCTTCTTACAACCATGTAATATTGATGGGTGATCTTAATACTTGTCTACTCAAAAATAACTCCCGGTCCTGTCGTCTTAATTCTATTGTAACGTCTGTCAACTTTGTTTTGCTCCCACTCTCGGCCACCCATCATTTTCCTAATTGTCAGCCATCTCTCTTAGACGTACAGATAGTTTCAAGTCCAGATTCAGTCCTTTTACATGGACAAACTACTGCCCCATTCTCATACCATGATCTCATATTTCTATCCTATCGAGTACGCAAACCCAAACCAAAAACCAAAGTCCTTTTTCGCCGTAATTTTGGTGGTGTATGTGTGGAACGCTTGAGGGAAGATTTTACTGAAATTGACTGGTCTGCATTGTTTGCGGCTTGCACAGTTAATGAGAAAGTTAATATTTTCAATAAAAATTTAACACACCTATATGATACACACGCTCCTCTCAGACCAGTGCGCGTTAAACACCTTCCTGCGCCATGGCTATCACCTATAATTAAAAAGACCATGCAACGCAGGGATAAGGCCAAGTCTGTTCTTAAGAGGTTTCCAAGTGATGATAATTTGCACTCCTATAAAAAGCTGCGCAACCTCTGCAACAGACTTTGTCGGGATGCCAAAAGGCGATACATTCATTCTTCGCTACACGACCTACCTCCAGCTCAAATCTGGAAGTTTTTAAGGACCATAGGTGTGGGTAGGGATGGGGATCGCAGCGGTTCTGGTGACTTACCTGACCTTACTCTGCTTAACAAACATTTTACTAACTCACCAGTTACTGTTGCCGATTCTACCAAAGCCGCCACGCTTGCCATGCTGGACAGTGCTGCCCGTCCTGACTGCGAGCCTTTCACATTTCGCGAGGTCGCTGTGGGGGAGGTTAACTTCCAAAGCTGTAGGTGAAGATGGCATTTGCCGTGACATGCTTATACCTATCCTTGACGACGTGGTGCCAATTATCACTCACATTATAAATTCTTCGCTAGCAACCAACGTCTTCCCTAGTGAGTGGAAATTGGCCCATGTTATTCCCATCCCGAAGAGCTCCTCCCCAAACACTTTTTCTCAATTCCGTCCCATCTCTATCCTTCCATTCCTCTCCAAGGTCCTTGAAGGTGCTGTTCAAAAACAACTGTGTGCATTTGTTTCCCAAAATAGCTTATTAAGTTCATACCAATCTGGTTTTCGTCCTGGCCATAGCACAGTTACCGCGTTGCTAAACGTCACAGACGATATTCGCCATGCCATGGACAACCGATTGTTTACGATTATTGTGTTACTCGACTTTAGCAGTGCCTTCAACTCTATTGACCATGACATCCTTCTTTCCATTCTCCGCTCTCTTAACTTTACCCCCGCTGCGATATCTTGGTTCTCAGACTACCTCTGCAATCGTTGCCAGAGAACCAAGAATGATGACTCTTTTTCGGAGTGGGCTCCGCTGACTACGGGTGTGCCACAAGGTGGTGTACTCTCACCCCTCCTCTTTTCTTTATTTATAAATGAGCTCACTAAAGTAATTTCATCCACGTACCACCTATATGCAGACGACTTGCAAATTTATAAACATTTTGATGCAGCCAACACACGCTCCGCTATCGAAGCGATTAACAACGATCTTCTCTTGGTGAAGACTTGGGCTGATGCATTTGGATTGCTTGTGAACCCAGCGAAGTCGCAAGCAATCATTATTGGTAGCAATAGGCTGTACGGCAAATTGGATTTTAATGATCTTCCCGATATCTCGTATGATGGTGTGAAGCTTGCATATGCCGAAAAAACCAAAAACCTAGGAATCATTATTGATCACACGCTATCTTGGAGATCACAGGTAAATGAGGTGAGTCGGCGCATGCACTATTCTTATCATTCCCTCAAGCGACTTCAGTTTTTCTTACCGTACAATACCAAAATTATGCTTGCTCAGTCCCTTTTGCTCCCTCTTCTCGACTATGCCGATGTTTGCTATTTAGATGCTACTGAGGAGTTACTTAACAAACTGGAACGACTGCAAAACCTGGCAATCCGATTTATATTTGGTTTGCGTAAGTATGACCATGTTTCAGAATTCCGGTCAAAGTTAAAGTGGCTTCCAATTAGACTACGCCGAGATATGCACATCCTTTGCCTCCTTTTCAAAATTCTTAACTATCCCCAACTTCCACATTATCTACGATCCCGATTTAACCTCTTACCAGACTCTTCCCGGCCTAAACGTTCCTGTGACACAAGAACCCTCCTTTATCCTCAATCCAACTCCAAATTTTTCCACAATTCGTTCACAGTGAATGCAGCCAGAATGTGGAATAAACTGCCTGCCAGTATCCGTGACAGCTCATCGGTGGAATCGTTCAAACACAAGCTCAAAGAGTACTACCTGTCCAACGCTATTATTAATCAGTAACTTAATTTATTAAATTAATGTTGTTTATTATTATATGTATATATTGTGTATATGTTATGTATTTATGTATTTATATATTATGTAGGTATGCTTATATATGTATAAATAGGTAATAAGTATATGTAGTTACGGATCAAATTATTTATTTGTCTGTCTTATCTAAGTGTGTATTTAAATTTACATTTTATTAGTCCCGCATACTTGCTTTTTTTAAAACTACAGCTAGGGTTGGCTGGAAGAGATCTCTTTTAGAGATAAGCTCACCCTTGTATATGTCTTGTGTAACGTGTGTGTAAATGTTATTTATTTGTACAATAAAGGATAATAATAATAAGTAACACTGTGCTTTGGGTGTCGTAAAAGGCGACTAATGGACTAAAGACTGCACATACATCCAACAGCATAGAGCGGCGTTAGGCTCACCACCTGTCACGCTAAGCAGAAGCAAATGTGCAGTCGCTATTTGGTGAAAAGTGGACTATGGTAGAGGACTGCTTTTGCTGTCCTCATTGCCTAGTCTCTGACTAACCCTTCGGGGATAATAGTTGTGATTATATGTATGTTTGTAGGTGTTTATTCAACGAAAATGGTAACTAAATGCAATCAACGTATGTGTCACTGCTAATTATGAAATGATAAAGTATGGGTTGATTGAGTCGCTACAATGTTCATGTAATTAATGAGTAGCTTTTATGGGCCACTTTATTGCGTTTCACTTTTATATTGGTGATGTTAATTGTTGTATGGTTAACACAAAGTGTCCTAAATAACTTATTTGGTATTCCATTTAATTATTCAAGTAATTAAAGCGAGACTGGTATAATTATATTTAATTAATGTTATTAAAAACTGAAATATGATATTGCAGTTTTGGCTTATAGATAAATATAAAAGTAAACAGAAAAGCAAAAGAACTAAAGCTTCTGAGTCAGCAACAACAAAAAAAGTGCGAGTCAGACTCGCCATGAAGGGTTCCGGGTTAGCAGCAAGTAACATCATATAAAAGTTCTTGTAGTTCGTTGTAACTTTGATCGATGTTTCAATTTTAGTGTATTTTTTTAAATTAATTTATTAAGACGTGTTAAAAAAAACTACTTACTAGATCTCGTTCAAACCAATTTTCGGTGGAAGTTTGCATGGTAATGTACATCATATATTTTTTTTAGTTTTATCATTCTTTTATTTTAGAAGTTAAACACATTTTAGCACTTTGGAAGTGTCTCTCGCGCAAACTATTTAGTTTAGTAAAAAATGATATTAGAAACATCAATATCATTTTTGAAGACCTATCCATAGATAGATACGGATGGGTTAGATAAAGTTTCAGTTCTAAGTATGGGGAACCCCCAAAATTTATTGTTCTTTTTTCCTATTTTTGTGTGAAAATCTTAATGCGGTTCACAGAATACTTTTCACCAGTATAATTTTTATAGTAAAAAAGTGGCTGTGACATACGGACGGACAGACAGACAGACATGACGAATCCATAAGGGTTCCGTTTTTGCCATTTGGCTACGGAACCCTAAAAAAACGATGGTCCTTTATCGATCTTTCTATCAGTGAAGACCGCGTAAATTGCGTGGTTTAGAAGGAAAAAGACCAGAGCCTCAGACTCAGAAAAACAGCGACTTTACTTTAAAATATGTAATTATAATTCAAATATATAATTATTATGTGGCAGTGTTCGAATAGAACAATCATTCACCAAGTATCTGTAAACTTTTCTACCGACTCTTGGGTATGTTGGGCCAAGTGTCAAAATGTCCAAGGTGACATAACGTCAGGATGTTTTAAAGACCGTTAGTCAATATGTACAAGAGTCAGAATGTCCAAGAAGTCATAACGTCCAAATGTTATAAGGGCCGTTGGTCAATATGCACAAGTGACGGAATGTCCAAGAAGTCTTAAACGTCTAGATGTTACAAAGACCGTTAGTATTATGTACAAGTCTCTGAATGTCCAAAAAGTAATGACGTCCAGACCGGGTAGCACGATCACGCTTTTACCGACATTAAGCATACGTCCCTCTCATGCTCGTACTCATATATTTGCCAGTACGGGCCAAATGCTTTATGTCGGCGAATAAACGTGATCGTGCTAGCCGGGGAGATGTTATAAAGACCATTACAAGTGTCTTTTTTAGGTACTCGTGACTCGTTACTTCATTTGGCAATTGGGTGTTTTGATATTGGACATTATGACAATCCGACTTTTTAACAATTTGTGGTTTTGGTAACTTGACATTATGGCCATTAGACGTTTTAGCAATTTGTTGTTTTGACTCTTGGATATTATGACAACTGGTAATTTTAACAATTGGGCATTATTGCCTTGTCATTTTGACACACTGGACATTCTGACGCTTGGCCCAACATACCCCAGAGTCTTTATCGTCAATGCTATTGACAACATCGCTCAGACTTTAGCTCTAGAGTATGAAAATTAACGCAACAGAGTAGACATGCATAATCATAAATACCTTTCTCGTCAAGTAACTTAAATTGCACATTAAAACTTGCGTAAAAAGTCGCCGAGATGGCAATGAGGGCCGGAGGAAGCGCAAAGTGCCCTCACCTTTGAACAAGTCCGGAGTGAGCAATTACTTACGGTCACTACTCGCGTCTGTAACGAGCTGGAGGTTGACAACGCAGGAATTAGCTTTTTATGTTCACTTTATAGTCAAGAAATGGGACAACATGAAATAATGGCTGAATGTGTGAATATATGCTTAAATTACTGAATGAATAATTGATAGAATTAGCACATTAGCTAATAGTACTACCGTACAGAAGGTTCACTCTCTAACTAGAGTCAAGTTTAGGTATAAAAAACTACTCTTACGACTTTCACGCGAAATTGAAACTTATCGTGTGACCCGAACGTTCATATTCCGTTAGGCAACGCTGACTCGATATCGATTTGACGTCAGGAGCGCAGGGTTTCCACTCATGGATATATTTAAGTATATATTAAAATAATTATTCTTTCTTTTATTTAGACATCAGTATCTTTTTTTACTTATTATAAGACCGTTTAGTAGTCAATGTTCGGTGGACAAAAATCACACAAATGATCGTTCGATTTACGTGCGACAATGCGCGACGTGGAGCGGCAACTTTTACCAGAGAATATTACACTACCGTATTATACTGCCATGCGATGCGCCTGCACGGAAAGAAATTATTAGTTGGTTTTACCATATTTCAACAAAATTTTAGGGTTAATATAGCACCTACTCTTGAGTTTTGTTGAATGAACAAAAACTGTATTGTTGATCAGTTTCGGTAATTTTAACTTATTACATATTTGTTGATTCAACATTTCATTAAAATGGTAAAATTAACCCTCTAACAAGGGGTTAATATAGCACCAACCCGTGGAATTTAGTTGTTTTTACCAGTAGCGCAATGGTAATTTTAACCGTCTAGCAATATGTTAATTCATAAAAACAACCAACCATGACAGTAAAATTGACCTTCTAACAAGGTTTGCTTTAACGTACTCGAAATGTTAAAAATAGATGTATGTTTGTGTTGAATCTACTTGCTTTTAATGGTTAGTTTTACTGGTTTGCACTTGGTGCAAACTTGTAAAAACAACCAACCATGACAGTAAAATTGACTCCCTAACAAGGTTTGCTTTAACTTAGTCAAAATGTTAAAAATACAAGTTTGTTTGTGTTGAACGTACTTGCTTTAAATGGTTAGTTTTACTGGTTTGCACTTGGTGCAAACATGTAAAAACAACAAACCATGACAGTAAAATTAACTCTTTATCAAGGCTTGCTTTAACGTACTCGAAATGTTAAAAACACGAGTGTGTTTGTGTTAAATCTACTTGCTTTTAATGTTAGATAAACCTTCGAACTCAAGGTTGTGTTAACTGATTTACTATATTGGATCAACTCGTACTATATTGTTGGGGCAACCCAAAATATTTTGGGTAAATCCAACAGTATTTTAGCAAAATCCTTTTGTTGATTCGATCAATGTCAAGGTGTTGAACTAACCCACTTTAAAGTTTAAATGTACTGTACAAAAATGGGTAGGGTTAACAGTCCTACACTGTTGAACCAACTTTTGCTGTAATAGTTAGATCTATACGTATGTTTTGTTGAATTAACCTCAATTGAATGGTAAAATTAACAGTGTAGTTTTGTTGAGGCAATAAGTGTCTTGGTGTTGTATTAACCCGTAATCAATAGTAATTTTAACATAGCAGTTTTGTTGTGTCAACATCTACTAATTTAGTTAGGAACACACAAAATATTTTGTAGTATCAACCTAGACATAATAGTATTTTCAACAAAACAGTTTTGTTGTTTCAATAAGTGCGTTTGTGTTGCATCTACCTGATAAAATACTATTGAATCAACCTTTCGAAGTAGAGGTTGGATTAACACGAGCTACAATGTTGTATCAACTTTCGCTATAATTGTTAGGACAAAAACTTGGATTATATTGTCAAATAATTATTCAACTTAGGGTGATATACTTAAGAGAGTTTACGCATTTCGGTTTCCCATACAAATTTCCAAGTCGACATTTTTATAAACCAGTAGGCCAATTTTGATGAAACTCTGCATGTTGAGATAAAATATAAAGATCTAAATAGTTTGTTGAAAACATTTCCAAAAACGTTTATTTTACTGAGTTATTGCGATTTTAACATTTTTTTTTTAAATGTTACCAACATACTATTTAAATCCCTGTATTATACTTTAGCATGCAAAGTTTCATTAAAATTAGCTTCTTGGTCTTTAAAAATTTCGACTTGAAAAATTGTATGGGAAACCGAAATGCGTAAACCCTCCTAATGGATCACCTTAACTTGAATCATGTTGAAATATACCTCGTATACTCGTACGTATAACATTATAAAGTAGTTAATTTGACAATATAATTCAAATAGTCCTAATAATTATAGCGGAAGTTGATTCAACATTGTACTTCGTGTTAAGCCAACATTTACTTCGAGAGGATGATTTAATAGTTTTTTTATCTGTGAGACTAGCACGCTAAGTTTTATGTCGGACATAAAGCATTCGTCCCTTTCTGGCAAATATGCGTGTGCGAGAGGGACAAATGCTTTACGTCGGGCATATAACCGAGCGTGCTAGGGGGACAGGTAGATGAAACAAAAAATATTGACACAACAAAACTGTTTTGTTGAAAATACTATTATGTCTAGTTTGATAATACGTACAAAAAATTTTTAGTATTCCCAACTAAATTTGTAGAAGTTTACACAACAAAACGGCTTTTTCATAAATACTATAGGTTCTAGGTTAATACAACACTAAGACACTAAAATAGAATGACCTAATATTATTTAAATCACACAGATAGAAGGTAGACACGACACTAAACAAAAGTATCTTCTAGCTAATACATAGATATACATATCTTTAGCCTAACTAAGAAAACAAGTTGGTTCAACATAGCAAGTACTGTAAAAAGAACATTAAAAAGCGATTCATACGGTAA
Organism: Scoparia ambigualis; assembly: GCA_963921215.1. Taxonomy (NCBI): domain Eukaryota; kingdom Metazoa; phylum Arthropoda; class Insecta; order Lepidoptera; family Crambidae; genus Scoparia; species Scoparia ambigualis. The sequence goes on from OY992526.1 coordinate 10,595,259, forward strand.
AAAGTTTATTCTTAAACAATTTGGTGACGGTTTTTACAATCTTTAAACGATATTAAACAACGTACACAGTACTTAAAGTCTAAATTACCCAGCCGCGCGTCGCAGCATACTTTTTGCTACGATTGGGTGTCGAGGAAGACGCCCGCTGTCAAGCTGCTAAACAGTCCCCCGACGCGACGACGGACGCCTGGAAAATAAAAATAATAGAACTTACATATATATGTGACGATAATAATTAAAATAGGTTTAAAATTATTGTTTCTGAGGTTTCTGTGACCACGGACCCTGTAAAGGGTTCGAAACGTCAGGATAATATAAAAACTATGTAAATAGTAAATTAAACGCGAGTTAATCCGTAAAAAAGTGTTTCATTTCTAGGTTTAAAATATTATTTGTTAGTTTTAACAGTTTATTTTTTGTGTCGAGGGGTTTTTCAAATTTTTTATTTTATTTTTATTTTGTCTTTTTTAAAGTGATGATCTTCAAATTACTGATCAGGTCATGGTTACCTTATCATATACTTTCAACATTATTGAAGTAACACGATAGGTACCAAATTTCGAATCGATAGGACATATGGATCCTAGTAGTCAGATCCCCTCATCAACTATTAAAGAGCTGATGATCTTAAATGGCTGATCAGGTCATGTTAACCTTACCATACCATTTTTAATTAGTCTACGCTATCCCACTAGTGGGCAAAGGTCTCCTTAATTTTTTTTTGTTTTTTATATTAACATTAAACCTTCTGGATTTATAGATGGATCTGGTAATAATTATAGTATCATAAACTTTCTACGGCAAATAAAGTTTTTATTTTTAATGCATATTTATTTTGATAAATAATTTTGCTTAAAACATATTATTGTATCTCGGATAAGCCTAATGCAGAAGATTGGTGGTAGGTAGTGAGTAGGTAGGCGTTTGTCTGGCACAGACTATAGTTCGCTAGATTAGTTGTTTTTTTTATTATTATTACCCAAGTAACACAGAAAGCTGTATATTTATTCACTTGTGGTCATAAATGTTGCTTACAGAGTATTAAAACCGTTATTATAATTCACTGGTGATCCTTAAGCTGAATATTAGTACACACGGAGCTATATTCTGAATAAGAACTAAATAATGGTAGATATTCTTCACCCTTAAACAGCAAGATGCGTTTATTTGGTATATAACCTACGCTTTTATTCAGCCGTTTTAAATTTTCAAGCCTACTTACTGAATAAGGGCAATTAAGTAGTGGCAAATATGTCATATGCTGTATAATAGAGTAAATGTGTACCTCTAAACGCTGCCTTCCAAAGGGAGTACATGTGTACTGTTACACAGATATATGGTATATAAAGGAGTACATTTCGTGTGTTATTCAGTAAATGGTGTAAAATTTCCCTGTTTATCCGTATCTATACTGCTATTATTTACGACTGAATAGTGGCTGTTTACAAGTTCATCTGAACGTTCTTATTACTCTTGGAGAGCACTTTGAGTATTTTATAACGTATATTGCTTAATAGAGGTTCACATCAGTTGATTTAATCTGGTGATGACTGAATGAGTATATCCCCGTGAATCTTGTCACTTATCAATTCATTTACGTAACAAGTCCCTAAAGTGGATCAGTCTATATTATGCGGATCCTTAAAAGTGTATTTTATCACACATTTTATCGATGCTAGTTCGAACGAATATTCAGCCAGTAATCAGTGTATTGCCGTATATGGATTCACATGTAAGACTTTATTACGGCTAAGTTTGAATAAGCAGACATATGTGCCCCATTACGCGGGCTACGGCAGTAATGTTGAAGTATACCGGTTCACATCGCTCTTTAATTTCACCACCATTTTTTATTCTGCATAACCTTAAATATCTACACTGGTATACATAATTTTATTTATTTAACACGAACTTAGTAAAGTAAGGAATTAAAAATAAATATTTTTAATTTGATTATTGGTGACAGACTAGAATAATGACACAATTAATAAGTTTTTACCCGAAATGTTTTCGATTAAATGTGTTTATTTTAGTATAATTTGTAGTAAAAACTTATTTATGAACTGGCGCTTGAAAATTTTCTTAGAAATATATGTATACTCTAACAGTAATTTTGAATTCCCACTAGCTTTCACGTAAAATAATGAAGTTATTAACAAAAGGAACATATACCGATATCATACAATCATTTTAAAAACGTATCTTCTCTCACTGTCATAAATATGAATCATCTGTCACTAAAAGTATTAATAGACGTTCTTACAGAACAAATCGTGAACCTTTTACTTAATTACTATAGATATAAAAGCGTACATAGACACCAATTGTCTAAATAAAGGGTAACTAGTGTTTCATTAATTTGCTAGTATTTTGCCTTGTTACCACCTGTTACACCTTATACTGCGATTATAACGTTACTATTATGATGTTACTCAGCAATTGCGAACTAAAGCTGAATAATTTGTGCCCATTTAAGCAGTGTAGTGGCTGAATAGCATGCTACTCTGCTTTTATTCAGTACTTTTATTCAGCGCTAAGTACACAATAATCCATTATTCATCTAGTATTCAGCCTATGTGTGTTACTTGGGTAGTATCGACGTCAATAAGTGCCTGTAAAGGTTTACATTGAAAAATAATTTGACTTTGACTTTGACATATATGTACTTTCAATATCATTGAAGTAACACGGTACCAAATTTCGAATCGATCGGATAAGGAAGTTAGTCAAATCCCCTCATCAACTAGAAAAGAGCATATTCAAACGGCTGAACAGATCTTCATGAAATATGGCTAAGAACACTCGGGATAAAACTATCTATGACACAAAAAAAACTAAACGAAAATCGGTTCATCAGTTTGGGAGCTACGATACCGCAGATAGATACACAGACAGACACGTTATGCTTGTAACATAATTGTTAAAAATATTTACAAGTAATGTTTCATTCCAACACTTACGCGTGATATTCCTCTTGATTTCAAGTGTTTGTTACTATTGGATGCCGGGCTCGACGGCGCTAATATTATATCATAAACATTATCACTTGCTGTTGCCGCCTCCGAAGATGTGTCCTGTAAACACAAACATTTAAATAAAGATGGGAAAACTGTGGTTTAACAAAAATTATGTGTTATTTTAACTAAAGCAAAGCTTTTGATTCAACTGATATATATCAGTTGAATGAAACAAAAATAATGTGTTATTTTAACTAATTAAAGCTTTTGATTCAACTAATATTATCAGTTGAATCAAATTTCCTTTCCCTTCCCTTAGTTAAAGTAACACATTATTTTTCGTTAAAACCAGTTTTTCTTTCTTACAATACAAAACTTTGTATTGAACGTGGCGACACGCGGGACTGAAGGCCGATTTACACACCCATAAGTAAGTAAGTAAGTAAGTTGAACTTACTACTTTCTTGCTTACCTACTTAATGCGATAGGTAGACAGACTTACTTGCCGCCCGGCGTCCACACGTAGTTTTTACTTACTTATGCGATGGACATGTAAATCGGCTATGAACTAATGTAACCACGTTCATGCAAAATGTATGTAACCGATTGCGTTGCGAGTTGCGACACGCAGCGTGGCGCTAAGCTAAGCTAAGCAGACAACGAAAACAATAAACACGTAGGTACCTTCAAAACGTTTGACTGTTTCCGCCGAAATACCCATTCGGCTAAATATACGAGACCTTAAAAACAAAATAAGTATTTAATTAAGGTACCCAGGCCAGTCGCGTTTTACGGCGAAAGACACTATACACGATAAAACTTATGTGCTGGGTAGATACACGTTTTTATATTAAACCACATTTATATGTCCGCACACTTACTTAAATCCATTACACACTGAACTGTCCACCTCACCTCCGCAAGCCGTGCTCTTTATTCGAATATTCACGTTCAACTAAGCAGTCGGCAGCACACACAGCGCGAAGCCGGCGCGCGCGCGGTCTTGCTTGATATAAACGGCAACGTCGCTTCGTCAATCGATAATTTTTGTACAGGACCTTAACCTGTTTATATATTTATTTTAACCCTAGCCCGTGAGTTAGTTTAACTATGTGAATTTGTTGATTTAGTTATAAATCTTGCTCTTTTTAACTGTTTATATTGTTATCCCAACTGTTTATGTAACGGTTAAAACAAACATTTGAAAGGGAGAGTTTATACATAATTTTATCCAGTGCGTTGCAAGTATTGACACGATGAATTTTTCTTTGTAGACTAACGACACGCCCTTTTTGTATACAGCTTAATCTACAAGGCTGAGCTAGATGAAATACGAGCTTGGTTAGGCAGAATATCCAGTTGAACATCTGACGAAAATTCTCTTCTCTTTTTGTCTTCATTTAATTTGGCATAACGTGTTAGGCATATTTTTATTTGTCATAATAATATTTTGACTTAATTGTTTTTGGCATACTATTTCAGTAAGCATAATAAGTCTAATAGTTATTAGGTATAAAGATAGTCTGATAGATTAGATAAGACAGAAGGTGAGGTTACAGTTTCAAAATCCGCTATAATTTGGATTGGTTTTTTAACAGGTTTTGTCTTTGCAATATTTTTTATTTTATTTATAGCTATTTGAATCTGAGAAACCAAAAGTAGCTATTAGGTTTATTAAATATAAATTGGTTACCATAGTGTAATAATAGGTTAGGGTGCGGCGGGGGTGTAAGCCGCCAACATGTTTATTTTTATACGAAAAGTAGTTTTATTAAATGCAAACACAAAGTTTCCAAACCTTACTTTTTTCTTATATAATTTAATGCCTAACAAAATTATGCTTAAATATCATTATGCGTAAGCAAAAATTTAGGCTTTAAAATAGTTTATTTATCAATTATTATGCTAATAGTAGTTATGCTTAAAAAAATGTGCCTAAAAAGTTATGCCTAATTAATATTGTGCGTAACTATTATTAGGATAAGTAAAAGTATGATGATGTAGTATGATGAAAAGTACGAGAACGGGAACCACGCGGATAAAACCGCGAGCGGCCGCTTGTAATTATATAAAACTAGCGACCGCTCGCGATTTCACCCGCGTGGTTTCCATTCCCGTAGGAATATCGAGATAACAAGTATCCTATGTGTTAATCCAGGGGGTCAGCTAACTCCATACCAAATTTTATTAAAATCGCTATAGCTGTTTAGACGTGAAGAAGTAACAAACATGCACACTCACAAACTTTCGCCTATATAATATTAGTGTAATGATTTTCGGGCGAACTACATTGAATCAAATGAAAACAATGGGCCTGCGTTTAAAAACAAAGGCCGGTTGTTTTACGGGCCTAGGTAGGTGTATTAGGCTGTATGAAATTCCTTTACATATCATCTTCACTCATCGCACCGGTTACGTAGTATTTCCGGACCTAATTGAAGTAAGTCATGTCAACATTTCATTGCAAGTTTGAGAAAATATCCCTTTGATGTGCGGTAGGATCAGCAAACTGTTTGGCTATAGGTACACGTCGCGACAGGTCAAATATTCGCCGAATCCCGATAATGTAACCGTAACATCATAAGTGTCCACTCACTTATGTCATTGACAATAGCAGTGCGATTCTCTAAGTTAAATAAAGCCTTAATAGCAGCGGCTGCCACAGTGCTGAGAATTAACTCTGTCTCTCTTATATTCATAGAATTGGAAAGAGAAAGCAGATCACAGCCATGCGCGCAGCGTCTGTGTCGCTTAGAGAATCGCATAGCCGAACTTCTCGTGAATAGACGCCCTTGCTTCTTGAGCGCGCGCAGATAGTAATTTGCGACGTTGCCAGCAGATCAGCACAAATTATTTAAATTGTTATTTCAACTATTTGTGAAAGGGTTAAAACAAACATTTGAGAAGTTTGTGTCCTGTTGAAGCACTAATTATATCTTAAATTTCATGAAAATCGTTAAGTACAGCCGTTTTCGGCAATCCATTAAAAAAACCAACAATTTTTCGTTTAACAGTAGGTACCTACTTACCTATTAAGGTAGGTAAGTATATGGCGTTTAATTCAACTTTTCATCTTGTTATCTTCCAAAACAAGATCATAGGGCCGGACATAGAAATGCATTTTGCCCTAACTATAAATAGGTATCGAACTCGCTCACAAATTTTTACTAGAATCGGTTGAGAGAGCGACCTATACTATAGACGGAAAAGCTGAACAACCAGACATACGAAAGCAAATACAAATATAGTTTTAGTTTCGCCATGTCAGTTTGTCTGTATTGAAGGTAGGTATGTGACACAATAATTTTATCTCAGATAGCATTTAGGTAGCGTTTAATTTAACAACATACATTTGAAAACGTTAGCTCAATCATTCGAACACGTTGATTTTGCTTTTTGTCATGCTGTTGTTTTTACCTGATTATATTGATGGGTATCCTAACTGTTTGTGTGACGGTTAAAACAAACATTTGAAAGGGTCAGGTTAACAATTCGAACAGGTTGATTTGGCTTTATGTGTTTGCTGTTGTTTGTACCAGTGTATATTGTTATCCCAACTGTTTGTGTGACAGTTCAAACAAACACTTGCAAGAGCTGTGTGAATCGTTTTTTTTTTGTGTAGGACTTCATTTGTTTATATTGTTATTGTAACCCTAGCTCGTGAGTTAGTTTATCCATTCAAACATGTTGATTAGGCTTCATGTGTTGCTGTTATTTTTACCTATTTTATTGCTATACCAACTGTTCGTGTGACGGGTATAACATACATTCAAAAGCGTTAGCTCAACCATTCAAACTTGTTGATTTAGTTTTTTGTCTTGGTGTTGTTTTTACCTGTTTATATTGCTATCCCAACTGTTTGTGTGACGATTAAAACAAACATTTGATAGGGTTGTGTGAATCGTTTTTTTGTGTGTAGGACTTAACTTGTTTATATTATTATTTTAACCCTAGCTCGTAAGTTAGTTTATCCATTCAAACATGTTAATTTGGCTTAATGTATTGCTGTTGTTTTTACCTGTTTTATTGCTATCCCAACTGTTTGCGTGATGGTTAAAACTAACATTTGAAAGAGAATTTTAATCCTAGCTCTTGAGTTAGTTTTACCAATCGAACATATTGATTAAGCTTTATGTGTCGCTGTTGCTTTTACCTGTTTATTACTGTTATCTCAACTGTTTGTGTGACGGTTAAAACAAACATTTCAAAGGGTTGTGTCAATCGATAATTTTTGTACAGGACTTAACCTGTTTATTTTTTTTTTAACCCCAGCTGGTGAGTTAGTTTAACTATTTGAATTTGTTGATTTAGTTATAAATCTTGCTGTTGTTTTTAACTGTTTATATTGTTATCCTAACTGTTTATGTGACGGTTAAATCAAACACTCTGAAGGGCTAGTTTAAACATTAAAACAGGTTAATTTAGCTTATTGTATTGGTGTTTTTTTACCGGTGTACATATTGCTATCCCAACGGTATGTGTGACAGTTGAAACAAGCACTTGAAAGGGTTGTGTCAATTGTTTTTTTTTGTATAGGACCTAACCTGTTTATGTTGTTATTTTAACCCTTGCTCGTGAGTTAGTTTTATCATTCAAGAATATTGATTAAGCTTTATGTGTTGCTGTTGTTTTTACCTGTTTAATACTGTTATATCAACTGTTTGTGAGACGGTTAAAACAAACATTTTAATGGGTCGTGTCAATTACTTTTTTTGTATAGGATTTAACCTGTTCATATCATTATTTTAACCATCATTCGGAAGTTCGTTTAACCATTCGAACGTTTTGGTTTAACTTTATGTCTTGCTGTGTTTTTTACCTGCTTATATTGTTATCCCAACCGTTTGTGAATCGGTTGAGACAAACATTTGAGAGGGTTATGCCAATCAGCTTGGTTCCAACAATAAAATTTACATTAAATCAACTATTGGTAATAGGCATAATTAACAAATTTATTTTGTTGCTTCTGGTAATCGACAAATGGTTGAATATCTTTTGTTGTTTTAACGTATTTATTTTGTAAATTTAACTTTAAAAATGGTTATTTCAACAACTTGAACAGTAGAATCAACAATTACCTATTGAATTAACCATGAATTGTTACGCCAACATGTACAAATAGGTAAAAACAACTGTTTTCATATCAACAAAAACTTTTCTGTGAAAACAACAATTTGTTAATGTTGCTTTAACCCATCACTTTGTTAATTCAACTAATGTGTCGCCAACCCGTGCAAAATCAACCTTTTTGTTCTTTCAGTGTGCGCGGGAGTCTGCACATACTTCCAACAGCATAAAGCGGCGATGGGGTCACCACCTATTACGGTGCGCACCACGCTGCTTCGGTGTTCCTCATTGCCTACTCTCTGACTTTGGGGTTAATAGGTAGTCGTGAATATATAAAGATAAAGATATTTTTATTTGTCTAAAACATGAGTTTACACGTGGTGCAGTTGTTTATAATTACTTAAGTCCTAACATGTTCTCGCCTTCAAGGCATACAAAAAAAATAACAATTAAAATACATCAAATTAAATTAATACTCAAATTATAATTAATTCATTAAAAAATAAATCACAAAAAAACAAGCATTAGAAAATCAAATTAAAATAATACTTATATCAAGAAATGGTCATAAAATTATTTCCATTAAATTAATAAAATACAAAATAATCCGAAAATTAAACATTGATTACAATGAATAATATATATGGCCAGTAAATTAACAAATCACTTGTTGGTCAGAAGTTCGTTAGGGTGATAGTAACATTTTTCCACCAAATAACTTTTTAATCTCTTTATAAATAAATGTGTATTTAGATCCTTTATTTCACCTGGTAACATATTATTTAAGTTATGTTTGTATGAATGTTTTATTCTCATGTAACATAACCTAAACCTCAAAATCTCCAGACTTTCTTACCAGTTCTTATCGGATACCTCGATGGCCCAGTAGGCTAAGCTCGAAGGAGATTTAACTTGGTCACCTATCCTAAGACAGTGCATTGTCAAGTTTCCTTCACTTACACGATCGAAACTCAAACGCAAACTGCTCAGCCATTGACTCTTCACATGAAATATTAGGTTACTTTTAAGCAATAACGACCTTTAAATAGGAAAAGTAAAAGGTCAAGTTGGAAGGTGAAGTGATGGAGCCTTAAAAGATTTCATTCACCTTTAAAAGTATTTATACTCCTTATACTCGTATGGCCTTCATGGCACCTTGATAATTTGCTTCACGTAATTTCCTTGTGGAAATTGGATCTATATTATGTGAAAAGAACAGAAACCTTTTTTTTTGCGAACGGTGTTAGCCAGTTATTCGGAAGTCTTGGACTCTAAAATCCCATGTTACAGATTTTTCGATGCATAGCCCGGGTAAGAAAGCACCAAACATTTTTTTTTAAATGATACAGTCCCACTGCTGGGTCAGTGTTTTTTTTATAATGGCTCGTCATAGTGACTGCATCCTACCTGATGGTAAGCAGCCGATGCAGTCCAAAATAATGAGAGCGCTCCCCACCGTGGAATAAGCACGATAACGAGCGCACCCATTCATGACGGCCTGCATAAATGCCGTTTCACGCCCCGCTTAAAAGACCCGGGACTGTAGGAGCTGGGAAACACATGCGCCGGCAAAGAATTCCAAAGCCGAATGGTCTTACAGAGGAACGACTTGCCAAATTTTTTGGTACGAGTACTGATAGTCTGTACAGTATGATGGTGGTTCCTAAGACCAGCACGTGTAGTCCAGGAGAGGAAAGGAGAGGGCGGGATAAGATCAAAAAGTTCTTCAGAACACTCTCCGTAGTAGTTCCGGTAGAAGACACTGAGAGAAGCAATGTCTCTACGCAGCTGGAGGTCCTCAAGTGAAGCTGTAACCTCAGCATCTCCAATAATGCGTACCGCTCGCCTTTGCAGTCTATCAAGTGCATCGAGGCATATTTAGCGGAGCCGTCCCATAGATAGGCCTGACAAGTAAATTCGTAAAAAGTGTTTTTTTTTTCTGATACTTATGTAGTGTTTCTGCACTGGGCTAGCTAGCATGATGGCTAGAAAAATAGACCAGAGTTGGCTGTAATACTTTAGATAATATTTGCTTTAAACACTCGTACTTATAAGAAGTTGGTAACCGATACTCTCAACATTGTATAGCTTAATTTTAAATGACTCACTGATCTTTTTTTGTATTTCATTTTTTTTATGCACTGACTGTACACGCACATAAGTGCACTATTTAATGTTATTATTTGTCTTTTTTAGCATCATGCACAGTGCGGATGTGTGAAATACCTTAATTGCTTAAGATATATGGGATATATTATACATCTACTTAAAGTAACTTACTTATATATACTGTATGCTCGTGTTTAGCTCCACAAAAACTAATGTACTAATTTTTAACTAATATACAAATTGTAAGCGTCAATACAAATTGAAAAATGCCCTCCCTATCATTGAAGGACATTTTCCATTACAACAAAAAAAAACATTTAATACGATTACAAGACAACACAACACATAAACACCTTGAACAAAAATTAGACACAACACTTAATATAAATAACTTAGCGTTCTATTAACAGACATAAAATACCGAAATGTTATATTTGAGTACATTACAAAAATTGTGATAGATGTAAATAATAAGAATAAAACTGTATAGCGTAAGAACTCTAGCCTTAAGATTAGTGAGTAAGAAATTAAATGAGAAAAGAGTTTCTTGAAGAGGATTATGGCAACAAAGAAAAAACACACATGCACAAAATATTCAATAAAAAAACAGGTATTGCTCCATTTAAAATAAAACGAACAACGTCTTACAGTAACTTTAAAACAAAAAGAAAAAACGTACTTATCTATATATTGCTAATTTTTTGACTTAAGCTCCATATAAATTATGTCAAATTTCTTACTCTAGTAGGATATAGTAATCTATTGATACTTTATTAATCTCGGGCGTAAATATCCTATCCGGTTAAAGACACTATGTACGGATATGTTAAAATGCAAAAATAACTTTCATCAGTAAGCAAAATGAGATACCTAAAAAAACAAAAGGATAGATCGAACTTGAAGATCTAATTATTCAAGCCATTTTTTTTTTAATATTGACCATCTTTCTCTGTCTCTTACTAATCCTTCAAGCTAATAGTCTTAATTATATCATGTATGTGTGTATTGACGATCTGCCGTGCAAATGTTTGCTCTCCCGCGCAATTGATCATTTAAAAGGACTTGTTTGTTGATTGGACTCATTCAATTTAATGGAAAGGTCGTCGGGAATAATAGGGCGTGTATGTTGGAAACGGTGGAAGAGAAGCGACTGAGGGACAGGCAGATTTCCTAGTAAAAAGTACATATTAATACATACAGGAATACGTCAGTTGTTGAGCTAACCCTAGTGAAACCATTCTGTCTGGAGTTAAGAGATACAATCACGATAATTATCCCGAAGGATTAGTCAAAGACTTGGTAATGAGGACAGCAAAAGCAGTCCTTTACCACAGCCCACTTTTCACCAAATAGCGACTGCACATGTGGTCAGCGTGACAAGTGATGAGCCCATCGCCGAGCTATGCTTTTGGATGTATGTGCAGTCTTTAGTCCGTTAGTCGCCTTTTACAACACCCAAGAGAAAGGAGAGTGGTGGTAGTGTTATTTCACCGCTACATGACACGGTTATTATAAGTCTAAGAGATTATTTCTATCTAACTTTTCGAAAATTTTATTTAACGTAGTTGGTAGCACAGATGTAAAGTTACTGGGGTCTGATTTAAATACTATACTAGGTTTCATTAAGTCAGGAAAAATACTACTGTCAAATTGTATTCGTTAATTAAGCAAGCTAAAACTGGAGCTGCGAATGTGCTCAGTGTAACAAATGGTCATCATCGTTGCTTCATGCTAGTAAAAAGTAAAATAAAGTATAGCCTATAATAATACTGTTCCACTGTTAGGAAAGAGGCGTCGGTAGCCGAGCGGATAGATGTTCGGGTTGAACGCGAGAAATCGTCCCATAGCTCCGTTAGACTACTGACGTGAACCCACTCCGACACAGTCATTTAGATTAACGGGATGGGTCAACAGGACTATTAATAATTATGTTAATAAATAAATAAATAATTAAATAAATCATTTATTTGCTTTTTAACATGGTATGTAAAGATGTTATAAAATATATAGGTGAACCACATGTTAAGCTAATCTAAAATATAGCATGCAACATTAAACGCTAATAATATTTTTTCTAAAAGGCCTCTATCATTGAAATCAAGTATTCGCTATAATTTATGGGTGTAGTCAACTGTATTCTTAATCACCGCGGTTGGTGATCACGGATTGAAAAATGGGAATCACGCTATGCCTGATCTGAGAATTGAACCCTGGAGTCCCAAGTTTAATTACCTGGACCTCCGGTTATCGGGTTAACAAAGGAACAGTTTAGAAGCTAGTAATAAAAATAATCACGTAAGTGTAACAACTAATTTAGATCCAGTTGCTACGCCCAAAAAGTCATTCGATATGTGATTTTATTTTTGCGTTTTAACTTTAGAAAATAAACTTGAAAAATTACTACCTCGGGTGGGAATCAAACCCACGTCCTTCGCAATCCATTTTTTTTTTCAAAGTTTCGTTATCTTCGATGTCATTCGATTTTTTTAATTCTATAAAGTCTCCTGGTTTCAGAATAGCTCCCCGATCTAAGGTCGGCCATGAATGCGACGTGCTATAAAGTAAACAAACAAACAAACAGCCTTCGTCAACAGTAATATTGGAAATCTATTTTTGTACATACATACAGATCGGGGGGCTTAACTAATTTGAGGTGTTTATTCCAACTTGAGACGGAACCGCGAATCAAGTGTTTGCGCACTGAGTCGCGGCATGGGCTGCAAACGATTAGTTCCTGACTCGCCGGATTCCTATTTCACCGGATTCTTATTTCGTCGGATTCTCGTTTCGTCGGATTATTTTGTTATATATCGCGGCATTACCTATCTATTAAATAAAAGGCAGATATTTCGGTACATTAATAAAAATATTTATTTGTTCTTAATTTAATAACGTCTGTTACGTTAACAGATAACGTAACAGATAAAAAATGTTAAAAGCAAAATCATTATTTCTTGGAAAATATGAATCAAACCCATTTTTAAGTAGGTAATTTATGTTATGTCCCATAGTGGCAACAAAATAATTATTCATACAATAATAAATATAACTACATGTTTTCTTTACGTAGGTGATATTATTGTATGTTATTATTTCCGAAACGAGAATCCGGCGAAACAAGAATCCGGCGAATCAGGAATCCGGCGAATCAGCAACTAATCCTGCAAACGCGTGATTGTGAGTGAGCCAAACGATTGTGGACCTTGAGACCGCAAAAAAATTCGCTTCGCTGTATCGTTAGTCCGAGTAGTATTTATGTATTTGAGAGTATGCATTCGTTAATTTCTGGGAGCCTCTCATCACCGTGACCTTTGCTGCAGTAGCAACCTCACTCTTCAAATCCCCGCTCATCGTTCTGGCTTCGTCTCCAGTTCTTTTACCCTATCTGCTATCCGTCTCTGGAACGCTCTGCCATTCCTTATTCGTCATGGCAAGAGTAAAATGGAGGTCAAAAAACTAGTGCGTAAGCACTATTTAAACGCGATCTAAATGTCACACTATCGGATTTGTTGTATTTATGTATGTATTTATTTATATTTAATATTTATGTATCATATTTAAATAAGTAGTTTAGAATATATGTTGTATTTATGTTTAGTATTAATTACTTTTGTAGTTCGGTATTTCGTATTATGCTTTTATTAATTGCTTACGATTGTATTTAATAATTAACTGTTTTGTTCTATCGCCTTACTTCTAGTCTCCCACATCCTCGGTGGAGGAGCTCGGTGGCGCAGCGGTTAGCGAGTTCGGCTTGCGATCTTGCCCGCTAAGCAACTTTCACAATGCCGGGTCGTTGGATGGGTGACCAATAAAAAACATCTCGAGCTCCTCCGTGCTTTGGAAGGCACGTTAAGCCGTTGGTCCCGGTTGTTGTCGAAAGATGACAGTCAACCCGCATTGGGCCAGCGTGGTGGGTTATGGCCTAATATCCCCACGTGCTATTGTCCACGTGGGAGGCCTGTGCTCAGCAGTGGGACGTTTATAGGCTGATGATGATGATGATGATGTGTTTAATGTACGTACCTATCATATGTTTGAATATTTTGTACTGCTTTCGTCCACATTTTGTCACCGCAGATTTTGCACCTACCATATATATTATCTCTGCACCACCCTATGATTGAATAGGGAATGACTCAGGCTATTGGATTTAATAAAAGGACTTATTAGTCCTTTTAAATAAATATATATCGTCTCTAGCTACAACACCTCAATGGTTTTACTATGTCCAATGGTTTCATTGGCAGGGGCCGTTCAGTAAATCTATTAAAACCGCACTGCTGATTTATTTTGCTCTGTATTTGGGTTGGGGCAGAATTTAATTTCGCGTGGATACCTAATGTGCAGATTAAGTATACACCCTTAACTCGTTTATTATAGATTATGGGTGATTTCTGGGAGAAGAGCATCATGGCTTTAATTTCTTAGATTTGGGTATTAGTAAACAGCCTATATTATATCTGTTCTTTGATGTTTTACAATTAGATATAGACTATACTACTACTACTATACGACTACTCGTACTAGTAAAAATATTTTCCATTATAATCTAACTAGTGTAAGACTAGTTAGATTATAGTGGAAAATATTTTTTAGTTTTAGTTTCGTATGGCAGATATTTAACTACGAAATACACCTAAAAAGGGGCTAAATTGAATGTATGAAGGACTCACCTTTAATTTTCGGGTACATACATACGTACATACAAGACTATTATCCCCAAAGGGTTAATTAGAAACTAGGCAAGAGGACCGCAGAAGCAGCCCTCTACCATAGTTGACGACCTCCTTGGTTGGTGTAGGGCTGTTAAGACCGCCTGGCTATAGCTACCACCATCTTATCTAAGTCTGTCGCCATAACAGCGATGTTTATAGCATTGTTGTGTTCCGACAGTTTGAGATAAGATAGCCAGTTCCTCAGTGGTTGAGGATTCCGGGTGAAGCGCGCTTCCACCTTCGGCCTTATCGTCACTTACCATCAGGTGAGATGAAGGCCAAGCGCTTACCCGTTGTAAATAAAAAAAAAGTGGTTGTACACCGGTTTTTATGATGACGCCATCTCTGAGGTCGGGACCTTTCGGGTTCGATCCCCGGTCGGGTCAATTTAGAAACTATTGTTTTTCTAAATTGTCTCGGGTCTTGGTGTTTTCTATGTATGATAATTTATTTATTTATTTTAAATGGCCTACTAACAGTTTTTGTTTTAATACATTCACTAAAAGTAATACATAAAATAAAAGTAATAACAGGTAAATATAAAAAAAAAACTAATTAAACGTAGTCACCACATGACAAACAAAAAAGTAGTAATCATTATGTAAGTATTTGAGTATTTTAAGTAGGTTTATCCGTTGTCTAGTAACCATTTAACGAGTTTCATAACGAACCTTCTCTAGGGCTAGATAATTGGTGTGAGTGTAGGAAATTTTATTTATTTATTTATTTTATAGTCCACTTTTCAGCAAATAGCAACTGAACATGTGCTCAGCGTAATATGTGGTGAGCCCATCGTCGCTCTATGCTGTTTATTTATTTATTTTATTTTCACTTGTACATGCCGGCTTACAGATTACTGTTGGAAGTTATGTGCGGTCTTTAGTCCGTTAGTCACCTTTTACGACACCCAAGGGAAGAGAGGGGGTGGTAGTATTCTTTCACCGCTACGCGACTCGGTCAGATAATAAAACAATACAAAACTGTTGTCTTGTTGATTTCTTTATGTCAATCTGGGTTTAAGATTTGTACTTGATTTGGGGGTTAAAGTTGCTCGCGTCCGCAGGTTTAACCTTGAGACCCTACACGTGATCCCTGGGTAGTGCTAAATGAGTGACACTGACTGAGTGGTAGAGCCACGCTGCGCTGCAGCACGCATTGGACCGGCTCGCACGGCGTAATACCACCCTCTCACGAATATTCGGCGTGAAATAATAGCACTTGGTGCTGTTGTGTTTCGTCCGACCAGTGAGGGTTCCGGAAGCCCCTTCCCGCCCCCCCTCCTAATTCCTATTCCTTCCTTAAACCTATTCCTCCCTTAAAGGCCGGCAACGCGTCTGCGATTCCCCTAGGTTTTGCGGGTGTCCATGGGCGGCGGTGATTACTCTCCATCAGGTGATCCGCCTGCTCGTTTGCCTCCATCTTTTATAAAAATAAAAAATATAAAATGTACTTAACACAATTTAATACTGTAACTTATTATAATCAATCATGTCATATTAACTTAATATTACTTTTTCTATTAATTACAAATGTTAATATTGATTTTCATATATTTTTCATTGAGGAGCTCGATAGCGCGTTCGGCTCGCGATCTTGCTCGCTAAGCAACTTCCGCAATGCCAGGTCGCTGGATGGGTGACCAAATTTAAAAATCCTCCTCCGTGGCACGTTAAGCCGTTGGTCCCGGTTGTTGTCGTAAGATGACAGTCGTTAAAACCCACCAACTCGCATTGAGGCAGCGTGGTGGGTTATGGCCCAATATCCCCACGTGCTATTGTTCACGTGGGAGGCCTGTGCCCGGCAGTGGGACGTTTATAGGCTGATGATGATGATATTTTTCATAACATATCAAATTATTGTAAACATCCAAAACCCAACAACAGCAATCTATGTATACTAACCTACATCTATGCTAATATTATAAAGCTGAAAAGTTTGTTTGTTTGTTTGCTTGAACGCGCTAATATCAGGAACTACTGGTCCGATTTGAAAAATTCTTTCAGTGTTAGATAGCCCATTTATTGAGGAAGGCTATAGGCTATAATTTGTTAAGGTACGGGTAGTAACCCGTGCGAAGCCGGGGCGGGTCGCTAGTTTCACAATAAAGAAATTTGTATTTGTTCTTTATCGTCGTCATCGTCAGTCTATAAAAGTTCTTAAGACCACGCTTTTGGATTCTATCTCTTATATTATCAGCTAAATAGTTCGGTATCTATCGGACAAGTTTAGCTATAAAGATGTCAGTTTTGTGATTTGATCGAGGCGTGGCGAATCTATTGTTAGACGAATATTTGGTCAATCGATTAACACATCCCTAATGTCACTGTACCTCAGCACTAATTGCCGAAATTTGACACTTGAGTTACCGCGCTTTTGGTAGTTGATGTGATAAAATCTTGGTTGCAATTGAATTTATTCTTATCACTGCCTATCTAATTATCCTATATCTAACATTTTAAACTTTCATGGTCACTACAATTATTTTTATGCAAAACGGAATTTTTACCATGTGTGAGTTGTTGTTTTTGAGTCCCGGATATTTCGGCACAGTTGCATGCACCACGACCACGGAGTAACTCCGTGGTCCGTAACCCGTAACAGTTACTCCGTGGTCATGGTGCATGCAACTGCAACGAAATATCGGGGACTCAAAAACAACAACTCAAACATGGTGAAAAATCCGTTTGGCATAAAAATAACTATCCTACATCTACCCACTGCTTGTTAACCCCTTGAGCACTGTAAAACCAGACACAATTGAAAATCAATTATTTCGCGGCTGCCGGCGGTCTTATGATCCTTGACCTATTAAAAGTATTCTCTTTTTAACCCTCAGTCTTCGAAATTTTCTGACACAAAAATTGGCGCAAATGTCAACGTCAAATTTGACAGAATCGAGCATAGAATAAGCGATATTTTGCGATCACAATGCATAAAATGTACCACAGAACCGAAATAATCAAACTTGTTCATACTAAAGTAGTCTGTAAGTCTATGATAACACGGTACAAAGTAAAGTGTGTTTTTGTAGGTGCGGTCTCATGCGACCGCTTGGGTCCTGAGGGGTCGCACTTTCTCTCTTGTGTCAGTTCCATCCTGTCCATCTTTCCGACAGGGCTTATTCTATTCTTTCCATCTCTGTGACTGAATAGTAAGTTATAATAACTTATTTTCATTACTCCTAAAGCAATTTACCGTGTCGCGTAACGGTGAAAGAATACTACCACCCCCTCTCTTTCTTGGGTGTCGTAAAAGGCGACTAATGGATTAAAGACTGCACATACTAACAACAACATAGAGCAGCAATGGGCGCACCAGCTGTTACGCTGATTACATGTGCAGTCACTATTTAGTGGAAAGTGGACTATGGTAGAGGACTGCTTTTGCGGTCCTCATTGCCTAGTCTCTGACTAACCCTTCGGGGATAATAGTCGTGATTATATGCATGTATATAAAACAGTTAAGGAAATAGTTAAACCATTACTACGGTTCGTTAAACATAACAAGCGTGGCTCGGCCGTGATTTAAATCCGCCGACGTCACCGATTTGCATTGCAAAGGACATACGCCCCGAGTTTCGACTGCTATTGCATTCTCGAGCGATTCCCGATGCAACGCTTTGCAGGATTTAAAAACTTTTGCGCTTTGTAGAAATTCCAGACGCGATCGCAGGGCGACGTCGAAGACTTTGAAGTCTCAAGGTCTTTGATGTTTGCTTAAGTTATGTCAAAAGGAAATATTTTAAGAGCTCTTTAAAGAAAATCACCGTTTCTGTACTTAGTGTTTTTTATTTTTGTTAAATATACTTTTAATAGTAAGCTTTTGGCTTTCATTGCCGAGAGTTAAGGCCGAAGGTAGAAGGGCATTTCTCTCTGGATTCACTCCAGCAACAGGTGATACCTTCGTAAAAATAATGTTATTTTAACTAATTTAGGAAAGATGGCCGTAGTAAACTTTGTACAAGGCCTTAGCTACCACCAATCAAACCAAGTGCTTTCCGATGCAAGGAGGAGCTCGAAATGATTTTTTACTATCGTAAACCAAACGTCTGAGCCGCTATGTTTCGTCGAACTTCTTCAAAAGTAGTCATAAACAAGTGTGTCCAGAATTAAAGAGACGCCTTTGGCTTTTAAAGTAAAAAGTAAATAGTAAATAGGGTTGCTGAATTTCGGCGGGCTAGCAGAGCACCTGCCCTGAAATGTCAAAAGAGTGCAGGTTCGATTCCTGCTGGTTTTTATTGCTGCTGGAATTATTTTTGACATTTTCCAATTTGTAATTATTATTGGTTCGCACCAAAATTTGCGTTAAAATTACAATTTTATGGTTAGTCAGAGACTAGGCAATGAGGACAGCAAAAGCAGTTCTCTACCATAGACCACTTTCAGCTAATAGCGACTGCACATGTGCTCAGCCTGACATGTGGTAAGCACATCGCCGGTCTATGATGTTGGACGTATGTGCAGTCTTTGGTTCGTTAGTCGCCTTTTACGACACCCAAGGGAAGAGAGGGGGAGAGGAAATATAATTTAAAGATGTATATGTCTAGAATACTCGTTTAAGTGGTGGTAGGCCCCCAGCATATCTGAAACCATCTTTAATTTAGGAGCTTACTCCACACCCGATCGAAATAGAAACAACATCTTGCAACATCTCAGATCTAAAACCAATACTATTAAATCAAGATATACCGTTGAATCGTAAATATTGCAATATGGCGCGGATGAAAGCAATATACCAGCGAGGAATGTTAAAAAACATTTACGATTTATTAGTTATAGAGTCTTTAGCGCTTTTCACATAACTTAGGTACATTTATTTTTACATACATAGGTACATGTACATACAAATAATCACTAGAGAGACTAGGCAATGAGGACCACAAAAGCAGTCCTCTACCATAGTCTACTTTTCACCAAATAGCGAATGCACATGTGCTCAGCGTGACAGGTGGTGAGCCTATCGCGGCTATATACTGTTGGATGTGCAGTCTATAGTCCGTTAGTCGCCTTTTACGACACCCAAGGGAAGAAAGGGGTGGCAGTGTTCTATCACTGACGCGCGGTTAAATTTTTTTCCACTATGGGTAACCATTTGGGTTTTATCTCACCTGATAGTTGTCCAGTTGCGAGTATATATACCTATTTTGACGTCTCAGACCCAGAGGTCCCGGGTTCGATTCCCAGCGGGGGTACATGTTTGTGTACTTGGTTTGGTTGGTGGTTGTGCTGTTAAGTCCGCCTGGCTAGCTACTACCATCTTATCTATGTCTGTCGCCATAACAACGATGTTTATAGCACTGTTGTGTTCAGACAGTTTTGAGATAAGATAGCCAGTTCCTCAGTGGTTGCGGATTCCGGGTTCGCGCGCTGCCACCTTCGGCCTTATCGTCACTTACCATCAGGTGAGATGAAGGATGAATGCGCACACGTTGTAGAATAATAAATAAAATAAAAATCACTCTGTATACTGTCAATAACTGTGTCGCGTATTGTAGCGAATACTTGATTACAACGATAGAAGCCATTTAAAATATATATATTTGCGTAGGTACCCCTCAGCCCCCAAGCGGTCGCATGAGACCGCACCTACAAAAACACACTTGACTTTGTACCGTGTCTTCATAGACTTACAAACTACTTTAGTATGAACAAGTTTGATTATTTCGGTTCTGTGGTACATTTTATGCATTGTGATCGCAAAATATCGCATAGTCTATGCTCGATTCTGTCAAATTTGACATTGACAGTTGCGCCAATTTTTGTGTCAGAAAATTTCCACGTGTGGGTGGTTAACATATTATTAATAGTCCTGTTAACCCATCCCGTTAATCTAAATGACTGTGTCGGAATGGGTTCACGTCAGTAGTCTAACGGAGCTACGTTCTCGCGTTCAACCCGAACATCTATCGCTCGGCTACCGACGCCTCTTTCCTAACAGTGGAACAGTATTATTAAAGGCTATAGGTACTTTATTTTACTTTTTACTAGCATGAAGCGGTGATGATTACCATCTGTTACGCAGAACAGGAGCATTGCATTCCAGTTTTAGCTTGCATATTTAACGAATACATTGACTGTGGTATTTTTCCTGACTTAATGAAACCTAGCAAAGTATTTAAATCAGACCCCAGTAACTTTACATCTGTGCTTCCAACAACGTTAAATAAAATTTTCGAAAGTTAATACTAAACCAAATTCATTTTTATAGAAATAATCTCTTACACTTATATTTTCGTGTCGGGTAGCGGTGAAAGAATACTACCACCCCCTCTTTTCCCTTGGGCGTCATAAAAGGCGGCTAACGGACTAAAGATTAGACTACACATACATCTAACAGCATATAGAGGCGATAGACTCACCACCTGTCACGCTGAGCACATGTGCAGTCGCCATTTGGTGAAAAGTCTTTTGCGGTCCTTATTGCCTAGTCTCTCTCTAGTGATTAGTTGTAATATTAGGTTGGGAAAAAAGTCCTTCCGCATATAGTACGTATGAACTTGTAATAAAATCTCTTTGGCTATACTATTTGTATCTGGCTGGTTTTGGTATCATTAAAAGTTTACATTTTAAGAAGATAATTCCATATTCAAATTAGGAAAACGACCAACGGACTAAAGATTAGACTGCACATACATTTAACAGCATATATCGGCGATAGACTCACCACATTAGGTACTAATGTTTTCCAAAACTCATTTCGGCCTCTTCTTTATTTTACTTCAAAAACTCTCCAATTTATATTACTTACCACAGTATCAATACGATAATAGGAAATCATATTACACAATTCTATGACCACGGCTTATATTTCGGTTCGACGCGATTCTGTTTCGGCGTGCAGTGGTACTGGGGGTAGCAATGCGCATTTGTCTGGCACAGACTATAATAGCTCGTTAGATTAAGTCGAAATTTTTAAAGACCAATAAACCAATTTTAACTTTGCATGCTAAAGTAAAATACAGGGATCTAAATACTCTGTTAATAATATTTTTAAAAAAGGTTTATTTGTATGAGTTATTGCGATTTAAAGTCCACTATAGAAAGTTTAAAATCGCAATAACTCAGTAAAATAAACGTTTTTTGGAAATGTTTTCAACAAACTATTTAGATCTCTATATTGTACCTCAGCAATACCTTACCTTTTAATATACCTTTTAATCACTATGCTTAATTGCCTAATGCTGGTTCATGATCTTAAACCAGGGTTAAGCATCCGAAACTCCCCAACACACTTTATCCAATTTGGGAATTAAACCTTCGTTCGTAATATTTGATTATTTGCGATATAGAACGCTCAAATAAACTCAAATATAACGAAACGTTGAAAAAAAAGGCTACATCCCATTTGGTAAACTTCCCATTTCGTAAACCTCAAATTATACCTACTAAAAAGTTGCGTTTGGTAAACATTTTATACTTCATACATTTAGTCCCATTTCGCAAACATTTGAGAAATTACATGTGATTATATTAAATATTTTTGGGACTTTTGTTCGCTTCAGCAACATAATACTGTTTTGAATAATCATGGTGGTATGTTAGATCTCGTGCTGAGCAGGTTTTAACTAGATCGCATATCAGTACTGTATCAATTTGTGAAGACCCTTTAGTACCTATTCGGAGGTGTTGATCAAACAGCAGCTTGACAGGGGACCGCCAGTGTCTGCTTCGAACCCATCACAGTCACCTGTACCTCGTCCGGGAGCTTTTCCGGATTGGAATTGGCATAAGGCGGACTTTCAGGGCTTATATGAGGCGGTTTTGAGTTTAGATTGGTCCGATCTTCTTTTAATTGCTGACGTCGATAGAGCCGTTCAGTTCTTTTATTCGAAGTTATTAAACTGCACAAAACAATATGTACCAATTAAAAATCTTTATAGACAGAGCGAGCGATACGTCTATCCGACATGGTACAGTGTAGAATTAATAAGTAATAAAAGAAATAAATACTTTTATCACAAGAGGTTCAAAGAAGAAGGGAAAGTATTTAATAGGGAAATGTTTGTTTACTACAGGGGTCTAGTTAAAAAGATGATCGAAAGCGAATATCGTCAATGTATAAAAAAGATAAAAAGAAATATAATTGATAATCCAGTGGAGTTCTGGAATTACGTTAAGGAGAAAAAAAAAGATAGGAAACGCGTAGATAAATACACGTACAAGAACGCTAAGGTGGAAGGTCAGGCCGCAGCCGACGCTTTCGCTGACTATTTTGGTTCCGTCTTTCATGCCAAAAAGCCTTTACTTGATCCGGACACGGCCTCCTGCGCCGCTAATAGTTGTTTTGACTCTGCCAATATTGTAGCAGTGGATAAGTCAGATTTGAAAAAGACCGTTAAGCGCCTTAAGCCTCGATCAGCCGGTGGGCCTGACGGGGTTCCTGTATATTTGGCTAAAGATTGCTTATCGGCTTTAGAGACACCCCTGTTGTACATTTATAACCTGTCTGTAAGTCAGTCAAAATATTCCGAAACTTGGAAGCTATCCAGGGTTACTCCTATACCAAAAGGAAATGGGGGAATGGATATCGGCCTTTAGGCCAATTGCAGTATTATCGGTTTTTGCAAAAACAAAAAAAACACACGTCGATTTTGTGTACGCGGAAATGGATAATCATCGGCAAGTTGATGCAGCTTACTTTGATTTCCAAAAAGCTTTTGACCTGGTTGACAATGATAAACTACTGCAGAAATTGGCAATTATTGGCTTCACGCCGAGACTCCTCAAGTTCTTTTCCTGCTACCTTGAAGACCGCTGTCAATATGTACGTCTAAATGGGTACGAATCGGATAGCTACTTTACAAGATCCGGTGTGAGTCGAGGGGTACCCTAGGACCAACACTTTTCGTAATTTTTATTAATGACTTGGCGAAAGTTGTCGCTGCGTCTCAATGTCTTTTATTTGCGGATGACCTCAAGCTAAGCCTGGGTATCCAAACTGAAGCTGAGGCGGTGGCACTGCAAAAAGATATCGATGCTGTATGCTAATGAAGCCGTGACAATAATCTACCTCTTAATATTGGTAAGTGTAAGACTATTTACTTTCTCACGAAAGCAAATACCATTTAGTACCACGTATAAATTAGCGGACGCTCCCTTGAAAAGAGTGAATAACATTCGGGACTTAGGCTTAGTTTTAGATTCTAAATTGGACTTCCATGAGCACGTGACAAGTATCTGTAAGATAGCGCATAGATTGTTAGGGTTCGTTATGAGAACAACTGCACAGTTTGACAATATAGGGGTTGCAAAGGTTTTGTACAGTGCATACATTCGCAGCAAGCTTGAGTATGGTGCCGTCATCTGGGATCCATACGAGGAGAATTATGCTCTCATGATTGTAAAAATCCAACGCAAATTTGCTCGCTGGCTATATAAAAAACGGTATGGATATTATCCCTATTTATATCCATCACTGTTCGTCTCGGGCATGGTTGACATGAAAACTCTCAAATTTAGGAGGCTAATGATACTGATAAAACTCTATATTTTGATAATTCATCATATGGTAGATAGTCCGCAGGTAGTAGAGAGAATCCGTCTCTTGGTTCCCCACAACATATCGTAGAATTAGGAAGGGTTGGTGGCGCCGCGCCGCCGGCCGCGCCTCTTGGCGCTGCCCGCCGCCGCGCGCACTAAACGCGGTGCACACGCGCCCTCTAACCGCGCACTGCGGGCTATCGGGGACACACTTGCTCGGCACGACGATCTCGACATATTTGCAGATAGTTTAGGAATTCTATTTAATAAATTTTGTAATTATTGTGACATAACCATTAATTATTGAAATCAACTGATTGTGTTTTTGAGTTTGTATTTTTGTTAATTATTGCACTTTTAATTATTTCAATTTAAATTTATTGAATTCAATAACAATGTTGTATTCTGACTGTATAATCTCGACATATTTGCTGATAGTTTAGCAATTCTTATTAATAAATTTTGTAATTATTGTGACATGACCATTAATTATTGACATAAATGTTTTTGTTCGTGTTATTCATATTTTTTGGCATATACTTAGTTGTTTGTGTTTCTGTGTTTGTATTTTTGTTAATTATTGCATTTTTAATTATTTCTATTTCAATTTATTTAATTCAATAACAATGTTGTATTCTGACTGTATAATTGCTTTGTAATTAATCTTTTAAGCGCTTTGGATGGCTCATCTGTAAGCTTTTAAGATGTCTGTCTAAATAAATAAATAAATAAATGTATTGCGTCCCATTTGGTAAAATTACAGTTGAAATGGGTACAATGTTTACCTCATTCGGGAATCGAACCCGCGTCCTCTGCCATTCCCGCCTGAGGTAGACATTTTTATCAAGGTTTCGTTATCTTTAAACCTTCGTATAAAATACTGAACTGAGTTCTGTACCACTGAGCCACCGAGGCGTAAATTAATGTTATTCATGTAATTAGCTAAAGTAGATAAGTTTTAAATACTAAAATGAAGACGTTCGATTAAAACGGTAGACGAATTCCTGAATAATCAGAACTTGAAGAACTGAATGAAAACTTCACTTAACTATGCAGACAAACTTCGAGACGCTTTGAGAAAGCAAGAAGTTGATTGAGATAAACTTATTCCTTTTGTTGGAACTGATATCTTGAGTTAGCCTAAATCGTTTTATATTAGAAAAAGGGCAAATTTTTCAATCCCTGGATAAAACTATCCATCAAAGTTAAATTACTTATTCAATGTAAAACTATACAAGCATATATTGACGTCAATACTAATTAAAAAAAACAGTTACACTACCTTGTAGACTAAACAACTAATCTACTCTACCTACCTACTCTACCTCCCTCTCATCTGATAAATATGTCGCGATCAAAATAAAATGTCTTCCCTTAGGTGTAGTAAAAGGAGACTAACGGACTAAAGACTGCACATACTATACCAACAGCATAGAGCGGCGTTGGGTTCACCACCTGTCACGCTGAGCACTGTAAAGTTGCTATTTGGTGAAAAGTGGACTATTGTAGATGACTTCTTTAGCGTTCCTCATTGCCTAGTCTCTGACTAACCCTTCGTGAATAATAGTCGTGATGATATGTGTGTATCTATGTGCACATAAAGTGTTTGAGAGTAACGTTTTCTATTCAACGTCGTATGTGACTATGCAACATTATTTCTTGTAAATGCAGTTTGAATCTCGTTACAGCAGTGAATCGATTTACCGGTGGTTTGTATTACGATCACGTAGCACTGCTGTTGCATTCGGCATGGTAAGGTAAGTGGATAAAGGTGTGCACACAACATACGAAATATTTGTTCAGTTTTCTTAATTTTGTTTTACTCTACGAGGAAGCCCGTTTCACCCGAATTCCTCAACCACTGAGGCTGTCTATCGTATATTGCAACTGTTGAACACAACAATGTTAAGAGTATAAAACCGTTGTTAAGAAGAAACACTACGTCGATGTGGCATGCAAAATTCCCATACAAAACACAGAAAAACGACGTTTCATAGTCCCCTGTTTCCTTCTTCATAACTGGACTAATTTTATTACTTTATTCAGCATCGGTTAAAGACAGAGATCTTCTATGTCTGAATGTTTGATTTTTTTGCATTAAGTCATTTACTTTAATAGCTAGGATCCTTCAAAATTTAACGAAATCACTCCGTTTTAAGGCGTCTACAGACACGTTAAGTGGCTGGTTCAAAAAAAATCAAACATACAGACATAGAAAATCTCTTTCTTTAACCGATGCTGAAAAAGTAATAAAAATTGGTCCAGTTCTCAAGGAGGAAACAAGGGACTACGAAACGTCGTTTTTCTGTGTTTATATGAGAGTTTTGCATGCCACTTCCACGTAGTATTTCCTCTTAAGGCGACAGACTTAGATAACTTGGTGGTTGCTAGCCAGGCGGACGAAACAGCCCCCTGTGGGACTTCCTGTGCCCAGCTAAAGTACGTTTATTTATTTATTTTATTTATTTAATTGGTTTGATATTATAGGATGTAGATGATGACACAATAGCTGTCTAATGATTTTATTTCTTATGGTTTTTACTTATTTTTATTATTAATTACGTAATTTTTAAACATAAGTTTAACACAAGAACATAAAAAAAAATCAGTAGTCAATAAATACCACCATCGTAAAATAAGCGTTTATTCTCTTATTCTTCAAATAGCATAAATATACTTCAACGGATGTAATTAACCGCTTCTCAAAAAATTGGTTATGCCACATCTAGGTACGTTGAATATTTCGGAATTAATTGTCGTTGCTGTCAACCCTTCCCCCTTCACCCCCAGGGAATCGAACACGGGACCCTCCATTACTAACACGCCGCTAGCTATTTGCTAGCAAACGACACATAAATTGCATTTTCCAAACAAATACATTCCCATAATGCTTCGACAAGCTATTTGCTTCTAACAACTGGAAATTATATTTACTACGTTTGTACCGTACGAGAAACATTATTATATGAGCAATGGATGAATATGTAATATCCGATGGTATCAGCTCAATCTGACGTGTTTACGACTTGGATTTATAACTAGATTTAGAATGTTACACCTCTGTAATGTTCTACAATATTCTACACTTAAACAAGTGAAATAGTGGATACTTTAGTTTGAATAGTGGATAAACTGTTATGTTTGTTGCTACATAAGAGGGTTTACTCATTTCAATTTCCCATACAAACTTCCAAGTCAAAATTTTTTTAAACCAATAAGCCAATTAATTAAACTTTGCATGCTAAAGTAAAACACAGGGATCTAAATAGTTTGTTGAAAACATTTAAAAAAAATGTTTATTTAGCTGAGTTATTGTGATTTAAAGTTCACTATAGAAAGTTTAAAATTATATGAGATGTTTTACTTTTGCATGCAAAAGTTCATCAAAATAGACTTATTGGTTTTTAAAAATTTCGACTTTGAAGTTTGAATGGAATACTGAAATGCGTAAATACTATTATTAGTATTTTGTAAGTTATTTTGCCCGTCATCATCATCAGCTTATAAACGTCCTACTGCTGGGCAGAGGCCTCCCACGTGGACAATAGCACGTGGGGATATTGGGCCATAACCCGCCACGCTGGCCCAAAGCGGGTTTTTAGGTTTTAACGACTGCCATCTTACGACAACAACCGGGACCAACGGCTTAACGTGCCTTCCGAAGCACGGAGGAGCTCGAGATGTTTTAAAACCCGGCATTGCGAAAGTTGGTTAGCGGGCAAGATCGCAGCCGAACGCGCTAGCTTCTGCGGTTTAAAGAGCTTCTCATTTTGCGTATATTATGGACTAGCGGATCCTCGCGGTTTTACCGGTGTGGTACCCGTTCCCGTGGGAATATCGGGATAAAATATAGCCTATGTCACTTGGGAAGAATGTAGCTTTATAGCGAGCGCACATGTGCTCAGCGTGACAGGTGGTGAGTCCATCGCCGCTCTATGCTGTTGGGTGTATGTGCAATCTTTAGTCCGTTAGTCGCCTTTAAGACACCAAAGGGAAGAGATGGGTTGGTAGTATTCTTTTATAAGTCACTACCCACACAGGATTTAATTATGATTAACGAAATACCAATTTTATGCATGCAAAGTCGTAGGATAAAGCTAGTGTCAATTAAAGATCAGATCTCATCTGAACCCCAAACTTTGGTAAACAGCAAAATACGTAACGAGAATACAAATTAGTGGTAACAAAGGATCCAAACGAAAAGTTGAGAGTTCTACGTTTCGAAACAAATACTTTATTTATTATTATTAATTAAAACTAAATTGTATAATTACATAAAGTATTTTTTTATGCAATTAGTGTTATCTTTAATAGAATTAGTCATAAATAAGCTATTGGTTTCAATAGTACGTCTTGAAGTAGTATTAACCCAAATAGCATTTGCCGTTTGCTTCCATTCGCCAACTGTTGGCAGATGGTTAGTTTACGTGCCAACTTAAATTCAAAATAGGCCCAATGGTTGGTTATAACTTGCTCAATTTAACCAACGGATAGCCTACCACGGGCCTGATGTTATTTTATTACAATTGGGCAATTTTTGCAGGGATAAAAGATAAGGTAACACCATTGCGCCAACTAAAAAAACTTTGCCTATTACTACCATGTTATTCCGGGTTATCGTCGGGTAATTACTGTAGGCATTTCAGCAAAATAATGTTGGGATTTTGCGAATGCGGTACTGAGACCCCGAGGGGTGTGATGCAGGGGGAGGAGAGCAGAGAGGAGAGGGGCGAGGGGCTGGGGACAACATTTAAAAAAGTTAGATACTAAGTTCAATAAATGTATTTAGTTCCGAAATTTCTTCATAGATGGCGCCGTACTGTTTTATATCATTTCTAAATCGCGGTGACGAGATTTGTGTGGCTTTAGATAAATATCCATGGTAACATTCGAATTATCAAATGTCGCTGGACTCTGGACCATTGCATCTGGGTGTCGCGTCAATTGGTACGGCGGCAGCTCGGCAGCTCGCTCGGCAACTCAGGTGTCGGAAGGACTTCAGTCATTCCTACTTTTAATTTACGATCTCTCTTTTTGAGGACTGCAATTGCATCCGTCGCCATCGACCTTCACTCCTTCCTTACTACTCGCACTAGGTAAATTTGATACTAGGTAGGTGCACCATATCTGATACTCGATCGACCATAAGTTGGCCTAAATAGGCAAGTCCATCGTTGGCCCTACTGATAGTTGATTGGGCCTTTGTAGGTAATCTTACTTTGGCCATCAGATAAACGCCCAACGCGTAAACTGCACGCCAATTATACTTGTTGGCCAACAAACCGAAAGTACGTGGCCCAACTTAATGCCAACAAAAAATGAGTTTGTTTGTTTATACATACATACATAGGTACATGAATATATTAACGACTATTATCCCGATGGGTTAGTCAGAGTCTAGGCAATGAGGACCGCATTAGCAGCCCTCTGCCATTAGTCCACTTTTCACCAAATAGCAACTGCATCATGTGCTTAGCGTGACAGGTGGTGAGCCCATCGCCGCTCTATGCTGTTAGGTGTATGTGCGTGCAGTCTTTAGTCTGTTAGTCACCTTTTACGACACCCAAAGGAAGAGAGGGATGGTAGTATTCTTTCACCGCTACGCGATACGGTGTTTGTTTATGCTTTTAGCTTAAACCACATACCCGATTTTGTTGAAGTTTTTTATTGAGATACATCCTATTGAATATAACCGGGCAATTTATAAATGTTTAATCAATAAATAAATGTTTTTAAATGAGCTCGATGGCGCAATAATAATAATAAAATGAAACAAAATGTATTTAGTTAGGTCAATAAGGCTCGTATTCTAGAATCAAACTCATAATTAAACCCATGCTTGAATACGGTTAGAAAGGGATGACAATATATGCGATGAATAGCACCATCCCTTTCTAACCGTACTCAAGCAGAGATTTGAGTTTAAGTTTGGTTTTAGAATACAAGCCTATTAATAACAACCAAGAAAGAATATTACAAAACATTGCATCATTTTGCACACCGTTCCAACTCGTGTTTGAACTCCAATTCCGCTTCACATCAGTCAGAGTGGAGTCATTTACATCACGTAATAAAAAAAAATTAGCATGAACCCTTTCGTATGACATCTCACTTTGATCTTTTTTTTAATTTCGTCGCAAAACTTGGTCCCTTCCGCTATATTTCCTCAAAATTGCAATACTGGTAATAAGAATTATAAGTAACATACAGACGTTTTTACGAAATCGCACCATAAGTGCACTATTTCAAATATTTGTTTATTAATTAGTTTAATAAGAGACGCTTACAACTAATATGACATTACAAATTACAATATTATATTACAAAATACATACGTTCATATTTTATCACGACATAACTTATCATAAAAAAGAATTTATTCCCTTGATAAAAATAAAATAAAAATAAATTTTGTTTACGCTCACACCAATTATCTAGACCAAGATGAGTATTCTTGTGAAACTCGTTTATATGGTAAGATAACGGATAAATATACATAAACATAGAAAAAACACCCAGACCCGAAATCAATTTAGAAAAACAGTTTTTCTCTAAATTGACCCGACCGGGGATCGAACCCGGGACCTCAGAGATGGCGACACCATGAAAACCGGTGTACAAACCACTCGACCAAGGAGGTCGTCTGGTGGTGGTGGTATTAATGGTGATAATAAAAAATGGTGATGTAAGTGATAATACTTAAGTCTTATGAACTTGAATGTAGGTATCCGGTATATTAAAATAAAATAAAAAACATTTCTTTTCATGGATTTTATGACAAGAACTACCTAAAACGACACCCACTACGTGTATTGGTAATATGGACAACCTTCCATAGAAATTTGCTTATTATCCTTTCGTCGCAAACCTTGCTCCCTTCCGCTATATTTCCACAAAATTGCAATACTGGTATAAGTAACATACAAACCAATGTACGAACGAAGTCGCATCATAAGTGCTATATTTCAATTATTTGTTTATTATTTAGGTTACTAAGGGTGGATTCGACCAAACTGGAATAAGGTCTTATACCTAGATTAAACGCCGAATTTATACAATGTGATAAAGGTGGTACTTCTAACAAGTTAAGGCTAAGTTGTAGTAACTAAATTCATCGACAAAAATAATAATATGGGGGGTCCTACCCCCTCCCCCCTATAATTTATGACCATTTTTACTTTGTACAATATCAAAGGTTTCATACGTCGGAGAAACATGAAAAAAATAACAAACGGCAGCTAATGACATTGGCTAACTAATAATTTACTTTGTTTCGTATGTTTGAAATTAATTTTGTGAGAATAAAATCATTACTTAATTATTTTGTGATTAAAAATCACTTTTTAATAAGTCCATATTATTATTTTTGTCGATGAATTTAGATGTAGTACTTAGCCTTAACAGTTTAGAAGTACCACCCCTATCACATTGTATAGACTAATCTCAGAGTAAGTCTTATTCCAGTTTGGTCAAATCACGCTTATAGCTTAGCTTACATAATAAGTAAAATATGACGTTACAAAATACATACATACACATAATCACGACTATTATCCCCGAAGGGTTAGTCAGAGACTAGGCAATGAGGACCGCAAAAGCAGTTCATATAGTTACGTAACTGTAATAATTTAATACTTAGATATTTTTTAGGCAAAAGGCGACTAACGGACTAAAGACTGCACATACATTCAACACCATAGAGCGTCGATAGGCTCACCACCCGTCACGCTGAGCACATGTGCAGTCACTATTTGGTGAAAAGTGGACTATGTAGAGGACTGCTTTTGCTGCCCTCATTGCCTAGTTTCTGACTAACCCTTCGGGGATAATAGTCGTGATTATATTTATGCATGTTAAATACAATTTTCTCTGCACTGTAAAGTCGTCATTGTGAGATGTATCACTATTCACAGGGATCACAGATATTATTTATCATTTAGTCACGGGACCCTAGCCAGTTTGTATCAAAGACCATCCAACAGTTGTAAACAGATGCTTATGACATTTGGACAAAACTTATTTCTGTATAAATTAAACTTGGTAAACTTCGGTTGCTTCGACCGACACCCTATAGCTAATGCTGGGGCCACACTAACGGTTATGAACGTCGTTTAAGGACGTTTAGGCGAGGTATTCCGAGCGCTTCTCTCTCGCTCTCTCGACGGTACGACGGTAAGGGACGGGTATAACAGCGAAGCGGCGCGAAGAGGCGCGTTTTATAGGTTTTTTGCCTATAAAGTAAAAAATAAGTAAAATAAAAAAATGTGTCTTTTGCATTCACTATATAATAAAAAGTTTCTTCTATTGGTAAAAAAATTAAGTAATTTATTAATGTATTGTCTGACTTACAGCTCTATTAAATGTTGAACAGAGCTATCTTTTATTTTTTTCTTTCGAGTGAAGTTTTCCCAATCATTCTGTCTGTTATGTCTTTAAGAGTCACTAGATACTTTATTATATATGAATTTTAGAACTGTATGTTTTATATTGGTGACGTTACAATCAATCGAAATTGTTAAAAATGGGAATATAGCGCTTTAATCGTAGGTGTAGAATTTAATAAACGTCGTTTAGCGTTTAACGATAATTCGAGTGGCGGTCTTTTTTGGCACTTCAAAGACATTTATATTACTGCTTTAATAGTAATTAGAATAGACTTAATTCTTAATGCTATACGTATAATAATATACCCGTAACCGTGTCGCGGAGCGGTGAAAGAATACTACCGCCCCCTCTCTTCCCTTGGATGTCGTAAAAGGCGACTAACGGACTAAAGACTGCACATACATCCAAATGCATAGAGCGGCGATGGACTCACCACCTGTCACGCTTAGCACATGTACAGTCGCTTTTTGGTGAAAAGTGGACTATAGCAGTGGACAGCTTCTGCAGTCCTCATTGCTTAGATAGTCTCTGACTAACCCTTTGAGGATTATATTCGTGAATCTTTGTATGTATTAAAATACAGGGTAGCAGCTTAAACGTCCATCTATTTCTTGTAGACGCGCAATGGAATTTTAACGCCATTTTTATCAGCGATATATACGTTACACTAGATAGGCCCTTCCGAACACGCACTATGTTCCACTCATCTGCGGAGTCGACTCGGCACCTTGCTTTAGTGTGGCTTTTACATTAGCGCGTGCGGAGCGGCGAAAATAATTTTTTATTTCTTTTAAAAGTGTACACCTAGATGTTTACTAAATTCATTTGTCAAGTAACTGAAATTAATTGTTATTCAAGTCATTATTATGTAGTTATATCGTATTATTAGAATAGAAAAGATATTTTTTCAATTATTGTTATTGACAACCTATTTGGGACGCCATCTTGATACACACTACGTTGTCTTTGACCGATCTGGCGCTGCGGCGCTACGATATCTGTCTGTTGATTAGACGACATTTAAATGTTTAAGCGCTGCAGCGGCTGCAGCGAACTTTAGGTCTCTCATTCCAGAATTTGAACAAATAGTTTGTATGAACGTTCTTGTCTATACTTCTAGGTCAATGATTTTTATTGCCAGTTATTTAATATTGACGTTTAGGTAATACGTAGTGTAACCTTTGTTTATGAGCTCATCTGTCGTAATACCTGATACAAATTCAATTGATATCAACCTCTAGGAGTCCTTGTGACAGACAAGGGGATACCAAAAGCGTTAATTTTCTTGCCGTTTTTAACGGCGTTGACGTTAACCATTAATGTGACCCCAGCATAACTGGTTTAAGAGATACATAGACTATTATCCCTGAAGGGTTAGTCAGACTAGGCAATGAGGACATCAAAAGCAGTCCTCTACCATAGTCCATTTTTCACCAAATATAGCGACGGCATATGTACTCAGCGTGACAGGTGGTGAGCCCATCGCCCCTCTATGCTGTTGGATGTATGTGCAGTCTTTAGTCCGTTAGGCGCCCGTACGACACCCATGGAAAGAGAGGGGATTGTAGTATTCATTCAGCGCTACACGCGACATGGTTTAAGAGACAACGTACAACGAACGACGTTCAACGCAAAGATCTGCGGGTGACATATGACTGCGTTAGAAACAGCGGGTTAGTTCTGGGGCTAGCATTTAGTATTATTACATTTTAAAGTAGCGGTGAAAGATTACTGCTACCATCTCTCTTCGCTTTACTAAAAGACTAAAGACTGCACATACATCCAACAGCATAAAGCGGCGATGGGCTCACCACCTGTCACGCTGAGCACATGTGCCGTCGCTATATTTGGTGAAAAGTGGACTATGGCAGAGGACTGCTTTTGCGGTCCTCATTGCCTTGTCTCTGACTAACCCTTCGGGGATAATAGTCGTGATTATGTGTGTGTATGTTTAAATTGCTTTTCTTTTCATTTAAGAAGCGAATGGAAAGCTGTGGTATCTACTGCCTTACCTTCCGTATGAATAATAGGTATTTAATCCCGCTGAGCAATCCTATTACGTACAAAGAATAATTATTTTTGCTCGAGGAGCTTGATGGCGCAGCGGCTAGCGAGTTCGGCTTGCGATCTTGCTCGCTAAGCAACTTTCGTAATACCGGGTCGCTGAATGGGTGACCAATTTAAAACATCTCGAGCTTTTCCGTGCTTCGGAAGGCACGTTAAGCCGTTGGTCCCGGTTGTTGTAGTAAGATGGCAGTCTGATGTTGAACAATTGTATGTTAGCAACTTGATAAAGAGTAAATAAAATCAGCTGTTCCATACAAATTTGCATATACTCTTCAACTTAATGCAAGTTATTGAAACGTTGAAAAAAGTTAAGCTAAAAAACTAATAAAACTAAAATTTTAAAGTTTTTTTTTAATTTATTGAAATTTTGAAAAAATCTTTGAAAATTAGTTACTTTAAGATATTGATCTTAATTATATTTGAGCATAACTAACTCAAAAAATAACGAAAGTAACGTTTTCAAAGTAACGTTTATAATTGACGGATATATAATAGCATCGAAGTGACACTATTTATTTACATCAGACCGAACTTGAAAGGATTAGTCATTTACATCTTTACCGAATTAGGAACACGTTTTAAACGTTACTATGACTGACATTTTTTTATTCGAACGCTGTAACAGTTATCTGAACTTCTGGAAGTGTTCCTTAATCGTCATTTAAGGGCTCTCGAAGGCACCCTTATCTTGATCGAGTGCTTTAAGAGGGACATCGAATAATTCACATCTATAAAATTTGTCGAACGCTTTGTTCTAACTCAAATCAAATTGGCCAACCGTCTGTTAATGAATCGGTTGATATTGCAAGTCTCAACTCTGAGTATCCAAGATAAGCGTTCCAAATGATTAATTATGGGGATGTTCAAAATTCAGAGAACAAATAAATTCGTTTCATATTTGATTATGATTTTGATTTGTAATGAAACAAAACTGCATTAAATAAATATGTGTGTATTTCTAATATAATAATTTTCTAGCAATTAATGTGTAGGTATCTTAGATTAAATCAAAATAGCGGAAGATACGGCACGTCCTTATAATCTTCCACTGAAAAATGGGACGATGCAGCTACACTGGTGTGCGTCAGAGTCGAGTAATGCCAAACCTACGACTGAGGGAAATTAGGCGACGGGGACCTGATTTAAGTGGTCCATGCGCTAGAGGCAAGTCACCTATATTCCGCTACTTTGATTTAATCTAAAGTATACGTGATATGGCTCTTTTTCATACTATGCACTATGAGTATGTTGTGCTGTAATAAAACAAAGTTTCCACTTCCCCAAAATATAAACTTTTTTATATTTATTTATTTCAGCCTTAAAATCTTCAAAAACTTATCCAAATAAATAGTTACTACTTGGTATTTTTTGTCATTTTAGTGTTGGGCCCAAATGACCGTAACTTCTAGTGGCTCTACCACCCCCCGCTGTGTTGCAGCACGAATGGGCCGACTCGCCCGGGGTTATACTAAGTTTTTACGGAATATTGTCTAAAAACAATGGCAATCGTAGCTGTTGTGTTTTGTCCGGTGAGTAAATGTACCTAAGGTTCATCTTTCCCCTCTCCATTATTCCTACTCCTTCCGCATATTATTACGTCTTCTGTTTCCTCAAAGCCGTTTTCATTTTCAAGGCCGGCATCGCATCTGAGACTCTTCTGATTTTGCGGTATTCCATGGGCGGCAGGCGGTGATTACCCATTAAAAACCATTTTTTCCATGCCATGGGGATAGAATAGGACTACGAACAGCAAGCAACATTAACCCTTTCACGGGTAGTACAGTTGTAATTTTTCATTGCTTTTCAATCTTATTCCAAGAGAATAAGGTTTAATATTTATTGGCAATATAGCTACCATTGCCTTCGAAAGGGTTAATGTACCCGGTCTCTTTTTTTGTCCTTTTTTTAATTCAAGAGATATTGCTTTACGCATACCCATTGACCGGGGAACCCACGGGTATGTGGGAGTCTCCCCCTAAATAGAAGGGAGTCTACCTACTAAAACCTCCAGTACATGCTGTGAAAGTACGACGTTTCTTTTAACCACTCACTCTTGGATTTTTTTGACACTTTTTTGACAGTAACTGTCAACGTCAAATCTGACAGAATGGAGCATAGACTATGCGATATTGTGCGCTAACAATACATAAGATGAACCACAGAATCGAAATAACCAAACGTGTTCATACTAAAGTAGTCTGTAAGTCTATAAAAACACGGTACAAAGTCAAGTGTGCTTTTGTAGGTGCGGTCTCATGCGACCGCTTGGGGTTTGAGGGGTGAAGTTAAAATGATGACTTAATGTTTTTAGGAAGAACGGTCTCACCTTAATACTGCAGGTTTATAAACTTTAAAGGGTGTGAACTATACCTAACTCTGTAAAGGCTACTTGTGCTATGAATAAATTTATTGTTTATTTATTGTGAGAGTCAAAGAAATTATTTTCTCAGGTACCATGTCTCCTAGCCTACCCGAAGCAGTTGGAATATGGCCGGGGCAGTGATTATGTCTCGCGATCCATTAGTACTGACCTGATTCCGAGTAAAGAGTGAACCTTTTTTGTTCCAACTCAACGTGAGTATCGAGGTGGTGAACTGATTCAATTTGTTGAGCACTTGTTAAAGGTGTTGATGAGTTAAGTAATTTTCAAGTCTGTTTATTGTTCAATTTCAATCATTTATTTGCATTTACATACATACATAGTTACTCGACTGTTATCTGCACATGTGCTCAGCGTGTGGTAAGACCATCGCCACCACCCAGCTCTTATTATAGGCCATAGTTCCCTGAAATAAAAATATTATTTACTTTTCTTTTTTTTTATTTATTTTGGCTACAAACAGTCATGTACAATAACAATAAATAATGACAAACAATTTTTATGTTTAAAGACCTACAGTGCTCAAAAATTGTTTTCACAAAAGCATCTTACATGGCTAAACGTGATCAACAAGAACAAGTCAATCTTGCCTATTAAGCAGAAAAGAGAAAAAAAACAATTAAGTAGTAAAAACACGAATTTACATTAGTACTAGAAAAATAATTAAACTATGGTGACAATTTATTGGCCGCAAAATAAAGAGCAGGTATTAGAATATGTTTTTGTGAACGACATACCTACTTAATAACTTAATATGACTTTAATTAAGTCTTTCTTTGATTTTATCGAATGACATGTGAAACAGATCTAATTCTAAAAATTCATTATTATTATGTTTCTATTCTATAGTTAACCAAAACAAACGGTCTTAACATTAAAAAGCCAACTTATAAACGCCCACCACGCCTTGTTGTTTAAAGGAATTGCTTCTCCACGCCGGTTTATTGGCATTGCGATATTGCTATTCGATCTCGAATGTTTTGCTTTATTGTTTGCCGAGCTGGTTCGTACTCTAATCGAAATTATTGCTTTCTCTATATAGGTATTATTATGGCGCCTTTATAAATAACGAATGGAACGGTTGATCACTCCAATTGGTGTTACGACACGATCGTGTTCTAAGAATAGCGAAGTTACTAAGCCACTACTAAGGCTTTTAGACAGTGGAAAGAAGAACAATAATCATGGGGTTCCCTTTAAAATTATTTATAACTTCATGCTTAATATCACGACTATTATCGCCGAAGGGTTAGTTAGAGACTAAGCAATGAGGACAGCAAAAGTAGTCCTCTACCATAGCCCACTTTTCACCAAATAGCAACTGCACATGTGCTTAGCGTGACAGGTGGTGAGCCCATCGCCATTCTATACTGTTATGTGATGTATGTGCAGTGTTTAGTCCGTTAGTCGCCTTTTATGACACCGAACGAAAGATATGCGTAGGTGGTTGGTATTCTTTTAGTCAGTCGCTATGTATGTAGGTATATTTTTTACTTCTGTTTAATATCCTACTAATATTATAAACGCGAAAGTTTGTAAGTATGGATGAATATTTGTTACTCTTTCACGTAAAAACTACTAAATGGATTTGGATGAAATTCGGTATACAGATAATTTATAACCTGGATTAACACATAGGATACTTTTTATCCTGATATTCCCACGGGAACGGGAACCACGCGGGTGAAACCGCGAGCGGCCGCTAGTCAGTTATAATGTTGAGCAAATGCCTCTTTCTCATACTCATCTAATTTAAAATAAATAAAGGTACTATTACAAATGTATGAACAGCGAAACGTACATTCAGCAGTTTTTACTCCTAAGTCAACTAGGAAAGTTTAAACAAATGCCAGCCATTTATCGCATTTATACTGTGCAAACATAAATATTTGTTAGCAGTTGGAAACTGAAAGAAAATAATTTGTTACCAAAGTGAATTCGAGAAATTATACCTTTATACGAGTAAGTTCAACAAAAACAAATCTCAAATTAATGTGAGAATTTGCGGCCTGATCGAAAAGTTGAAAAGATAACCGAGTACCGGTGAAAGAATACTACCTCTCTTTCCTTGGATGTCCTAAAAGCGACTAACAGATAAAGACTGCACTGTATGATACATCCATAGCATAGAGCGGCGATGAGCTCACCACCTATCACGCTGAACACATGTGCAGTCGCTATTTGGTGAAAAGTGGACTATGCTAGAGGACTGCTTTTACTGTCCTCATTGCCTAGTCCGTGACTAACCCTTTGGAGATAATAGTCATGATTGTAATATGTATGTTATTTCCTATGTCGATTAGGTACGTGTGTTTCTAACTTTCCGATGCACATCCTGGCTTTGTGATCGCCAACCAGAAACTAAACAAAAAAAGACGAATTTAACTCGCGGACAAAATTGGATCGACAGCCACCGAACGAGAAAATTAACATCCGCGGAATGGCTTTGCACGTCCATCAATATGGCTCTAGTCTATGAGAGCTGATGATTCTGCCATTCACAATCCGTTGTGGGTTGTAACAATGAGACGCGACCTGTTTTGTTGGCTGCAAATGAGATTTTCTGTGTTGAATGCAGTTTCACAGCTTTTAGTACGGTAGGTATATTTTACATACATGCATATAATCAGGACTATTATACCTGAAGGGTTTGCCAGTGACTAGGCAATGAGGACTGCAAAAGCAGTCCTCTACCATAGTCCACTTTTCATCAAATAGCGACAGCACAGCGTGACCGGCGGTGGCCTTTCGCCGCTCTAAGATGAATGTATGTGCAGTCTTTAGTCCGTTAGTCGCCTTTTAC
This sequence comes from Scoparia ambigualis, assembly GCA_963921215.1. Classification (NCBI taxonomy): domain Eukaryota; kingdom Metazoa; phylum Arthropoda; class Insecta; order Lepidoptera; family Crambidae; genus Scoparia; species Scoparia ambigualis. The sequence goes on from OY992526.1 coordinate 10,635,224, forward strand.
GACACCTAAGGAAAGAGAGGGAGATAGTATTATTTTACCGCTACGCGACACGGGCACATTTTCTAGTGTTGAGTGTTTGTTCGTAGCTAAAATCTTCTGAAATGAAAAGATGCTTAATTTCCGAAGAAAATCTAATTAAGTCAATCAAGTCTAAAATTTTCAAAATGAAAAAAATTGGTTGCCTGTAAAGTCGGTATACGGGCGAAAGTTTTACGTGACAACGACTTTGAGTGGTAAAATAATTTTAATGTGAATATTCATTCGTATAGTAGGAAGAAGGATGAAATAATAGTAACAATTTAAAACATTTATTTAAACAAAGAATTATATTTAAAACATAGTTGAGTGGGAGAGAGACGCAAGGCATTCGGCGGGCCTCTCTCTCGTTCGGTGACTCATCGTAACGTTACCGAGCGTTACACTTTTTCATAAGTGACTCCCAGCCGCAACCTAATTTAAGACGTTGTCACGTCAAAATTACTTACCTATGGCTCGAAAACTATAAAAAATCGCGGATCATGCTTGGTGTATTTCTGGGTGTATCTTTGGGTACATCTGAATGTCAGAAATCCAAAAAAATATATAAGAAAGAAATAATACTACCACCCCCTCTCTTCCCTTGGGCACAGTATAAATATAAGCTAAAGCAGTACGGAAGCTCGGCCTTTTTCTTGTTTTATATACCTACGCGCCAATTGAGCGTTAGGGTTGTCCTCTTATTTTTGAGAAATTGAAAAAGTTTTTGTTTAGTGAGAGCTGTATTTCAGCTAGTTAGCGCTTTTTTGAAATAGGTAACTAGCAAAGCATAAGGGTTGTCACTTTTAATTTATTAAAAATTAAAAATTAATAAGTTAAAGATGGCGGCTACTTTCCTCATTCTATTATCGGATTCATTGTCGGAAACCACACAGATCCCCTGATATCGATTTTTAAAGCAATCGGTCGAATAACTAAAAAGTTCAAGATGGAGGCTATTTTGTCCCATACTAATAACGGAGTCGTTGTCAGAAACGACACAGATCCCCAGATATCGATTTTCAAAGCAATCGGTTATATAACTAAAAAGTTCAATTTGGCGGCTACTTTTTCTCATTCTATTATCGGATTCATTGTCAGAAACCACACAGATCGTCAGATATCGATTTTCAAAGCAAAGCTTATTAACGATGAAGTTTCGTAGTATCAATTCTTATTGTTTTTTACCATTAAAATAACGCGCGCTCACAAAATATACTTAAGTAAGTACGGCAACTATCACTTAAACAACCAAACGATTTATTTAAAAGAAAAAGCTTTTTATTTAGTAATGATAAATCATTCTTACCTTTCAACATCAGCAGGAAGTTTAAAAAACGAAAGCTCCGGTTTTAAAGAAGCCGAGTTCAAGCAGCCGCCGAGTTCGAATACTCGTTCTCGACGCGATACGGCGACTGAGAGCACTGTGATGTCCGCTTAGGGGCCCTGTAAAGACGTGCGTCTGTGGGCGTGCGTCGTTTCGTGCGTTTGTACGTAGCTTCCATACTGCTTTAGCTCATATTTATTCTGTGCCTTGGGTGTCGTAAAAGGCGACTAACGGACTAAAGACTGCACATACATCCAACAGCATAAAGCGGCGATGGCCTCACCACCTGTCACGCTGAGCACATGTGCATTCGCTATTTGGCGAAAAGTGGACAATGGCAGAGGACTGTTTTAAGGTCCACATTGACAATCTCTGACTAACCCTTCGGGGATAATAGTCGTGATTCTGTGTATGTTACAAGAAATCTCCCAAGTCAGGCTGACTATGCTAATAAGGTAGTGCTATTATACGGCGGGTTACGAATTATTATGGGATCGACAAGAAAGATACTTGTATTTTATTTTGCGAGAGAGAGATAGAGGGAGAATCCCTTTTACAACTCCACGTCAGCTGACACGGCGTGTTGGGAATTAAAGGGATCCGTCCGGTTATCGCCTTGGTGGAATAACGGGCCATTACGGGCTGTTACGAGCCGTTACGGGTCGTTAAGAGTTGCTTGTATTTTAGTTTTCGAAATTTTCGGAACGTCTCTATTGGTATTGTGGAGAGATTGTGGTGATAGGGTTGGGTAGTCTACATATATTTTTTGAAAACTGGTTTTTATAGTTTTGTCTACTGAGTGGTTATACTATTGGTTAGTGACTAATGGTTCCGGGTTCAATTCCCAGTAGGTAGAATTTGCTATAAGTGTATAATCTTAGTTTTTTTTAGAAGATGTAGGCAAACGAGCATGCGGTTCACCTGGATGGAGAGTAATCACCGCCGCCCATGGACACCCGCAAAACCAGAGGAATCGCAGGCGCGTTGCTGGCCTTGAAGGGAGGAATAGGGTTAAGGAAGGAATAGGAATTGTGAGGATGGGGGGGGGGGGGGGGATGTGCCTCCAGAACCCTCACTGGCCGGACGAAACACAACAGCACCAAGTGCCGTTATTTCACGCTGGATATTCGTGAGAGGGTGGTATTACGCCGGGCGAGCCGGCCCAATGCGTGCTGCAACGCAGCGTGGCTTTACAACTCAAAAAATGTAGTAATTTCCGACACATAAAGATATAACTAATTTCTATGTAGATAATAATATAAGAATTTTCAGGGTCGGCAGCGCGCGTGTTTGATATTCATTATTATTAAATTAATCTAAAAAAATTTATTTGCATAAAAGTGGTACATTACATACAGGGAATTTATTAGGTTGAAATATCTCACATAAGCTGTAGTTTTAGCATACAAATCCTTAGCTAACATTAAAATTTAATAAAAAATAATAAAAATAAAATATGAATACTTAAATACATTACGTTACACATTAACATTATTATTTTTAGCCAATCCTAAAATTGAATAAAAAGCATTAAATGATACTTAAGCATTTTTATTTGTTCCGTATGCTCGTATGTCTTATGTTAACACAGTATTCTATTTCTATCATAAAAAAAACTGTCTTTAAAGTGCAATATTGCCAACCCTAAGCACAGTATATTTAAAAAGTTCCTATAAAAGCTACGATACGATATCTCCGTCCCAACAATCGAAGCATATATATAGCCCTTGAGACTATTTCAGTTCGTCCGCCGACTTTGAGATAAGTGGACTACTTTAGTTAACCGACTTCAGATAAGTCGATATTGAGGGACAGTGTGTACACTTTACCCTGTCCTAGATAATGATAAAGAATTTTATAAGTCCTAATCTTCGATAAAATCGAAGGTCCACATTCTGTTTTCGATATGCAAGGAAAGCAATACGAGTCAGTATTTATTTTTATTACCCCTCCAACATAATCGGTGTTGTGCTGGATAATAATATAATCAGCTCATTAATTATTCGTTAAATTTCTTTAAAACCAATTTTTAATACCCCTTTAGGGCAATTCTTTAAGTATGTGCATATTACGCGGCGGATGATAAAGAATCTTCTACAGTGCAAATATTTTTCTTTTGATAAAGTTTGACTTATGAATATAAGTATTACAGATCTAAAGTAGTCTATTAGAAACTATATTTGTTTATTGAATTTAGAGAAAATAGTTTTCAAGCATCCAAATTCTAATTACCATTCATGTCCCATTTTACATTTTCATTTAGTTTTTATTCAATATAGCTAAATCCCTCTTGAAGAATGTAATAATAGTTCAATATTCTTAGATAGGAATAGTTTCCTTAGCAATATACACAAGTTGTTTAACATAAATAACATAAATTTTTAAGAATTAATGCTCTTAAAATATGTCCTCGGATAACTTTATAATTACCGTTTAAAAAATATTCGCCTTAATTTACTACCTTCAAATTAGAAAATTCGTACTCTTTACTGTCTTAACAAGTTTGCACCTGCCCGCGCTCGGTGCCCGAGTATAATACATCTATCAAAGACCGGAATTTTTGGCACCATATTCAAATCTCTCGTCGTCGTAGTGCTTTTGTCAAAATATCGTCTAATCACCATTTTCCGTTTTTATGGTAAATAGACGATTGTTTTTTTTAACTGATACGTTTATTTAAGTTGTTATAATTTCCATTTTTAGGTAAAGTAGGTAAAAATTTTATATTTCTTGTAAAGAACTGTTTAATTAACAAAATGTTTGAAATCCTAATTACCACTTGCATAATTACCGTATTTTCCGTTACTCTAAAGTTAATAGTAATGAGTAAATATTAGAAATGGTAATTTTAATATTTTTTTAATTGTGATTCTTGTGCTGTGCACTATCGAAAACAAATACTAATTAGGAAGCTATCTGGAAAGTTCCGTAAAAAAATATACGGAAATCACAGATAGTAAAATTTGCGATTTAAATCCGTATGATTTTTTTATTTCAATGTGTTTTAGTCGCGAAAATTATAAACTACACTACTATTACACTATAATTAAGTATTTTTGACAGAAATTTCACAATGCAAACAAAACAAGAGATACTAGAGAATCCCATCATTGAAATCTAAACTAACCTTAAAGAAAACTAGTATTAATTTGAAGCTACGATCAAAGCTGCACTAAATTGACATGATCAGAATTTATTACTTAGACCCGCAGACTCTCTCGACTTGTCGAATTAATATAAAAAAGGCCTCCTGTTTACAAAAATAATGATTCTGATGACGATTTTGATATTTTTCTGACTTAAAAACGGATTTTCAAGTAAATTATAAACATTTAATCAATAATAATCATTAAAACTAGTTTTGCAATATTTTTGTAAGTTTTTTATTTAAAGGTCTCAATCATGTCTGTCTCAAGGTCTCATCTAATCCAGTGAGTCCATTTTTTAATTAGTTTTTTTAATAAGTCATTATTTTTGTTTTGAGTTGGATGCTTGTTTCCAATTGCTACCCAAGACGTTTTGGTTTTTGTTCATTTCATTGATAGATAATAGATAAGATTTTTTTTGCAGAATTAACCTTTCGTATAAAACAAAATCTTCAGATTAATATTGAAGTGTATATTTTTAGCTATTTTACCGCTTACTTACCAAGAAGTTCATTGAATTTTGTTTTATAAAATTTTATTACTTTGTTTAATACCTACCAAGTAAGAAATTATGTTTAAGGCTGATTAAAATATATAGAAAAAAATGTGTTTATTAAAACCGTGTCTTAGTTGATAATTTTGTTATTTCGGATAATTCAATTTAAAAAAATTAAAAAATTCTAACTTTTTTACGTCTGTTGATAAGTAAGTACATTTAGTTTGTTAAAAAAAATGGTTTGCTATATTTTGAAATAACAGTTTAGACTTTTGTCTTCTTGCTATTTGATTTATAATTACCATTTCTCATTACCTGTACCATTGTCTAATTGCCATTTACTGTAAATATCACTACCATTCACAAAAAAATTTAAACGCTTTTTAGTTAAAAAGTAAAACACTTACAGAATTCCCTTGTATAGTTTTTGTAAGGGTATGTTTGCAGCAATGTAAAAATGCGTTTTGTCACAACTTTTATGCAATCTCCTAACATGGGGCAATATGCGCATTTTCAAAGAATCGCCCTTTAACATAATCGGCTTTTTTATATAAGAAGGAGGCAAACGGGCAGGCGGGCCACCTGATGGAGAACAATCACTGCCGCCCATGGACACCCCCGCAAAGCCAGAGGAGTTGCAGATGCGTTGCCGACCTTTAAGAAAGGAATAGGTTTAAGGAAGGAATAGGAATTGTAATAGGGGGTGGGGGGGGGGGAAGGGGGTGTTGTGTTGTTAGCGGCTCATTAATAGAATACTATAGCACCCCCTCTCTCCCTTTGGGAGTCATAAAAGGCGACTAACGGACTAAAGACTGCTGCACATACATCCAGCAGCATATATAGCGGCGATGGGCTCACCACCTGTCATACATAACATAGTCACTCTGAGCACAGTGCAGTCGCTATTTAATGAAAAGTGGACTATGGTAAGGACTGCTATTGCTGTCCTCATTGCCTAGTCTCTGACTAACTCTTCGGGGGATAATAGTCGTGATTATATTGTATTCATGTAAGAGATAGTGTTTTTTTTATTACCTCTTCAACATAATCAGTCTTTTTTATTTGTTAGTTACTCTTTCATTCAATTTCTCGCATCTTCACCTCTTGAACTTTCATTTCCCATGGTTACTATCTATTTCATTCGTCATACTTTTATCGGTTGGGAACTGACTTTTTATTTTGTATTAGAAAATAATAAATACAGTGTTTTTGTAATGTTTATGCTAAATAAATAATAATGCTAGTTACTCTGTGTAGTTTACTAAATAAACACTTTCGTAATGATACACTTTTTACGAATAAGCTCGCGTTAAATGGACCTTACAAAAAGTTCAAACGCCCCAGGACAAATAAATAATATGTATAAAAAATATTATGTTTAAATAATGTTTGATAGTCGGTTGAACATACGAAATTGGGGATAGATCTGCTACATGCTCTGCCCTAAAAATTTGACTGCGGTCCCACGGTTTTTTTTAAATATATTTTTTGTTAAATTGATAATACTGGCAACAGTTTTTGGTTATTTTTATCTACACTAATGCAGGTTCTTAAAAAATAATTTTTGGCTCAGAAGATTACCAGAAAATAAGTTATAAGCCCTCAAAGTACAAAAAGAGATTTTAAAAATACGTAAAGCCTAACTTCACAATGCATTATCCGTGGGACCTAGGTCAAACTTTTAGGACAGATCATGTAGCCGAGGGCCCCACCTATACCCCATTCTCGTATGTTCAATCGTCTGCCGAACACCCTGTATAATACTATTGATTTGTTCCGGATTCGTCGTATTCCTGATTCGTCGTATTTCAGATTGGTTGTATTCCAGATTCGTCGTCACGTAAGTCGAGTAGGCACATTAATATATATCCAACGAATCTTTTCACAAAGTTCTTAAAACATTTAAAACATATTACATAAATATATTTTGTTATGGTTTAGTAATTATTAAGTACATATTTTTACACCTTGACTGTACAATCTTAAGAAAATAACTCTTACAAATTATATTGAGTGCCTTTCTAGACTTTGTGAATTATGAGTTTAATTGCTTCATTTAAAAAATTTATTGAATTAGTAACAAACTGTTTTTTGTTCTATCGAGGAGAGTATTTTCTTCCAATACTTATATTTGTTTACTTAATAAGTAAAAATTTGTATTTGGTTTTTTATTTTATAACAAATATGATAGGTACTAAGGTGGACTGTATTACGACGAATCTGGAATACGACCAATCTGGAATACGACGAATCAGGAATACGACGAATCCGGAACAAATCGTCGTTATTATTAATCTATGTTTAATACTAAGTCTATACGCCTGGGTGGCCGAGTAGTATGCGCTCGTCTCTTTATCCGGAAGCCCCGTGTTCAATTCCCAGGTCGGTAAAAACTTTCGATGAATGCGGTTTAGTGATCAAAAACCTGGGCTGGGTTTGTGATCACCAAACCGCACTCGGAAAGCGTTGTATTCAAGCCAATACCTATCAGTAGGCTACTTGACAGTTTTCGAAAATGCATTTTAAAAATTACAAACGCTTATTTCATAGATAGATAGATATATAGATATACGCTTTAATGCACACACAAAAATACAGAAAACATAAAAATAAGCACATTAAAACTAATGTGGGCAAAGGCGGTCTTACCGCTTAAAGCGATCTCTTCCAGACAACCTTTGAGGTATATGACAACAGGGAAGAGCGATAGGCAGTGCACCAGATACAAGCAAATATTAAATTTAAAAAAAAATAGAATACAAATACTTAATACTTACTTACTTCATACATCTTACAATATTTTTTCTCGAAAAAGCTTCATTTAATAGAAAAAACAACATATTTGTTTTCATTAATTTCATATTTCCCGTGAAAACGGATGGTCACGTGACATTTTGCCCTGTGACGTCAAATTTTATCTTTATTTATTTTATTTATTTATTTATTATCTAAAAAGCTACAAAACAAATAACAACCATAAATACAAATAAAATATACAATTTACACAAGTTCAAAACTAAATTGTTACCTTAAACTATGTAGCCTTATCATGGCTTTAAGGTTTTATAATAACATGCTGTAAGTACTTATAATTAAAACAATTCAATGAATTAATAATAATGTGTTTTTCACTAAAACAATTCAAAACCAAATTAAAATAAAAAGTTATTAGGTTTACATTATTTGAAAAGAATCTCAAATATAGTACGTGCAAAAATACCACGACTGCTGTTCATAACATCCAAAGAATTATTTCTTGCTTCGAGCTCGTTATACAGTCGACACATACGGATTATGGGGTTATAGTAAGAGGTATTATTCCTGTATACTTGCAGCGAGAAGATGTTCGGATGACGAGTTCTATAATGCGTATTAAAATTAATTAGGGAGAGCAGCTCAGGCGAGTCCACACACGAATGAATAATATTATGAAGGTATACTAAATCCATATATTTGCGTCTCAAGTCAAGTCTCTGAACCTTAAATTTATCCAATCTCACGGTGTAAGATGAGAAAGTCCGACCATATCCTGCACGGTAACACAGCATTTTCAGAAATTTGTTTTGGATATTCTCAATGCGATCAGAGTGGACCGAATAGAAAGGAGACCAGATGACAGCACCGTACTCCAACACACTTCTTACCAAGCTGTAGTACAAAAGTATTGTGCTCTTTGCTTTTTTAAAAGGTTTAGAAGTTCTACAGATAAACCCAAGCATTCGGCTAGCCTTTTGCACCATATAATCATAATGATCCCGAAATGTCAATTGCTCGTCAAACACTACACCGAGATCCTTAAGACTATTCTTACACATAAGAGTATGATCCTTGATGCTGTAGACGGATACGAGTTTAGTACGTTTACGAGTGAAAGTGATGCAGAAACATTTTTGAACATTAAGCGACATTTTGTTGTTAGTACACCAGTCAGATAAGGTGTCTAAATCATTCTGAAGACGGTTCGAGTCACTAGGGCTACTCACGGTAGTACAAATTTTCAAATCATCTGCGTACGCCAGACACATACAAGATAATTGCTCAAGTAAATCGTTGATAAAAATTATAAAGAACAAGGGACCCAAGTGGGAACCCTGCGGGACGCCTGATGTTACATTTATGGGCGATGAAAGAAAACCCTTCACAGCTACCAGCTGACTTCTACGAGATAGATAAGACTTCACCCAACGCAGCAGATCCCCACCAATACCAAAGACGCTCATCTTCATACACAGAAGAGAGTGGTTGACTTTGTCAAATGCCTTATGAAAATCGGTGTACACAGAGTCTACTTGTTGACGGTTGGCGAAAGCAGAGCATAAATAATTTTTATAGACAAGTAAGTTACTTACTGTTGATCTTTTGCTCACGAAACCGTGTTGTTTGGTGGAAATCAACGGCGCAACATGACTGTAGAGAGCATCGTGCACCAGCGATTCAAAGACTTTGGCAATTGAGGAAAGAATACTTATAGGTCGATAATTTGTGCAATCAGATCTATCACCAGACTTGAATATGGGAACTATGAACGCCTCTTTCCATAATGATGGAAATGTACCCGATTCCAAAGATTTGTTAAACAGTATACAGATTGGCACACAAATTTCTTCCGCACAGGACTTTAGAAATACTGCCGGAATCTCATCAGGACCTGCGCCTTTATTAACGTCTAGAAGATTAAGTTTTCGTATTACATCATCAGGTTGAAAATTCAATTTAGATATATGTGAACTGCAATGTTCATAGTTTGTATTTTGCTGCCAATTACAATCATTTAATTCCTCAAAAACAGATCCAAAGAATTTAGCAAATAACTCACTAACACCCTTCGCATCAGACGCAACGTCATTACAGAGCCTCATAGTTTGCGGAAACGATGCATTTCTACGTTTAGTCTTAACAAAGGTCCAGAATGACTTTGAATTATGCGATAAGGAGTCCTCGATAGAAGAAATAAAGGAATTATAACAATTTCTCAATAGAACCTTACACCGTGATCTAAGTAAATTAAAAGTGTCATAATCTCTTGGATTTTTATATTTTTTGTATCTCTTGTGATACTTATGTTTTTCTTGCAAACATCGTTTGAGACAGCCGTTAAACCATATGGGATATTCATAAGAGTCCTTTTTAGTTCGCGGTGTGTGCCTAGCTATTATGTCATTCACAACATCATAAAACCTCTGAATCGCTTGGTCCGTATTCAAACTAGAGAGCAACCTCTGCCAGTCCACCTCACAAAGCTCAGTCTTCACTGATGCATAGTTACATTTACGGAACACTAATCTTTGCTTCCTACTCGGTTTAAGTGGTTTACTAAAAGTAATATTACCAACTTCTATTGCAATTGCGGGATGATGAAGGTCTACTTTACTAAGTGGGTCGCAACCATGTACATTCAGATTAACAAGAGTGGACAAGACTAAATCCAAAAAACGATTGTTTTCATTTGGTGTATTATTGAATTGCTGCAAGTTACAAACAGATACAAATTCTAATAAAAGGTCTGAATCTGGCCCTCGTACACTACCCACAACCATACTGCCTGAGGTATCAGATTGAATCCAATCAATATGTGGCGTGTTGAAGTCGCCACAGAATATAAATTCATCACTTTCATTAGAACCGAGAACAACACCCTGACAATAACTAAAAAATAAAGATCGGTCACTCAATGACGTGCTAGGTGGTATGTAACAGACACAAATGTTAATTTTGATATTATTACTAAAAGAAGGAACAACAGTGATCCAAACATCCTCCGCATTGCTTTCCCAAGATGACTGGCGCACGACATTAAATGATTTTTTTATAGCAACAAGAACCCCTCCACCATCTGACTTGACACTACTCGAACTTGAACGATCTCGCCGAAAAACATTGAAACGGTTATCAAAAAGTTCACTATCCGATACACTATCAATCAAATTAGTTTCTGTTAAGCAGACAACATCATAATCACAGTTGAGAATGTTGATATAGAATTCAGTCAACTTAGAGCGTATTCGATTTACATTTTTGTAGTAAATATTCATAATGAGAAATTACAGTGCCAGACATTAAACAAAACAGTGTCTACAAAAATATATATATATGTATTACAATTTTTCCAGCGATTCTCTGTTTTTAATGTTTATCGCATTGCTATTATCGTCCTTACGTACATAAAGTCTGCCAAATTTAATCCACACATATTTAATCTTCTTCTCCTTACATACTTGACGAGCTTCAGCATGGAGCATCTTCATTTCAGGCGGGAGATGTTCGCAAACATATATTTTGCCACCAGTCAAACCCAACTGAGTCGCATTGATTGTTACATCACGATTTGCCTTATTGTAACGGTGGGTTGCCGAGATAACCGTATCTCTCAGAATAGCAGACGATAGTGAAACTAGAATATTACGAGGACGATCAGATTTAGTGTTCATCTTGGCTACCCGACGGCATCCACGAATATCAATATCAGTTACTGGTACCCGTATAATGTTACATAGCTTTTTAAAAAGTTCAGTAACGTTCTCGTCGCGTCTTTCCGGGACTAATTGCAGTTCAAGGTTCATACTGCGAGAGCTTTTCTCGATGGCAGTCAAACGATGTTCGATGCCGCCCAGCACACTGCGCATCCTCTCACATTCACTTTCCAGATGTTGTATGACTTTAAGTTTAGTGGTTAGCTCGTCCTTTAAGGTGGTCTGCTCGGCAGTAATGAAATCTGTAGTACTTGTGAACTCGCCCTTTAACGTCTCCATCATAGCACCCATTTCGTTGCGGACCAACAGTTTAACTTCCGCTTTCAAAGCTGACTTAAAATCCATGCTGAACTCAGACAATGAAGCTTTTAGTTTTCGGTCTAAGAGAGCACTGATTCCTTCCATTGTGACATCACTAGTAGCTTGTGGACTGCTTGTGCTCTTATGTAAAACTGAGCTATCCAGGTCTTCGCAGGACATGTCCATGGAAACATCAACAGTTGGCAGTTGACCGCTCTGTACCGGGGTATTAAGATTTGACTGCTTACGGCGCGTCACGTTAGCACACGATGGACATTTCCACCCCTTTACAAATTCAGGCTTCAATTTTAAAAACTGAGCCTTCTTAATACTAATGCATTCGCAGTGATAATGGTTTCTACAGGTACTACATTTCATGAATTCAATATTTTTTATGTCAGCATTACATGCACCACACTTCATTATGATAGCAAAGAGAATGTAATTTTAATTTGCGTGAAATGGAACGCAATAGTTGAAATTTATTTTAGTAGTGGCAACACTGCCAAAAATCTGTCAGTAATTATGCATTTCCTGCAGCCAACTGTCAAATGTCAATTGAGTAACCTCTAAACGTAATCACTCCGTCCACGGCTTGCACTTTATCAGCCAATTATAAGCCAAAATAAGATGACAAATGCTTCAATGATCACTAAAAACAAAACTGGATACACTGAATACTGATTTTCGCACTGAGCTACAAGGTGTTGTTGGTTTAAACTATTTATTTGGATTTAAAATTTGCAAGAAACATAATAACAACCTTACTGTTATTACACCGGAAACGGAGAAAAAAAAGATGTCTTAAAACATGTAAGATAGTTTTTGTTTATTTTGTGAAATGTGACGTCACACGATGCTCAATCATGGCCGCCCGTGTTTCGGGTCTTGTACTCTACACATAAAAAATTGAAAATTTATTTTGTAAAAAAAAAATGTACACAAAATACTTATCTTGATAAAAAAAAACTATTGGATAATAATAAAATTGTTAAATTATGAACTATTTTAACCGACATATTTCATGTTTTATTGTTACAACTGTCTAATAGCCAATTATAGCGATAACTTGATTTCAATGACGGACGGAGGCTTTTGCTTTACAGTGTGAGAGTATACAGGCTGCACTTTAGTTTACTTTTTACTCTTTATTAATACTTATATCGGTACAGAAAATAACTCTTGAAATAAATAGACTTGTCACCGATAGAATTTGTACCCTCGACCTTTCCTGATAAGGTCGAAAGTGACGCGTACTTTACCCTCCTCAACCGCTGAGGGACTGTTTATCTTATCTTACAGCTGTCGGACCACAAACAATGCTACAAACATTATGTTATGGCGACAGTTCACGCTTTTAAAACGACACCAATTTATATAAAAGTAACCGACTAAAGACTGCACATACATCCAACAGCATAGAGCGGCAATGTGCTCACCACCTGTCACGCTAAGCAGATGTGCAGTCGCTCTTGGGTTTTTTTTTTTTTATACTAAGCCCGGCAAATGATCCCACTCTACCTGATGTTAAGTGGAAATGAGGTCCAGGCGCGAGGACAACTGGTGCAGCGTAAGAGACGTAGCATCAGTCATCCTCACTCTGCCGGCCCACAAAGTGCTTCTTCACGCCTCGTTTGAAGGACCCTATGTCATAGGTAGGAGGGAATACGTGTGCTGGCAGACTATTCCATCTTTTGGAAGTGCGGCAAAGAAACGAGTCACCAAATTTCTTTGTGCGTGATGGAATGTTAGAGACTGTAAATTGGTGACTCCGGAGAGCAGCACGCGTACTCCTGTGGAGGAAGGGAGAAGGAGGGATGAGGTCAAAGAGTTCTTCAGAGCACTCGCCATGGTATAAACGGTAAAAGACGCTGATTGACGCAATATCTCTACGCAATTGCAAAGGTTCGAGAGTTTTAGTGACCTCCGCATTGCCGATAATGCGCACAGCGCGGCGCTGCAATCTGTCCAAGGCATCGATAAGGTACTTTGCGGAGCCGTCCCAAAGGTGAGAGCAATACTCCACGCAAGACCGCACCTGTGTCTTGTATAATAGACACAACTGATCAGGCGTGAAGAATCGCCGCACCTTGTTCAGGACACCGAGTTTACGTGAGGCATTTTTAATCACGGTTTCGATGTAGTCCTTTTGGTTCAGATCGCAGCGGATATCCATACCGAGCATGTTAATACTGCTCTGCAGGCCTAGAGATGTACCCTGAAGAGAGGGAAGGGGAAGGAATGGCGACTTTTTCGCTGTGAACGCGCACACCTGTGTATTCTTGGCATTGAACTCCACCAGATTATCGGAGCCCCATTTAGAAATGAGGTCCAACACCCGATCGAGCTCAATGACAAGATTTGCTCGCTTCATTTCGGTGTCTACCCGCCCAGCCGTTGGGTGCCCGTTATATCCCCCATGCACTGTGCTATCATCTGCATAGCAATGAATGCTTCCAAGAGGAAGCATGTCATTGATATGCAGAAGGAACAGCGTGGGGTATAGAACGGAGCCTTGGGGAACACCAGCGTTCACTGACATGAACCGCGAAGCGCATCCATCCGAAAGGACACGGATTATACGCTTATGCAGGAAGCTAGCAATCCAGGTACAGAACTGAGCGGGCAAACCGTATGCCGGGAGCTTGGAGAGAAGAGCTTTGTGCCAGACCCGATCAAAAGCCTTGGCTATGTCAAGGCTAACTGCCAGTGACTCGCCACGCTTGTCAATAGCCTCACCCCAGAGATGTGTGACGTACGCTAGAAGATCACCCGTTGACCGTTTTGGCCGGAACCCATATTGACGATCGTGAATTAGGGAGTGATCTTCTAGGTATCGAACAAGCTGTTTGTTCAATATTCGTTCTAGGATCTTACACAACACTGAAGTTACGGCTATAGGGCGGTAATTAGTCGGATCTGACCGATCTCCTTTTTTAGGGATCGGTTGCACATTAGCTTCTCTCCAAGATTCCGGCACACAACCCGAAGAGAGCGAGAGACGGTACAGACGCGTTAACACAGGGGACAACTCCGCTGCACACATTTTCAGGACTATTGCTGGGATGCCATCAGGACCGTTAGCTTTCCGGACATCAATTGACTGCAGTTCCGCACGGACATCACACTGCCTGATTTTAATATCAGACATTGTGTGGCCACAGTGAGGAATTGAGGGTGGCTGTGCATCACAGTCATCGATCCGGGAGTTAGTCACAAAGAGTTTGGCCAGGAGATCGACCTTTTCCTGCGGCTTGTGAGCTAAAGTTCCGTCAAGACATCTCAGTGGTGGCAGCGAGGGTTGGCAGAAGTTGGATTGCACGGCTTTGGCCAGACGTCAGTAGCTACGGCTGCCCGTAGGATGCGTCAGGAGTTCTAGGCCTACTCGTGCAACGCGCTGGGCATCCGCTCTAATGTAGGCCCTCTTACACGACTTGGTGGCATTATTATAGGCTGCTTTTAGCGAGCGAGTTTCGGAATCCCCGTGAGCTTTTTCTCTGATCCAAGCGCGGTATGCCGTCTGTTTGCTCTCAACAGCGCTGGCACACTCGCGATTGAACCGGTTGCTTCTGCCTTTGCTGATGACATAGGAGTGTGGAATATAGTATTCCATTCCTAATACTATCTCATCAGCTACGGCAGTGGCGCTAGCTGTCGGGTCCTTCCCACTAAAGCAGCGCTGCCACCAAGGGACGGATGCAAAATACTCATACCGTCCCAGTCTGCCGACGCGTAGTGCCAAATCTGGCGTTTCGAAACCGCTGTTAGCGGGCGCGATGCCAAGGGCAATGTGCTGGATATTAAGCAGTGATCCGAGGAACCTAAAGGAGCTCGAATCTCCACCCGGTATCCAGCTGGGCGACTCGTCAGCAGAAGGTCGAGTAAAGAGGGCGCATGGCCAACTATGTCTGGGATCCTGGTGGGCTGGTTCACCAGTTGCGTCAGGTCATGCGTGAGAGCGAATGTGTGGGCAATTCTACCAGCATGGTCTGTTTTGGAGGAACCTAACCACAACTCATGGTGGGCGTTGAAGTCCCCCCAAAAAACACCAGTTCCGCCGATGGAAACCGCTCCTTCGCATCATCTGCTACCCGACTAAGATGTTCAATTAGTCGAGTTGTCTCCATGTCGCCGTTATGGGATCGGTAGACGTAGACGTATACACGGCAATGAGAGCCTAAGTTGACGTGTACACTAGGAGGGAGAAGGAAGGGTCCTCCAGACAGCGCAGACGGCGACAGCAAACATCCGCCCGAACGAATAAGCAAACTCCGGCTTTGGCTTTGAAGGATTCTTTAAGCACAAAGCCGGGATAGGTCAGGTTGGTGGTGTCAGCTGGGCGGATTATTTGCGTCTCCGTCAAGGAACAACATTGCGGCCGTGCCGTCTCAAGATGGAGGTGGAGGCATTGAGGTTTGCATGGAGTCCGCGGATGTTAGCGAACTCCACCTCAAACGGTAAGGTTGTGGTGGGGGTGTGCACCGCTGTAGTACCAGTTTTGTTGTTAGGCGCTGTCATTTTAGGAGTGGAAAGAGAGAGGCGTGAATCGAGAAAATGATGCCGCGATGCGAAAGGTCAAAGTGTGGTGGCCTGTTTCCCCAGGAATTTGCCCACAGACGAGTATTATTAACCTGCCGAACGGAAGGGCCCCCGAACCCCCCCGGGAATGGCCGCCGGGACCCCACCTTCCGGTCACCAACCGGCACGACGGACCACCCCGAGATTATGCGTGGCATGGTGAGGCAGCCTCACGAGCTGGTTAGGCTCGCTTGGGCCCCTGTACTGTGCCACGGGCGGCCAGCGGGACAACCGTTTCTACGGGTCTCCCTGGTCGGCAGGTTAACGAAGTCCTCCTGGCACTAGTTTGACGGAAGCCTCCACAGACCAAATACATCGCAGCATCATCCTCTCGAGCTCTGGTTATACGCTGGCTGATCCCAAAACGCGACCG